>OX336882.1:18595972-20995972 GCA_946959425.1 Argyrosomus regius
ACACTACATGGAATACTCAAAAATGTAATTCAAATGGCTTATACAAACATCTCACCTTAAATAAAATAAATAAGAAATGAAGCCTGGATACATGTTATTTTATCCACTGAGCACGGAGAACAAGATGGGAAAAATGGGTGACATGGGGAGGGAGAGTTAATTATTGCATTTTTATCTTCATGAGGAGACTTTTAATCCACACTATTCTCTTTCATTGACTAATAGGATTATTGATTGTAGCATCTTTGCTTTTCTCTTAGTTTCTCTTTTTTGTTTTGAAGAAACTGATGATACAATAATGTATCCACACTTTTTGCAATATTTGAAAGATATCTGGCATATTTACCAAATAGTAATCAATACTTGGAAAATTGGAAGATATGTCGGAGAAATAATGAATACAAATACAAATGTTCCACAGTTAATACGAATGTTTTCCTTAGCATGGTAGAATGCAGCAGACTGTCTACCAGCTTGTGGCATGGAAACTTAACTCCAAAGGCACCTATGTGCTTTCTCCATGACACATAGTTCATTTTTGTTTCTGCTCTGGTGGTTGCTAACAATTTATTCCAGCGACTCAGCCACCATTTAGCATTAACCCAGCTGGGGCAACAAAACGGAGCACAATCGATGTTGGATCAATGCAGTAGGCGAATCAATCACAGGGTTTTCTTCTCCAAATATTTAATTAAACATGGTGGCAAATAACTTCAGGATTTATTGTTTGATGCTAAGAGCATTAGTGATTTTCCTCTTCCGCCTTCCCACACGGGGCCTGAATGCTTTGCCGGTCAGAAGGCTTAAAGGGACCTGGGGAATAGCATGCAGACACTTTTCCAATATATAATCGTGTGTATATATACATGAATATATACTCTCTTGCCTGTGTTCCTAATCCACTGCTGCTCTGGGGCGCTCATTTCATTAGACATGGGCAGGCAAGGCTGACAGGCTATGAGGCCTCTTTAATATATGCTCTAATGGCTACCCAATCCCACCAAATGATGCCGATGAGCGATGCACATATTGTTTAAGTCTACTAATGTGAGAAGTGGGAAGGGGCTTGAAAAGGCTGACGTGTGCTGAACTCTGTGTCCTTTGAGTCATGGATTATAAAAAAAAAAGCCAGGGAGGAGTTGAACGTAACTCTTCGCGATTTAAGTCAACTTAACTGTGAGGGAGCATCATTTGAAGAGTGGACTGCTCTTTTTTGCTTTATAAAATCTGTACTCCATATGTATTGATTGGTATATAATCTGCCAGCACCAGAAGGGCTTGAATCATTCTGGGTCTGGGGAGAAAATGTCGGGCCAATGGTGCTCATTGGAAAAATCTGACAGATACACAAAGATTAGCAGATATCCACATACACACAAACACACAGAGGGATGGGGTCTGGTGGGGCCTCAGAGGACTGATAAGAGTCGGCTTGGGCGATGATGAGGCCCACTCATGGATGCATTGTTCTCCTAAAAGGGGCGGATCTCCCCTGCTTTGGTGGTTATGAAGCAGGGATTGAGGAGCAGGGAGAGGGTAATCATTATTGGTTGTGACAGCGGTGGTCAGACAGCTGGGTCCAGTCTTGCTCCAGTGCTTGTTGTACAACAGAAGAACGAGGCTGACACACACACTCACATGCGCACACATACACAGGCTGTGCATGGATGTGCTTACACACATATAAACCCAAACAAGACTAAAAGACATGTTTGTTGGGGATTGTTTGTCTGAGCGTATACTGGAGGATATAGTGTTCACTGCACCTCGAAATGTGAGTCTGTTGGACTGAGTCGATAACATGTTGATATTTTAGCGAGACTTTTCAAGGTGGAGCAAAAAATGTCATTGTCCTGAGTCAGGTGCTAAAGGGATAACCCATAAAGTCATTAAAATCAATTCTGAAGAATGTGCTTAAAATATATCATGGCAATGGCAATTTTACTAATAAACATGATATATCTTGTATGGAATGATATGTGACATTTTGTCCTGACATTTCATCCAGAGGTAAAACTTATGGGGTGTCCAAAATATATACACACTGATTCATTCTCCAGGGGCTGTGAATATCAACATCAAATTTGGTGTAAATCCAGCCATTACCTTATGAGGTACCTTGTCACCAACATCTTGACCAAACAGTGGAGCTATACAAAAAGTCAGGCAGTCACTGACATTACATGATTTGTCCGCATGTGATATCTTTCTCTGGACAAGTGCTCGAGCAACCAGCAGATGGAGGGACAAAAACTGCACCAATTGATAGACACCCCCTCCTAGAAAACAAACAAAAATGGAAGCAGTGCAGGCCAAACTGGCAGCCTTTAAAAAAAGCTGAGTTGGCAATCATGTTTTTGATTAAACAGGTACAGCTTTGCCAGCTTACTTTTGTTTACAGTGGTAACATGTATGCCTTGTGCGTGGTCAGAGCGGTAGTTTGTCACCATAATCCTCAAAGTTATTATCATCTATTTCACACAGGCCTATTAGCTGGTGTTTCAAGCATAATGGGCTTATAAACATAAAGTGTTCCAGGTGCCAAGACAACGCCTATATGTGGGTGTACACACACACAAGACACTGACACATAATGTGCTCACAGGTACTCACTGTGTCACTCACTGCTTGGCACCTTCTTCATTAATAAGTGCAGTGTTTAGGTGGGTAAGTCCTTATCAAAGCTGCCCTGCTGAGGTTTAAGTGTTTGCTTGTAATGTCTCCTCTGACCTCAGTCCGTTGGCATGCTGTGCCACTCAATAGGGCTGATTATAAAAGCAAGGTCCACACTTACCGACCTCCATAACATACCGTCACAGGACCTGCTCTCATAGCTCCTGATGCCACTCATGAAAATGGAGTGCTAGATAGTGAAAGACAAGGTGACAGAGATGCCAATGTGGAAGAAGGTATTTTCTCATGATGCCATTGTTAAGGCTGCTCATTCGTCACAAAGTAGTGTTTCCTGGAAGTATTTTCACATTTTCCCATCTTCCCCAACAGCTCTCTCTTTTCAATAATTGCTTAACTTCACCACAGAGACTTGCTGGGTTTTTTTCTTCTGGATGGGAAGCCAAATCTGTCACAACCTTGCAGTTCTCCCAAGGTGACTGAATCCTATTTGAATCCTAAAAAGAACAAAGAAGAAAATTCTGCTACGCTTGGTAAATAATTAATAAGGAAATGCTAATTATAAAACCAAGACAAATTAGTTGAAAGTTTACACTGGGGTAAAATCATCATACAAACGAATATACATACACTTAACTCAAATATGACCATTTATTTCTTATCTTGCCTTGTTGTTATTCCCTGTTGTGTGCTTTTTGGTGTTTTTAGTTTTTGTACAAGGAATCAAAATGATTTTGACCCTCAGGATGTCTTGTCTTCTTGATAAACCACATCCACAAAATGGAGTTTACCATTATTTTACTGAAACAGAGACTGATTTGGAATGAATATGGTTATCATACACTAACACTGGTAACTTTGAATTTTAAGAATTAAAAATGAATATGTGTAACGACGTAGAAAACAACCATAGATCATTTTTATTCTACAAATGAATGGCCAAAACACTTCCTGCAACTCCAGTAATATAATACTCTCTGAACCCTGAACACTTTAATCTTTTATCATGGCTTGCTTATGTGAGTGATGGCATCAGTCCAATGTCAGCATGGTTGATACTAGCTACACTCAACTTTTCCAGACTTGTAATGCCACCAAATATCCACTTCAATGTCCTCTATGGCCATCCATCTTTGATTATGCGTGGTCACTTTAGTAGCATGGAAAGAGTCGGTTTCATAGCAGCTAATGGCTTCATCACTCTGCCACCTACTATCTACCCTGCACCCCCTGCAAAGTCTAGGCCACCACGCAGATGAGGAAGCTCCGCTCTCCCATGTTGGTACAGCTGCCTCTTCTCCAGCCTCAGACCAGCAGCAGCAACAGCTGGAAAGACTGAGGCTTTGTCTGGCTCAGTAGGCCAAAAGTGCTGGGAAACTGATATTTGTCTGGCCACAGTGTCAAGCTATGGGGCCACGAAAGGGCATCATTGGCTACCACTGGATCAAGACACTCCATAATAGACAAACCATGTTATGCTTTCATGAGCAAAACAGATCATGGGTTGCAATAGACTTTCTGCTGGATAGTCGTGGTAAATAGTTGGTGTTTCCTAGAGGATGTGGCACTTTGTGAATGGGTAAATGATGGTTTGGCTTCATGCACAGTAATTGCAAATCTGGTATAAGAGTATAAGAGCAGGACAGTGTGGATGCTCTGGGAAAATGTAATACTGTACAGCTTATAAATTGTGCTCTGTGTAACCCAAACAGGCATAATACTGGCATGGTCTGCTGAAAGCATTTTTATTATCCTTTTTAGAGTGCCAGAGACAGATTTTTTTGCTGATCAATTGCCAGAAAAATAAACTGATTAAATACATTTTAAAAAGAGATTCTTCATTTAGAGGCAACATCATTCATCCATGATATCAACTTACTATGATACCACAGGACTATGATGTGATCTATGATATAACCTTCACTTTCAATTATTAAATTCAACATGAGCTTGAAAATTGCTCTAGATTTCAAAAATAAAATATTCTGTATTGCCAGTGGCTTGACTGCAACCTGGCGACACCAGTGTAAGCCTTGGCAGGACATGATGAATGATTTTGCAGGAGTGGTATTATACACTGTTTGGGGAAGTGTGTCATAATAAAGTAAGCTGAACTTTCATTATTATTGATTATAAGCTTACACTCTCATAATAAATGACATCAGATTAGTGTTTTTGTTAATAAAGGACAGACAGCAACTCTGAGGAGACCACAGCTAGTATTGTCATTATGATCATTATTAACATCCTCAAAACATCATCATCACTGGATACAGGGAACTCTCGTTGGCCACCAGCTTGTAGTCTTTCTCTCCCCCTCTCTCTCTCTGCCTTTCCCTCTCCCTCCCTCTCTCCTGCTGTCACCTCTCACAGAGCCTGGCAGCATCAAGCCAGCTTGCATTTTAATTTGGCCCTGAAGTTACTTATTTCATTATCGATCATCCGTAATGCTGAATCAATGTTCATCTTGTTACGTGGGCCATACCCGTGTAATACAGTGATAGTGGGGCCCAGAGTTACTCATTCCCTTTACAAAGTGACTTTACCGTAAAATCAATGCCTTGTGTTACTGATACAGGGGAAACTGCAGCAGATGGAGTGAGAGTGAGTGGGCAGAGAGGAAACAAAAAAAAAAAAACAACAACTCACCTTCAATGCAGCATTGTTAAAGGCACTCACAAAGCATTGCAAATCTCTACAGTGTGAACATTGTGTTATTGTACAGTAGTTCAAGCCATGATTCCTTTCTAGGCACAATGTGATAGTAATAATATGAATGATATATAAAGTGACAACATATTCCTATTCGGCTGATATCGGCTGCATTTAATGTTGTGGTTTATGGATCATCTCTGCTGCTTAGATTGGGAAAATGTAGGCTATACATTAATGACATTTACAGGCCTGGATTATTTTGCACTGAACTTCCCCATTTGATCAAGCAAAAGCATATGACATTGGAAAAAGAACAATAATTTGTTCAGTTTCATCCAGTTTCATGGAATGACTGGAGACATGCTTGTTACCTAAATAAAGTGCCACTAAATACAACATGGCGTGCAGGAGTTTCATGTCTATCTGAAAGCCCTGGGAGAAAAACTATACTAAGAAAGTAATTAGACACTGTGCTTTGATTATGACGTCTCTCCAGTCAGCTTCAATAGATAACCAAACCGGAATTTAGTACCAGATTTATTCTATATGTAGGTTTGTCCATCCATTTTTACCACTTCTTCCAAGTGCAAAATGAACTAGTATCCCAGTTATATATTTAAGAGAGATATGTGAGTTTCATAAGTGACAGTTCACTATATATAACAGCTTACAAAGGCATTAAAGGAATATTATAATAGGAAATGAAGATTAAGATAATGCTACAACCCCACAATAGAGTAAAATAAGCACACAAAGTCTATACAGCAATATTACATTTTATCAGTTTGATGGGGCAGACAGTCATTAGCGGATATTATATAGATAGATATTACGGGCCTATAAGCTCCTAAAGCTACTATGGATAATGTAGTCAATTTGAGTTGTTCATATAATTGTCACCATCCTAGATACAATATTTAAGTTAATATGCCTATGCACATTGCACATTGTACAAAACCTAAAAGCTGCAGGCTGCTTGTTTAAAGGCCTAAATCTAAAAGGAATCTCCCACTCAATCCATGTGCTCAGCCTGAATGACTGACTCTTTAAATTTAGTAGTACCCTACAACCTGAAGTGAACAAGTTAATGTAAAACATTTGCAAGGTAGTGCGTTAATTCACGCTTTGATCCGCTGTCATAACCCAGTTTAATAAGTTGCAGTCCATTGACTATTAATTTGTTCCCAAATGGTGTGAGCAGGAGGAACGGTTCCAAAATGCTTTACTTTGCCACTAATGCAAATCAAAGTTAGGCTATCTATTTAATATGCATGATTGGTTGGTGTAATGTAATTAAAATTATACTATTTAAATCATCCTAACAGTGAAAAAATTAAACTTTAAATGTATTTTCAAAGTACACTTGCTTCTGCTGCTAAGAACAATTAATTTTAGAAACTAATTCATTTATTGGATTAAGCTTCACTGTTCTTTAAACACTGCAAGATTTATTGGACCTTTATTTCACCCTAATGGGACATGAGTTTGAAAGAGCATATTTGGAGATTGAATGTGTTGCACAGCTAGTTTTTTAGGTTACCCACAGATTTAAGTTTAAACCCGCTGAGGAACATTTCTGATTAACAACAACAGTATACTCCCAACAGCAAAAAAATAATTGCTTTGTAATGAGATAGGATAATACAAATAGTCACTTTTAAAAATTATGCTGAGACTGTTCCCTCATTTAGTTTCTTCATCCTGACACATGTCAAATATATGGTAACTTATATATGTTTGGCTTCAGCTGCCCGGTGGCTTTTCTTGATCATATTGAAAAGGCTGCAAATCATTCCACTGCATCATATATAAGATTTGCAGCAGCAGTTCTGCTCATGACACTGAGGATGCGAAACTCTCGTGAGTAACAAACTCTGCAAGCTACTGCATTTTGGTGAAGGTCCCCTTTCAAGAACTGCTTAATAAAATTTGCCAAGCAAGTCAAGAAATCCTAAATCTCTCTCTCTCTCTCTCTCTCTCTCTCTCTCTCTCTCTCTCTCTCTGTCTCTCTCTCTCTCTCTCACACACACACACACACACACACACACACACACACACACACACACACACACATCAAACTACATCCAAGGGTCATTAATTGCGTTTTCTTTTTAAATCCTCATTCGTCACTGTAATTAACCGATGTTGATCAGCAAGGGCTCCCTTAAAATTGATTCCATGTGTGATAAGAGATGTGTTAGATTTTTTTTCCTTCCTGTCACCGGGGCGTTATGGAAAAGATCCAAATGTGTAATTTGAAGTGCCTCTGTTTGAAGCCTTTGATCTCGCCTGTTTTGCAGAGCCTCGGTTCATCATTTGCGACGTGTCGCTGGTGCCCTGTGTATTGCATAAGGAACTACTGTTGAGCGATAGGCCGTGTATGTTTGCTTATGAGAATGTGAAATTGTGTCATCTGCATAATTACCGTCAAAGAGCTCTCTACAAAACAGCCCTCAAGTCACTCGTGTATGATTGCCCTCTTTTTACAGCACCTACAAATTAAATTGGCTCCAACGCGCTCCCAGCATTCTTCCACAAGAATTAAGAAAACTAATTTAAAGTAGATGTAAGAAATAATAATAATAATAATAATAATAATAATAATAATAATAATAATAATAATAATAATAATAATAATGGGATTTGTGACATTTAAATCAAATAAAATTGCCCAGATTATTTCTCTGCGTCTACAGTTCTTTTGGTGTTTGTTGTGTTGAATGGCCTATCCCCGTGTGTGTGTGTGTGGGTGTGTGTGTGCGGAAGTCAAGCAGAGGTTAGTTTACTGTTTACTGAGACTCTCTTTAGGAGAGAGGGGAGCGGCTTCTTAATGCTTTTATGGCTACGCCAGTTTCCCGGGTCGGTGTGAAAGTGTTAAGTTAGTGCGTGGTGCGTTTGATTGGAGGCAATAAATCAGACACAGCCCTTGGCGTGGGTGGAGTGGAGAGAGGGGGTGCACCTCCGAGCGACATGGTCCCGGGAATGAGACACGTGTCCATCCGGAGTCGGAGCGCTGCTTAGCGGACACCAGCAGGCAGACACCTCGCTGGACTTCTCAGATTTATACTCTCGTTTCTAACGTTTATTACGGCCCAGCCACGTTGTCTCTCTCTCTCTCTCTCTCTCTCTCTCTCTCTCTCTCTCCACACACACACACACACACACACACACACACACACACACACACACACACACACACACACACACACAGGCATGAACCATCTCTCTTTCTTCTCTCTCGTCTCTTCTCTTCTGAAACGTGATGTTTGGACGTGATTTTTTCCCCCCTTCTTAAACGTCTCTTTCTTCTTTACACTTATTATGCTGCTGTGTATCTGAATGTCAAATACCATCCACTTATCTTTAACCACCCATCACTTCACTGTCTGGACCCCCTCAATTTGCAGGTCGATCTTATGAGTGTGTGCGCGCGCACGAGTGTGTGTTAAGTGTGAGCGTGCTATTGACTGCTATGTAGTGATTACCATTCCGGTCGGATGGCACCAGCAAGCCGCTGTAATTAATAACCCCATAATCCGGGTTGGGGTGGATGTCGGCGAAGAACACACACAGATTCAGGACAGAGTTTTACAGAAACAAGGCGTATCCTTATGGGTAGCTCTATATAAGAAATTATAGCTGCTATTATCCCTCCCAGACAATGATAACTATCTGCTTCAAAAGAAGATTAAAGGTTTATACAAGTTCAGAGTTCCTGGAAAACCGGATCGCATTATCAAAACTAAACTGAGATTAATGAGATTCCATCTCGCTGTCAATAATACATTAAGACTTACCTTATTCAAATAAAGTGCGTCAAATCATAATTCAACCTCTGCGGTTGTTTTGCAAACGATTAACAAAACAGATGCTGGTACAGAATCGGGTTGAAATGCGATTATGGTTGTCCCGTACACACTTTGATGTATTGATTCATGGAATTTCAATTCTGACTCTCTTGTTTTATTTTAATCCGTATTATTTACAAGAAACATCAGGTTGCATCAAAATTGTCAAATGGATTTCTTAAAGTGCAGTCAGTCAGCCCGGATGATCGTTTGTTTTTTTTTGTGGATTAAGAGACTTTATTTAAAATCACCAAATTGTTTGTTGACTTAATCTTTTCTTCAAGCGACCTGGTTATTTACTCTTATTATTATTATTATTATTATTATTATTATTATTATTATTATTATTATTATTGTTATGCTAGTAGTATTGTGGTTGTTTTAATAAAAGGAATGCATATGTATTGTTTTATTTATACATATATTTTTTTGGTCTTCCTCTTGTTTATTCCCGGAATCAACATCCTCCCAGCCCAATCCACTAAAGTGTTTATTACTTATCATTGCTGGTACTTTACACTTAGTCTTCATTAACAGTGTAATGCGCCTATCATCAGCTGTCTCTTTGATGTCAAGTGGCTACATGCCACCCGTTTGATGTCTCAAATTAAAGAATGAAATGACTTCGATTCGCTTGCCACCAAGAGCCCATAACACCTCCAAACCGGTGTCAGAAAACACAGCTTGCACCCATACAGCGATAAATAAAAAAAGGTGTGTATAACCTGTGATCCAGGGTCATTACAAGACACGACCACCGTCAGGAGTTACAATCACGTTAATTAATTAATGAATTATTTTCAGGTTTGTTTCTTATATATACACATATATATATCCTACTGATACTGGAAAATAAGATTTTTTTAAATATAGATGTGCATTCAGAAAGATGTGTGTAAACTATTTCCCATTAATAAAAGAGAGAGAGAGAGAGGAAAACTGTCTGTCTTTAAATGGTCTTAAACTTAACCTTTACTTCCCGATTTAACTTTTTTAACCGATGTCCTCTTGTAGGTCAGTCTCCGAGTTTGCTTCGACAAAAGGAAAGTTTCTTCTGTATTTGTGTAGCCTATTAAACTGCAGCCAAAAAAAAGTTAATCAGTCACTGACACCAAAATGCTCACTGTTGTGCAAATGGCCAAAAAATGTGAATTAACACAAAAAAATTATGGTGAGGACAGACGCGAATAAAACAACAAATGAAGTAGATTGGCGAGCCATAAAATGTGATTTGAAACCCCATTCAAATAAGAGCTCGCGACGTCAGTGTGCACTTATCCGAGAGAGAGAGAGAGAGAGAGAGAGAGAGAGAGAGAAGGAGGGAGGGAGGGAGAGAGAGAGGCTGTTTGGTGTGTGGTGTATATGAGAGGGGTGAGATTTGAGAAATAGGAGGGGCTTCTAAACGACTAGAAATGTCAATCTGAGCAAGGGAGTCCCAATAATCTAAAGCAATCTGTAAGGACCTGACCTTAGTCCATCCAGATCAATAGGGAAGTGAGGGTGGAAAGAAGAAGAAGAGGAAGAAATAAGGGGCGCAACCGGATCGTTTACACTGGCTGTTCCCGAGGAAATATAGACTTCCCTTGCTTGCACCTTTTGTTGCTCACATGCTCACACTGTAAAAGTGGATATCGAGGCAATTCCCTTGCTTTGTGTGATTGCAGCAGACTTTTTCCCCTTTTCCTACCACCATGTCTTTCCCTCAACTGGGATATCAGTACATCCGACCGATATACCCGCCGGAGCGCCAGGGGATCGCCAGCAATGCCCGGTCCGGGACAGAGCTCAGTCCGTCCGGCGCACTCTCCAACGTCCTCTCTACTATGTATGGATCTCCTTTCGCCGCAGCAGCGCAGGGCTATGGAGCGTTTCTACCCTACTCAAACGATATATCAATTTTCAATCAATTGGTAAGTCACCCTGCTCTTTCTTAACTCATCCAGAACTTTTTATGTTACGCGTAAAATTAAAAGAAATAAACATCACGGGCCTTTTGGGGAGGTTTATCGGCACTTTAAACTTTCAGAGCGCCGCGGTGAACTCGCTGAATCTTTGGTGAAATTGAGTTCAAAGTGGTTAAAAAGTAACACATTAGTAACAGACTGTTCTTCGGGCTTATTGTTGGCGCACAATTTCCCGAAACTCGTCGCAAAAGAGTTAATGCAATGATGCAACGCGCTGTGGGAGGTTTACATGTAGGCTATAGGTGTGGAACAAAGTGTAGAAAAGTAAAGTCTTGTTCTCGGAAATGTTTCCGTTTAAACGTATTTCAAACGCTTAATTTATTTCATTCAGATGTGAAGCTTGTGGAACTTAAATTTTTATACAAGTTGTGAGAAAAATATATCAACTGTTTTGTTTGTTTACACTTTAATAATAACCTCAGTATTGTTTTATCACTGTGTTTCGACATACCATTCTGTTGGGTGTGATTATATTTATCATGAAGAAGAAACACAAAGTATCTTGTGGAATTAATATTTTAAGTCTAATCTGACTCTTTGGTATTTTGTATTTGCAGGGTGCTCAGTATGAACTGAAAGACAGTCCCGGTGTCCAGCACCCAGGGTTTGCCCATCATCACCCTGCTTTTTATCCATATGGCCAATATCAGTTCGGTGACCCGTCCAGACCCAAAAACGCCACCAGGGAGAGCACCAGCACCCTGAAGGCCTGGCTCAGTGAGCACCGCAAGAACCCCTACCCAACCAAGGGCGAGAAGATCATGCTGGCCATCATCACCAAAATGACCCTCACCCAGGTGTCCACCTGGTTCGCCAACGCCAGGAGGAGGCTAAAGAAGGAGAACAAGATGACCTGGGCCCCCCGAAACCGCACCGACGAAGAGGGAAATGTTTACTCCAGCGATCACGAGGGGGAGGAGGGGGACAAGAGGGAGGACGAGGAGGAGATCGACTTGGAGAACATCGACACGGAAAATATTGAGAACAAGGACGACTTGGACGACCAGGACGACCTGCATTCAGATATTAAACTAGACGGGAGGAGTGACTCTGAGATTTCTGACGGCTATGAGGATTTACAAGGGCCCGACCAGAGGTTTCTAAAGGCTGTGGGGAAAGAGGGCAAAGACGTGGAGAGAGGAGGAGAGCACTTCCACAGCCACCATCACCACCATCATCACGCTTCTTTGGACACCAAAGCGTCCCAACCAAACGGTGAACAACTCAAACTGAACCCGGTGTCCGTTAGCTCACCGCCTTCAGAAAACAACCCAGCCCCAGCCCAAAAGCCAAAGATCTGGTCTTTGGCAGAGACAGCCACGGCCCCTGACAATCCGCGTAAATCGCCACAAATGAACGGCAGCAACTCCGCAGGGCCGGCCGCCCAGAACATAATCGCCCCTCACAGACTCATCTCTTCTTGTCCAGTTGGGAAAATCCAGAACTGGACGAACCGAGCCTTCTCGGCGCATCAGCTGGCTTTACTGAACTCAAATCATTATCTGGGACTGGCAAACCAGGCCACTGCCACCGGCCTGGCCCTCTACAGCAGCAGGCAAACGGAGGACAAGAGTCATAGTTCAGAGACTCCAGTCACAGGTACATGTCCCCGACACTGAGACGCGCATGTATAAATAACTACAAAAACAAAGACACTAGTCCATTGCCCGTCATTCATTTCTGTTATTTTAGACCTCCTTTCGTCTTCTTTGCCTGTTCATGGATTATTTTCTCTCTCTAGGCCACACAGACAAACAGTGTTACAACGTTATAGCTTACAGAATACAGTGTGTGTGATGTGTGTGCGCGCGCGTGTGTGTGTGTGTAACTTCGAAAACCTCATCAGAAAGCATTTAAGAAAAAAAAAAAAAGGTGAAATATTGAATTGGGTGAAAACTGTTCTTAATTTTTGCGCCCCTTCCTTCCTTCCTTTATTTGGTATTGTTACATTCAGAAGGTAACAAGGCCCACGTGTTTGTATTCAGTGGTTTGCATACAGTAAATCCCTTAACCCATTAAACCAACGATCATTTTCAACACTAAACTCACTGAAAGCCAGGATGGGCTCTGATTACAGGCAGTTCAATGAATGCATTTTTAATTTTCATTGCCACAAATTTCAGAGAGATCTAGTGCCTTGGATGCAGTTGATTAAAAAAAAGTTGATAAAAACAGCTTTCCACCCAGTTCAAAGACAGAGAGGCTGTCAGTTAATGACATCTGGGAATTTTGTTTAATGCCATATCACTTTTTTTTTTTTTTTTAAACGCCATATTTACCCAAATTAGCTTTTATTCTAAGATGTGTTTTATCCCTGTGTGTGCGCTTGTGTTATTTCGTCAAGGCCTATGTTACACTTACTTGTTTGGTCATGCAAATGAGCTCAATGCAAATTCACTACAGGCTCGTTTTTGAAAGGCAATTGTCACTTTTATATCATTGTGTTTTAGCTCTTCATGAGGCTATTATTAGTGTTTTTTGTTTTTGTTTATTTTTTGTTTTTGTTTTTTGTTTTGTTTTTTTAAGATCACTAGATTTTTTTTTTCTTTTACCCCTGTGTATTTCAGGCCTCAGAACCAACTAGAAGCAGCGGTGGTTCTTTCGGCTCTCTCCTCTCCATAACCTCTCACCCATCCTCTATTTTCCTTTTCTTTTCATTTGAATATGGAATGTAAAATAAGAATAATACATCTCTGTATACTTACATTGTAAGCATGTCCTGTGTAAAACTGCTAATGTAATAATGTATGAACCTGTAGTCTGTGAGTTTTTTTTTTTTTTTTTTTTTGTAAGTTCTGTGAGGATTTGATGTTCAAATGTTTTGTATATAAAGTTAAGAATATGTACATACTTGTGAACCAAATTGTACAAGAAAGTCTATATTTTGGCTAATAAATGAACTGCTGCAACTTTAAGAAATTGTTGGTTTTTGGACGAGGTATTTTGACAGCTGCTTTTGATGGTGGCTGTTATTGTGCATTGCAGCTTGAAATGCATTGCTTTGGTTTTTCTATGTGTGTTAGTGGACAGCCTGAGGCGCAGACTTCATCCTCCGTGCTAGTGATAAGTAAATATTCGAGAAGGATTTATCACACTTTTGTCGTGGAGGGACTTAAGGCTAATTAGCCAGTATTGCGGCATACATTTGGATATTAATGTTGTGGAATTATCCTTATAGCGGTCGCATTAAAATGAATAATTCTTTCATTAATTTTCCTCTGAAATTGTACGCTCTACAAAGAGACTTTAGGTAATAAATGACTGTTAGATGATCGTTGGTCTTGGTAAGAGTGGTTCAGCTGATCTTAAAGATGGATTTTGGCTTAGCAGTGCAACTCCCAGATCTCATCATGCTCAATTTGTAATGCTTTGCTCTTCACACATATCATACATTTCCCCCAACTAACGCTGCTCTTTGGTATAATTGTAATATATCGTCGCTGTATAACTAATAATAACATCATTTATTTTGTTTGCCCGTGATGTGATCATTTGCATGTGTGAGCTCTTATCAGAGGAAGTTTATGTAAACTTAATGTTGGAGCTCCCTCTACAGTCACTTGCAGTCGGCCATGTTCTGGTTTGCAGGCACACACACAGGCATTCTGCTCGTGTAGTCTCAGTTGTTGTTTTTTCCCCCCATTCTTAATTTATCCATCAGTTTTTATCTAAAATTCGATAGTAATATTTTTCTCTTATACATCTGTCACCATATCATATCTTTTTAACGGGTTTTCGAGCGTTACTCTTGTGGTTTTATGATTTACAAACGCGGTATATCTTTCAAAATGAATCAGCAGACCCTTTTTTTAATGCTTCCAGAAGCAAGTATAGATTAGATTTGACAATATTAAAAAATAAAAAATAAAATAGAGATGTACATTTTTTTTAATTTTGGTCCAAATGTTCAAAAATATTAAAGAAAAAACAAAAATATATTTTTATTTAAGGCCACAAGCAACAAACCTTTAGGCTTAAACATTAAACAACGTTTTCCAAAAGGCACAATAAAGTAAAACTGGTAATATATAACAGGCCAAGTAGATAAAATGCAGCTTTTTACACTCGCTAATAGCTGAGGTATCAAAAAAATATTTTATGGCTGTCATGCTTAAGTTGAGGATTATAGGACTTCTCAATTCTCTTTTGAAGCGCACTCAGTAGTTTCCCTTCTTTTTCTGAAGTCCTTTAGGATTAAATAAAAAAATAGGTAGATAAATAGATAAAAATGGAAGAAAGTAAAACAAAAGCATCAAATAAAAATACCGTCAATATTCTTATTATTCAAATTTCGAGAGATTATAAAAATTATATCCAGCCTTTAAAAGACTCATAGCAGACATGACAGTCTAAGTAATGCAAATTATTATTATTATTATTTTATCCGTCGTAATTAACACAAGAAAAAACAACGTGTAAAACATGTGTAATGTTAAAAATGTATTTTGGGAGACAAACTTGGATTTTCTAACTTCTCCCACTCTAAATGAAAAGCTTCCCTTTTCGTTGGTATTTTATTGTAACGTTTTCACCTTTTAATATCAGCTTTTTATTTCTTTTCGTGTCTTTCTAAAGGTCTTGGATTCATTACAGCATTGATATTTTTCAGACGCACAAACAGAGACACAGTCTTGTCACACACTCAGCTGGTCAACGAGGACAATATCTTTTAATGTCTGCCGTTCAGGGCAGCAAAGGCAGATGAAAAGCGCTGATTCGCTCGAGCCGTATCCTCTCTAGGTTTAAGATATGCTTTAAACAAACCCCAACTCAGCCGAGGGAGAGACTCCGGAGCCTTTTGGAGCTCTTCTCACCATGTTGCCTTCCTGTCTAATCAATTATCTTCCTTGAGAGCCCCATCTAACCGAGCGATGCATATTCATAAGTGGCATCAGTCAGCTGATTGATGTAATAGTTTTTTTCCCCTTTTTTTTCCTTTTTTCCCACTTCCTTTTGTTAAAAGGAGTATAGCTTTGAATGACCAGCACTGACACCGATGATTCATAATTATATAATAGAGAGGAAAATGAGGTGTTCATAAGGAATATTACAAGGTAAGAAACAATTTAATAAAAAAAATTAAAAATGCCTTTCAATCATTTAAGTAATTATAAATTTGGAGACATTTATAAATCATCAGTTTGATACCGACATGTATTATAAATAAACATCATAAAGATTTATGTCAAAAAATACTACTCTATATAAATAAAGGTGGGCTGTAAGTGGGCATAAATAACGATGCTTTCCTCGCCGTCCACAGGATGTTTTCTCCTGAGGGGCCCAGAACAAGCCACCTCTTGATCGTGTGGATTCAATTGAAATGCGGCTGAAGGGCCAGTGATCGTGTCTGGAGCTCAGGGCCTCTCCTCTGATCAGTGCATGAAATTAGGGATTAAAAAAGCCTCGGCAGAAACAAAGTAATCATGCCTGCTTATGTCGCCATACGTGTCCAACCTGCTCCCGGTTACAAAGAGCAAATGGAATGCATTAGCTAACATTTTGCTCTGAGCTACACAGGGACCATTTCCAGTGGGGCATGGTGTGTCACTCGTTTCCTCGCACGTTAAGTGGATGTTCTCCTGGCTAATGAGCAATAATCAACATTGACTCGTCTTCTTATTTCTGAGGTCCATGCTGTGTTAAATGTTGAGGGTCTCCGGGCACACTGTAGCACTGTAGTGGCACTGCCTAAAAAAGCTCGAGGTAATCTCAACACAGCATGGCAAGAAAACTTAAGTAGTTAAAACATACTAGGAGCAAACAGCGTGTGACATGATGGATTTTTTAGATTCAGATATCCCACAACACAAAACTTAATTATACACGGTCTTGTAATTATTTACAAATTAATGGATCATTCTGCTGTATTAACAGTGTGGGAAAGCTTTGGACATAGTGCAAATAAACTTTCCCATCTAATCACATTGCACTGTTGACTGCTGCTCCCTTTTTGCCCTCAGCACTCGGAGACAGGACTAAATACAGCTACATGGGTGGAGAAATGAATGTGCTGTTAAACAGCCATTTAGAAGGGGAAATATCTGAGAAAGATGGAATCATTAAAAGGAAATCTAATCTGTCTTTCGAAGCATTCATTGATCTGGGAGAAGGTGGACGGCAGTACCAGGCGGCTGAAAGGGTCTGACCAATGGAGCCATCAGAGGTTCCTGTGTGAATGGGGAGAAACCATGGAGTAAATAAACACTAGAGCAGCCCATTGGAGAGGGCCAGAGGTGCCCTGTGAAAGAGGAGGCCGCTGCAAATAAAGGGGGTCAGTCTTGTGTTTTCACCTCATCCACCCCTTCTGTCATTGTAGCCCCACCACCAGTGCCACCTCCTTCTCCTCCTAGCCCCAGGCTGGACGGTTCTGACACACCCCCTCCTGCCACTGAGACAGACAAATGTCATCTCCTTTGTGGACCTAGTCAGGCTTAGAAGCGGCCCACTGTCTTTGTGCGGTGGACTAATCCTTTTATGAGCCACTGTCGACTGCGCCCCCCCACCCAGCGCTTGCCCGGGCCAAGAGAGGGGTTGCCCTTTTGCAAGTACTCGGCCTGTGTGTTAGCTGACCACAGGAGGAGCATGGACCTGGTCTCGGGAACACATGTCCCACACACCACATACCTTCGTACACCAGGCTTACGGGCCTCAGCACTCCACGGCAACTTGTTACAGCGGCCACACTCTAGAGCTGGAAGAAGAAGAGAGGGTGGAAAGCTCAATTTTACCCCTGCCGAAGATATGCGACTTCTGTGTCGTCTGCATGTTTTATGGCACATTCATTATTGAGAATGTAAGTGAAAGTGCAGCGGCAACATGTTAAAGAATAGCCAGGGAGCAGGGAGAGAGGGGTTGTTGTGTTTCCCTGGGCTGAGCAAAGGACAAAAGGCCTAGAAGGAGTGACATTCTCTGGGGCCGGAGTGGGAGAGAGGGAGGGCACTGATTTCATGCCTTTTGTTGACGGAGGTTAGAGAGAGGAATTCTTTCACTGAATCCGAAAGGCAACAAGTGGGGAAGGGGGCGACAGGCCGACAGGCCAGAGGGAGAGGCGTTGAGGCTTTTGCCGTTCACCCAGCTGAAAGATTGTGCTTTTCTCAGCCCCCTTCAGATCCTTCAGACAGGCCCGAGTTACAGGGCAATTATGGAAATGCAGCTTTGAAGCCAAGCATAGCCTTCTTTCAGTTCTTCCTCAGGACAAAGCAAAGGCAATAAGGGGTTTTTATGCACCCTCCACTATAAAACATGTTTCGGCCCAAATATATGTATGTTCCTAACTTTTCTTCTCTAACTCACACAGTATTGTAGTTAGTGTTGACATTTCTGAATGTACTTTTAAAATAAACATAAAAGAAAATGATAGGAGCTTATTTTTGTAGAAATATTATAGAAACATTTTTCACATTGGAAATTCTCTTTACCTTGTCAATCTACCTGTAAAGCATTTACCAAGGAGATGAGCACATGGGTGGGTTTATAAAAATCGCCTGTCCTCATACCTGCTTCCAACAGCTGTGCCGCTTTTACCAGCCTGATGTCCCCTCTCCTCACCCTCTCCACTCACACGTCACTAACAGAAGCACAGCAAACCATCAGCCCTGCGCTTTCTCAGCTTTGTACATTAGTCAGCGGTGTAGCACAGAATTTCGCCACCTCGTGTGAACTAATAAGACACATTTTCTCCGGCTTTTGAGAGGATCGCAAGAGAGTGATGTCTCTACATCACCCGACACAGCAGAGGCCTTGTACAACAGTGCCTTTACACTCCGAGCATATCTGACAAATGCCAATACTCTGGCTTTCACTCATCACTGTTAATGAGAGGACATATTTTGGACGTTTCCAATATTTGTACAGACTTCATACATTATGAAGGCCCTTTTATTCACAGTACCAGGCAGAGAGGACAAGGGTGGGGTAGGGTGGGGGTGTATTCATGACTCCTCAGGATTGGCTGACTGGTGAAGGGAACTTAATAAATTCTTCCTCCTTGGAACACTGTCAAACAAGTCCTTTCTTACATCTCCCATGAATACATTACCAGCGAGCTTGATTGATTAGAGACCCTCGCGAGAGGGTGAACCGATGAACCGACTCCCCTGGTGTGATTAATAGACTTTATTAAGAGAGTCCTCTCCTTTTTAATAATGGTAATGTAAAGGAAGGCGTTGAGGGGGTGGGGGGTACGCAGGAAGTCTAACGATGATCACTGGCGCTGTCCCCTCTATGATCCACATCCCCGTTAGTTTGAGTTCATTTTCTCAACCTCCAACTGGCTATATCCATCACCTCCCTATCAGTGCCACACACCGCAGATATGAGGTTCTTTTTATATACTGTTTTCACTTTTGTGCTTGCATACTGCCAATATGAAACTCTTTAAAAAAATCTCTCCTGGGTAATATGAGAAGCAGGATTGATTTGGATTCCTTCTCACAGTTTACAGCTAAATTTAATTGACTCTGTATCCATGAAACATCTTTAATAGGCCTTAGATCAGAATCTAAGTGATTACTGTATAACTCTGCACCTGATGCCTGCATTGTGACAGAGCCGTGTATGCGACAGTATGAATCTCTTCTTCTTAAAGCATCTAAATCTCTTGTGGGTATTTTTTATTAATTTCTTTTACTTTTCTTCTCAGCATTCATTCAAAATCATTTTAAAGTCTAGGGGTACCATGACCCTTGAACTCATTATGCTTTGGTGCTTGTAAACTTATTGATTTAAAAATTAAGCACTTTTTGTACTCATTTTAAGTTGTTGTAGATAACACATTTAAATAGAAATGCATGTCAAATATATGTCATATATTCCTGCCTGCGTATGTGTTTGGATATGAAAGTCAAAGCTTCTGTGTGGTAGGTATGTGTACCCAAACAGCTCGCTGGCTAATCATTGTTCTTGAGAGCTAGCATGGTGTAAGGTAGGGGGTAAACCATGTACAGGAAATTGTTTAGCCACCCAGAGCTGAGCCTGCTTATCAGCACAACACAGAAACAACAAAGACTTTACTAGAGCTGGACACAGTAGCTCCAACTTATCGTCATGCTGAATTTTGCAATCCACCACCACAAGTGATTTATTCAAACACGGATACCACAGATAGGACTATTCACGTCCCGGCACATTACTGCATGACCCAGACAGGTTCTGTTTGCTTTGCTGCTACAAACCAGACACACACACACAACCATATATGACATCACCAGACAAGCCAAGAGTTGCTCACTGCTGCTGTAAACCTGAGAGAGAGGTCGATAACAGCAGGTGAGAGGGCTTCACTGTGTAATGATGATGCCTACCAGTGTCTAAGTTGTAAACCCCGCTATTGATTCTCTTCAGTTCAGCCAATAGTCTCCACAATCTTCCATGCCTGAAAGTCTGCAGTAATGTGTCTGCATAGAATCCAATATCCGCCACTATTAATGAATACTGACAAGCAGCTCAACCTTTGTATTTTTATTTTGATTTAACCAAGTTAGTCCCACTGAGAGCACAGATCCTGTTTCCAAGGAAGACCTGGCCAAGACCACAGCAGCACTTTTGGCTACAGTAATTTACAGTAAATTTAATGAAAATAAACACATTTATATTAAGAAAAAAAGAAAATAGAAAGTGGAGGAACATGATAGAGAAACAGAGAACCTAGACTTAGAAAGGCGCAGTGCTAAAACAGTAAATATATGTTTAAACAAAGTGTCTACCACAGGTTTTACCAGGGGTATAAATAATGGATTTGCCAGTCTATCATGCAGGATGAAGCTGGGTGACATGCTTCCTCGTACTCCATGGAGAGTTTAAAAGTATGTATGCTGAAGCCACAGGGAAAGAGGAGGCAGAGAATGTACTCTATTCTTCTCAACTTTTCTTTGTGCTTAGATAAACTTGTTGTCAGGCACATTGTCAGCCACTCCAGCGTGACACCTCACGGCCAGATAATGGCATTGCCATGCAAATGAGAGATGGTGAGAGCTATACCACCAGTGTGTGTGTGCATGTGCATGTGTGTGCATTCATGCATGCATCTGTTTTGTTAGTGTTTATTAGAGAATGAAAGGGTGGGCGACAGAGTGATTCAGCAGTGGCATGAGGATAGATTGGTGCCTTGTCTATAATAAGGAAACTAAATGCATGCTGAAGGAGGATTGTTGAGCCAAATTCTGTTCTCAGTCAACTCTCTCTCATCTACTCCTGGGAAATCTCCCTCATCTAGTCAAGACAAGTTGCCTTAAGACCTCACAGTAGAAAAATTAAAGATGACAGTTTGTCACCTAAATTGCCAAGTACAATAAATGTACAATAATATGTTCTCATGTGACTGCAAGAGTTGCTGCAAGAGATTATAGAGTCAAACAAGACAACTCACACCTTCACAAACAGGACCTCACATATTGTGTAAAGGGACAGTGAAAAAACATGCTGTGGACACCACACAATATGTTGGTAATTTAAAATACACCACGTAATTACAGCAAGACCTTTTTTGTACTGGGGTAGAAGGAGAAAGTCACTCACTTGTGTGGTCAGGGAGGAATAATTCTTAGTATCCTGAGTTAATAATTACCAATTACAAGACCTCCTCTAGCAATCTTTCCACCATCCAGAAAAGACTTAATCGAGACAATATAAAGTAAAATGCTCTACCCTTCTCTTGTCAGAGACAGGACGGGAAGTAGGAAGTGGTTTCTTGTGAGACACAGGGCAGAAAAGTGCCTGAACAAGCCAAGCATTCAGTATGAATGCTCCCTGCCATCTCCAGCTGTGTGGCACTCTAGGTTTTGTCCCTGAGTGGCGACTGGGCACAATGAAGTGGCGCTCTCACAAACAGTGAGGGGTGGGCACTGTGTCAGAAGGGCCAATACAACCCGCCCCCTTCTGTTGTCATGCTAAGACAGCAGCGCTCATTGGAACTGTACCCCCATTCACACATCAACCTCAAACCCACACTCACCCAAGGACAAACATGGCAGCCGCGTTCACTTTCTTCTTACTAATGTCCGTGCTTCCTCTCAAAGACAAAACCCGTGCAGTTCTTGAAGAAATCAACTTTTCTTCCTCAGATGTGTGAATATACGCTCAGTTAGCTGACGACTTTAATGGCAAGGAGTGTGGACCTCCAGCTCCCGTGGGCCTCATCACTGAGAAGCACAGTCTTAATCTGTAAAAGACCATGAGAACAGGCATGTCTAATGTCATTTTACAGGTAGATAGAGCGGGAGATTGGGGAGTAATTGGAAGTAATAACAGATAGCTCTCTTTCAATCCCACAGGACTTCTCTCCTCCTACCCCGCCAAATTCCCAGAAGACTCCTCAGTATATTTGCTGTCACGCAAAAGAAATACACAGTGAATGAACTGTGACCTTTGTTCCCCTTCCCTGAAGGTCACCTGTCCACTTTACATACACAGATGAGGTCCTCTTTTCCGGAAATGATAAGACAAACAGCAGAGAAGAGGTAAGGTCAGCAAGTTAAACCAACAGCTAGAATGACAGTTAATTGGCCGGAGGGTAGTGTAACTGTCATCCATTTCCCCTGGGCTGACTTGGGAAGACTCCCCCCGGCTGCCTCCACTCTCTCTCCAGAGACCTCCACTCCGCACAAGAACACTCACTTATCAGCTGTCTCCCACAGGTTCAACCAGTGGACATTGGCGCAAGGAAAACAGAATGATTATATTGCCTCCGATTTGATTATTACTTCATCATTATTGTTTATATTGTGGTAATACACAATAAAGACTGTGACAAGTGAGGAGATGAAATGTCAAAGTGAATTACAGGCATATGCAGAGGCTGGCCGCAAATCAGCTGGCAGAGCTAAAAGGTCTTTCTTGCTAATTGCTCATATCCTACCAGCAGTGAGAGGCGTCCAGTCACTGTGCAATAGGCTGGCTGACTGAAAGCAGACAGATAAGACGATGTGTATGGATGATTTGACCCATGCTCTAATGACTTGTTTAGTCCTGTGTGTCAGAAGCAGTGACACATAGAGGATGGCATGGAAGCGCTTGGGCCTTCTGTGGAACTGTGTGTGTGTGTGTGTGTGTGCAAAGACAGGGGCAGAAAAGGGAAAACAATCCACTGCACAGCACTTAGAATAAGTGTGTGTGTGTGCGCAGAAGGAGACCACATGCATGTATAAGGAGGAGTGATGATTTTAGCAGAATCTGTCTGCCTGATTTCGCAGGGCCAGGGTTTTGGGTGTGAAAAGCAAGAGAGAGTGTGTGCGTGTGGGAGATAATAGGCCTTTCTCCACGCCACTCAGCGTTCTGCTGGCATCACAGCTGGCACACAGCTGGCCATCCAACTAAACTGTCCCAGCCCCTTTTTTTACCCTTCTGCACCCTCCCCCTTCAGCACCACCCAGCCCCCCTACAGAATGCCAGACATGCAGGGTAAGGGAATACGGGGGGAAGAGGGTTAAGACAAAAAAAAAAAAAACATTAGTGTTAATGGGAAGGACCAAGGAGGAAGTTATGATGGGGCCCACCACTCCCAAGATCCATCTGGGGCTTGGCAGGAGGGGATCCATCAGTGACAGACAGGTGTTCCTAAGCAGTCACACTAATCCCTACCCAGCCCCTCTGCTCTGAGGCCCACAGAGACCAACTCCATGCTTCCACTGCTCCCCCTGATATATCAGCTATTCTTTCTGTCCCTACTCAGAGTCACTTTAACTGTCTGGTACAATGAACAAAGAAAAAAACAACACTAATAGATCAATACACATGGAAAATATATATTTTCATATCTTACACTAAAGGCACACCTTCTGATTTTGGTGTAATGGCCAATTAAACACACTTTACTGTTGAACACCAACAGTGAGCTGGGAGGAAATTTGAGGATTTGGAGGCATCACTGAGTCTAAAACCAAGTCAAAGTGTGCCTTTTATTTATTTCTATTATCATTTAATTTATTATCACTATTTACTTGATATTGTAATAGGATACAGGGAAAACTACATAAACTATACAAACTATATAAACAAAGAGGTCACATACAAGAACCAACATTGTATCCAGGGATGAGTTATGACTCCGTATTTCAATTGGTATTATGAAAGATGACAGCTGGCACATCAGACTAGACTAACCGGATAACAGGTGATTACATCTTGAAATGAACAAAGTATCATGTACCTAGCATTGTCAAAGAAATGATTCATGATTGATTCACATTAATAGCTGTGGCTGTGCTTTGGAACACAAGACCACAGTTTCAGTTTATTACATTATGAGTCATAAATGCTTTTGCATTGTTTTTTTGACAACATCTGCTGATGGGTGGGGCTTTCCTGAGAAACGTCCTCAGGTGTAAAGGAAGTGATGTGTTTTAGGTTCCCAGCATTAGCAACAACAATTTTGTTACCCACAACCATGGTTGAACAGATCAAAACAAACAGGTACCTATAGGAATGGTTCCGTGTCATGAAAAAGACACCACAGCACTGGACACGTGGCTTGATTGTCAAAAGAAGAAAATAAGAAAGGGATTACATTTATGTCTTAATTTGTACTCATATACATTCCTTTCTAATGCTGCCAATCTGTAGTTATGAAAGAGATCTAGGGCATTAGTTAGGAACAGTATATTTTCATTTTATAACAGTTACAACATAATAAGTAAGGTGGACAGTTCTAATTATGTTATGCCTTAAATGTGTGTGGCTTTCTCAAAGTTCCCTTACATTTGAAAATCACAGTAACTGACAGGATGGTCTGTACTGGGGTTTTACAGGGGTGAACAGAGCCACGTTGTCTATATCTTAGTTTTTACAAGCCAAATGCCATGTTACTTCACTAGCCACTGGAAGGTGACCAAACTTGGCTGGAAGTTGCTGCTTAGAGCTAACAATCTTGGCTGGAAAAAGGCAAAAATGCAATAAAATGGTTGGGAAAATTTGGCATGTAACATATCCTGTGACCAACAGAAAGTGCTACTTACTTCTTGCCTTAAATATCAATTAATATTTGTACTATATTGTGCATAAACAACAAATAGGTTAAGTAAAAACTATTTTTTTAGGTAAAAAAAAATGACAGATGGAAGAAGATTTCCCCTTTTATCTAAAATTGAAGAGGTGTTACTTATCTGAGTGTATACTGTACAGGTGGAGAAGAAAAAACTGGAACTGAGAGATTCTCAGATGTCCCCAGATGAAGGGTTAAGTAATCTCATCATTCATTAATTAAATATCATTTAGTCATTTAGTAGTCATTTATTACAAACTATTGAACAAATAAATTGTGAACTATAATTCCATAATTGCCTGTGGGTGTGTACTGATTCCCTGTAATGTAGATGAGTGTTCTAGACATTGCTAATACACTGAGTCATGCCTATTAGCACCTATTATAATTACAAACAAAAACAGACAATTTAGGAATCTAGCTTATTACAGATGTACAGCACTTCCCACCTGTGCTATCAATAGTATACAAAAAATAGTGAACTTTAAATTACATCTCTGCATTTACACACAAATGACCCGCTTTGCTGTTTTTGTCACTGGGCAAAGTAGATGAACCACATGATCATGAGGTTGCGGGTTAGGAGTGATGTAGATAAGGAGTGTGCTCTGTTGAGGACAGCAAAGCACATCCAGATGACTGGAGAACAACACTGTTACACTATATAACCCTGAGAGACACAGCAGCACAGTTTACACAGGGCTATAATCTAAAATGAGATGACTCCATGCAGAGCTACAAATTAAATAAAGCCAAAATCTGGATTCCATTATCATGTCTACCAATGCCTACATTTTTGTAACGTTTAAATGGCAAAATAAATATGAACGTTGCCGTATCAAACAAAGCTCTAACCAGTATTTGTTTTGTGGGAACGCTTTGAGAAATGAAAAGCTAGCACGGTAAACACAGCCTTTTCTGCCTAAAATTTGTGAGTGGCACCAAATGTTTCTGGGTGTAGTAATTGCTGGCAGATTTGTAGATGTGTGTTTTAATTAGCCTCGACAGGCTGCTGATGGCATTACACAAGTTGTTCCCGTCAAATAGGCCCCAGAGATGGAAAACCAACAGAGATCAACCATGTGGACATGGTACAGTGAATCAGAATAAGCCCCGAGTTGATGCTAATAACCAACACCTATAGATGAATGACCACACATCTGAACAGCCACCCAAAAGTGTTGTTAATGATGTAATTATTAAAGGTTCTATATAACTATAACTATAACTATATACAACTTTTAAGAATAAAAATAAAAGTTGACCTAAAAGCAACAGTTTTCATTTTTTTTCATAAGTAAAAAGATCAAATGTGTACCTTTCATCATGAGAAGTGACTTGGATCTCTCTTCCCTGAAATGAGCAAACACCATCTCCACATGCCTTTGAAATTATAGATCATAATAGACCTCTGTTATCTGAACACAAATCTCAAGAGCTGCTTGCCTCTCACAGGCACACACACACACACACACACACACACACACACAGATTCAACATTAGTGAGTTATCACTCTCTATAATCCGCAAGCACTTTCAGGCCTTGTATCCTCCCACTGACTCCCCTTGCACCTCATCTACCCCGTGCTAACACAAACCTCCTCTTATGTGGCTTCCCCTTTCCCCCAGCGCAAGATCCACATCACTGAGACTGTAGCCGCCATGGAGGGCCTTTTTCCACTTCTCCAGCCACGTTCGGCCAAGATTTATTCGACTCTTCAACCAAAATGTAATTTTCACCATGTTGGTTTTTGAGAGTGAGGGGAGTGGGGAAGGGTTTTTTGGTGCTTTGAGAGTCATGTCTACTCAGCTGGGATAGTGGGACAGCTCGCTCCAACACCAATACCCCAAACCCACAGAGACAGCTAAGTGATTTATTGGCCTCTTTTTATTGAGAGGGTGAGAGAGAGAATGAGAGAGAAACATAAGTAAGAATAACAGTGTAATTGAGCCCGTCTGCAATGTTGCACAGCACAAAGGTAACACAGGTGGAGGCGTTTAAATGGGTTTAGGTTTTATGGCAAATTAAAGTAAAGAAGTTTTGTTGTCTAACAGGATTTCCTGTAGCTTATCAAAACATGTCCTATAATTTCTTTCATAGAATTATTTGCTTGGTTGTTATGCCTTCACTAAACCATCTTTAAGCCATTTATTATAGACTATAAGAGAATGTCAGTTCATGATGGATTTCTCTCTAACTTTGTGCTACTGACGTACTGCACTTACTATATCTCCTGGAAAAAGAAAGTATGATACTTTTATCTTGTCATGATATAATTCAAACAACTCTTTGACTTTTACATTAATTCAAGCTTCAAAATCTTACCCAGAGACAAACTTTGTAGCCTAATCTTGGCACATTCCCACACCAGATAATGGTTTCCATGAACAGGGCCATGGTGTAAGAGACGATACTCTGAACTCAGCTGTAGAAATGAACAGTCTTCACCATTGTAGGGTGAGTAAATGTACCTTATAAAACCCAGGAAATTACATGTAATAGAAGTGATGTACCATTCTGTGGTTGCACTCAGGAGACACACAGACTTCAAGGAGACAGCTCACAGAGATCACAGCCAGTGAATCATAACATTTCAAAGAAATACAGGATAGATAGATGCAGAGAGAAATAAAGAGACAGAGACAGAACTGGACGAACAGAGTGAATGACAGAGAGATAAAGGCAAATTCGATAGAGAGACGGGTGAAAGGGGTAGAGACAGAAGCAAAAGGAAGGCGAGAGGGCCGAGATAAAAATCACACACTGAATCCCATTCCCTTTGCCAAGACAGATGTCTATAGTGAATAAATAATGAAGGGTAACAGTTTCACAACATCATGTTATTGCCAGTTCTAAACCGGGGCTCTGACTGCTCCTGCCTGTTCTCTGGCTATGACTCAGGCTGCCCTCTGCCCCAGGGGAGCCTTCCAGACCCGTCACTTCACGTCTGCATGAAAATCAAGCCCAAAGGATAGGCCTGGCAAACATATGGGGATGTGTGACTCTTGGTGGCTGAGTTACGTGTGTCACACTACTCTGAGAAGTTATGTCCCTGCCTCATGACTGACCAGTCTAAATATACACACCTCAGAAAGCACTTACACACTGTTTCCTCTCTTGGCGAGCGTCAATGTTATGTTTCTGGATTTGAGGTAATAGTGAACACTCTGTAGCTGAGCTTAGCATAGTTTAGCTCAGCTTAGTTTGTGAGGGGTCCTGGTCATTCAAAGTAAGGATTGATATGTGAAGCTGCTCTTCATTATTGTGTCGTAGATCATGTCTTTGCTCACATCACTACATACATACATTACAGTACACTTGCATACATACATTACAGTAACACCTCCTGTTGTTTGTATTGACTTTCATTCTTGGATGGAGTAATTTGATAATAATAAAATATATTATGAACACGCCATACTCAAAAGATACTGATATCATAGCACTGTATGGCTGTAAGGTGTCTATATTTTTCCATTTTTTATTGAACATGTAAAGAAATCTATTATGGGGACAAATGTATATATGACAAGCCAGGCCAATATTGCTACAAGTATTACTATCTAATTATATTGTCATAACAAATAAAGGTAGCTGTAAAAGAAGTTCTCATACTTTGCCCTGTATGAAAAGGCATCCAAGGCCTAATCCAAAGAGGAATGAAGTAGAAAAGCTTTGGCCTTCCATCCCAGTTCTGCTGTCAACACCACTTCACTAAACTCCAGTAGTGTTATTGTGAGAGAGGGAGCATTTAAGTAACTGTAAGTACACTGTACATCGCTTTAAAGTTAGGGGAATGACTCAGAAACTTGCTCCTGGTACAGTATACCTCTAAGAACGGGTAAAGGGACTTGAAACACACTCAAATGCACACACACACACAATTACATCGAAACACACAACCACACAAACATACATATACACTCCTACAGACTGCTCTCCGTCTTCTTATTTGTGCAAACTTAATCAAATGATTTTCTGAATAGCAATAAAGCAGTCTTTATTTTGCTTGGCTGGGCGTCCATCCCGCACCCCTCCACCCACCCCCACACTCCCAGCCCTCCAACCGCACCACAGCAGGATCAGTTTTCCCCCCAGAATCCCACTGAAGCGCTGCCATGTCGGCTGGAGACAATCAGCTGAAATGCTCCTTAGATATTCCTGCTCCTTTTCAAAAGCCCCAAATTCAATTTATGGACACATTTATTACCATGTCTGTCAGTGACTAAAAGGGAGTTTCATAATCAGGAGCACACATCTGATCTGGTCACAGCAGGCTGCCTCGCTTGGCCAATATGCGCTCTATTACACGGTCAGAGCCAGCCGATCCACAGAGGAAAAGGAAAACATGAGCAAACAAAAGACTAGGTAGTTAGACATGGGATGGGGTCCCTTAGATGTAGCATTTAAAAAAAGCTGATCTGATTTAGGAGTGGGGCCGTAGGGAGAAAATCCTTTAACTCAGTACCAGAGCAGGGGCCTTGACCATGTGATGAGGGATCACATAGCACCCTCCCATAACTCCACAGTATTCCCATAGCACATTTCCCCTTTTTGATGTTATTGAAAACATAAATGGGATGTTTTTGTTGTCTAATGATGTTTCTGTCAGTCTCTAAGTAGCAGAGGGCTTGAAAACCTAAAGGACTTCTTTGAAAGATTGAACAAGTTTTCATCATGTTGCGGTCTTGTCTCTTACACCAATAGTTTCCATTGTTTGTCATATTTTTTCAAAGTTGCCAAAAACTACATGAAATCCACTTTTAAACTCCAATAAAGTAGACAGAGAGTGGCTTGTTAGGTCCAGCTATAACAACATTGAGGCCTGAACGATTTACTATCCCTGCTCTGCTTGTGAAACATAGATTCTAATGAGTGCTCTGCAGGCAGCGCGTCACTCAACTCTGGAACACGGGGGCATGGACTGGACCAAGACCCAGTGATTGAGGGCTTTGGTCTGCTGTGGTGTATGTATGAGACACACACACACCACAGACCGCAGACTCCAATCAGTGGTTCTTGGTCCAGTGGTTGGACAGAGTGTCAGTGATGTCTGAGAGCCACTGTTCACACAAGCTTGTGTCCAAGCAGGCTGAATACCCCTGGAGAGATGCACACCTCAGGCCTAGGCTATAAATCAATACTTACTCACAAAGGTTCACCTAAACTCTTGCCAGTGCCCACTGCAGTAAAAACAAGAAAAAAGCGGGCTAAGCTCCCCCTAGAGGCCAAAACTAGAGGGTGATTCAGTTAAGGAAACGAAGCGTGTCCTTCGTTAGCTGAAAGATCACATTTTACCACAGGAGCAACACATTTACTGGTGCAGAGGGCTCTGTGAAATCTCAACGAAAAAGATTCTCTGTTTGCCTTCCAGGGTAATTAGGGAGGCTATCACCTGACACTCACACAGGTAATGTCCTGGACTGAGGCCAGAACCAAATTTCATCATGGTCAGCATGACTGCAGCACCCTTGGAAAATATGTGCAGAAACTGAAAACCACATATCCAAAATTGCCTGCTTGTCCCCTATGTTGGTTTTGGATGAGGTCTCTGGGCTGGAGCTTAGGGGTTCCTGGAGCCTGTGCCAGGATCCTTAAAAACTAGTAACTGATATCTCCTTTTTTCCCCCCCAACACGGCCTGAAATGCTCTGTTATTAAAATGGGAGCAAATCCCACCGGAATGTTTTACACGTTTACTAGGTGTATGTCAAGGTGAGAGACAACACTAGTGAATTATGGGTTGGATTTGGACCTAGGGAATTTGGGCAGGGGCAGGCTGAAAGAAAGAGAAACTAGGGAGGTATTACTGAGGGTGACAGTTCTGACTGCCAGGATATAAATCTACCCCCCCTCACCCCCAGCATGTTGCACAGAAACCACAGTGCCCCCTACAGTTAAAACCCACACATGTCAAACTTTATTGGCCTTAATATTAAATGCCAGAATGATAAATAAAACAGTATCATGAGTCCTGCTGTGGGGAGTTTAGTATGAAAGATCAATGAGTGGTTGTCTACAGGGAGTAGGCTAAAAGCATCCGTGCCATCTGCGGAAGCAGTGGGTTGACATGGCACACTAATCTCTTCTGGTTTGTGTGTTTGGGGTCCAGGACGTCCAACAGGCTCAGTGACAGCTGCACGTAGAAGCAAATCTGAACCATGCTTGCGAACAGAGCAACTGCAAACTGATGACAAACGCTTTGTTTGGGGAAAAGATTTTTTTTTTCTTCTCTTGCATGTTTTAGTGGGATCACAAGTCTGGATGTACTAATGGGAGAAAAAGAGCACCAATTAGGGATGTAGACCACGCTGGCCTCAGTTATTTCCAAACCACTTAAAATGTGTAATAAATGATCAAATGAGACAACCCCTTTTTAAGCTCACAGTCGGATTTTGTTTTCCTCAAAAGCACATTGGCTCTAATAACAGAGCGGGCCTTTGATTTAGCTCTCAGTAACAGGCAAGTGGGCTGCAGACACAAAACTTTCTGCTGCTTGTGGTGGTTAATCAGAGAGTTTTGAGACATGTGGGTGGATCCCCGTCCTTGGCTTAAGTTTGCTAGTTGGTGTGAGGTGGGTAGAAGCTGGTAGACAGATCACCTTGATCCCTAAAATTGCTATGGCTTGTGTCCTAAACTGAATTTGCTGAGTTTGTGACTGTGACACAAGACAAGTAGAGATCACTGAACTGATGGTATGAAAAAGTCAGTCATCCATCACTGCACTGGGGCTGTATACATGTGCTTATGGCAAATTCCCAGAATCCACTGCAGCTACTGAGGGCGCCTCCTGCAGAAAAGTGCAGAGAGGAGAGGGGATAAGAAAACATGTGTCCTATGTCAAGGCTTGAGCCAAATCTCTGTGTAGAGACAGTGTCTACTTATTTCCCTATGTCTTTACATAATTTGGTGCTTTGAGCACAGCCAAACATGGAAAGTGAATCACTTTGATTATCCAGTGACTGAAAAAATCCTTGCTGTGTCAACACTGTGTTGGGTTTTGATAACAGCTCATCCAGCGGGACCCTCTCCCACCATTCCCATTCGCTGAAGAAATCGCCATCAGTTCCACCCCTGACTTTCAAATGCTCTACAAATGCTCCAGCAACAGAGGTGCACATGCAGGATGGTCTAGAAAGCAGAAAAAAATAGAGGTGATGGGATAAAAAGTTAAAGATGGAAAGACTGAAGACAGTATATAGAAGAAAGCCTATGCTCTTATCCTATTTGTTTTCCTAGAATGTAGCTTTTACACAATGGTTCTGCGGTGAAGTCCACCAAGGGCCTCTGCATGGTTCTTGAGCTGGTCTTTGCACGCTCACATGCTCACCCGCAAGCCTGCGCATTTATGTAATTGCGGCTGGTGTGCAGACATGGCGCGTGCCTCTTGAAATTTGAAACATTTGGGTACGTGGTTACGCCAATAGCACGCAGCTCCTTTTCAATGATTGGTTTCTGCTTTTACTGACCAACAGTTGCAATCAGCTGGTGGTCACATTAGAGCAGTGTTCTTTTGTCCAGGGAAAAGAAAAATCTTGATTTGTTTTATTTAAATGACACCAAAGAATCAGCATTGTGTAAAAGAATTGACTGTTACACCCAGTGTTATGCTGACTTTGCAGTTAGCTTTCCGATCTACTTGCTGTAGATTTGTCCACAGCACAAACCTGAAGTGCTGAAGTGCAATACTAATCGAAGAAACACACATTTGTACACATCTGCGGTTGCAAACAGTGTGCACATGGTGACAGAGGAGATGGCATGTGGATTGGCTTGAAGACCATGCTGAGCACTTGAGATGTGTCCTGCAGTCAAGCCTCTATTCTAACCAGGAAAAAATAATGCTTTAGGTTTAGGAATGATGGTTTTCATCAAAAGATAGTCTGCTGATTTTTTTCTGATCTCTTTAAGTTCCCAGTGAGATCCCTTATATCCTTAAGGCCCACCCTCTTAACTCGAACCTCCACACACCCACTCCTCAGTCCTCATGGCATCCATCCTGAGGACAAGCACATGGTTCTACTTTCTCCCATCTAGATCAGCCAATTCATGTATGTGTTTCCAAACAGAGGACGTCACCACCGCAGATCACTTTACAGGGATCACAGGGACATCTGTTAGGAAAATGGAATAACAAAACTGAACTAGGTTTTTACATGTTCGCTGGAATTCAATTAAAATCTGATTAGTGGAAGTATTAGGGGAACAGCTTGGTCCACCATTGCACGTTTGGTTACCACTATCCCTTAGCCTGGTCAGGTTACTGTTGGGATTACTCCTAACAGGATGCCCTCTGACATCTAGACAGGTGCCTGTGAGAAGGATGGGACAGTGTTCATGTCACCATACCAAGAGGGATTCACAGGCCCCGTGGCAGACAGGGATCTCCCCATGGCATTCCAGACGACATTCCCACTTTGTAATCACACATGCAAGCATGCACATACTTGAAATAGTCCAGAGTAACGGATTTAAAATATCTCAAAGCCAGAACTGAGTATTTAAAAAAAAAAAAAAAACGCTGTTCACTTCTTACTCATGATCATGACAAAAACATTTTTTGCTTTACTCCATGTACTGTGCATTTACTGTGCAACACTTTAACTTTGCACTTTGACAACTAAATTAAGTTTAATTTAAAGTTTACATGTATTCCCTATATGTCACAAGAGGTGCAAACAATACACAAATGTTCTAATGATGTGAAAAAGAAATGCAATTTATTGATCCTTAACATGTTGGAGTCATCACGCTTACAAACTGTAACCATTTACATAATGGCATTACTGCAAAGTAGATTCCACAGAGTTTAAAACTCAAACTGCAATTCTGTCATTATACATTGCGGTGAACATAAAACAGTATGTATGTATAGCAGTTTGGGAAAAAAAAGTGAAAAAAACTATAAAAATGCTTTGATTGTAATATATCCATTACTAGAATAAAAAAGAACCAAGTCTGCTTTTAATTGTTTGTCGCGGAAAATCCATTATATTTCCTTACCCTGAGTGATGGTGTAGAAACAGGAGCATTTAAATAATAAAAGGAAAAACAAGAAAACAAAAATCCCCAGCTGCTTCCATTCTACACTGTTTACCATGGTTTTCCCCACCAGACTAAATAGGCCCGTGTTTGTCTTCACTATGCACTACACAGCCGCTCCAACCCCAAGACCTCTACTTAGGCAGTGTGTGGAATAAACAGCTTTCCTCTGAGGGCCTGAGAGTGGAACTGGTGGTGGATTCATGAGGCAATAGGAGAGGTGAGTGGAGGTCTTATTGGATGAGCTGTTATCACAGTCCAGCACAGCACAGATACTGGAACACTTCTTGTTTTTATTTATTTATATATTTTTATGTCCTCTGTTGCAACATTATTGGATAATCAGAGTGGTCTACTTTCCATGCCTGGCTGAGCTCACATTACAAAATTATGTAAAGACATAGGGAAAGAAGTAGACACTGTTTTTGATCCTAATACACAGAGATTTGGTTCAGGCATTGAGGTAGGACATGCATTTCCAAATAGCATCAGCACCACCAGCTCTTAGCTGAGGCCATTTGCTGCAGAGCATGACATTTCTGAATGCCGTTGTGAGAGAGGGAGCTCCACAAATGTAGAAAAACAAAGTCAATCTGTACTTTCCAACAGTTTTGAAATGCTTCTGAAGGACGGTATACACCATGGCAAATACACTTGAGTGAAATTCCCTCATTTAGGGATCATGACCTGTTCTCACAAGTGCATTATCTCTGGAAGAAAGCCTCTGTGCTGCAGAATCAATTAAAAACAACGAGGCAGAATGGAAGGATTAAAAAACAACTGCAAGTGCACAGCTGATAAGAGTGTTTGAAATCCTCATTTATCAGATAAAATGATTATCCTCGAAAGTAGTTGATGTGGCCATTAAAAACAATGGAGCCAGATTATGGGTGTCTTTTAAAGTTTACAGTTAAATGCCATACCGTATCGATTGCCACAGTTGAAGCCCACATATTCCCTATGTATGCTGAATGAAAACTGACTCAGAAGTGTGTTTATGCCCGATGGAGTTTAGTTTTTGTTGTCTAACAAAGTTACACAAACATTTGTGTGTGTATCATTTTTTTGTTCCTTTTGTTCCATGCATTAGTTGCTCAAGCTGTGCAGCATCAAGGACAATTGTTGACCAGATTATTTGAATGAGTGAAAAAAAAAAAAACTGAGGCAATCATCCATAGCCCTCTTCAAGGAAGTGAAATATCCATATAATAAGAAGCAGATTATGTTTAGTCTTTATCAACACAAACAGACACAGTCAGGCTCAGCAGAAAATCTATATTCTCTGTACAGTACACAGTTTGATATCCCAGCCATCATGTCCTTTTGAATCCATTAATCACTTACTGACAAGGCGGTGAATGTAACTCCACTCTGAAAGAGGCATCACAGATAAAGTCTCATCAGTCAGACTTCTACTGTGTGACAGCAGATCACAGCTGAAAAGCATCACACTTACAAAGTCTTGACGCATGAGCAGGTTCTGTAATGTGTTGTGGAGATCAACGTGTCACATTATGCTTTCATTCTGCAAAGAATATATCATCACTGTTCAGTTAGAGAATAAGTCGCACTGGATCATCCTACTCAGTCATGCAGCTTCACAGTGAAACTTCAGCTTGTATTACAGGAAAACAGGCTGACTAATGGGACTGAGATCTGCCAACAGGAGGTTCACTGGTACTTAGTAAACTTGACTGCAAATCTTGTGATTTTCATCCAACCTCATGGAGCTCTGACCAGTGGTGTAGTGCAGATATACAGAGTACACTTACTTACTTTTCTTACTTACTAGGATTGGGTATACTGACTTCTAAATACCATCTGATGCACATTATTTTTTCCTAAAATGGTGAAGACCATGACATAGTTGTCCAATTACCTCACTAAAAATGCATAATTATGTAGCTGTCTCACCCATCTGTGGGTCAGTGTTTATTGTAAAATCGGCACCTCTTCTGTGACTAATGTTTTTATAATAAGCCTTACTTCATGAAGTCAAGCAGCAGAAGTTGAGTGACAATGTGCAAATACTATTGGTCCATTTTTGGATGAGCTAAATATACAAGAGTAGACATGTCACTGTTTATAACACAAGGCTTTTTTGTTGGATAAAGAAATGCTGCATAAAGTAAATACTCACTTCTCCAGGCATCACTAAACCACTAGCTCTGGCCAAAGATATATGATTGTACTTCTGCTAACCAGAAGCACATTAAACTAAATCTGGTGAAACAAGCTCTTTCAAATGGTAGAGATATGTTAATTCTTACACTGAAAATGCTTTGCTCCTGCATCATAATTATCGTATGATACCCTGAGTAATAACTGAAATGTTTTCATAGCACATTTACAGTTCCTGTAGTGAAAGTGGAAGCTGTGCTACACAACAGCCAATTTCAAACACTCTTTGTGGTTCCTGTTCCCACAGCGGCATTATCACTAACACGCCACTGCAACTAAAAACACTGAAGGGCTGAAAAAGCCAAATCTCTCTTCTCCACGGTGAAGACTCATCAGGCCTGTAACCCCTAACCATCCTCTTCATTCACTCTGTCGTAAAAATCCCATTCTCTCGTACGGACATGTGACCATATGACCAAGATGTACATAAATGTGTGACTTCCCTCCCTCTCACAGCTGACCCATTGGTTTACCTGTAGCAACTGGAAACAGAAAAAGAGTGCAAGCACATCCACACAGGTGAGGAGGTTTAAAGTTTAAAGGGTCATTTCACACTAGTCACACACGCGGAATGTCACTTACCCCTTGTGATATTGAGCTATGCAGATAGTTTCCGTTTTGTTTCCAGGTTTTGAGACATCCTATTTTAAAACATGCACCACCATCCAAATACAATGTAGCATTTAACAAACTCAACAGCAATGTCTCTTTAAATTAGGAAAATCCATAAATCACACTAACAACAGTTTTAAATAGGACTATTTCTTCTGTAGAAAGTAGTTCCTTAAAAAGGATGAGAGAAATGTCTGCAGATTGTTGTTGAAACTTTATTGGACAGAAGACAGATATACTGTACATTAGACTCTTAAAATATAAAAAAAGTATTTCTGTGTTTAAACTCTTAAAAATGTCTCACCGCTGGTGCTGATTCTCTACACTGCATATGTTCCAATTACCTAAGAGAACTTGACATCAGCTTTATCAGTATTGTATTTTACCCCCAGGAAAGGATGCCAGCTGTCTCTACAACACCTATTTGCAAGTTATGTGATTTAAAAGTTGTTGGCACATATTGTACATATAATATCAACACCTGTCTTCTAAACTTGATACTTTTGGACAGCTCCAAGAAAACTTGCATGGACTCGCTGCATCAAACGGCCGGTTATACCTGCACATGGAAAGAGAGAGATATGCAGTGATAGCAACATCAAGAGAGGAACTTGTGCAACAGCTGATTTAAAAATTAGTGTTGCTGCATTTCTTCACTTGAATGTTCTAATTTAATGTGATGTCACCTAATGTTTAGCATTTTTCTACATAAATAATAATAAATGCAATATCAAACAAAAATGTGTAATTTATTCAAGATAAAGGATAAACCTCTTGAGATTAATCATCTTGTTTTTGAAGGGATCCTTTCATACAATATAAATGATACAGAGACATTAAAGTAATAGGAAAGACAAAAACAGAACAATACATTGAGCACAGAAATACAGTCAGTAAATAGCTATCTTTCTAAGAACAGAAATCTATCTTTCTGATATATTTGCCGATCAGCACGGAGTAACAACCTTTTTCCAAACAAAACCCTTCATGAAATCATACATCTTTTATAATGGTGGATGTTGGCATTGCAATCGTCTTTTGACGTTCATCTTAGTTTACCCACCTTTTGATTTACCACTGCATCACTGGCCGTCAGGGAGCTGATGTGGGCCAGAGAGGTGAGGGGCTGCTTTGTTCTGAGGCGAGGCTGACAGTCTCTTTATCTCCTCCTGTCAGACAGAATACTGTTTGATCTGCAGCTTCTCTATCTCTGGTCAAATGACCTCAACCCACTAGCAGAGGCTGTTTTAACAGTCCCACCACTCCCAGGCTTGCTGAAAGAGTGAGGAAAGAGTGAAAGTGTTCAAGTCCATCTGTGTCTTGACTTCGAGTGTATGTTTCATGCACGGTCTAACACACACACACACACACACACACACACACACACCTACACATCCATCTACTTTTCCTTTGCTTGCATGTGTTATGTTCAAACACACACACAGGAACACATCTAAGCATTAAAAGGTGCAGCGTATACATATACATGTACTGCACATCACACACAGCCTACACATGTGCTGGCATACACACATACAATATACAGTATTCACACACTGCACTTGAAGTTTGGCCTTGGCCCTTGCTATAAGCTACAACTAGCTAGTGCTGAAGTGAATATATTTCACTGCCTGTCTCTATCTCCATCTCCTGCTCTTTTACAGGACGGGTGTCTTTTAGCAGCTCACATCACAGAGCCCTACAAACGGCAATTAAAACGGATGTGCTACACTGACTCTGTATGGGGAGAGAGAGTAGAGAGAGAAAGAAAAGAGAAATGAGAGGGGACATGAGTGAGGGAGACAGAAAGAGAGAAAGAAAGAGAGGAAGTATGCGAGGGAAAATGTACAGCACCACCTCTCCTTCAAAACCATGACTGATACTGTGTCTATTGATCTTTATTACAATAGCAGCAAGCTGTAAAATGTTTGATGGTTTTGTACAGATCTTAGTCCCCCTCATTCATAATTACTGCTACACATGTAGAACCAAGGGCAACTTCAGAAGGGGCGCTGTTTGAAAAGCTGCTGCCAGACTGTAGGGATGATGGGAAATCTCGGCGGGGCCTCACGGTAGCTCCAAGCCCTAAGGCTATCATTCCTCCTGCCGAACACCTGCAGCAACTTAAGTTTTACAAAGATCAAATTATGGAGCTGATTTCAAATAAGAAATGAGACCAACCTTGTCCCTTTACCGACAAAGTAACTCTGCTGTATTTTGATTTCTGCCTTTTGGTTGAAGGCTTTCTGAGAAAAGTCTGTAGTGTTCATATTGCAGAAATTCAATGTTTTGTGCAAAGTGACCTTAAACCTTTAAGTTTAAGTTAGGAACTGTGTTTGTTTGCATGTACTATACATGCATTCTGCTTGCCTTGCTTTGTCAACTGTGTATCCCTGAACTCAAAACTACACTGAGAAGAAGTTTGAGTTGAATGCTACAGCAATAACTATTCTAACTCATAATGTTCTATGCCTGGAGAAACAGTGCCACTCTAGCCTAAACAAACAAGCAGCCCAGAGTCTTCAAAACTTATCATCCCATGCTCTGTTTTCTGGGACAAACGTGTGCAGCAGTACACCAGGACCCCCAGGCTGGCCCTGGCTCTCCGTCTCCCCTCTCTGCTCAAATTTTAATGTCTTCTCTGAGTGGGAGCCAAGGGAGATACAGAACACAGAGTGAAGAGACAACAGACCAAGGATACAAAAAAAATATATATTTGGATTTGTTCCTGCATCCCAGTGACAGTTTACATCAACAAGAAACAAAAGCAAAGAGGCTAAATTATAGGACAGCGGTTTGAGTTAAAAGAGATGACAAGCGAAACATGTGCATATGTGGAGAGGTAGAGAGATGGAACAATAAACAGCAGAGTGAAAGACGGTGGTCAACATCAATGAAAACTTTTTCCAGTTTTCAAAAACGTATATTGTCACAAAGTTAAATAATCAAAGCTTTTTTTAAACACTAGTGCAGGCCACTGGATCAACATGGATCCAGCAAAATGCACCAAAAAGAGAGGAGATGAATATATATATATATACTATATAGGACAGTGAGAAAAAGAATTCTCTCACCCAGGATGAAAAATTACCATAATGCAATAGAAGTTAAGAGGTGGAGAGACGGACGGAGACAACAGACAGGAAAAGGAGAGGACAGTGAGTTTACAGACAGAGAACAGTGTCCTAGTGAGATGATTGTTGCTTCCAGCAGTCGAGAACAGGGAGAACAGTCTAGCCTGGCACACCCTGAATAATGCATCACCCTCTCTGTAGCTGGGCAGATACAGTATATGGGCGAGGGGAGCACTGATTTTTGCCCCCTGGCATTGTTGGAGATATGAATAATGGATGGGTTAAATGCTTGTGTTAAGAATGAATTAGTATTGAGTCTGTTCAGTAGCTATGTTCGTGTAATCATTTGGTTTAGACTCAAAGGGAACAAAAGCAGTGTCATACAGAGTAAAATACAGCGTATGCCTTAGTTAGCACTGATCTCGCTGTTGTCCATGTACATCTACAGCAGCCCAATATCATCCCAGATGAGATCCGGCTGAACTGCAGTATCCCACCAGAAGCTGGAGCCTCTCGTGTCACCCTGCAGCCTGCCACTGATTAACATTTAACAACCAGGGAATACTTTGTCACTGAAAAGCAAAGCAAACTTTGAGCTCTTGAAAGCAATGGTAGAAAGAAAGAGAGAAAGAGGGAGGGAGGAAGGGGGTTAAAGAAGAAAAGGGGGGGGGGCATGATACACAGTACACAGGAAGCATTTTCACATAGCACGTCATGTATAACTCATGAAGTCCTGACAGAGCGGCGCGCACATTCCTCATTCCCTTTGGCTGTCTCCGGCTGGCAGCCGGCACAAGCCAGGATGAACAAGTTGTTCCGGCCTTTCCCTCTGTCCTTCTTTCCCTCTCTCTTTCTCTCCAGGCTCTGGCACTGATCCCCCAGGCTAGAGGTTACGGTGATGGAAACGGGGTGCTGGAGAGAGGGCAGGCAGCCTGGCCTGCGGCCACCGCCAACGTTGGAGCCGAGCTGGGCCGCCCCACAGGTGGAGCTGGTGAAGCTGGTGAAGCTGGATGTCTGCTTGGTGCCCACAGCTCCAGAGCAGTGCATTACAGTGGGCCCTGTGTTTAGACAGTCTGACAGATCTCAACCTGAACACCCCGAGAACCCGGGGAATCAGCACTCCACGCATACATCACCCAGCCAACATCTACATCCTCTCTCACTCTCTCTGCTTGTCTGTTTTGCGAAGCTATCTTGGTTTGTGTCTCTTCATCCTTCCCCACTTGGAATCTCTTCCCTGACTTTTCCCTTTCACGTTTCACTCTCTCTTACTCTCCTCCCTCTTTCTCCCCCAGTCCCCCTTCAACTCTGCTCTCTCTTATTCTCTCATGTTTCTCTCCCTGTCTCTCCCTCCCTCTCCTTTTGAGATTCAATAAGAGCCCTGGAGGCAGGAGAGAGAAAACAGGGGGGTGTAAAAACATCTATGGCTTTATTTACAAAGGGCCCAGGTATTGCCCGGCGTTAAATCCGGGGGAAATGATTTATTTTCCGCCCATGTGTGGCACTGATCCCCGAGGCGTAACTCAACAGTGGACCGGCTTCGTGCTTGCAATTTACGGTGGCTGCAGAGGCTCATAAAGGAAGAATGGATTAATCTGGAACACGACATAAACAATATGACTCTGACAGCCCTATTAAAACCTGTGCTACTCAGCATCAATTCTCTTTCACACTCTCTCTCTATCTTTCTCTCTCTGGGGCTCCACAGCCTGTTGGTGGGAGGCTGACTGGTAGCTCTGGAATACTGACCAGAGCTAACAGCCTTGTTATTGTGATTCCCAGAGTATCAGATTCAGAGCAGGGGGGTGTTGCGCATCTACATATAGCAACCGGACCTTTTAACTGTTTAGCCTTTGGACATCATCGGGGGTATCGGATGTACCGGGTCCAGAGTGGAGGCTCCCACAGTGCTCGTTAGGGCCGGCCGAGAAGGTTTCCTGTCCCAGTGCCGGTGGCCTCTCATTTTCCATGAGCTGGGCTTCTTTTGGGAATGTGCTGCGCTCACTTCTGTTGGCATGGGCCTCTGTCTTTAGATGTGTGCACAAATTTGTAGGTAAAACATGTTGTGCATGTGATATATGATATGGATTAGTAGTGGATGCGCATGTACTCACAAACACACACACATTCATGCACACACAGACATACACAAACAGTTGTCAGCTGCTTCCTGACCCCCTTGGGAAGAGGTCACTCAGCATCTTCAGTGACCCCCATTGGCTGATAGCACACACACACACATACACACAGCTTGTCATTTGGTTAGCTCCATCTCTGTCAGGGACAGGTGTATGCTAAGCCACACAGAAAACACCCACACAGAGACAGCATCCATCTAACCACAGAAGCTTTTAACACATTTAAAAACAGCATTTCCAAGATAGCAACCTGTCTCAAAGAGACAGATAGAGTGAGCAAGAGAGATGAGCAAAAAAAAAAAAAAAAAAAAAAAAAAAAAAAAGTCCCCGAACAAGAGACACAGTTACTAATTTATGTCCAGCAATGGATAAAAGCTTCAGAAGCGTCAGGCGGGGAGAGAACAGCCCTGAAATTGAAATCAATAAGTTCATTAGACTGCAGAGCCTGTTCGTGCTGCACCCTCCACTTCCCCTGCAGACAAACACAACAACACATGAAAAAAACAGGGGCGAAACAAGGCTTGACCTATGTCCACTAGCCAAGCATTCCATTTATTTAGCCCTTATCGCTGGCCTGATCTGAAGAGGCAGCTACACACTGATAACGCCCCAAGATAATAGCAAGACCAGACAGGGTCTGACCAAAGAAAGACAGCCAAAAGAAAAGAAAAAGCGAAATAAAGAAAAATGCATTTGGGATCTTCTTGACATTCGTTCTCTTTTTTCTTCGAGTACACACACACAATTCTGAAATATGAGGGGCTCGTAGGAAACTTTTACAAGGGTTGTTTTTTGCAGCCGCCTCTCTTGTTTGAGCCTGTAATTTAGTGGATCCCCATCAATAAGTGAGAGAATAGCTTTGTGGATGCTTGGCCTGACAGCTAACAAGACCCAGGCCCTATCTGCAACAAACAGACAGAATAACAAATGCTGTTGTCTGCGCACGCACATTGAACAAACTGTGAATACAGCTCATCATTCATGCAGGGGTACAGTATTGTCAAAGCTTTGACTGAGCATACTGTACAGAAGCAAGTGTGTGTGGTACGGGCATGCCGAAGAAAAAGTTTTTACCATCTGAGCGACCTGAATAGTGTTTCTTCTTGTACAGTAGTAATCTCCAGAGCCCTGCAGGGTAGTAAAGATCAGTCCAGCTGATGTCTTCCTCCTGAAACGAGGCCCATTATAGCTCCAGTCCATATCAGCAAGGCCCTGCAGCCTGTGTCACACCATTTCCTATTGCTGATTTATGGCTACAAGGAACATGGGTGTTAGGATACTGCATATTCTCACAATGACATGTGCAAACACACACACTTAGGCACACACAAAACCAATGAGGCATAAATTGTTCATGACCTGAGCTGAACTTGCTGCACTAGAAGTAGCCAAACCTGTCTTCAAGGGCGTCTTTATCACACTCACAGTCCCCTTTCCACCTGCAGATTAGCGCACAAGGCTAAATGGCCTGGCTGGACTAAGACCATATCTTCATTCACACAAATGAAATACAAAGGGACCTCTATATATCTAAGAAAAGCTTTATTTCAATCCCTCTTATCCTAATACCTATGCAACTAAGACATTTTGTCTCTTTTCTTATATCAGTCAAAGAGAGAAACAGTTCGCTCTCTATCCGGAAGCTCAGGGAGTCACTGTCCCAGGAGGTTTCTGGGAACGCAAACACACTGCTACTGTTGGCAAGCCACAGTTCGCTAAAGAGTTCAACAGAAGCCAAAACATTTGTTACGGACTCATTTCATTTCCTGGTAGAAATGTCTAACACTGCGAGGCAAATGTGAGAACAAGCGTTTACATAGGAAAGCTCAAAGGAAACCAAGCGTCAAGCTTTTCCCCTAACAGAAACAAGAGCAGCTTTGGAGCTTTTGGAGGAAAGGTGGTGGGGGGTTGAAAGGAAGAGGGGAGGAGTGAATGGTCATCTAACGTTATTGGAATGCACAGCATACAGTGACACAGTTAATTGGTGGTTAGGCTGAGTGCCATGTAAACAAATGTTCACAGGTTCAGTTTTCTTGATGAGTCAGTGTATCCATCAACAACCAGTTTTTCCTTTAAAAATGACAGAAGCTAAACAGTGGACACAGTGAGCCTGCTGGTTCAGGATACAAGCATACAATGTGAATGTAAAGCACATGTAAACTAATATTGCTTGTTGCACATCCAAATTTCAGCCTTGCATTTCCCAAGACGGGATAAAGATTTTGCATTTTCTCTTCGAGGTCTCTTGCTGTGTGTACAGCCAAGCTTTATTCAACACTATACTGACTACATAGGAGTGTGTCCAGAGGCATTTCACAGCTTATCCATATTTAAGGGCTGGAACTTGCTGGCAGGGCTTAGCCCCGGGCACACGAACAACTCAGCCATATACTATATATACAGGAGACAGGGCGGTCGAAGAGGCCACTGTTGACCATTTATTTATGAAGTCAAAGCTCTGTGGTGACAAGCTATCCACTCTGAAACAACTTAAAGCGCTTACACCCAAGTTGAATATTTCATCTTTGGATCGCTACTCCTTTTGAGTCTTTTTCAAGGTAAGAAGTGAGGGAAATGACACAGGGCAAGCAAGAGCACAGAAAGAAAAAGAGGACACTGCAGGTGATGCAAGACCCCTCTCTAACCCAGTCAAAGTAAACAGGTGGGGCTGGGAAAGCAAGAGGAGGAGAAAGGGAAGGGAGGGAGAGTGGGCTTACAGGCCTCTTCAAGGTCAGAAGAAGGAGAAGCTTAGTATTCTCTCTCTCTATCTTGTCTAGAGCTTGCACCGGCTTATTCTTTTGTCTCTTTCTCTGTCTCCTTCCTTTCCCAGCAGAACCATCTCGGAAACTAAACCAGCACCTTTTATGTGCCGAGTTAGAAAAAAAAAATGCTTAGGGCGAAAAAAATGGGCCTTAGAAAACAAAACGTTGTTGGCCACAGATTTGACAACATCCAGGGAATCTTTCCATCTTTTGAAAGGACTCAGTCTGTTATGAAGCCAGGATACAGAGCAGAGAGTGCCGGCTCACTGAAAATGTAAATGCATACTAGGCAGGCGGAGAGAGCAGACTCCCTTCCTCTCATTCCACCACCTCCTCCTCCGCCTTCACTTTGCTCTCTTTCATTTTGATCTGTCTATCCATGGTCTGTGTGTGAGAGAAGAGGCGGCTGGCAGGTGGCTGTGTGCAAAGGTATTGAGGCCTATGAAATATTTACCAAAGCAATAATGACTCCCTGGACAGAGTGAGTGGAGGAAGAAGGCGAGGAGAGGAGACGGGGGGAGGGGGGGGGGCAAGAAGAGAGAAATAGGAGAGTGAAGAGTGCCTGTCTTCTTTTTTTGTCAGAAGCAAGGATGAACAAAGATGAAAGAAGCAGACCTGAGACTTTCAAACTTTAGTTGTTCTCTGAATGAAGAATAAAGATTAATAGTGTCACACTATAGTGCTTAAAATATCAAAGTGCAGATAGCAGTGATAACAAATAATAAATACTGCAATAGTGAAATTAGTTCCTTTTTTTTATGGCCTTCATCAAAAGACAAAATACAAAACCCTGCAGCTATCTGCTCCAAGTCAGTAATTTCAAATGAAAAAATGTATATGAAGCCTCTATAAAATGAAAATGATAAGTGTTATTTATTGGTTACAGTTTTCGGTTTTATTTTGATAAGCAGTCATTGATATGGTGTTTTTATTCTTCTCCCAAAGATCACCAGTAAAGCATGTGTCAGGTGCTATGACACCTCTTTCCTTAGGTTTTCTGCTGGTGAAGTTTGACTTTCTAGGCAGCTCCCTTTTGCTAACCGCCCAGTTCTTTTTCTGTGCTCCTGGCGGAAACAAGCACGCCATTTCATGTGTGTCAGAGGATTTGGAATCCTCCAAGAATTCAGTGTGATGAGGGAAAGTGCTTCTGTGACTTGGGTTTAAGCTGAATCATAGATAAAGAGTATCAAATTTGACAAATGAATGATTGGAGCCTGAAACATATGTGAACACACACCCACAGACACATACACACACAATCCCCTTGTAATATTACCCTCTCTAGGGCTGTTGAAGAGTAAAACTTCTAGGATGGGTGCCCCTGTGGCGAGTCTTTAATGCACGGGCCTCCTCTTGTTTGCAGACAGGACTCGGCACCACACTGTGGGCCAGTTTGATCCGGACAGCCAGCAGAGCCTGCTTCAGATGAGACAGGGGAAGGAAACTCCACTGCCGAGCTGCTGTTTTCCCTTCATAGCACTACCAGGATGCTGGGGTGGCTCAGAACAGTTAGCTCTCTAACCCAAGACTCTGGGTTAAAGATGGAAGGAAGGACTGCCTCAGTGTAGCATAGGTAGGGGGTCCGTTTGGATGTGTCTACAATGGGAGTCGCAGATAGAGAGCAAGGGTTGGGACAAACAAACATGAACCTTTGCACTGTTTATAAATACTATATAAATACTTTAAGTAGAAATGTTTTTACATACGTTTAGATTTACTGAAGTTTGAGTGGGAGGTTGTAGAATTCTTTATATCAATTTAGATATAAGGAAATAAAAATAGCTACATTTCCTAATCAAACTGGTAGAAGACCAAGGAATTTTTGTTTTTAAATCATGTCAAAGATTGGAAGTGATACCAAGATTTTGGTACGCAGAAAAAATATATCCATCCTAAAATATATAAAATTTGTTGACTACATGCAGCAGCATTTATACCATTAATCCTTGCAGTAACAATAATTCTCTGCCCTCTGAGCTAGAAACACCAGTTAGTGGCACTAAAAGTCCTGTACAGTTACTTTAAGTAGTTGTTACAGGCATCTTCCCTCTACTTTCCTGCAGCACACTCACTTAGCAGGGCGCTCCACTGCATGTAAGCATGGGAGATTTATGTCAGGCCGCGAGTATGTGTCCAAAACATGACACTCCCTGTGTACTCCCTGAAGCGAGAGGCTACACTTCCTGATCAGCAAGCCTGACACACTGGACAGCTGACCCTTGACCCCTCATTTCACCTGAGTCGCAGAGCGACCCTGCAGCCCATTCTCTGGCTCCTGCAGGGTCACTAGGGTCACAGTTGACACAGCAGTACTGTGTTATGCTGAGCTATGAGAGCCTCCACACATCAGCACCACCCTTTCACTCAGGAAATCAGTGTCAAACCAAATGGACTATACAGCTGTGTGTGTAAAAGTGTGCAGACTTCTTCTGCTTCTGCTAAATCTTCTTCAAATAATAATAATTATTATTATGATTCTATTATTCCAACATTCATTATGATGTTAATATTAATTGTACACGAGTCAGTGTTTGTATCAAGCTCTTATCGCTTCACATGAGGAATGTCCGTCATTCCAAATATTGATTTTTCTCCTCTCCACATATCTTTATTAATACAAACATTAATTTCTCCCTATGTAGATATTGCAAAACTAAGAAGAATGAGACGAGGAAGGAGATGGATAGAAAAGATTGAGCGCCTTTTAGAACAAATGCGTCATGGGGGCCATTCCAAACGAGCCCATCTGTATGATCCATAATTGATCAGCGTGACAGAGTGTAGTGCGGCAGCGCTCATGGGCCACATCTGACAAACGACTAGACACGACCTCAAGAGCTGACCTACACACAACTAGGAGAGGGGAAAAAAACAGAATGAACATACAAGTAAGCCTAGGAGAAAAATCTATGCAGCTGAAGTGAAACTGCATTTCGTCTGATGAGCGATGTTAAACAACAACTGGACCGGTGGGCAATTACCATGATTAGAGTGCTGTGCCTTGTGAGAGCCATCGAGACAGAGACAGAGTTAGTGGAGAGGTAGAGTATCCCCACCTTTTCTCTTCACCAGAGGCCCAGTGCTCATTAGCATGCATGCTTTTACAGGCCTAGCCAAACCAGTCAATGCTTCAGCACTTTATTTATTAGTAAATAGAGACAGATGGCGATGAGGAGGTGGTATCGACTACCCATAGCCTTTTAAACAGGAATCAATGGCAGGGGTGGAGCACTGAGACGGGGGGCATTAACTCGCTAATATAGCTTTATGAAATGAGCAGGGGTTGTTTTGTGGCTTCTGGAGCTGGATTTTCTCAGTCTGTAAACCTCATATGATTTTTCGTTTGTCATGGCAGGGGGAAAAAGATTACTTTACCTGAGACTCACAGGACCTGCCAACTGTCAACATTTATAAGCGGATGCACCATGATACACAATCGATCCCATTGATTAGCCGGGTGGTCGTGTTGCAGGTTTTATTTTAGTGACAGAAAAGCATTAGCAGGTAGCAGGGCTTGGCCGAATGGTAACTTGGATCTTGGATCGAAACAGGCATGTGTTGTGGTTGTATGTGACAAGGTGGGAGGGTCTCGTAGCCTTCAGACTGAGTGATGCACATACACATACGCTGTTGCAGTTTATCCACATATGCGAGAGTCAGGACAGCAGACAGATGCTGTAGATGTCTACATTTACATTAACAACATGTACAGTCTAAATTCATCCTGCTAGTGGGTATTGATTGTGGGCGTGTGACTGAGTTCAATTTATGTGCAGTAATGTTTTTAAGGAATGTGTGAAAAGGTGCAGAAAAAGGAAGGCAAAAGAAGTGCTGGAGAGGCAATAGTGTTAGAGGTAAAGGGAGTGTGAGACACCGATAAATATGAAGAAAAAGCAATGGATAGATAGATAGGTGATAGATAGATCGAGACAGAAGTGTGGAGCACACAGAGATCATGTCTCGTCTCCAACGTGCTGCTGAGGCTCACTGTAGAGCTGCTGTCAGAGGTCATCTCCATCATCTATATTAATAAGTCTTTATCATCTCCCAGCACTGTCTGCCAGCACACACCAGCCATAGTCTAAAACAGAACAACTCACCCGCCCACCCCCCCCAATAACCCCGCAGCCCCCTGCACAGGGACAGGCTGAGCTGCAGTGAGCCAGCGCCTTACACCACCCACTGCCGAGGCAATTAAGAGTTTAACCTGGATGCAGCCCGGGGAATCCAGAGAGAGACTCCAGTCAAATAGAGCAAAGCTCTGCAGAAGAAAGGTGGGAGGGAGGGTGGCAGAGAAAAGTCAGGTGAGAGACGTATGAAGAAGAGAGGAGAACAGAAGAGACGAAAAAGATGCTGCAAAAAAGGGAAAGAATGGAAGGGAAGTGTGAATGAAACATGTCTGAGTACATATGATAGACTGAAGAATGGCAGAGGCTAGTGGAGGCAGCGAGAGTGAATCTTAGCACAGTGTACACAACCCTCTCCTCCATGAGAAGAAGGTCACCAGCTCTCTCTGAGGACTCTCTTAAATAAAGTCCCCTATCCTGCACTTTTCTGGGCAAACAACCTCCTCTGCTCTTTATTAACTAAATATGAGGGGACTTTGACCGGGGGACAAAAATTCAATATTTTTCCCCCACCAAATATTTAAACCAAGCAAATAAACAGACAAATAAATAGATCTCCTCTGCCAGGGGAGAGGGGGCCAGCCAGTCCCCTGGATGTAATTTGACGGCCCACTTACTTGGAGGGCCAGAGCCCAGTGCTACTCAGACACTCATTTGAAGAGCTGTCAATCAAGGGGCAGCAGTGTTGGCTTTGGGGATATATGTTTGTGTATGTGTGTGTATGTATGTGTGTGTATGTTTGGGAGGGCTGGCCAGCAATTCATCCTCAAGGTTGGAGCAGATAAGGTGAGCGTCTCTCCTGATGAATACATCACACCATCCTGCTCTCCTTACTACCTTTTTTAAATTATCCCTCCACCCTACTCATACACACTTCTCAATACTTCTATCCTGCCCAGCAAATCATCTTGACAATGACCTGATATTCACCATCTTGTTTGTCTTCTGGAGATGATGGCAGTGTCTGATTTCTACACCTTTGCTTCTTCTGTTTAACTTTCTTTTCTTTTGTAATATTTTTAATTTTGTTTCATCTTGATCTTCAGTCTGATTTTTTTAAATCAGGAAAATATGAGAGTCTCACCAATATGTTACGCCACTACACTCTAGACTAGACTAGTTGAGTGAAATGCATAACTTGTATGGTATTTACTGTTGCTTTGTTCTCCCTCTTCGCTTATCTTGTGCTACCATGTAAAAGGAACTGCCCTCTCCAGAAGAACAGCAACATTGCTCTTTGTGCATGCAGCTTAAATGACATATGTTAACAGACAGTGCCAAAGCAGGAAATTGTGTGATGTTTTTTGTGTCAGAGAGTAAAGGGAATAAGTTGAGAAGGTAAACGGTCATGACCAACTATGACCTCTGTCTTTCCTTAAACAGGTAGTTTTGCTTGCTTAAACTTAAGCACCTGTACTGATTTTTTTTCCCCTTTGTTCGTACCGGTTCATCACGTTCTCTTGTGCTGTCATTCCACAAATAGTGATGGTAAGCTGTTTGACTTCTTCCTTTCCTCCCTCTCCCTTTCTTTTACCTTTGTAAAACCAAGTGATGTTAGCCTAAGCCTTTTCCCTCTCCTGCTGGGTGCTGGGATGTGAGGGGGGAGGAGGGCAGAGGCTGGAGATATCAAAAAGTCCTTTCATCCATTTTAGATGAGATGCAGATGACTCAATTATGCTTGGCCTGACATCAAGACCACTTGGCGGAGAAGCTGCTAACGCTGGAAAACGATCCATTTAATCCCACTGATATGAATGGCAGGGTGCTAACAGGGCTTGCAACGGTAAGAGAGTGAGACAGGTATGAGCGAAGATGCTTCAGCACCACTCTGGAGAAACAGAGCTCAGTATATGTGAAGGGTGGGAAAAGGAGGAGGGGGATGAGGCTTTGGCAGCGGAGGAGAGGAAAGAAGGATGCTGTGTGCAGTATGTTAGTTTCACAGAACTGATACCATAATACTAAAACAGGTTTGTTGCCTTTGTCACTGATAAAAGTGTGACAAAACTGCTCATATGGACCTAAGTTTGCCGAGATGAAGCTGAAATCATGCTGTAATAATGGAAGGGAATCCCAGTCTTCTTGTTCACAAGCTGTGTTGTTTACAGCACTTATGGTGATATTTAAACACTTATATTTATGACTTTTTAAGGGAGCTGTAGATTTTAGTGTTACTGAAGATGGAAGGGAAAATCCTACCAGAGGTGTTTTATAAAAAGCCTCATATGAAGCTCAGCATCAATCAGGAAGACCATCTTATGCACATTCATTCACAACGACACAACACCTTTTTAATATGATGACATCGCCCAATTCTTTGTCTCTGATTATATTCATGTCAATAGATATAGTTGTTCACTTGGAACAAAGTCTCTCCTGATTGAAATGAAGATGGGGAGTAGATGAGCGAAATGGGTCAGCCACTTTGGATTGGAAATAAGAGAGGGAGAGATAAAGAGAGCGAGGTCCTGCAGGACAGATGATATCGGGGCTGCTGGTCACTAGAGCCAGGGCCACTGCAACGACCCACAAACATGCTCTACATTTGATCAGACAGCTGTTTGATCTGCAAGGCCTTCTCTCCCACAAGACCCTTCTGCACTCTTCAGCCACACACACACACACACACACACACACACACACACACACACTCATCATGCCATACTCTCTACTCATCAGAGCTGCTCAGCTGCCAGGCTCCTGACAGCGTCAACATCAGCATCAAGACTTCATCATCACTTCACATACACTCTAGGTCTAATACTAAGTGAGCTGTGGGGCAGTGAGCATGTCAGTGGTGATCAGCCTGCTAACAGAGAGGACAGTTGGTTTGCAGGAAGAGATGCTTCACATTTTATAAATCAGGTACAGTAGTCAGTTGGAAGGCCAAAAAATAAAAGTTATCGTAAGATACATGTCTATCTTGATCAGATATATTAAGATATAACTGCACACTGTTATTGTATCTTGATCTTACTAAATTACATTGTATTTGAGACACATTTCATCACAGTACCTTCATTGATAAATCTCAAATCAAACATGGATTAACATTTCCAATATGACTAGCAGAATGATGGAGTTACTATTCAATAAACATAATTAAAAATATGACTTTTATATCATGTCAGATGATGTCAGATAGACAGAAAATGTTTCAGCATTATAGAAAATGCTTTCTTTACATTTTTCCACGTCTGTGTGACCTTTAGTGTCAGAGCATTCACTACAGATGCTGCCTTATACTGACAGTGACATGAAACTTCTGCGGGCTGCCTTTTTTATGACCTTAAGTGCAATTAACAGTTGCAAAACATTAGGGCTGGTGTTGCTTCACATGTAGTCAATCAAGTCAGTGTTTTGTCGGCACTGAGTGGTGTTTGTCTGTGTTGGTGACAAATGAGTGCAGCCCATCCCACTGCTGACAGCCGCCCCAGAGCTGCGATGCTATCTTCAGCTCTTCAGCATGCTTCTACAATTACTACTGCCTTTCTGGCCCCAGGGCCTCCAATACCAGCCTTCACTCTGGAACCTGTGACACACACACATACATACTCACAGATACATGACACATCTAGCCTATTCATTTGTACAAACAGGTTCACAGAGAACTTAACACATGTTCATTCTTGGAGACCCAAATAGTGTTGCATGTATTGTACATACACAGAAAAATGCACCAAGCCTTAAACATCAGATTTTAATATTAGAATTGAAATCAGATTATACGAAATATAGAATAAATTGTGCTTCAGTGACATGGACAGAGTCATTATTCATCAAAATAACATAATAAATCTGTCTGTGTGAATGTGTCTACGCCCTTCTATACAATTTGGATATGAAAACAATTTAAAATTTGGATTTAAATCCATTTCCTGATTGCATTAAACTGCACATCCCTGCATTATGACCACAGAGCGAAACATTTGACTGGGATATGACCCCAAACTGATACCTTTCCCCACCACACACCTGGTTATTTTATCTCTCCCTGCCCCTATTGTAGGCTGGCGGCTGACCTCGGTCAGAACAATGCATACCTGTAGCTCTCACCAGCACTGCGTAATTGTCTCTTCAAGTGGGGCCCTTTTCCAGCCAGCCCCTGAGGGAAGAGCGCTCCACACTCATCCATCACTCAGTCACTCAGCCACTACAGGAAGTAGTTAACATGGGCGACCTCTGGGATGGCGGTCCACTGTTGGTAGGGTGTGTGGAGTTGAGGTTTTGGTGAGACATACAGAACATTAGCTATCACTTTATCACTGGGAGTGACATAGTTCAATCAATCAATCCATCCATCAATCTGTCAATGAAGCTGTTTGCTTTGCCAAGCCAGCTGGTTCTTTTGAGGTTTAGAGAAAACAAAGAGCGAGCCAAAAAAAAAACTATTTAAAAGATTCCTTATTGAATACTTCAAACAGACGGTTAAAAGTCTTGTCTAGAATATCCATGTCATACATACCTGAAATTAAAACTCTATTGTCCACAATGCATTTTTGCATTTTCAATCATTTTTGCCTTGAGACGTAAACAAGCCTAAGACTACAGCCATGCTAGCAGCTCTGTGAGGCTTACCCTAACACTACTTTAGCTAAATGCTAATGTCAGCATGATAACACACTTACAATAACGTGCTAACATGCTTAAATGTTAGCCTTAAATCATGCAGCGTTGTTGTTGATTACTATATTTGATCCATGTGACATTGTTGATCGATTGATTTCTATTTCTTTCAAGTATAGACAAAACCTTTCCTTGTACTAATGAAAATTTGACAGTTACAGCAAAATATTACTCACAATTCAGTTGAAGCAGTTCTAACCTTTGTTTGTTTTTGTTTTAACGTTAAACACCTGGAACATTGCCAGAAATATATACATATTTAAACATTCTGGATAAATGCCTGTAAAGTGACTCCTCTGGTACTCACAGCAACCAGTACAGTAACTCACCTTCACTGGGTGAGTAGACACGTGCTTGATTGTCTTGCCTAGGTATAAGGCCAGCTCAAAAATATTAGGACAACTACAATCAATCAAAACTGAAAAACACACACAAACATGCATGAAGAATTGTTTGTACCTGTCATGTCAACATGTTTGTTATCTAGCAGGAATAAAAAAATGGACAAAAGCACAGAAAGAACAGAGGGAGACAGGTCATTGGATAAAACACTGTTTTTTTTTTTTATTTACTGCCATTCCTATTGCTTCAGACAGACAAGCTGTGGCGCAGGGAGCACAGAGTGATTCAAATAAGTCAACGCTACTGCCGATCTACAAACAAATCTCTCTGACAACAACAAATAACAGAGGCGCTGCAAAAGAAGAAGCAAGAAGAACAGCGTTTGGCAACCATTAACATCTTGGAAAAAACTTCAGAAGTAAAAAAAGGAGTGCATTCTGCATTTTTAATAGTAAACAGCATCTCTACTTCATCATGAACTAGATAGAGAAAAGGAATCAAACGAGGAGGGCTGCTACACTGCTTTGACGTCGGCCCCCTTTTCCACCCTTTTAGCTTTTTTGAAAGTGGATTTTGTCAGAAGCGCTGGATCTTTCTCTCGCTCTCTTGGATGGCCTGCAGCATTACAGGGGAATATGGTGCTCTACACACTTTAAGAGTAATTAAAAGCGATTGAACAGCTGTAATTATGAGAAACGGCGGTTGTGTTCCGGGTCATTCTATCAGCGCTACCTTTCATCAGAGCAGAGGCAGAGGGGCCCCGCTGCTAGTCTCTGTTTCTCCATATGCATATCTGCAAGAACAAACAACTGGCAGGCTGCCTACAGGCTCACACACACACACACACACTATCACATTCATACACACAAGCCTTCATGTAGACATGTGGGAGAGTGACTGTGTACGTGCACAAACTCACCACGCCACTGATCATATGTATAGTCACATGGCTAAATGTGCACATCCAAACACACACATAAACACTGTCGCACATCAATATGGTACAAGCACACCTACACACTATAAACACTAAACAACACATTCTTCATGTTATCCACTGGGTGACATTCATAACTTATCATAATCTTTCTTTGGTCTCATTTGGGCTCATTCCACCGTTGAACACAATAAAAAGTACTATACACAAGTGAAGAATGCAATACCATGTGAGTTTTTTTTTTTTTTACCATTCTATACTGTATTAAAACACTGTATGACGAATAGAAAGCATATATGTATGTACTGTACTGTGACTACTGAGAGTGAGTCAATCCACTGATAAAAGCATGTCTGGGTTACATGAGATTAAGTAACAGAATACACTAAAATAATAAATAGTTACACAATGTATGCTAACTCTGAAATGCAGGCTCCACTTATGTTTCATTAAACCGTAGTGACACTAGTAGCTTGTTGCTAAGCTTGCGTTGTTAGCATGTTACTGAAGCACTATTCTGGTTCTATTGTGGGTGTCTGGTTTCCTTTCAGCCAATTCCAAGATGGCGAGGCTGAGCTGGGGTAGTGGAGGGTGGAGTGGGGGGGGGGAGAGATGTAGATGCCCCAATCAAAATGAAATCAATCATGGCGGGATCACAACCAAGGTGTCTTCAGTGGTCAGCTGATGTGGGGCCTCTACATTCAGAAAAGCTGGTGGGTTTTTCTGATCTTTGTTTTTCACTTCCTCTGTCCATCATTCACATCCTGTTGGAAAAGAAAAAAAGAAATTGGCTGGATTGGACATCATCATCATCATCCGCCTGTGAGCTTAAAGTTTAGATGCTTAATATAGCGGTAAAAGCTTATTTGAGTTGGTATATTGGCAGCAACAAGTGGCTCAGATGCCTTAATGCAGGAAAAAAGGAAGACAGACACGGCCTAACTTCATGTTGTGTATTGATGTGTATGTAAATTATGTGTGACAGCAGGTGTGTATGTTCTATGTACATGAAGTATCAAGGTCAGTACAAACTTCTTTAGAGCCCTGAGCAGCTCCCAAAGTTGAAAAGGTGATATTGAAATGAGTAAATGGTTGAACAAAGTAATTTATTTATATTATTTTAATATTATTTTATTTATTTTTCATGTTCCTTTTGGGGCCCCACAGTGGCCCTAAATGGCCATGCTTATGTCTTGGGCTTTCCGGCATATGCTGCTTGGCATGCACAACATCTGGTCTGTACATAACTACATCAGTAGCCATGTGTCTATGTGAATTCATGTGAGAATAAATACATTATTAAATAATAAAATTAAGTAATGAATAAACAAGTTAACCACCTGTGAATGAATGTATGCTGTATGAGCTATACATGTATACAACGTGTACACAAAGCACATTTCCGCACTTCAACATCTTGGGCCCACCTCCAGAGCAGTGACTCCACTCTGTTGATGATGTCAGCCAGATCAAAGGGCAGTGGCATGCTGGGGTCATCCACACCCCAGAAGGGCCGGTCCACTGGGGCCTCCTCAGGGGGTAATGTCTGGGCCAGACTTGAGTGGCACCTGAGGCGACAGGACACAGGAAACAAGTGCACCCATTAACTCCTCCCTCCCATCAAAACCTAGACACTCATCAGCATTAGGACACGCGTCTCAGGTCGCTCCTAAAACTTTCTACCAGTGCTTTTATTTAAATCACATGAAGCCAATATTCTGAAAACTATATTTAAATCATGTCAAAGAGTTGTGTTTCTTCACCACACACTGCCACTGTGGACTGTGTCATCCAGAATATTGTCTTTAATGCCTAGTAACTAGTGCTGGTTGACAACAGAGAGATTGTAGTAGGTTAAGATAAACAGATGTCTTCCTATTTGGTCTTTCTGTATTGACTGTTGGGGGTGTGTATGCGTGTGTGTGTTAACTCGTCCCTAAACACACAGTGGGTGTTGTGTGTTTGACCAGGAGGCAGGCAGATTGTGCGTTTCCTCTCCGTTTTATGACTCCTAATAACACTGAGCACAATTAGATCTCCAGGATATGAGAGAGTGAGTGTGTCTGTGTGATCCGCATGTGTGTAAAAGAGACTGTAAGAGATTTCAATTTGTTTGTACAAATGCCTCAGGTAAAAGTGTCTTTCCCCTACATGTTGTTAATGATATTTAAATTGTTGATATTTATATCACTTGTACTTCATTTCTTTGGCATTTCTGTTTTAAAACCTTCAAGCTCACTGAGCTAAATGGAGCTGAGAGAGTGGGAGAAAGTGATGTGTCAGGAAAGTGTTTCTAAAGCCATAAATGGCAGCAACAGTATCAAGCTGATGAGAAACCATGATATCATGTATCATGATTAATGCCCCATTCATCTTACACACACAGGCACACACAGCAGGATGCTTTCACAAGAACATCACTCTCTGTTGTGGCAATCATGACAGAGCAGTGAGAAATCCAGCCACTGCGTGATTTTTAATATGATTAATAATCTGGGGTTAGTTGTAATTTCTACAGTGTTTGGAACTCCCACAGACCTTAGCCACATCTTTTGTCAGACCAGTGTAAATATTTACTGCGGTGACTTGGTGTTGCTCTCCGCTGTCATTGTAAATCTGCCCTCCCTCTGCCTCTTGACAGATGAGAGTGACCCCTGACCTGGAGGTGCAAGAGGGAGGGGTGGAGGATGGGATGTTGTCTGTGTAGAGTGTGTGTGTGTGTGTGTGTGCTTGTGAGTAGTGGCCTCAGAATTTCTGTCTAGAGCCACAAGGCCATTTATACTACCCGCTCAGTTATTATGCCAGGGTCTGTCCTACCATATCTCTTTACCCCTTGCACACTCTAAAAAAAACCTCAAAACCCCCTAAAACACAGACACACGACCACCACCACCTTGTGGCCACGGACTAAAGGAGGGGATGGAGAGGACATGGAGAGCTCAAGAGAAGGATATGGGGGTCGGTTATGGATGAGATGAGGGGATGTTAAAGTTGTCAGGGGACAGCCGGGGGCTGCCACAATTTGTGGTTATATATTTTCACCGGAGCCACTTAATGTTCGACTGGCTCTCGGCCTAAGTGCTGCATTTTGGTGCGGTTAGCCCTTTAAAGAGCTGCTGCATTACGGTGGTGAGAAGCAGCATTAACATCCACTGTTCCAATATATCTTCTGCGCTCTGGATCAGGGCCTGATAATAGCATCTGTTAACATGCACTAAGTACCATTATGTAGCACATCACTTCATAAATAATACGATTAGGCGACCTTGGGGCTTTGCGACGAGCCGTGTGTTTAAATGTTCTCATCATTTATTTAGGGTGCGAATTAAAGGAAGCGTCACTTCAGAGGAGGAGGAGGAGGAGGAGGAGGAGGAGGACACGGCTGGCATACATATCTACAGAGTGTGCAAGAGAGAGGGAGAGAGTGCAAACTGACCCAGACAGCACACACACTCACATACTGTGTGGTTCTGCTGACATCAGCTTGAGGACACCATAGGCCAAGGGAACCCAGGCCTTTGATTGGGTCTGATTAAGTATTCATGCTGTAGAGCCATGAGAGAAAACACTCGCCACTTTTCCACTGCCCTGACTCACACCGAAAGGCCACATACTGTAAAAATCTCACCAGCCACCTTCAACAGAGCTGTTGCATTTATCTGACAAGTGATCTTGCAACATTAGCTTGCAAATAGAAGGCTCCTGGTTTACCAGAGATATAAAAGATATCACGACTGGAAGACTATCAAAGATAATATAGTGTAGGTAATTCAGCGCACACTTTTACACAATCTACCAGTGTTCACAGAGTACCGTATCTTGACTGCTAAAATGGAACCAAACAAAAAGTCAATATTAAGCGAGGTGCCTTAAGCTCTCCAGGGCTCTTGCTAGAAATTCAGTGTAAGCCACAGTGGCGTACAAACAAGGCTCACCAAAAGACTTTCCCATGGCAGAACAGCCCACCTTAAAGTTAAGGTCAAAGACAAAGAAGTGTGTGGGGGGGGGGGGGGGGAGTTGAAGAGGGAGAGAATGTGTTTGTGAGTCCGGGCTGTTCCAATGGATTAACCCCAGACAGATATGGGCCTAACTATCCCATCTGGCGCTCGGTCAAGAGAGATTGGCAACACAATCACTCATTTCAATTTGCCCTGAAACCTTATAGCCTGGCAGGCCCCCGCTCAAATGGTATGCTAATGTGAAAGGTATCTAGGATTCTATCGCCTCTATTCCACAGAGGCCTTTCCCTCCACGCAGCACAGTGCACTTGAACTGCGGCTGGGGCGGGAGCTCCACGGTCCTCACTGCAATAAGGGCCGGAGCCCCCTTTGCGCTCAAACTAACCACTTTAGCTAAAGTGAGTGTTAATTATGGACAGGCAAAGCAGTCAATAAAAGGTTAATGTAAAAGTCAAAGGATAAATTCCTTTAAGCATTGCATCATTCCACCATCTCCAACACACTGCTCGCAGGTCTCCTAATCAATACGTTTTACTGTAATGCGCTCCCCATCGATCCCCAACCCCCTGCTCCACGGTCCAGGCTCCATCACTTGGTTAAAGAAAGGAAAGGGAGAGGGAGAGAGAGGTAGGTGAAAGAGAGAGGGAAGGAGAGAGAGAAAGAGAGAGAGAGAGAGAGAGAGAGAGAGAGAGGAAAAACGAGTAAATAAAATGATTAACCTCGGTTTCACTTTGTTGTTTCACTCTTAGTCTCTCTCTGAAAGGCTTGTCCTCCTGCGGGGTGGTCCAATATCATCACTGCCATCACCATCATCCCAAACCATCACAATCATCAGCATCATCAGTCCACTCAATCTCTGGTCGGTGTGTAATTGTGTAGCAGTACACTCAAGCAGGGCCATACATTAAAAGACCCTCTGCTCTTAACAGGATGGAAATCCGCCTAATAGACAACATCAGTGCTTCCAACTCTTGCAATTACACTGATAAATGCACAATTGTGTCAGGCCAAGTGAAAAAGAACCCAGAGAACGCAGATAGGAGACAACGCTTATTGCATTATTGCTACAGGAGGTCATTTGTAACCACATGGGACTAGATAGCTTGGGCTGCTTGACTCAGGACATTATCTTAGGACGAGGGTGGAGTCACGTCATGCTGATGGAAAGCTTTTTGTAAAGGATTTACAGAGGCTCAGATGTCTGTTCTAAACTGGATGTGGTTCAATTGTTTTGAGAGCCATGCAAATTACATTTCTGTTTGTGCATTAATGTGAAAAATGTGTCTTTTGAATGTTCTGTATGAAATATCATCATGGTATCATAAACAACAGTATTATGAAAGCAGGGGTTGGGGTCTAATAGCATTTTATGAAATTGAGTCCAGTAAAAAAAATCCACTCAATGCACCTTACAAATTTACGTGATAAAATCTGTTTATATTTCAATGGTTTTAAGAAATAAAACTTGAATAACATAACACTTAACAACTGCAGTTAAACCTTAACCCGACAGAATACATATTTGTGGCTATGAAAGAGGGAAGATAAAAGATTTGTTCAAAGATTTACTTGATGGTTCTTGTTTATAGTATTAACATGGGTAGCTCATTGAGAATCATCTCCAAAATATGTGCCGTGCCCTATGCATTAGCTGCACCGGACCACAAAATAAAACCTCTGTGAAATTACTCAGTCAATCAATCATCCCTGTCAGTTTTGAGCTGTATATGCCTGTGCTGATCAAGGGAAGCAAAATACCTCAGATCACCTGCTTCCTCATGCTCTGCCTGTGCTTCATTTGACTCTAACAATCCTGTGCAGGTGTGAATTTTTATGGTCTTGGCAACCGGAGTGCCCGATAGCTGAGAATGCAATCAAACAAGTCATGAAAAAACAGGCATGTGTCTCATAAATCAGCCTACCCCTGAAGGTAAGGCATGCAATCAAGTCCCAAAGAGAGAGAGAAGAAAGAAAGAAGTATATTATCCATGTACATTCTGTATCTGAGCTGAGCACATCAGTCTTTGTAAGTCATGCAGTTATATAATGGGTGAGAGAAAGACAGATAGCATTTATCCACGTGCTTATCTTTCCACTGCATTGTGCAAGATATTAGTGATGCAGAGGACAATATAACAGGGAGACATTAAGAACAAGGCCCAACCTGTGAAGTTTGGATCTCAATCTACACCACCCAAGAGGTCTTGTGAACTCTCAGGGCTGTCCTCATTAGAGCCTGAACAGAACCTCAGATCCCCACCCACCATCCCCAACCCCTATTATCCCAATCACTGCCACATTCAGCGTTAAATGTAAAGTGGTGCAGAATGTGAGCCAGCCAGCCAGCCAGAAAGCGTGGGCAGCGCCGTGTCTTAACCGTTTCCTCAGGATCAATCAAATGCTATTGTGTCTGCAGACAGCTGCTGACTGTACACTTTGTGAGTATGTGAGGTGGGCAATTGTGGGGAGAGAAACACAGAGAGAAGGAGGGGGGGCGTCATCAGATGCATGACATATGTTCCTTTCATTTTGATTCCCTCTAAGGAGCCTAGGCTAATAAAACTAACATCTGATGCACTCTTTTCCCCTTTAATTAATGGTTGTGGAAACCACAAAAAAAAAAATGCATTAGCAAGAGGTGGGGGCAGGAGACGAGACGGGTGCTGCATGGTGCTTTTAACACTCTCCCCCACGTGCCACCGTGACTCTGCTGCTGCTGGGAACAATGATTCTTCCAGGGAACATGGGTACCTTTGGGTGGGGCAGCCCTTTCCTTATACTTTGTGAGGTGTCCCTCTTGCTAGCTGCAGTCTGGGCTGCTCATTAAACCACATGAAACAAACAACGCTCATTATTGGCATCTCCAGCCAGAGCCAGAGTTTGCATCAGGTCCATGTACTGCAAGTAGCGTTGGAGCCTACAGCAGAAACAGCCAAGGTTCGCCGTACCTGCACAGCCCATGCCTCCTTCACACCCAGAGTGTTTGATGTGGCCTGGCTGGCTGCCCCGTCTAGAGCAGGGTGAACCAGATGTAACAGAAAAACACACACAAAGCTAGGTAGCCTCTAAATAGCCTTCATAATTGGAGGCTATAAAACACTATTGCAGTCTGGAAGTGCAAAGGAGGCAAGCCCCTGAACTACAGCTACTGCTCTCAAAAACCAGGTGGACGTCCATTAGGTGCTTAACGGCGTAACAAATTACCGAACACCCTGGCCTGCTCCTTCTCCTCAGGCTATGAGATGGAATGTGGCCTAATGTCAACACAGGCGCAAAATTTACGAGCAGACAACTATTGTTCAAATGCAATCAGGTTCTAATAAAAAAAAGAGGCAGGAAAAGGACAAACAGATAGGGCCCTCCTGGCCGTTTACTCTTCCGACAAGGGGTGGAGAGATAGATCACCCCCTAAGGCTCTGGATCTGGTTGTGTTAGTGTGTGTTTGTAGGTTTGAGAGGAAGAAAAAGTCAGAGAGAGAGAGTGAGCGAGAGAGAGAGAGAGAGAGAGAGAGAGAGAGAGTGTGTGTGTGTGTGTGTGTGTGTGTGCATGTGCTCCATGCTGACTGGGGAGGAATGGGAGCGGCTTTTGGCCTACTAGCCACCTGTGCCAGACTACAGGCTAGCTCAACATAAACAGCTTGAAACGGCTTGAAGGAAAAGTAAAAACCAAAAAAAACCCCAAAACAAACGTTTACTCTGGGCCCTGCCACTAACACCCAAAGGGCAACACTCAGCAGGGATGGATGCCTAGCTCAACACAACAACCCTCTCCATCATCGTCCTAAACGAGCCACACGTGGCCAAATACCATAGTGAAACATTTTGATATATACAGGCAAAACTAATTAGAGTTGGTTCTAAACAGACACAGAAGTTTTTCCTGATGACGCTGTTTATTTATAAAGCCCAGGAGAGAAAATGAAGCAATAAGAGGACTTGATGGCGAGGGTAAAGAGGTTACGAGCCTGCGAGTGATTGCACTTTTTCACAGCTCGGAGTTTGAAGGCTGTAAATCTGCTGTTAGGGAATCAGGAAGAGGGTTACTGTGGCGTTGGGAGCACTAACTCTTAGTTTTCCAGGGCACACCATTGCTGTGAAAACTTGTTCTGAGAGTGTTCTTGTAAAACGATCATTTTTAACCCTCACCCCTTCCCTCCACCACATGCCCCCTCCCTCCTGGCCAAGCGTTAGTGCCTTGTGGGCATCATCTGAATGGTGCAATAAAGCTGGTGATGGATGAGGCTTGCCTCAACAGCTATACAGCCGAGCCATTGGACGACACCTGACCCCAGTCACATGATAAGGTCGATCCAACGTGGGCACAATTCCCACCTGTCTTCAGGTGACAATAGGGGGGGTCAAGCTGGCCCAGCTAATTATAGTCTATTGTAACTTCAATTGCCTGGTTACAAGTCATCCTTCTAGCTCGAGGGGATGTGGTGTTAAGTTCTGAAGCCTTTGTGTAAAGTTAAACTGTGAGATAGAAGCTTTAAACTGTTGCACAACAGATATTGGGTTTCAGAAACATGTATATGAGACCTCTTTACAAAAAAAGAAAGACGCTGAATTTGCTGGTGCCCTTAAACAAAGCATGAAAACAAACAATCAGTGCTTAAAGAGGAAGAGCAATCCTTTGAACAAATATAAGATTTTGTTCAAACTGCATACAAAGTCACCTCATTGTTGACATCGCTTGACACGATGACATCACATAGCAAACCAGTGATAGTAAACACGCCCTACTGAAGCAGTCATAAATCTTAAACCCCATAAACCGGACAGGTCTAGGCGTAGGCTATAATATGACCATTAGCACAGCCAAGACATTCTTGTAAAACAAATAGCAAAAATACTGAACATTTGATCATTTAAATTAATTACAGGGGGAAAAAATGTATGCAAAAAGTTTTAAAGTAAAAAACAAACAAACAATACCCCTGTGTATGCTAGACAAAGGATAAAAACACACCACTAAATCTGATACTTAATGCTTATAATAATAATTCTCAGATAGAGGATTCCCCTGTTTAAAAAAAAATGTAGAAAAGAGAGAAATGCAATCTGTGATTGATTAAATAGAGGACAGTCCCCCTTTGCTCTTCCCCTCCAGTATCATCTGTTGTACATACCCAGCAGAGAATATACACATAGAGACATTCACAGGTATTATGTCAAAAGACCAGGTAAAGCAACAGTGAACAGCCACATGGTTGGTCATCAAATGGTAAAATGGTTTCTTTGTTTTGGGATTTTTTTTCATTTTTTTTTTCTTGGGAAAAAAGTCGGTACAGTGTTAGTTTCCAAACATTTTAATAAGCTACATCATTAACAAAAAGCCTCCTCTACATGCAGCTCACCTCGTTCTATGAAAACAGAATTGCAGGTGAACAAATTCATAACTTGAGTTGTGTTTGGGCAACTTTCGAAAACATATTGCTGATGAAAGACGGTTGACAGAGCAGACACTTAACGTTACAGGGAGCGAAACGGAAAGAGGTGGGACAGGGTAGGTCGGAGTGTGTGTTTAGTAAGAGACAGAGGTGTAGGTGTGTAAAGCAAAGAGCAAGTTGAACAGACTAAAGTGGTGGATATGGATAAGTAAGTAGGGCACCCTCTCCCCATGATTTTTTTTTTGGAGTGGCACATAGTAAAAAATCACATTCCCATCCCATATGGGCATCTGCCATAAGTCAACAACTAAAACTACCATTACTCATTCTATTTACAGTACAGGATGAGGTCATTCTAAAAAATGTCAGGCTGTATATAACTTATGACTCGCACTTTCCCAGATGTATTTGGTTTTTTTTGTTTTCTTTTCAATAAACAAACAAAAGAAAAAGTCCCAAACTCAATGAAGCTTCTCATCCAAGCCTGAGAGAGGCCTAAAGTAGCTGCAATAGAGTAATGTGAGTGTGTGTGCATTCATGCGTACACTTGTATGCTGTGCGACCATGCCAGAGGAGTGCTTACCGCCAGGTGTTTGAACTTCTGCATCACCTGGTGCTCCTGCTGCGTGAACACGAGTTTTGTTTCACCCTATTAAGTAAATAGTGTAATTAAAGGGCCTCGGCATTTAAAACGCTGTGAACAGCCAGCAATTTGTTTGGAAGAGCAGCCAGGCTAGGCCCTGAGGCTCTGCACCAAACAGGATACAAAAAAGTACACACAGCAAGCCAGTATAATAGTGTGTGGGTGTGTGTATGAGTACATATGTACCTGCCTATTCAGGTGAGTTGGTGCGTGTGTTTATGTGTAGCTGTGTGTGTAAATCACTCATTGAAAGTTGTTCTGCGTGTTGGAAAAAAAAAAGAAGCTGTTTGTGGTCTAGCAGGTGCTTAATGGTGTTCTGTTTGTAGTGACAATATCAAGACTTGATGCAATAACTGAATACCAGCATAACTGAAGACTGTGTTTTTCAGAACCACCCTTTGTCTATAGTGAAACAGGCGTTGTTCCTGTTGATACTGATGTGAGTCAAAAAGAGTCACAAATAAAGGTGACACACTGCTTGTTTGCCATAAGAGGCAACAATAAGACAGAAGCCACACACAGAGCTCAGTACAATAAAAACATAGGGATTACATCTGAAGTGGTAAGAGAGATCAACTGTCTTCATTAGTTTCCTCTCTTAATTTCCACTCCACAAACACACCCGCTCTGCACTACCTATCCCAGTGAGGATGCTTCTTACTAAAGTCTCTGCCCTTAGTGCTGATCCAGGGTCAGCTGTGGGGTGTAAGAGAGGGATAACCTCTTTCTGAGCTTCGTAGAAGCCCAGATGGCTGTGCGAAAGCTCTGATCCAAAAACTAGCTTACAACTCAATCGCTGTGGCCACATCTCTAAGTCTACAGTTTAACCCCTTCTGATGTCAGCCAAGGTCACAGATGCACACTTGAGAGGCAAAAAGAGCCAGGAGTGAAGTGCTGCCAGAGTCGAAGGAATTAGATCCCGGCTGAGTGGCCCTCATCTGGCTAAGCCTGGTAAGTAGCAAGACTAACAGGCTGAGGCACGGTGGTTTGGGTTCGCAGACACACACATATACACACACTCATGCTTGTAAGCTTGCACGCAAACAGACACACACACACACACACACACACATATATATATATATATATATAAGGAGGTAAACACACACTTCCATAGTCACACACACACATACACAGACACGGAAGGACTCAGAGGGCTACAGATGGTGTGCCCTGGGCCTGGTGACTGGGGCTCTGAATGAGCTAGTTTTAGATCCAGTGTGGAAGCTGCCACGACGCACAGGGCTCAGGGGTTGGGGCGGAAGACAAAGAACAGCGGAAGGAGTTCATGAGGGGAAGAGAAGAGCGGGCGGGGATCCTCTGTTGCTGCATGGGGGCTCCGAACATTTTTAGTACAGCATCAACATGACACTGTCCATTCGTCCCCTCGCCCTATTGCCCATGTCCTACCTCTGAGTCTCCTGACACCAACACCCCTAAGAGTGCAAGCACACACCCCACAACTACACAAGCACGAACATACACACACTCTGTGAGCCAGCGGCCACTTCAGCCGTAATTCCGCCTGACTTCCGCTGTCTGACTGGCAGGAGACAGGGAGGGTGAGGACAACAAGCTGTGAATACGGGAAGAGACAGAAAATCATTGAGAACCTTGCCTTTATGAATCTTTGATGAGAGAGAGTGGGGGTTGGCGGGGGCTTTGCCTCTGGTTAAATCAGAGCATAGCGTGTGTGGTGTGTGTATGACTGCCAACAGAGGTTGAGATAAACAGGGCCTGGACCAGGCCCAGACAACTGCAAACCCAGCAGTTGGGAACATTTGTCCCTGCAATTAGTCCCTGTCCTCCCTGTTCATGTTGCAGGTAAGTGTTATTGGTACCTAGCAAAGCAGCTATCGCTATGAATGCCTTGAAGCACAGCAAGGGATGGAAGGTTGAGATGTACCAGGAGTCCTTTGTGTGCATGTCAAAGGCATCTCCCATATTTAATTATGCAGCTGGCAACACATCAGTTTACCACAGATTAATCAATCAATCAATCTCTGTACAGGAAGTAGACAAAACAATATTAAAAGGGTTTGTCTAAGGTTGCATGCCACTTCATAATGTTTGCCAATATTCATATTACTCATTGTGTTGTATTGAACAGCACCTGCACTTTGGGTACAAATGATGTTCATACATTAACATTTAATGTTGGTTAAATCAACAACACTACAACACAAATTCTATTGGTCGCATAGATGCTGTTGTTTTTTTTAAACTATCCTCTGCTGTGATGCCTTGCGACCTCAGCTTCGGTTCCTTTGTGACTTACAATTGCAATCATACACACTTATGATGGATAGGATACCACTTTCGATATGGGGGGTACTGCATTTTCTGAAGAGTGAACTGTAGTCAGTTGAAAACTATACGTTTGTCATTGCAGTCTGAAAGACAACCATTCAAAACTATTCACATCTTCCTCAGCCTTGAAAGCATTTTGTGTCTTGACATTGTTGGTAATATATTCCACCCATATATTTCTCATCTGAGAGAGGACCAGTTTAACATACATTAACAAGTCTGGCTTTCTGCCATGATAAATGACATGCGTCTAAGTGCGGGAAGAAAACCAAACAATATGACAAGCTGGCATTATACTGTCCTACACTTCAGTTACCTAATTAACAATGATGTATGTTGCAGTGTCTTGTAAGGGCATACTAGTTTGCAATTAAAGCGTGGGAAGTTGTATAACACCCACACCCTTGCGGTGTTCCTTCTTTCACTGTTCATTGTTTTACCCTCACACCTGTTCTGACATCGGACACATGAAAAGCTGATGGTGACTCAGAGGAGGTTGTTTTAATTAATAATACAAGACATGTTACAACAACTCTCTTTCTCAGAAACAGCTTTTTAATAGATGTCAAGCAGGTGCCAATTTTCTTCTCAACTTGAGTTGGGTTATGTTACGAAACAAGCAGAGCAGCATAGTAGCTTTATCTCATCTGCCACCTGTGACAGCCCAGAATTCAGAGTCCTCCAGGAAGCTCGACTCATGTTAATGTGTCACCAATGAGGCCTTTTGAAGACTCGATTCATCCATCTGTCAGTGAGCACAGAGGTACTGCTGACTGATTTCCAATCACATACGAGCTCGGCAATGAGATGAACTGTCTTAAGCTGATCAAGAGAGTTGCCATGGCTTCCATCTACATCTGTCAGGTTCAAACTTTACACTTCACTACACATGTTGATCACATATAGCAAAGTACAGGCACAATTTCAAGCTGCTGTTTGGACTAATCTACTTTAGGCTTGAATTAACAAAGAATTTCTACTTTCTGTGATCCTAAGATGAAGGCAAAGGAGTGATTGACACCTGAAGTGCCTGTTCTCACAACTTGTAGACCTGCCATAACTGTGAACTCGCGGCTTCCTGTAGCCTCAGGAGAAGACAATGGAGAACTATGCCAGGTTTGGGTTGGGTCGTTTATAGGGCAAGAGTGAGTCTAACAGTGCCCCCTGATGGTTCATACATGCTTTGTGCCAGTGAGAGAAGCTATAGGTAGGGCGAGTAGTGTGACTAAAAAAAGTAATGCCAAGGAAACAACATCAAATTGGCATCAAATTGAGCCTGTGTCCAACCTTTGTTTGCAGGCAAAGGGAGGCTAAAAGAGCAGTACTTAACAGAGCAGCTAACCTGTGGCCATATCTGCTGGACAAATCAATAGAAGTGTCTGAGAGCAGAGCAGAGTATGCTGTGGGGGAGCTAGAGGGGCTACCCCTGGCCCGCTGCCCCCAGGCCCCTCCTGGGGGGTACCTGCCTGTCTCTTCACCTCCATCTCTTTTGCCTCAGTGCTCCCATCATCCAACTACTCACTCATACACACACAAGCGTGCAAAAAGCCCACGTATACCCTATTACTAGCATCCTGTGACATCTTGTAGCGCCATCTATACTATGAAGTGAACAGGGGATCCACATTTTCTAAAATGTTACACTGCAGATGCAGACTTGAAAAAGGTATAGAAGAGCATATACAAGCAAATGTACAGACACTGACAGTGAGACACATATTGATAAATATGCACATGTCCCCTGATACCCTATAGTACTATAGTACATGGACCACAATATGGACAAGCTTCAAATGGCTTCCCATTGTAGTAGTCTTTCACACAAGAGTGCAAAAGAAGCCGTACCTAATGCACAACAGAACACCACCCCCCACCTGACCCTTAAGCCCTGGAGAACAGTCAGGCCCTGAGCAACAGTAACAGCAGTACTCCTCCGTACTGCAGGAATCCAATTCTCTAAAAAGCAGAGACCCTTCCCCTCATCTCTCCCCCACTTGCTGCTGCCTACTTACTTTCAATCACAGTTAACATCACAGAACAAGAAGTGGAGGGATGGGAGGAGGCGAAACACAAGCCTGCTGCACAATGCACTTGTCTGGCAGCTGCTTGCTCTGACATTTGAGGCCATGGGGACCTTGTTGAAAGAGCAGATGCTCACTGATGTACAGGCACAGGAACATGGCAACTACACAAGTGGCTGAAGCAGAAAAAAATCTGCACAAACATATGACAGAAAAGAACAGGGGGGGAAAAGGCTGAAGATGGCAGGCTCACGCAGAGATGTGTTGAGTGTAGAAACACAACCACAAATACACAGCAGAGTGGGCATGGCTCACTGACATGCAGATACATAAAGGGAAGAAGACACTATGCAAACAGTGAAAAGAAATTTTAAAAACACTTGAGACAACAATCATAAATACTTAAACATTAATGAGCAAAAAAAGATTTATGGAACCTACACATCCATTTGGATACACACATGTATACACACCTACAGAATGAAACAAACACACACAAGATGTGTACATAAGACTTAAACAATACTAAGACAGGTAAAGACTCACACTTCCACTTTTCCAGTGTACAGGTAGAGTACAAGCTGCCTCAGTCTCCTTACATTAAAATATAAACACACAAACCAACGTGCGGTATAATGCAACTTTTATACTGACCTATATACTGAGTGTACCTTGTAAGTACTACTGTGTGATATCTTGTTATTACGCCAGTAATCAAATTTAACTTGCTACACCTACACTTGAGTGACAACATGTTCCTGGAATATTGGCATCACTGATGTCAATGGTTAGAGTTGGAAGAAAGCCAAGAAAAGATGAGTAAATTGAAATAAAAAAAAAAGAGAGACAGCAAATAAGGTGTAATGGAAATGTGAGATGGGAGGGAAACAGATGGAAACAAAAGAGAGAAACATAAGACAAAGAATGCAAAGTGAGAGAGGTACAGAGCAGGCAGCATCATGGTGCATCTCCGGCAGAGAGAAATTAGTTTCCGCAGAGGACTGCAGGCAGCATTATGGAAATGGGTGCCTGGCAGCTTCTTTAGCTGACTGTAAACAGGATCTTGGTAAGGCATACAGCCTCTGGTGAGGCCCACGGAGCCTGGCATCATTGTGGTGCTGTATTGAGCTGCAACACTCCCACGGTCCCTCCTTCTATCTGTCTGGTTCCTTTGCTCCAACCTGCCCAAACTCCACTCGTGAGTAATTTATGAAGCAGTGTGGGGGTGGTTGCGGAAGCAGTACGCACACATCCTGACACCAAATACATGACATGTTCCACATGTCTTCCCACGAAACTACAAAGAGCCCTTTTGTCTCTACAAAGAAAAAGAAACACCAAAAAGTAGTTGAAGCACTCATCACTTTGTGAACTGCTGTGAACCAGGTAGTTAATGGCAACCCCGGTTACGGGGCTAATCCGGAATTAAAACAGCTCCCTGTACTAATGGTTATCTGTGCTAATTAAGCTGTTCATTCAAGGAATATGACATTATTTGGCAGTGCTGTCATCTGATTATGCCAGAGTACAGGCGTGTTACACTGCCAAGTGAACAGAAGAAACCCAGGCCAAAAGACTAGCCAGGAGTTAAGGGCACTCAGGAATATTTTTCCAATATTAGTATGGTGCCAGATTTCTGCAAATGACTTTAGTAGTTTTCAAACAGGACATCCAACAAAATCCACTTTGCAGATGTTCCCATCACAGTTTCACTATCTCTCACCTCATTGCCTATAAATCTATTCCTTTGTCAAACAAAAAAAAGTGTCACATTTTGCGTGTCTGTATGTGCAAGTTTGAGTGTGTCTACTTGTCTGCCTCTTCACAGTAGCGCAGGCCTCTCTCACAGCTGTAGCCAGCACAATTACAGGAGGCCTACATTATCTTTGCCATGCTGCAAAACAAAGTGGAGTGGCTTAATGCAAGGTCTTACACAAAAGTAAACAACTTCATCTTGTGTCTGAAATATGTGTCACTGCGATTGTGCGAAGCAAAGCTGCCCATCTACACAGCCGTGTCGGGTTGAAGGAGCATCTCCTAATTACTGAGAGAGAGAGAGAGAGAGAGAGAGACAGGGGGGAGAGAGAGTCAAAGAGAGAGAAACTCTCTCTTCCACAGTTCTTCAAACAAGCACTTCCTACGGGACTCCATTGTTTGGACTGAGGCATCATGGGTAGCCTTATTTACAGATTTTAATTGCTCTGGTGATCTGTGGGTAAAACACCCTGTCGTAATCACCCCACAATAGAATTGTTACTCTTTCTGACAATTGTAATAAAATGCTCTACAGCGTCCGGGGGAAAACAACGAGTAGGAAACAGAAAAGGGCAGAGAAAAATAAACACAGATGGTAGATGATGTAAAGAAAACAGGAAAAATAGAGAAAAAATAAATAAGGAGGAACATATTTTGCATGCAAATCTTCTCAGTGAGAGGAACTAATCCGAGCGGGCGGGAAGCAGGGATGTGGATGGGTCTGTTGTCCAAGGAAATGATTGCTCTCCCACCTCAAAGTGACAACCATGAGAAGCTCACCGTTCCTGGACTTCCGAAGCGGAACCGCAGAGGAGACATGCACTGCAACCATCACACAACACACACACACACACACACACACACACACAGACAGATTGGGAATGAGAAGGGTAGGTCACCTACAGGAAGAGATTAGTGTCACCAGGCAGAGGTATGAACATGGGACTGTCAACTGCAGCTGTCCCTGCTCTGGGAGAAGCTGGCACAACTAGCTCTCATGTACTTTCAAACTGTTTTCACAAAAGTGGTAAAACACAGTTTATGCTGGAGTTGAGACCAAAGGATTTAAAATTAAACATAGTGTGCATGGATAAAAAAAAAAAAAGGTTTATTTAAAATAGGCAGCTACCCTTTCCATTCAACAACAATGCAAAGCAATGGCATACAACAGCCATGACACACTACCTGTACTAGGCTATACTTTGTGGTAGTGTTGTGTTGGACTACAATACTTCAATGAATGGTGTTTCTAATACTTTGTTCACTTCATTTACATATATTGAAGAACAGAACTATCAAAAACCATCAACAGTCATCATCAATCTAAAATCCAATCCAATAACACCAAAATCTTTTCTCAAAACAGTCAAAACATAAAAGAATGTATTGAAGTTTCAAAATGGTTGTATTTATTGCATTTAAATGACAACCACTATTCTCTGTGTGCATTACAATGGGTTTGGTCAATCTGTCTGTGGCACCTACATATGGATATATTGATCTTTTCTTTGACTGTAATGTATTTGCTGCACAGAACGACAGTTTTAAATGATCTGCATCATTTCTTACAGTTCTGAAAACATACTGGCACCCCACTGCAGTCTGTTCCTTTCTGCTAAGACGAAGAGTAGCAGCTCCTCTACCCTCTGAAAAAGACTGTTTTACTTAAGTGTGTCAAACTCTATCCCATTATTATGCCTGCTGATAAAGGTAATACAAACACCCTGTGCATCAAAGGTCCATGAAAAATTAAACAGCCAATCAGCTGGCAATTATTCTCTTTAATCTCCTGGAGGCAGCCAATGGGTATGTGCCGCTGGTGGTGGTGGCCTGGAAGGGATTCATGCCTTTGGATCTGCACATTCCACAATCCAAACACTTACTTTGCATTATGCTCAGCTCAGGCTAAAATAAAGTACAGGCAAACTTTCTAAACTGTTTTACTTTTCCTTATTTGGGAAAAAAATACACCATCTTGAGTATTGATATATTAAAGTCAATTTGCCTTTGTTTCTCCTGGACTATAGATCGCTTAAAGACATTTCAAGTGGACATGAAGACACCCTGTTCATGTTCCAAAGGAGCTGATCAATTGCTCATTTAAAGCTGGAGGATCTGGTGCCATGGTGTTTAGAGGAAGTAATGTTTATTGTATCACAATCAGAGCGTAAGTTCATTGAGTATGTGCCACTGATCTCCAGTTGTCAATGGTAAAATGTATTTTAAAGATCTGACTATGTTGTTATGGATTACAATAGGTGCAGCAACAACTACAAAAAAAAAATGCTGCAACATGAAATTAGGATGATGACATAACATAGATATGTTAATAATTAGAGGGTCACATGTGCTGTATTTGCAAAAAGCAAATGCAGTTCTTCTTACTGTTCTTCAGGAAGTCACCTGCTCCATCAGTGATTAGACACAAATTCCTAAAAAAAACCCAATGACAAGCAATTGAGATTACAAGGAAAATCTTACGTGCTCTGCTGTTGCTGTGGCTGTGGCTCAACCCACCAGTTTGATTCCTGTCACTACTATCCTCACACACACAGACTCCCTCCCCATCCAGTCGATGGGCATGTGGAGCCGCTCAATGCCAATGATTCTCCCCTGATCTTAATTAGAGAAACACATCAGATACAAACGACATCTCAAATCAATTGACAAGTACAGGGTGAGGGGACTGGGGTCATAAACAGAGACAACTTTCAGTCTATTTTTTTCACAACATCAATTTAAGAATCTAATTCCTGAATCCTACATTTGAACTAAACAGCTGTGAAGCCTCATATGAAATATAAACAGATCCACACCAAGGATCTCTCTGGGTTGCAAATTAGTCAGAAACTTGTGTAACATAATGAAGAAAAGGAGCTCCTAAATGTCCTGATGAAATATTGATAGAGAGAGATGCTTTTCAGTCCATATGTAACTATGTTCTTTCTTTTACTCTTCATCTCCATTTTCCACTCCATCTCTTCCCCACTCTGTCATGGTAGATGGATGGATGGTGGCGTAAAGGCAGAAACAGGCTGACAGGCTCCTTAGCCGCATGGCTGAGTGTATAACTAGCAACATTAGTGAACACCTACACCCAGGGATCCCATCAAAGACAAGGGTATTTAGTGTGGCTTCTAGGGAAACACAAACACACACACACACACACACACATACACACAAAGAGACACACCTGTGTGCCAAATGTTAGTACGCACATGCTCATTTTATTGGCACATACGTACACACTGTCATTGACGTACTAAAATATGTAAGCATGTATGTTCACACACTGATATGTTGCAAAGGTAAACACACACAAACACCGACACACACACGCACACACACACACACACACACACACACACACACACACACACACACACACAAACCACTAAGGGAGTCAATAGTGCTGATTTTCCTTGTCAGCTCCTCGGCAGGCACTGGTTTAAAGAGACATCAATCTGTGATGTCAGCACTTACCTAATGAACCCTCTCAGATCGATGAAAGCAGTGGTCCGCTACACAGCCTGCCTTCACTGCCTTGCCTGCTTTTATGTACATTATACTCGGACTCTTTTGGGATCTATGCTGGACCACAACATGTCCATGTGTGTGTGTCCATGTGTGCAAGCAGCTGCCTGGAAAAATGTGTGCTGATGTACCTATTTCTGCTGCGGTTGTCTGTGTGTTTACAAAAGGTCTGTGAAAGTGTACAGCATTAGTAATACACCTGATCAAAGGCTTCTAGGAATGTTTTGTCTGTAGATGTAATTGCACTGCTATGCAGGCCAACACAGCAGTATGATTATTTGCGTGCTTATGTGCACTCCTTGTTTGCATTTCTGATATATTTCTGTCATGTACGTGTGTGTACATCTTTGTGTGAATGGGCCTGGTCAAACACAGACAAGGCACGTTGTCTGTGTGCCTGCCATGTGACAATGTGCAATGAATTGCAGACACATAGACAAGTATAGTAGTTATGTGTTTGTGCGGCATACAGTATCAATGGTAAGCATAATTATGATCTGGTTTATGTGTCTGTATGTGCTAAAATGTGTAAACAAAACAAAAAAACAAACAGATTGGGTTGCATTGTGTATACATTTGCCAAAACTGTCCATCTCTTTATATGCACACACATGTGCCTGTAAAACAAAACAGCTCCTGCCCTTCTGTGTACCTGTAACCCTGTACTGATGTCCCTTCCTTTCTCCCAAAATGCATCAGTTCATAGGCTGACTGGCGATGGCAATGGCTATGGAGGTGGCAGCAGCGCGAGGTGCTGTACAATTAGATTAGTTCCATTTCCTTTGATCGGCCTCACCCCATCCCATCTTGCATGTGACACTTCAAATGCAGGAGCCTTCCTGCGCCACTTAATTGACCAGAATAAACATATTATATTGTGATAAGTGTCGCGATTGTAACAAATTGTACGGCGTGACTGACACAAATCATGGCATTAGCCGTGCCTCTCTTATCGGCTGCCTCCTCGTGCCTTTTCAATAAACAATCTAGTAGACGGAAAGAGGAAGAAAGGCAGAGCAAGGGAGAGAGAGGAAAGAAGAGAGGGGTGGATTGATGGTGGGTAAGGCGAATGGGAGCGCTGTGGCCACGATCTAACGTTTACCCACTTAACCATTCAAAAAGTCATCTTCCTCCATCAGCGCCTCGGTCGGCGCAGCATGAGAAACATTATCTTTCCACAGGAGCTATCATTCACAGATGGCTTCCCCCTTCTCAGCAACCTGCCACCATAGATATTATGTATGTGTGTGTTTGTGTGTCTTTCAGTGCACATGTCTATTGGTATAGGGATGTGTATGATGTAGGAAGTTTGGAATAGAAGAAAGGAAAGAAAACAGGATATGTCTTTTGCTATTTTTTTTTTGTATCTTCGTATTTATGTGTGTGTCTATTAAGCGTTTGAACGGAGAGAAGGAAGGGATGAGAAGAACTTCTGGAGGCATGGGGAGGTGGGGGTGTGGGGTGAGGGAGGCTGACGTGTTAATCAGTGAATCAGCGTCCATCCACTAATGTCTGCCAGTGTAAATAAGGCCCTCATCTCCTGCCGTCACATACGCTGGCTTTCCAGCCCATTAGGCCCGAGCTGGCTGGCTGAGGCGGCCCACCGCTCGCTGGAGACTCATTTACGTGTCTATAGGCATCTGTGGCTGGTGATAGGGAGCCCACGTGAAATTAATGGGACTATGGGTGCCGCCAGCCAGCCAGCTCTCCTGCGCCCACACACACAGACACACACACACACACACACACACACACACACACACACACACTCTCTTTACACACACCAATCACCAGCATGTACGCATGAATGCATGAGCTTGCGCACCTACATGTGCATGCACGCACACACCAGACAGAGATACAGACACACACACACATGATGCGGTGGTTTTTATGCATGCTGGGTAAACTAACCTTTGCAGTAAAGATTTAGCAGCTTTATTAGTTTAGGAAATGGCTGTAATTAAGGATAATTCATAATGGCTGCGTCTCCCCTCTCTGTGGTATTAAAAGGGGGCTGGCCTAATTTAGACTGCTTGCATTTGTGCACTAAGGCAGTAAAATGGGTGGAGTGGGAAATACATAGGCATACAAAGGCCTCTGCAAGGTTCCGATATACTGTATGGTCAGCAGGCCAGCTGACGGTTATTGCTTAATGGTCTTTACACATCCTTTATAAAATTTAACATTTTAAACAGCAACATTTTATTTGTCTGACAGTTTCCAAATATGACATTATTTATAGGAAATGTACTATGAACCTGAATATAAAAGTCAGTCAGTCAGTCTATCAACCATCGCAAGACAGGGACCTCCAATCCAAAACAATGAAACACTAATGCCTCAGTGCCAGGTGGCCGACCAGCCAGGGTAGAGAAACAGGGGGCTGGGCACATTCCCTAGGCTCCAGAAAAGAGGTGTGTGCCTGGATTGAGCCCACCTCCTTCTCTACTCCCCCACCGGAGGTGAGGCACGAAACCAGAGGATAGGATCAATAAGTCCACAGATGCTGCCAGCTCCTTTCACTCATTACCACTGATGAATAATAGAGGACAGTCCCCAACCTCCTCAAGAACTCCTGTCCTCTCTGAATGTGTACACAGACACAAATGAAAACATACTGGAAAGGAAGCTAAACAAGGAATATGAGGATCAGATCAAGTTCAGGAGTCATAAACACATGATCACTGACCTAGGGTCAAGAACAACTACTACTTTGTGTGTTGCATCTAACAGGAGAGATACAAGATGCTGAAGCATTTTGTTCAACACGTCCAACTCACACAGAACCATGAAAAAGCTAATTAGTCTCCCCGCTCTCTCCAAAAAAGTGCAACATGAAGTCTTAGCAATGAAAAAGAAAACAACAACCGGCCCAGTTCTGCAAGGCAGAAAATCCCACTCCGAAAGCGCCTCAGTTTTGGCTTAACAATATCTTCTACAGTACACCATTCACCTTCTTCAGTGCTCAAGGTAAGAGCAGCAGTAAGGCACTGACCATCAGCCCTTAAGTTAAAGTTGAAAAAAAAAAAAAAAAACAGCGAGAGCTTAAAGCTACACCCAATCAATTATGGAGTAGCAACCTGTCCAAAATGTGATTTCCACACTGTCCGCCGCATCTTTCACACCATTATCGATTACCTTTGCTTGTAACGTTTTCTGTTAATTCTGTTCACCCACACAAAATCTATATGTGTGCATTTCAAAGCAGGCATCTGAGGCGAGCAGAGGCTGCCTCTGTTCTGCAGGCCAGACAATCACTGTCAATCTACCTAATGACCAAGTGTCTGCTGATGCATGCTAGTGAAGTGGGGAGAGTCCCCGGGTGCAACATGAAGCAGAATGGAGAGCATCCCCTGCTTCTCAAAGTGTTGAAAGGGCATGTAAACCCCCCTGCTGGAGCTTTCCCAATGCTTCTCACTTTCCTCTGTAACTTTAGTTAGATCAAAGAGAATGGGGCCCTTAAGTAGAAGTAGTACAGATCAACTAGGGTTGGAGTGAGTCACATAAGGATGCAGAGGGAAAGTTGAATGATAGAGTATTCTGTCAGAATGCGATTCCTCGGCTAACGAAAGTGTGTTTTAACAATGTATGGCGCAAGGAGATCCTCCCTGAAGATTTAGGTTCAGTGAGGTAAGAGCAAAGGATGAGTGGAAAGCACAGTGGAAAGTTGCAAAACAAGGGGGCCTGATGTTCCTGCTGTAAAACCCTGCCCCCTCTTCACTCCTATGAGCGCTATTGCACAAGGTGGTGGCTCTGTCCGGTACATCAGCCTAAGGATGTAGGAGATTGAATCAGACCTGCCGGTTCGCTGCCTGTTTCAGCAGCAAAATAAATGACACGGCAAGTGCTGGGGGAAAGAGAGAGAGGGCAGCCCAAAGGTGTGACCCCACTGATGAGATGAGAGGCAGTCCAGACCTGCCAGACGCACTATTAGAATTTGAGACAGAGATGGGAGATGGAGAGAGAGGAAGAGATAGTGGGGGCCCGGTGTCACTTTATCAAATTCCTCCCTGGCACATGGTAACAGAGGTCAGGGGAAGAAAAGCATGGGGGCAGAGTGTAAAGCTGAGTGAAAACACAGTGCTGCTCTAATACCTTTCATAAAGAGAAAAGCCTCCTCATCCGCCAGCCATGATTAAATATAACCTGAGTGCTGAAAAACTAACCCCCGCTACCCTGCCCAGGCCTAAGTTTGTGTGTGTATGTGTACACTCATGGGGTGAGGAGGGTAAAAGCAATTTGTGGAGAACTTGTTGGGTGAGTGGAGTGTGTTTTTGTGGCACCAGGGAAGGAGTGGGGGGAGAAGTGAGTGTTGGACGCACATATCCTGGCCTACAGCTCTCTGACACGAGCTGGGCAACAGTTAATGTGTTAGACTGCTGGTCGCCTGAAATTAATGCTGTCATCAGCAGCTTGAGAGGTAGAGTTAGAGTTAGAGACTGTAACTTCTGCTGAACAGCGACCACTGTGGTCACATGTGGCAGTTACAGGAAAGTAGCATTCAATTGCCCTTCATTTTCTTTTGAGTCAGTTGCTTTAAAGACATTATTTGGTGACCTGAGGGACGTTTTACCAAATTTTCAACACGCAAGCTTCAATTTGCAAAATGAGATAATTTTCTCCCCCTGTTCACATTGACATGTCTCTTGAATCAAATCTGCCACCTGTGCATGAGTTTGTGAGTGCCCTGCACAAATCTATCTGCAATCTGTGAGTGAACGTTTGGGATCTGCATGTATTTGCAGCTCGCCTTTGTGATTGGGGCCCCTGGTGAACCCCTACTTTACTTTTGTGATAAAATTATTGAAATGTTTATCTGTCACACGCAGTAGCACAGATAGAGACATACAATCAGTGACCTGCCTCAAAAAGGTGACTTACACATCAAGATCTAGCTTATATTTGCCAACGTTTGTTAGCATTAGTCACCATGAGTTACTGGTCATACCAGACCAAGTACGGCTGTAGCAGTCTTAAATTGAGCAATGGTGCATTTATTCATATGAATTCAACTTTTCATTTGTAAAGGGGAGTTTATGTTATTTCTTCTTCCAAAACAACACAATGTTGTGGAGAGCTACAGTACACAGGGCATGTTGTTTAGAAAGGATCATACAATCATTGTCCACAAAGCCAATATATTGATTCAACCCTTACTTGCCCCCAAATGCCCCCTGACATTGACCCTACCACTGAAATACATGTTTGTCTTTGTATGTGAATAATTAGGATTTTTCTTCTTTGTGCAAAAGGCCAAAAGAAGGGCTCGCAAATTTACAAAAGGAAGACTACACCGTTGACACTCTGATGTGAGGAGCCAATATAAACAATAACCTTATTTTATATATGCCTATGTGGTCCTCAGAGATAGAGAGAAATTGGGCCATCAGTGTCACTCAGAGCCCCAATGTGGAGGCTTGTTTTCTTGATCTAATAGAAGGTAATGATCCAGAGAGCAGGCCTAGGCTTCCTCTACCACGGAGCAGGCCTCCGGGGGCTACTCCACCCCTGACAGCGGCAGTGGTCGTGGCAGTGCAATAAGAATAAACACATGCAGGCGGGGAGTCTATTTGGCTGAGAGTGATGGCTAGCTTGTTGCTTATCCCAGCCCAATAAATCTCCATACAGGACCGAGAGATGAGCGCCGCTTATCTCATCAGCCTCGCGACTGATGCCTCTGACCGAGTGCCGCTGCTCAGACCCCTGATTTATCATGAACACGGGAGGGGAGAAGTTCCTCACCGTAGTGAAGCTAAAATAGAAAGAGAGAGAATGGGAGAGGGATACAGCGGGAGATGCAAAGAAAGGGAGGGAGGGAGAAAATGAAATAAAAAGGGGGAGAAAAATAGACATATTGAAAAGCAGAGGGCAAAGGGAGATAATGCAGAAATATAGAGAGCAAACAGAAAGGTTTTCAAGGGAAAACATGGAGGCTTTGGCGTGAGGCGACGCAATAAACTGAAAATAAAAACTCCCAAACCTTAGGAGGAGGAGAGTGGGGTGTGGGGGTAAATGTCACCATCTCCATGTCAGGGGGTGTTGGTGAGGGGAATTGCACTTGACGGCTGGATTCTGTGGGATTCAGCAGTTTTTTAAAGGCAGGAAAGAAGGATAGAAAGGGACACGGGGCTGTTATATTTGAAGGGAACCAAATGCACTCTGTCTTATAGGAAACATGCCCTTTTCCTGACTGATGCTGGTAGAGCACATACTGTGCCATGCTCTCAAGGGCAGCTCATTATAAAAAAATACTTGTGTAAGGTGAAGCTAGTTGTTAATGTGTAACTTACCGATATATTAAATCTACTATAGATGCTGCATGAAGCAGAGTTCATTTGTGAGGCACTGTAGCTTTTTAAATATCTCAGTTTCAGTATGACAAAACTTCAACACTAAGGATGACACTGTGGTCACATCAGCCCACCAGCTCCCCAATGTGATGAATAGTTTAGCCTGCTAACACCAACAGATTAACCCAATAAGAGGTCTTTAACAGTGCAAGAGCCGAGGGCCAGAGGATGAAGAGAGTGTGTGTGTGTGCGTGTCAGTGGTAGGAGTTGGCAGTGATGGCAGGAGTGTTGGTTTAGGGTGGGAAGGACAATAAAGAGGAGCAAGAGGGAACGGGAGAATTATGTCATTGTGATTGTCAATCATGGGTGGCGGGCATACGGCGAAAGTCAAAGACGGCAAGCCAGAGGGCCAGCCAGTGCACCGCTCTCTCTCTCTAATTTTCCCTCCCTCCCTCTCCATCTTGTGGCCATATGAATTAGTGTGGTGAGAGGAGAGAATGAAGAAGGTGGGAGGGGAGGATGGGGAGTGACGGGAAACAGACGGGTATAATATTCTCATCACTCTTCACTCGGCAGTCGTTGGTGAGGAGCGTGGCCCAGGGCACTCAGCGGCCCAGCCAGCCGCCTCGCAGACCCTGCAAATATTCCTAAACCTCAATTTTTCATATTTCCCTGTATGCATAAGGAGATGAAAAATCATCCGATCATTTGTATTGTCTGACTGAGGTTATACACAAATATTAGTTTATCTACCGCACCTAAGATTGCCTCCCTAAGCAAGACGGATTGGTCTTTTGGAGAGGGCAATATTCCCTGGGAACATATTCAGTCCATCTTTTATATGCTGCAATTCACAGAGCAGCAGGTATGAGTTCCATCTCCAGACAGGCTCGATAAACCTAAACACCCAATAGAGACACTGCTTATTATACACAATACGCTTTAATTGCCAGACAATTTGCAGCCGGGTAAAATTTATAGTTTTCAAAACTGATCTCATGCAAAGAGGCTTGACACCTAATATTCATATTCATTCTCTGCACATTTACTGAACACTTACCTAAAATGATTATTAAAGCAAAACAAGCAAAGGAATCAATTTGACTTGAGAGTGGGGGGGAAAAAAGAGGAAAAAAACTCTTCAAATCACGGTCTCAATTGATTTCCGTTACCTCTTCTGTGAGCTACTGAGTGTCTGGTCCTCTGCTCAGAGAGAGTGAGAAAGTGAGAAAAATGAGAGGAGGAGGGGGTGTGAAGAAGAGTTCTGGGTCAGAAATCACTGGGTGATTATTCACCACTCAGCCATGTGTAAAACTCATTAGACAATGCATAATGCCTTTAATCAAATCAATGGCACAAGCAACTCCAAACTGATATCTCCCATCAAAACTTACATAAAGCATGGCAAATTTCTCATTTACTTATAAAAATAAGTGAAGACAGGGGAATTATCCCCAAAATTGACCTAATTGTTCTCTGTCTTCAAATCAATACTGTGCAGGGGGGAAAAAAACAGATAAATAACAAAAGTTAGAGTGCGAGAACAACGTGGAAAGAGGGCTATAAGGGAGTATGTGAGAGAGCAAATGGGAATCTTCTTCCATATAAAACGTTATCTGATCAGTAAGAAGTGATATTTCAGGTAAAAATGATAGAACTGATATGTAAAAACAATTAAAACATGCTTAAATGTTTACTTAGCAATGTGTAGTACAGCCAAACATTGTGACTCGTCATATCTAAAGCAAAAATGGTGAAACTGGACAGTGAAACTGTACAATGAAGACGGGCAAGAGGAAACACTTTTCTCACCTTCCCTTTTTCCAGCTCCTCTCCAGCGAGCTTTGAGGTGGTGACAGACTAGGAAGCGGTTGGGCAGGGGTGTTGTGGGTAATTAGGCGGGTGGAGGTACAGATGTTGAGCTGTGGAGGACCCTTACCGGGACACTGAGAAGCACTGGAGCATAAATAACCCTGCATCTGCCTCCCTCTGCCAGCTCTAAGTACCTTTCTTTGTTAGGGTATGGGTCTTCATTTTTTACTGTTGACAGGCAATGTTATTTCAGTTATTTGGTGGCATCTGGTTAGGCTGGGTGTGAGAGAAAAAGAGTATGAAAAAAAAACTGCCAACACACACACACACACACACACACACACACACACACACAGGACGCACTTTAATTAATTGCGGGGAGATTACATGGTCTTCCAACCGTGTAGTTTGTCATCAGAGCCCATTACACACTTCTATTAGATGTTTCTTCACAGTGTCAAGTGTAATTTGAAGGAGAGTCTTGGTGGAGGATCTCTAAGTACAGTGAGAGGCCTAATCGGGGCAACTAAGGTTCATCTCGACTGAGACAAAAATAACAAACTCCGCCACACCTCAATTAGCAGAAAGCAATGTATAAACAAATAAGCCTTATTGGAGCAGTGCCTATTTCATGGAGTGTCACTCACTCATGTTGGTGCTGTGGTTGTCTCCAGGCTTGGTGCTGGTCTGCCTCTGTTGCCCTAGTGCCATTGCTCTTCATTTCAGTGGGAGAAGCTTTATTTTCATTGCCAAGCAATGAAGTGTCTTTGTATGACTGCGGAGCACACCACAATCAATCTTACACCAGCGGAGTTAACAGGACAGAAACCAATGCAGCCGTTACTCGGCACAGAACATTACCAGTGTATGGACTCATTATTCATCAGAGGCTCCATTAGACACCGCTCACTACGCTGCCACACTGGAGACAGACCGACAGCGAGTCAATGCTGTGTCACACACAACACTGCACACAGTGGAACAACACAGTAGAGGAATCATGCACAGGATACTTTTGTATATGTACACTGCAGCTGCAACAGCAGAAAACTCACGAATGTTTGTTTCTCTTGTTAAATTGAGGGTTTGTACAATCCTGAGCAAATTTCATGACTCTATGCTACTACTGTAACAAACCTTCCAGCAACGTATACGTTTTAAAAGGCAAGAAGCCGATTTCAAAGTAAAATTTATGTATTTTCTTTTAATTAGATGGCAGCCATATAAAGTGGTTCCTCTACTAAAACTACCCAGAATACTGTCAACGTTTTGCAGGCACATTCTTGTGTCCCATGCCATGTACCCACAGAGAAATGTGTGTGACAGACTGTGTGCCTTCCTGTGCTACCACAGTTGGTAAAGTAACTAATGACACAGCAGTTAATGGTCAACATTAGGGAAGAAGGAATAATAGACTATAATCCATACATCAGCCTCGTAACCCCAGCCCTAATTGGCCACACATACTGTGTAAACTGGGAGCAACGTACATGACTTGAGTCGCAGCGTCACGTACAAGATTTTACAACATCAGACAGCAGTTAAAAGTGGTGGGGAGACAGACAGGGAGAGCTGGCTGCTGAGCAGAACCAAGGTGGCAGCACACAACACATGAGGAGTCCCTTATAAGCCTGTCTGCTTCTTCCTCCTCCTCGCTGTCACCGCTGCAACCGTAACCATCACTGCCAGTGGGGCCTGGGACAGCTGCTCACCAGAACAACCCCAACACAGACACACACACATATACACACACACACACACACACACACACACACACACACACACACACACACACACACACACACACACACACACACAGCCCAGTCTAGTGTACAACTACAACCAAGCACTGGGACCCATGATAATTGGGCTTTCTCACTCCAGCAGCCAACAACAAGCAATGGCACATTCTTGTCTTGCCACAATGGCAGTTAAAAAATGGCATAATAAAAGACAGCACAAACAAACATCCCAGAGGACCCCGGCTGCAACATTCAGATGGTTGCAAACCAGGCGATAAACACCAGCTCGGGAACAGACGACCCGAACATGGTCAGGAAAACAGGAAGCACTCCCGCAAACAGGAAGTGACACGGGCCTTCTCATCTACATTCCTCTAGTTCAATAACGTGTGGGGGAAATAAAAAGAAAAGCTAATGAGAACAGCAAAGACATAGGTATGGCTGTTTACAAGTGTCTGCCTTCAATTTGAGAGGGAAGTGAAATGGAAATTGAGGACAAACAATCAATGCCTCATTATAATCTCACATCATGTACGAAGGCTTGTTTTTATACCCCTGTCAGTTTATTGTGAGAGACTAATTTTGGCTTGTGTTTGTTATTCTACCGCTATTACAGGCTGATGTGTCCTCATTCTTAATTTCTGTCCCAGTTACTTTTTTTTGCTTTCTTGTTTATATTCTGCTCAAATGTTTCCCGTCGTACTTTGAATCTACTTTGCATCTTCAGCGGGATCCATGTGAGTCCCCCAACAGTGAAATAGTTAAGCAGATGACATACCTCTCTCATGCTTTATCTGCAACATTATCTTTTTATTCTCGTTTTCTTTCCCAAGGCAGGGGGAGTGTTGATGTCTGCTAACTCAACTCCTACTCTCAGTCAAACCTGCAATTACCGCCGTGTCTATCTCTACCTTAAACATTGCTTAACAAGAAAAATATGCCAATAAGCCGCAAACGCTTTCATTTGGGCTCTGAAATTAAACAAGCTGCTCGAAGCCATGTTGTAAATTACCCTGAGGAATGTGCAACTGGGCGCAGACACAAAGAGCACATCACATAGACTCCCTCAATAGCAGAGCACTTATAATTTGTAACATTTTAGAGATATTTATTATTTTTCAACCTGTTCTTTTGTCCCTGTGGTCCTCTCTGGCCTCAGGGTTGAGCTCTTATCTGATTAGTGTGTCATGTCAGAGATTTGTCACAAAGCCATAACATACACTTTGGCTTTCCAAAGAAGCGGAGGCACTCCCTTGGCATGTGAAGACATGGCCACGTATAGCCACTAATATGCAGGGGAGCTCAACTGTTTAGTGTCTGTCTGTCTCTCAGTGACTGTACAATGACATCATTAATAATGCTCTGCATACATGAATGCGTGGTTCAGTGCATGTCTGCTAATATGCCTAATGTTTTTTGTTTTTTTTAGATTCTGAAGTTACTGGCCAAGTTTCACTAACCAAAACATTGTGTTTAATTTCTAAATGCATCCATTCATGCTTGTTCCCAAATTATGTTGATGTACAAACACCTTAATGACTTCATTCAACCACGTTCATCACCAAGATAACTAAAAAGGCAAGCTGAAAAATAATCAAGTATTATTTATTTTTATTTCAAGTTTTCTTGTGGTATAGAGTGAGAAACCACAGATCTTTAACTTTGAAAATAAGATAGTGACAGAGAACTTGGACATTGCTTGAGAGCATGATCTGGACATTGCAATTAGATTCAGCCTCTGCTTGGTTGGCCAGTAACTTGACAGCACTACCTGCCACAATTTATTTTAACCCACATTTGGTGGTTTGGTGGGTGTTAATCCTAAGTCCTGTGCACTCATGACCACTAACACCTGAGGGCAGGACAGGGTCCTAAACAGGCCTTAATACCTGGCTCGGTGTCCCGCCCGAGGCTGCTGTCAGTGCATGACGGATCAGACACACCTGATGGCTCTATCTCTAACAAGCATCTCTGAATCCTCATCAGAGCACTTACCGAATTGTGATTAATTCCCCCCAACACTGCTGACAGACAAGGTGCTTCATCTGTCGCTGTTCACTTGCCTGGCTAGGCCCCGAGCAAAAACAGACAGGCTGAGATGGAGCGATACAGACAAAGAGAAAAATAAGGTGTAATGCAGTTTAGCTGCTGGTAAAACAAACAATATTGAGAGCAGCGTACTGTAAAGGAGGAAGAACAAAGAGCGTGAGCGATCTATTGGCAAACCTTTCATGTAACAAAGGGAGTACTGTGAGACCAGGAGAGGAGAGAGAAAGATGTAGCACAAGAGAGAAAGAAAGATGGAGCAGTAAAGAAGAATGACAAGAACAGAGTAGCAGGCAAAATAAAGAGAATGGCAGGCAAACAACAAAGGGATTACTGGAGAGACATGACGAGACAGGGATATGTTCGTTATACGGTAAGCTGGGGGAGACAAAGACGATCAGCTTCTGACACTTTTACACTTTAATTGCCAAAATAAGAAATTAGTGCAGGCTCCTTGTGTTTTCTCTTGAGTAAGAGGGGCCAGACAAGAAGCATTCACAGGCAAAAACATGCATATCAGAATAAAATGCCTTTATTGTCACTGCACTTTGTTCAAAGTAATTTTCTGGGCAACTCTTAAAAATCTTTAAATACGCCACAAGTGCAAACACTCCACACACTCACACATACATTCACAAGTGGAACCTGTATTCCAAGCCACAGTTTCTGTACTGGTATTGTAAGAGAGCAACCACCCCCCTGCCCTCCCATCAGATATATTGCAAACTGTCAGAAGCCATAAATGCAAATCCTTTATCCCTCTAAAGTTTATTGTCATCTGTTTTGAAAAAGACAAGAAGAAAACCTCAACCCTCAATCCTGTATATTAGTGGTGATAACGGGTTAGTGCTTACTAATCATTTCCAGGTAGTGACGTGCATGTTGTGTTCGATTAGAAGGAGGGAGGTTGGGAGTATCCGGTGCTTTGGTGGTTGGTCTCCAAGGCTGAAATGGAGTAAAGCTGAATCAATGCTAGCTGCTTCACCCCTGTCATCACTGATATCATAAGAAAGTGCTAATTAACTTACTGCAACCTCTGGAACAGCTCTGACCAGAGGGCTAATGTAGCCTAATCGCGTGTGGGGCCCTGTGCTTACTTCCCCAGGACTTTCTCCCTTCCCAGTCAGAGTTAATCGATTGTAAACTGCAGCTGGGGTCACGGCAGCCCACAACTTCCACTGCTGACCCTTCCACACCCCCGGGCAGGACCTTAATGGAGCCATGCTCCCCAGAAATCAATACTCAAACTGGGCATGGATCACTATATGAACCCTCTCCTGATGGGATCTGACAATAGGGCTGAGCTTTGAATGTCTAAATACAAGAAGCAGTTACTAGAATTTATATATTTTCCCCCCTCCAACTGACTTTGTAAAGTCATTCCAGAAAAGGATAAATGGAGCTGCAGCAAATATGAAGAGCAAAAAAATTAGATGCCCAAATTCTCCTCTGATTTGATTAGCTCTTTTTTTTTTTTCCAATCCAGGAGTGTGTCTTAATACGCCGCGTGCAGAAAAACACATGTCAGCTACAGGCCGATCTGGTCTATTGAGACGCCTAAGCCCATGCGCTGAGAGGGGAATGACCTAAAAGACAACAGCAGCAATAACCAATATGGCAACCACATTAATTCCTCCTCACCTTGGGAGGACCTGTTTGAGTGGCTGTGTCCCATTAAGATTAATTCCTGCCTAATACTAATTGGTCCTTCGGCTGGGAGGGCCCTGGGGGAACGATTCCCTTTGGTCCACTCTCACTGGGGCTCGCCACCATTGGAGGGGTGCTGATGAGCTGGCGTTTTTATCAGCCGCAGCATTCCGCCAGAGCTCCCCCAGGGCTCTGCACAAGCTATAATTAAGTCTCACACAATCCATAATTGCTGTGTTTACAATTACTGTAGAGGAGGAACACAGAGGCAAAGCAAGAAGAAGATAGGAGAGTGTGCATAAGGAAATAGTATAAAAGAGAAAAAAGGGAAAGGATGAAACTGAGAAAAGAACTAGCCTGGCCCTACATTAAAAGGTGCAAAATTCATATTAATATCTCTTTTTCTGCTGCCCCGTCTCCCTTCACTTTGCCTTAATAAGCTCTCAGGGCTGTTTGGCAGGGGTAAAGCCCATCACTTATTTATTTTTCCCAGATAGCCCTATTAATTTTCCCCAGGCCTGGAGTGCGCCGGCAGACAGAGATGTGGACTGGATCTGCCGTCCCTCGGGTGCTCCTCGAGGAAGAGCCGTAAATGACCCAAATAAAGGGTACTTTTGAAGGCTGTGGAGAGGCGCCGGCACCATTAAAACTAAATGAAGTGTTTATTAGCCATGCCGACAGCACTCTAAACACTGCCAGATCAAGGGCAGTTACAGTTAATGTGTCTCTCCAAAGTATTCGCTGTTTGTTTAGCCTCGCCAATGGGCCTGAAAGAACCAAAGGACAGACTTTTTCATGCTATTTTTCATGCATTTCTCTCGCCCAGCCCTTCCATTTCTCACACCTGGTCTTCCCTCATCTTCTCTTTTTCTATCTCTTACTTTTGTACTATCACCCACCACCCAAATTTCTCACCACCAAGCTCCCATTCCTGTCTTTCTAGCAGGGGAAAGCCTGTATATTGTGGTTTCTTCTTGGATCTGGAAGCCACACAGCGAGTTTAATGTAAGGGAGGTGTGACAGCAGCATAGCACACCCATAGAAGGTAGAATAAAAACAGAAAGACACTGTGTGTCTCTGTGGAAAGGGGGGCCGTTACATTCTGTGTACTGTCTGTGGCTGGGCAGGAGACTCTCTGATGGGGGACCAAAAGCTGCTTTTAAGGCTCTGATTGCTCGGCATTCTGAAATTCCCCTTAAAAGTTTCCCTTCCCTCTAATTACATTCTTCGTTTCATTTCTGCTTTTGGACAAACTGCCAGTGAAGCTTTTGGAGAAGGCAAAAAAAAAAAAAAAAAAAAAAGCTAAGAAGCTGGGCTCAATTTCACTTTGTTATTTTTTTTTATAAGGTTTGAGTTTGTAATGAAAAAAATGTGCTGAAATTGGGTAAAATGGGGAATAAACTGTCCATTTATCTTCTTTATATTTTCCCTCTAATAGGCAGAGTTATTACGCACATGACATAAAACAGACATTTACATTTACAGACACACATTTCATAGCAAATACTGTACCTGAAATGACTCTTTGGCAATTTTGATGAAGCCTAAAAATCAGTTGGTGAGTGTTATTTTCTCATTAACTCATATTTAACATTTTAATGTGATATTTCTTTCCAAGCTCTCGTATATTTTCCTCCACAATAATACCACGTGAGTGAGAATAATGACACTCATTTAGAGATGAATTAAAAGTTCAAACAATGAAAGCTGTGAAAACTTTCATATGCCACCTCAAAAAACATTTTTTTTTTTCATCCACAGATCTCTAATTATTTTTCATAACCTCAAGCAGTGTACAGTAATATCACGGCTTCCTGTTCTAACTTGCCTGTCTTTAGCTGACACCATTTAAAGCAACCCTCCACCGTTTCTGCCCCCACTTCTCCTCAACACTTCACTACTCTTCTAAGAAATGAGCTGAGTTGGAGACTCAACAACAGTCGCAAATGAAGTTCCTCTGCAAATTACGGGGTTTCGTATGAAGATTGATGTTGGACACAGCATACTTCTGAAGTCATAGGCTGAAATTACAATTCAGAGTGATTATCCTTGCCCATTAATAGCAGCAGATAGCATGTCACAATCAGGGATGTGCATAATTAATCAGTGGTTACTCTTTGCACCCCCTCCTCTCTTTCCTCTTACCCCTTTTCCTCTGGGCTATTTTCAATGTAAAACAGGGTTACGGACAATTCCCAGCAGTGTAACTAAATGCACAGCCCAAAGCTTACAAGACGATGTGAGTCCTGCTATTGACAAAACATCACTGACTGGTAATGAACACAGTGAGTGCTCTCACTAATTCCTGATTCCTTAATTCATCATCCCAACACATTATCACAAACACACACCTTCACGTAAGATCAGTTAACATTAGAAAAACACACTCACTTCCATTTTTGAGCAAAGTTTCCAAGAGGACATTATTTATGTTCTCTCTCTTTGTTGATGTTTGTGTGCCCTTTTTAATGAGAACAGCCTGATTTTGTAATCCAGCATTATTTTTCTCATTTTCTTTTTGATATCAAAATAAAGCCCTTCAGGCAAAGCAAAAAAAAAAGGGGGGAGGGAAGAAATTCACACACATTCAGCTATCTTCACCTGTCCTGGTCTAACACACTGTTTGTAGATAACTATCAAAGCTTTCCTCTCTCTTTATTTGACCTTCCTCCCCAGAAGAAAACCTCAGGCTGATTCCCTTCGCAACAAAACAACACTGTCAAACCTAAAGCCCGCTGACTTTCAAACTTTCCCTCAGCATACACGAGACTTTCTGCTCACCAGTCCTCTGGAGAACCAGGCCTTCCATCAATGCCAAGCCCAAACTGTGCAGCTCCAGCTCAGTCAATGTGATTTATATAAGTTATTATAGCCCATTACAGAACAAAAACAGGACAAAAACCCACTTCACAACAGAAGCCGGGCCAAACAATGGGACCACAGTGGTGAGCGCTGGCGTATGGGCGGGTGAAGTCCAGCACATGCCTGAGCCGTCACTCACCACACATTGTCTTTAATCTAATTCTACACATGGTTTCGTTTCAATCCGAATCAAAAGCTCTCATGTTAACAAACCATAACAGATCTCCCTTAATCCGCCTGGCAACAAAAGATGGATGCAAGAGACACTCCGCCTCTCCGTCCCTGAAATCTCACCTAATTTGCATACAAAACACTTGCTGGAGGTAAGGGCATATATTAAAGCCATTATTTTGCGTTGTTCTCATTGAAAAAAAAAAAAGTTTGCATAATTGTGTTTAGCATTATGTGGGATGGAGGCTCAGCTATCCAAGAGCAACTTAGTAAATCCTTCCTGTTGCTGCTGGCCATCCATACTCCTGCGTTCTCTTGATAATGCAGGAGTAGACAAATAGGGACATGTCTCTCTTGCAATAACCAAATTGGAGACAGTACCGCTTCAAAGGCTTTCATGCTGCAATGTTACTATTCATGACCTTCTTAAGAATGTGTCCTCTATAAGATTATTATAAAAGCTGCAAAGAAAGCCTCATGAAAAAACTGTACTTTACTGTATATTACATACTCTCTTTAGAAATGGAGCACAGAATAATGATTGGCAAAGAAAGCAACATGGCGTATTGCTGTAAAAACATCAGCTGAAACTGAAAATACTCACTAAATACACAAATAAGCATCAAATATGACTCACCATAGTGATTTATCAGGATGGACAAAATCAACATAACAAAAGAGCGCTAACTCCTTTCTATCGTGTATGTATGACATCATGTTGATGTTTTCCAAAATTTCAAACAAACATCCACAAGAACAGAGGCACATGCCCACTTCTTCGTTCGCTAGTTCTGTGATTGACAGACAGGTGAGGGCATGTGTCCAACTGATGCCGCTTAAGAAAAACATGTGGGGAGGAGGGGGGCGTTCAAAAACTTAACTCAACTCTTACAATCAGTGTGACAGCAGGCTTCAAGAACGTGTGCTGTTTCCAAACCCACAGCCAAGGGAATTAGTCAGCGCTAATGTGGCCACTTTGCTAGATCAAACGGTGGAGAGGTTAGTCACTGGCAACAGGACTGGATAATAAGCATCCAACGGCATGTCGGTGCAGGAGGTCTGATTTGCACAATCTTCATACTCCAACGCTAACGGTAATGATGAGAACCTGACTTGTACATCTGTTCATGACAGCCACCTTAGGCAAAATATGCAAGGGCTGAATCAAAACATAATTCATTATGTTGATATGATGCTTTTTTTTTTTTTTTTTTTTTTTTTTTTTTTTACAACCCCTCCACCACCCCTTCCGCACACACACAAGTGGTTCTTTTTTCAGGTGATGTGAAGTTTGTGTTGATCTCTATCTCTGGGATACGCAGTAACTCACCCAGCCTAACTTGCTGGGCCCTGTTCTGTCCCAGGTGCCTTCGGGGGTTTTACCGCACATCTGCGTGTTGAACAGGACTTGAGCTGTCCTGAGAGGCAGCTTTCAATGTTGTCCCTACCTCCTGGTGGCTTGGAGTAGCAGCACTAAGCATGAAAAAACATAAGCCATAGCTCTCTTCAAACGCATACGGTACATAAAGGCCTCGCTGGATGCTTTTATCATGTTGCACATTAGCCCTACCTCATTCATACATGTGAGTGCATTCCCTCAAAGGTGTGCTCATATCATACGTGTGCAGCCCTGTCATCTGCATAGAAGTGTGCACACACACACACACACACACACACAAAAACACATACACATTAGCATGTTGTCATGGGTGTGTGAGCGGCAGCTGGGTGTAAATTGCACACGGGTCTAGCGTAATGAGGACTGATGGCTTATGCCTGCTGTATATTCCAGGAGGGTGTCTTCTGACAGCTTTGGGAGCCGATAAAGTAATAACTAATAATGTGCAGATAGCTGCGCCACAGTGTGACAACTATGCTAACGCGGAGAGAGTGTGAGGTTGCGTGTGAGTGAGAGAGAGAAAGAAAGAAAAAGAGAGAGAGAGAGTGAAGTGGGGGGATGAGAGAGAGGGAGGGGGCCCGTGCTATGGGGGCTTCCTTTCAAGTTTCAAACACAACCTCCGGTGATGGTTTCAAACCTAATTCACTACCTCCAATAAACACACAGGCAGAAAGAGAATACATAAACTGTTTAACAATCACTCACTTTGAAAAAAAAGAGAAAAGAACAGAAGGGGAGAAAAGAGAAGGTATCCATCCGGCATTGCTTTTTTATAATCCGTCAAAACTATAAACAGAAATTGAAATAAGAAGAGCTAAGATAGGTGTGTAAGAGAAGCACCAGGGACAGAGGAGACTGCTCTCTCCCCCTGTCTTCCTGCAGAAGCGAGTGATCCTGCTCAGGTTCTTACAACATGGAGACTCCTCCATAAATCATAGTCCCCGCTGCAAGAAGACTGATGAGTGTCTGGCAGTGACAGAAGACTCTGTGCATACTGTTCTTGGTCTCTTCTTCTTTTTCTCCATCCTCTCTTCCACTACAGCTTTACAGGAGTCAAAGCCACCGACTCACTGACAGGGTCTTGTAACTCAGTAGTGCAGAACAGACAATCTTCACAGAAAAAAAATACAGTGAGGTTCTGTGTACGCTGGTGGAAGAACCATGGGGTTAGCAGGTTAGCAAGTTGGGACCATAGGTGCCATATTGTAGTTACCAAGCATACCATTCCACACAGTGGACTCACAATCACATCCATTTGTGCTGAGCAGATGATGCACATGTTTTTTATATAATGGGATTGGCTGATATTTATAGTGCAAAGGATTAGACTAAAGATGTGTTGAAGGCAAGGTGAATCTTAGTTTTGTTCGTACAAAAAAGATAGAAATAGAACACGCAAAAATCTAGTTGGTGTTCAGAAATGTAAAGACGTGTTTGTTTAAGTTAAGAATGTTTCAATTAGGACAAAAAATATTGCAGTTCTCCAAAACTGTATCCATGTATGTATCCATTTCACTTCATGACATACGCCGACAAGAGGGAAATGGAGAATCTGGGGGAAAAGTTGGTGGCAAGTTTTCTAGCTGAATCAGGCCTGTAGAACATATTCTGTACATAGGAGTCACACACAAAGTCTGTGCATTTTTTTGTAAGCTAACTACTGTACAGCTAGTATTGGTATTGTCACTGACAAAAAGTTTAGTCAATCGATCATCATTCATATTAAAAAGTTTGCCTTGATGATAGTGTGGGAAACAACTTTTATCCAGCGAGTGCTTCCACTATTTCCTTTTAGTCTCTAAAACACACATGGTTGTTTAGGTATGAGGACTCTCTCTGCTTTGACAATCCAGGTGTAGCAGTGCACAGTGCACATGCTCTACTTACATATATTCTGCTTACATTTACATGGCATGTCAGCCTGTCGCCGCACTGACTCACAGTCTCTGTGCCCGAAAAGAAAAATCTCTCTCGCCAATATGAGATGAAACTGAGTATTCTAGCACCATGCACGCAATCCACGCGAGCTGTCAGGCCAGATTTGAGCCCTGGTGTTAATCTATTTATTTACAGATCTGTGCGGAACAGTGCAGCTGCAAAATCAACTTTGATCAAGTTTGGTTGTAAAAGAGAAGAGTCATTACAGGAGGTGGAGGGAGCGACAGAGTGGAAGAAAAAGAGAAGGGGGGGAAAAAGAGAGAATGAAGGAGTGTGGTTATGTTTCAAGAGGTAAACCACAGGTTCGGTCTGGTGTAGCAGGACTGATCCGTCTTTTCCCTCTGTGTGATTGGGTCTCTCATTAGGAGCCAGGCCCTGAAACCGGAGCCCAGCCTAATGCCTTGCCGTGTTTAGAGAAGCACAGAAACCATTTGGCTATAATAGCAACCTTTTCAAAAACAAACCTCTGAAATGAAAGGCGGCCAGACTTGCAAAAACCGACAGCCGATTATTTTGAAAAGGAGGCAGGGGAGACATGACCATGAAAAATCGTAAACTGCAATTGAAAATAAAGCCAGGCGCGCTGTATGCACCACCCACTCCCCTCCTGCCATCTTTCCCATTTCCCTCCATGCCTCTCTTCTTTCCACGGTTGTTCATCTGTGCGTCTGTGTTTTACTCACCTTCACCCTCACCATGAGATGTGTCAAAGGGTTAATTCACACACACTAGACCCTCATTCCACACTGATGCTGTCACACGATAAGCTGCTCTCTCTGTCACTTATCAGTAATTTACTGCTACTTCTTTTTCCCCTTCTGTCTCTCCGTCTTTCACACAAAACGAGCTTGTTTTCGCCTGAAGCCATTCAACTGCCTTGGAAGACAAACACGTATCCCCAACTCTCTGACTCTGACACAAGGTTTACTGACATTAACAGGCGTTACCTTGGAATTTTCCATACGTATGAACACAGTGAAGATGAGAGCAGTCTAAAGCAGTGATGTCTTCGTGCCCTGACTTGCATGAATCTCCATAATGAGTATGAAGCTGTATAGCCTATGTGTTTTCATGTTAATCACCAAGGACGCTGATGGTGGACATGCCTGTTCCCATGACTGAGGTGATAGCAAAGTCAAGGGGTTTGGAGTCAGGGGTCAGGGGTGTTGGGTGCGGACCCATCCTAAGTTCAGAGCTCCATGCTCCGGGGGACAGGCCATCAAAGAGAGAAGGCCACCCTGTTTAGAGCAGCAGCCTGGGCCTCAGGGGCCCCACCAGTGACAGCTCCCATGTCACAGCCAGCCCTGTAGAACACAGGTAATGTACCCTGGGGGCCTGCTGAGAGATAAAAACGCACTAGGACACCTGCGTCTGAAGCTGTAATTTGTCTTCTCTCATGTTCAAGGTGTTTTATGAGAGCAAAAGGACAAGGTGAAACAGCGAACAAAACAAGCAAGCCCAAATACTCCTCCGGAAATCCTCCCTCTCTGTCTTTGCAAGCTAGTCAGAGCGTATTCTGAAATAAGCTTCAGCACAAATAGAAAGATGTGCGCTATGCTGTTCATCAAACTGAGCGAGGACTTAAATAATATGAATAACTCTACTGTATTTTGGGAGGGTAAAATTAGTCATTGCACCGTCTAGCTTATAGTGAGTGACTTACAGATCCGTCTACTAGTAGGCAGCATAAGTAAAAGTCAAAAAGTTTACTGGAAGTACTTTTCTGTCTAAGTAAGTGGGTGAGTGCATGTCTATGTGCATATGTGTGTATGTGTGTGTGTATGGCTGGGGGTGACTGGTGATCCCTGCCTCTTCCTGTATATCTTATGCTAGGGTATTAGTGAGGGTCCCTCCCAGAGGCAGTGACTACACAGGCTCTTCTAAGAAGGCGCTATCAACGCCCCTGCTTTCAAAGGCAGCTTTAGCCAATGCCATTCAAAGCAATCAGCCCAGTCAGGGTCTGCCCATCCAGCCCAAATCCCTTCATGGCTATCAGAAGAACTCTGAGCTGGGCCTGCTGGGGGCAAGGCAGGAATGGGGGTGGGATTTGCTCATAAGGGATTGTGAAAAGGCCGTGACATGCGCTTATTCATGCCCCAATAACCCCCAACAAAATATATATACTGTTCATGAAATAAATAATTAAAAAGATAGGAGTTAAGGGATACCCTGCTGCAAAAGTAATGGAGCCCATCTTGAGTATTGCACATATTCACGTACGCAAACGAGCACTCATGCACACATGCATGCCGTCAAGCTGCTACTTGCCATGGTGGATGACTTATTATTTAGACGACATTATTTAGAAGCCATTGGACATTTCTTTGGTGTTGGGGAGGGATGGTATGGCTTGGATAATCGCCAAAGAAAAGAATACTGAGATGCCGGTGAAGCATATGTCTCTTTCAAAGTTGGCAATTAATTGAGCTGTTGTTAAGTTGATGGACATCTAGTAAATGAGTGGTCGGCAGGAACTTTAAGAGCCACTCACTCTCCTACCTAAGCTATTGATTAACCAAGCCTGATAACTTGCATGTCTAAAGTGGTAACCCACTACATCTGTAATGGACCTGGCTCATCATTTGCATTCCTAGGCTACTTACTGACACTGCTTGGTTGACAATTCACAATCACTGCAGCTGAGTCAGTTAACATGGGATACTTGGGACATTATGCAAACTCACTTATATACCACCACCAGCAAGTCACTGGCTAAATAATTTACCAGCTTTGGTAAGGACATAAGCGATGGTAGTCATGGTAGTCTTTCAAGAGTCTTTTGTTTGTATGTGACCTGTACCTGACCTGTACATGTGGTACATGTAGATTGGGTGCTGCAGCTGAAACAAGACCAAGTCTAGTGATAATTTCTTAGCTTACTTACAGTGCACCTAGTATGTACATTAAGCAAATCTGTGATTTGTTTTACTTGCTCATGGTACTCTTTGCACTAATACATTTTAGTAAAACATGCTACAATAGCTCTGCGCAATAAAGTCTTTACTTGTTTATACTACAAGAGTCGCCTCTGCATGATGCATCATCACATTTAAAATGAGAAATAATAAAAGCAAACAGAAAAACATCCATTATAGCATTTTGTTTCAAGCTACTGTGTTAGATTATAAATACAAGTAAAGATCTAAATATGGTCACAGCTGTGAGCTTTTCACTGTATTTATTATACAATATTTGATGTGTGTGAAAGAAAACTGCAACGCTCTGAATTTTGCTTTGGACTGGTTTTGGTTGTGTGTGTGTGTGTGTGTCGAGGGAGTTCACAGGGAATAACGCTGGGCAGAATTTACCCATGAGAAACAACAAAAGATGCCTCAGAAGTATGTCAAAGTGCCCTCATGTTTCTGCGGTGAGGGCAGAGAGGGTACAGAGTGCTGGGAAGGGTCAGCCAATTTTAGAGAGTGTCTTGTTTTCTATCTGCATCTAAATCCAGTGGTTGTCTTTGGGCAGCTGCAGTGAAATACATAACAAAAGCTCTTCTTGAGAAACAATGAGCCAATCAAAACAGGCATCAGGAGCTAGATGCAGTAAATATGAGCCAGTTATTTGAAGTTTGAGGTTTTCTCCTACCAAACAAGCTCATTTACTTTTCAAGCTTCAAGGTTTATGACAATTTCCCATAAAAGAGCAGAAAAATAGTTGCACAAAACAATTGTTTTGGTTTTGGACCCAGATCATGCTACATTTCATATATCTATGAAACACAAACAGATGAGCAAAGACTTCAGATACAGCACAGCTAAGCTTCTACAGCTCTACAGCTATGTAAAAATGCAAGCTGAGTGGTTTGACTGAGGTGAATTTATGATTGTGAATGCCAGTACTGATGTGCAAAATTAAGCCATCAAAGTACAATACTTTTGCCAATAGTCAATCCCTAACCCTAACCCTAACCCCCCACCCCACCCCCACAAGACAGCCATGAGCTGAGAGATGGCTGTGATGATGGGGTCTTAGGTGAACTAGACCATGGACCCTTCTCCACAATTAGCTGCAGCTTTCTAGGGTTGATCCACCAGTATGGAATCAAGGCCCAAGCCTCATCCTGCATCTGGCAACCCACAATTCTCAGCATAATTACCCCAGCAACTGTTCTCCTCCTCTGAGCCTTGCTAATCTGTGGAGGCTGTGGCCCTGCCGTCAGCTCCAATCGGTCACTGAAAGGGAGGGAAAGGGAGGGAAGGTGGAGAAGGAGGCAAAGTACTGTACCACGTACATCCTAGCTGCTATGAATCATAATGCATAAACAGAGCAAAAGAACAGAGGACACCTTGACCTAAAACAGGATGAGGGATAAGGGAACGGGCACAGACAGGAAGGAGGTTATTGGCCTAAACTTTGAAAACAACTATCTGCAGGGGAGTCTAAGGAGGGCTAAAAATTCACCTACTGAGATTTGAGAGCACTGGTGCTTTCAAGCTCAGGACAGTGGGAATATTAGGAAGGTAAAAGGCCTATTGAGTGCCGAGCTATCTTGCCCTGGCACTTAATCAAAGGGATTAAAGCTGGGGAAGCCAAGCCCACAGGTTATCCTCCAGGAAGCATACCAAGTAGTTATCAAACACACAAAAGTTCAAAGCGGCTCAATTGTCCTATATTAGAAGTGTTTTGGTCAGAGCCCTCAGGCCTGTTTCTAGGTAAAAGAACTGTGTTGGGAATGTTTGTGCTTGCATGCTTGGGAGGCAAGAGGAGTGTGCGGGTGCTTGTACTTCACTGAAGACCTGAGTCCATCAGACTCAACGCAGTGTGATCAATCACTCCCAGACCTTGACTCAGTCCCTAGAAAACCTGATTCGACCGTGTTGCACATCCACACAAGCGTCTCATACAGACAGAAACCGACTGGGGCAGTGGATTTATTACAATTAACCCAAACACTTCACGATAGTTGTCAGTAGGGGATATCATTATCTATAAGATTAGCCTGTTTACTGTTGCACAGCAATTCCGGTAGCCATTGTATCTAAAACAGGATTTAGCGTGTACTAAAAAAGCATTCTCTTTGTTCCTACTGACTACTGCTGTATTGTGGCTGCCCAGGAAGGAACGGGATCAGACAGGAAGTAAGAAGACTACTCTATAACAGCGCACATGATTGTGGCCAACCTGTTTACACATGTGCGCTACGCATAAGGGATCAGTGTGATGTGTTTTGTGAGGTTTTCTTTGACATTTATAATTGGGCAAGCATAGGGTCAGTGGTTTGAAGCTTAATGTGAGGAGTTTGAAAGTGAAAGCATGTGACAAATCCCATGACTCTTCAAAAGTTGCAGTGGTCTCTGTAAAGTACTGTGGTCTTTACAGTGGCCCAGTAAAGCTCAGTCAGAATCAGGATTGCATGTCTCACAAAATACTAACTAACGTTGTCAGCTTTAGCGGTTAGGGCAGGGCTTCTCATGCTGAAAAGATGTGCTTTCATACTACTTTGAGGTGTTATGCTAAAAACGTTTAATACATATGAAGAAGAATATAAATAAGCTGTTTGTGAATTAAAAGAATACTGGAATAAAAAGTATGCCGTTACATATGTGTGCACATTGAGCCTTCATCACTTTGTATCATCATGTTTTGACAAATTGTGACAGTGAAATACTAGACCATTTCCCGTTTGTCAACAATGAAACCTTCAGTCTCTCGGGAGACTGAAGCATGGAACGACAACTGCAACTTGCACTAGTAGGGACGAATACGAGTGCTGTATTTCTCTAGGACTATCGCCAAGGCTAAAGTGCGACAGCTTAACTTCATGAAAAAGAACATTTACCCATTCTAGCCCATACAGGCCTTGTTATGATGAAATCAGCCCGGTCGCATATTTAGCATGTTCATTACTGAAGCCTCTAACCTGCCAGAATCCTGGTATGGCTTCAATAGTCAGATCCCATCTGTCTGACGTTAGGAGCATTGGAAACAGATGGGCCTTTAATTGTATTTTTGTCCAAATTGCAAAATAGCTACTTGGGAAAGAAGCTAAAATAACATACAAACAACAGCAACTATGATAACAACTGCGCCTGGAATGAAATGAGTACAGTAAGAGATCAAAAACATAAGGCGTACAAATTCAGCTCTGTTCTTTGAAAGGGGATCCCCCCTAACATTACTGGCCCAGTATTGATTTACTCTGCAATTTCGTGTTTCACTCCCCACGCCAGCTCCACAATCTCTGTCGAGCAGGAGGTCCGGCAAATAGCACTCATCAGATTTTTCCAAAACATAAAAGATTGATACCTTGCTTCTTTTCAGACAAAAGAATAATTGAGGAAGGGTTGAAATTGGTATTTGTAGAAAGACGCACTGAAAAAAGTAGATACCCTGGCCCCAGAGTTAGTTTAATAAACCATAATGGGAAAATGTTGCAGAAAGGGCACTTGTGTGATGGAAAATCTGTACCTTGTACAAAGGTCCACTCTTACCTATTAGATCTCTCAAATATAATACCATGGTTATGAGGATTGCAATGGCACTTATAAAAGGCAAAACTACTAAAATCTGGTTTGAACACTGAACAGCGATGACAAGAAAAACGGGTAAATAGCTAATAACATAATGAAAACTTTGACAATAATACTTGTAGAATAATTTTCTACCAGCTTTAGATACTAAAACAAAAGACGAGATTTCCTTTTTTCCAAGTACCGCCAGCAGTGTAATGTATCTCAATAGCTTCCCTTTCCTAAACCCTGCAATCTTCAGCCATGGACGAACGGAAAAGAACAGATAAACAGGCTTTTTTTATATATATATTTCAGTCCAAATCACATCAAGGTATAAACAGTGAGCCCAGGGCACATCTCCTATTCTTTTTCAAAGTAAGTCCTGCTGTTCCATTTCAAATACCTCAGGGTTATGGGTCATAATGCTGCTTTCCAGCTTCTGAACACGTTTATTCAGGCATCCTACTGTAAATAGGGGGAGATTCAACATCAAATATCTCTATTCCCCATGCTGGCCCTTTCGTCTGTTCTGAGTGAATGTGTGCTTTTGGCTAACAAAGTAATGGTTTCTCCTCTTCTCTTACCAGACTCTGAATACCAAGTGGCAAAATAATTGAGGCAAGTGTTGAATATAGTTCTCTTTAGTGTCACAATGCATTAAGACCCAAATAGGACTAGGTATGAAATCTATCAAGTCGGCTAAATAACCAAAACCTAAAGACAACATATAGCCAATATATGTCAGGAAATTAAATTAGTGTTAGCTTATGTTATGGCTCACAGCTTCTCAGCTATTAAAAAGGGTAATAAATGTGTTATAAAGCTCTTACAAGCCCCTAAGGCCATTAAGGGCTGAGCTGCAGAGCTGTTTACGAGATTGTTTATTACAGGCTGGGCTTATCATCATTTACCACGCAGAGGTGGCTAAAACGAACTCTATAAATAGCAGATTCACTGGTACTAAGCCAACCTAAACAAGGCAGCTATGACAGGAATATATGATTTGTCACAAATGCATCCAGTGGCAAGGTGAGGCAAAGAGAAGAGAAGAGGAGTAGAAGATAGGAGGAGAGCTGAAAGGAGAGGAGAGGAGAGGAGAGGAGAGGAGAGGAGAGGAGAGGAGAGGAGAGGAGAGGAGAGGAGAGGAGAGGAGAGGAGAGGAGAGGAGAGGGCAGGGTGACTAGCAGGTGGTTTCATATTGTCTCTATCCACCACATATGTCCCGTCCACTGCTGAGCTGACAGGTAGGGACACAATGTGTTGACCTAAGGGCCTGTTAGAGACCTGCAAGTGGATAAATATAGAGCAGTGGGAGAGGATAGGTGTCTTAAATGACATATCTAATGATGCTCATCCTCTGCAGCCTATTCCCTTAGTCCAGAAGAGGCTTATGAACACAAGTGCCGTGTGCAGGCAGAGCCGCAGCTCTAACTGCTCTTTCTTTGAAGTAAACATTGATAGCAGCACAATTGTGTCTTTTATTGTATCTTTCATGTGTTTCGACCAACACCTCTCCATCCTCTTCTAGCAGTCGCATGCACAATATAAACATAAACAGCCCTATGCCTCATTTGGATTTGCAGTGAATGAGAGAGATTCATATTAAGCCTTTGCAGCTGTGTGTGTTCCATTTGCATATGAGAAAACAGTTTCAAAAGGCTTGTTTATAATGCATAAGAGCCTTTTAGGCTGTCTTTACTGCAACACTCTATTCCTCCCACTGACAATCCATGCACGGGTTTGCATCATTTTGTGAGACATGCCAGATTTTGAATTATTCAGTCACTCATCTCTGCCACAGCACCGCATTTAACAAACACACATGCACATTCACATATAAAAAGACAGAGTGGTCTACAAGGATACTACAACAGCACCTCAGTCAGTCCCTTTGGAGAGGTGGGAATCCTATTACCTAGCTGTCAGAACCTGTCGGACGCCCTTCCCTATGCCAGACCGCCTTTGTTAGAGGGGAATACGATGTACACGCCAGTCCATTTAGACTCTACCTGCCCTGTGTGCTTTAATGGGCCTTGGGCCTTTAGCGTCATGAGCAGAAGAAAACACAGTCCAATTTCCCTTCACAAGTACATAAAACAAGCACCTCCACTGTACCAGCCCCATGCATAATTCACTGCTGGTGATGTGTGTCTTAAACGCTGCTGAAATATACATGGCGGCATATGCAAATTTGGCAGTGCTCTCACATGCTGTACTTGCTAAACAGACAACAAGAGAATAGCATGCCATGCAGATAGCCCCTTCTGGACACAGACAGTATGTAGTACAGTATGTAACTGTACTGTAAAGTGTGCGTGCCCATGGAGTGTTAGCCGTACATGTTCGGTCTTGAATGTGTAGAGAAATGTCACAATGCTTTCTGTGCGCTTAAATGTCCTCCAACCTCACTGGTATAATTAAATCATGTATAATGATTTACACACTGACTTAAGCAGAGATGTATCTGTGGCACTGCACATAGATCTATGTAGGTTTCTGAAAGGATATTTTGAAACTGTAGGGTAGCTTTGCCGCTTGTTGCCAACTTGGAGTTTACTGGAGCCACAAAATCCAAATCTGGTCAAAGGAGGCCTGGGTTGGACAGAAGTAGAACAAACACCCGCTGCAAAATATTCTTCCCTTCACACCCACATATATTTTATATAAATATATATATGCATGCTTGCATACACTTATCCTAAATGAAACAATGATATCAAGTTTTGTGTAAAATGAACTATCAAGAGCATACAGTCTTGTCAGAAAGAGAAAAAAAAAATTCATATATTCATTTCCTGACTGCATTGTGTGTGTGTGTGTGTGTGTGTGTGTGTGTGTGTGTGTGTGTGTGATCTTTGTGAAGGGATGTTGATGAGGGAGGAGGAGAGGGCAGACTGGTGGTGTCAGATTTTATAAATGAGGGAGGAAATGTCTTTATCCCAGGTTTGGACACCCCCACCACTTTCCTTACCAATCCCTCCCGTTGTGTGTGTTGATGTGTGTGTGCGTGGTTTGGACCAAGCACTGGCTCAGTCCGATTCCCAGCAGTGTATCTTTAACAGGGCCTTCCCGCCGGGCTGCCAGCCTGTTCCCCCCTGACGGGACAACAGCCCAGCTGACGCCCCCACAGCCCTGCCAACACAACCCACGCCTTCGACCCACAATCTGCTCCACTGATCCTGATGGAAGGAGGGTGGGTGGTGATTAAAAAAAAAAAGAGCAAAGACGAGAAAGAAAACGAGAGAAAAGGTGTCCTGTTTCACAAAGACGATAAAGTGCAGGCCAATGAGCGAGTATGTGATTTCCCAAAGATATATTTTAGTGGAGCATTCCTTTAAAGGATAAACTCACAAATGATGGTACACATATGATACAATTGTGCATTCTGCTGGATTTATGTTTACAAGAGAGCACATATTTAGCCCAGTGCACATTGTCCAAGATGTGAGGTACATCCTGGACAGGTTGCTGGTCTGTCACGTGGCCAAAATGCATACGCTCTACAGACAACGACAATCACATTTACAAATTTAGAGTTTTCATTTTTTCCAGTAAACCCAGGCAAACAAGGTGAGTACATGCACACAGACTCCACACAGGCAACAGACCAAACCACTGAGCCACCACACCGCCCAGGTTCAAATATGCACAGGTATATTAAACTAAGGCTGTCTCTGTGGACGGGAGGAATTTTAATCAAACAGTATTCTATAGAAACATCTCTGACTGCAGATAAAAAAATCAGACATCCCCCAAAAGATAACAGGGTAGCTGTAATAAGGTAGCAAATAAGGTATCCAATTAGAAAAACAGAACTATAATAATAAAGGAAAGCAATAACAAATGTTATATAACATAAAATAATGCAATATCTGACCAAACAAAGAGTGGACGGGGAGTTGCAGCCGTGCGGTCATTAAACTTGAACTTGACATTCACTGAGCTGCTAATGTGCTGCGGATATGCTTTGATTTGGCATTTATATTGCAGCAGCTTTAGTTTTTTAGAAGCAATATTTCTCTTGTTTTTATGTGAATCCATGTTTTTCATTTTCTCATAAGTTTATTTAATGACCCCTGCTTCAGCCTTTGTATAAATGAAGACAATTATTACAATTTTAGTAACAAACATCACCATAATTCTGAAATCCCACTGCTGAACTTTAAGTTCAATTTCAGGCTGGAATAAGATGGCAGTCCCAGTCACTGATTTCACACACAGTTGCTGCTTTGGTAAAGGGGGTGAATATTTTTTTTGTTTGTACCGTCACATACGTACAGTAAATCTGGCCCTCAGTGCAAATGTGCAGCTGCCAAAGCTGTGGTGTCACTGGTGTTCACTGGTGTTGAACAGTGTGTTAACAGGATGTGTAATGTGGTATGCTGGTCCTGTGCTGCAGCCAGGGCTGGGTGGCAGCAGCACCGTAGGTTACAGTAGGGCGGTTATCCTGAAGCAGTTATGTAGCTGCTCTGCTGGGCCAGTCTAATTACAGGAGAACAGCGTGCACCAGTCTGGGCCTCCAAATGGCACCATATGTTTTCCCAGACTAACCGGCTGAATAAATGCCATTTACCCATTCAGGATGCACTGTGCTCTGTGTCTGGGAATCAGTCACTCACACTCATAAAACCATTCACACCCCCAAACACCCTACCACCCACCTCCCCCATATAAAACTCAGCTGTCGGTGATTTTCTCTGCTCACCCCACCATGTATCCTCACACAGTTTCCTGTTCAGTTTAACCATTTACAAAATCTATTGTACATTGGTCTATGTCTCTCTAACACACACGGGCACGCATAATAATGTTTTTGATTGTGCTGTCACCAGTTTAGTTAAGTGAAGCGGTTTGGTTAATCAGAAACAGTGTTTCCAAAAAGCCAGCAGCAGTGTCAGGGTGTGGTCAGGCCCATCCGTCTTTGCTTCGATAACATGCGGTGAGTGACCCGTGCAGAGAACATGATCAGTAACTTGAGAAAGGTCATCACTGGTAAACTGTTCATGGAGTCAGCAACCCAAAAGGAACAAGAAATAGAGGAGTGGAAATATGGAACATACCGAGTTGTTTTACTTCTATGTTTTTCAGACATGATATTTGAAGGGCCATGTGGATATTGGTTATAACTGTCTATTTTGCTAGCAAATGTAGCTGTTAGCTGTTTGTGCTATGAATATGGGTTTTTTGAAAGCCATGCAAAGACTTTTATGTAGCTTTTTCTTCTCTTTTCCTTCCTTCCTTCTTTCTTTCTTTCTTTCTTTCTTTCTTTCTTTCTTTCTTTTTCATCTTTTTATGTCCATCATCTCTCATCTTCAAGTTGGGAACCAGTGACTTAGCTTATCATGGGGCAATAATACAATTTAATAAAGTTCTGATACAAATTATTGTTAATGCCTTTTTTTTATTTGACTTTCATTTGAACATGGAATGTTTCCGCACAACATTCACTGGCAAAATTACAATCACAGTGTCACTGATAACAAGAACATAATACTTTGTGGTTGCAAAAAGCTGACAACATTTGTATCATGACCTCTTTTTTTGGAAAAAGCTCTCTGTATCATCACTAGATAGACCTATCACACATCATCAGTTTGTTAATGAGAACAGCATAAGCAGCGGCGCTCACAGATGCCTATCGAGGGCAGAAAACAAAAAGAGAATGTAAGTAAATATGGACTCTAATTAGTATGACAAGGTTGAAAAAACAGATAACACACCGCAGCAGCCAGAAGGCCTACTCTTCCACACATGCGCATGCACATGTTTGCTAGCACATGCACGGGGCACACACAGGCACTTAACTGTACACTCACACACACACACACACTGGGAGCAAATCAAATGTTTTAATCAGCTTGCTACAGCACATAATGAGGATCCACTAAGCCCCAGCTATCAGCTGCCATCGGGCACTTACTTGTGCCTTCAAAGAGCTGATTTTTCACTTCTTCTACAACCAGCTTAACACAGTAGCTATCGAGAAAGAACACAGTCTGTGCATGTGCAATAAAACCTGAAAAGTGTAAGTGATGTTTCAGCAAGTGATATATATGCAGTAAAGCAAGTAAGCAATTATGTGCAAGTGGACAAGACAGCGCAGCCTATGGGGAAATGTGTGAGCTGAATGCACCCTATTTGTCACCACTGTGATTTACAGGAAGGAAATACTAGAAAATAGTTGTCTATGGTCTTAGTTGGAGATCATATAACAGCGTATTATATGCCACGCCACAGCCCATAAATCTGATGGTGACATGCGATGACCTTGCATACCTTGCCACTCACTCCTAACTACACTAACAGATACTGTATCTGATTTACCTCTCGCCTTGAGTGCACACACCTTGTGATGCAGCACAGTGTGCACCTGGCCTAGCCACACCTGCTGCATAGCACAAGGCAATCACATGAATCAGTCAAGTCGGTCACAGCCAGACTAGTTTCCACAGAACTGAAGGTATGTCAGAATTCTTACTCAACCATCCAGGTGTGTACGAGTGTGTGTTTCTGTACATGACAGAGGTGTACGTGTGGTGTGCAGGTGGGCCTCCTGGTGGCATTTTTGGCCTCTTGGCATAGCTCTGACCTCTGAGCTCCAGCCCTCCAGCTGGAGAAGTGATGACCTGAGAACTGAATGGACTAAGAGACTCGTCCTCCTGTCCTTGTCTCCTTCCTGCCTGCCTGCTGCTGTGTCCTGATTGGGGGACATGCAGAGCTGGGTCAGTCTGCCTGAAGATATCAGGCTGAATGACGCTGCGTCCTCCTTCAAATCACTTCTAAAAAGTCAGTGTTTTAGACGAACGTGTCTTCTTTCCAGCTTACATACATACATATACAGTATACTACATTCTTTGATTAAACGTTTTATCATCTACAATACACAAATGCATGTATGTTTGGAAGTGTTTGAGTAAATATTCATATTACTCCTGTAGGGGAGTATGTGTGTATGTGAAGCATGGAAATATTGGAAAATTATACTGCATGTATATACGTAAAGATGTGTGTGGGTTTATGTTTTCATGTCTGTTTGCATCAGATCTTTATAAACTTTATTAAGGTAGTAGTAGTTGTGTAATCACAAGCTCACAAATAAAAAGCTAAGTGGATGAACTTCTATCTACACATTTTATATTTATATCTTTAGAAAAAGAAAGTGTTTTGATTTAAAGTTTCAATTTAAACTCAATGAATCATTTTTGCACTGTTTAACTGTGTAAAATATAGACACAATATACCCGCGAGCAAAAAAAAGCAATAGTGTGGCACAAACACACAGACCATCTGTGCTAGAGGTTGCCATACATGTCAACCTAAAGCAAGCTAACTCGAGCCTCTGTAGCAACATCGGATAGAGCCTGCTGTAAAATAAATGACGTTGTTAGCTGCAGTCTCGCAGGTGAAATGTGCTGCTGCTACAATTATTCTAATGCCAGCATGCCAGAATGCCAGTGCTACCAAATGCTGCTGTCAACCCAGGGGTTTAATTAGTTTGGCATGTGTGCCACTTATAATCACCTGCCATTACCAGTTCTGGCTGCATCTGCTTACACGTCTGTCAGCGGCGGGCAGGCTGTGTATGTGTGTATACGTTTGTGGGTGTGTCGGACAGTGGGTCGGTGAGTGTATATTTTGGCAACAGAACACAGCCCTCAACCAATGTGAAATCTAGACACAAAGGGTTCATTGGCAGCAGTTGTCTACAATACATATATATTTTTACACACATATTTATGGACAGAGACAAGAATTAATCAAACACAAGTCTGCCTTTTTAAGTGTATACTAAACATCTTTAGTGTTTAATATACTGTCAACGGCCAGGACAATTGTGTTACTGGTACAGACTTGTCAGCAGTCCGTCTGTGCAGATGCATTGTGAAAGCAGAGGGAAGCAAGGCTTCGTAGTGTCAAACTGCATTGTGAATAGAGCTACACCTCAGGCTGAATACATCACATTGTGATTTCATGAGAGCTGGAAGAGGAGGAAGAAGGAAAAAACTTCAGGGCGGCTAGCGAATCTCGACCCAAAACAGGAGAAATGGAAGTTAAAAGTGAATCGTTCACTCCCCCTGGCGTAGCAGTGGCTACCTCTGGGGCTGGGCTAGGAGGAGGTGGAGGAGGAGGAAGAACGGGAGGAGAAGAGGAGCCCCCTGGCTCTCACAGTCATGTGACGGCTGAGCTCAATATCTAAAGGATGGACCTCAGGCTGTGTATTTAGCTATCAGGTCATGAGCTCAAGTATGCGTGTGAGTGCATGTGTGAACATTTGGCTCCATATACACATTTGTATGTACCATAGAGGTGTGTGAACACATACACACATTCACACTGACGAAACAGCACCTCAGCTCTCCAGATTCACCTATGTCTGCTGCAATACAATAGCTCTAACTATCTCTATTCTTTGCAGAAAGTTCCCATTTAGCACTAAAACAAGGCTTCAATATTGTGCCGCCTCAAAAACATCTGTCGGGGACTTGTGTGGCTACACTAATTACAAATATCTGCAGTAATCCGGCGCCGATAAGAGAGTCATTACTCCACCAGACATTTATCACTATGGGATTGATGACCCATTTCAGAGGCAGCCTTTGTACAGGGAAGTGAAATCGCTGATATCCCTTTTATCCTACATCGCTGCTGAAGCCATCCATTCGTCAGGAGGCAAGCTAGTTAGAATTGTAATTAACAGCTATGGACTTTGGCCCTAATAGAATTTTTGCAGGAAACTGCAGATTGACATAGGAGGGGATGAGGGGGGAGTTTTACTGTTTTTCTTTTCTTACTAATTGCCACTTGGAGTAGCTGTCTGTCGAGAAGAACTGCTCTGCGCTCTGTCAAGAAAAGTGCCACTACAGCACTCCAGTTTCTCCAAATGCAGAATTTCTGTACATTTGTAAATATGTAAGCATAGCCATTTAGAGATGTGCATACACAGGCAGATTGCTTCAATGCAATAATCTGTCAGAGACACAAACACACATTCATAGGTCAAACATAAAATATGCACTTGCCTGCTCGAATACATAAGTTATGGGTTTCCTCTGACTCTTTTTCTTTCTTAAACATGCTGGCACACCCTCCCACCCATGCAGACACACATACACAGAGTGGAGCAGCAGATGATCACAGTAGGTAAGGACTAAAGGTCTGGCCACCTGCCGGCCACGTCCCGTCTCTGTAGCGGTAATGAACAGAGACAGCTTGGGGACCGCCCTGCGAGCTTGTCCCCCCTCCCAGCCTCCCTGCTTCGGGGCAGAGCTGGGGGCCCTGGGGTGACAGGGACGCCAGAGATGTTCCACACACTGACAGGCAGGTCTTACCTGGCCAACCCGCTGTACACATTGGCCCAGCGACACACACAGGGACAAATGTGGAGATACACAAAGACTTGCACGGGTGAGTGCTGTATATACGTGCACGCTGTAACTGTTCACGTGTTCATGTACCTACGCATATGCACAAAATGAAGAACACACCCACACACATACACACAAACGCTGACCCGGTGTAATTCCTCCAGCACACGGCTGGTGACAGGAGCAGCTGCGGCCGCTACGGCAGACAGATGAAATTTTCATAACTATCTCCTCCAACTTCCATCCTCACCTTCAGGATAATTTATGACCTGCCTGCCAGCCTTGAAGAGACAATATGCTTGATATGAAATGAAGTGTTCCAGCGGTGTAGGTTATAATTAACAGAGGAGGGAAGAAAGATGTGTATATAGAGTAGGAGGGGTGGGTGAGTGTGTGTGTGGGTTGGGCGCCCAGGTGGGGTGGTTGTGGTAGATGGGGTAGAGAAAAAGGGAAAGGATGGAGCATGTGGTGTGCATGCATGTAGAATGTGCGTGTGTTTAAACACAACATATATTCTTTCGGTTAATTGTGTAATATAGACATTAAATAGCAAAGACCAAAACCCAGCAGAGAAATGTTTAACCTCCAAACAAGTAGCTGTAACATTGTGAAACTTTACAAGCATCTGATATGCAGATTGTCTGCATGTTTACTGAGGCCTACACTCATGGTTCTACTTGTGTTGATTAGCTAACTTAACCACACACAAACACTTTTTTACACGTGCAAAATTTCAGCATATAAATCCTAAATTGGTCAAGTTTTAACTTAATGTTTTAAGGAGAACTGGTATCCAACCAAGAACAAACAGGATTCAGATGAGATGAACTGTAATGACGGTGTTTTTGGTGAGAACACCCTCCGCCAACCCACAATGCTATGTTCGTGATGTTTGTTTCACATGCCTGCCACACATCCTCACCCAATCATGCTCTATCAGCTCTCTGGGATGTTGGGTTTGACCAGAAAGAATGTCCTGGTTTTCCTGACTACCAGTAAAACAGGCCCAAACCAATACCCTCCCCTCCTCCCTTTACCACATTGTCTTTTCCAAACACAAATCTTGTTTCCATATTAAAAAGGCAGCATTTAATGGGCAACTGTCTCTGCAACAAGTGTGTTTAAATGTCTGTGGCACTTTTAATGACATTTTTAACTATCTCTTTCTCCCTTTCTGTGCCACATTGCATTGCCAAGCTGTTACTGTGAAATGCATAATTATAAAATGACTGTTTCCATTAAAATCTGTGAGCAATTTGATGCATTTGTGACTCAGTCAAGGATAAGCGAGAAATCTAACAAAGAGAGAGTGTGGTACTGATTCTTGCCAGTTGCGAGCCGTCCATTCCCACACCTAACCACAAAACGAGATAAAGCATGTACCTCAACAGATAATTACTGACTTGTTTGAGAACCAGGCAAGATAGAGGTAAGTGCATATTTACACAGGTAATAATAATAAATAATAAACTTTATTTATTCAGCACTTTTCATAACATAACAAGGGAGCTAAAATAAATAAAAAAAGATAATATTAATAAAACAAATCATTAAGTTATTATCTAAATAAAACAATATAAAACAAATGTGAGAAATAACAACAGGACTTCATAAAAAGCAAGATGATGAATATAAGTTTTGAGCTATTTTTTTAAAACTATCAACAGAGGTTACTTGTCTTATTCATGATGGAAGTTTGTTCCAATCGTTGAATTTGTTTGTATAGTAACTACAGTCAGGTAAATAAACAGCATCATCAGTAATCTTGTTCAAAGTACATTCCTGCAAGAATAAGACACACTCTGAAGTACTTTCCAGCCTGGGAGCTAACTAGGATGGGAGGGCGATTGCTACGGCAACAGCAGCTGTGAGGTTCTGCTGAGGTCAGGACATGTCATGCATAACTGACTGATTGCTAAACAGGGGCGGGTGCATGAGAGAAGAATTCATAATTTACAATCAAGCACACACAAACATACACCTCACAAACACCCAAGCCACAGGCGATCTTGCTGCACGCATGTAACCGGTCTAAGGGACCACACAGACATGTTTTAGATAAAGACAGACAAATTAGACGACAGCGTCTTAGGCTAACCACCGCGCTTGAGCTAATTACAGGCTGGCCAGCGATGAAAGAGACAGATGACATGTACTTATTTGTTTTCTCCTCCTGTGCCCTGAACCAAGTAAACACAGCAATGTCGATGACGGCAAAAGTAGGTGGTACAAAGAAAAAGACACACATACAACACAGATAAAGAACATAATTGTGTGATGAGAGTTCCACCCACCACACATACAGGTGTTTGCCCACTATTGCCATGAGCAAACCCCTGAGGTAAAGAGAAACAATGACATTGCCAATTAAACTTCTGGCTGGCAACTCACGCCAACGGAAACAAACTGTGCTACCTCTGTCTGTTCTACACGCAAAACAGGACTGCTTTTGTGTAGGTGATGTGAAGAGAAATATATGAGGCTGCTGTCTGGGAGATCTGATTAACCTGTCACCTCAGGTTGCAATTTACATCATACAAGCCTGGTTGACAACGTGCCCGGCCTGACCTGCCACCAACCAGAATGTTTATGATGCCAGTCAAAACCACAGTCTTGCTTATTAAAATTGCTAATTAACATCGTAATGCCAGATTCTCTTAACTGTACCTCACAAACTCCTGTATCCAAAACATATCCAAACAATAACCAGTCAGATTTCACACACTGAAAGGAAGCCATGGATGACTGTCTACAATCTAAATTTTCAGAAACCCCACCCAATCGCTTCTGCAGTGAAAGCTGAACAGATGACGGCTCCACTATAAGTCTATGGGAACCTGTGCTACACAAAGCCTTGAGTGTATAAAGAAAGAAAGTTAACTATGGCATGATAGCATTACTGCAGTATGGCACCTCCATTTCTAAGGCTTTAAGGAGGTCATTGGGCACATTAGACAAGGCTGTGGTCTGTCCATCTTTATTGTGGACACGACACTGACAACCTTTCCTACTCCCATCTGGGACAGGGGACCTCCATTGTCTCCTAACTCCCTGTCCCACCCCAGTGTATGAATCGGGGTGGGGTCTGTCAGGGATAACACAAAGGAAATGTCACCACTCCTGGAATGAAGTGCCAGCCAACGAAGGTCTCTCTCCTTTTTCCTCTGTCTCTATGCGTCTCCACAGGGTTGCAAGTGGTAGCTGACATCACTCGTGGGGTCAACCCCGGCTGGGCACAGCCTCGGCTTTCTGGCCCCTCTGCTGGCCCCCAGTGACCCTTGGTTTTGATGACAGACTAGGCCTTTTGTGTAGCAGTGCCCTATCCAGGTGAGGACAAGAGAGGATGACAATGGCAGGAAATATAAAGCTGATGGAGGCTGGGAGACAGCCCTACAGGGTCATGGGTCAAGCTGGACAGCTGAGTGATGAGTGCAGCTGTGGACACGTGGACCTCCTTCTCTGTCCTTTAGCTCTGCTTGCCATGTCAGCTGATGTTGCCTTTGTCTTGTTATAAAGACCTCACAAACGCTCAACAAGTTGGAGAAAAGTAATAAACACAGGCAACAGATGTACTATGCCAGAGATTCGGAGCATACAGCTATTATAGTGACACCCTAACCTGTACGATGTGGGTCAACTTCTTGTCTAAAGGGTGACCGGAATGGAATAAAATTCGACAAGGATATTTGCTTAATAATAATTAAGTAAGAAATTTAAATGGTTGCCATTTCAAAAGAAAAGTGTAAGTTCAAAAATGATCTGAAATAAAACAAATGTTTAAACTATGTGAAAATTTAAAAAAAATTACAAACTTGATTGCACTTGGCATCTTTCTCTCTCGTCTCTAATCTGAGGACGAGCAGGTCTATGATACAATCTAAAAGCATTATTTTAAACCTTGTCATGTATTACCACCCAAGCCAAATAAACAATGAACATATCCGTGCCTCCAAACTACAGCGATTCACACATCCTGCGCTCTCCAACTGTTTCTGATGCCAAAGGTCAACGGCTGCCTACTCTCCTACCGGCCCACACTGAGACCATGGGAGGACAGGATTTGCCAAGTCATTCACAAACCCTGCTTTGGGTCATAAACACCTCTGCCTGTCTCCCCTCTTCTTTTCTCCTCCACAGAGGTGAGTTGGGTTTGCACTCTGTTAATCTTTCACTACAGGCCTGCTTGCTTTTACACTGGCCCACTGGAGAACAGAGGAGGGGAATGAAAGAGGGGTAGTAAAGGACGAGAGTGGATAAAAGAGCAGGAAGAAAAAGCCATAGAGAGGGCCAGATGGGCACCTTCACAGTCCATTTATCAAACCCAATGTGGCCCTCCCCTCCCCTCCCCGCTGCTCTCATGTCCTAAACCCCCATGTAATTCTGTAATGATTTTCATTATCATATAATGACCTTACAAAGCCTACAGCAGTTTGCATGGTCAGTACAAAACTCGCAGCTGTTCCCTTCAGTGTTTGCTCGCCGGCTGTGACAAAGCTTTTTTTTTTTTTGTTGGTCAGAGCAGTGACCTCTAGGCTCTGGAAGGTCACCATGAGGTCACCTCATCCAGCAGGTTCAAAGGTAGCTGTACTGTAATCATACAGATTCAATATAGCATCGCACTTTTGAAAATAAAACTTCAGAATGCTGTTGTATTTTGTGTGTATGTACTCCCAAATCCTTCTTTACCTGTATTTGCGTTAAACAAGATATATGCATTTTCTAACCCTAATAATTCGAGTACCAAGTGTTTTGAGTCTCTATAGTTCTGGTGCCACTGAGATGTGTCATTTCCTATCCTAATAGGCCTGTTCCCTGGAGGTTGTGCCTTGCTCTTCAATCTGCACTTCCTGTGTGGCATACACAACTGCTCTGCTACGGTACAGTCACCCACCCACATAATAATCCATCTATTTCAGGGCACTCACGGGGCATTTACCAAAGGGACACGGAGGGCAGCATCTATCAAAGAATTCACCATGTGCATCTGGAAAACCCAGTTACCAGAAAAGCTCATAAGAATAAAAAAGCTCTCATAACTTCGTTGGCTCAGAGTGAATGAATGGACTGCTTCTGCTAGCGGGGCGAGACGAGGCATCACTCACTCTGAGTGCCTATAAGTCACTTGTGAAGAACCACTGGTCACCAGGTCCAATTTCTCTTTCTTTCCTTCTTCCTAGTGCTAAAAATGCCCTGGAGGCAGAAAATGGCAGCTAGCACACCCACGTTCCAGCGCACAGAGTGCTGCTTTAACTGGTGTTTAAGAAACAAAAGTCAGCGAGAAACTTAATCAATCAGTGCTGGTTGTTTATGTTTATGTGCCTCTAGCAAGAGTCATCAATCATGCCTTTTTCCCCTTTTTTTCCATCCTTTTGCAAGCATTATGTGCTGAATGGAAACCATGGAAACAAAAGGCAGCATTATGATAAAAGCCTGCCTGTTGCATATTGTGTGAAAACCTAATTAGGATGCCCAATATAAAAACTAAAAAAAAAAAAAAAAAAACAGCAAAATGAATCAGCAAATTAATTTCAAAAATCCTCTTTTGGTGGGTGGTTTTATGAAAGTAAATGAATGTTTGAATACTTCTGACTCAAGTGAATTAAATTCCCTCACTGTTTGTCTGATTATGTCATACACTTCACTTTGTCTCTTAGTAGCATGCATAAAGAAATGCAAACTTTTTCTTCCTCGACAAAGAACTAGCGAGGCGATCCTTAACCCTCATCGGCTGCAGATCTCTAATCAGTACCAGTACGTCCCACTTAACATTGCACACAGCCATGTGTTTAGTTTTGTGTAAATGAGATCTGTTGACAGCCACTTGACAGGATGACCCCTGGCTTTTTGTAAGTGGGGCCGGTGGGGGTTTGGGATAGACATTTAATGTGTGTAAAGGGAAGAGGAGGTATCGGGAGCAGCTGGAGTTCAAACGTATTGTGTGGGACACTTGCCCTCCTCCAAAACTAATCTAATCAGTCTTTCACTGCTGATAGAGTAAACGTATGTCTGCTGCGCCGACAAGGACTGAGCATTTCCTGTCCTGGTCTCTGATACTAGTTGTCAGGGTCTTAGGATGGGTGGAGCTAAATCTAGGCTCAGACATGGTTAGGAGGTGGTAATATTGCATTGTGGGTGGTGGGGGAACCAGGATGGTGGGCGACAGTGCTGATGTTAAGCTGGGGGTGGATGTGGCGAGATGGTTTCTAGCTTTCAGCACCTGCAGTTGGAATGCACTATCAGAGCAGGCCCTACATCAGAGTTGTGAGGCGGTGGGCGTCAACACTGCAAAGAAAGGTGTGTGGAAACAGCCTGTTTACAAGGCTCATCTGGATGGGGCATAGCTAAGGGTCAACTAGGGGGGACAACTCAAAACAGAGGGGCACCCTGGAAAGATGAGGGGCAACAACACTGCAGGAAGTTAACATACATCTTTTAAAAGAAAGATGTTGCCTTCAGGAATTTGTAGTGTCTGGATTCTTCCCCTGGCACTTTGGCTTTCTCTATGCTCTGGATCATGTCTGGTCCAAAGTGTGCGTATTTGTGTGAATGTGTGTGTGACACTGAGGTCAAATCTGTTGATAAAGACAATAAGCAGGGAAACATATGTGAATGTAGTTCTAGTGTATACATGCATGCCAGTGTTTGTGTGTGTCCTTGCTAGTGCTGAGGGGGAGAGTGACTGAGAGAATGAACAGCTAAAATAACACCGTGTTATGTTTGTAGATGTGTGTGTGAGAGACCCTTCTTTATCTGAATGAATGGCCAGTGTTCTAATCCGTGCACTCCCTGCCCTTATCTGGAAGGAAGGAAGTGACTGGGCTTATCCAAGACACACGTGTCCTTGTGATAGCTGTGATAGCTGCCAGGCCTAAGGACAACAAACAACTACACATCTGTGGAATTCACATCAGCTATTTAGAAGGAATCATCGTGAATGCACACTGAATGAAAATAGGACTACGGTTATTATTCATGATGAGTGTCCACTGTTTAAGTGAGGCTTGCACATGAACCAATCAGTGTTACATGCTATCACTCAACATGTCACTAGCTCTGGTTCTTCCAAGTGAAATGACCTTCCATGCTTGGTTGTAACTTCTCCTTGTGCGATTTTATAGCAGTCCAAGTAAATGTGTGCATCAAAGTTTTGGTTGTGCCCCGCTTCCCTTTCATGAGAGTTCACGAAATATTTACCTTTAGTTTGTTTCTAATGATGCTCATACTACGCACGTTTCTGAGCAGCCCATAGCAAAATGTATGAATACATGTTGTGTATAAAATCATGGCTGTTGTCAAGATCTGTTGGGGATTTGTTTTTCGAGAACCAATGTTAGGAACAGAGTCTGTGGTACATTGTGTTACCTGTCTCTCCATGTCTGCCGTTGCTGGTGTCTGTCTATCAAGGCAGACAGCAGGGTTTCTGCCAACTCCCTTCTTCCCTCCCCTGCTTGACCCTCCTCCTCCACTGTAGCCAGGAAGAGCATAGTCTGAAAAAGAGAAGCACAAGTATAACTAAATAATGTGACAGTACGACCATCATTTTATTATTGTAACTTCCAATTGCAATACAAAAAAAAACCCTCCTTCTTAAAAAATTGGCTAAACTGATATTGCTTGGTTTACCACCTACTACATTCTTGAATAATGCATATCAAAACTTGGCCCTATCAAGTCTTCCCCTATTTATTAAATTGTGTAAAATCGAGTTGAAAGACTACCTGAAGCAAATACCCCCATCCTTGAGCTTCTATCCTCAGTTTAGAAATTACACAGCTCTGAGCCAAGACTCCATTATAACATCCCTGGGACGGCGACATACAGTAAGTCTAGTATGAAGTCAGTTTCACATCAGAGGATGGGCAAATTACACCCAATATTAGAGTGTGAGTCAATTAATCACGTCCTGCACAGCACAGTGTAATGTGTGAGTATCCCCCTGTTGAACATGAATTACAGGCCGGCTTAAAGTGTGACGTGGCACATCAGTGCTAATCTGAGACATCCTGGCAAACCTTCGCCTCCAAGTCCTCCACAGCCTCTAAGCTGGTTGAGAGGGAGTCAAATGAAAAAGGATCTGGCAGCCCAAATTAAATGCAGTGCTGTCAGCCACACTCAAATCCCTCTTTCTCCCTCTTCTTCTCTACCCTTCACAGACTCTCTCCCTCTCTGAATATCCTTAAATGTCTTCCCCCCTCCTTCTCCCAGCCGCTGAGAAGTGATGGATCTGTAACTCTGACTGACTCTGACGCCTTGTTAAGAACAGTCTCTTCCTGTCACATCCACCAGTAAAGCGCGTTCATTTCTTCCCATTAACAGTCACTCGCCTCCCCAGTCATCCTACCCTCTTTTCAAAAAAGCCCACAATGTAAGGGAACCTTCATTTCTTCTTCTCTCCCTCTTTTTTAATCCCTTTCTGACAATCCACCTGTCTGTCTTACTTCATGTAAAGATAGGTTTGATTGTCTGTGTGTATTTCCAAAGGAGAGGAGTGTGATTTCCAGTCAGAGTAATATGCTTACTTCCTCCACACCACACAGGACAGGTGTCAAAACATGTGGCAGTGTGTGACTGATTACTCCTGACTCGAAGAAGACACCAAAGATTACGATGACCAGGAGGAAGCAGGGCTGGCTGTACTCCCTATGGAAACTGTACCTTTCGGTTTGGATCAAACCCTGTCCTCCTGAGATGAGTGTCAGGCTAAGAAAGTGCCAGAAAGTGCATTCAAACTGTATCACCATCTCAGCTAGTTGACACCATATTGCCATGCTAGCCATGTAGCACAGTCTCAGTGTTTCAAGCACAGTCAGACCTGCCAATTCTGATTTTGGCCAATTCCAATTTTATTTATTTCTATAAACTATGATTGACCTCATACACAAACTTTCTTTTCTTTAACGGAAAATTAAACTAAACTGTATGTTCATAATAAAACACTGACTATTAAATAACTTATAGTTTACAGGAACTTCTTTCACTCTCAACAAATCTCAAAATAAAAAAGTGCTCCAAGAAGACAGAGCATTTTGAACAGTTCCAGCTCCACCTTATTTTAGTGTTTACCCACAAACTACTTGTGTGCACACCTTGCTATTCCCTTTAATTCTCATTTCCATACACACACCTACACCTCTGCACAACCAACGGTTTGCCCCACCGTGCCTCTTTATGTTTTCTTTCTATTGAATTTCCTCATCGTGAGCAGTATGTTTTATAAAGTCACCAAAAAACACAACTCACAGTTTGGATTTTGGCACAGAATCAGATATATGAAACTGATCAGTGGCGGTCAAAGGTCATTCATCAAGCATAAAACCAGCCAATTCCGGTCACCAGCTAGTCGATCTGCACATTTCTACAAGTAACTGTCCATGATGTCTGCACAGCAACACCTGTTGATTCAATCAACACATGGCCAATGCTTGCAATAACATGCAAATTGCACCAACGTCACTATAACGTCAATATAAGCTGCCGGCTGCCAATACTTTGAGTCTACTCAACAATTCCATGAAACATGTTAAGCAAACCAGGGTGTGTGTGTGTGTGTGTGTGTGTGTGTGTGTGTGTGTCAAAGCCTCTTTTTGTGTTTGTTCTTGGCTAATTTTTGTGAGCATAGGTGTGCCTTGTGCCATGTGTGTATGGCAATGTAAATGTGTTACCAAGCCTCCTACCAAAGAAAATGTGTGCATGTGTGTTTACCTGCCAGAGTGTGTGTGTGCAAGATCTTGTGTTTAGAAGACCTGGTGCTGATAGAGGCCTTCAGGTTTAGCCACAGGCTGATCCCCAGGCCATTCAGACACCCCACTGGCTGTTTGCTGGTCAAGCCTGGCCTCAGTCAGCCACAGCAAGACCACAACCCTTTATCTCTGGGCATGTGTTAGCACTAAACGGCCCCCTCTTTCCTTCTATTTACCCCTTGATGACAGTAGCTATCTTCAGTCTCCACCTCTTTCAGCCTGATGCTGACCACAGATGTCCCCCTGACCCTGACCACATCCCGAGGTGAACAAGAGGACAAGGAGGACCTGGGTACCTTCATCCCTGGTCCCCAGATCCTAAACTCAACCCTGTCTATTTTACTTCAGATATCCTAAACATTTCCGGCCCTGCGCAGAAGCAGGGTAGGTAAACAAACATGCAGCCAGGCTGAGGTGATATTTTGGCTGGTGGAGAGCTGGAGTGATGATAGTGTTCCAAGCGAAGGCTGGCTGGAGGGCAGCCTGGGGCGGCTCACTAACACCTCGAGCCAGGACTGTATCTTAACACCAACAAGCATCTGTCTATTCCATCACCTAACAACATGTCACTCATTCAGCGCAGAATAATACAATGGGAAGATTGTTTGTTGCTGCACACAGTGCAATATGGTGTACATCCCTTAAAGTTTCACAGAATAGCTGTAATGGGCCACGTAAATACTCAGAAGTGCTCAAAGCTAGGGAGGTTAAAAAAAGATGCATGCAGAACTGAAGGTTTACACTCCATAAAATAGAGCTACCAGCTGACCACTAGAGTGTCAGAGAAACTGTTAACACCCCATCAAGTGCCTTAGCTCACTTTAGACTAGGACTTTCAGGGGACCCAGAGCACTCTTAAGCTCACTGGCACTCTCCTCTAAAGGAAAACTTGTCTGCAGGCCACAAAAACTAAAAAATCCCCAAATATGCCTCCCTTTTTAACTATTTTAACAGACGGGGGTGATTTCTAGACCAGAATAGACCATCCAAATGATGGGTGATTACCTAAAAAGGTAGGTGGTAAACAAACTCACCAGTAACACCAAACATTGCCCGGGTTTTGACTGGTGGCTAGTGTTAATTTGCCACAATGGTGCCTCCACTCCTAAGTGCACCTCTGTCTGTCAGACTGCCAACCTCCACGCCTGTCTCCCTGCCACTAGCATGTGTAACAGGCTCAGCAACAGGCCAGTAGACTCTCCTGTCTCTCTGTGTGCCAACACGTCTGTGTGCCCATATGGAGGAAGGCATGGCCCTAACTAGTAATCATCCTCCTGGTTGTGACTGTTGAGCCACTGTTGGGGGCTTTAACTCATAGTGATGGCATGCAAGCACTTAAAACCTCCATGAAATTAGTTCTATGTTAAAAATGACATTTACTGGACTAAGGTGCCAATTTAATCAAGACTGACTCTACAAAGAGTTTTCTGAATAACCTTCTGTTCTTCTGAGTTTAACAACCTACATAGTGTCTGGAACGTACCTACCCTTACCCTTTTATGATCTCTATCATGGTGAATGTATCTTATGTGTAGCGTTTTGAGATTTAATATCTCATGCAATGAAAACAATGAAATGATTCTGTTTTATAATGTTGGTAATCACCAGATTATATTTTATTACATTTATTTAGCTGGTGCTTTTATTCAAAGCGACTTATAATAAGTGCATTTAACCATGTGGATAAAACTAGTGCCCGCCAGGTTTATCATGTAATCACATCATTTTCCTTTCAATATAAAACTAATATCACCCTGTCCTTGACAACCGTCACGTCACTCATGCTTATCATCTGTTTGCTGTGTTAGGTAGCTTGCCACCTATAGTTTGTCAATACAGTGAGTATAATGTAGCAGATTAAAATGTTAAATTCATGGCATCTGAGGGTTAGGGTTATTTAAATTTAGAATAGGAACAAAGCTGTAGCATGAATCTCAAAGATAGCTTGATAGATTGCAGATTGTATGCTTTAGTAGAGAGCAGTCTTTGAATTATTTTCACTATTAATTATTTGAATTGATTTACTTAAGTACTGTACTTTAGTACAATTTAAAAGTAGTCTAACTAACTTTAAATGTGATTAAAAAAAATAAAAATAGAAATTGCAAGAATCATGCAAGTCATCAACCGGCTTCCAGTGCTACATTTAGAAACAATAGAGACAGAGAAAGATTTTTTTTTGTTTTGTTTTGTTTTGTTTTGTTTTGTTTAAAAAAAGGAATCAGTGGGCCGTCAACCTGGTCTCCAGGCAGATGACTCAGAGCTCTGCTGGTTTTCATTATAGCCATCAGCTAAAAGACAGATTTATACCTCAGAATAACACTAGGTGAATCATTTTGGGCAATGCTCTAATATCCAGGATAGAGAACCACATTTTCAGACCAAAGCAATAACACAAGATTTGTAAAATGAATGATGCATGTACACCCCTGTTGTCAGTTTTGCCTTTTACTGTCATTCATCTCTCAGCAACATGACTAGCATATTAGTAAGGTATCACAAGCTTTAAGGTTTAACTCCAAATCTTTAGACACTGACCACAGTTTAAGCTCAGGTGCTCTGACATCAGATTTTATAGGCCTTGGAGTGGGAGTTTGGCAGACTTTTAGATGTCTCCATCTCCCTCTCCGGTCTAATACAAGAAACCAATATCACTTTTACCGCTAGTGGAAAAAGGCATCAGGCACCTTGCTCTGGGTAATGGATATCTTCTGCTCACTGATATAAACAACTAGGGAGCTGTGATCCTGCCAGGGCCAGTTCCAGTCTGGACAAGGGATCTGTGTGTGTTTGCTGCATGCCACCACTTTGCTCTTGGGGGGGACCCTCCACCGGTGGAAAAATTATATTAGCCCAGGAAGAAATAAGCCCAGACCACATTCACTTTTCTGTGACATCACACTTGAAGTCATAAAAAGTGTGTGTGTGCATGTGTCTGTGTGTGTGTGTGTGTATATATATATGTGTGTGTGTGTGTGTGTGTGTGTGTGTGTGTGTGTGTGCGTGCATTTTTTTTCCTTCCGTCTGCCTGCTGTCACATGATTACAGGTGGTTTAAAATTGAGGCATATCTGAAATTAAATTTGTTCAGTTTCCATTACGTAAGATTGGTTGATAATGTGTGTGTGTGGTGTGTGTGTGTGTGTGTGTGTGTGTCTGTATAGGAAGAGTGAAGGGTGTCAACATTGCTGGTCAGGGTTTTCATTCAGTCTTTGAAGCACCACAACCTTTGATATTATCAAAGAGGAAACAGTAAAACAATGAAGCAAGCGAGTTCTATAAAAATGTCCTCTCAAGAAAGCCTTTTCTTTGAATGTCTGTGTGTGTGTATCTGTGTCTGTGTTTGAATTATCTGTGCAACTTTGTGCAGTTCTTGCAACTGAAACTGAAGCAAAAAGGTTTGTCACAACAATTCTCTGCAGTACAAATAAATCATTTTAATAACAAAACATTGTTAAAAGGTATTTGGTATATACGTTTACTCCTATTTCAGAAATACAGAAATTTTTATACAGAAAAAATACTTCAAATTTCGTACTCGTACTCCTTACTGCGTAAGTCTATTTGTGTCTGTGGGTGGGGGTGGGGGTGGGGGTGGGGGGGGTGGTGTTCTCGCCGTCTTTGTGGTGCCAGATTGACCCTTGCAGGGTCGTGGGCACCATCAATTATGTCAGCCAGTAAAATGGGCTTTGCTACACACAGCAGATTATATGGAGTGTAAAACATTAGAAAAATGTGTCTGAAACATCAGAGTAACATGTTTGAAGTGACAATGGGTTTTGGGGGGATAGAGACACTCCCAAAAAGGGAAGACCCCTGACAAGTGATTTTGTTTGAAGGCATTGTAACACACTCAAGTGGGCAGGGATGTTTTCTATGGCCCCAACGGCAGTCCATCTTCAGGGCAGAATACAAGCGCGATGGAAGGACATATGCTTTCCACAGGGTCAAATGAAGCAGAACTCACAGGCTTTTGTGGTGCTCCCTTTTGGTTGTGAGAAGAAAAGGCAAATCTGTTGTTGGGTTGTAGTCCAATGGGCCCACAAATATCACATAAAAACCCACCGGCCTGTTTCTTACGAGGCTTTTGTCTCTGTCTCATGATAAGGAGTGTGGATCCAGTTGGCCTTAATGGCTAAACCACATAGTTCTTGGTCTGAATGAGCTCTCCAGCAGGCTGGGACGGGGGAGACACACAGAAACACACTTGTGCAAACTCCTCACTGGCTTGGCAAGAATGCATCATCCATCCATCACAAGAAAGCTTTGAGAGGTGCTTTGACTAATTTAGGACAATGAAGACAGAGCTGGACAGAGATGTTTGCGATGAGCGTGACACTCAAGCACCTTCTGCTCTGTTAAAACCCCCTTACTCTCTTGCAATATATGAAAGCTGAGTCTAGATTCTAGCTAGATAGCAGATTGTGATCAGCACCTCACTCGCCTGCCAGTAAAAAGCTTTTTGCTGACTGGGGCCAAAGCCAGCCTTTCTAAGCCCCGGAGTTACAGTGTAACACACACTGCACCATACTTCAGGTCTTCAAAAATGCTAAACCAATAAAAAGGGTTTCCATCCATCTAGACACGCTCACAGAGAGGAATTTTGTTTTAGAGGGGGAATATGCCTGCAGGGGCTGAAATGCGCCGCTAACAAAGTTTTGATTGACTACAAGAAGTCTGAAGTGTAGTGATTCCTCAATTTTTTCATCTGGCTGAAGAACGTGGAGCTGCTGTTGTGAACCTAAACAGGCCCTCTTATTATTATGTCTAGTCTGACATGAAATGTGAATTACCTATAGAGGTACAGTGAAAAAGAACTGTCTATGATTATGTTTAAAGAAGAAACGATTAGGATCTACAAAACTCTAGGTTCCCTACCCTAAAAATACTATTTACTTTATTAAGGCCATAAGGTCTATGCAGTATCAGCCATAGACAAACTTTTAGGAATAAACTTGAAATTGCATGTGAGGGAAAATCATTTAAGATGAATCAAAATTTAAATTATGGCAGATCATTTATCTCCTTGATTTAAAACTACTTACTTCGGGGTGTATTTTTTTGTTGCATAAGTCTCCAAGTGTTGATCATTCACAGCAGCACACATTATGTGACAAATGTGTGTGTTCAATCTGCTGTTTCCGTATAGTTCAGCTGTGATTCCACTTAAACTTCACTAAAGCGTCAGCTAAAATGACTAAATGACTAAATGTAAACAATTCTCACCACACTGCGAGGCTATACAGTCATAGGTTATGGATTCACATCCTCCAAAAGTCCATCTGGCAAAAACAGTCACTGATTCACACCGATTTACATTTAATACTGTATGTTTGACAAAAACCATAGATGGTCTAACAAGTGTTCCACTGTGGAGTATAACCTAATTAATTAAAGGGAATTAAAAGTGAATAGAGTGCACTTCGGATTGAGTTGCATCATGTACCTAATTATTGCAATGAATGAAAAATCTGTATTACATTGTGTCTTGACAACAAACCCTTTAAACTTCTTTTCATAACATGCATGTTTGCTTATCATTTGTATTCTTGGTTTAATCTTGACAAAATAGCCCCCAACTGTAATAATATTGACTTGTGGCCAGCTCTTACTCTAAGCGCTATGTGTTGAAACTTTTGATTTTGATTACCTATTTCAATTGACAACAACGAAAAACACTTGCTACAGAGAAGAAAGGAAAACATATTTTTAAAATAAAATACGTATATTCTCTCGTGAATTATCAGCAGTAATGTTGAGTATACATACAGTGTATAGTAGATGGGGGAAACCATGCACCAACGCTAATGTGGCCCTCTAAACGTACAGAATTAATTTCAAAGTTGACAAACCTTTTAACTTATGCGTATATAATGTGTACGGCTGGTTTCTACGACTATGCACTGGCTATTTTTAATGGTTATCGTTAATAGAAAAAAGATTATGTTACAGTAACTCAAGTGTTTCTAACCACACCTGATTTTCCGCATATTTACACAGTATAATACTTTGTCCCCCACTGTTGTGTTATGTGTGTATGTGAATGTATGATTGCTCCCCACCAAGGGAGGCTGATGAGAGCGGCTAAAGGGTGTTTATGAGACTGTTAGCCAGGAAAGGATGCCGCCCTGCAGCTCTCGCCCAAATAAAAGAGCCATTTATTACATCCAACATGACCCTCTCATTACACACAAATAGGAATTAATGAGCGCTATATCGGGCGCTCCCAGCGGAGCGAGGCGGGGCCCGCTAAAGGACTAGCGTTAATTACATTGTCCTACATCTCACCCATTTAACACCACCCATCAGATCGCTCCATCTGCAAGGGAAGGATAGGAGGGTGGAAGCGATTCACTACCTGGAAGAATGGCCACTCTCAGTTTTACCAGTGTGGTACAGGCCAAAAATTAGCTAGATATTTGTGAAAGTTAAACCTGCTCCCTTTCTTCCTGTCTGCTACTGCACTCACTCACTTCCTGTGGCCTGCACACACAAATACGTGACATGTAATTGCAGAGAATTTCTATTTGCCATGAGTGTACGTTCCATTTTAATCGTCCAAATTATATGACTGTTATTACCCAAATGGTTTGTCAGCTGTATAAGTCAATTAGATCTTACACGGCAACTTGATTTAACTTTGAGTTACCATAATTACTGTAATTGTGCAATCACGCAGTTTAACAATAAATGCAACGGACGATTATTGAACAGTTTAGGTGTGTACAATTGTGGTTTTCATGTACTTTAAACACCAAGAATAAAATACTTGGCAGAACACCAATGTGTCTACTGCTCCGTTGTAAAGGTGTGGCTACCATTGTTGGGATCGCAGCAGTGAGTTTGGATAGTAAAAACGTAACCGATAAGAATGATGGTCAAAACTACACAAACAGACCCCTGGTTGTAAAAAACTGGATTTTCTTTTCAGGCTTCACATGGGACAGAATCGGCTTTACCAGAAAACAGACATCTCAGGTTTGATCTCTGTTGAGTTATCTTCTTCATACCGTACATGCCTCGTTTTGAAAGGTACACAGACAAAAGAAAACAAGCATGGAACTTCTCAGAATGCTCCCTGGACTTGTACTTCCTTCTGACTGTACTCACATCCCCTTGTTTACAGCATCAGCTTTTCATTTCTTTCTGGTTTACTTTCTCTCGCATGCTCTGATTCCAACTTAAATCTTTGCTGTTATCTCTCTATTCCCTTCACCTCTGGAAATGCCACACCCTCCCTCCCTTATTCCCCCACCACCACCCGTTCTACCTCCCTAAATCTCCTCCACCTCCCTGAAAAAATGATACAATCATCATCAACAATCTTTTCCCATATTTCCTCCTTTTCTTTGCGTTTCTTCAAGCGAATCAGACAATTTTACACTGTCTTCCCATCAGGATCACTTCATTCTCTCCACATATTGTTTTCAAAGAAAGCTTTATGTCTTTAAAAGCCTCAACATGATAGCTGCTCCGGTGATTTTGAAGAATTAGCGAGGTACGAGGACGTATTAAGCAGTTGGTATTTTGCTGTGCTAGTTGCAACAATCAAACAAAAAGCTGATTACTGATCAGATTTTCACCACAATGGAAACCTTATGCCTTATCTTCAGAGATGAAGAGATTTAAAGTGGCATTTGGTTAAGGAAAATCTGACTTTGAGGCTTGTGGCCTTTTTTGTTTATGTTTATGTGTCCAGGATACATGTTTTTTTTTTACTTTGAGATTTTTGACCTCAATGCCTCAGTTGGTTGTCTTTATTCTATGTTAAAACCTCAAGAAAGTATGTTGTATTTCAGAACCTAATTAAGTTTTGGGGAGGGATTTTCTATTGTTAACTTTAAGGATCTATAGTTGGGGTGGGCTGTTTTCATGTTCATTAATCAGTTTTAATTTACTGTTTCACTGTGTGGGCGATATGAAGCCATCTGAGACTTTGACTGTGATTAGGGGCTGTAGAAATAAATGTGAAATTCATTTGACTCGACATGCAGATAAACAATAATATGGATATCAACCACATCACCTGATGAGGATCCAGATGAAGATTCAAATGATTTTAATAAAAGTGTGTGCACATATTTCAGAGTATAAGGTCTCTATTTTTATTCCCTGTGGATTACGGAGCTCAGCGCCACATCTCAATGCATGTATTGCTATTTCTGAACATGAGAAATATTGAACAAATGATAGACAAGCTCTGGGCATGTTTTCAATATGCAAGAAGATTGATATTGCACTAAAACTACATAAATTGAACAGGATTTTAGTTAGTTTCTTTGCTTTTAGTGACAAATCAATGTGTTTTCTTGTGTCTGGGATAATTTCTTTTACTCCACCACATTGACATGACTGCCTGCAAGAGTAAACAATTACACCTGGATCAAAGTACTGGAATAATTATATATCAAGTGCTGGTTAGTGGTGATGTCTCTAGTCAGCTATAAGAGGGGCGGGTTTTGCTACGAGATGCTCTGAAATCTCTCTTTCATCTTTTTATACTTTCTCCCCCATCTAGGCACTTTTCGACGCACACACAAACACACACACTTCTTCCTTGCATCTCTCTCTCTCTGTTGGTATGACACAGGAAAAAGCTGGGCCCTGCAGCCAACCCCACCGTCCGCACTGAATGCGATTAAGCTGAGCAGTGATTAATCTGGGCTGCCCCATAATTCCTCTTTACCACTTTAATGGATGTTATCTCCCCTCCTCTGAAGGCTTATCTTGCTGATCGAGGCCAAGGATGAGGAGGGGGAGAGGAAGAGGAGGGGGTTGCTATGCATGAGGGTGTGATGGGTGGGGGGACTCAAACCAAATCCAGACAGTGGTAAGTAAATGAATAAATAAGTAAATAAGTAAGTAAATAAATAAATTCAGGGATTGAGAAAGCTGCTAAGCGGATAAGACAGATCAGTCTCTGTAAAGCGCTCATTTGTTTTCTAAGAAGACGAGACAAGCCGCCTTCAAAGCCTGCTGATACAGTAAAAACACTGTCAACATCACAATTCACAGACAAACAAAATAAATGATCCAAACTCCTGTCAATAAAACTCCTCCACCTCCTCATTGTAAAGGTGAGGCGTACACCATACTATAGCTGACAGTCATGGGAAGGAAGACAAAAAAAATACGGGTTTTTCGATGAGCTCATTTTCCTTCATGAATGGCAGTGACGTATTGTTTTATTTGCGGTTATTACATTCTGACATACAGTCAGTGATGAACTTATTCAAGCACATTCCAAATCCAGTCATCCACAACCTCCAAAACAAGTTTGCTCAAGTCTCGAGTCTATTGTTGGGATGAAAACTCTCAACACCTTAGCTTTCAGGACACTCCGCTACATCCTGTTATTGGGAAATAATTACACACATACATGAGGAATCGTTTTAATCATTTTAAATGAGAAAGTGCTCCACGAGGAATTGTCCTAAAGAAGAAAAGATGAGCTGGTGTCAGGTTGTGTTTACCAACAGACAGTAAAACGCTATGAACTCTGATAACAAGAGCAATTATGATTGGCAACCATGTGCGCATGTCTCTGTGTGCAGATTTAAAAAGACAACTTTTATTCTACTATGTAACATTAAAACAGCAACAAAATATTGTAGTAATATATTTACAAAAGAAAGTCCATGAAAAATTAAAAAAATGTAACACAATATTCCATTTTACTTTTATGTTACTTATATGTGTTACCCAAAAAGCCTTTACCACCAAGTTTCATTTAAACTTCTCTAAATAGATACCTGGCCACACAAATATGCAAGTAAGTGTGTTTGCTGGTGTGTCTGTCCCAGTGTTTTTGTCCCTCCACGTCTGTGTCCATATATATAAATGCATATGTGAGGCGCCAGCCGAGAAGTGACAGGGTTAAATCTTTTCTTAGTTTTTTTTTTTTTTTTTTTTCCCCGCTACGGCTTACAGCGATGTTGCACTGAGATTCTGTCATAGGCAAACCTCTATGGGATTCCATTCACTACTAGTGTACATCTTTAGGTACAAAGCTGCGGGCTGCATTGGCTCCAGGTAACATAAACGCTCCCTTCAAGCCACCGCGTATCTGCCCATGAAAATTCTCTAAAGGGGTTTAAGCATTTACGCAGAACACTATCAGGCACTGCCGAAAATTCAGCTTACCCTGTTGAATAGGGACTTCAAAGAGAATTGCAAATACCTTTGCACCGCCACATTTTCTCCCTTCTCTCTTTCTCTCTCACTCTCTCTCCCTCTCTGTCTCTCTCTTCCTGCTTCTTTTCATTTTATATTTCCAAACACAAGCTGCTGTGTGATGTAAAATGTATTATCAGCCATATATTTCCTCTTTAAATGAATAATAACAATAATCTTTGAGTAATTTCTTTTTTATACAGCTCCGTCTAAATAGGGCAAAGCAAGAAGCTAATATAGAGCTGCGGGTAAACAAGGCCGTGCAATAATGAACGTGTGGATTAGGCCTCTAGTCTATGTTGTGCGATAAGGAGAAACAGCTGCTACTATCCAGGTAACAGCACGTATTGACTGTCAATGAAGGATAAACTAGTGTGCACTTGCACATTCACTTCTTTCATTCACAGCGCGGACACACACTCACACATGAAGACACACGGACACATACAAAAACCCACATGCAAACACACAGACACACGCATACTGTATTTATGCATAAGAACCGCACAGAATTGGAATATAATAAATGCATAAGCCTATTTGCACAGTATGGAGCTTAAAATGCAAAACAATATGATGCATAAACACAGTGTGATTTAATGTAAGAGATAATGAATGGCTTCATAATGAGCAATATAAATGCTCTTTAAACAGTTTACTGCTTAGTTCACACTTATAATTAATCTGGGTTCCATGTGTGCATATAAAGTGGGTATAAAACTCGACTGTGCAAGTCAAATGGCGAGCGAAAGAGAAAAATTACTGCTGGTAAACATCTGCAACATGATTCAGCTATGGCCTCTAGCTTTTCAAAATATGCTGCCTTCTTCCCTCAGCTGGACAAGCATGGCAAGCTCTCAAAATAATACATTACAAAAAATTGCTCCCTGAAATTATTTACGGTGAAACGCACAACAGAAACCATAACATTTATAATGTTTTACAAAGCCATCAAATAAGTGGAGAGGGGATTAATTGCCCCGGCCCGACCTTAAAATAATTATTGTGAGCGGTGCAACTCTAAACTCCAATGAAATTGATACACTTTGATAATTAGATTCTTGGCACTGACCCGCTGAAGTCAATAAAGGTTATTAAGGCCAATTGCTGTCTAAACGCATTACGGGCAGGGTAAACTGTCCGTCGGAGGCCCCTGCTACTCCAGCGCCAATATGATAATCCATTCTCCGTCCTGGGGGTTTCTTCCCTAGCGCCTGTGTCTCCACTCTGCCATACAAAACCAGATTGGATTCGCTTAACCTTTCCAGGACTTTGATCAAATGAGCTCACACAGCAATAACATTTACATTGACCCCCCGCCCCTCCTCCCCAACACACACAACCCCTCTCTATTTTTTTTTTTTTTTTGTAACCTCCTCCCCCTCTCTGTGTTTGTCTCTACAGACTCTCTATACAGTTCACAACCCCCCAACCCTCCCTCCCTCCCTCCCCGGCCACTCCTCAGCACCCACCCTCCGCACACCAGGTCAATAACCTAATCAGCTATCGATGGCGACCGGGCCAGGCTGTGTATGATTGCGGTGCAACCCTCCTCAGCAGCCCAGATTGTTTCCGAAGACAGTTATTAAAGTGAGGAGAGAAGATGAAATGGTCACTAAGCACATCCCTGCGCACACGCGCACAAAAAAGTCAGCCTCTATTACAAATCAGAGGAGGTAAATTTTGTCACACAATGAGAAAAAAAAAAAAGAAGAGAATGTGTATGTGTGTGTGACCAAACCATCGGAAAAAACAAGGAGTGACAGGCTGGGTGAATAGAGTAGAGGAAGACGTGGCCCCGATACCGTTTCCTGTTTTGTACATCTTGAAGTATACAAATGTATTCAACTGAGTGGATCCCATTTATTATGAAAGTAGATTAATTTCCTTGATATGTGTTGAAAAGATTTCCATCTACAAGGCTCGTTCTGCTGTCAAATGAGGGAGAAAGTGTGAGAAAGAGACAGAGATGTGGCGAGATAGCGGGAGCGAGAGAGGGAGAGAACAAGAGAAAGAAAGAACATAAAGAGAGAGCGAGAGAGGAGAGAGAGAGACGGAGTGCATTGAAATCTCTTTGCATCCACGGTGGCTTTTGAAGTTGTGAGATGAGCAGCCACAGAAGTCAGGAAAGTGACAAATTAGGGAAAAAGCTGTACTGTGCAAGCAGAGCTGCTAAATCAATTAAAGTCATGCCAAGTGCATACATTAACATCAATGGCGCACACACACACACACACACGCACACACACACACAAACTCACACACACACACATACGCAGGACAGGAGAAAAAAGGGGAGATGTGCTCATGTCGCTTCTCCCCCACAGTGAAAAGAAGAAAGATAAAAAATACCACACCGGTATTTAAAATATTCTGCATAAAGCCAAGACTCTCTGTCTACTCTCAGTCAGACGGAAGCTATTCATTGTTGCTAGTTTAAGGAAATGTCACCATTGTATGATAGCCATGATAGCAGAGTCCTGAGGGAACATAAAGCCGCAAGCGAGGCAGGTCTAAATGGACTTTAGCACCCTAGATCACAGGGGAATGTAAAACCTTTAAGTTAAAGTCCTTTTTCCACCCAGAAACAACCTTTACCTTACATACACTAACCCCCCCCCCCCCCCCCTTATACTTTTGCTGTACATTCACACACTCATGCCTGCACTTGAAGTTTATTCAGCAGCACGTCTCTTTGTTTCTATCAAACCACATGAATTCATGAGGTACCAAAAAGAGGCAAGCGAGCAAGTGGACTTGTTTTGTGTCGGTTCTTTATTTATTTATTTATTTATGTATTTTATCAGAATGTCATTCAAATGGAAGGATGAGCATTTGCATGACAACAGGCTGAGGAGCAGAGAGGGAGCCCCAGGGAGAGACAGTATCCATAAACAGGAGCTAGTCCCCCCATATTGCAATATTCTTCATACGGACTAACAAACGCATACATAGCCCAGCGCATCCCACAACACTGTGAGCTAAATATGACAATAAAGAGAGGAACGCTGGCTGTTTGTATTGCTATTTTAGCAGGATAAAACAATAGGCTGTTTTATTGCTACAGCACCGTGTATAAAACAACACAGTGTCAATTTATAAACCCTATTTAAAGAGACATATATTTGTTATTTTAAAATACCCATGGTGATATCAAATTTGACAAAAATAATGCTGTATTAAAATATACTCTGCAGGCAAGAACAGAAAAATCTAAATAAATAAATGGAAAACAGCATCTGCACCCAGTAGGTCACTCGTATTTCACTAAATTACACTATACTGTCAATTGCCAGCTTCAAAATGTAAAATATATGCAATAAAGGAATGTAGAGGAACCCACATAATTTAAATAACTCAAAGTAATTTAGAGAAATGCATTTTAATCTAACTGCAGAAAAGCCACAGCTATCAAAACCTCCAAAAGGAAAATCTATAAGTCACATCTATAAAGTGCTTTTCATCAGCATATCAGGGGTCGATGCGTGTATGTAAATATTGCTTGCGAGAGCAATAATGTTGTTTTTCATCACAATAGAGAGTGATTACATTTATGCCTTCACCAGTGTATTATTTTTGTGAAGGTTCAGCATGCGGTAAGTTATATTTCCCTTTGTGTGATTTGACATCATGTGATTAAAATCATTTGGGTTTAAGAATTTTAACTGTAAAATTAATGCTTAAAAAATGTAAAGAAAAAAAAATCGGGATATAATTTTAAAATATATATTGCTCTAAACTTATTTTTAATTCTCTTATTTTACTGCTTTTACTTTTTCTTCTACTAAAAAAAATACATTTGTATTTGCTGTATTGTATAAAGTGATGATTCTAAGTTTCTACTGAATGACAGAAACTGTCACACACAAACACACACACAAACACACACAGTGGCTATGGTTTGCTTGCCCATTAAAGAAACGCAGCGGCAGAGAGAGAGAAAGACCTCACATTTCACTGATGCCCTTTTCTAAATACAGGTCCAAATCACACACTTCATCTGGGCCCGGAGGTGGAGCTCTAGATGAGTTTAGCCCCTGTCTACTAACACCCCCCCCCACCACACACACACACACACACACACACACACACACACACACTCACCCACCCTCTGCCAGGCTGTTTCACTAAGTGAGAGAGAGGCAGAGAGAGAGACTATGAGTAGAGCCGAGCAGCGTCGGCAGCAGCAGCAGCAGCAGCAGCAGTACTGTTCTCCTCCAGCCCCTGTCTTTATCCCCGCCTGAGCATTAGATGTGATTACTGCTCAGCGCTCGACACTGACAGAGACAGAGAGCTCCCAGAGACAGCAGGAGTGGGTGAGAGACATAAGGAGACAGAGAGAGAGAGAGAAAGGGGGGGGGGAGCACAGCTTTCGCTCCCTCCGCTGCTGCTACAGTGATACAAGAGTGCCCCCTGCTGCTTCTGGTGTCTGGATGTTAAACACACACACATACACACACATGAACACACACACATACACACTCTTTGAAATCTAGCTATGAGAGGGGGACTGCATAGAACCTGTGGGGAGAGAAAGCGAGACCAAGCATGTACATGTATCTGAGTGTTTGTGAGCTGTATAGTTACACTGCTGTACGTGCGTGTGTGTGCGTGTGTCTGCGGCACATATGTACAGTACAGAGCTGTGACTAAGGTGACTTAATTATGAGTCTGACATTACTAAGTGTGATTCCTTTACAGTGGTGTCTAACTAATAGCTGTGCGCCCACATTCTTCTCTAGTAAAACTTAAGTGAGGCTCCGATTAAACACGTGACACATCCTTAATAATGTACCGTGGTGAGACGAAGACAATCCATCATGTAATTTTAAACACACCCTCCCATGTGAGGAGCATTATTGGACAGCAGATCACTTATGTAGTTTGTGTAAGAAGCACAAGCAGAGGCATGCCGAGCATTTGGAAAGGTGAAACTCTTATTATGAAATGGCTGCACTAGACAAGAAGTTTTATGAAGATTATTATTATTATCATCATTATTATAATTATTATTCACATCTAAGGATATAAACTGGTTACTGTGTTTGAAAGATGATGTTTTTATTTACAATCCACACACTGCCTTCAATAAATTATTAAAATCATGGTCAATAAATGTGTTTTTTCTATTCTCATTTGAGATATGTTTTTCTATTCAGACCTATGTTTTGTTTTTGTTTTTTTCACGACTATTTTCAATGTAAAGCCTTGGACTGATGATAGTATGTCTCTAAACCTGAGCTTAGGGGGAAAAACAGTTTCCTGTTCAAGAAAGGTCTTCTAAATTAAAATGGAAATACATTTACTTTGACTATTAAAACAGTCATGTGAGTGATGCTGAGTTCAGTAAATTACACAGGCTGTGAAACCAGACAGTGAGGTTGCCATGTGACCGGCAGTGTGTCTGAGCGGCCTTACCATCGTCTCCATGAGCCTCCAGTCCTTCTCCAGCTGCTCCATCGGTCTGGTCCACCAGCTGCAGAAGCGGGCGTAGCGCTGGCCCTGAAACCAGTACTGCCGCAGCCACTCGAACTCCACCTGCAAGCACACACACACACACACACACACACACACACACAAGCACACACAGGAAAAGCTATCTGTCACTACTCCTCAGTAAAAACATTAAATATTTCAGCATAGAAAACACATTTTATATATTATTCTAAAATATGACATTACCTTTTTAGGTTATATATATATATATATATATATATATATACACACACACACACACACACACACACATATCTATCTATCTATATCTATATATATACATATATATATCTATATATAGATATATAGATATATATATTAGTTAATTTCAACTTCGATTTTATTATTATGTTATGTATATTAAATAGTCTGTCAACTTTGAACAGTTAGAGTAAAACTATATATATATTATAACTTGCAATCTAAACAAGTACACCTCCATTACCCTGGTGAAAAAAAACAGGATCAAATGTTTTAATATTGCCATTTTCAGCTGGTAAATATCAAATTTTTCAATTTCATTTTCACAGTGTTCGGTGTTCACCATCATGCTTAACTGTTTTTCTGTCTCATTATACTTTTTCGTTATCAAAATTGTAATGACTTTTATAGATCTTATACAAACTGCTTTTCAAACATAATTAAAAATGCCAGATTTCCCCTATGATAAATTTTCCCTTGGAAGTGTATTCATTGTTTTGACTTTGTCTTGACAACACAATAAAAACACACTGTGCTAATTACAAGCATGAAAAATAGCCCAACCGCAAATAGAACAAATATTGGTCATCTCTACGAGTACAATCACACCCTTACCAAACACAAACACCCAGACCAACAGACACACAGTACATTCACACATATTCACACACGCCTTCCAGTGAGTACACCTGAAAAAAACACGCCACTTCCTGCTCTCCCTATTCTCCTCCTTCCTTCCCCTTTTCTCCCACTCCTTCGCTCTGGACTGGTGATGACAGTCTCGGCTGCCGAGCCACTCCCCTCTTCTCCGCTGGGAGTGTTGTCGTTTCCTGCTCTTTTGAAGTGCTGATTTAATCCTCACGAGGATGCTTCATGTAGCCAGGTGTAGCCTATCTAAGTGTGTCTTTCCGTGTGTATGTTAGAGTGTTTGTATGTCTACATAGGTGCGTGAGGGGCTTTGTTAACGTCTGGGCATACAGTTGCCAATGTGAGTAGGTATGTCAAAGATTGCCCCCATTGCCGCCAACGTAAATATGAGATCCTATGAGTTGCCCTCCCCCAAAACGTCCTACAAAGAATCACCCACCCCGAACAATGCACGTTCCATTTCATTTTGACGTAGACAACGGTACAGCACAAAAAAGTGGATGCATGCAAAGGAGTCGCACATCAAATGGGACTGAGAGAGCTATTGTTCCTTTTCTTCGAAAAGAGCATTAGCTAATGCATACAACAAACCCTTTGTAGAGCTGAGAACTCACAGATAGTCGCAACAAGGTTTAAGCGAGTGAGTTCCACACAAAGTCTCAGGAAATAAAAATGCCATTTCTTTTTTATGGAAATATTATGTACAATGCTTTTACATTTTATTTTATTCAAGCAGCAGTGAGTTTAGAATAAACCACTCATCTAACTTACTCTTACATTTCCCTAAGTTTTTGTCTTTGCTAATTTGTACTGGCTAATACATTTTGACGGACCATGAGACAAATTACTTCTTTGGTTTGAGGTCTTGATTAAGTATTGATTATGACTTGAAGCACAAGACGGGACATGAACGCCAGTCCCTAGTATTGATGTCAAGTGCTTGGCATCTACCCTCACATCCTCCCTACAACTTTTTGCTACAGTGCATAACATGAAAAATCCTTCCCTGGAACAAAAGATTGACATTAGACCTCATCCAGGTGGCATTAAGGTCAGTTTCATCCCAAAATAAGCCAATGCAAATTGGTTATTTATGGTAGTAATTATTATGGTAGTTATTTGTCGGAGAAGTGGTCATCTCTTCATTATAAAACCTTGAAGTTTACCATCAACCTTAAGGGGCCAGTATGCTTCATCAGAGCTGCTTGTTAGATGGTCAAATAGCTTCGGAAACTCACTACCTTACTAATATTGGAATGAGGAGGGATTGTGTCTGACCATTTCTGTAACTTTTTGAAACAGACAATCTCACATTCACACATGCGACCCAATGAGTGCCACACTGAATGTTTTCCAGGACAGACTGTATGAAAATAGACAATATCACCCCACCACACACACACACTTCCTTCAAGTACGGCCATTCCGAACAACTATAAACCTTTTTCTCTTGATTTATGTCTGACGCAGTCAGACAACACATCTTACAAATTACTTCTTACAACTTAACCCAACCCTTTGCTCACTTTGCAAATGTTTTCTTAAAGTGGTTGTGATAATAAAAGTGCCTTGGAAAAGTATGAAAGTTGAGCCAAAAAAAAAATGTGCTGTGATTGTTGAAATTTTCAAGTGGTCATTTCTCTATATTATGAAACAAGTCACCTACCGTCCAGCACCCCAAGCAAGTTAAAACAAAGGGGAGGAATTATTTGCACCAACAACTTGAGTGAGCTCTGCCTTGGGTAGAAGCTGTGCACAGAATCATCCTGCCATTTGCTTCCAAAAGGCTCTGATCACAGCGGGGATGACATGCAAGGACTGGGGCATGTCAGGGAGAATACACAGCCAGTGGCACTGCTCAGCAGCCTCTCAGTCACTCCATACAACCCACCCTTCAAAGAAATGTCATCCTTTATGGTCGCTTCAACACTCTCCAAATCCACTCCCCTTCGATCACTACAGCTCAAACACACAACAAAGCCACCGAGCGCCGATATCGGACGTCCTTTTCTCTCTGTCAGTCCCTCCTTCCATCTCTCTGATTGTCTGCCTGTCCTTTAGTGAGAAGAAACCAACCTGTGTCTCCACTTTGAGCTGACATGGCTGCCTGTCCCCCACTGCGCAGGCCAGTGGCAGCCACAAAGCAGGCCATCTAAAGCTACTGAGGAGTGCTGGCTATGTGGCATTTGGAGTCTGGCCACCCAGCTGAGAGTTACCAAGAGGGAAACTCTGACTAAATGCCACCTATCCAGGCAGACAGATCGAAAGTGTGTGCGAAAGAGAGAGTGGTTGTTAGGGCTAGTTTTTCTCTGAGACGGCATGGGGGAGCGAGAGGGAAGCTAGTGGCTCCCCTGCGGCAGTCGCTGTCATCTCTCCAGGTGATGGACACACTAACTAAACATTAGCCCCACATTAGTCGACCGGCCATCCGCCATGGCAACTCTGGAGTTAAAGCCAAGTAGCTCCCTTTTTTCCCATTTAATAAGGCACGTTTTTTTTTTTTTTTTTTCACACCTTCACGGTATTCCCTGAGCAGGTCCAATCAATTTCCGGGCTGGGGCCCTGAGGTGGGAGCTGATGAGAGTGGGATCGATCCCACTCTGCCGTCCTCTGTTTACCTTTCCCGGCCTCCTTACACACCAGTCCAGAGGACTGGTACCCCCAGTTCTCTGTGAGCAACCAGGCACGCAATTTACACTCATTTCACACTTGCCAGAGTGGTCGTACACAAGCTAGCTTATACTGTACATGCACAGATTGTTGGATACATTTCCATTTCTATCGGCACCCACAAAGTAGTAATGTTCAATTCTTCTTCTTCTCTCTGGTCACAAATGTAGCTAAAAGTGGTCTTCTTGTCTCAGCTGCCTCTGGAGAAGAGCTCAATGTGCATCAATAATCACAGCTATGTCAATTTATTATAATGTATCTTCAAAAAACAACAGTAACAGGTGGAATTGTACATCCTTAAAATGATCAACAAAAATGTCTAACATACAGCATTAAAAGGTAATAAAACTGGTAAATACAACAGGACTAACAAGTACAAACTACATACAGCACAGGTCTGCTGGCAAAACTATGTTTTGAGAAGTGATTTATAAGATTACAATGATATTGCCACCATAAGCCCCTCAGGAAAGGTGTTTCAAAGCCAAGCAAAGACCTGAGAGCCTGGGGAGACATTGTGGCCTGAAAACAGGACATTGGAAGGTCACATATACCTGCTTCCACACAGTTTACTTTCTGCCAGAACATGTGGGAAAACCTTGTCCCCTCCCTTCAATATTTACTGTGGGGGACTAGCATCATTAGAGGGGGTCCCTCAGGGCACTCTGTCACACACCCACCTGGGAAGTGACACAGTGGCTTTAAATGAGACAAGACGTTTGCATCTGGGATTAGCATTTCAAAGCCAAACGTGCACACAGGGGCCGTGTGCGATGCTATGTTAGACTACCCCCCCACCAACACCACCTAAGACAGGAGGTAAGATTAAAAAGAGACAGCGAGAAGGGCCGCGCTTAACAAACAGGTGGGAACTTCAGTTTTCTTCATTTCTGTCTCTGTCTCCCATCAACCCCTACTTCAACTCGACATCCCGCCCCATCCCCGAACACTCATACTCAGATGGCAGACGTTCTGCTTCATCATCGTCAGACCCGCCCACATCTTCTGACAAGTGTCAACCCCCCCTTTGCAACACATTGCACAATATCCATGGCACCTCAGCCAGTGCTACCTTGCTGTTTAGCACTTTTTAAGGAAAGGCCCATAAGGCACTGCTCAGGTCAGGCTGCCTGCGCGTCTCAGGCTTGTTTGCTCCTCGGTCGTCCATGTCAAACACGACCCGCGCAATATGCACCCGCCAAGCGCCAAAGTGGGCCGCCATCATAAATAACTCCACCAACAATACATCATTTAAGTGGGTGTTCTGCTCTCGTGGGCAACTCCAAACAAATGGCCACATCGATCATTGTGAGTGCCAGGTAGGGTAGGGTTGAGCCCCCGAGAGCAACCCCCCCCTTACTTAAACATTCACGCATACAAACACACACACCTGCTCTTTCATAAATAGCATCCTGTTTTCCTAAATAAACCTTCCTTGCTGTCCTGGTGGGGGCCAATGCTTGGTAATCCTGTGGCGCTATGCGGCAAACTAGCAGGTGTTGCTAGCTCAACTAGCGCAGCGCTCCTCCTGACACAGACAGCCCTATTGTTTGGCAGTGCTGAATAATTAATATTGTCTACAACCTTTAAACAACCTTACGTCAGACTCATCTGTCATGGCGTCCTGCTGAGGGGCCTGGGTGCTTGCGTCAGCTAGGATGCGCGCTTTGAGCCCAGGGGTGTAAAGGGGGAGAGGTGAAGTGCTATATTAACTGTTGGCCCGCGGCAAGCTAGCACTGGGGGCCGGTGGCTCCGCAGACGGCCCCTCATGTTCCTCTTTTTTGACCTCGCTCTATCCCTCAATACCCCAAGCCAGCATCACTCGTTGTTGTGTGTAAAAAGGGGTTAGGGAGGGGAGCGGGGCATGACTCCATCTTTAGATAACATATGGAGAGGCTATTGCATTACGATCCATCACAGGCCAGGACAAATGAGAACAACCTGGATTTCATATTGGAGGCATTAAACAACCAGGTAAGTAGGGAGTAGAAAGCTGGCAAGCTCCCATTCTGCCGTTTACAGAGTTTTAACGTGCTATTAGAGGATGGCCACTAAAGTATATAATGTCTGTAAGTCCCATGAAGCAGAGGAAATAGAAAGGGCATATTAACAAGGATAAATTGTTTTCCTATATTATATAACACAGTCTCAATCACAAAAAAGCGGCAGTTAGTGTATTTGTTGAAATGCTATAGATTAGATATTTATCCAAATTGTGCATATGCCTGAATTCTCTATATTCCATGATAATGTTTTAATATCTTCTGTGATCCCATACTGTTGAAATATTTGCAGATGGTTCTTAGCTGTTTTTTAACCTCCTCAGAGTGCCAGATGGGCAAGGACTACCGCATCAGAACAATTCAGTGAGTATTAAGCAGGTTCACAATACAGAAACATACTGTATATTAAAACTTTCAAAGACTGGCATGCTATTGTCTAAACTTTATTGGCACATTTTTTGTTGTCCATTGTGGCAAATCTCATACATCTGGTGTACCAAACAGGCCAAAACAAACTGCAACAACAACTTCAACAACAGGTTTTTACAAGTTAAAAGTTACAGTAATAGCTACACTGACTCAATAGTGCCAATACCAACAAATACTAACAGTTACACAAACACAAAAATCAGGCGAAAACCACAGACAAATGTGTGCACAATCGACACACGCACACATATGAAGACACACCACCTTGACCCACCTCATTGTGAATCTCCTCACAGTGCTGTAGCGTTCTCGGCAGCAGGGCCAGGAGGCTGTGGGAACCTGTCTCTGGGTCAGTGTGCAGGTTGGACAGGGCCTTTTGGCACTGTGACTGGATGTAGGTCAGGGTCCCACTGGAACACTGGTAGGAAATGAACAGACCCAGCGTTATACAAATAAGCCATGCAGGGTGCACAATCCAAAACTTCATCACATTTTTTGGCAAAATCAGACAACTAAAGTTTGTATCTCAATATATTTGAATGCATTTTTATAATATCTTTGTTTTTAACACACATACATACAAACAGGTTTTATTTGATTCATCATATCTTATGTTAATGCCATTATTTAGTATTGACTTTATGTAATAAATGGTGTCAGTGAACGATGAGGAAAAAGTTATTTTTATACATTTGCATTTCCTTTCAGTCATTAGAGAGCACAATTTATTGAAAACATGACCTTTTAAATCTTGCAGATGTTAAACAGACACAGCTTTGAATTTTCATTTCACAAAGTCTTTCCCTAAAATAGCATGGAAGTAACAGCGGCAGTCGTCACTGAATCCAAAAGGGACTGTCGGCACGCTATAAAGCATTTTCATGACAAACCCGAAACACTGTTGGCTTCTCACCTCGGCCACTCTGTGTGTGGAGCTGAAGCGTGCGATGTCTCCAGCTAGGACACAGTGCTGGTGGGTACTGTTCAGGTCATCTGGTAAATACAGGGAAGAGGAAATGATCAGAATCTGATAACAATACCGCCAACAATCATCAATCAAGTGAATAAAACAACGGACCAGGAAAGAAAAGAATATTCATCCTTCAAAAATAACTAATTAAACATTGGAGAGCACAAAAAAAAGAATATATAACAGACTTAAGATTTCATCTTTTGATCTTGTGGTTTTAAATATATATAATAACGAATAAAACATACCATGAAAAGAAAAGAACTGATTACAACAGAAAAACAGATGAAAAGCAGGATGTGAAGGAACATGACAACTAAGTCATCTTGCACGCTCAGACAGATTGCGCTTGGTCCAGCACCGTTTCAAATAGAATGAGCGGCATTGTACTATAATTTTAATTACCAAACAAAACCAGATCGCGCTCAATCTGTCAAGATGGAAGAGCCATACCAACAAACATTTGTCCAATACCACAGAAGCTTTACAAAGAGGCCTTACTGCTGTTTCCTGTGTATCCCTCCATGTGTTTCTTTGTGTGTATAGATGTTTCTCAGCTCTGCCATTATTTGCCTCATACCAATAATTAATTTAGCCATGACAGAGCTGTCATTCACAGCACATGTGCATATTTACACCCGCCTTGAGCAAGAGTACACTGGCTAATGCCTGTGATTTGAAAGTCAAACAGCCAAATGCTTTGGGAGCAAGATATTATTGTTTGGTAGGAGGAAAAAAAAGATGGTGACAAACAAAACAACTTGCCGGTGTTTTCTTCACCCTGATGAGATTGTGAAGGATTAGGTCTCTGGGCAGAATTACTCTGCGTCTTTAAAACTGTTTATATCCAATAACAAATTATCTCCATCAATCTGCTCTTTTCTTGGCGCGTCTGATGCGTCAGTGGGATCAGGAGGGAGTAGAGGCAAACTCGATAACTGTAATAAATATTTATCTTTCTTTCAACCCCTGCGCCTGCTGCCACTTGTCCTCCTTTTCCAGGAAGCAGGCTTTTAAATATATTGGGTCAACTCTTTTCTCCAGTCCCCCTGTGCATTGGGAGCTGGAAATCTGATTATTGAACAGGCCCGGTGTCAAGACTTGCATTGTTCTTTTTTAACCACTGAAATTCCATTTGGGTGGAAATGATGGTGATTCAATTTGCCTCCAGCAGCTCAGACATTAGCAGTTCAAAAGGGCCAGCCGGCGACAAATGGTGCTGAAAAGACATTACGGTGTCTGTGGTTATACACCATTGTAGTTTTCTTTTAATACCACAAAACTATCTATCATACGGTGTATGTCACTAAAACACTGGTACAATATATTTTAACACATGGTTTAGTGGTGACTGCTCTCTCTGTGTGTACGTGTGTGTGTGTGTGTATGAAACAGGAGTAGGGGGGAGCATGTCCTTCGTCCAATAAGCAGAGGACTGCATACCTTGCATGTGTGAGTATGTGTATTTTTGTGCATGCGGGTTGTGCGAATTTATAGGTGCGTGCATATGTTCGTGCATTGTGCCAAGTATTTAATTCAGGTAGACCGACAAAGCGACAGACAGCCAAGGACTGTGTGAGCTGCTATCGTTGTGCAGCAGTTGGCCTCTCAAGGGCGTACTCACCAAGTGGAGCATAAATCCCCACTGATCCGCGACAGTCAAGTCCCATTAGAATGGTCTGCACAACAGCCCATCACTCTATTATCATGGCTGGCCTGAAACTGACTGTTCTATTGTAAATCTTATCCAGCTAAAGGAGGTCGGCTTCAAGCCCTGTCAGGCTGAATATTAGGTACAGACATCGTCACTCTCAGAAGAAAACATAGCAGCTTCAAAGAGTCAACTTCAGGAATTCATTAAAACCTCTGTATTTCTTACTTGTAAAAAATGAGTCAGATTGACAAACACTTATTAGCGGCCTATTTGAAAACTACTATAACCACTTTAACGTAGACACATTAGATAACAGTAGTGGGTAATAAATGTGACAGATGGTATATGGATGTATTAAAAAAGCACAGCAAATTATTATTTAAGTCCTGCTAACATAACAATAAATAAAGCAGCTACCTAATACTTATCTATTGGCAAACTAAGACCCAGCAGGAATTGTTCTGTTTATCAAAGAAACTTAATTCTTACAGATACAGAGTTCAATCTAGAGTAAAGCAGATTTTTCCGATGCTAACAAAACAGCAATTTCTCACCTGCTGTAATCATGCTGATTACTCCAGAATGTGGTTACTTATAATACAACATTTGTATAGAGCATTTGATGTTGTACACCTTGGCAGGCAGCAGGTATTGTAAGTGTACAGCATCTGGACAGCCCATGTGTTTGCGCACATATGATATGTCCATGCTAAAACCCCCCCAAAAAATCAGAGTGAACCTTTTCCTGTTTTGTTTAAGGTTCTGCCTTTGTACCATAAATCACCTGCATATATTTTAGATATCACGCTATACATAAAAAAAAAAAAATTTAAAAACCCTTGCACTGTTTAGTGAAATATGGGGTGGTGCGCTCAGGCTAAAAACACAAAATGAAACTCAACAAAATCCAAAAGACACAAAAAATACTTAAAATACAGCGTATCTCCTCCAAAAATGCATTTGATATAGAGCTAGTAGATCACGTCAGTGACATCCCCGTGACTCCAAACTGCTCTCAGCTGAAAGCTGTTGTAAATCTTAGCAGTGTATTTAAGATTTTGACATTTATACAGAGTGCACAGGTAGGGGGGTTCTTCATAAAACACTGACAGCACATGAGATTATGCACTAAATGTATATACGTATATGCTGATGGAGGGATGAAAACTGTGAACTTTGAATCACAAGGAAGTCTCTTTAATCACTAGGTCAAATACATATATAATCACATACGTAGAAAATGTAAGTAGGTGGAAAGAAGCTTTTTGCTACATAGTGTATATCAGAGGAGGTACATGTCTGTCTTCAGCCACCATGGGTTAGATGGACTTCAGAAAAGGAATTACCCAAACCAAGTTGAGGGGGAAAAGTAGTAAACAAAGAGATAAGCTTTGGTATGTAAAGATGGATTAAATAAAACAAACAAGATATATGATTATGAGTCCTAAGGGTAAATTAAATTTACATAATATCTTGCTGAATATCATGGATGGATATGGTGTTAGAGTTTAGTCTATACTATTGATCTACATTAGTTTTTATTTTTGTTTAACTTTAGCTTACAATCACAATCAACTCATTTGCAATTCACTGAGCAGATGAAGGGAGGACTGACTCATGATTGTACTGTTTGTCTATCCTTGCGTTACTTTGAAAACAAAAGGCCCTTAAAAAAATATAAATCCCCTATTCATCCAACCAGGGGCCCTAACTTTTTGTACATCTGAACACAAGCTTTTGCTGTGATGTGGATAAATGTCTTCACACTCAGAAAATATGAGAAAGCTTGGAAGGGCCCACAGGGCCGAAAAGAGGAGGGTGGAGGTGTCTACTGCGGCCAAAAGTATTAAGCTATGATTTACACCCCTGTGGCTCGCTGTCTGTCCTCTCCATAGAGACATAGTCAGCACTGGGTCACAAGACTTCAAAAAATAACATTTGGTTTTCCTAACCTCCCTAATGGACACAATTTCATGGAACCTTAAAGCTCTGTGTTCAGGCCAAGTAACCCCTCGCACACACACACACACACATACACACCTCAGCTCCATTTCTGCTGCAGAGACAGTTAAGAGAAGAGAAAAGAGCATGGGAGTGAGAGTGAGAGTGAAGTGCATCCTGCTGCTATGGGTCATTTGGGACAGAAACACTAAAACACAGGGTAATAAAACTGTTCCTTCCTCCAAAGTCAGACATGGTGGCGAATGTGGCTGAGTTGTGTGAGCTCTGTGTTTACATGCGCATGTGTCTGTGCGTGTGTGTTTATAGAGAAGATTTAGTACCTCTCATGTAATAGCAGTCTCCAGATTCCAGTGGCAGCATGAGGCCAGGTGTGTGGATGTCCCAGGCTACCTTGAGCCCAATCCTCCAGAAGGCCTTCTCACCGCTGCCTCCCTCACCGCTCTCACCTGTCAGTCATACATAGCCAAACTCTGTAACATTTGCATTTTACATGTATATTCACATTTCAGGCTTTTGGTTTGACAGTTTCACCCAGTGTTAGTTAAACAGAGCGTACGCTTCAACTAAAATTCCTCACATTCTAATGGGAATCTGTATAATTAAGGCTGTTTAACACCACTTTTTTTCACAATACAAGATATGTCTGGGTAATGTAGTGCTAAAATGCTATAACAATGCCAATTTATCAGCAAAGATGTAGCCAAAAAAAATAAATTAAATAATATAAAGGGTTACCACTTTATATAGTAAGGAGTGCAATGATTAAATCCACACCACCCAAACAATGGATGTAAGATGTAAGCCTTTGTCTCCAGAAGGCAAGAATCACTTAACAGCAGAGCAAAGATGATATGTGTTCCTGTGATTATATTGGCTGTTAGCACAGGATCTTTATGCTATCATTATGCTGTGCAAGAGGAAATAGTTGGATAAAAGCCCTTGATGTTGTTTAGTGAGTGTGTGAGAGTGTGTTATTGGACAGTAGGTATCCTATGATATACCTGTTTCTGAACCCATTCACTGTAACCACCTCCCCTGCTCCTCTATCTCCTTCCATTCTTACATGGCGTACTAAGAAAACAAGATTTGGCTTGGCTGGCCAACACCCTTCACCAAAATCAATACTAAAGTCTTTCTGGGCCTCTCTGCCCCACAGCTGCCTTTTCCTTTGCTCAGCACGGATAAATAGTAACTTAATTTCCAGCCATTGTGCTCTGAGAGCCAGCTAATGACAGCACTCCCAAAGGCCTCAGGAATGGTGGAAGATCATCCTCTGTGCCGGAAAATGCTCAGTCGTGGCAGATTCCTTTGGACCAGCGCAGCTGGGAAAAACACTCATAACACTCCTCTGGCCGAAGCAAAAAGAAAAAAAACAAGGTGAGGCTGCTCAGAGAAAAAAAAGTCTCTCAAAGGAAGCAGGTGTCATGCAAACCATCTTGTCTCTGTATATCTAACATGTCTAATGCGCTGTGTTTCTTTCTTCTCAGGCACAATGTAAGAAAAGTGAACTTTATTCCAAGAGTTCAACAGTCCTCAAGGTAACAATTTCATTTGTCTGGTTCTGGGAGTTCTCAGAGCCAGCTACTGGGATATAGCTCTATGACGCTCTGATCACACTTTCCTCTCTAAAGTACGGAGCTGTGGGGTCATTCAGAACTAGAAAAGACACAGCTGCTTTGCCCAGCAAGGTGTTATGCCATAGCGTTTGAAGCCTGTGTTCACAGGGTCAAAGTTGAAATGGCCTGGAACAAATCATTGAGGCAGACCTCTGGAGCAGGTGTTCCTGGTTAGGGGGACCCCAATGAAGAAAAGCCAAGGCTTAAGATGTGCTGGGATGTCAGAGCAGTTGGCATTGGACTTGTACGATACTGTAAAATTACAATTTCAAGAAACAGATGCAGGTGGTCTAGTAACAGTACAGAACATGTACTGTATGTTTGCTGAACTACAGCTGCACCTTCTCCCTCCGCGACAGGATATTGTGTATTTTTTTTTTCTTTTACTTTAAAATCCACTCATTTCGGGGTTTGATGATAAAGTGTTCATGCAAAGAGTAATACACGAAAAGGTGCTTCATTAATCATTAGTGTTATGATGTAATATTTTTACAATAAAATGTATTTTGCAATGTACAGTATACTGTGCAAACGTATTTAAAAACAAGACGACAAATTACAAGGAGGCTATTAAACATATCTGATATGGTGATACTGTCTACGACAGTTGTTTTGCATATACTCTAGAAGGCAGGAGAAAGATCCCCTCTCACTGAGATTCTCTATCCACTCGATCAGGAAAATCTATCAGCTCTTGAAAGAGTGCACATTCCATAATTAGGAGACATCGTATTATCCATACAGTACAGTCTAGGAACACTTATCAAAGCAGGGCTCATTATTCCATATCAGATAATTGCACATTGATCATTTCTTGGGGAAATGATTTAGATGAGATGCTGTGTGTGTGATAAGGCCTGTTTGTTAGACTGCGCCATTGAGCGCATGTTAAGAGCTCTGATCCAAATGTCTGTGATCTCCCAACGCACGTTGGCGATAAGGCTGTCAGCAGCAAGCCAGTGATGACATTTGATAATGCCCTGACACTATCACATAGATGGATCTGATGGTTGCCTCACCAGAGGCCATGTCTACAGATGCTACAGCGCAGCTGAAGGGCCATAATACACAAGGTTAGCAGCATCTGATCCACCATAAAGCAACTGAGCTAAGTTGATGGGAAACTGCAGTCAAAGACAAAAAGAAATCTTAATTTCAGAAACATGCCAACATGCCAGAGACTAGCATTCAATACTTTGGATTTAGGTATTCTAAAGTGTTGAATCTATAGATCTCAACGATTTTTATCGAGTTAACAATTAAGCTGCTTTAGCTTTCTCCCTTACCTTTATCATCGTGACAGCTATAGCTGTACACAGCCACTGGCGAATGAGTGATGAGGTTCTCATCGTGGTGCCACCCAACTGCCATTTTCCCCATGCCATAGTAAGGCTCCTCTTTGAGCTGGCTCATAGCTGCTGGGTCCATGTAGTTAAGTAAGGTGACATTGAACTTCACAGGACCGGTGCATACCTGCGGAGGACTCGGCTGGGAACAGCCCTGCCCGCTTGCCTGTTCCTCTTTGTCCTCAGTGTGGTAATCTGACAGGCTGTGCTTGAGTTGAGCCACGGGTTTCTCTTGGGTCCCTAGTCCCATAGGTTCAGTCTCTGCGCCAACGGTGGTTTTAGGTGACCAGCCGGGATATTTTCCTTCACTGTGTTCTGACCCTGCTGCAACACCTGTTTCACTTGGTTTAACCTGGGAGGACTCTGCCTCCTCACTGCTATGTTTGGACCCAGTCTCCCATTCTCCTTCTCGTTTTGACCCAGAGCAGCCTTCTTCACTGTGTTTCGACTCAATGTCCCATTCCTCACTGTGCTTGGACTCTGTGTCCCCCTCCTCACTTTGCCGGGACTCAGAGTCCCCTCCTTCACTGTTCTTGGAGTCTTCACTGTGTTTAGACTCTGTGTCCCCCTCTTCAACCTGTTTGGTCTCTGCCTCCCCCTTTGTACATTGTGTTAGCCTGTCTCCTTCCTTCAGCTGAGACACATCAGTACAGAAGAAGGTGTTAAGCTCCCACAATGCCTTGCAGGCAGCCCTCAAGTCAGGGTCACAACAGTTTTGTCCTTTGACCTCCGTGTCCTCACTGTGCCAGGGGATGGCAAAGAGCCTTGTGTCCAGATAGCGATATGTGTGGCCCGGCTCACCAAGCAGAGCCCGCGACACGGAGGTGAACACATCACGGTCACGGACACGAACCAAATCCCTCAGGAGGCAGCCCTTCTTTCTCAGGGTGAGGAGAGCTGCCTGCACCCGGCCATGGAGCTCAGGAGGAACCGAGCAGGATTTCCTCAGAACCAGGCCAGAGTAACTGGAATCCCACTTAGAAAGACAAGATATTCTTATCATTAAAAGTATGATCATACAAATCTTCTACAAATGGAATTACATTTCCATTACATCCATTACATCCATTACATCCATTACATTAGCGTTTCTCTCTCAGCTCACAACGTACAGGGCTGAAGCAGCAGGTTACAGCAGGCAAAAGGCATCATTAGCATTATCTGAAAGCACGGTTGGCTCACCAGTTGCTGAAAGCCCCGATCTGAAGGTCCCAGAAAGGGGATCTTCTGGTCTCCCAACTCCTGCAGTAGCCTCCGCCTCTGTGGAACACAACACAGTGAAATAAGCTGATAGGTAGAAGCAGGAACCTTCTGCAGGTAGCTTTTGGGTACCTTAAAACATCCACCTTCTAACAGCAGAGTGCTGTGATAGGGCACTAATATTACAAAACTATCACATTACTTATGGGGATGAGAAATTGGTCAAAAAACAGAGAGCTTGTGTGACACAAATCTATTACAGCCTTGTATGGTCTACATATGTCAATTCCTCAAAAACACAAAGAATAACTCTCAAAGAATAAACACTCTCTATCTCTACTGCCACTTCCACTGTGGGACTTTATTTTACTGAAAACACAAAACTTGAATATAGACCTCAATAAAAATGTGATTTAAAAGTAAACAGTACAACTTGTTCAGTGTGAAATCTACAACAACGTCACATGCTAGAGCATGGGAACTAACAAGAAAAGACTGTTTATTATATTTTTATTTTGGGATCATTTAAAAAATATATTTTAACAAATGATGCTAACAAAACTGGCGGTGATGTCACCAGTCATTTTCATTGACGTCTCACATTTTTATGATTTGGTGAAGGCTGCCGTGGGGTTCCTCACAACCTTATAAAAGATGCCCTGTGCCATACAGAGCTCCTCCAATAAAAAACGGAAACCTGGTGAAGGGATCAAAGTACTTTTCATTGGGACGCATTCCATTCTGACCTGTAAATCCAATGGCAACTGGCATAAAAACTATATGCCCAAATAAATTTCACAACTATTTCCCCACCCAGCTTCTTTTTGCCCTCCTGTATGTGCTTGTGCGTAGGTGTGTGTACATGGAGGTGTTATATCTGTGTGCATATGTGGGTTCAGAAGCTAATTTTCATTCCCCGCAGGTGTACACACACACACACACACACACACACACAGCCTCTGCATGGTGTCTCGGCAGCAGGGGAAGGAGAAATGTCACCGACATGCCACTGTCTTTTTACATCTTTTAAAGTTTTGCATGAATGGCCCGTGGATCAACCAGCAAGCGGTTGTGATAGTTTAAGGAGAACCGACCGTGTGTATATTTCCGAGACATTTACAACAAGCGTCTCACATTTCTTTTGCCCTAATAATGCCAAAGACCTCATGTGGCACACTACAGGGAAAATGGGAACCGGCTGCCAAAATATGTCCTGACTTTTAGAGTGAAATAAAATGTCCAGGTAATAACATTAAAGTGCAGGTATAAAAAGATGTGTGTCCTGACTCGAAAGGGGGCTGGATCAAAAAGAGGGCAAGCGGTGAAAAGTATGTGCATTAAAGACAGGAGGGAGGAAAACAGATCCCAATAATGGAAGTGGAAGAAATGGGAGGGCATCAGATCTGAAGCAGTTTGGTGAATTTACCTTCAGGGCTGAATCTTTACCTTAGGCTAAACAACACAACACCTGCTGAAAGTTTTCTTAAAGGATGCACATGAGTGTACAGGCCTTCCAAGTTATTCTGGAACAAACAAAAACAGACTTGCAGACAGTTGGAATCTAAAAAACAAAACAACATGCACTATTCATGGCCAGACTGCATTCAAAGGCTGTTGGAAGAAATTGACAACCTGACACACATTCATTGGTGTCAAATTCTAACTCATGACAGAAGCTCAAGATATCAAGGTGAGGCTCTGGGCTAGTGTTGTATGTGTGTGCGTCTGTGTGTTTGTGTGTGTGCGCGTTTGTGTGTGTTTATCTATGTGCTGCCGCTGTGAATGTGTACAGATCCATATCTTGGCATCCATCTAGTGTAGATGTGCTCCTGTGTGCACATAAGTAAGATCATTACAATCTGCTTTAGTCACAGTGCGCAAACCACTACTGTGTACACAAGCACAAGAGTATCTTCATACTGTGAGTATGTGTATAAGACTCCAACAGATACACACACATGCATGCTCATCCTAAAAAAAAAAAATAAAAAGGCGCAGCCGGGGTAGCGAGCATGATGCCTCAACCCCAATCGCACACAACCAGCGCTGTCACACACATGTCAAATACATCAAGCTACTCAGAAATTCCACAGAAAAAAAGAAAGACAAGAAGTTACCGGAGCCCTCTGAAGCAGATGGAGACTCACAGTATCAGAGGGCCGCTGTGTCTGTCTTCCTGTCTCTGTGTCTGCACCTGATTCTGGAAGAAAAACCACGAGGCGCAAAAAAAAAAAAAAAAAGGTCTGCATTTCCACTCAGACCCAAGAAACGAGATTACCAATCCCATAATAACACGGATGCTTCACGGTAGCCGTGCCAACCATCTGCGCTGAGTGATATATCTGATGCTTTTTTTTTTTCCTTTTTTTAATCTTTTTCTTCCTTGATGGGATTATTCCCTCAGCCGGACTGTTTATCACAGAAAAACATATTAGGTAGAATAGAACTCAGTTGGTTTGCTTTGATCTTGGCCTATAAGAGATATCAAACTGTGTGTACCATATATTTATTAATTTCATTTATTCCCCATCTGTGACACTTCAACGGACACTTTCTTCAAAGCGTTTCTTTGCAAGAGTAGATTAATGTCCAGCGCTTAGCATCAATAGCTCAAAATAGCCAGATAACTCCGCTCCTGCAGGGATAAAAATACTTCCAGTCTCACTTTTGTCTAGCCCAGAAGGAGGCTGAAAGAGGACACAAGTCCCCACTGGACTGGACCAAAAGCTACAATAGAAGAAGCCCTTAAGATGACTTGATAAGTACAAGTGCCACCTTCTTATGTTTCACGACTCGTGCACACGTTTTGGTTGGTCATGTCGTCATGTTTAGTAAAGCAGAAATTCTTCTTTCCATCTTGGCTCATATCTATATTTTCTTCTTATGTTAATGCACTACAATGTGAGGCAAGAAGTACTGCGTAAAAACTTTAGATCTCGGGCCTTGTGCAGTCCCAGATGACGTGATGAGAGATAGCTGTGTACAAGAGCTCCGTGTTTAAACAGCAAGCCATTGGTACTTGTGTGACACCCATTTCAGAACTGGTCCACCTCTGCAAAAGTGATGGTGAATCAACAGTTTTGACAAGTCGGCTGTAAAACGCCGGACTCAAACAGACAGACTACCCGTGTACATCAAAGGTGTTTCCGCCCCGGTCCATTTGGCACCGGATTGGAGAATGTAGGGAGCTTGTGTGAAGCGACAGAGGGCTTAGAGAAAGGGCAGGGAGTGCCCATCCTACCAGAGCATTTGTGTTTGCATGCACGATGCATAGAATGAATAAAGTCTGTAAGAAACTTGAATTCTGCTTTGAATGTAGAAAATATAAATAAAAACTATTTAAGCAATTTAATAAAAACACTTGAATCAAAAATCCAACCCAACTTTACTGCCATAAAGGTCTCTATAGTTCGAGGTCTACCTCATCTTCAGGGTATGCTACTAACTTGAACTACGGTGAGATAACACAACACCTAGGTGCCACCACACACAAATACCTACACAAGCGCCGACATACACGACCACACGTGCAGAAAGACGTTCCACATTTATTGAAGTTCTTCTTGCTGCAGTTTTATCACTTCTACCAGCTTTTTTTTTGTTGTTGTTTTTTTCAAACTGAAAAACAGCAGCTTCAGTACTTGTCACAATGTCACAAATGACCTTTTTCAACTATTTACACAGATTACGCATCTTCATTTCATGCATGCCACACACCCAGGGCAAAAATTAACCATTTCTGACATTTTGTTTACAGCCACTTGTGGCATTCATTTATTTTAAGAACCAGCTGCAAGTTTGGTGACTCAATGTGACGGCTAACTGTGCAATGGCTAACAGGAATGTGTGGGAGTTGACCTCAGAGGGGGTGGTAATGGTAATGTGTAACCCCCATGTCTCCGCACTCCTACTCAGGACCAGCTCATGAATATGAATTGGACTGTGAGAACCATAGGTCATTCAGGAGGATGTTGCTAAATATCTTTCATCTAGTACTTTCCTGTTGATATCAGTCTTTTTCTGGATTATCTGTATTATCCCGAGACGTAATTACAGATTCAATTTGACAATGCAGAGCTAGCCTACATTCGCAAATCATGTTTAATGCAAGGTCATCCATCCAAGCTCATGCAAACAATATGGATCAGGTGCTTATGTCAGTTATTAAGAACATAATCTTCCACATTTCATCTATAGACACATATTCCACATAATATAGATAGATCAAGATTTGGGTCATATTCAAACATAATCAAATTTTTGTTTTGTTTTGTTCTTTTTCATTTAATACAATCAAAACAAAAAAAGAAAGAAAGAAACATGCCCAGAAATAAATGAGGTAGATGAATGCTATGCCATTAACCACTGCATTTTTTCAAATCAATAAAGTGAACATTCTGTATATATCGACAGACACGTTCAGCGTGTGTTCTGTGGGGGTCCACAGGTGGGGTAAGTGATGACAAATGGCAGACAGGCTGGCTCTGGCCTGTTAATTGTTGTTGGAGGCTGAGGGCTGCGTTGTTCATTTCACCTCGCGACAGGTCGGCGGGGGACGTGATCATTAATATTAGAACATTTCCATCCATCTACCTGAACAAGAGGCCAGTCATTTAAATGGCTGGCGCTGGGTAGACCTTTCACACCCTGTTTATAACACTGATCTAAGCACATTACCAGAGCTGCGGGGGACCTCTGCCAGTCATTAATTAGATTCACACACACACACACACACACACACACACACACACACACACACAATGTGACCACCTTTATTGGCGCCCAGTCACATTTGACAAATGTCACACGTGCGAGATAAGGTACACTAACACGCACACCGGTGCGCCATTTTAACTAAACATCAAAAGTCCTGTACAGTTCTCTCTTTGTGAGCCATGTGTGCGCTTTCTCACACACACACTTACTTAAAGTTCCTCTTCCAGTCATCCCAGGGTACGTGTAATTCTGTCAGGTGGAGAGTATGCGTGCATGCGTGTGAAAGAGAGGGAAAAAAAAGTACTGGACCTCATCTGTTTTTTGAACTCTCCATCTCTCTCACTGCACCTGACGGGCTTACAGAGAGACCCGGGTTTCTAGATCAATCATTCAAAAGTATTTACAAATGCACAAAGCCAGACACAGACAGGTTGGCACATGGCCACTCTGTTTAAGTGCTTTTCAACGTGTCTGTGGTGTCAACATCTATTTCACACTTATCTACACCTCAAAGGGGGAAAAAAAGATGTTTCTGTGACCTTTAGCAAGTGTCAAATCTGGAGAGAAAAAGACAAGGAGAAGAAGAGAAAGAGAGGAGGGCTACCTAAGAGATCTGTCGATGTATGCCTTACATAACCTTTTTTATTTATCTGGGAAAGATTGACTGAGCATGCTCTTTATCAGAAACATACTAGCGGCTTCACACTCATACTTAAACAATTTCACACACAGAAGCTATGTGTACAGATTTCTGGAGGCCGGTAAAAGTTCCTTGCTGGAGGAACTAGGGGTTAAACAACTTGTTCAAGGGCATCTTGAGCATTACACCAAGTGCAGGATTCGAACTAGCAGCCTTTGTCGTCACTAGAGCCGTAGGAACTTGGCTACCGCCACCAATATGCAAGGGCCATTTGCCCTTTTGCCTTAATTGTTAGTTTGCGGCCGGGCCATAATGTTTCCATTAAGATTATGTCGATCGAGAAAAGCTTTTTAGTTTTCACCTTCAAATTACAACATGCTTTCATGAGGTCAGCTGTTTTCCATGTGGAATGGCCAGTTTTAATGCAGACACAGTCCCTTGGTATTCAGACGGGGTTCAGTTCAGTGAGGGGAAAGTCAGGGAAAAGAGTGAGAAAATGAAGACGGGAGAGGGATGGAGGGAGGAAAGAGAAGAGAGGAAGGGGAGCGTTGATTGAAAGACTGTGATTAGCAGTTTTCAGCGAGGGCACCAGGGCCACTGAGTTGTTCTAACAGGGTTGTCGCGTCTCGAGGTGCAGTCAAGGAGAAGTCAGTGCTTTAGAAAGCTCTCTCGATTTCCCCCTCCCTCCCTCATTCGCTCTCACCACCCAGCCACACTTTTCCTGCCCCTCCAAAAAATCAATATGGCTGTGCAAAGTGCAGCTCGGCCCAGGGGGAGGGCCGGCTAGCTGTTGGGGCTAGATGCGGGGCTTAAAGGGAGGACAAGAGGCGTCCTCCAGGCCTGTCCCACAGGCAGTGTCAAGGACAGACCTCAGGACCAAAGGACTGAGGCCACTAGATTGCCCTTCCCCTCTGCATCTCACCTTCTCTCTCTCTCTCTCTCTCTCTCTCTCTGCTGCTCGAGCTTGGCTGGCTCAGCGGGGCAGAAGAGATCGATAAGCAGGTGGAGCGTTTAAAATCCCCAGCTCCGGAGGCTGACGTTACGCTCCTCAGAGCCCAGCAGACCAACACATCGCTCAGGGCAGAGCAGCTGGATGGATGAGTGGGTGTACGGTGGTCGCACCTAGTCATTGAAAGGTTTGTGATTTGTGACAATAAACAATTCAATAGCACTTAGCCATACACAGTGTCTGAGGGGTGTAGAGCCAGACTCTTCACACAGACTGCCATTGTCTCAACATGTCACAGATCAGTTGCACTCAGGCAGGTCAGGCAGCTATAGACCAACACTCGCCGGTACTGTACCTCGCTCTAAGGCAGCACCTGTATTACAGAATAAAGCATCAAAAAAAGGGCCTGAACACAATGAAACAACCGGCATGTGGAGCACTATCAATGTCAACAGCAGTGTTCCCTCATTTGCATACAGTAGGCTTGACAAAGAAGCGTGTACATGATGTGGATGAAGTGTGCAAGGAGGATTTCAGTCCTGCCGCGTGTCTCCATGTGTGAGTGACTGATCACAGTAGAAGTGGCTTGTGTCTCTAATCCAGTACCACTGTTAGACAGTGCAAAGACCCGGCTCTGTGTACCGCAGCACTGGTTGATCAAACCCATCATGTGACAAGCAACCTCTTCAAATGACTATGATTTCCCAGCTCTGTGTCCTTTCCCGCTCCATATTAGATCATCTTCTGACACTACCGAGTCTGGTACTTCATCTGGGATAAAGATGATGTGCAATCCGACCGGAGGGGTTGGGAGTCAAGGGTAAATGAGGGGCTAAGATAGGGGGTACTGTGCCGGTTTGGCTGACAGCTGTGACAATTATCATGTGGTATATTATACACTTATGCTAAACATAAGATTTGATACAGTATGTTGCTTGACAAAACACTTCAAGGATATTTTACCTTCAGCTCAGCTGTATGTCACATTCACACACAACACGTAAAATGAGCCACTTTGGAAGAGGGGAAAAAAAATCTGAAGATCATACTACATATGAAAACTAGAGAGGATGCTGTCTGCTGCAATTCTTCCAAGCACAGGCCTAAGTTGCCTATCCATCATGTACTTTGTTAATGGACTTTACTGTTCTGCAATCAACTGTATCATATTTCTTTTCACAACTACACAGACAACTGCTTTGAGTGGCTTTATGAGATCTATTTGTTGGAACATCTTTTTGACTATGCTATTATTAATAAGCTAGAGCAGTGGCCTAAATTGAAATGCTTACAATCACCTAAGCCACTAGAAAAACATATGGCGCAAAGCAGATGTGGACTGAACATCTAGGACAGGTCTAATTCTATCTCATGTGGTGTTTGACCCAGATAAACTGGCATTATGATGTGACCTGAGATTAATATTGAATTAAGGACTGAATATCATTTGTGGCTGTTTACACGGCCGTCAGCCTGTCTTCCTTGAAGACCCCGGCAGATAAGTTTGCTATAATGGCATTAGCCAAATCCTAAAGTCTAGCAGACTGCACTTGTCTTGCTTGAGAAGCCACCTCATTTCTTTATTTATTTTTCCTTCACTCATTCTGAACAAAGGAAAATATTCTACCAGGAATTGAATAGCTTAATCCTCTTTTCACTCTTCCCAGTAGCTTGAATAGTGACAGATTAACATCCTGGAGGTTTACAAACCCAGCCATTTGAAAATGTAATTGCTGGTGCCACACTGCATGCATGTGTTTAAGTTGAGGGTTAATATTAAAGCTTAAAATACACACATGCACTTGAGTAAAGAGGGACATGGCCAGGTTGGGCCAGACCCAAGACACTTAAGCCTGGGCAGGATGGACCATTCTGTCACGTACGTATCAGGGAGTTGCAAGCTGTCCCAAACCCTTGCTAGGCGCCATAGTTACTGTTCACTTCTGCTAATTATTACAGCCAATCAGAGGGGTTAACGGGGCGGAGCCTGGCCAGACCATGTTCTGGGGCATTTAACAGCTGGCAGGAACGGAGGTGAATGCATTACACACTGCCCTCATCCAATAAAAATAAAACACCCTGACATCTGAGGTGTACTTAGCACAGAGGGGAGGGAGGAAGTAAGGCAGGCAAGGAAGGGAGGGAGGCAGGGAGGGAGGGGAAGAGGATGGTAGGGTGTGGTGGAGGGGAGAGAGTATTTGATAACATGATGTCCAAGTGCCACCTAGTGACAACCTTCCAGCTTCTCCGGTCCTTAAGGCTCCAGAGCATCATGGTTGGGGGTTAGTGGACAGACGAAGCGACCCAGGATACAGGGTTTATCAATATCAATGGCATATTGTTCTATTATTTCAAGGACATCTCAGTGAGTGCCAAACATTTTAAAATTTCACGTTAAGTTCAAACATACGGCAAAACGATAACACTAAAAATGGATTTTAATCACTTTATGTCTCGTCTCCAAAATCCAATCAAGCAAAAACTCCTTCCTCAAGTGACCACACTGTCTGCTCAGTTGGGGAGCAGGCTTGTAACACTGTACTGGTATGCTGGTGGCCCTGGGCTCCTAGGTCCCCTCCCCTCATTAACCCAAGTATAAATCACACTCTGCCAGTGCCCAGAGGTGAGAGGGATGAGAGTGGAGGTGAGCTTGAAATAATGCTTATGTCACGGCGGGTCAGCCCTCCATTATGGCCGTTTCAAAAACTATTAATCTTGCTTGTAGTCAGTGGCCTAGAAATAATTACTTCATCTAACCCATGTAATACAGCATGACCAGCAGTCGAGCCTGGTCAATTTGAGGCTGGGGAGGCAGGATGGTGGGGTGAGGGGGGCTGTGGAGAGACAGAGAGAGAGAGAGTAAGTGAGAAAGGGGGGTGAGCCACAAATTACCAGGCCCTGTCTGCTGCTACTGGGTGAATGATGTCCTGCTCACTTCAGCTGTGGCCTTTTACACTCTCAACACTGATTTAGATAGATACACACACATTCACGCTCTGAAAGGCAGATCATATACAAGCACACATGTGTACGCACATTAACCCATGATTAAATACACACAGCATTAGACGAGGAACACACAAATCACATTATTTTAGACAAGGGTTCACAACCCTTTTAACATTAGATCTCACAAACTCTCAAGTGACAATATGGAATTAAATATGTTGTAGTTAGTTTGAAGAGCTGACCCTGAAAAAAATCAGACCATCCACTGACGACCACTAAACACTAATACAACATAAAATTGAAGTAAAAGTTTTTGTTATTCCATTTAAATTTCCTAATTATGCAAATGAATTTGATAATGGCAAGTTGTGCTACCTGCTATCATAGCTACTGTAAGTGAATTTTGCATTTAACTTTTGCCATTTTAAAGGAAAGCAATGCTCAAGCAAAGATTGACAGAAATGTAATTAGAAACCATATTTGTTCAAATTACACTGCAAATATGCAAACACAATAATATTTTTCTGGTATCAGTCAGAAGCAATTTTGAAAGCCATGATATTACACACAGCCATTAAAAAAAAAACACACTGTGGGTAAACAGAGGAGCTACTGCAAACTCAGACTCTATAAACGTCACAGGAAGTATGTATGGAGTGACATAAATAAATGCAGCCCTCCAGTGGCTGTCACAGCTGGCATTGCAGGTGCAAATTTAATTAGTCAAGGTGAAGTCTCCCTTGTTGTCTGAGAAGAGGGGGGGGTCCTCGCCATGCACGACTGTAAACACGCGCTATATCCTAATCAGGTGTCACCGCAGCGTTTGATCAGCCCGCGAAAACTTGTCACGAATCCCGGGCAGAGAGTGGGCCGAGGGGGAGAACAAAGGAAAAGAGCTGTCACAAGAGAACGGGGTGGTGGTGGTGATGGCAGTGGTGGTGGATGAAGAGAGTTTGCCCATTAGCAGTCTCTGTCACCTATCTCTCTCCCACTCCCCTTAACGTCTCTCCTCCTCTTGTTTTCTTTCTTTTTCTCGATGTGGCTACCTACAGTATACACCTTACTGTATGCCGTCGCGGCTCTATGTCTGTACTTCCACTCTGAGGAAATCTCAACCACAGCTGTCACGCTCATGCTTCACAACCGCCAACAAAGCTTCCCAAAGAAAACCCCAAAGTAGTACTACTTTTGTTTACCTCCAAAAAAGAAAAAAAAAACCACACATGTACAGAGATACAAGCTGCACTCGTTTTGTTTTCATCAAGTGCCGTTCTAAAGAGTTGGGTCGTCCTGAAAAGCCTGTAGAACTAGAGGCAGACATGCTGTTCTCCTCCCGCCCAGCACCTTCCAGGCTGCATTGAGGCAGTGCAGGAACACATGCGCCATTAGATACTGTTTACCTTTCAGTTTGGGTGATATTGAATACATTAGCCGATTGAACCACGTAAGAAACACAGGCGAGTGACAAGGCCCAATCGTCTTTGCGACTACCATGGTAACTGAGATTACAGGCTAACAAAGAGCAGACAGGGGGAAAAAAATATTTAAAACCCGAACAGTGATACATAAATTAATTAAAGGACAAAAAAACAAGTGGAGAATTAAAGTTGGAACATCTGTCAGCGACTTAGCTTCCCAACGTAATACCAGTGTTAGAACATTTATACCCTTGAAGTTAATGATCCCCTCTTTAATTGACAGTCAAGGAAAACTGGCTGCGGCAGCATCCTGCCGAGACGCCGATAAGAGGCCCCCTTTCCCCCTCCCAAAAATAAAATAAAAAAACAGTTTAAAGAACCTTGGCACTAATCCCTATTGTCATCCCAGCGCAGCAGAAGGACTTACAAACACAGATAACTCCGCCGAAGCTGTCTATTTCTCAGGAGTTATGGGGACAGCCGAGCCGCTGCGCGCCTCGAATCAGTCACTCAGATTAGCCCAATCCCTCTGTGCTGTCAGTCAGCCGAGACAGTAGCCTGTCACCGCATTTACATGAGTCCATCTCATATGTGACAATGCCCCCCTATATATGACAATGGCTGTGAGGAAGGGGTCCACTCGCTCGAAGATAGCGGGTGTACAGTATGGCAGACGGGCTGTTGTTGGATTAAGCTCATAGTGTGCGCTGTGCTCATGTCTTCGCTGACACTCTGACAACAAGTTTAAGGAGTCTTAACCATTGCTGTTTTTCTATAGTGAAGAGAATGTGGGAGATGCATGTCAGATGAAACACACACCTACACTGACAAACACAGATACACACACACACACACACACACACAGGGATAAACTTCAAAAAACTTGGAGGTACAGAACGACTGTTGGATGAAAACTACAAGCTAACCTAATACATGTCTTCCCCAAAGTTGGCTTCAAGCATGACTTTAATCCACCTACTTCACTTAACATGATGAAGCTCGAAAAATAAAAGGGAAAACAACATAAAACTAAGCACTTCCCACACAAAACATCTGGATCAGTCTCCATCTAGAATTAACACAGGTATGATTTTGATTAAAAGGCCAACTCTTAAACAAAAAAAAAAGCTAACTAGACAAACTTTTGGGATGTCAGATTAATAAGGGATTAGTTCCTGCAGAGTACAAGTTTGTTCTTTTAAACGAATGGGTGGTACTTGACGGCACCTGAGAGCTCACGGTGCGCTGACTGCTTTTTATGCTTCTGTGGCTCATTCACTTCAAATAGTCCCGCGACAAATGACAGTGGATGCCCTCTACATAACAGGGCCAGGGCAAGCATGACACAGGGGTTGACAACTGAACCCTCAAACTCCCTAACCCCTACCCCTGCCATGGCACAGGCATACACACACACACACACACACAAATAGCCCCGAAAACAGCCCTGACATGACCGCTCAGCAGCCCTTCCTAACCCCTCCTTGTGTTTTTTCTCTCTCCATCTCACTGGAGACAACCCTCAATTCAGGATCATTTTAGCCAGGCAAGTGGATGTGACCTGCTGCCCCCCAGTCAGGCTCATCTGAATAAACAGAGTTGAGGAAACAGGCAGAGGAGGGAAAATCTGCCTACATTATGATAGGAAGAGAGAAGATGGGATTCAGCCAAGGGGCTCCTTTCTTTATGCACGTTTGATCAAGTGCTTGACAGCGCCAGCGGATGGAATTACGGACTGTTGAACAAAAAGTTGTGGTGTGGGTGTAAGTATATGTGGGCGTGAGTGTGTGTGTGTGTGTGTGTGTGCGTGATTCAGTCTGGACAGCTGGGTTTCCGTGGCCTGACAGTGTTAGGCTTGTGACAAGCCTGCCGCACCACACCACCACATACTAAGCGCAACCCACCCACCAGCCTTCGGAGTCCATCACTCAGGACGGCCGAGGGAAGTGCCGTGAGAAGAGGTCAGACGTGGAGGAAAGAGGGTGGGAGGGGAAGAGGAGAAGAGGATGAGGAGGAAGAGGAAGGAGGGAGGGCTGGTCAGGGGTTAAGTGTAGAGAAGACAGCGATGAAAGGCAACTGTCATGCACCAGTGCTCACCCAGGAGCACCTGTCTCGAGAAGAACATGCAAAGTGTGCCGGTCACGTCCTGACAATACCCCCACTTTTCTACACACACACACGCAAAGACACACACACATATACAAGCTCTCAGGAAAGGGCTGATGCTCCACCATTGGAAAGGCATCGCCTGTCTGACAGCATGCCAGTCAAACTGTCGTTGGCTCCTTCGCATATGCAAGGAAAAGTTAGGTTGATGAAGAAAAAACACATGGGGGGCTCTGAGGAAGAATCACTGAGACATGAACAGACTACCTGAAGTGAGCAGACACTTCTCAAAGACTTGATGCAGAGTAAATGCTGGAACGAGCAATACAAAGAGCTCCATGAAAGCGAATCCAGGCTAACCAGAGAAACCTAATCCAGACTGGAAGTTGGCGCAGCTACAGAGATGTAAGCAGTTAAGCACCTGATGCTTACGACTAAAAGTCATTTTCAAAACATTATTAATATTTTTGTGTTCTATTACATAGATTCATGGCTATTTGAATGCCTTTTTTCCTTTTTCTGCCTTGCTAATTGACAACCATAAGAAATCTAACCCTAAGCTGACATCATTGCCGTCATACCCTTCCAATAAAGTTACGCAGTAATACATTAAAATAACATTATGTTTGTTTTTACAAGTACAAACTACCTGTGGTATTTTGTTAATGGTGGTTAGCAGAGGAGGCCAAGTGTACCTCCAGCTGGCTAACTTTACAGCAATGCTAAAAACCTGGCTCGGGCTAAAGCAGGCACTTCCTACATTCAGGCTCTACAAAGCAATACGTTAAATGGCAGGTATTTTAACACACTTTCATTGCTCACGTTTATGGAAAAGAACTTATGATGTACAAATTAACAGTTACTATTTACAGCGCCTTGTGAACCTGGTCTCCTGCAGCTTTTGTGAATGAAGGGTTTTAGACTTTCCATTGAAACCAGATGTTGGGCAACACCGTAGCAGTAAGCACTTTTACTTTATTGGAAAGGTGAGTCATTACAAAGGAAAATAAATTCACAAATAAACAGCATGAAGACGGCTCTGTCTTATGCAGGTGGCTTTGCACAGTGAAATCATTTTATTGGAGTTACCTAAAATTAGCAACAACAACAGGGTAGCTACGACCTATTCTGGGTAGTATCGATTGTTGACTGACATTTTTGCTTCAGAGGCTTCAGAGACTGAGTCAGCCTGATGTAATATTGGATCTGTAATTGTTCATCTTTTCAATATCCACAGTGCTAAACAAGCTTACTGAAGGTTTTTAATCACTTATATGCTATGTTCTCTTAGCGTTAACACCATCAGCAGCCACAACACACACATTATAGATGTGCACATACACACACACACACACAACCAGGCATTCAAAGACATATCACACACACACACACACACACACACACACACACACACACCAGAATGCCAAACAAACAGAAAAGGAAAATAACGACGTGCCTGGATCATAGCCTCGAGTGGCTAATGAACCCCCTAGAGGCTCTAGCCTCTGTGTATGAGGTGAGAGGGTCATTCCCATGTTTATTCAGCACCAGTCCAATGAGCCACCAACATCTATTGATTGAACTGATTATTCTATGTCTCTCTTGTGACGGGACACATGCATGACAGATGAACCCCACTTGGGCAGGTCACATTCGATGTAATCTCATTGAATTTGACGGCTGATCTGGTCGGCCAGTTTGCATGATCCACATCGCGCCCTTGTTTGTGAATACGTTGACATCTGTGGCTAATGCCTCAACACTAATATGAGGTGCTCGGTAGGGGCTGTCAAACACGTAAGCTGTCAAGGGCTGTTTGGACAATCCTAGTGACTGCATCCATTGGCGAAAACCCATCCGGGCGATAATGCTAAGCATAGTAGTACTATTACCTAACACTTACTGTCACGTGCAGGCTATTTTTCAGTGTTTTTAACCAACCAAGCTTCAATAATATATTTTTTTTATTTGGTAAGAATGCTGCAAAGAGTAACAACTAGTAATAGGAAATCAAGCTAAACATGGTTGCATAGGTCTAAGACGTGATTTGTGTGGTGTTATATCTGTGGAAAGTCTTTGGAAATATGTCTGAGTTTGCCTTTGGCAGAACTCTTTCTCATGCCATTGAGTTGCCAACCAATCAGAGGGGAGTAGCACATGGAGCAAACCTCTGCAGATGACCCTTTTAGTTACACTATTACTCACTAAGTAGTTCAATTCCAAAGCCACACCAAACCGTAATGCCTAGCATAAGGCTATCTCTGTTTTTCCATTTAAATGTTTAGTAAGATCACAGGTCCTCCTGAGCACATATGGGAATCAGTGGCGAGCCATCTTAGCCATGTACCCTGAGACAATGCAGGCGTGGCCGTAAAAGTTGATATCCTTCCAGATGCAAACCAAATGTAGACATCATGCACTTTTAAAATGTCATACATTCAACACAGGCTGCTATAAAAAAAAAAAGGTGGTAGGAAGTGAGGGAACGACGTGCAGGATTTCTCACATCATATGGCTGATAACTGAATATCTTCGAGAGAGAAGCATCTCATGGGCGAAAAACAGCAACTCGATGCATCGTTTTATTTTAAGGAAACAGCTTCCTTAGGTTTAAATGTCACCAGTTATAGGACATAGTGCATAATGGTTGAATTTAATGACGGTACATCACAGATGAAGCGGGACAAAACATAGAATAATCAATCCCATCCTTCCATCACCGAAATTTTTAAAACTAAGACCTATCCTGCATTACATTAGCTGCAATGCTCCTAGGGTCAAATTAGAGATTCTCCTACACCTTTCAACTAAAATGAATTTACACACCCTTCTATGCCTCAGAAACTGTAAAATAAAGTAAGAGCAATATTGTAAATATCTTAGCATTACATCTCATATCTAATTTATTTCACTCTAATACAAGTTATGACACTCTTACCCCATACTGAGCACGAACATACAGCATATGCGCTTTTAGTATGCTGGCTGAATTATTTTAAAGAGAGGCCTGACAAACCAAGCTCTGTAAACAACTCAGTCTAAATATATGAGCCAAAGATCAAATAGGCAAGACAAGGTAAAGACATGTAGAGGGAAAGCTCAGCAGCAGACTAATCAGCCCCCTCCAATGCTCACGTAGCAGATCAATGAAAGACCTGGGGCCTTGGGCCTGCACTATATTACGCACCAAAACTTCATATTCATTCATTGATTTTACTTTTCAGAATAGTATATCATTGAACTCCAATGGGAGGGAAAAATAGAGGCCGGGGCTGAGGTCAAGTCTCACGTGGACAGATGTTTGCACAATATTGATGGCGCACGCAGAAAGAAATGACTAAATATCTGGATCAATAGCTAGTTTCCCTAGCCACGACAGGTTGTTCCAGATGGAAATATATAAATACTTCTTTATGGCCACTGGAGTAGCCCTAACGAACAGGGCTAAATGCCCCCCTTAAGGTAAACTCTTTGATTAGCCAAGGCCAGAGGTGACAAGAAGGGTCTGCTGATGCTAGGATGTCACACTTCCAGTGGCCTGAGGATGCTAATGCACACAGGGGCCCAGTAAAGGGGCCAAGGATATGACAGGTCACAAGCCCTGGGCAAAGTGTTCCGTGCTACCTGACCCTCCTATTCATTTGTAATGATGATGGGTCCAGGCTGCACCATTCTCGGTCATGTTCAAATAATGCATACCATGAATAATTTAGAACATTTTCCTCACATAAATCTGCTATTCTAATTGTAGTAATCAGGCCTGGAATTGGAGGGTCCACTACAATTAAGCCTGAAGAAACAAATTTTCATGTGTAGAGCACCTTGTAATCAGACCAATGGTGAAAATGTTGCATCCTGCTGCTGGTGGTGGCACAAGAGCTGCCTGTTCTTATTTACAGCACAACACAATTACTGAGAACAACACCCTACCTCACAGCTTCCCCTGCTCCACAGCGGCCAACGGGGCCATAAAGTGGGAGGAACCACATCATTGCCTACTCCTTAATTAAATGAAAGCTGTAAGGTTCATTTGCCTCAGTTTTTTACACATTGAACTGGCCAGCCCACAGCTGAAGACCTCCCAGACACCATCCCTGCATGGCCCTAAATCATGACTGGATAAACGGCCCAGTGGGTCCCTGCTGGACACACAGTGGCCGCCCAGCGGCAAGGCCAAAGCAGGGCATGCGGTGGATCGACACCTAGCCAGCGATAAGTAATTCTGTAGAGGATTAGCAGCATGATAGCCTGATCAATACTGTGTGCTCAGGCCATTAGGAATGCAGCGAGGAAATGACCCCCTCCGGTAATAAAGCAGGGCATCTGGGTTCTCCTTCATTTGCCAGCTCCATTAGTGTAATGGTATCATTATCTGCCACAGCCGTATTTTTCTGAGCCCTGGTTTTTCCACAGCTCGACCGGCGGGGGTCTGATGAAGCTGTAAGAGCCCCCATGCCGAGTGTTCCCTTTTCTACCATTCTACACAGAGTCTAGGTGTAAATCTAGCTCTGTTGGAGCTTATGTGCTACCCTGCCTTAGGTATCCATACCCATGTTTTATGTCAGCACCCAACACTATTTCTCCATTATTGGCTCATTAATAGAGCAAGCAGCATGTAGCTTGGGTTAAAAGGGAGAAAAAGATGGCCGGCAGAGCGCAAAGCTGCTGAATGTGCTGAATCTGACACCCCCCTCTTGCTGAAACACCAGGCCTGACATGACAGGACGTCGGCATTAGTCGCCATAAATCATTTCCTTTACACTAATTCACCAGCTAACATTTTGTGTGGGAGAATTGATTAACCATGTCTGGATGTGTGGCCACATAATCAGCTTTTACCTCGGTAGTTGTTAATTTAACAGAATTGCCAAGGGAAACACAAACCATTTTAATGAGTGTTCAGAAATTAAATACCCTAAACAGCTTGCACTAGGTGCCACAACCAGAACAAACCAATGAGGCTGATCTAAGCAATGGGCTGGGCTGGGCTGAGCCCAGGACCTCACAACATCTGGTGACCCTGTGTGATCATTACTTACCCTGCCGCTCACACATACACACACACTTCCTGTTTCAACACAGCAGTTTATTCTTGTCATCACTGTCCAAATGGCGAGCTTGCATCAGAGGACAGCATTACAACATCGGGTTAAGGGACAGGGCCAGTGCTGTTTCCACACTTGCCAAGGCATGTGTGGAAATTCATCTTGAGATGACAATACTGATAAAACATAATGAACTTGTTTCAATTAATTAAGAGTACAAGATGGGTTTAATGTTGCTTAGGAGTGGAAGCTACATGAGAACCTAAGGCATTGCAAAAACCACAAAGAAGACATCCTTCTTTTATAATTATTTCACATTTTATGTGAATTAATATGGAGGGGTAGTGATTAATTCTCCCTGTGCGGTTAGGCTAATATCCTATTCTATCTCACTTCAAAAAATATGCAGTATACAGGCGATGACAACCCACCTGTCAGTATGTTATTCTGACTTGCTGTGGTGGGAAGGTTCATTTGGCACTGATCATGTCGGTGCTTGCATTCCCTAACTCAGAATGACAGTGGACCCATCGTAGCGCATCTCTCACTTTGTGCAGCATTGCAAACACACTCACTTACTGGATAAGACAACCATCATATCCAAGTTATTAGTTATCATAATAACTGTATCATTATACAACCACTGATATTATAAAAAAAAGTGGCCAAAATACATGCAGCTTCTCTCTTGGCTGCTTGACAGTCACATAGTTATTTTGCAATTTTAAATTCCTCTTGCTCATTCTTTTATTTATCTAAAGAGAAAGGAAGCTAAGCCATTAGGTCTGTGCAGTGCTGCCTGACTGCCTGAGGGCCAGCTGGAATGAGTTCTCTCTCTGAGCCGCTCATCTGGCCGCCATGGCTGCTTTCATAAACAGGAGGAACCACGTCCTACATAGTTTCACTGCTGTCTAACATGATCCAAACACATGTGCCACAGCAGACTGCGTCCAAGTCAGGAGATAAGAAGAGAAACAGAGGCAGAGAGGCAGACAGACAGACACTATTACTATAGGCGCAACAGAACTCAGGATGCCTTGGGCACGGCACACCTCTTTCCTTCCTTTCCTTTAGTATCTCAACAAACACCAAAGTTACAGTTACACAGCATGTGAAAGCCTGTTTAACCCCATGTCAACACGAAACACCAGCACACACAACAGTTAGTCAACACGGGTTATAAATGCATCTCTGTTGCATTTAATCCTGCACGCATCTCACTGTGCAGGATTATTTTATTATACATACATCTGGCGTATTTACACATGATATCACTTAAAAACTGTGATCACAACATTAGCCAATGAGTTATCATTTGTGCGTGTGCATGAGAGCTCCAGTAATTATCCAGTGCATCTATAGTAAAGCCTGAATCAGCTGTAGACTGCTGGCCTGGCACCTTGCCAAATCTGAGATGCACTACACACCAACTTTACCATTTATCTTTACTGTTGCACTCAGCTGCTCCTGATGCGAGTATATAACTCACAACTGACTCATTGTTCTTCACTCTTCACACCAGCCTGACATCCAAGATTTATCTTCAACGTTTGCTTATTTGTTTTTGTATAAAATATTAATATCTAACCTATAGAAGAGTTATGATATTTCACCATTTTCTCACACATATATCCTGCTAATTCATATCGTGTTTCTGCTTGATATGGGGTGTTGCCAAGACGTTATCCTGCAAGCTACAGCTTCTTATCAGCAGTGTATTTACGTGACGAAGCACCGTTTTAATGCAACTGTAATTCTTCATTGTGGTAGACTGAGGGGAAAAAATGGAAAACACAATAAAGGAAACAGGCAAGGTGAGGTATGCGCTGACATTCGCGGCTTTTGAGCCTTTTAAATGGAGCCAGCAGCATCACATAAGGAGCATTAGATATTCAACGAGCGACAGGGCTTAGAAATATGCCAGACCTAACGGATAAAAACGCTATCAATACCTTTCTTCTCTTCTCCCCCTCACTGTCACCCGATCTTTTCATGTTCCTGGAGTTGTGTTTACACTGCCTCGCTTTCATTAGGGGCGACGTTGGTCATTGTAGTGCACCAATACACGGTATCGTAATCTGTTCTCGTGTTAGAAAGAGCACACACAGGGGCAGCCTGTCGTGTTATAACAGCTAGAGCCCTGTGGTCAATATTTTCAGTGTAAAACGTGTTTTTGTTGAGAGGTTCTTTAAGGAGATGCTAAAGGCGCAGCGATAAGAACTACAACTCCCACATTGAGCATGTGCTCGCGGCGGAAGTAGCTTGAGCACGCTCGAGATGTTGCACTGCGCAGCTGCAGCGCAGGTACAGATCTACAAATTGCTCATAGGTCGGTCCACGTGGTTTTAAATCAGTGGTTTACGGTTAAATGGCTGTGATATTAAAAAGAAACGGCGACTTATTATCATTATTATTATTATTATTATCATTATTATTATTTGTAGTAGTAGTAGTAGTAGTTTTGAATGCATGTTTTAATTAAATACTTTCTCCGAAATGTTCTGTTCCTCAGCATGGCTATTCCATATGCTTCCACCCTATTTCTAAATCAAAAGCAGTGTCACTTTCATCTTAGACTATGTGTAAAAATAGCAATCATGCTTTGAACATGCTCCAGTTCAAGTCCCGCCAACCTCCTTTCAACTCTTGCATGCATCTCAAATCCAGGTGTTTTTCTGCCGGTGTGGGCTTCAACCACGTCAGCCCTTTTCAACTCACCGATCATGAAAGTGCACCGTAAACGCTCAGCGTCTATGTGGCTGCCTTTATGCATCACCCACAGTTGGAGTACCCTCCAAGAGTTCATCCAGATTGCTCATAACATGTTTTGAATAGTGCTGAAATGTGTTCTGGCCATTGTTCCTAGTGAAGCACATGTGAAATACATGAGAGAGTTTTTCACGGATGGAGCAGGCGGTGGTGGTGGGAGGGTGGTGCAGGGGCGGATTGCAGGGGTCTGTAACACCTGTTACATATTACCATTACAGACTTTGATCAGTGTCTTCATTAGTTTCCTTTGTAATCTCTTTTCTTTTATGGTAGAGCTGACCCAAGTGAGCCGGGTACAGTGATTTAACACACATGTTTCTTTCACCTGTCTTGTAAAATTCTCAAAAGCTCTCCCACTTTCAAAGATGCCGGTGTCTCTGGCATCCCTTACTAATAAATGGAGGGGGTTCTTTTGATTCCTATTTATAACCTACATTTCCTCTCCTCTGTCCTCGTCTTCCAACGGGAAGACGATGTTTGAAAAATATCCTTGGAATCATTTTGTGAAAACTAGATCCATGTGCATGCATATATATATATAAGTTTTTCACATTAACATATGTCAGGCGATGTGGAAAAATCTTATGATGTTGTAAATATTTTTTTTTTATCTTATAATGTCAAAATCTGCCTTCATACAACCTCCATCAAACCGATCCGTCATTACACTTTGTTCCTTTTATGCGTCAAACTATCATTCACATATTCACACTGTCAATCATCTTTATGGTTAACATTTCAAGGAACAGACGGTTCCCTTTGTCTGAGTCTGTCAGATCTGGTGTTCTTTGAGTGAACATAATGTATAGGGTTTTTAATGACAGACAGGCCACTTACCTTGTCCAGCAATCCCTGCAGAAGCTTGGTTTTCACTTCCATCATTGTTGGCCCATTGGTGGAATAGTGTCAACGTCCTCACAACCCCCGTGGTTGAAGAATCTTATGTGCACAGTGGGTCCTGTTAAATTATTCACAAAGTATATAAACCATTCAGATCATGTTTAGTTCTCAGTAATGGAGGTTTGTGGAATTATTTCAGAGCCAAGGAAGAGGAAATTTCTTTGATCATAATTAGGTACATTGCTTAACCTTATTAATAGTGTAATGCAATTCATGAGACAGAAAATCTCATGACTTTAAAGGAATATTGAGAAGAATATTGAGAAGATGAAAAACCATTCTCATATTTGTCCAGTTAAGGCTACAGCCAGTCGCCAGTTAGCTTAGCTTAGTACAAAGACTTGAAACAGGGGAAAGGTCACTTGGCACTGTTCCAAAGTAGCAAAATGCATCTACCAACACCTCTAAATCTCACAAACCAACACGTTATACTGTATGTATACAAAAGGGAAAGTGTAACAAGAAGAAGTTGCAGTTTTAAAGGGTTATGTGCTGGATTTCTCAAGGTGACAACAAGACTCCAGGAAGTCACTGCTCCTGGCCACAAAATCCAACACATAACTGCCTATAAAACCACAATTTGTTTTCACACTTTAACAAACAAGATAACATATTAATTTTTTAATCTTAGAAGTGCTAGTAGGCACAATTTAGTACCGGCTGAGATTTTAGGCTGGCTAAAATCTCCTGTTTCCAGTCTTCGGGCTTCCCAAATCTAACATGCTGCTGGCTGTAGCTTCATAATATTAACTGTACTAGCATTCGACTGGCATCAGTTTCTCAGTTCTCATCTACTGTAACTCTCAGCAAGAAGACAAAAAACATATTTCTCAAAATGTCAAGCCATTACTTATTTTCAGATCACTGTCATAATTTATAAACAAGTTATAAATGTTTTTTTTTATTCTGCAGATGTCAAAATCTTTTTTAAATCAACACCACTCTATTCAAACCATAAAACCAATCCATCATTACAGTATGTTACTGGAGGGAAGCGTCAAACTATCATTCAGATGTTCTCACTGTCAATCAGTGTGATGGGGAACATGTCCAAGAGGAGAAAGTTCTCTGGATCTTTTTTGCTCAATGGTCAGATCTGAGGCTCTGTGAACAATCATAATGTACAGGCTTTTTACATGGAGACAAGCCAATTACCTTCTTCAACAATGCCTGTCATTTGTCCGACAGTGAATCAGGCTCTAAAGCAGGCACCTCTCCTCTCATGTCCGACCTGTGGGGTTCAACATAAGGCAAGGTCATCCCTGTACACACTCTGATGTGGTATCATATGGGACGGAGGGGGAAAAAATCACTTTGAACTTCTTCTATCATCATATAACCCTCTCTACTGGTCTGGCCAATGTGTTTGCGCTCACGACAGTGGTATGTTTTCTGTTATTGTACGTTGCATCAGATCCGGATGACCCTTTGACAAGGCTCCTTTTTGTGATATAATGAGCATCTAAAAAAGCTGGGGAAGAAGAAAAGATGAGAAGAGCACAGTGCCAGAATGTACTAAAGCACAGTAAAGGAAGACAGAGACCATTGTGTTGTGTCTGTATTAAAACCAGAGCCCACAGCCCTGCAATCATCTCTTCCCCATGCTTCAAACTATTGTATGGCCTGAAAAATCAGAAATACAAGAGACAGGCCTCTTTGTGAATAGTGATATCTTTCCGATGCAGGAGTTTCTGTTGGGCCACCTAGATTTTATTATTACGTTATCAAGTTAAGATGTGGTTTTATGTATGAAAGAGAGGAAGCAAACTACTGGGAAAACTGGAAACAATACAGTCAAGCTTTGTCCTGCACCACACGGGACCTCTGGTGAAGGTACTGTTAGAATTGTAAACAGCATTTTTCACTCACCACAACTTCGGCCAGGGACTATCCTCAGCATATTGTGCTGCCTCTGTGAAGACAAGCTCTTTTTTGATTTTTATTTATATCGAATGAGCATATGGGGCAAGTATGTGCCTTCTCTGCTTGCTAACCTTCAATGCTTAGCCCTAGGAAACTGTTATTTGTCAGTGCTATAAAGCAGATTGCTGCCCAGTGGTTTCAATTAACATCAAAGGGCTCTTCACAGGCAGTAATAGTTATATCAAAACCTGAAATGTATTATTTAGGTTATGTGCTGGAGTCCTCCAAACGATTATGTCCTCCTTCAGAAGAGGGTTTTCTTTTCTTGCTGACTTTTTCCATTCCATATACTCCGCCACCTTCAGCTCGTCCCTTTGAAGCACCCCCACATCACTCCTGTAGAGTCTCTTTGTAGCACTGGGGTACCTGTGTGGCTCACACCCGGTGGCCTATTAGTTACAGGGCATAAAAAAGGGCAGTACAATGGTGATGTGGAAGATTAAAAGTCCTGTGTTACCAAGTGGGTAGATTTTGGAAATTCTCAGAGGTCGCTGTTCATTTCTCACTAGAGCCACATATAATGTATGCATTAAAGGTCCTGGTACATGTAATATGTGCTAAATGTACAAAAGGTGCAAAGTTGAGAATAGGTATTCTGAGTGTTAGAGGAGAGTTGCCTCTATGAATCTTTTTATAGTAACAATCTTTCATCTAACTGTGACCACATGTAATTCCTATTACCATGGTCTTTAACTAACAACAGGCTCACTTGCAGATTGTACAAAATAAGAAAATATGTTACATTTATGATTGCAATGAAGAGCCTATTTAAGTACAGGACTTTTTGAATCATTAAAATTCTAGTTTTAAAGTTAAAGATTGTTAACAGGGTTAAGTATTTAGCAGCACGTCATGTGTATAAATTCCTAAAGGGCCAGACAACTTACAGATGTTTGAGCAATAGGCATGTTTAAAATTCAATCAATAGATATGGTTCTTTTGGATTTAAATCATTCCCATGTGTATGGCATGTGATATTTGGTTTTTAACTCAGTTTTCAAAACCAGGTGTAAAAAATGTATTAAACATTCTCAAAAGAGGACAGATGGGTGCAAGAAATTCATATTAAAAGAAGTAATATTTGTATCATGAGTAATATCTACAATAGTTAAATCTGTGGGTCACAACTTAGGTCTGTTATGTAGCAGAGGCACAGTAATCTTTGTTGTTATCATGATCTGGGTGGCTCGGATTGCTCTGGAAATAATTTATTTTAACTATTGCAGTTTTTTTTTTCTTGTGTCACACTTCAGTTTTGTGCTTAACACCTTTTTTGTGTTATTTACAGTCTGTTTTATGTCTAAGTCCCATGTTGGATTGAATCTGTGTATTGTCTTGTGGATTACATCTTTTTTGTGTTGGGTATATTTGGACAAGTGTGGTATATCACGCAGTCATTGAGTAATGTGTTTTCTGCCACAACAATGCAGAATGATGATACAGTGAGAATGATGTCAGTGTTGTTGTAGTAAATATGCAAATGCTTAACAGTTAAAACAGGTTGTCTTTCTTCTTTCTACATATCCTCAGTATCAAACCTTTGACTTTCTTTTGATTTATCTGGATTATTAACAGAGAGATGCCCGGAGTGGATCAGTGCAAATTATCACAAACTTTAGTCTGCAATCCTACAGAGACAGAAGTGCCAGACCTGAGAAGTACCCGCTGTCTAGATAATGTAAGTACCTTTCTATTATTCCCATTGGAAAAGCTTCTTTCTGAAACCCACACCAAAAGCTCTGCAGGAACAGAAGCTATTTGTTGCCTCTAGCGTTTAGCTGGAATATCGTTAAAAACCTTGCAACCCAATGGCCGAGGTTTAAAGTGCACAGAGAGCCCTTTAAAATGGTTCAAAAAGTACATGCACCATTCAATACATGTTGATTAAGCCTCAATAAATGATTGTATAGCACCGCAGGAAAGAGCCCTTTGGTTAGCGAACAGAAAGAGCGTGCAGCCTTAGTGTAAGATGTGGTACACCTCCTTGCCTGGGATCACTTCCAGACACCAAAATGAGGAAGCGCTTTGCTATTGCCGTGATTTGAATACCATGATCACTGAGCAGTTTTATAAGAAACCTATTAAAAGTGAGGTTTTGACATACAAAAGAGCCCCTTTTTAAATCTCACGCACAATGTCAGACTGAAAGACGTTATAAAACTCTATACGGAAGCATACACCCTCTGTGTGTGTCCTTGCCTCTCGCGCCATCAGGAGAGAATATCTTTTGTAGAAGCAGAGATGACCCGTTTTCTAGAGAAGCCTGTGCCCTTTCGTTCAGCACCATGCTACAGATTAATCGCACATTTGTTCAGCATGATACAATCACCTAGGGCCAGACTTAACTTTTAACAAAGACGTCTGCCTGAAATATGCTGATTTGTCAAAATGCACCACAATATAAGAAAATAAGTCCTTCTGAATAGGACCAGCTGAGGTGGACACAATGGCCCAGTGTGACCCTTCGCTCCACCTGCTCTTGACAGTGTTTATAAAGTGCCAACTCCTCTCATTAGCGCTCCTATTACCCCAGAGTTATAGCAGCCCCGCAGATCAAACGCAACCCGAGTGAACAATGGCTGAAATGGCATTAATATGATATGTAAGAGTTCAACAAATATTGAGAGGGATCTCTTTGATGGGGACTGTTTTACATTAGAGGCTTTTTTATTAGGGCTTTTCTGGTCTTTAATGTGCATGTTTTCCCCTTGAGTCAGTGTTACCAGGTTTAGGTCTTGTTGTGTGACCAGTCGCTGAATTCAGTAGAAGACACACATACGGTGCACATACGACAGTGATTTTTAGTACACAGTCAAGACATATATTAGTAGTACTAAAAAACAACAGTTAAGGGTCTTTTGATGTGCAAATCAAAATCCCCTCTGGGTTCATAAAGATCTTTTCTATTGTGTGCTTTTTTCACTGGTGCATACACACATTTATTGAATTAATCTGCCCATTTGTTACTAATAAATGTTAAAAGTACACACTGATGAAAGTGAAACTGATTCAAGTTTGGCAAGTAATCAAGAATTCATCTGACAGCCCAAACTGTACCCGAACCCACCAGTCTGACCACTGACATGAACACTGAAATGTGTTTATTTATCCATGCACATTTCTCCGCATTTCCAAATTAGTTGACATTATGGAGCGTGCTGATGGTGACAGGTACATTTAACACTGGCTGAAAAGTTTAAATCACACCCAACTTCCCACATACAGAGCTCCTTACATTCTCTTGGAGGCCGCCTTCATGTCTAATTACTGTACGTTTAACTGAGTGGCAGGTTGGTTTACAGTGGAACACGGGCACATTACACTCCTCTCCTCAGCCCACCCTCAAAAGGTCAAATTGAGAATTTGGTAGAAAGTGTGCAACATAAATTCTGTCTTTTTCGGTTTGTTTCAGATTTGCATTCAGTGTTCCTCTTCTTTTCTTTTCCCTTCCCTGAAGGGATGGAGCTACACTTCAAGACAGAGTGAGGAGGACACATGTGCAAAAGGAATATCCTAAAAAAAAAAAAAAAAAAAAAAAGCCATTTTGTTAGCTATTTTTCCATTCAGTCAACTGTCCACACCGAGATGTTCCTTTGCTATAGGTTTGTGTATGGCGGAAGACTCAGATTAGACGTAATGTAGCTATAATTCTCTGAGCAGTATTGAAAATCTTTTGGACGCAGTGCCACATGTGTTTGCATGTCTGTTTGGCTTGGCCAGAAACTGACAGCAGCTTCTGGTTATCCAGAACCCATTAGATGCTTTGATCCCAAATGGGCCTTGTTTCCATTTGCTGAAAATAGTGTTCTGTTTTTGTGCTGCGGTACATGAATTGGACCTCTGTGATTTGTTTCTACGTGTTAAATATGATGTCTTGCACGATCATTTTAAGGAGCACAAGATTGCCTTCATCTTCATCATCCATCTCTATGTTCTCATTATTACCATCGTCAATAACTGATTCCACTGTTGAAATATGATAAATAATGATTGCTGTTTTGGGTCTCTCAGGGAGTTTCTGAGGATTGTAGGATCATTTAAAATGCCTGTCAATTGATTGTCTCTTTACAATGGATTCACAACTCTCTGTGTAATTACTAATGTTGTGGTGATGTCACAGTGTCAGACTAACATCCTGACCTCTGGAAATCTGTATACCATACATCACAGAAGTACCACACACCTAGCGGTAATTCTTTCCATGCACCTCTGACACAAAAGCAGCTTCGAGCCGAAGTTTCAATTCTGCAAATGATGTAGTTTGTGGTATATGGTTAAGGCAGATTAGTAAAGAATGTGGACTATCTTGCTATAGGCTAAGGACAAGCAACTGACAATGTCTAAAAATTTTTAAAAAAAAACACCACAGCTTTTTTACACATGTAGATCATATATGTCACAGAGCCAAGTCCCCATTTCAACACTGTGTCAAAGGCGGCTCTGGACCGCATCCCGAGCCCTTTGCTTGTTTGTCTTTTGTAAAAAAGGACAACTACCCCGGCAGTGCCAAAGCACCCCAGGCTCTTTGATATGTGAAAGCCTAACAGTGGGACTGCTCCCTGCTCAGCTGGTACGCAGATGTGTGTGTGTGTGTATGGGTGTGTGTGTGTGTGTATGCAAGTGTGTAGGGGGAGCCCGCTGTCTGAACCGAACACAGATTAGTGACTCCTTTTTTTTATTCCTAATAAATAAACCCCAGTGCATGCTGGGGTATGTGTGAGGGGAAAATAACATGCCACTAGCCAATCAGAAGCAGGTGGTAGGGCTTGGTGGCTACAGACCCTGCAGCTCTTATCATAAAACAACTGCACTTTTAACTTTAATTGTAGTTGTGGATAGATTTTGGGGTTTGGGTTAGAAGTGTTTTATTACTTCGGACTGGAATCAAAGCAACTGAAATGTAATTATGTTAAAAGCAGGCAACAATTTTGTTGTAATGGATGGTGGCCAAGTTTCAGGCTGAACTCACTGATAAGGGTACTGCCACACACACACAAAAAGTGGGACAACAGTCCTTTTACTGTATGCTAAATGGTTGACTGTGACATACAAGTACATTTATTCAAGTACTGTACTTAAGTACATTTCTGAGCTGTTGGTATAATATCTGAGTATTTCCACTATTCTCATTTATACTTGTATTCCATATTGTTACAGTGGGAATTATTGAATTTTCACATAGATTATAAAATATGTTTCAGTGCTTCAACACTACCACTAACTACCCAACACTATTCACACATCCACACAAATATTCAACACTGACAGCAATTCGGTTGCATAATGACTACTTTACTTTTGATACTTGATGGTTTCTCAATTTCTTTTCAGCCAAGGACCTCTTACAAGACAGAGAATATACTGAGGTCCCCCTCTTGTAAGACCTTTGGAATACATTTTTATGACTTCTATAATTTTAGTTATGTGGAAGAACAAACAAGAGAAATGTAGGAAAATGATAGGCATTAAAAATATTTCCACTAACTCAACACAGAATACCATGATGCGTTTTTGACTGGTGGGAGCAAAAAGTTATGGATTTGGTAGATTAATACATAATCTATTTACTATTTTAGATTACAAAAAATTACTTTGAAGTCTCCGGAAAAAAAACTTTAAAAAAATATTTTATATTATGATAATTGAAATGAATGAATCTGAAAACTTTTCAGATAATCTCTGGCAGAATGCCATGAACACCTGGGGGTCCCTGAACCCCAATTCGAAAATCACTGCTAATACTATTTGCTAAGTAAAAATTTGAATGCAGAGCCTGTGCTTGTAGAGTATTACCACACTGTGTTAGTGATACTTTTTTAAAATGAAATTCTGAAATTGAGTAATTGAGGAAATTGAAAAAGAAATCTGTCTTGTGACTTCTTAGTATGAAGCTTTATTTTCTAAACTGGTCATTAAAACAACTTATTACTTATTATTTACAACTTATTTTTAAGGACCGAGCCAGGGAACCTGGTAAGGTCCTTATTGTTTTTGGTCCGTTTATTATTTTTATGTCTTTAAAGATAGACCAGAATAAGTCTCATTTCAGTCAGTCTTAAAATTCAATTCATATTTCAATTTTTATTTTTATTTTTTATCTCCAGGTACAGGATGTACTTTTCTGACTGCAGCCACCATTCTAACCAGTTCAATTAGGTAAGTAAATGCCAGTTAAAACTATCAAATAACTATTTGTGCGTGTGTTTTGAGCAGTTTAGTGTGTGTGTGTTCCTGTATGCAACCTGTCAGTCGTCAGTTGGTGCACAAAATAACAGCTGCACGGCAGGTGACACACTCAGAAACACGCACTACATTTACGTACACACAGGCACTTCTACTACTGTACATTAGACTTCCTTTACACTCCTCCAACTTTAAGATGGTGGCTGTTAATCCATAAGCTGTCTGTGTAGCAAAATGTTGAAATAGGCCATAGGTAGATCTCTGCGTGATGTTCTTGGCTGCGGTTCGGGGGCTGATGGCCTCTAGTGAGTTTTTTCTCTGAACGTAGTGGGGGAGATTATGATGAAAGGAGCAGAGAATGAGATGACACACCCTGTCTCCATAATTCGCTGCTTCATCATGAACAGAGGCATTAAGTGCCCCCCTTTTTTTCTCTCCGGAGAATCGTACATGTCACACCGCACAGTGCCTCTATATGAGTCAGTCACCTCAGGTGTTTCGCACGCACATCAACAGAGGCATGGCATGTCGTCAGATTACTTCATCCACAGAATCTGACATCACATGGGAAAAAAAATAGACCTATGATTGATAATTCCAAGCAACGATGCCTCACTTCATCACGGAGTTTCCCTCACCACAAAAAAAACAAAAGGGTGGACCCTGTGCCTTGAGGATCTTCCAACTGATTTCACTTTTAAGATTTCAATGGAGAGTTTTAGTCTTTCTTTGTTTCAGTGATGAAACAGATTTCTTACCCTGCCAGATTCACACCCAAACTAAATGGTTTCAGACTAGTGGTGAATTTATTTTTAAGTTTTTGTCAACATGTCATTATTTCATCCATGTAACACATTTAATTATATGGCTGTCTGCTATGCTACGCTAACAGGCTCCATGTCACAGTGGTAGCATGACTTGCAAGGTACTGCAGGTACAGCCTATTAAATAATGTAGCCTGCTATAAATAAGCACACATGAATGTATCTTATATGTATGTTTGTACATGTACATTTTGTAAATGTAAATTGCCTGTGCTTTTTGATTTAAAAAATAAAAATAAAATAGTGACCCAATTTTGACCTATCTCACATCTGACCTCAGTTTCACACACTATAAATCGACAGACAATTAAAAGAAAAGCACAAGAAAAGCAACAATCCAAATGCGGAACCACAAAAACATCAGACTGCCATTTTGGGGCCTTTCCCATAACCCTTAGCTCTTGGTAATTAGTCAGCAATTGGAGATAAAGCGTGTGATTGGGAGTGAAAACAACGTGGGGATCGCAGACTGTGGTTTGGAATGGCAAATTCCTCCGGGAGACACAAGTCTGTCACAGAAGGAAATGCTTGATTTAAAGGCGTTGATTCAGTAAATTATGCGCTCTGAGAGGCAGCACAGGAGTTTTTAATTGCAAACATTAAATTACAGACTGAGAAGCTGGCGTGTACTGTACAGTATGTATTTAGACAGACTTGCAGCTGTAGCTTTGGTCCTGATAAGTGTCAGAGTCATCAAGACATCTACTTGTTGTTCATGGTTTGAGTTATATAAATGCGTACGGGTAAACAAAGACAATCTTTAGTTACATTTACAAGAAATGAAACAGTTTTAATTCCAGCTAATAGGTTTGTCTTTTACATATGTTATTCAGGTAAATGTGACGTACCAGCTTTTTGTAACAAACCTATAATTTCTTGAGACTCTAAAATCTTCAGGTTTTTTAAAATGTCACAGTACTTTAAATTAAAATGTACATTATCTGTGTATAATATGTATTTTCTTTTGCTTGTTGCATCCAGTGTGCTTCTGTGCACTTTGCTGTGTTTTACATGTCACTGATCCTATTTTTAATCATGTTTTTTTTCTCAGGAATAATAAAAACCTATTCTACTTTTGGCAGCTGTAATAATGTTAAATCATCATACTAGACCATTTAGGTTACTTTGTATCTGGCACCTATTAGTTAGTGGTAACTCATTTGTATTGTACAGTTAGCATGCGGCACATACTAACTGACTCACTTGTCCTTTCACCACACTGAATTTCTTTCACATATGTACAAGTTGTGATATCCGTTCCACCAAAATGTCTACATAGTGTTTTTTGGTTTTCACTGTGGTTGTACTAATCTACCAGTGGCACCAAACAGATTTGTGTCTCTATATTGGGCTCTGCAACGGTTACCACTCAACTATGTTGATCACTTTGTGGAAGGATGTGTGTTTCTTTATGTGTGTGTGTGTAAAACCTGCCTGTAGCATGTGTCTGTTTGAAAGTCCCTAAATATGGCGTGTGTCCTCCTGTGTTTGTGCACATGCAGGGGTGTTACACATGGGTGTGAACGACTTGGTCTTGATTGTACGCGTCTGAACGTGTGCGTGTGACAAGTGTGTTATGGGGGAGGACTGTGTAATGTCAACAAACAGCAACAACAACAACAACAACAGTTACGCTGGCTGCCACTGAGCCTCAGCTATGTTGTAATTAGAAGTGGATGAAAATGTGGGACAACAGTGCCTTTAACCATAACCAAACATTTCTCTCAGGCGGAGGATTACAGACAGAAACTGGATGCGGTCTGCTCTCCCCTCTGTGTGCCACATGTCACCGCTCCTCTGGCCACTGATCCTGGTCCTCTCTTCTGCCACCGGCCATTTGGGTCTGCACCCCAGATGTGTGATATGGTCACCTTCAACCACTCAAGTGACTCACCCTTTGTGTATACATGCATGCAAGTGTGTGCGTGTTTGTGTGTGCTGTGCAAACCTATTATCCTTCAGTCTGTGCTGCCTCCCACTGGTTGGGCATGATACTGACAGTGACACTTGTGTCTCTTCGAACTACATCCTCGTTCTGGAGAGACTAATAAACTTAAGCATGCAAGCAATTTATTTTGCATTTGTGTTAACCTGGATGGTGTTAACTACATCAACAAAATTGCAGAAGTCAGTGAACTGTAATAAATCACTTTCACATACTTTACATACTGAGCCTGAACCAGTTGGAACATCAAGAAGTTAAAATAAATGCTAACAAGGAGGTGCAAATCCAATGTTGCCTCACATCTGTATTTTCCACTGTCAAAAAGTGAATGATTTTTCACTGCAGCTCGGTTTAAAACAAGACCACCACATGCGTGAATGAGTTTCAGGCTCTGAGCTCTACCACCATGTCCTGGCATGGAGAGCACATCTGAGAAAACTTGTAAACAGTCAACCATAATCATATGTACCCTGAACAGAGACATGATTAATCTAATCCTTGCTTGTCTGAAAATGCCAGAAAATGTCTCTCTTCTGGAAAGCAATCAACATGGGCTTGCCCTGTGGATATACATTGCAACGCTGTGAAAAGATAGAAGCAAAAGAGTTTTATCCAATTTGCTAAGTTGATCAGGTTACAGTGAAGGCACGCTGTGTTTAACTCTGCAGCCTGGGGATTATTGAGACCTGCTAACTGTTGCCTCTTCTCTGTTTCCCTTGCACATCTCAGGTTGACCTCTGTGCATCCTCGCAAAGATAGATATTGAGTTTAAGAGCTTAATTGGCTGCAATAAAACAACACAAAGCCTGCTTTGTTTTCCGAACACTCCATCCAAATAAGGGAGTCTGCTGCCAGCATCCTGAGCCCTGCATGGGACTGGATCTCAGCTTTGAAGCAGGGCTACAAGTTCAACTTTGAGCCTGACCTCCTACATTCCTGTTACCAATGTTCGCCCTCTTCAGCCTCCTCTGGGGTTCAGTCAGGTGGGAGTGAGTCCCTCACCCCAACAGCAGCAGCAATAGAGGGGGTTTGAATGCGGACAGAATGGTTTGCTCAGCAGCCTGTTGCTTCGGTTTGTTTGGAGCTGCGGTCCTCTCTGGAATATGTAACCAAATTCCTTTCCCTGTCCCACAATCGGAGTTTGCTGCCAGCTTCCCTGGCAATGAGGCCCTGAATTAGGGCCAGTCCTCCTGCTCATCCCACAAAGCCTTTCATGTTCCCAAACCGCAGCCTGAGCGAGGCGCCTCGGTTTCAACAGCAGCAGACCAGCATATGTTTGCCTAATTCCTGAGACATGATGACAGTGGTCTCCCAGCCACGAAAAGACAGCTTCAGTTTTTTTTTCTTCTGCACTTTAATTATTATTTTCTGTTGTTGATGACTTCCAATAGTTACACACCACATGTTTTCTCATTACACATGTTTTTATTCTTTTTTTTTCTTTCTTTTTTTTTGAGCAACTCCCCAACCCACACCTCTAAACTTTTCCTCCCCCCTCCTCCTCCACCTCAGTCACCCGTCTCTTCCCACAATGCTTTGCTAGTGCATGACCCTGCAACTGGAAAAAACCAAAGAGCAGCGGGGGAGGTTTTTCATTGCCCAGCAGGAGATGGAATTATGGTTGGTTATTACCCACAACTGCTAGGTGTAAGAAAGGATCACAGAGCTGAGAGGTGGACACAGTCTTCCTGCCACAGGTCACAACAGATTACCCAGAACCAGGCCTGATCTCGTAAAGACAGGGCGTCGGAGAGCAACACCCAGCGCGGCACCCAGTGATGCCCTCTTGAACTTGCGTTCACACTTACTGGCGCCTCGTATACTATCAGAGCATTTATTTTTTGCTGTCTGGGGAGTTTCACTGATTAAATATTTCTATGAAATGTAGAGCACTTTAATCATGGAACGCAATTAGGAATATGAATTTTGCCACAGTTTTCGCCACAGTGACTTGAAAACAGCAGCCAGCTGGAGCAAGGTAGGTGTTTACTGAATTGGCTGTTGATGGAATCAAACTTGCAACCCGACAGTGTCAGAACATTGCGCTCAGTCTCAAGGCGTGATTGTCATAAAAACAAGAACAACACCCAGCGACACGCCATGGTCCCTTCTTGACCTTCTCTTCACATTTACTGGCGCCTGCAGAAGCGCAGAGTGTTGAAAATGTTGTCTTTGGTGTCTCTGAGGAGGCTTTATTGGCGGCGTAATGATCAAAAGAAAACATGTGAGGCACTGCTCTTAATGCCCGCACAATCTACAGTGTAATCTCCAACCTATGTCTTATTAAGTAAAGTGTCTATTTGCTGGAGAGGTGAAACATAGAGCCACAAATCTGTTACAGAGCCAGAGAGGAGCTCTATGCAGCCAAGAGAAATAAGCACCAGAAATCGCACTGAAAATAATCAGAATTTAGTGGCATATAATGGTTTGCTTTGAAGGGGAAGGTATTCATATTTTTTGCTCTTTATTCCACTTATCAGTAGCCCTGCTCTCTCTCCCCTCGGGCCAGTCTTTTGGGAGCTAAGACTCCTTGGCTCACATCAACTGCCTGTGGCTGTCATTGCATGTGTTTAGTTTCACCGCTAGTTTCCTATGGCTTACTGCGGCCCTGCTATCCTCTCAGATGGCGTGTGACACACACTTATCCCAGGCAAATCTGCGCGTCCCCGCCTGCCAAGTCAAACAACTCTCTGTATATTGCTGACGTCTAACCCAATATCTTTGGACTTTTAAAGACGTGTGCTTTTTTTTCTACTTTTTCATGTACAAATCTGACCATAGTTTCAAATACTCAATCATTAAATTCTCAGCACTGCTTGCTGAAACATTCAGAGTTTATTTTATTCCTGCATGTACAGACAGCCGCAATACATTTTTAGCAGCCGCGGCAGGAGCCGTGTGTATTTTAACGTGCTGGCCATATGTGGCACCCTGACCTCTTTCATAAACAGAACAGTCTGCAGTGCACCATGGGTCTGTTTCACCAGTTTGGGAGAGGAAGAGAAGGGGGTGTTAGAGGGGCGCTTTGGGAGGGGTTCTGTATGGGTAGTTTGAATGGAAGTCACGTTGGAGCGTTCCCCTTTGAGGAAAGATGGGCAACACTTGAAACTCTGCATTTAACTGAGGTCCAGCTCATTCTTGTATTAGTTATGCCAAAAACTTCATCCGTCTGTTTACCAGAAGGTTGACAGAATTAACTTGAGAAGGATTCCCTGTCCCTAAACTGTCAGGCAACATCCAATCCTTCAGGCAAGTCCAAATATATTGGACTATTTCAAATCCAATGCTGCATCCTTTGTGCTTTGTAGTACAGCCTTGGATGCAGAACAGTGGCTAGGTAGAACAATTAGCTTTCCATGAATAAACAGCTCTTTCTCTCCAAAACAGATGATCAGTCTCTGTGTTATGGGGTCTTTGATTGATGTGGGTGGCCAGAGTTGAATGCTAGTTACTCTAAGCGGGCCCTTGGGCCTTGGAGCCCTATCATTGCAAAGGCCCCCCTGTGGCGCTCTACCTGCAGGTATCAGGTGTTGTGGGAGCTTTCGTTGGGGGTGGTGGGGTGGGGCATGGTGGGGTGTAATTACACATGCATGTGAAGGGCCTCTGAGGGTAATGAGGTTTGGAGGATGCTGCCATCTCAGCGGGTGGTCCCTCCCTCCACTGTGACACCGATCTCCCTGCCTTTCTGTCTACGGCTGCTCACGCGAGTCGCCCCGGTCCACCCCCCCCACCCCACCCCCAAGTCCCCTCCTCTACCCATGCTTGGACAATCGGATGGGCTTCAGTGGGGGCCTGGAAGTGGCGCCCACCCCAGTGGCTCCAGCCAAGCAGGCTCCCAGAGCTGCTTCCAACCATTTCATCACATTACATCAGATCAAAAGCAATAAGCTAATTACAAACGACTGTGGGCATGCAAGCAGTAAATACAGAATCAACATAATTGATTTAATCCTCTCAATGCTAAGTGAAAAACTTATCAATGCTGGAGCCAAAATTACAGCCCTGTTTTCCAGGGCAACAGCGACAATTGGATGAATTAAAAGATCACATGAAGTTCATTCAAGCAAAGTAAACTCTAGTGACGCCAGTGCAATTCATACAGAAACACTCGGCTAAATGAAAAGGGAGACATGTAATTTTAGGCCTCGGCGTTGCGCCTAGGACACATTTAGACTTACTTGTTTTGTTTGTTCATCTGTTTTCTTTTTGCTGTGAAGAGGGTTTTGTGCACGAGTTTCCTCCATCATTCATTGCAGCTGCACTGACGGGGGAAAGACCGATGTTTTATGCATGCCTCAATATGCATCTTAAAAGCAAAAGCATTAGGAACGATAGTGAAAATGCAAAGGGTTTTCATCAACGTTTACTTATTCATGATGCTCTGAGAAAAGCAACGTATTTTAGAGCAAATCCATGTTATCATTGGAGAAGCTCCCCCACAGAAGTCATTTTCCACCTGAGGACATGCGCTTTAATGACAGTTTGAGGTGCTGCCGCTGGAACAGAGATACAGACTCCATGTTCACAACACATGCAATATCAAAGCAGAGGGGAGGAAGGGAGTTTTCCATATAAAACTTGTGAGGTATGATAAGGTTATGATTCCTTTCTATCTTATCCACTTTTTAATCTCCATTTTAGGATAAGCATTAAAAAAATTGATTTTTTAAAAACATTTTCCACCTTACCCAAGCCAAGCCTTGCTCTTCCTCTAGTTGTCCTGCCCACAAATAGATTTTTTGGCAAATAAAAATAAAATACAGAATCTTTTTCTATTGTTTATTGCAGTACTTAACAAACCGTGACAGATAGACATCAGGGCAGTTCATCAATAGTATTTAATTACTGTAGTGCTTGGGTGTACGCGCTGTACAGTGCTGAACAATATGAGTGTTAGAATGTGTGTGTATGTATGTGTCTATGTGTGTGAGAGAGAGCAATAATGTGTGTCAAATTGGCTTGCCCCCTTCCTTGTCTTTTGGCTCTCGCTCTGCGGTGGCAGCCCTCTCTCTGACCTCTCATATGTCACACAGCGCTCTTATCCAGCATTGTTTTCCTGGAAGATGTCGACCGTGGCCTGATCATGAACTATGAGCCCCCAACCTCACCAATATGCTGCGAGTTTGTAGTACAAGTAAGCCATCTAATGGACAACAATGGAAACAATTTTGGTGTCACGCTTCTATCTATCTATCTATCTATCTATCTATCTATCTATCTATCTATCTATCTATCTATCTATCTATCTAGGGTTTATAGGGTTTATAAAGATTAGTGCTTTGGAGTGGAGTAATTGCAGCGAATGAATGTCCAAACAGCAACCAGTGTCCTCTGTAGTGCTGTCTGGGGCTCGTTATTTTCTTATTTATCCTGCATAAATAACCTCAAATTATCCATAAAAACATAATGTCTTAGAATTCTTCCCACTTCATCTGGCTCTGATTAATGTTTTTACAGCGTGGAATTAAATGTGCTGGAGACACGACCCGTGCATGTATGGGCCCCAGAGGAGGAGAGCTGTGACTCCTTAAGAGGAAAAAAAAAAAAATCTCTTTGTTTTCTGTAAAGGGACACGTCGTTCTTAACTGCTTCCATGTGGCCTCAGTCAGTGTGGATCTGAGGAGTGAGGTGGCAACAGATAATAACGCAAATAAAACGCATGGCAGTTAAAGCGAATATACCAGCTGTGCTGTTTGAAATTGCTCGTCGTCACTCAGCCGGTTGTGTAGGCGTGTGATTGCTGGAATGGGACAGAGCGGAGTGTGATAAACTTACAGTCTCACTTATGGAAATGTTTGCATGGGCTCTTGACGGATGAGCGGCACTTGTGTTTGCTGCAGTCTAAAAGAGTTCCCTATCTGTGTCTACCAAGACCACAGTAGCAGGTGTCTAATGTGACCATTTTGGTTATTCAACACATGAGTCCATTATGACCGCTGAGCCGTGAGAAGAATGGGGGGGAAGGAGGGCTGCTCCTTTAAATGGAATCTTTAATTTCACAGGCCTCTTGATATCCCGCCGCAGTTGCGATTGTGTAACAGAAAAGAGGAATCAAGGCTTTTGAAAGCACATTAAGCAGAAAGCAATTAACCAACACACAGTAGTTAATTTTTGTATTAATACTTCAACAGCTGGTGCAGATTGCTTCCTCATTTTTATCTCCGCTCCAGCTGTTCTTCCGCCGACAAGAACATTAAAGAGGATTTGTCCGTAATAAAGTGGCTCCTTATATAGATACCTCGCTGAGAAATGGAACCCGTAGGGAACTTGGATTTACATATAGAAAAAGTTGGGGAAACGGACATCTTTTCAATACCCCACTGGTCTTCCTTTCAGCGAGCACCTCCAATGGGAGCTGTTTCAAAGCCCCCTTTTCTTGTCTACAGAGTGTTGGCGTTGGTGTACATTTCAAAGTCCTTTTTTGACATCCTCTACAGATGTGTTGCTTGGAGGAACATTTGTTATATTATGAATTAAGTACTAAAGGCAAGGCCCGGGAACATTTGATTAATGCTCATACATATGGTGTGCTAGGCTGAATTGCCTGTGTGTGAGTATATCCACTCTAGTTTTAAAAAGCCAGAAGGCAGGGGGATATAAAAAAAAACAAAAAAACAAATTAAATGACTTTTTTATACGTTTCTCTGGGCAACAGCTTTCCATATTTAAAGGATAATGTGGCTTCTATTTCTGTCTCTAAAAACCAAATGTATTATGTTTTTAGATCAGCCTTGGCGAGGAGGGCCTGGCCATGGGGTCTTAGCTGACTGTCAAAACAAACATACCAGGAACAAGTTGAGACAGGCTGCCACTAGTGCCACATCCGTCCTGTCTTAAACCAGCGTAAACCACAAGACATGTACTTATGCACCCAGGCAGTTGCCACACCATGCCACATGCCTGCTTGATTAAGTGAGTGCTGGGTACGGCTGAGTGACATGCCTCGGGCTGAGGAAGAACTGCTTTCCTCTCCTCTCCTCTCCTCGTCTTGGCTCTCCGTGTCCCATTCACTCTGCTCTCTCAGATGTCAGGTCCTTATAATAAAGAGGTAAACTGGTGCAGATTGTCAAGTGGTCTGATTTTTTTCTCGAGAGGAGAGGCTATGGAGGTCAGAAAAGGCTTGCTTGACAAGGAAAATTCTCTTTTCCAGCAGTGTGCATACGTCATGATGTGAACACAACTGGTATAATAGAGAGATTTGGAGGATTTATGTGGCTCTCTGTAATTGAACGTAATTGGGAAAGTGCTTGACACTTGATATGGATTTATATTACCACTTACCCAAAGAAATGTTTTTTCTGTTGGCTGGTTTTCTTAATGCTAGTCTCAAGTGAGATGACGGATTTTGGTTACTTGTGTATGAAGATTCACGACACTAATCATAACAATATTGCATGGGTAACTATGTCTTTAAAGCCTTTGGATCATTTAATCCCTGTGCAGAAAATGATTAACAAAGGGGAAACTAATGTTTTTCTGCAATCTCAACACACGCCATATTTGCTTTTGTTGCTTAGATACGCAGTGTTAATAAGAGTGATGCACGGTTAAGAAAAGTGCACTGTTGCCACTTTTTGCAGCACAGAATTAGTGGCAAACATTATGAGAGTGCAAGCCATTAAAGTAAGGAATAAGTCTTAATTTATAGCTCTGGTCTGTTTGTCATTTGGCTTGGCTACTGCTTTGTTGCATAAGCATGTGTGGAATAATTACGGACACAGTGAGATGGGATTTATAATGGGGCTGAGGATGATGAGGACTGTGCAGGAGGAGGGGACTGCGGCCTTCTGCAGCAGCGCCTCCAGATGTGCAGACGGGGGCCGCAACCCTGTGTGGTTCCACTTTAAACGCAGTGGGAGAGGAACACGGCCTGTGAAGTTGATGCGCCAAGTCCAGCGTGTGCTCACATGTGTGTGTGTGTGTGTGTGTGTGTGTGTGTGTGTGTGTGTGTGTGTGTGTGTGGGTGTGTGACGGTACCACCGTTAATATTTCAACTTGCATGTCATGTGTGTGTTTCAGAGAACGTGTTGGCTGGACTTTTCTTCTTGCGGCTGATAGTTTTACAGCAAAAGCCAGAGAAAGATGGGCTGTCTGTAAAACATATGGCTAGGGACACAAAGATTTATTAGTGACAGGTTACCTGATTTCACCCTGCTAGTCCTGACACACAATTAAAACACATTCTTTCACTCACTCACACACACACACAGACTCAAACACACTTCCCCATGTTGCTCCACCTCTCACCTAGATGTTTAAATGTCATTGCTAAGTGCCTCTTGCCTCAGATCATCTGCTCAGCTGGTTGTTCTGGTAACATACTTCAGCATCTTTCATGAAGCAGCTGAGCGCCGCCCCGGGCCACTCAGAGTGGCACTACATGTGCTATCCCTATCCAGGGGCCTCAAAGGGGCTCAGGGGAACCAGGTGTTACTTCCTCTAGCGCTTTCTCTTCTTCTCAGGACGATGAGGCTGCACTACTGGCCGCTGGGATGGAAGGAATTAAGGGCCAGCTACAGCCTTAAAGTCAACTTATTTGCCCAGCTGCTTGACACGAGAGTGTGGCAATTAAATCAGGAAGTCAGAAGTCATATCAAAAGCCTTGCAGCACGTCTATTAAAGTATTTCTTTTGTCAAAACGGAGCCACATAGTCAGTTTTCACCGTAATATCCTTGTCAGAAGCATAAGAGTGTTTAAGGTTACTGTATTGGGTCAGCGAGGACAACAAAATTATATCATGGCTAAAGATGGCACTCTGCCAATTGTGCCACCTTTTGGTTGTTTTATTTTTGGTACATTTTAGTCTTTAATAAATCATTTTATTGGGTCCCTTGCAGCAGCTGGCCTTCTCACGTTAGTTCTACTGTTGGTAATAATAGAAATTCACATAACGTGTTGACTGCCTTGAGGCATGTGTATATGTCTTTGACACTGGTTACAAGGCCCGCCACTGCACACACACACCCAAGCAAGTTGGCTATTGAACGTACCATAGTTGTATATTTCTGTGTGTTGGCTCTCACAAGCACGTAGGATAAATCCAATATCAGTGTGGGTGCTGTCGCCAATGTGTTCTTTCTACCACCCACACAGCTGTGAACAGCTGTTAGGACATGGTGGCCCTCTGCCTCTAACTATAAGCCATGCACCAACTTTTTCCATAACTCCCAAGTGTTGTATTAAGGCTTTATAGCCCCATATTCACATATATGTGAGCACAGACTTTACATGCCAAAACAATCTGCCCTCTTTGTACTCTGTCAGCAGCTCAGACTTTACTTTTCCTAGGCTGGTTTTATTCACCGAGCATGTCTCCTGACTTTCCTGTGATCACCTATGATATAGTAATCGAGCACAGAGCCTTTGATGGCCTGAAACAACAGCTGAAATGATGATTATATACCATGCCTGGTCCTGAAGAGACGGCAAGAAAGTTCACATTTTGTTCTAAAAAGCTTTCCTTTGATTTTTCCATTTCAAAGTCTGGTATCATACAAATATGCCGGGCAGAGATTATGCCACCCCTCCCTCTCCTTCCCCATCTTATACATGTTGCTCTCATCACTGAGAATGGAGTGTATCCATAATAACTTGCACATGTCCCACTTTTGTCTTTGCGGTTTTCATTCGGCTATAAATTGAAGGTAGACACTTTTTTCTGCGTCTCTTTGGGTGATGTGTAAGACAGGTTTAAATGGATGTAATTTCACTTTGAAGCAATTGTGTGACTCATTAAATGGTGCCAGTTTGCGTGTACATTGCTGGTGGTTTTTGGAGCAGCACGAGGGCCCTCCGAGTCACCGTGCTTCAGGTCCTCAGCTCAGAAAAAAAAAAGAAGACATCTGGCACCCATTCGGGTGAGAAGACGAGTGCCAACGCGAAAACATTAGGCGATGGACCAAATGCTCTCAACCCCAGTCTAACACGGAGTGCATGACAACCAAAATCGAAACCTTTCGCCGTGCTTCAGCATTTGCACTTCATGTGTTGCTCTAAAGATTTCCCTTGCCTGACTCCAGCGCTCTCTGTAGTGAAACTGATCCTTATTGAATTATGAAGGAAGCATTGCACAACCGTGTAGCCCAGCCACTCTCAAATCCGCTGTGGTCGGCATAAAGGGGATGGTTAATTTTTACATTAGAGAGACTAGAGATGATTTCGTGAGTGGCATGTTGTCACTACTCCCCAAATGACCCCTAAACCCTCTTGTTCCTATTGGTACATCACATTCCACCCCCATCACAGCTTAGTTGACAACCCGCATATTTCTAGAAACACAAGAAACAGATTTTTGTCAAAGCAGATAAAATTCCTATGTATTAATATTCCTAGCAGCACAACCTTTGGTTATTGTTTTGCAATTTTTCTTAGCTTGCAAAAGTCAGTGTTCTCTCTTAACATTTACATAAGTGTTGTTGGAAACCAATTTCCAACATGCATCTAGTCCTTCCAAAAACTGTTAGCGGTTTTGAATTTTGCAATGTAAGTGAACATTGTTTATATAAAATATAATAATCCCTCATAAAAGCCAGCTCCAAATATTCCTGCTTGTAGTTCCTTTCCATTTTATAGCATTAAAACTACACTAAAATATTGGATCGTGTGACTTTAAATTTACTGAAAGAGAGACATTTAATCATCTTTGGGACTTTTCTTCAAGGATCTTTCAAAGACTGCATAAACATGGCTCATGTCGATTTTAAAATTGATGCATCAAAACATCTCCCTAAAACTTTTATAAATCTTTTCTGTCAGCCAGGTTTGTGGTATTTGAATTTCTTCACCCAGCAGATTTATAGTACATCGTTTGAATCAGTGGGGCTGGTATACAGTAGTTTGCCAATGATGGCTTGAAGAAGTGACCATGCTGCTTTTCAGTTATTTTTCAAAATTGTTGAAGAAATACCCTTTGAAATCTAGAAGTGATAAGTTGTAAATCAGTGAGAATATACCTGGGATCTATTATTTTTAAAGGCAAGGTCATAAAAAAGGGAATAATGTTTTTTTTGTTTGTTTTTTTCACTCAACACAAGTATGAGCCTTATTTCACACAATGTCATTGTACAATGCCATATCTTGGGAAGAAAACAATGTTATAATCCAAAACTTGGTGTTATCTTTAATCCAAATAATGTTACCTGCTTGTAATCAGTCATTTCTTAAGATATCTTAAGATAGATAATACATTGTAGGCGCAGGCAAGAAGATCAAAGTTAGGGTTAATTGCATGCAAATACTAGATATCTTATTTCAGGATGAAACTGCGACATCTTGAATGCAACTCTTTTACGGAAAACTCCGGAGCGGTGGTCCATATCTGACCTTGGGGATATGCTAACGCTGTGGCTTTGCGGAGATTTAACAGTTGTCATGAAAACATTAAATTGAGACCGCTGCATCTGGCAGTCAGACAATAATGCCGGTACATCACAGTGCTGCTTTTTAGTGCCAAGGAGCGGTGACTCATTTCTGATAAACATCTGCATCATAAAATAAAAGCGTGGCCTTGCTTGCGTCTCGGTAATGGTACAGTGAATATCAGCTATGCGAGCAAGCGATTTTTTTCACCAAATTATAGTTTATTCAAAGCATACAGCTGCATCTGATACAAAATATTGGGCACAGACTGAGTGAGCTCTGTCATGGTTTCCACATTTTACATGGGATGATTAGTAAATTATCAGCATAATTACAGTATTTCTCTGTTACGCAGTTCCATAAACACTGCTGCCATTGTCTATAATAGCAATTAATATGTTTGGATTTTATGATATACTGCATTTCTTCCAAACATCTGGGCAACATTTCTTCCTACAAAACAAAAGTTGTTGTTGATCATAAAGCAGATCAGCATCTGTCCTTAGTCAGTGCATGGATTGTGGATAAAATTCTTCAAATTTGCATTTGGGGTAGATTTTAAAGTTGCATGTTTCATACACCACCCCATATATGTTCAGCTCTCACCTCCAGTTTACTCATCACGAGTACTTTTAATCCTGTAAAATTGTTCTATAATGTCCTCTGAGCTTTCTGACGCTTGAGAAAATAACCCTGGTGATAGAGCAAACACACAACAGAATACCTGCATCACAAAACTGGGGATGTAGTGGGTGAGGCAAAGAAAGATGCTATCATTTTGCATTATGGGAAATGTTTGATCCTGTGTTTGTGGAGATTGACCCATACCAGGAACTAAAGGTCAGGATATAATGGCCTTGTCTGCTTCGATTGTATAGTACTAAATTGCTTGAGTACCCATTTTTGGAATTGCTTTAAATATGAATTGAGAATACTACATATTGTAAATTTGACCAGTTCTTGACATGAACGGGCTGCTGCAACAGAAAAGAAGTAGCACACTTGACAATATTCTTTGGGGTTAGTTTCATTAAGGGGATATAGCAAAGTACAAAGAAATCTCCTTTTCACTTGATGTGAATGGACAAAGATGGATTTCCCAGTGGAAATTAATGTTGCTTAGAGCATTAACGGAACCCCTGGTGATTTTTTCCAAATCAATCCTGGCTACAAAAAAGTTAACTTAGATTGAGTGCATCTGCGGAAGTCAATAAGATCACTTAAACACAGCTTGCTAGATGAGGACTGAGCTGCAGAAGACATGAACTTAATCTCAAGTTGTCCCTCCTCCCGCCAATGTCTGTTCCGTTAAGTGGTAGACACAATTTAAAAAACTCTGCAAGCCAAGTGATAATCAATAGCTTTCTCTCTCCTATTTAATCAGACGGTGCTATTTTTAATTTGTTTGTTTGTTTGTTGCTCAGATACATGGCTGTATCTAGAATATTTATTTGCCCCAGAGGTTTCTCTTGCTTTGGTTTGAGTCAGCGTTTTGCATCGTTAGCAGTCCCTGTGGAATTCTCTAATGACAGTCCCAATTTGGAGCTTTAATTCAGCACTGAACAGAAAACACTCTTCTCCTCAGCTGGCTGGTATGAAAAGCTGCCTCTATAGCTGGCCAAAGCCATTGTTTTACAAGTGGAAACCCCAATGACAATTATGCCTTACTGGTTACGGTTTTGGCCGAGCGAAATCGTAGAAGCCTTCTCCTCGTGCTCCGAATGTGGCTTTTCACAGTTAAGGCGATACAAACAAACAAAAACAAACAAACAGACAAAGAGACCAAAAGTTGAGCAAACCAGAGGGGATAACAACACAAAAGACACAACGACATGGCTGAGAGTTTACAGAGCTGTCACTCCAGTGAGTTCTAGAGACCCGATAATGCACATAAATGGAGGATTAGTGGTCAACCTTGGAAACACATGTGCTGAAAGCAAAGGAAGTGGAGCAGAGAAGGAAGTTTGGCACGTGCAGCAGCTGTGTGGTTGTAGGCACTGCAGGGCTCTTTGATCTTCTGTACTCAGGTGTGACAGGGTTTTGGCAGACAGTGAGCCTGGTGCAGGCTGAGGCTGAGGCTGGACGGGCCCATATGGTCTCAGTGAGAGCGTGAGAAAGGGCACCTGCCAAGGAGCAAGAAGAACAACTCAACGAAGCGCTGAAACATTTCCCAAAAAGTTCTGAGGCGGTATTAGTTCACAGACCTGGTCAGCTAGGATCAGAGAATCATTTTTTGAGTTTGTTTGAAACTTTCAAACTCTGTTTGAAACTAGGATTGATAAAACCAGACAGAACAAAGACCGTTTTAGAGGAAATTTACTATACCGCATAGACTTGATGACACATGTGACACTATCTAAACGATTCTGATGCGGTGAGCTCCACCCATGGCTTGTCTAAGTTGATTGCATTCACAATAATCCTTTTGCACAGTCTGCTAGTATTGCTGTGTACATCTTTTATAAACCGGTACCATTATAAAGGATGATTACCCCAGCATTAATGGTCCCAGGGCTGATTGCATCTCATATAGCAACTGTCATTGTGTTGACCCTTTCATCAGCAGTGATCAGCTAAGCTCCAAAGGAGCCAAATAGGCTGTGGAATAAAAAACATGGTGCCATCATCAACTCAGCAAATTCACAGTTCGTCTGGTAACCCGTCTTAAGGTCTTTCAATAAATCAGTCCAAGCAAGGATTTATGAAAATGATTGAGTGAACCCAGAGGTCACAGGCGGTTTAATTTGATACTTGGCAGTAAATCCTGTAATTGTTTCTCAATGCGCCTTTACAGTTGTACAATAATACCACAAGAATACTAGCTTGCATATCTGGATACATAAAAGGAAACAAAATATAATTTTTATGTGCTGTCTGCTGGACACACCTATGTTTAATAAAACGTTGCATTTGATTTTGCCCTATAAACCTTGTCTGCAAAATAGGAAATTAGCCAGTTACCCCGATGCTTAATGAGTTGCATGTTTTTTAGGAATACAAGTGAACCGTTACTGCCATTTTGTCATGATTTGGCGGGCTGTGTTTCAGTCCTGGGCTCTATTATTTCTTATGGGCTAATTAAGACATTAGCCATTATAGAAATTCCTCCACACTCTTTGTGGAGTTAAACCGTAGTCTTTCGACTTGTTCCAACTCCCCCGCTGCCTGGGCAGAGCTCAGGCCTGAGGTTTTCTCCCTCTGCAGCTGTGATTTCTGGAGCAGAGACAGGAGTTAGCGACCACCGTGATCTTTCTGACCCCGTCAGCGTCCATCCAACAAGACAACCTGAGGATTCAGACAGATAAAACGTTGAGTTCTTTCAATGGATCTTGAGCAACAAGGCCTTCTCTCTCTGTTTCCAGCTTCACTGCGCTCTGACTGGAGTTTGTTAACTCTGTCATTTGCAGGGAGACTTTACAAAGGTCACTGTCTGTGTATTTTTCATTAACAACCCAGCGCCGCTCACTCCTCAGCTGGATAATGAGAACCATCGCCTCGGCAGATCTGGAGAAACATTTTTGGTGTCAGCAAATGTCGCAGCTTGATGGCATATAAATGTAATTTATCAGCGTGTTTATGTTGCCGGTTTAGTAGGACATTTTTATGCCCCACTAGAGCAGGGATGCTGTGTCAGTGCATAATGACAATGTCACTTGCAATAACAGACAGATTTGGTATTTGTGGCGTCATCTCATAAAGCAGCTCTGCACAGTTTGTGAACTGTGACAACTTTATGATTGTATTTTACTCTCTTTAGGATAACTTTTGAACATACCACTCCGTCGCATGAGAAAATACCAAGAATAGACTGGAGTCTGGACAAGACCAGAATACCCTTTTGTTCTTTAACTATGCATGTACTCTATGTATAAACTATCCTCACGTATTAAAATGTTCTGCTTTAAAAACAATGCATAAAAGTCCTAATCTAAACAGTACCAATATGGAATGTGTTGGACCAAGATTCAGAGGAGGCAGGTTCAAAAGCCATTGGCTATTTTAATATGAAGGCTACAGCTCCGTTATTGCACATGCACATTTGGAACATGCACATAAAGATACTGTAATCTTCAAACAATATGAGGGATTGAACTTCTCCGGCTCTCACATCATGTCTGCGAGGGAAGGGACACTTTTATGGCAGCAGTAAAAGAAGCTGGCTGAACTTCTCTGTTTGATCCTCCCAGGGAATAGAAAAAAGGGTAACACTTTAATCAGTTCAATACCTTTTGTTTTTCGCATGGACTGAACAGCACCGTCACGAAGTAATTGTCAGACTAATTTTCCCTTTTAACCCAGTTCCTTTGCAGATTCAGAATTTTCCAAAGCCTTGTCTTCATTGTATTTTGTAGGCATGTCCCAAGTGTTGTAGGCCAAACTGAGTTGTCGATGACAATTACACAGACTGACAGCTACAAAGAGGGAGGAGGCTCCTTAATAACTTGTAAACACGTTGCAAAATGGAAAAGAATAGTACGAGCATCAGTTAGCCCCATGACGCTGCTACAGTATTGGTTATTACTGATCAAAGGGCTTTTGCTATTGGATAACAGCCATGCTAGCAGTCCAGCCATTGGCAAGCCACCATGGAGGGGCTTGATAACAGAGCTCATTTGAATGTAGTCTTCTTGCTACAGAGGTTTTGCATGCCAGTTTATTCACGAGGTGTGCATTCCCCGTTGTTGCTGTCACTGCTGGTGAGGCGGACTTCATATGGATGACTGCCACTATATCAGAACCAGACCATTCTGACAATTATCACTTTCTAAAACTGCTTTCTTTCAACTAAAAGGGACCAAATAGTAAAAATGAACAAAATCTGGAAAATAAAAAAAAACATAAAAAAAGGAAATACATGAACCCAGAAACAGAGAATGAGCAATGGCAGGCAGAAGAATCATAAATCCTTTCTTTGGTTTTAGTCTAATCAACAAGCCTTATTTCATTTACTTGCTGTTGCCAGATTTGATTGATAGGTCAGCCATTTTTTCATGGATCATTTCACTTCCAGTAAATATGTGCACAACCACGTTGCCTCTCTGAAATAAGAAAAAGAAACACAATTTCTTTTTGTTGTCAGTCTTGTAAACCACAACATTTGTATGTTGTCCAGTAATGACAATGTCAGACAGAACGAGTCCCAGAGGGATTTTCTGGGCTTGAGTTCTGAAGGCCACAGGCTGACAGACACATGTAGGAGAACAAGGCAGAAAGGAAGCCTCATCAGGACTTTGTGCAGCCACCACCCTGCCCCTCATAGCCAAGACTTCTTCAGTGACCGGGAAAGCATAACCTCAAGTGGATGACATATTCTGATGGCAGACGCTCATAGAAGAACAATGTTTTTGTTCAAGGGTGTAACTGCTATTTTTTGTCACCAGTAATTCCACAGTGACTACTATCGATCAATCTCTAAATCTTTGCTGTAAGTTCAAACTGATGAAGTATGGTGAAATGCATAACCACATGTCTGCTGTTTGAATTGGATTTAAGGATTAATGTGCTCCCTTAAATGTTCATTTGAGTCTTGCTACCAAGGGCTAAGTTTTTCTTGTTTTTAGCCAAGCTCCAGGGATAGAAATGTCTGTTGGTCAGTTAGTTGGTCATTTGTCCACCATTTTGGTCTAGAACTAAATAATTGCCATGACATTTTTGCGGATATTCTTGGTCCCCAGAGGATGAATCCTCCTTTGACTTTGATGATCCTCCCACTTTTTCTCTAGGGCCACCATGAAGTTAAGATTTTTGATTCTTGTAAATTATTTCAAAAACTATTGAACGGACTGAAATGAAACTTGGTGCACAGATTCATGCCTCCTTAAAATACATTGTAATAACTTCACTTTCCCTTTGAATCAAGCACCATAACATAGAGTTAGAACCAAATACCTGTAAAACTAATGACATTACCATAACTCTCAGCTGTACTTGTACTTGTACTTGTGTTTGGTGCTACTAGGTAATGTTAGCATGCTAATAAGCTAAAACTATGGTGAACATGGTAAATATTACCTGCTGAACATCAGCATGTTAGCATGCTAACATTAGTTAAGTTCAGCAAACATGTTCTGGGCATACATCGCAGCCGCAATGCTCTTTTGGTCCATTCATATGTGGCTTCATACCCCACCAGGAGCGTTTCAGAAGTGCCCGCCAGACTTTGTGAACTTGCTCAGATTTGGTCATTTTTTCTTTGGTTTATGTGCTTCTACCACGAGTAAGTAGGCTATCTAATTAAATAGTTTCCCTTTGGCTGACAGGGTGTTTTATTTTGAAAAAACATTATGCCATTTGTGTGTCTGACTTCCGGCCAGCTCGGTCTGCTCTGTGCTGCCTGACATGGCTGCTCACGGCGTCCGTCAAAAGTAGAACAGCCATGTATTCTTTGCAGAGCAGAGCAGAGGTGCTTCTGGGACGCTTTTGATATGCACTGCAGCCATGCCTAGTGGAATCAAGCGTCTTCTTTCATCATATTCAGGCCTACTGTCATTTTGACTTTAAGCAAAAGATGCAAATTACCCCCTATTTGTTTTTGCCATGTTCTCAAATGCATAGACTAATGTGAAATACACCACAATGATATTTATTCCAGAATTTGTGATTTGACTTTGCAAATGCTACTGTCCTCTTTATTTCATTCACAATGATGGATTACATCCATTCACATTTAATATCCAGAGTAGGAAAAAAGTGGCAAAATGGAAAACAACTGGGATAATGGTGGGAGGCAAGGTGGTTTAGTGGTTAGTGCTGTTGCATCACAGCAATAAAGTTCTGTCCTCTCAGCTTAAAACTGATCTGGTCGTCCAGTACTTTTCTGTTTGGAGCTGCAGTAATGGAAAAAAGTAGATGGAGCCAACAGCAACTTCCTCACCTCAAAGATGTTTTATACCACAATATACAGTATTACTATAAAAGAATATGATATGTTCCTGGGACTGACTATCAAGCGGGGAGCACTGTGAGTCTCTCTGTTACAGGCTAACAATGTGAAGTACGTATGCACATAGACAAGTCAAACACTTACTGGAATGAGTGTAATGAAAAATACTTACAATGAAATATTTTAGCAACTGACAATTTTGAATCTTTTTATACATTCGTTTCTTGATATAAATGAATACACTAAGTATTTAATGAGTAAGACAAAGACTTTCAAAGTTTTCTCTGAAAACACACCGATCCACTGTGGCCCAGCGCGGATTATAACCGTGTCAAAATGTTCGACACATCTTCACAAGTACTTCACAAGTGCAAGCTCTGCATAACAGTGAGATTTCAAAGAGTTACACCATGAGCTGTGATAGTACACACAACTGCATGTGTAAGCGATGAATCCTTACAAAGAGGCCCTCAGCGTCCCAGGAGATGTCCTCATCTTCACGGAGAGAGGTAACACAGAGGACAAATCATACCAGCTACTCAAACTATCTCTCTAATGTATATTTATAGCACTCACTTGTATTTAAAAAGTTTAAAAACCTATCTAACAATGCTAAATATCTTTGATCTCCTTCTGAGAATAATGCAAACAGATAATTATGTTTACTTTTTTCTGCCTATTGATATATACTCTGTTTTCTTTATGAATATAACAGGCAGTATCAAAGATAAGCCTGTTCGTACAAGGATGCTTTATGACTTCTCTCTAGTCTGCAATTTGTCAGTGTGATATTTTTATTCACTTTTATATCTCCACTGGCACTAATGGCTTGTGGTGCAATAAACAAGAAAACACACAGAGAAAAACATCTATATGAATTCATCTTTTGGTCTCTTTATTTATTTATTTATTTATTTTTTGTTTCCTTTTTTTCCCCCCTCATATAATTCTGGTCTAACAGTTGGTCCACAGGTGAGTTCACATCAAGGTTAGCAAAGCCTCCCTTACTGAACTCAAAGTTGTGAAAGAAAGGATCATTCATTCTTTTAGGTTTAAGTGGTGCTGCCACTCTGTCTGTCTCCTCCTGTTTGAAGATAAAAATCAGCTTGATCTTATTTCAAGCACATTCTGAGTCATAATACATTTTACACAGACATTAATAATTGCTAAAGAAAAACAAGCAAAAAGGTTAAAGTCATAACAGCCATTAAAATATAATAGTGGACAGAATGGAGCCGGTTTACCTCTGACAGCTGATCAGTCGCACTCCTTCTCTTGAGTTTGATCCGCTCTCCGCTGCATGCTAGTCAATCATCAGGAACAATAAACCAAGTTGCTGCAGGCGTGACGGCGTGGAGAGCGGAGAGGAGCATGGTGGCTACTCGTCAGACTAATTAACCATACAGACAGGGCCCAGCGCCATAACCCAAGACAATTCCAATCTGAGGGGCTGTAATTGAAGTGACAAGTTAATTACAGGCTGATATTATCGTACGTTCCTTGTAACACCCCTCTCTAACCCCCTCTCCACTTCTCTCTTTCCTCCTGTCTCAGACTCTTTCCCGTTCTCTCGAACCTGCTCTACCTCCCATCCTCAGATGTGTTAATTAACAACGGTAGCCCAACAGGTTTTGAGCTTGCGCACATGCCCTCCCATACCCCTGACCTTTTCACCTGTGCTGGATGTATAATTAAACGGAAATGAGTCCACTTTGTCTCATTTTCATTTACAACATTTATGAGCTGCACTTTGTAGACTCGAAACTCCCACCAGCCCCGGCGGCAGCACTGCCGCCACAAGCCCCTCAGCTCAGCCCTCTCCACCCTATCCCACCCAGCACCTCTGTGCACCTCTGTAATTAGCGTTAGCATCTTCTTTAAACAAGCTACATAAAGTTTAGTGGCAGGATTAAATCAGATCATTACCATAATATGGCTGTGCAATTTGCCCCTATCTCTCTGCTTTTCCGCCACATCAAAGCCCGGCGGAGCTCTGGTGTAATTGGGCCATGCCGCCTTGTCAAGATGATTCAGCCTGATGGCTGCTCCTCTCCCTGAAAAACCTCCTGGGCATGATAATTAATGGAGAAGAAAGTCAAGTCAACGGGAAGAGAAGAAGAAGGAGGAGAGAAAAGAAATAAAAAAAAAACTTTGGACAGCTCCACATGAATATTTCACACCTCTGACTTATTCAAAATTAACATTATCAATCTGATGCATAATGGATATTAACTTTGTCAACGCTGTTTCCTTTTAATCCAGCTATGTTTTTCATGATGTTCCTCAATCTGATTCCTTATGCTGTGACCTTATGAGAGGTTCTAATGATGTAAGTGAAGTGAAATCAAAGTTTGTTTGGCTCATTGTATCCCTCTTAGATCAATGTTGTCATTTCTGATGAGATGTCGACATGAGGACAGCTGCCATTCAATGAGTTCACATGCAGATGATTTTGAAGCTGATTTCCCTTTGGAGTTAAGGTAACAAACAATGCCTTGTGTATCTATTATAATTTCCTTTTCAAATAGTCTCATGAGACCAATGCCAATGGCGTTACAACAACCCCAGCGTCTTACACAAAATCAGTTTTCTTTGATAATTTACATCATTATGTCACCTTGTAGGAATAATGCAAATTATAGGCCTGCTGTGCCTTTGTTGACACTCTTTGCCAACACACTTTGGTAATGAATAAGGCAAGGCTTCAAACACAGACAGGTGCTGGGCGTCTAGTAAGTCTCACTATGAATATCCAGAGTAGAAAGTCAGCCTGGGTCACTGTTGATTTGTTGCAAATTAGCACCATATGTTTTATCTCTGCTTTTACATATGAATGACTCAAAACACAGAAAGGGAGGCTGGAGGTGGGCGAGGGGATGAATATCGATGATTCCTCTGTATGCCGGGTTCGGCGGAGAGGCGGAGGGGACAGAATGGTGCCTGCCATTCAAATGTCCGTCATCTGTTCAGCCAGTGAGGGAGGAGAGACAATGCTGGTGACAGTTGGTGACAGAGACAGCTGGTTGTCCCACTAGCCCCTGCCTGTGATCCACTGTGAGGTGACACCTCGGCCCAAAAAAAGAAAAGGAAAGTGGAAAAAAAAAAGATCTTTGACGAATCAAAACAGCAGGCCAGACGCCCTGCCTGCGCCAACAGGAGACCAATGCCACGAGGACGCCCGGCTGGCATGTCAGACAATACCTTCTCTGTCACAGCGCCCCACTACTCCTTCTTCCTCCTTCCATCTGCCCTTCTTCGAGTCTTCACCAACCAGCATCGGGGCACTGGGGGTTGTCGGCTAAACCAAGTAACCTTTCCGCTCTTTCATTTCTTTCACCCCAAATTTGAATATGAAAAGGGACTCTCTCTTACCCAGTCAAAGACCATCACTTTAATGACATTTGGCAGTCATTTGATTTATTAGGTTTTAGAGGGAGGGGAGAAGAAATCCACTAAATATTTCATATGCCATGCTAATCCTTGTAATATTGCCAGCTGAAGCCATGTACCTGCACCGCTAAGACGTGAGGCACATGGATTTCTCGCAGTCAGATGGCTGGAAATGCCTGTGAGTCTACTGAATAATAAAATAGCTGTATTGAAATATTTAGACTTTGATTCCCATTAAAGGAATCTTTAAAACATGAGATTTACGTTTCGGGAAGAAAAGAATAGTGATAGTAGAGACAGCAATCACAACACACTCATACAGAACAACCTTCAGCCAGTCTGAATAACAGTCTCTCCCTCTGTACTCCCTCTAAAAAGTAGTTTTGGGGAGAAACAGACGGTATAGGTTCAAACAAAGAGCACGCTACCACGGCAGAACAAATGGCTCACAAGAAGCAGGTTTGCGTGATAGCATGTGTTGTGTTTCTATGGTTGATGTCGGGAGATAGGTCCTACACATATATAAAACATTCTGTGACAAAAGTAGCTTCAGAACTGGGAATGAAAGGAAATGAGGTGTCAGCAGTTTCATTCCACTCGCGACACTTCTCTCATCTCAGCCCTGTTTGACATTTCCACAGCTGCTCCAAGCAGTAAGCGTCATACTGAGGATACCAATGCTCCCTTTGTTCACGTAGCACTTTGTCCATTTGACTGCGTTCCAGATAGACTGAGAGAAGAGACAAAGAGTGACAGAGACGTAAACGGAAGCATGTGGTTTACTATCTGCAGCCCCAGACCTCAAGGCCTTGGTTGGCTGACAGTATATAGCCCTGATGTGCAGGCGTGCAGGCGAATGTGCCACATGGTGCCTTGTCGCCTCCCTTCTCAGGACACTTCTGGTTAAATTTGTCTCTTGCCACAAGTCCTTGGCAGCCACTTCTCCCTCTTTCATATTTGACATTGACCTTGCTGTGACATCACCCCCTCGGGGCACTGTGGCATCATTGAGAGATATGATGAAAGCATCCAAAGGCAGGCCACCATGACTACACACAAAACAGACACCACTTTGAACTCTTGTCTTCTTTTGTTTTCGCTGCAGTTTAAGAGCAGGGGTGGTCAGAGGCCAGCGCAGCTCGTCGTAATGTGCGGCTCACATGTGGCCAGAGCCTGAGTAATGCCGCTTTCTTTGGTCGGGCCATGTCGAGAGACGCGCCACAAATATCCACAGACTGAAATAACAACAACTGTACAACAGTAAACGCTACAGATCTAACATTTCATTTTTAACCAACCAAAACCAGCGTGCTTTTCTATTCTGTTCCACATAACTGCACTGCTGTAGGCTATTTGCAATATGCAATACCCAAAGGCTTTGGAACGGGTAAGATGAGAATTCGCTCTGTTGACTAGAGAAGAAACTGTGATCTTTCTGTTCCCAGCAGATTCTTTTACTTGGGGAATTTGTGTCATAGTGGCATGTGTCACATAATAGTATTGTTTGTAAGTGTGCTCACCTGCACTGCCTTTAAGAAGAAATGATATGCCTTACATGTAATATATACATGTATATATTTTATATACATATACACGTAGTAAAGAAATAAGATCATAACATCTCTCAGCTGATTGCAGAGAACAATGAAGGCCCCTCGGTGACTTAAAGGAAATGAAAACCCAGAGGAGACACTGCTCTGCATCTGCAGTGAGGGGGATCGCACGTAATGAAGCAGATGCGTGTGAGGTTGTGTTTATCTGCGTTTGTTTGTGCCTGTATGCACATGTGTACTCTACGTGCGCATGAGCTGCTAGTTATACATGCTAATCACAGCTACTGGGTGTGTAATTGGACATAACAGGCGTCAGTCGGGCGGGGTGGGCGGGAAATGGCAGTGTGACTCCTTGAAGGCCAAGCTAACTAATTTGCACACAGTGATATTCCCGCGTTGACAACTGGAGGCAAATAAATGAGCTGGGGAACGGCAGCCAGACGATATGCCACCGCGCACCCGCTGCTTGATTTGCCACCAGGGCTTCGGAACCCAGGTAGCACAATTACTGCCCATCCTCTCTCCCTAAATTGTGAAGCGGAAGAGAAGTGACACCCATAAGGCGTGCATCACTGTAATCGAATCTAAATGAAGGCTGTGCATAACCAGAGCTCCCACCTGAGACAGTGGGAGAGATGTGACCGCGCCAGCCTGTCAACACCATGTCAACACACCCGTTCACAGCCCCGTCCGCATGCATAATCACACCAATCATTACAGTGTCAATGATGATAATGTAAATATAAAGAGTGGAGGCAGGAAAGAAGAAGAAGAGGAGGGTATTGGAGAATGATGGGCAAAGCCTCGACTTAGAGAGTAGAAATAGTGAGCATGAACAATGTAGATATGGGGAGGAAAAATGCTCTGTTTAATTTCCATCAGTTACACTAAGGTTACTGTACTGTACATGGTTGGAAGAACACTCATATCACCCCTGTGCCAGGCTGAAGATCACATATAACACTTTAGGTTAGGAGTAACTTTTAACAAACATGTCAGCACCAGATGACAGAAACACAGTTCATTTTCTCATGGGTGCTACTTCTCATTCTCTTGCAAATAATCTCATTTGGTGATCCCATTACAACCATGCAATCAAGAGCTCAGAATATCATTCTTAATAAATAAATGTATTACCTTAGCAATAGTACCATTACGCTAATATTAGCAATGGTACGATATGGCCTAGACAATGTGGAATTATCGACAGAAAAAGTAGCTTAATAAGTCAAATACTTTCACAGCTTATTGATGTGCATTGTGACAGCCTAATGTTGAATTGTAATTGGACTTTTTTTAAACACCACTGAATTGTATGTTACAATCTGAAATAATGAGCTATGTGCATAAAATATGTCTGGCTCCTAGTTTGACATGCTTAGACTGTGACATGTGTAGCACAGGTCATTGCACATGGTTGTATCTGATAGCTGGTTAGCAAAGTAGCTTGTTAGCTCAAAAATGCTGCACAAAAACGGAAGACTCCTGTCACAAAGCCAATTACTCCTATTGAAACATATCCAAAAGAGCCATCACATTCATGCCTTCAATATTCCTGCTGTTGGTACGCTACGGTATGTCAGCGCTAGCTTGCTAGTGCTGGGCGAAGCGCTGAGAGTATAGAGTTGTACTGCAGTTGTACTGTATGTATGACAAATTCAAACCTTGTTATGCATAGTTTGGCTTAAAAATGTTGCACACCAGCGTTTCAAAACATACTTAGTTGCTATTGCTGTATTATCTGTTTCTTGGACATTATTATAGTTTATATTATAAGTCAAGAGATAATAAGTTTACTACTGATATATCCTTTGTGGATACGAATCCTGTAAACTCGTGTAAACTCACAGTATGTAATTTTATGTTTCTGTGTAGGTGTGTCCATGTTGTATAGGCCTACTGTCTGCAGTTTGCAATTATTTTTAATGTCTAGTCAGCAACCAATATTCTTATGATTTGTTAACAGTTTTGGTTAGTTCATTCACGTTTATGGTGACACTATTGTGTCTGTGTATGGTTTCTTCATGATGCTTGTAAGTGACTTTTTAACATTTTAATGTTTCTTAATGACAGATTTACAGTTGAAAACTAGCATGGCTGATTTGTTGATTACTGTGTAAAGAAGACAATAGGTTATGGGAGCCGTCATTTGTACTGAATAATTGTATCTGTGTGCGCCTGTCCGCCTCTCTGTGTGTGTGCGCGCACGAATGTGTGTATATATCTATATATATGAACTTGCTCACCACTGCAGGAGTTTAAATCATTGCTGATGTCAGAAGGGACACGCTCCATGCCACCCAGCATCATTATCAGCACTTCCTGGTGCCAAAGGGGAAGCATTAAATCCTCTCCACCACCCCAGCGATTGAGACTGTCACTGTCATTAACCTGAGGTGACTTCGGTGCAGGCCGCTCAGCCTGTTAGCCGCTATCCCCATTGACATCTACACACTGCTAACCTGCCAGCAACAGAGACGTATGTCTGTATAATGCTTAAGCCTTAAACCAGCCTGTTTCTGGCACTGCTGGAGCAAAACTTTACTCAGTTCCAGTGTAAGTCAGAACCTATAGAGTTACTGCTGATGATCTCAGTGAGGAAGAGGAAGTTGTAGGTAGGATATAGTTTACAGTAGCGTTTTCCACACAGGGACTAGATTAAAATGGACATGATCATGAGTGTCACAACTCCTTTTTGGATTTAGGTTCCATTAAATGGTTTTAAAATTGTTATCATGGTGTGCTGGCTAAAGTTAAGGAAGTTAAATCTGCATAAACTGTTGGTTTTCTTCACATATTTTATTCTAATTCTTTATCACTAAAAGTTTATAAATAAACCAATGAACCCCACTTCAATAGTTCCTCAATTTAGAAAGATCTTGTCTTTCTACGTGTCTCTCTATATCTTTTTGTTTTTTTTGTTTTTTTTAACACCACCCCTGCATTCCAGCAGCAGGGTGCTAAATTTGGTTTCCAGTGTTTTCGTTCCATAATCCCATCATCCCTGTGTTTCAGTCATCATACTGGCCTAAACAGTCTCCTCAGTGAGCGATTTCCTCCCCTGTCACGAACACCAGTGGGGGAAAAAAAGCTATTGACAGCACGGCTCTGGTTAAAGTGGGGATGGCGACACCCTGTTTAACTACGGCGTGTACTTTGTGCTGCAAGTATAACACGTGATTTACAGTACAGTGGATTTTATTTTAAGGGATCCAACTGCCTTCTTGGGTGATGATGAAGTAGCAGCACAGGGATATAGGAAGTCGGACAGTCTCCTGAGGCTTTGACCAGACATGTTTTCCTCTTTCTTTAGCCCACAATTAGAAGCGATAGTCTCCCACTCCTACGATGGCTCCCTCTCCTCAGCAGAGATATATTTATCTGAGGATAATTGGCCATTAAATCCTCACTTGACAACTGTGAAAATGCCACCCCAAGAGTAATCTGGCTGCCAGAAAATGACAACGGTTGGCAGAGCTGTCGACTGCTGGGAGCCACATCAGGAATGGATGGATCTATTCCACACACTCACATCTATACACATGCACACATGCACATTGAACAGAGCTGGCTGTCCTAATCAAAATCTGTCCTGTTCGCAAGCTTGTGATTTTTTTTTTTATATAAAAAGGAAAACCCTCATTATGATCCTTATTAAAAGACAGGTCTAAACACTTCGGATAAAACACCAATCTTTTAAACCCTTCTGTCACTAAAGAGAAATGCACTTTATTAGCTTTATTTATTTTCATTAACTTTGCAAGCTCCCTGCTTTGATCACTTTATCGGGGTACTCTATATTCAATTACGGATGTCGCACTTCTTTGAAAGCCCTTCTGTAAAATTGGATTCTTCTTAGCATAGCATCTGTCTGACTTGAGCTGATCCTTATCATACGGTTCAAAGTATCGGAGCTTACCAGCTTTTTGAGGCTGTCGAAAGCCTGGCCAAGGCAAATGAGAAGACAAGCGTTGCGCTAGAAATTTCTGTCCTTTTCGTCCAAGTGCTTTGGCTGTCTCTCAAGCTGTTAACACGAATCAGACTGAGCAGCAGATACAGTAAGTGTAATTATTCTCAAAGGATGGAAAGAAGACCAGATCTTTGATAGTGTTTCAAATACTGGACATAGTTAGCCCTTGGGTGAACATCTTCCTTTATGTATGTGTTTTCTTTCTTGCTCCGATCAAATCTCTACCAGACGTGTTCTGGCATTTGAAACATTTCCATTTGGAGTTTTTTTTTTTTTTTACATTAATTAAGTTGTGTTTGCATAAATGGAGTGCGTGATGAGAACTTCATGGAAAAAGGTGGTAACAAAAGTGGATCATGATCAGTGAAGTTAGATTTGTACTTTGGGAGAAGGTGGTTGTGGTTTTTGTTGTCATAAACATCTTGGATCAGCGTACAGTATTGGTGTGTTTTATTGTCTGGCAAAAAACCACTGACCATGACAGAGCGGTTACCATAGGAATGTGAACATTATCTTTCACAGAGGAGGTCGAGGGGGTTTCTCTCTTAATCTGGTAAACATGTGTTGGAAATAAAGGGCTGATTGAGTTACTGTATTTGTGTGAGGTTGTGGCAGAGTGACAAATTTTTTGTAAAAATGCCATAAATGTATGGCTGGCAAAATAATTTGTTCTGTCCGTGTCCACTGCAGCGGAAGATTTCTCACCGGATGGGAATGCCATGTATCTACTCCGCTCCGAATCTAGGCCAGAGCGCGACTTAAGACACTTACAGCACGGCACCTGTATATGGAGATGTCGCAGGCTTTCAGACAAGTTAGCTAGGAGAATGGATAAACCGTGCTTTGAGTGTAGCCTGTCTTTTTTCTTTCATGTCATTTGTGTTGCAGATTCAAGAGTTACTCAAATCACAGCACCCTGCCAGAGCATGTTTCAGGAGACACCCATCTCAGATCCCCATCCAGGAAAGCTGAAAGCTTTCTCTGATATTATTCAGATGGTACTGGACAACAGGCCGAGGATGAAAAGTATTATTACTAATAATACAGCCAGCAGCAGGATTTTGCTCTAAAAGCTCCAGACTGTGTTGTTTATTAATTCAAAACAGTGTTTCAGTTTCACAATCCATGTTATCAAAAATTCCAACATTGTCTTGAGTGCAATCTCATGTTGGAGCGATAATGGGATGGAAAGTACAGCAGAGGTGAATAGAAGGTACGTAGCATAAACTATTCACCAGAGTGCATGAGACAGAAGGAAAGGGAGTGAGGGAAAACAGTGTTTCTGTATTTCTGTACCTCTACCCACCAGTGACAACACCCAAAACAGACGCACTCTACGTTTTAACAGTTTGTCAAAGAAGCTTTTGTTTGTTCCATTGCGCTTTTTTTTTTTTGTCTCTGTTGTTTTTTTACACCGCTCCTTTCACATCAGTCCTTTACTCTGGAGGCTGCCTCGCCGCTCACAAACAACAGCACTCTCCCAGTCGGCTCTGTTTGATGACCTACATTACATTCTCTTTGCATGGAGGTACAGCGGGCTTACATGTTGTGTGTGCATAAACTGCGGTGCAAATGACTCGAACAAAAGGGAGGAGCAGCCGTACGGGGATGGAAATGAAAGTGCGTGCCATTGTAGGGGACACATTGCATCAAGAGAGCTCAGTGTAGTCTAAACACCGCCACTGAGGGTTTGTGTCACTGATGATGGCTCGCAGTGGTGCAACGTGTATGAACATGCTTTACGTGCATGTGTGTGAATATATACATACAGGACGTGTGCGCTCATCATCAGTTTGTTCCACACACATGAAACACAGCTAACGCTCCGCTGGGACCAACTGGCAGTCCTGGCTTCCTTTCTCGGCTTAGGCAAGTTATGTGTAAAAACAATAACAGCAGTACAGTGTATCTTCTACCTTTGGGGCTGGGTGTGGGAGTCTCAAACCAATGTGCATCTGTAGTTGTGATACCCAGAAAATGAGCCCAAATGAGTTTCATCTGGCTGGATGGTGAACACACTGGAGGTGCTTTGATCGTAATGCAAGACTCAGCGCCCCACATCATGGTAAAACCATGTACTCACTTCTTTTGTATGTACGGTGATTGTGCTCGACAACGCAATGTGCCTCTTCTAGCAAAACCACATATGTTCAGCATGGATGAAAAGTCAACTCCATAATCATTCAACAACAGCCCCTTTGATTACTGGTTTTCAAGCACGGGCAATTTCACCATCTGAAAGCCACGTCTCCGCAGTGTCTCTTATGGCACTGTTGCAACTTGTGTAATGTGTCATGTGGACGTCTGTTCTCTTGGAAGGAAAAGCTCACTTCTGAAAGAGCAATTGCACAAATTAAGCCCATTCGTTTCCCCTCTCCAAAAACTAAAAGTTTTGGTGTTATCCCTGAGAGCAGCACTAAAGCAGAAAGCTAGTTAAGCCCCATTAGGAGCTTGCGCGCTGTGACGATCTCATTGGAAGTGCTGGATGAAAATTGCCCGGATTAATGTGTTAATCCACCTCTTTAAAATGCTAATGTCCATTTTATGCCCATTAAATCTCAGTGTGCGTTTTCTTTGATGCATGCAATTTCTATCAATTAAACACAGAGGAGTGAAACAGGCAGGAGGGAGATTAGTTCCTTCGCTTCAAGCATGAATTTCTCCTTTTGGTTTCATATTTATCTTGAATGGGGAAGGAGGGGGGTTGTTTGGAATAGGTTTCTGAAATACAGAAGGAGCAATGTGGTGATATGAAGAATTCTGGGAGCCCTGTGTGCCTTTCACAGAGCTTATAACAAACCCTCAAACATCCACTAGCAGTAGAGAATATGTAAACATATTACTAACGTGATTTTTCATTTGAAAACGTATCTGTAAAAAAAAAAAAAGACTTTAAATTTAAAAACCCTTTTCATTCACTTTCTCCTTTTTTATATGTTCTTCCCACATACCTGAACAAGTACTCCTGGGGGTAATACTGACTACAGTACTATAATTTTGTAAGACATCACCTAAATTCCACCCCATAATATTTGCATGATTACATGTGCACAGCATTTTATGGTGATTAATAATTGTCCACAATTTTGAATCAAGTGTTCAGCACTATCACATCAGCACTTGCAGCGATTGTAAATATTTGAGCTGTAGTGCCCCAGTGACATCACTGCAATAACCATTAGGCGAATACCTAAAGCTGCTCTAATAAAGATTTTTATATTAAAAATAATCAAACAGCACGTATAACGGGAAATGTGCCGCTTGTAGCGATGGCCATTCTCAAGTTTTTAAGGCCCAAACTTTAATGTTTTGGTTCAATCTCACTACTCTCATCAACCTTGTCTCCTGATAAGAGATACCAGCAGCTGGTTTCAGCAAAGAATCTCAGATGAACCCATTAGCTCCAAATAAAGTTAGCGACTTGCTGAAGAACATAATAGAGCGTTTAGCAGCTACAGAGCCAGATATCACCATAAAGAGTTGGCGTTGATCAAAACAGTTACTTGTATACACACAACTGTATCCTGTAGTCATGTTGTAGCCACTTGGTATTACTGTTCTGAGAGTTTAGAAAGTTTACTTTACATTTTTGAGGACATTGCAAAGCTTATTACACATGTATAACTGTTAACAGCCCCTGAAATGGGATCATCACTTGGATGGTGGTAGGAGGTGGAGCATGTGGCCAGAAATTGCCCTTTTCAGTGGCATGAAACAGCCCCTACTGAATGCCCATGCTGTCTTCTGGATGGGTGAATAAACAACCGTTTGGTAACACTTTGCAAACATGTATCAACTCAGTAGGGTCATGATATATCAATTTTGTCTTTACAGCTTATTGCACTGCCCCCAAGCGGAAATCACTGTCTATGTGACGATGTGGCCAGTACAGGTGAAAAAAATCTGTCCTGGAGATAACAGATAATGGGACTGTAAATCTAGTTATTGCTGAGGTAAGGTTTGCAAATGTTCAACCAACAGTATACAATGGGAGTATACTGCATCCTGTCCAGGTCATTCAAACAGCTAAATGGTGAACTTCACAGTTCATAAGCTGTGGTTCCCTGAGTTCCTGACTCACAGTGATACACACACATCAGAGCGTTAGTGATGTGATTCAGCACCATCGTCCTGTAACTGTGACAAAACCATTTCCAGATTAGTCAGTGTGAATCTCCAGAAAACCATAAGTATCGATTATGGACAACAATCACAAATTACTGAGCTGAATCATGTGTCTGCAAGAGCCTGCAGATAGAATAAGCAGTTTGGATAGAAACGAACTGTGTGGTGAATCCTGTGGAATTTCTCATCCCACAAATGGCAGGATGACTCGCGGATGCCCTCGCTGTTGTGCAAAGCCTTTTAAGACCAGGAGTGACATAGCTTGTCCAATCACAGAGGCCTCTGCGGCTGACCATAAAATGCTTCCAGATTTGTCACACACAGACACACACACACACAGACTCATTGTTCAGAGTTAAAATGCTTCCAGTAAACTCACATTTATCATGTGAGCACTATTTTTGAGGTAGAACGCAAGGGATGATTTATGGAGGCATTTCGACTTCTCTCGCGCTCGCCCTCCATCATGAGCAAAATATGCTGCCGTAAAAGTAAAATACACCCTGTGTTACATGGTGAAAATGTTCTAACTCATATTTTATTTACTCATGCATTGTGTGACAAGTTGCTGTGTGCCAATTGAGGGGCCACTGGCTTTTTGGGAGGTCCAGGAAGCTATGAATATAGATTATTTAGATGTGGAAGTCCGTACAGTCCATTAAGATGACTGAAGATAAAGCCAAAGCCTTAACTGATCCTGTTTACAAGGACTCCAAAGGCACTAAGCGCTTGGGAGGTGCTTCAGTTTTGTCTTATTTGGGTGGGGGTACCCCCAAGACAACTTCCTCCTCCTCCTCCTCTGCCACTTGTCCCCATCCTCTAATACATGCACTAAAACAACTAGTGCTCCCACTGGCAAAACAGCCCTTCCTCCACCGTAAGCATATGTGGACTATTCAGTGGGATGGGTAATTTATTAAAATTGACCTAATTTTCCGTGATATATCAAATCTCTGCCTCAGTAATCACAAGCCCCATTTCATTGAGCGAATTAGGTGCCCACTGCTCGGTGCGATCAGAGGCCTGGAAAATGAGGCCCGGACTAGTATTAGAGAGTGTTCACAGTCTGCTAATGGTCGGGGATGAAATAGATTACCGCAACATTCATTACAGTTAAGCGACAAAGTTGAGCAGCCACATATTAGCACACGGTCAGCACCGTTATTACAGAGGCCTGTTTAAACATACATGAGACTTCTGAAGACAGACAATTTGTAGTATTGAGGTCCTGGTGTGGTGGTCTAAGGAGAAGTTTAGCCAGATTCCTATATGACTACTAGAAACCAGAATATTTAAAAATTCAAACATTAAAGAGCATTTGAATTTCATGCATTTAGCTTTAACTATCATCCAGAGAGACTGACCGGTTAATGGTGATTAATTATGGATCACATTCATCATTCTGAAGCGATAGTCTTGATGTTCAGCGTAAGGAATAGTTTGACATTTTAAGAATTACGCGCATTGTGTTACTAATGTAAATATTACATAATACTCATTTAAAAAGAAATTACATTACCTATTACCTGTTAGGCTCCAGCCGCACTGTGACCCTGATGAGGATAAGAGGTTACAGATAACGGATGGATGGGTGGAAGGACCCAAGCTACAGTTTGGAGATATTAACTGACCATCAACAGCTATCTTAGAGCACTCATCAGGTTTACATATACCCCAACTCTTAACCAGTGGCTAATGTTAGCAACCCAGAAAAGATGACAAAACATAAACACTTATTAACTGCTTCCCCACACCTCCAGCCCCTGTGCCAGAAAGGTTATAAGTAAGGCATTACTATCCAACACTAGTTCAGTCTGAGCTGGAGCCAGGAAGTGATTAACTAAGCCCAACATAAAGGTGTAAACACAAAGTCCGGCTTTGTTCACACTACAGAAATATGGCATCACCTCAGTCATTAACAGTGTGCAAGTTACTTTCAAAAAGTAATAAATGACATATTACTATGTTAATATTTTCATATGAAAGTAATAAGTTACTTTACCAAAACCTTCTGTGTAGAGTAATGGATAACATCAATCACCAATGTAGATGTAGATAAAAAAATATTCCAGCTGTACACACTGATGCTGCTTGTCACTGTTCACGCCTCTCCTTTCCTGGAATATTCCAGCTCGACATGCATGTCCTGTAAGTGCTCCTTAGCTCACTAAACTCAGCCAAGTGGTAACGCATCTCTTGACATAGTAAATGTCATAATATCACAGAAATCCTATGACATAACACATTATATTACTTCATTACCGCTTAAAAATAATATATTACTGTAACGCGTTACTAGCTATTTCCCTCTGCTTCCAGACGTTCTGCTATGCAAGGCTAATTGCCACCTGGCTCTAGCTCCTTAACTAGCACACATACTGGAAAGTGGTGACAATCTTCTCAATCGTCTGCAAGAAAACAAAAAACATTTTCCCCAAAATGTTGAACTATTTCTTTCAGGCCATCCAAGCAACATTACAGTAGTTTATTTCTTTTGACATAATGGTTTTCTGAGAAAATAATATAATTTCTGGATAATATCCAAACAATTGACCACTTGGCAACATAAAAACTTGATATTATGCTACATGTAAGTGTTTGGACTGAAAATCTTCATGTTGCCAATGATCTCTTATAATATAAGTAGGCGAAAAATGATGGAAAAGCCACAGCCTCTAAATCAGGATAACTTTCCAGATATCAACAGCAGAGTGCACAGGCAAGACTGTATCATTCGATACAGCTGGATGGAAAGATGACTGAGAATACCACTCTTTAACATTAGTATTTCTTCCCGTCTTAACCTCTAATAGAGGATGACAGTAATCTAATCCAGGGTCTTGATCAGCAGCATAAACACTGGAATCCAGTTAGTAGTGAGGTCTCTCAAACACACCATGGCGCCAAACAGAGTGCTGTGGCCTAAGCTTCAGTTTGTACCAATGACCTAAATACAAAAAGGTAGATAAAATGTACATTTCATGGTCATGTTGAATGCAATTATTCTAAAAACTGTTCACAGCCCAGCAGAAAGTGGATAACTACAAGTATAGTTCTCTTCACATCTAGCCAAACCTCAGAGACCATTTTTGCGTGGAAACAGACAAAGCCTGGTCATTGTCATGTTGTTCTGCTTGTTTTGGGGTTGAGGCAAAATTAGTTGCAACTGAGTTTGAGGTCCCAAGACGGCATGCTCCCACGATGTTTGGGCCACCATTTGTCATTATACAATTTGTCTGTACTGTTTTCAACAAACAGGAAGTCCCTTAAAACCAGTGGAGGACCTGGCAAGGACGTGTCTCCTCCGACAGGCTCATAGAGGAGGACTGATGGGATTGGACAGATTCAAGATGGTGCGGTTATATCTGATGGCTGGGACTTTTCCCTCCCACTTTTTCTGAGGAAGGAGCCAGTACACTTGGACGGCTTACCAGCCAGTATAGCGCATGAGACATCTATCCCACAAAAAACACTGTCATTCTTGTTCTCCTTTTGCCTCTGGTTTTTCTCCTGAAACACAAGCGTCCATGCGTTCCAATAACTGAAGCAGCATTTTGGTTTGCACTCCAAGATTTCCATTACTTCCCCTCCCTGTCTTCCAGTGGTTACAGCTGGTGTTGTTGGATTGCATATTGCAGCATAATCCTTAGGGAAGGCATTGTTATGGAAGTTGGGTCTACTGCACTAGAATCTATTCTGACTCCATTCAACAGCCTCCCTGTCTTAACACCACAGCTGTCAGCAATGTCACTACATGATGAGCCGTGACACCACCGAATCTAGCAACGCTTTGTCACCCTGATACACTTAAGCATTGGTTACAGAGCTCTGGCTCGGCAAAGACATGCTGTCAAGTAAGGAAAGACCATTATCTGCAATAGACACAAAAGTACAGGGGATCCCTGCAGACACAGAGATGATTAAGGGCTAAGTGTCATTCTTTCTGTCTTGGTGTATTTTTTTTAAAGAGCTCTATCTCTTACTGTCCTTTTTACCGTGTGCCTCAGACTTATAGCCCTATCCCTCATGCCTGCTCTGAAGGGACACAGACCACAGACCCTGACAACCATGTTGGGGTATTATCCTGAGGTAGTGGTCCTGGTCATACACCATTCCTCCTAGAAACAACCAAAGATGGAGAAAATATGAGAGATGGGAGGATTTACATACATGTGGAAAGCTGATGAGCACAGGGACAGCTAAGTGTGAGTGGGATTTACAGTGATGGGAAAGTATTTTAAGAATGCACACACAAGAATCAGAGTCTTGGTTCCGGGGGCCAAAATAATGTAGCTAAGCCTCATTGACATTGGCCTGGCTATTGGTGTCTGATTTCCCAATGACGGTACCACCAGCATGCCACTAAAACTTCCAGATTTAGAAGCGTGATTCCCACTGTGGCCAGTCAACTCTTGAGCACTCACCGCACAGTACTGTGTGGCATTTCAAATAAAGGTTGTGATATTTTTTAGACAATCATATCTAGAAAATGTAAAGAATTATTCTGCATTACTGCGAACATCCATGCCTTACTTAAGGCACCTTTCATGGTAGCTAAGCAATAGTTAAAATGGAAATAGACAATTATTGTGCTTCAACTTATTATCAAGTAAACGTGAATTGCACAGGGTAATGGTTATAGAGCAAAGCCTCGCTTTCACTATGTAATTCTCTGCCACCAGGCACGATATTTCCCAGAATAATGAAGGCTTGATTTTATATATAGACTAAATAGAATATAGACTAACAGACGCCTTTTCATTTAATGTTTTCTTTCAATATTAAGGTTACTTATGCCAGTTCCTGCTGTGGTTATTTATGCAAAGCGTTAACGTTGCTCAAACTATGTTATTATATGCAATTCAAATCATTACAATTACTTTTGCCTGCCCAAATTCAATATAAAATTGTAAAACAGTTTAAAATGGACAATTAGCTGGGAGCAGTAACTTCTCCATTTCCCAAAATGTTAAACAATTTCTTAAAGGAGAGAGTTATGATTTGCATAACTTGTTCATTTTGACTGTCCCAGATTTTGCAGCCAGTTTGGTGCGCTAAATGGGATCTTTCTGTAACAAGTCTGCTTCTCTAACCTCTAGGCTACCATAAGCCCATGTATCGGTCTGAAGAGTGGCATTAGTATTCACAGAGACAGACAGACAATCAGGCTCCAGTTTTATCACTCAGTATTTGTAAGAATCAGATCTGAGACACAGCAGTATCAATAAAAGATCTCATTTCCAGCCGCACTCGAACAACTGCGCCTCTTTCAACCTACATTGTGGGTATCAACTGTGCACTGAATAATGAAAAGCAATTATGTAGCTAAACAAAGCCATGGTGGTAATAGGCTTTTGTTTTATTTTTATCCACAAAATGAAAATAGATTCTGTGGCTGTGTGTGGTTTTCTTTTTCTAGATCCTGTGGGTCATGCTCAGGACACGCTCTTCCTAACACCAGTCTGCCTACAGCAATATTGTGATGGAGGTTCCAATCCTGATGAATTAGATGGCAAGTTCGCATGAATGCGGGGGACAGCAGCAGACAATCTGGAGGCAAACGAGGAGGAAACACAAGTCGGCTGCTTAGATTGTGTCTTGATTAATAATTCAACAACCAGATTCTCTATCCAATGACCCCGGTAAAGAAGCACAAATTATTTAGCAAGCTGCCACATCAGTGCTTGGTGTGAGGACATGAAGCATGGGCTCTCACTGAGGTATCATAGGAGGCATGTGACCCTCTGCTCAGGATGCATGCCGTATGACACATGGCCTTGTGGGTATTGATGGCTGTATCAGGGTACAAGGGTACGGTTTCTCTCACCGGTCACCCATCCAGGGTAAACGTATCGGCCGGGCCTGATAAGACGGGTAAAATGTACGCTCGTTATCAACAATGAATGATTCAGACAGAACAAAATGTGTGTCCTTATAAAGAAAACACATTTTGGACAGATGGCAAATACCTGCCATGTTTGAAGCGACAGCAACTCCTGAATGACTGACTGCACAAGATCAGATCCTCTATAATGTTTAATGTTAAATAGCACTTCATAAGCAAGTGCGGCTAAAACTAAGCCCTTCCCCGCATTGGACTGTTGTCTAAATATATACGTTTTATGTATAATAATGGAACATGTTGATGTATTTCTGCAACACCTTTGTCACCAAGACAAAGTCCTGAACTTGGTGACATACAGTGAAATGAGACAGCCACGTCTGACAGCATGATTGTCACCCTGTTATTTTTGTTGCTCTTAAAAAAGCTATATACTTTCCACAGCCACTCAAAATGTGTTATGATTTCAGAGCGTGCCAAAGAGAGAGAGAGAGAGAGCAAGGGAGAGGGGACAGACTGTTTGCATGCACATAATGCAGGTGTATGTGTGTTTGTACACTATGCATGTGATAGGGAGTTAGCCTTGATGTTAGTGGTGATTGGGGTCTCTGTGAGACCTCACACACTGGGCTGTGGGTGTAATTGCCCCTGGCAGGCCGTCCTGTAACCATGTGGAGACTTAGGGAAGAGGAATGGGGAGGAGAGTACGGGGCCTTTGTTTGTGGCAGCCGCCACATGTCTGCCTGTGTGGCAGTGCCGAGCTCCCGGGTGTGGAGGCTTGGCTTCAGGGAGATGATTGTTATAGCACTGGTGTTGGCTTTAAAAATGCCTTTTTAATGGGAATGCATTTCACAGGCAAGAGCAACGAGGTCTGGGAAGCCGACATCACAGCGGCAGGGTACAGAAGTTCAGCATGTGCTTGCGTCTGGAAACAGTTCATCAGTGGAAACAGCCTGCCATCTGCTGCTGGACTCCAGAATAACAGAAAGTCTTTCCAGACCTGTGTTTGTCAGAGGTTTGCTCTTCTGAAACAAATATTTTATGACAGACATATGCAATTTCTGCTTGTAAAAGAGTTATTTATAAAAAACTTTAAATGACAACATGTAAAATGATCCTAAACTCAAACTCACATTATATACACACGCAGGACCACCTTTCATGATTATTTTGTTTTGTGGGTTTTTATATTTAACTTCAAATAATTGGGTCAAATCAACCTTGCCTTGCTCTTTTCCATCATTTCTCCCTGACACTGTCTTTCCACACACTAATTCTGCATGTAAACAAACATGATGCATATGTCATCAGTCGTGTAACTGTGGTTGTAAAGTAGCTTAATTAAAGATCCATTCAATACATGACCTTTTCCACTTACCTCAAGCACTTTCAGCGCTTTTCCTTAATGAACAAATGAATTATGCAGTAACCTAGGCTCAGCCAACAAAAGGCATTTGCTGCCTAATGTGTTTGCCTAAATAGCAGTGAAGAGCAGGCCTACCTTTTAAGTGGATAAGGTACCTCTGTTCAGCTTGCGGTAAGTGTCTAGTTTAATTTAATTCAATAATCCTGATAAATGAAATAAATCCCTTTTGGGACATCCATTCCTTGAGTAGTGAGATAATATAAAATGAGGTTCACAGAGAAAAAATTAGAACATTATGGTTGATTGAGCTTTTACAAAAAGCAGAAATATTAATACAGAGATCTTCTTTATGTTTATAATTTTGCAATAATGAATGAAGGCATCCATGTGGAAAACAATCAGAGCTCGAAATGGATGACAGTGATTGTGAGGCTTAGTGAAAGAATGCATTAGCATTTTCACACACTCCCAATGCAAATTGTTTCACTTAAACTTTTTAAATACCATTTTGTGTTCTGACTTAATTTTAATAAGTTTGCTGATAAGGAAGCATAAGCATGGACTTGAAAGGCAGATCGTGAGTCTCTGCAACACATTTATTCACTATTTGATTCATGAGAGGAAAAGGGAAAATTGAAAAGAATGAAAGAACATGATCTTCTCTGAGAAATAATACATTTTGTGCTGAATTGAGATTATTTAAATATAATAAAAATATCCATATCAAACATTAATTTGAATTCAATATAGATGCTTGTATAATTGAATGCACTACTTTGCACAAATTAAAACAGGCCTTTCTGGAGGCTGGCGCTTCTTATATTGAAAATGTTTTGCAATTTTGCTTGGGCAGAAATCCATTTAATAAACATGTTTTGTGCTATACGCATTTATTATATTAATTATATTATATTATTACTGTTTGTGTATAACTCAGCAAAATGATTGGGGGTTTTTAGCATAGACCCAAGCACATAAATATGATACATACTTTACTTTTTCAGAATGTGTTTACTTTCATAAGAAACGATTACCTGTATTTGTATATAACAAATACAGGGTGAGTTTAAGTAATAGCTTAAATGGATTTAAAGCTGCAGCACCACCAAATCTTTTGATCATTTTGGTAAACGTCAAGAAGATTTTAATTCATTTATTTTGTGTTCTAGTCTCAGAGAACCTGTCAGTGATCTCACTCTAAATAATGGACCTACTGTAAGTCTAATTCTGCTGTATTTCTGCTGTACCTGTGTATTACCACAGTGAACTGTTTTTATTTAACCCCTCTTCCCCCCTCCTCTCACTGACTTATCACTTGTTTCCGGCAACTGCAGCCTCTTGTAAGTCAAATTGATTGAGTCGTCCTTGAACATCTGTTGTTCAGCCAAGCCTCAAAGGTAATCCCGCTAATGGCCCTCTAAGCTATCCACATAAACACACACATAAATAAAAATGTTTCCAAAGAGATTTGGTCATTGACTTGCTGCTAATCAATTCTGCAGCTGCATCTGTTGATGAAGGTTTGCGAAGTACAGAGCAAGATATATGTAGCGATCAATGCCTGGCACTACACTGGCTGGGCAATGAGTGACAGTCACAGCTCCACCGGGAGTCAACATTTACACACAGATGGACCGGGCCCGTCGGATGTCTTGGCAAAAAGGCTGCTGGGTACACACACACACACATACACACACACGACAGTTAAACACTGACCAACAGAATGTTGTCCATCAACGACACAAGAGGGGAAATTATGGAGTCAGTAAAGTAAAGAAGTGGCATTCCATAATTTGAGCTGCTCTGGAACAGACTGATATGACTGCTGTTGGATGAACGCCACTTCAGAAACCCAGTGTTTCAAGGTTTTGGGGAAAAAAAGGAAAAAGGAGCTTTTCAAATAGCTGGCCAGGTATATTTTTTTCATATTTTGTCTTAAAATCTTTGTGTTATTGGAGCTTTCTTACTGTATCCACACGATGTACACCATTAGTTTAACAAGGGGAGTAATGATAATTACCAAAACTGAGGCTGAGGTCACACATACAGTACAATTAGGGCATCAAAATGCTGCACTGTTAATTATCACAGCCCCATACTGCATTTGCCTTATTACTCTTATACTGTGTTGTCATTTGAAGTATGATAATTACACCATCGCTGTTTTATTTGATCAAAATTCTTCTGTCCAGTTAGATTAAAGTAGCTGACATGGCATGGCATTCTACTTTTGAGTGATGACAAACACAAAAGGACCGAAACATACCTGCTGTTTCCTCAACATGATACTTGTAGGGAGACAGTCGGAAATTTCTTCCAACACCTGGGCTTACAGCAAGAAAAAAATATCTGCATATGACAGACCAGGCTGGGCTTTTTTGGATCATTCCTGCTGCCAAGCAATATTCATAAATTTAATTTCCAATCTGCTCTCCTTTTATTAGTTTGGGTGTTATTAAATGAGATTGCTTCATCTTATTATATTTCCAGGGCCTGCGAATGTGGCTACGAGCTGATATTCAAATTCAATAACATGGCCTGTACTTAGTGCATGGCACTAATAAATGCCAATGTATGATGCATATGAAGACGGGGCTCAGCGTGGAAGTCGCAGCGGGCAATAATAATGCTGTGAATGTCCTTCAGAGGTGAGACATGCCTCTCTGCACCCCTGTAGTCTGCTGTTCATATGCCTGAAGAAGCCCAGGTGACCTACATACAGAGATGGGGAGTGCTGAAGAGAGGAGAGGCGACTGTTCATATTTTCATGTATTTTATTAACCAAACTAGACAAATCCCCGAAGAATGTAGACACTAGCTTGGATACTGTACGTCAGAGAGAGAGAGTATGTAAATCACAACAATGTGACTGACCTTTAACCTCTCCATTGGGTGCTGTTGGATCCATGTTTGAACTGACACCTGTACTATTTGGTGTGGGAGAAAGGTAAACAAATGACCAAGGAGCTATAGTGTGTGGCGGAAGCTTGGTTGCAGTGTCTCACCTCTTGGCCTCTGCAGGGTTAAAACTTGACGCCTCTCCTTTTTTCCTATTTTATCGCTGTAACCTGACAACTGCTCTTTCAAAGATCGCAGCTTAGGAAGCTTAGCTGCAGGAGCGAGTGACCTTTACTTTTATTATGAATATTTCCATTTCATCGTTATTATAGAATGAAATCTATGCATATGATCAGCACAATGGATTTCTTTTTCATTAGTTGTGTAAAATGCCACTCAGTGAATGGAGGGGCAGCCGGGGCTGCCTGCCAGATTACCCCAACCTCCCCTCCCCTCCCCCACTGGAGGGATCTGACAATTGGAATTAATATGCGTGGAGCTTTTCCTCTCCATTTGTTGGCTGAGGTTTTCCAGGCAACTTTATCAGGGGTAACATTATCGAGAGCTTTGCCGAGAGCTTCTTCATCATGCTCACATCCGAGTCTGCCCAACACTTGTCACTGTCAATCACAAGGTGATAATACACAGATGATTCTCTCATTTGGTTTAATAAAATCTCCAGGCTTATTTGAACTGCAGTCATTACAGCAAATAATTGCTGCATTGAGGTTTTAGCCAGGCCATAGCCTCGGGGATAAGGAAATACTATTGCTATATGAAGGATCTGGCTGGTATTTTTTTTTTTTTTCTTTACCTTTACTCCCCAGTTGTTCATATTTCTAAAATGAATATTACATTTGAATCTAGATTTGGCTTTCTTTATTCAAACTAACATTATTATTACATATTATCTGGACATGGAGTCATCTTTTTTCACTTTTTTATGTCTGCGCTGTCAAGACAGGTTTCACTAGGGACTGCCAATTGTAATTCTTTACTGTCATTTAAACCAAATTGTGGATCTGAATCAGTGGACCTAAAATTCTCTGAAGAAATGGACTGACAGAAGGGAACATATTTCATCTTAAATTTGAATTCTGATGCCAGCTGAAAGTGTGTAGCTGGAAAATGCTGCCTGAAACCACAATATAAATCTTTCAGACGGAAACAACGGGCAATAAAATATCCAATTACATCATTGATATACATGAGAAATATAAAAAAGCATCTAATGCAGATATGATGCTTCCAATTCAAATGCATGCACTAGCTTTCCTGTAGTGTAGGTCACTGCAATATGTGTCTTAGAGTGAGATTTTTCCATTTTTAGTAATATTTTCATTTAAATAAAAACGAATGCTCCAAAAGGGTAAAAACACACATTAAAATGTAAAGTTTAACTTCAGTTGCAATACATTTTCCAGTATAAAAAGGAAATCCACCTCCAACGGGTCACATATTCAATTAGTTAATCCAATCTCCACACTTTAATTACATTCATTAGTATATTTGTTTGACCAAACAAGGTCACAATAGTTGATTAGATAAAGAATCAATGGCAAAGACAAAAAACTCATTACGAAAGCAGTGGTGTGGATATTTGCACCCTTGTTTGTGTCAGACAGTTTATCTCAATGTCGATGAAGGCAAAGCAGGCATAAACTTATTTGTTTTGAGGTGGTCTTTGATTTGTATGTGTCAAAAGAGTGATGGTGACCTTGCATTGTTGGCTGCCCCAATAAAGAAGCAGGACACTAATTACCTTTGTCAGTGAAGTGTACTTGGGACAATATACAATCAGATAACAATAATGGAGTCAATAATTTGTATTTACTCTGAAACTTGGACAATGTAATTTCTCCCAATTAATGCAACCACCCATGCATTAAATTAGTTTTTTTTCTCTCCCAGAAAAATAATTAGGGGTAATTGTTAGGAAATCAATCAATCAGCAGAATGAACTGCCAATGAAGCGTGGTCAAAACTAAAGAAACGTGTGACACAGATGGCTTGGATGAGTTTTACCCTCAAGGGACTTTTGCTGTGCAGTACACTGAAACATTAGAATTAAGGCCATAATAAAGTATGTTTATCAATGTGCTCTGGAGCACTTCCTTGAGACTCTTTGTTAACGTCTGTGAAAACCGAACAGACAATGTTCAATGCAAAGTCACAAAAAAACACACTGAACAGAGTAGACTGACTTGGCAGTCCTCCATGTAAGAAAGCTCGTTTTAACCTTTGGAGAGCACACGATCGGGAAGAAAAATGCTACATTATTCATATTAATGTACAATGATATTAATATTTATGTTGACTAAAATTCATTGATTTGTTCAATATAATTATTTAAGTCTTTAATGTTGAAAATAATCAATCTCCTATAAGGTTCCATACAAGAATGTTAACATTTCATAATCTGTGTGGCAGGTTTAACGTTATACATTTTAATCTGTGGCCCTACTAACAATATTCAACCTTCAATGAAGCCCATACAGATTATAAAAAGGTGAAATATTAACATTAACCATCATGAAGAAACAGCTGGGTAGAGATTTTTTATATATAACTTTTTGCAAGCGAGTTAATTAAACATGGCAATGTGACCATTTTCACAGCAGATATCTTAACATGTTATGGTAGGAACAGCACAAGTGTAATCAATAACATTAATAACAACTGCATTCAATTTAGATTAGCCAGTCTCAGGGCTCCTCTACTTCCCATACTGTCATAGTTTAAGCAGCAACTAAATGGAACTGGGCCATCGTTAATGCGATTAACTTCACCTGTGCTTTTCCTGCTGTTATAAGTCAAAACGTATGCTGTATTTCTTGTAAAATTAGCTTTTAGCCATGTTCCTGTTAACAACTTTTCTTTTCTGAACAGAAACAGAGCAACTGTATTTACCGTGTGACTGACAGCAAGCGATGATACCATCAGCTGTTTTTTTCCTCAGTCCAGTACGCTTTCCCTTTCACGTGACGTTGAAGAGCCAGCAAATGAACTACGAGGACCTTTAATCCTGTAGACCAATGAGAATCCGTACTCATTCACAGAAACGCCCCCTCATTAAGTTAGATTGAACTCCGGTTTCGGTGTCTGTCAAATTATTTAGCTAGCTAACGTTAGCCAGTTAGCTGGGATGACACCCAAAGCAATGGCGAGCAGCTGAGCAGTCTCTGCGAAAATAAATCGCAACACACGTTAACAGCTCTGTTAAAGGGACGTGTACAGCTCTCAAGCAAATACGGTGAGTCACGCCACTGAGCTCTCTGACACGAACAGCTAAAATTAAAGAAATAGTTATGGAGCAACGCCAAAGGTAGCCTTTTAATGCTAATGCTATTGATAATGCTACACTCACTTGACTTAAGTGTGCCAAGGGAAGCAGGTGAGACACCGTCAGTGTGTGGACATTAACATAACCTAGTCTAGGAGTATTTAGTCAGATTTCTAGCTGTCAGCTAATTACAGTTTTAACTGTTTGCCTAACGTTAAAGTGCTAAACGTTTGCTAACGCAGCGTTAGCATTGTAACCCTCAGGTAGTGGCGAATGACACTAGCTATAACTTGATATCCTTTCAGAAATGCCACATTATTAATAGCAAATTACATCAAAATTGAAACACGGGTCTCTCAGGTACTGTTGCCGTCCTGCGTTAGTAACACAACAGCCTTATTGTACGTCAACAATAATACAACCGTTAGCGTACTTCATGAAGCAGTCAAGTTAGCACGAAGCTAAGCCATACCCAAACAATCCCTCATTTTAGCTCACTCCGGAGTAGTAACATTGCCTATTGACGTTTTTTCACTTCGTACTCTGTCGGCACTTAATAATCCTTTAATTATTGTCAAGTTGCAACGATATAAAGCTAACAGTGTTAGCTAGACAGTATTGCATCAGCAATAAATGCTTGCTTGTGTTGTGTGTGTGTGTTTACAAGTTGTTTGTGTGTGAACATTTGTTCATCATGTGTGTTTTCTCTTTAACGACAGCGGCGGATGGCCCCAACAGCATTTCTCGTGGGACCTACATAAAAAAGAGGGACACAAATCTGAACCTCTGAATGAGTAATGAACCTAAACCCCTTTTGGAGCATGTCTGCCAATACAAGTCGTAAGGTAAAGTCAAACAGACTGTGAAAAACACAAAGTGAAACGTGCTCAGCAGAACTGAAAACCACCCATTCAGCAATTTGTTTGAGAAAGCATACAATGTCAAACTTTATAGTAAAGAGATCGTACAACGACTGAACACTTGCATTAGATGATAGTGTGTAAATATGTGCAAGTCCTCCTCTGAAATCTGCAGGACACAGTAGTCATGTGTCTTTTACAGAGTTGAACATTAGACTCTCCTCTTTACTGTATTTACAACCCAGTAATGGTGCATGTGATAAACCTACACATTCAACTGAATATATACTTTAAAAACATGAAAGTTGTATGCATCATACATTATGTGACACAAGTTATTTTATATTCATATGTTGATATTAAGTTGGCTTTATTGGTGGCCTTCAAAGGATCAAAATCTTATGGCATCGTATGTCAAGGTGTGCTGATAAAAGATGGGAGAATAAACTGACTCATCCCTTGGAGTTGTGACTTTATCTCCCAGTGAATCAGAATACAATGTTGGTGTCACAGCACTGTGTAAACATGAAGGTGACGTGTCAGTACTTCAGTACCACAACTTTGTGTCAAGTTTTAGACTACAATCATTGGATATTTGAGAAACCTTACTAATTTGTCTGCTCTGTTTTGTTCTTTTCTGTCCAGCCTTTATTTGTAAGAGGGCTTAAATCCTGCACCTATTCCCACTTGTATTTTCCAAGGAATCTTGTTAAACTGGAATTGTTAATACTCCAGTACTCCAGGGTGTGGTCTCCTACTAAATCCACTTTTTAAATTGGCTACTTTCTTTAAATGAAGTTAAACTCTGTAACTCATTGAACAGTGTAAATGTTGTTGACTAGAATCAACTCTGTCTTCGTTTCGAAAAGTTGTAAATGTGTCAGTGTTTTAGCACGTATGGCTGGAAGGTGAGGTAAGTTGTAGCATGCTGGTGCAACCTTGGTGAAGTAGGGAGGAAGCAAACAGTGTACCTTGAGAATGAGTGTGAGTTAATTTTGTCCTTCTTAGTCAGAGGGACGTTCCAAAAACATTCTTCAGTCAAATCGGACTTCAATGAATGTTCAGGCTAGATGTGCTCCATTAGCACACTACTCACTGCAAGCATTCCTAGCATACTTGTATTAGTCATCATTCCTGCTGCTGTGTGCTTGACGTGCACAGTCACACTGTACTGTGACTACTCTTATCATTCTGAACAACATCAGTAAGTTGGAATGATAGCTGAAAGTACTTGCTCTTGTCTAGGTACTGCTTCTTGATAAGCTGCAAACCAGATGGGCAGTGTAACCTGAGTGGTCTACTCTTGGCTTTGCATAATGGCTCAAACAGTAGCCTTCTCCTATCTGGCTCTCAAGGCTTTTAGTCCACCTGCTTTTTCACATAGCTATATGTATATATATATTTTTCTTTTTACTGCTGATGTATTGCGATTTGTTATATTTCTCATACTACACAGCAGAGATCTGACGAGGAACAGAGTGGGCTCGGGGAGCAGAGATCCAGCCCTGCCCGGCTGCCCTTTGGCAAAAAGCAGCTTCCACCCATTCCGAAGAATGCAACCCCCATCACCAAGCCTGCATCAACGGGCACCCCAGTCCAATCAGCCAATGGCACGCATGCCTCCTATGGCCCTTTTTATTTGGAGTACTCTCTGCTGGCTGAATTGTGAGTATTGGTTTAGTATCAGAATTAAAAGTTCAGCTGGTTTGTCTTTATTCCCATGGCACTTGTTGCATTACATTTTTCTATATTTATACTTGTTACTTTTTAAATGTTACACTTGCTTTTAAAATACATAGGCATAGTTTGTATTAAATCAGGTTCAAAGTATCCCTTTAATTTGGTACCTAAAATGAGTTTTCTCCCATTTGTATTGATCTAACTTCTCACCATGTGATCTGCAGCACTCTAGTGATTAAGCAGAAACTCCCTGGAATTTATGTCCAACCATCCTACAAATCGGCACTAAGTAAGGAACCCCTTTTTGAAGTTCATGCATGTTTCATACACTACACACCTTCTTTAATGCTCAACATCTGCTTTGCAAAAAGAAAGATGTAGAACTAAAACAAATACTTACTTTATGTAGTATGTTTTGTACTGTTTTATTATTATGTCCTGCAGAAAATATAATTTTGCTCTGTAGTCTCTGCACTATAAAACATAACTCTGTGCATTTACACTGCTTAGTTCATCATGGCTCATTCCTGTGTTGATGGAAGCAAGACTCTAAAATGCCACATGTCTCCCATCTTTAGTGTGGTTTGGTGTCATATTCATCAGACATGGCTTGTACCAGGATGGAGTCTTCAAATTCACTGTGTATATTCCAGATAACTATCCAGATGGAGAGTGTCCTGTAAGTGTAGTGTCCTAGTTTTTATTTTTTACTCTTTACAAAAAAACAAATGTTGGAGTGTATTTTTGAGTTTTTTAAGGGTATTTTAAAGGGTTTTGTGTGCATCCATTCATATTCTATTTCTGCCTGTGGTCAGTTTTTTTTTTCCCAGGTCAGCAAAGGTTGAAAAAAACAAAACAAAAGCATATCTTGAAATATCTTTCTTTTGGAAATGTGTCTATAATCACATTAAAACAGTTAAACTACACTTTTTCTTCACAATGAGATGACTATTATGGATAATATAAAATTAGGACTCTTAAGAGTAACAATTGATCTGGGAAACAACAGAACGGTAATAAAATTTAGTGGAGCAAATTGTTAAGACAACCCATCAACCATCTCTTCCTTATGCTTCATTTCAGAAATTAGTATTTGACATCCCAGTCTTCCATCCTCTTGTTGACCCTGTGTCTGGAGAGCTTGATGTCAGAAGAGCTTTCACCAAATGGAGGTATGCAGTCTGCCTTTATGCTGATGCAATTTACATTTTCATCTCATCTTCCCCATTTTCTTTTCAGACTTGAAGAAAATATATATTTTAGAACTTGGGTCTTCTTAGTTTTGTACACCATCTGGTGATTTCATTCACCAATATTCTTGAAAATGGTTAAATGATTTTGTCAACTCTTGTGCTGTCGTAGACGGAATCACAACCATATCTGGCAAGTCCTGATGTACGCTCGTACAATTTTCTACAAGATCAATACCACGGAACCACTCAATCCAGAGGCTGCTGTGCTGTGAGTGTCTGAGCCTCCGTTGAATTGGTTTTATCCTAAAGGAAGAGATGAACCATAGAACGGTGACACTCTCTAATGCTGTGTGAAATTGCCATTAAATATCACCTCTTTTTGTTGTACAATATGAATGCATTTTTAAATGCCTTTCTTTTACAATTGATACATAAACATAAAAACCCATACTTGATTTTTCTCAAATCTAAGACATCTATGCAGACAAAGGGTTTTTTCCTTTCATAATTTTTTGGCAAATTCTGTGATTATCTTTGTCAAGATAATCCATCCTGATCACGGTAAAATGTACGGTTTTAACTTTGAAAAAAACAAACATTCATCAGGCAATGAGCTATGGCTATTTGACATCGGGCTACAGATACCAATCTCTTTTTTTTTTTTTTTCGCAGGAGGGCAAAGTTTTGACCCACCCTGCTGTGCCTCTGATTGTCTGACCCTGATTTCCAACAAGTACTAGCCAATCAGAGGCAGAGTAGGGTGGGTTATGACTTTTCCCCCCCTGGTGGATAAATTTTGTATCTATAGAAGAGCTTGCTGTGTTGTATAGATTATTTTTCTTTTTTTATATATATATATTGCAGAGCCATATGCATATGAATGTGTTTCTGGCTTTAGTCATAACGCAAACTGTCTTTCAGATACGAAAAGGACGTGCATTTGTTCAAAAGCAAAGTGGTGGATAGTGTAAAGCTATGCAACAGTCATCTTTTTGACCAGCCCAAGATAGATGATCCCTACGCAATAAGGTTGGTGGATTGTCCCCACTTTCAACATTCCTCAACCCTCACCACTACAAGAAAACACACCCTGTAATCCTGTGTGTGAGATGAAAAGGGAAAAACATTTGATGCTTTCTTTTACACTCTTTACTCTTATTCATTTGATAGTTTTTCTCCATGGAATCCAGCTGTTCATGAAGAGGCAAAAGAGCGGATGTTCACATACAAAGTAAGTAAATAAACACACAAATACAAATTTTGCATCTTCAATTATATGTGAGCAGCAGAGTGCAGTCTGTAGCAGTTCTCCTCCTAGACTTAAAACCCAAAGGGTTTCGTTAAGAGTCTGAGCTACCAGCACTTTGGTCGACCTGTTCCTGTTATGCAACTGCTAATTTGCCTTTGTTGCTTTAGAGACGACCTGAGGATCACCATAAGGGAACGCATGTGTCAGGGTTGTCTTGGGTGAAGCCTGGATCAACACAGCCCTTCAGTAAAGAAGACGGTCCTCCCCAGAGCTGAACCTGCAGTGTCGCTGCAGGAGCCACTAGAGGGAGGCACATGCATCCAATGCCACGCCACTGGCTTGCCTCAGCTGTTTATGTGAACTGGATCCTTGAAACAGTTGGGAGAACTTTATATTCAATCTCCATGTAATTGCTCAGCTTTAAAAGCTTTGTAGGCATCTCCACAAATGGCTTTAGAATAAAGAGAGTTTGTATCATATGTAAGTTGACAATGACAAATGGATGTCTCGGCAACATCATTTAGGCTGTGTTGCAATCAAAGAGCTTTCTCATTTAGTTTTTCGGATCCATGCACATGTTGGGCTAGGTGATAGAACAAACTGTCCCAAAAGGAGCTGAAAAGTGTGAGCAAAGCAATTTGCATTCATACAGTAAGTATAGTCGACTACGTGATCTATACCACTTGTTGAAATTGGCTCAGGACTGTTCATTTGTCAGACTTGGAATGTTAGTCACAGCTGTGTGATCAAAACGTCATAATTTCCACCCCTCTCATTACCCAATTTGATTGACATATGTTTTATATTTGTTTGTTATTGGACAATGATTTCTTTTTAATTCCACTGTAGAAACAATTGTCTTACATAGTTCCTATAAATATATAAAGCAGAGCAGACAAGTGTGGTTTTAAATGAGATGCTAAATAATTAAGCTCATGTATTTTATTCTGTCTGATTTTAAATCATTTTGGATGTTTTATGTAAAATTGGTTATTAAAGTTTGATGTGTAAATATTGGATGCTGTGCTAAGCTTTGACTTTAGCAGAGAGTGGTCTGCTTGGATTTTATAAGTGATTGTTTTGGTTTTATTAGCTTTTATTTTGCAAATGTTACTTCACAAGTCAAAGAAGTTGGTGTAGGATTCCTACATAGGTCTGATGGAAAATCAGAAATTTATTTTGATAAGGTTTAGTTCTTAAATAGTTATGGAGGAGCACAAAATTTCATTCATTTGGCTACAAGAACACTTTTTTTTTCTGTCTTGCCAGACAAATGTCACTTTGTATGTGATGTCTTCATCTGTAGAGGGCTCTGGCTTAATTCATAGAAATATTGCCTAGCAGCTTTCAATATGCAAATATCCTCAAAAGGTTGAGTTTTTTGTTTATTTGTTCTTCAATGTGTGGCAACTCCAGAATGAAGTGACTATATTAGAATAGCAGTGGTGCTGAAACATTACAGCTGCTGTGAAAGGCAACGACAACAAAATCTCACTGTACTTCACGCTGCCATTTTGGCTGCTGGTGTCTTCAAACTTGAGTTTCAATGTGTTCTATATCAACCCATTTCTGCTCCAGTTTACGAGAGACATTGCTGCGTATATGACATGAGATACAAATGCTTTTGTCTGAAATCAATAAAATTATCAAAAACTAAGTTGTCACTTGAAAATGTATTTTTGCACTTGGGGAGGGGGCTTCACTTGATGCAAAGATTATATACAGACCCTTTTCTGGAGTGAAAATGATTTACTTTGGGGGTCTAGTTTCACTCACCATTTGTAAACTAGTAGTTGTTACTACTGTCACATACAATTATGATAAGATAGACTTTAATGATCCCACACTGGGGAAATTCACTTTTCCACAAGGTGGATAAGAAATGACTCATAAATGAGAAGTACATATGGAATAAAGCCTAAGTAGCGCTCCTTCTTACATGGTGGGAGTAGCAGTCTATGCCTAAAATCGGGCCAAAACATAACATTAAAATTTAGTTTTAATATTTATTATACACGTGCACTAGGAGACTAAAATAAATTGTATAAATTAAAGATTTACACACTATTAACGTCGCATTATGCCTCGTCCAAATTGGAATACCTTAATTTAAAGCAATATGTCAGCCCAGTCAGCCACCAGAGGTCGATATGTACCCACGGTGGAGAGCAGCTCTCCCACTCCTGTCATGTTTGCATTGAGGGGAGACTCCGGTGCATGTGCGAAAGTAAAACCTCTCCGGATTGGCTCTGGCTTGTACGCGGCCATCTTATGCACTCTGTCAACATAAGGACTTTACACATTAATTAATGATTTAATCTGGCGCTTTCTGGTGATAGCTGGGGCCGCCGACGCACCAAAAGCACTCATACTGGGGGAACCGGATTTTAATTTTTCACGGGAAAGTGAAACTGTGGCAAATTGTCGGTGGTCCAATCAGAGAGCAGAACACTAATATGCAAATAAGGTGTTATCGCAGTCACGTCAGCAGCAGCGGTAGAGCCGCTGTGCCGTGGTCGCCAGCAGGAGTACAACTAACAACACAGTCACAACTTCGCCGATAACACTCTCCCTACGTTGACGCCTGGAGTTGCACTTTTGGGTTCGTTTCAGGTAAGAAATAACACTTATTTTGAAGGTGTTTTGAGAGGTGTTTCGGACTCGAGGGGTTCTGTTTCATTCAGGCAAGGAGCTGTCAAATATCTGACAGTCAGTCAGTGGGGCTCGCCTCAGCTGTCTGATGACACACCGCCTTGCTGAGTGTGTATCTTCCCGGCAGACATAAGACTGTTGACTTGCCAAACTTGTCCGCACTAGTTTCCCGTAAGTTCGCGTATAAAACAAGCAAGTGCCACCGCACTTTCCTCACAGTTTGCCGGGTTAATGATAATGCGCTTGGCTTTAAAGTAGTCCTCCGCGGTTGTTGGACATGGTGGTCCTGAACTGACAGCGACCAGTCGGGCTCAGTCAGCACCGGACCTGTATGTGGACGCGGTAACTGTTAGCAGTACCGATATATAAGCAGCTTTGTAAAAAAAGAAAAAAAGAAAACAAAACTCGTTCGAGAATAACAAACTAGTTGTATTATCATGGACACCATCACTGTGTCGACCTCTCCATCCATCTCTGGCCTCCTCCCCCCTCCTCCTCCTCTTCTTCCTCGGTGAGGAAGCGTCACGACACCTCCTTGAATCCTGTGGCTCCCAAAGTGGAGGCTTGGCTAGGAGCACGTGCTAACCCGTCTCAACAACACGGCTAACATTTAAAAATATAAATTTAGAAGTCCTCACGCGCGTGCATTTTTAGTTCCACTTGGCGAGCAGTTGCGCTTAAAGTAGCGCAACACATTGCCGCCTCGTTGGCTTATCAAACACCGCGCTCAGACTGAAGCCATTGCTGTGTGTTGAAGATGAAGAGGATGCTGCCTGACTTTAGAGGTGAGCCCGACGGCTATTCAAAGAAAGCACGACTCCTTGTCAAAAACATCGAAAAGTGCTTCGTGCTATCATTGTTATAATTCAGACATTTAAAGAGAAGTGCTACTTCGGTCACAGCAACATTTTTGATCCCAATTTGCCTAACTTTACGCATCTAATATTGGCTCAGTTCATAGTTTGATGCCGCTTGATTTGAGGTGCGTAGAAGTGGCCATTTGTATGACATCAGTCACAGGACTCAATGGCCATCTCAGGACAGTTAGGTACACACTTCTTGTTGATATTTGGCACGAGTTGCACGTGTCTACATGGTGCGCACGACGTCACGATTATGAAGGAAACAGCTGGAAGACGTCAGAGGCTTGGGTGCTGGTCTGAGCCTCAGGGACAGATTGGGGGTGTTAAAAGGTTAGCAGTGACTTGGCGAGCAGGCTCAGGACTATGCTGCATTGACTCATGGAACCAGGGAAAGATGATACAAACACGTGTTGTTTTGATGTTATTATCTTAAGACATTTTACTTCAGTTTCCTTATGGTACATACTGCTTTACATCCAGTTCACTGATTTAAATCCAGCTTGTATGGAATGCTTACTCTATCTCAGCTTCCACCGTGGGTGCGGCTGTACCTCAGGCCTGCTTTGAATGGCACCATCGTCAGGATATCTGCCAAACAATTGTTGGAAATAATATATATATATATAGAGAGAGATATAATAGATATAAATTAGTTGAATCACATACATTTTTGTGTCCATACATTGTCTTTAACCCAATAGTGTCAAACCAAATGATTAGTGCACATCGAAAATTTAAATCTCTATCATCGGGAACAAACCTTACCTAGAAAATCCCTTTACGATGGTTAAAGATGTTGTTATTATTACTTGAATATGACTGGAAAAAGTTGCAGTTTAATGTTACTTAAATTGTTGAGTCGTGGCACATTTCCTTCCTTATTATTATCAAGTAGTGTCGTCTCTTCTTTTTTTAGGCAGTGATTTAAATGCCTTCTGTTTTGGTTGTTGACAGAGTGTGTAATAAATCCGCCATCAGTATATTGCCTACAAATATAGGCATCCAAAGAAGCTTAAAAAAATGTACAAGTAGTCACATTTCAAGACGGTCACATGATTCCGCAATAAACAAGATAGTAAGGTACGGACTGGAGTGAACCTGTAGTTGGAAGCACAACCCAAACTGAAAACAGGAATGACTTCTTGAACATGAACAGATTTTTATTGAGACCTGTTGGTTGGTTGGTGGGGAGAGCGATATTTTTCTACCTCTGTTTGCAGCCCTTCTTACCGCATGTCATCCTCTTCTGTCCCTGCTTTCCTGTCTGTCTTCGACTGTCCTGTCAAAGACATAAAATGCCCAAAGAAATAATTTAAATAAATAGATACATTGATTTACTTTACCAAATTATGAATGCAGTGCTGGAAATAAAACTTAGTATGAACTGCACTCCGATCCATATGTTTAATAGCCTGGCCTCTGTCCTCAACAGAATTTCTGGTGTAAAGAAAATACACTCCATTATGTCTCAAATATCTAATAACACCTTGGCTTGTGTACAAAACCTAGGTGCTTATCAGATAAGTGATATGATACTTGAACAACCACAGGTGTGACAAATTATGAGTACTCCAATTATTGACTAAAGATCATGGATTATTTCACATAGACTTCATAAACCACAGGACTAACAAGCTGCGTATCAGCCACAGAACAGATGGCACAGTGATGCAGTGGTTAACAGAAGATCCTGACCTGCTGGCCGGCTCGGGCTTCTTTGTGTGCAGTTTGAATGTTCTCCTTGGGCCTGCGTGGGTTTTCTTCAGGTGCTTCAGTTTCCTTGCACAGTCCAAGCACATGCAGGTTAGGTTTATTGGTGACTCAAGAATTGCACGTAGGCGTGAATGCAAGCACGAATGATTGTTGGCAGCCTGTGCAGGGTTTACCCCGCCTCTCACTCAATGACATCTGGGAAAAGCTCCAGCCCCAAGAACCAATAGATACAGATATATTCATGTAGGTGTTTTAGTTTGTTACGGGCCAAACAGCCCACCTAGGCAAATTTACCTTTTAACACCTCAGTGCAAATGTTGAGAAGTTGGCAATTAGAATGACATTTTAGTGTAACAGCTCATCTTATGTTTGTCAAATAAGAGAATCCTGTATTTATGTGCATTTTCAAATTCACTTGCAGACTGAATAAATACATAAATAAGTTGTGCCTGGTGATGTGTATTGGGATTTAAGGATATTTAGCCACTAAAACACCCATCCTTTGAACTCAAATTCTCTTCAAAAGCCAATAGCCAGAAAGCCAATGACCAACATCCAGTGGATTTAAAAGAATGGCATACAGAAAACTCTAAAATATTGTATGTCTGTGCTTATTTGTGCTTTTGTGTGACTGCCTGCATAGCAAGTCAGCATATAATGATTGACCTGGGTAAGCTACTGTGATCTTCCGCTGGTCTGTGGTTGCAGACATTCTCTCTCTCTCTCTCTCTCTCTCTCTCTCTCTCTCTCTCTCTCCTCTCTCTCCCTCTCTCTCTCACACTCAAAGGACCTCATCTGCCTGTGTCCCTAGCTGTTGAAATTCTATCAGCTGTCTGCACCTCCCACACATTCTGCAGTAGCAGGGCAGGCAGCTTCATTGGTTGTGGAGGTGGGGGGTTGAGGTGTCAGAGTGTGTGCGTGTGTGAGTGAAAGGGGAAGGGGTACAGGAAGAGGCACCTGCTGATGGCTGGCGGTTGGTTTGCACCAGCTGGTTGTGCTGCACACATGAAAGGCAGTGCTGATAGCTAATTGACAGTACCAAATTCCTCCCAGATCCTTCCGACCTTGCACTACCTGCCATTTAAAAGCTTTTTTGATGCATGCGTATTCATGTAATTCTACTAGCCTACAAGCATATACCACTGATGAGGAAATGGATGATAAAAATAGATGCAGTGTGAAATATATACTTGATAAGTTGTCATGCCATATTAGAAAGAAAATTACTTGTGTGTGCTCAAGTTCTGATTATTTTAATGAGCATCTTTGTTGTTTGTTTGCAAACTGTGATCTGATGTTCATCTAAAGCATAGATTTATACAAACACACACTTTTCATCTTTTCACATTAAGGCTGTATTTTAATATTTCTCTCCCTTTGTGTTTTCGACAGGGACATAATATAATGGACATGCTGTAGGTCTGTAGACCTTGAGGCACATTGGGATCTGCCTGGATCCACTGGAGTTCAGTTCCAGTTACCCTCCAGGCTCTGCCATGGACTTCTTTAATGACCCCAACCTCTTTGTTGGAGGTTTGGAGGGGCTGGATGATGATGGCTTCCCTCCAGCACCATCACTCGTGGATGAGCTAAACCTCAGTGCTGACTTTGAGCCCCTCCAAGTGGAGCCTATAGGCCCAGGCAAGCACCAAGACATGATGCCGCCTGTTTCTACCCAACAAACCATGCCTACTTACAGTGAGCAGATGGGTCACTACATTGGCATTAAGGCACAGAATCCTGTCGGGCAGGCATTTTCTGGTCCTGGGGGCACAGGTAGTGGAGGTGGTGGCATGATTGCAGACCAACATGGTCAGTACCACAATGCTGCCCTGAGCCAAGTACCTCAATCCAATGGGCTGTTTTGTAACAGTAGCAGTCCAATGTGGGGTAACCAAGACCAGAATGGTAGTATGTACCACCCCTTATCTCAACAGCAACAACAGCTTTGTCATCAGCAGCCACAACTGCACAACCAGCAACTTCATGTCAGACAACAACAAACACAGCAGCAACAACACCACCCATGTCATCAACAACAACAACAACAGGAGCAGCAGCACAGAATGCGACAGCAGCTGCAACAGCAGCAAAGTCATCAGCAGCAGCTGTTAAACCAGTGCCAGCACCAACAAATTAACACACAGACTATGTCCCTGCAGCAACAGCAGCATCACAACTTTTCCTTTCACCAGGGTGGTCAGTCTCAGAGTCAGCAGCAGGTTCACCATACTCAGCAGCAGGTTCAGCACCAACTAACTGTTGGAGGGCCAAGGTTCCTTTCAAGGGCCCTGCCAAGTAAGTCTTATTTGGATCAAAATGCCTCTCTGAGTGGGACTTGCTTACAACCGCAGCAGCAGCAGGGTAGCTACCAGTTGACCAGGGGAGGTCAAGCCTTCTCTGGATCAGGACCAGAAGACCCTAACCTGCCTTTCTCCATGCATTCGTCATCTATGGTTCACTCCCTGCCCACATGCTCAGTCAATTCTGGCACCGCTTACCAACCGGCTCAGTACCCTGCTTACCCTGGAGAGCCAGAAATACCCAGTCTCAGTCAGCAGTCTTTGTCCACGGTCTCAGTGGCTAGGCCCAACACCACCCCTGCACCCCTCTCTTCTACAGTGCCTGAGCTCTCAGGGACAGTATGTCAGTTTCCATCCACAGCTGTTATGAGTCAGCAGCACAGTAGGGCCCCGGTTAGCCAGGCAGAGCAATGTGCTTTCCGGACCCTACGTTGTTCTGGAGAAACCCAGGGAAACTGCAAGTCATCTGAGATGTTTGGCGACTCAATGAGCTGCTACACCAGCATGGCCAGCCAACTGCCCTCTGAGCAGCCTCAAAGCTGCGGGGCTATCAACACTAATGGATATCAAGCATTGGGAGACAATCTCCTGGCATCAGAGGTTCAGGATGGAGACCTGGAAGGCCTGGGGCCCCCGGACCTCCTTCCTGACCTATTGCCCCAGCTGGAGGCGGCTCTCAGCCAACAGGATGAATCCAACTGTTCCTGGGCTGATTCCAACCCGGAGAGGGGACATGAGCAAAGGAAACAACCACCTGTTGTATACAAGGAAGAGAAGGTAATGTAATGTAATGTAAAATTTTAATTTTAGCTTCTTAGAAAAATATAATGTGAAAGATATTTTAGCTGCACTGTAGCAGAATTCAATATTCTCTTTGTCCTAGTCTGATTTATATCCATAGAGCCTATGCACTCTCTCTTTTACCCCATTTCTTTGCAATGTAGGTTAATGAGGGTATTTGGTGGAGGGTGAAGGTTGATAAATTGAAATGATTTGAAGAAATTTGATTTTATATTTGCATTATTTTAATGGAGCACATTTCTTTGCTGACATTAAGTATTTTGATGTGCGCTTCCCGGTGTAGCATGGCACAGAATCTAGCCACTGGTGTAATGTTTAACCAACTATCCCAGATAGAACATGTGCTTGTCTAGTAGGAAACCTGCAATCAGTGGTGGAGTGGGGGAAGGTGGAGAGGCGGTACCTAGGGCCATCTGAAACCTTCTGAAAATGATAATGGTCTGTCCAGGCTGGCCTGTCTATCTGCCTTGTGCACCGACAGCAGGTCAGGCCTGATTAGGCTAAGAGTGGCAGGAGTGTCTTCAGGACTTAGCTGTAAGCATACTTAGGGCTATATCAAGATGTGGGTCAGGGCAAGCCAGAGGCACTTGCACACTGCCTAGCTGGAGTGTGGGGGAGGTTGCACGCTGTTGTGGTAGCTGCCACAGTTTCTGTGTGTCTGTCTGTGTGTGAGTGCGAGTGCATGTGCACATGTGAGAGAGCGGGCGGGAAGAAAAGAGTGTGGTGGAGGAGAGTGGTTAGCACTTGAAGGAGGGGGAGGGGGTTTAGGAGATGGAGAGAGCAATAGCTCATGGAAAAAGGAGAGCTTAGGAAAGAGACAGAGAGGAAGAGCATGAGAGAGAGAGAGGGGGTGGGGGGGGGGAGAAGCGGAGGGGGAGGTTGGGAGAATGCATTAGCTGGCTGTAACAGGCTTCAGGCGGTTCCTGGACCTCAGTTGGCTAGTAACTTAGCAGCATCCACACAGCCTCCTGGCCCACAAGTGACACATGACCAGCAGCAAAAACAACAGATGTTTGATCATGGTCTGCCCACGTAAAAAAAGGACATTTGAATTTCAACACATCTTTGTGTTCCTTTTTGATATTATTTGTTAGATTTCAGCATTTCTCTTATTACAGAAACAACATATGCTGTTCCAAAAATTAAACGTGTTTTGTTGAGGGCAGATTTTACACAAGAGCACTCCTGTTTTTTATGGCCCACGTACCGACACGGCTGACTTTCTTAGGGCCACAGACAACACAGAAGTGTTATTTGATGTTATCTTACCAACCAGTATCTGCACACTAGTGTAGTAAACGCATGAATGATAACACTTTTACAGTAACGGTTACTTTAAAATCAAATGACTCATCAAAGTGACTCATTTAAATCTCTCTAAACAGGGTCCTCTTAGTGGCAGCATATCCATTGTGTCCCCTCACTTCTGAAACCAAACCTGTGCCTATGCGCCAAAACACAACCTGTGTGTTGAGTACTGCCTCGACTGTCCCCCGACAGGCAGCAGGCGACAACTAAACTGGTGGTCTGCCTTACCAGAGCTCATCCACAGAGGCCATTTGGCCATCTGCAAAGGTCCTTGATTGAAATGGGGCCATGAACCACAGCCATACGAGCGAGCCTCTCCCTGTCTGTGTCAACATTCAGCCCTGTGTTGATGCTTACAGGCTGACTGTGCTATTCATGTGCACTGATGTGTGAAGAGCCTGCTGATAGTGTATTTGCTGAACAGGCAAGGCATCAGTGGATAGCTGTCCACTCTTCACTCCCCTGCAGTGAATGTGGCTAATTAGGATTTCCAATGGTTGTAATGGTCAGCTGCAGCTATGATGAGCACACAGGGTTCAGGATTGAATAGTTGTCCCAGGTTGCCATATTCAAAGGTTCACCTGAGTAAACATAATGTCTTAGGCCCTTTTGCAATGGATGAAAAATCAAATGAACAGTGTGTGTAGAACTCTAGACTGTCCCGTGAATCAATTCAGCTGCATTTATGGACGGATAGGGTCTTTCTCTGAGGAGGTAGTTCAAGCTTACAGGCAACAAGCACTCCAGTGAGATCCTTCTGTGCTGGATGCCAGTTTGTAACATGTACTCATGTGAGTCAGCAGCGAGTCTAAGGCAGCGTGTAGTCAGGAACTCAAGACTGACGTCTTTGCATGTGAAAGTGGCAGACAAAATAATTATGAGGATGTAATAGACCACTGCGGGCAATGTCGTAAATCAATGATTGGCAGTGTTATTTTCTCTAAAAACTATCAAAAAAATGTTCAGCAGCAAACTTTTGTTCTATGACGACGAGGCGACAATGACAAGTTAAAAATTCACTGATAATAAAAACTGTAACAAAATGTATGCTTTGTTTTGGTTGACGAGACTAAGTGGTGGGCTATCTTATGTTCAAAAAATTCATGAGATTTTCCCCCATGTAAGTATGAAAAAGGGTGTTTTCAAGACTCACCCAACCCATTTCAAGAACAAATTGCTACGTATCCGTTAATGAACCCCTCCTGACCAGCAAACTATCAACTTTATGCATTATAGTAGCACAATTGTCAGGACTGAGTGCCACAGCACTCTCTGATCGTGCTGCTGGGAGCAACTTGGGAGCTGTCCTGAGCGCTCTGTTTTCTTTTCTCCCCTGCCCAGAGAACTGCAGTAGTGGGAAGATTTAGGCTAAATTAACAGACAAATTGCTCCAAATGTGTTGAATAACCCTTCATTAAAGATGTCTTTATTTCTCTCTTTCACACACATACACACGCACACAAACACTGAAGAGAAAAACAGCCTATGTGTTGTTGTTGACTAGAATAAAATTATGAAGAACCATGAACTATGAAAATGACTAAAATGTAACTAGGAGGTTTGTCTTAGCACTAAATCTAAAATAGCTGCCAAAATCAATACAGATGAGTGGTTTGATTGCTAATTTCTTTCAACTTTAGACATCCAGTTGTAGTTGTATTTTCAATTTGTGTCTTCCTCATTCCTTATTTTGTATTCTTGATCACAATCCCGATACGTCTTATTTTTATTTGATAGAGCTTTATATAGGTACAAATTAAACTAAGCCCCAAAGGCAAAAGGGAAACTGGTTTTGGAGATTTGCGGGGCAACAGCAGCATATTTAATAGGCTTCTTCCCAGCATACTCAACTTGCCACCCTTGTAACAGTCATACTCTTTAGTACCAAAGGAGACGTCATTTCAACTCAAAACTACGTTTCGGTGCATAGAAGTTCCTGGGAGGACTAAATTAAGAGCTAGATATCAGATAAAGTGGTCACTTCTATCTGTGCAGCTGGTCTACAGTTACATTTCTTAATCACCTCCTACTATATTTTTGAAAGACGATTGGCAGACTGACAGTTTTGGTGATTTGATGCTGCAGATAAATTAATATATTATAACAGAGACCATACCTGGAAAAATGAACAATTGATTGAAATTGGCACCTGCCATCTGCCAAATAACGGGTAAATGTTAGCTCTGGCAGGTAAAAATTTTCAGGCCACCTGCTGGTGGCAGGCTTTTCTTGCATCAATAAATATTATTTTTAAAAAGCAATTCAAAAGCAGTAGTCGGGGATTAATGACATATTCCACATTTCTATTGTCAGGTGTCACTGACTCGGTTTGTACAGTTCTGAAGTGACAAAAAATTTGTGGCTAGTAGAAAAATTCAGCAAGGAAAAACCTTAATTTCAGACTCTGGTTGTCAGTTTTCTTTATGTTGCCATTTCACTTTCTCTTGTAGAGTCAGTTTTTTCTTTTGCGATCTGATATCAGCCTTAATCTGTAATCTAAATATATCTATTTTATAATAATTATATGATAATTGAGTCAGCTTCTCAGATGTAAATATTTTCCAGTTTCTTTAGTCCTCTATGACTGTAAGCAAAATATCTTTGGGCTGTTGACCAAAGAAAATATCACTTTGGGCTTTTGGACACTGTGATCAACATTTTTCACAATTTTCTGACAAAATAACTAATCGATCAAAGCCCGAAGTGTTCTTCATGATTGACACTCTGCTGTTTGTAATTTTCATCAGACTTGAGGCTTCAGATATAAGGGTGCAAAGGCTCCCTTGCTGAACATAACAGAAACAGAGATGGAGGTGGAGACTGATGGATACTGATGGCCTGGGCTGCTGCCCCCCCCCCCCGGCAGTGACACTGAGCAGGTGCCTCCTCCCTGCCTGCCTGTGTTGCTGGTTTAGATTTATTATCTGACTGGGTATCGCAGCTCACTCCTCTTTCCCCTTTCCTTGGCCTCTGAGCTGTGTTGTGAGTAAGCAATGTAGGATATGTGTGTGCGCTTGCAAGCGGTGTTGGCGCGTGTATGTGTGATATGCTAGCTTTGTTGCTTCTGACCTCTCTGACGTTTATATAACTCCTAGCCGACCAGACTGGGCAGGCAATGCCATAATCAGCCCTGAAACCTGACACCATGCATCACCCCGGCCCTCACCCCACCACCCACATGCGCCACACGCACAATTTTGCACACTCACGCATACACCCCTGGGAAACCTGCTGCTTCAATAGCCACATGGTGATAGGCTGTCTCATTCACACACTTTCTCTGATCACCTCCCCCAACATCCATGCACAGCCCACCCTCTCCCTCCCTCTCCCTCCCTCTCTCTCTCTCTCTCTCTCTCTCTCTCTCTCTCTCTCTCTCTCTCTCTCTCTCCCCCCCGGCTTGCTCGCTCTGTCAAGTGTTCTGACTGTTTGCATCCGGCCTCAGCCTGTTTGGAGGCCTGCCAGATAAGGGCGGGGGCGGGGGATAGCTAGGGGTCAGAGGTAAACAGGAAGTCAGGCGGTCCTTGCTGTGGGCGGAAGGGGAGGGCTCATTGGAGGAGTCGGGGGAGGAGCTGGGAGAGAAGAGGGAGGAGGGAGTTGTACTTGGACTGAGTGTGTCAGGAGCATGTGGGAACGCTGCCAGCCCAAAGTGCACAGTAGGTCTGAATTTAAAGTATGCTCTTTTATTCCGCTTTTCTTTCTTTCCTTCTCTCTCGCCTCTTTCTGCAGGGATTAAATGGCTTTGAATATTTTTCAGGGGTTGATGGGTGGGTGAATGTTTGCTCAGCGGGCAAATGTAGAGGGGTTTGTGTGTGTGTGTGTGTGTGTGTGTGTGAGTGGAATTCAATTTTAGGTTGTGACGTGAGGCAACCTACTTGAACTTGTGTTAACCTTTGACTGGAGGGGAGTGGAAAGAAAGCTGGATGGTTAGACTATCAGTGTCTCTGGGTATAGAAAGACTGTAGACTGTCTTGAGGAAGACAGCATGAAAACCACTTGTAAGTCTGCCTCTGTTGCAACAGAGGAAATTAGAAAAGGCATGAAGGGGTAATGACCTCTTCGCCCTTGTGTTTACAGCTAAAGCAATGATTGCCGTCTTGTGGTAGGAGGAAGAGTTTGTCTAAGAAAATCTTGGAATAAAACATCTTAATGTCAAGTAAAGCTTGAAAAAAGCCAGAGTAACGCTAGTAAAAGTTAGCAGGACTGCAAAAAGTCTATCCCTCTGTTCCACTTGAAACTGTACATGGTTTTCTTTACCACAGTTTGACTTTGACAAAACTTAATGTCGGTCACATTGTCCACAGAGGCGGCAGTTGGCTCTCTAGTTACTGATTTGTAAGTTCAGCAGCAAACAGGTTTGTGTCAGTAGGAAGTCATTAGCTAGTTGCCATGGACACCTGTGTTGGAAGTTGGGACTTTGTTTATTGAGTGATATTTTCTGTTGACAGGGCAATTGACTAACTCACTTCTCTGTTAACTTAACCTGAAGAAGAAAATTAATTGTTTAAACTGTCATGTCATTACACATCGGTCATCTGTCACTCACTGTAAAGTGAGTGAAGCTACAGTACCATCAGACAAACCTACATTTAAGTAAATAAAGGCTGGTTGTCAAGGTTCATGACAATCCTGAGAATCCATGACACGAGCGTCATACTGCTTTTATTTGGATGCATAGCCTATCTTGGTATTCCTGTTAACGTGCAGGTTTCCAGTGTAGTCTCTGTTACCTCGAACATTCTGAGGTTCAATGCGCTTCCACTTTAGCTGAATGCTAAATGTTTAAGACTCGGATGATTGTTTGTAATGTCAGCTTTATTGAGTTACTTTACAGTTGCACACAACCACACTTGCAATGTCAATAAAGTGCAGTATCTGAATCACAGAAGCTGCATTTTTAGCAGGTAAAATGTGTGACAAAATAGCATTATAATGAAATACTGTACTGTGCACAGAGAGATGCCTTGGCCTACAAATTTGTTCTCCAGATGTAAGAAAACATGTTTGTTTAGTACAGACCCCCAACAAATGTCACATTATCATGATTTAAATACATTTATTATTGAAATCTTAATTAAATTACATTAACTTTAAGGCTAAGTCTGGCTAAGATATTTATGTCTGTCTTTTTCGTGTTGGATTAGATTGTATGTAATCACTGAAAAGGGATAGATGCACACCCCTAAAACCTTTTTAATGTGGCCTTATTGAAGCGAAACTGTGTGAAGAAAAGCCAGGGCCTGTCATTATAAAGTAACTGACAATGTAATGGTCACCAAATGGTTGTATTTTAGCCAACTCTTTCTATGAAAAATATGTATTTTATTGAACTTTCCAGTCCAGTAGTTATTTTTTTTTTTTTTTGTAGGAAAAGTTGCTAAAATATCACTTAAAACAAATAGCTGCACTTTGTTGTAGTTTTGCATAAAACAAGCCGTTCTCTTCTCCTTCTCCTGCAGTTAATCACATGATATGTTAATGACTTAAGTGGTTATTTCCCGGAGAACTCAAATTAAGTAATGATAAGAATAGTCAGCTTGAAGTAAGAAACGTTTCACACAGCCTCTGATCTTTCTGTGTGTTCATCCATTAACTTCTTCTTTTCATTGTGAGAAATTGACTGTTTATTTCTGCTCATCTTTTGAAAAATAAAGAAAAGTTAATGTTGTTTATGGAAGCAAAGTTGCTTTTCTAAACAATGTTATCTTTCTTTATTTTTCATCAAGATGTTTCTTTGTCATCACTTGCTGATCTCTGCCTGCTCTGTCTCACAGCCTGGCAGTCACAATGATTGTTGAGCTGATTTGAATTATGAATATTTACGGTCAAAATTGGATGAAATGCAGCAACTAAACAATCCAGTTTACCTCTGACAGCAGTGTTCATATCTCCTTATTTGTGTACATAAGCAAACTCCCACTTGATGTTGTAACTCGTGGCACAGGTCTTGTGCCCATTTTTTTTTTTAATTGAGAATATATTAAACAAGAGAAATGGCGAGCACAGGCTTTTTTCTGTTTCATCAGTACATGTTTGTTCATTCTGTGCATATATTTGGCACAAGTGTTCTATACATGCAGCACTCGACAATCTCGGCTCCATTCCATGGTGTTCATGTGGATTTTTGATATACGGTAGCCACAAAAATGCAGGGAAAAATACAAAAGGTCTCATCTTGAGCCAGTGTTAAGTTATATATTAAGCTACATGGTATCAAGAGTGATACAACTGCCATATAGTGCTTGCAATGTACCACACCAAAGTCGTATGATTAAATTAATAAATAAAATCATTTAAATAACAGGATACTTTACAACAACAGCTCACCTGCAAAAACTGGGGAAGTGGAAACATTGTTAATCCTGCTATTGATTTCAATATTTGAAATTAAAAACTCATTTTGATAGATTTTTGATATAAAATCCATCTTGTGACACCCCTATTAACTATGAATATTTTTTTCTTATTATTTTATAAAATTCAGTTCCATTAGTGTAAATGGGGTAGACGTAGTGATCTCGTTCATTATGATCTCTGGTGGAAAAAGGCCTGTGTGCCTGGTCTCTACCAAGAGTCACTGCATGGACACCTGCCTCACACTGAGCAGGAGGTGGAAATCATAGCAGGGGGAAAAAAAATCCTTACTTCATCATATCCTGAAGGCTGCAGGTTGGCGATGCACCCCACTCTCTCACTTGTGTGCAGATACGTAGTTGCCTCTGTGTGTGTTCCTTTTTACGCAGGCCTTGGCCCTGCTCTCACTTTGCACTGCTTCAATAATGAAGGAGTTGTAAAGGTCTGGCAGTAAGCCCCTTGCTGAATTCCCTTCCACCTCATCCCTCCCTCTTTCCTCCCCTTGCTCCCCGTCTCTGTCTGGCTCTCTCTCTTTCGCATCCTAAGGGACCTCCTCTCAGCTCCACTCTTCAGTTTGCACCAATGTTCCTATTAATGAATGGCATCATCCGGCTTGCTTGTTTTGCACAGTTCAGCTTCACTTTACTGCCCGTCGGCTGACCTGCTGTGCTGTCTCATCTCTTCAAAGAGCTCTGGGTCGTTACTCAGAATAGCCACAGTTTAAAAACCATCATTTTGTTTGCGACACTGCTGTGAAGTACACAAAAACCTTGAGCTGTTCAACATGAGAAACACATTTAATTTCTCTGGAGTACATGAATCACAGCGCACCTGTGGAACTGTCACTTCTTTGGAGGCCACCTGTGCATCAAGTCCATGTTACTGGGAGAAGAGTTTCATTACATTGGTAGTGTTAAATATGTTATTTTTACATTAGTTTACATTTCTAAACAAGGAGTAGTTTAATATGTAGTTTAAAGCATGATTTCTATTTTTTATTTTTTTATTTGCAACATTGATCTGTTGTTTCTCTTGGTTATGATAACACTGCAATAAAATAGTTACTGAGATGTGAGTTCCTGGTTCATCTTTGACCGACTGTATGTGCTGTGGTTTTGTGCTCCCGGTTTCACAGTTTGCCTGTGCAGTGGTGCTGTGCTGGTCTGGTCACTTTTGGTTTGATATCCAAATTTGGTGGTTTAGATAATATGGCTAAACTTAGAACCTGTTTGATCATCTGGTCTGGAAGGTTTGCAAGACCTTTTCAAAAATGTCGGAGAAGCAATTCACCTCTCCTCTTTGTGAGAAAATAACCGCTGATGTTCTGTAGCAATTTATCAAATGTTTTTAAGGACAGTATGTGATGGCTACACAGGTTACCTTGCCACTATCTTGACTACCCCTGAACAGATTCACATGTACTAATATTTTGTTTAACATGAAAGCGACCTGCATTCAGAGTGGTGGACTGTGTTTGAGTTGGAAAATTATCCCCAATGGCACTGCTTGTATGTAAAAAATTGGGAGTCAGCTACTAATGATGTAGGATGTGCTCCTGTGCTTTCACTTTGGCTCACACTCACTTGTGCTTGCACACGTTCCTCGCCCTTAAAATATCATCTTAGATCTTGCTGAGCGACTGCCCTCTAAGCTGACACTTAAAGATGCAAGAAGGGCAGATGCCCTAGTTAGAATCACTGCCGGCTCTTCTCAGTCATCGGGCCTGATTGACACAGAGCCAGGCTTGGGCTATACTCTGTATTCTGCACGACCGTCAAACCCAAGTCACAGCTGTTTTTTGATGGGGGTTAGTGTGAAAATGAGCATCAAAAGGAAGCCAAATTAAACCAAGCAACAAAGCGGAGACTAAGATAGATTAATAATGATATCAATATCACAGCTTGTCATATAATATTGTGGACTGTTTAACTTTCCTACTTGTCTTTTTGTATTTTTCCGATGTCACTCAAATGCACAAGAACATTCTGGTATTTTCACTAGACTGATACAGACAGTCACCTCACATAAAGGTGGTGGCAGATGTCCTCTCTCTTTACCATTTGTTCCTGCTCTCTCTCTCTCTCTCCTCACTGTCACCCCCTAGTGTTCAATTCTGTCCTGGCCAGTTGACAAGGTACAACATACTGTACCTATAACACTTCACATAGATCTGTCTGTGCTCATGAACCTTTTCATTAGCACTGGGAATGGTTGTCCATGTTGAACTTGATTAAATAAGGGAGTCAATTATCTGACTGCATAATAGCCAACTAATAGGCTGTCTTTGTTAATGCGTGTTGGATTGGAGTTGCTCGGATTTGCAGCAGGGCTATAGTGCCGAGACCTATCCCTGCTATAGCTGAACCATTTAGTTAATTGTATCCAGTTTGCTAAAGCGCGATGAGTGTGTTTGAATGGAAGGAGGGATCTAAACAAGGTGTTTGCATGTGTACATGTTTACTGTTTCTTTGTGATTGTGGTCCTTTGACCGTTAGGTGTGTGTTTACTAAAAATTTCTCAGACAGACGTGCACAACCGCTCGCACTGCTACAAGTGTCGTATCTACTGAGGTCAATACGGTTCTCAGACTTGAACTACTTCTCTTTACATTTTGGGTTTACGACGTGGTTAACCTTGACGATGAAGCAACACCGTTGCTTGTCTACGGCTGTGCAACGAAACATGCTTTTTATGTATGTGTATTTATATCTTTTATTTTAATCGGCATGTGTAGTATTTTACATATATATCCATCACCTTCCATCTTTGTGATTCCAAGCCTCGTGCAGCATCTGAGGTTTGTTTTGAGAACTCAGCGGTACTTTTGGGGCTCTTATCCTTATACTCTCTCAGTACTGTTGGGCATGAATCTTGCGTAGGTGGTTAAAGAGGTTACTGTTGTTTGAGTTTATGTTGTGGACAACGGTCCGTAGCATAACTTGCAAAGTAACGCTACGGTTTTCTGGTCTGTATCAGACTTTTCATACCCAAACCATATCCATGTGACAGAAGTTGCCCCTCTTTTAGGTAGGCGCTCCTCGTTTTGTTTTGGCTGGTCACTGTCCTCCATGTTTGCTTGTTTCCCGCCTGCACCCTGCATCCGAGTCGTCAGATTGCACAGCCCTACTTGTATTATACAGCATGTTTTGAGCTCACATGTTCAAAGAAGCTGGAATTGGAAGCCATCTTATTGTTAATAATTAATTTGAACTGTAGCCAGAAACACTTGTATGTGTTCCTTGATCAGTTAAAAAGTCTGTGTGGGAAGGTGAAGGTGAGCCTTCCTCAAAAATTGCTGACCAGGTGCTTTTGAGCATGGCAACAGGGCAGTCGACTCCCAGCTGCCTCTCGCTGTTCAACAATAGAGGATGGTGGAGAGCAGTCAGGTGCAGTGGTTTGTTGTGTGAATTTAAAGCCACACATTTCTCAGAATCCAACACACATCCTCAGGTAACTGACCACAGTAAATACATTTTAACTTTGTACATTTTGAGCTTGTATTATTCTGTTTCTTCATGTGCAGTTCTTTTAACAGGCTCAGTAAGGCTGTTTGGTCACAGCGGACGAGGCTTAGCTGAAGTAATAATGCTCTGTTAGACTTTCAGCAGCTTCTCTAGAGGGCAACATGCTCGGCACAGCTACTGTTACTCTTGGCACTGAATAAAGGATCATTAATACATGGTGCTGTATTTAATTGGTTGAGGAAGCATTGCTGTGCATCATGTCTCCTTTCATTTATCAACCCTGCCGCTTTTTCACACTCCAATGTGGCTGCAAACTGGCCTGTGGCCGTAGGCCTAATTAGTTGGGTATAATCTTTTTTTTTTCCACACCTAGACTTAACAGTGCAAACTATGTTTCATTAACAAAGTCGTAGATATGAAATCTGGTAATGGTAATGAGGCATCTGTGATATTTTTTTGTTTCTGTGAGAAACACTAAAGGCCAAGCCTATTCTTAGTAAACAACACTGAGAATTGAAGTGTGAAAAGTAAGGGAAAGGTTCAGCCAAGATTGGAGGTGAAGGTGATGATTGTTTCAACACACATTGGCCTTGTTTTGTTTTTTTTTGTTTATATCATCTACAGTATGTTGTTTAAAGGTAAAGTTTCAGGAGAGAGCAGCTTCATTCAAAAGGAATCACTTACCTGTTGATCACAGATGTTTCGCAGAGGACTGCAGGGACTGTATGCATGCATTTTTGACATGAAAATTGATCCCAGAATGCAGCATTTACAGTATGTGCAGTCTTACAGATAGAGACGACTAGAGAGATGATAGAGATGACTTTGCCAGCCTGCTGTTAATTTGTGAGTGCTACGCTGTGTTGCTGCCGACTCTGAAGAGTTGGATGTCACACCACCACAAATCAGTTTTGAACCTGTGGGAAGCACTGTTATCTGATGGAAGATCACTCATTTTTAATAAAAATCCAATAGTGCTGCATTATTGTGTTAGCTAGGGCTGTTTTTATTTTCCCATTATATTTATATTGATCTCTCAGAGGTAATGGAGTCATTGTAGGAGATCTAAGTCTATTAATTTATTAGTTAAATGACAGAAAATCAATTGTTGACATTTTGATAATCAATTTTGCATGCATCCCTTTCATATCGTTGTGCAATAAAAACCTTTTGGATCATTGGCAATTGACCTTTTGCAGAAAAGTGAGAGGTGTTTGAATTTGAAAGAATTTGAACTAAAATGTTATCAGCTATAAAGCAAAATTATTAAATAGAAGTTTTGACACAAAATTAAAAGTCAATGATGCTTTCAATAGCTAACAGCAGAGCTGAAGGTCAGCTATTGAAGAGTGTGTCCATGATCTTCTTTGAATGTGATGGCTGCTTGCTCAAGGACACTACAGAATGGTTATTCACCGGTACCGGCAGGAAATGAGAGCAGCGGCACAGTAATACAGTCCTTTTGATGAGGAAGTAATGGTGTGTTCAGAGACAAACACCTGTGCCTCCACAGCCTCTCTACCTCTCTGTCTCTCTCCACACACACACACACACGCACACACGCACACACACACACACACACGCACGCACACACACACACACGTACGCACACGCACACGCACGCACACACACACACACGCACACACACACGTACGCACACACACACACACACACACACACACACACACACACACAGACTCGCTTCTTTTCACCAGCTCTGCTACTCCCCTCCCCTTCCTCTTCCTCTTCTCTCCCTCATCGGTCCTTAAAGGAAGCCACTCCCCCTTCATACAGAGCTGCCAGCCTTGTTTGCATATTAACCGTTTAGTTGCCAAGGAGCTATGGCTTCGAGCCATGTGACCGTTGAAGCATGCATGTGTTTGTTGACTGTTATTCTCTTTTGCTCTTTCTTTATTTAACTGTACGTTTGACGCTCAGAAACTTTCCCGTGACGGAAAATGTTTTTTCACAGCCACGTATGGTAACTAAGTCTTTCTGCGTTACAAATTAGGCGTTATTCTGACTCTCTATGTGTCACTTCTTGTCTTTTTTATCCATCAAATAGTCTGTTAGCTAGTGCAATTTGTTTGGAGTATAGATAGCACTTGGTAAATGGTGTTTCATTAAGCACAATTTTCATGGTCAACACAGTAATGACGGACACAGACTTTACACAGTCAAAATGAAAACAAAACTATGTACTTTTTTTTCACTCATTTGAAAAGGGCCACAGGCCTGCAATAATTTCAACACCCGTTGCACTGATGGTGTTTGTGTGTGTGTGTGTGTTGTAGTCAAAGCACAGGCTCTGTACCCCAGTGGGCAGTGGATTTGTTTAGCTTAGGGAGGACACTGTTGCTCAGCTTTCAGTAAGCATGTGGCGCACTATAAAGTCCAAACTCCAAGGCCTGGCCTGGCAGGTGGATCCTGCACACATTTGGAAAAGACAGTTATTGTTAAGCACACGTAGCAGTCATCTCTCATCTCTGTAGGAGATATAACACTGTAAAATGTAAAACTACATAAACCACAGAGATGAAGTGAGAGAATTCCACTGTCATACCTGTGTGTTGGCAGTAGTCATCCCATTGATCCTATAACCTTCTCTACTTAAGCACATTTTGAATAAGGCTGTCCACACCATTCAAGTTGGTAAGTTGCACATAACTTTATTAAGTACATCTGTTCAACATGCAATGTAAAGCCATATTGCGTTGTAGCCTACACATGCTCACCCACATATTTCGCACCATACTTGAATAAACTTACAAGTAATGTGGTTTGCTTTGGGCTGAGAGGGGTCAGAAAGAAACAATATGATAAAACACAAAAAAATAATGGTGTTCCTTGGAGATATTTGCTTATTAAGATGTGTCTTTTTTTTAGAAGTTGTGGAAGATCCTGGGTGAAGTCTTACTGTGTGTGTATTGTGTTGTATTACTGATCTCTTTAAGTCAACCGTCTGTAGTCAGCTTCACCTACCAGGAGATATGTATTGACATATTGCGTTAGTGTAATATTTTGAATCTCAAATTCATCCCAAATCAACTCGCATATGCCAATATTTGCAGCTGTATGAAAAGTGAACAGGGTGTTGGCAGGGAATGAAGCCTGTTCAGCAGATTTTACACAGTAAATAAAGATTTAAAAGCTGATTGGCTATCTGTCAGTAACTCAGGCCTGACCTGGTAGTGCTGTTCACTGTACCTGGCTTCAGGCCAACTGTGTGTCTCCGCATAATTCCCAATACCATGTGCCAGCCAGTGCACATGGCCCCCTGCATCATGCTGTTAGGAGTCCCCTGAAAGGCCGGCTCGCTCCTCCAAAATCTCTTCTGGCACACAGGAAGAGCTGCATATCTTGGACACAGCCCAATTTCCCTTGTTGGAATTTTTTTTTTCCAAGAGTCATTGCAGGGTCACCAGGCCTCAACCTTACAAGTGCTTGAATTTACCCCTAGAGACTGGACACTGTGTCTGATATAGTGAGGGAGTAGAGAGTCTGCTATTCACTGCTGCAAGTTTGTCTATCATTTGTGACATTTTTAGCCTTTGGGAATTAGTTTTTGTCTGTCCATCTGGATGCTCTGGATGATGTTGTTGATGCTGTACGATGCGCTGTTCCTTGAATAAATCAGCACGTCATTCGCAGTAACCTACACGGGGATAAAAAAAGCTACGATGTTGACAGTCTGTGGTGTGGGCGAAATCCAGTACTTTGGGGGTTAAGTTGTGAAAGTTAATGTAATAACTGCTAGCACCATCTGCTGGCCTACTTCCTTACAAAGAGAGAGAGAGTGAGAGAGCGAGCGAGTGAGTGAGCGAGTGAGTGAGGGAGAGAGAGAGAGAGAGAGAGAGAGAGAGAGAGAGAGAGAGAGAGAAAAACGAGTCTGGGTTTTAACGACATCTCTAATATTCATGCTGATGCATTTTGCTGCTTTGTGCTTTCATTTTCCGCCACTCTGCCTGCCAGAGTCTCGAGCTCACCACACACGCCCCAGCCAGGGAGAGGGGAGGGCAGCGAGGGAGAACGAGGAAAAAGACAAGTGGGGGAAAGGAGGAAAAAACAACTGGCCAAACAAGCAAGCAAACTAACACAAAAGCCTTTTTTGTGTGGTAATAAAAGGAATAACCTACCTTATCCTGGCTGGTGAAGAAGACAAGGAGAGGCGCAAAAGGAGAAACAGCAGAACGGAAAGAGCCAGAAAGAGCAAGAAAGAGAGAGAAATAAGAGGGAAAAGGCTCAGAGAGGTACAGAGAGCGCACACGAAAGGCAGGCGGAAAGAGGAATCAATGAGAGGGGAGGAGAGAGGAGGCAGGGGAAGGCAACTCTGACACACACATACAGAGAGAGTGAGGGAGACTTGGGTGAAGCCGGACGACGGCGAAGCAGCACGCAGCAGCAGAATGAGAGCTTCCTGGACTGCCACGCACCTCCTCTACCGCCCACAGTGCTGCTCCCTCATCACCCTGTGAAGAGACAAACGAGGGTGAGAGAGAGAGCGAGAGAGTGAGAGAGAGAGGGAGAGAGAGAGAGAGAGAGAGAGAGAGCTCCCATGCGCTCCTCTTGAGCCCTGCCCGCTGGGGGAGGAGGAGACGAACGGCTCCAGCGCTCTCGCACTGCCTGAAGAGAAGAGCTGACCGGGGAGGAGGAGGGGGAGGCAAACGAGGAGAGAGAGAGGGAGGGGAGGGGGGGACGCACACGGCTCTAGGAAGAGTGAGAGAAAACGACTGTTGAAAGGGAAAGAGTGAGTGTGTTTGTAAGAGAAAGCGTGAGCGAGCAACGGAGAGAGAAAAACCCGGCGAAAGGGCAAGGCTTTTGTTAGCCGGTTTGGAGAGGGGGAGGAAAGAGGAAGAAAAAAAAAAACACACCATGTCTACAGTGAAGAGGCCAAGAGGAAGGGTAAGTGAGCTGCTCTGAGAGCTGGGAGGCAGGAGGGACGAGGGGGAGGAGGAGGGGCCGGCAGGAACTGAACAACCTCCTCTGCTACTGGCTCATGCTGCACTGCCGCCATCTTGAACTCATTGCTGCTTTATTTTCCTCCCCTCCATACTCATTTGCTTTACTGTGCTAGACCTTATCAAGGCACGCTGCTTTTACAGTGTTTCTATTCCCCACCCCCACTGTCTGTTCATTCCATACATAACCCTTTCTCTTTTGAATTCCTCACTCCAGGCTGCCCTGCGCTGTACTTTATGTACAGTGTATGATGTGTGTGTGTGTGTGTGTGTGCGCGCGTGTCTTCCATGTGTTGAACCTGTCAGTCACCAGAGAGCTCACTACATGTGGAAATGAGTGGGTGAGAGCGAGGGAAAGCTGGCCGGCCCAATTGGAGCTTACTCTACCTTTTCATGGGCTGTAATGATCCTCACCGTTTTTGTGGGACTACGTGCTGTTAGAGAGATTGAAATCACTGCAGTGCTGGCAGGCTGTAATTTCAGTTATTTATAGATGTATTACACAGCTGCAGCGCTCTCAGTTTTGGTGCATTTTATCTTTTCTCTTCCTCTCGCTCTCTCTCTGATAGAAACCTGTTTTCATATATTTTTTTTCTTCCTCTTGCTGCTTCTTTCATGTTCTTCCGCTCTTAGGCATTACTTTCAACCCCTCCCCCTCTTTTTTTTTTTTACCATTAACTTGAATGAGAACATTCCAGCATGATCCAGTAAATTTCTTGCTAATAGCCTCAGCAGTGTTGCACACGTGAAAATCATAATGCAGCTCTTGTGTGTGTGTGTGAGTGTGTGTGGTTTTTTTTTTGTTTTTTTTCCCCCTTCCTACCAAATGAATCGCTAGTTATTCAACTCCCTCCCCCCACTTTGTTGGCGAGGTTCAAGCTAATTCTCTTTATTTAGCTGGCAGTGTGGAAAAAAAGCAACCAGCCGCGCCTGGGCCATATAGGCATACGCAACACATTTTTAGATTAGGTCATCCATTTATGGGTTCCCTCTCCGCTGGGCTCAAGGCCCACCACAAGGCGCTTGTGTAGGCATAACCGCAGTCACACCATCTATTATTCACATATTATCATGTATCAGCCACGCTGGATTATTTATGTCTGCATGGCTCACTGTAACCTGCTACACAGAGCCAGTGTTTACCTTACCTTTGCGTAGCTTAAAATAAAAGAATTTAATTTGTATCAGGCTCAAAGAGTTTTCATGTCACATGGTGTCAGAGTCCTCTCTCCACTCGATCTAAATAAATTCCTCAGGGGAAACACCGGCCTTTCTCATGCTGAAGGTCTCCTGGTAGAGTTACATAGGAGGCTGAGAGTGAAAGTGAGCATCATGCAGAGTGAAACAGGTCCAGCCCCCACCCTCAGCATCTGAGATGGGGACAGCAACAAGCTCTGCTGTCTGAGAGATTTACACAGCCTTCAGAAGGTTGTGTTTTTCTGAATGAGTGATAGTTGTAGTGGTTTTATCATAGTGTCAGAGTTGTAACTCTGTAACTGCATAAAGCGGTTGCAGTGTATTTGTTTTTCTTCTATGCCACTGTTTCATATCTGATTATCACATTCACCCTCGGCTTATTGTACAGTGAAATGCCATTTCAGTGTGCTGGCACCATTCTGTTCTGTAAAGGAAACCAAGGTTTGCTTGTATTAGTCACCTATTATCGGAGCTGCACTGCTCTATAATGGCCTCATATGTTCATAGCAGCCATAATAACAGCCTTGTTATGTATGGATTTTTATTCTGATACCAATGCTTTAATACATAAATGTTTTTGTTTTTTTTACACAGAAAAAGACCCACCTTAAAGGTTGGATGCATAATGCCAAACCCAGCTAAAAATAGAAATTCATAAATATTTGGCAAAATCTATACTCAAATGCTCAAATGAACTAAATGTAGCCCGACCTTTTGGTATTGTTTGTCGTATTTAACATCAGCATCAGTCACTCAGCTCTGTTTTAAAGGTCAAGGGTCAACTTTATAGGTCTTTGTCTCACTAGGTCTTTCATTATGTATTGGTATTTCATTATTTCATATGAGTTTGGGATTGTGTCATCGCTGTCTGTTTACAAGACATAGGATCCTCATTCTAATTACCAATTATCTGTCCGTATGTTTTTTTCCCTCTTTCCTCAGCCTCGAAAGAACGCTAATGGTCCTGGAAGCCAGGTACAGGTCCTCAGTCCCCCAATGAAGAGCAGCTCATCATCCTCCTCTTCCTCGTCGTCTTCATCCTCATCCAGCTCCTCATCAGAGAAGAGGACGCCGCGGAGGACGCACCATCAGATGGAGTCACTTATACAGGATAAGCAGGAGAAGGCCAATAGGATAATATCAGAGGCTATTGCTAAGGCCCGGCAGCGCGGAGAGAAGAACATCCCCAGAGTTATGAGCCCTGAGAGCTTCCCCAGCTCCTCTTCGCAGCACAAGACCCACCGTGACCGCGAGCACAAAGGAAACGGCAAGGCCCGGCTCAAAGACAAGAGCTGTAGGAAGGCCTGCATCATACCCTCCTCCAAGCCCAAGCAGAAGTCCAAAATCGGGTATGTAGCCACAGCTGTTAATACTGCTATGTAAACCATTGAAATGCACGTTGTTGAAATAATAAAGTAAGTAAGTAAGTAGAACTTTGATCAGGACCTTTCTATCCAAAGCAATGTATTTATTTTAACAAGCCTAAACCACTGCAGCATTTAATGAGCCGAACAAACAAGTGATATATGCTGCTGCAGTAAACCCCCTGTCATTGTACGACCATGCCAAGATTTATGCATATTCGACCCAGAGATAGGGCTGCAACAAACAATTATATTCATAACCAATAAAGCTATTGATCATTTTCTTTCACTATTTTTTTTATTTTATTTAATAGCACGGCAATGATATGCATAGCATAGAACGAGCAGATGGGCACAAAATGCAAGTATTACATTTACAATGATATTCATATGAGTGTGAATGGAGGAAAAGCAGTTAATTTATTTTCTGAATATCAAATAATCAACATAATTTCACAAGTATTCTGTCACTGCAGATTTTCCCTTGTATAAGGAAAAGACAAATTCTCTTAGAGTCTCTTCACTTCATCCTGCATCAATGCTTTTTCTAGTTAATATGCATAACCTAGGGCAACCTGATAAATGTAGTACTGGCAGAATCAGATATGAAGATGTGCAATGTTAACACAGTGATTTCTTTCATTTGGGGGGGCGATTTATAGGGCAAAAACCAATAAAACAAATAATACCCTGATTCCATTAAGCCAGAGGGATTTAATGTGATGGTGTGATGTTGGTGTTTTTAAATGTTTATTTTATGAGGCCATGTTTGCAGCTTTTCTTTTATTTCTGACAAGCTACCGAATCGGAACTTGCACGTCATCTCTTTCCACATGATGGTAGCGCTATTAAAAAAAATCTATCTTGTTGAGAGTCCACGCTGGAGTCTGTTGGGTTTGAGCTGCTAATCAAAACTCTGTTACCTGGTAATTAAAACAGTATTGTTTAGGAGATGCTCATATTAAACACTGCACACATTTCAGGGTTTTTTTTGATTGGATTATTGCCTTTTTCACTGACTTAACCTTGAGTACTGGTTGATTTTGCTGGTACATTGTTTTCCTAGTGTGCATTTTCTGCCTGCAGTTGCCAAGATGGAGGCTCAAAGTTCAACAGAATTTACTGCACGCCATAACAATAAACCAGGCTCAGTCATCAGCATAGACATGGGAGGAGCAAACAAATGCTGCATTTACATGTGAGACAGTGCTGCTGAGTATGTTCAGGCAAGTAGTGCTGATGTATAGATACCACGATCCGCCTCCCATCCCCCTGTTTAACTGCTATAAGCAGCAGTGTATAAGCCACACCCAACACAAGCTATTGAAATATCAGCTGGTGCAGATGTGAGGGCCGAGGCAGGGAGCTGAAGGAAAAGGGGGAATGTTTAGACACGGTAATGTCAGATTGTGCTGCTGAATAAAAACAAGCCTCGTTAGTTTTAACCATGATTGAGAAGGCCTGTGTTTTTTAGACTTAGCGTGAGTGACTGACAATGGTCAATAATAATATCTGGCTGGCAGCTGTGTTGATTAATAACTAGATGAGCTAGACAGAGGGAGAAAAGCTTTAGGAGATAATGGATTTCCCTTGTAGTATGTGTGTGTGATAATGAGAAAGTTGTGGTAGTGCTGACGTTTAGGAGAATATCGAGATCATGGAGGAACCAGTCTTTGCGTTACAGTCCCACTAAGTTTAGTTGGATGTACTCGCCTGGTGATGCTGAGCTAGTCGATTAACTAAAAGATTGTTGATCCGGTGACATCACTGAACATGCTCTGTTTTGATCATTAAAAAAAAACTCTGTTTGATCATGTAATTTAACTTTGAGACGAAACAGGAAGATCAGGACGCTTAATGCTATCACGGTTAGTCACATCTTTTTCTCCTTTCTTAACCACCTTGCAGTCGTGGAGATGCAGCTGATTAAAGAATTAGCATTTTATCAAATGCAAATACTTAGTTAGTCTTGAAAGAAAGCTGACAATTGGTCGACATTGTCCTGGTCATTCAAATGTGTCACTGATTAGACTGATCCTTGTTGTTACAAGTTAATGAGCTGTGTAACCTATTTTTATTCAGTGTAACCATACTTGGCCTACATGCAGAAAAAAGCATCAGATAAGGCTATGTGCAACACTGCCGGTTATGGAGCCTCAGTCAACCTTTTAGAGCATTCATTACTTCATACATTCCAGCCATTTTGAAACGTCAAACTCATACAGTCTGGTCAGATGACAAACTGGCACAATCTTTTACAAAATGTTGTAGAGGCCATAGCTTTGTGTTTGTTTATTATTTAAATCAGTTGTAGTTTAAGTTTCACAACAAAGCCACATCCTTTCAGGATGTGGAGTTAGTAGTAATGTTACGATGCTGCGTTTCTATATATCTCTTACAAGCATAGTGAAATCTAAAGAATTAATTTGAACTTGTAGCACATTGTGTGATTTATGCTGTACTGTATTGTATCGTTGTTGTGTATAGTACATACACATGCACAGTTGTAGATACTCCTTCTTAAAGTGATGTAAATTTAGAATAGGTCCTGCATGTAGTGAGATTGGTAAAGATCACTTTGCAAGGCTTTTAAAGCTCAATTACTACTGCTCATAAAGCTGCACTAGTCTACAAAAAAACAGGGCAGGTCACCATTATCTTGGCTGAGCCCCAGACCTGTCAGAAATGTGACAATCAAATATGCTTGAAAAGGAATCAGGACAAATCTGAATGTGACCCTGTAGTCTGTCTTTCCCAATGAAATCTGAATGTTGTGATGCGGCAACCTGTGGTTACATATGTATAATGCAGAGTCTGTTAGGATGTGGCCTTAGTGATCTGCCATTTACAGTTGTAGCGTTCACACCGTGTCCCTCTCAGTTTTTTGTTTTAATTGAGAAAAGAAGTTCAGATGTACGGGCCCCTGGTGCAAATGTGGCAATTATGTATAGCTCTGTCTGTATATGTGACGAGGCTTGTAGGAGTGTGTGAATATTTCATCTGAGGTGTGAAGATTCATATCTGGCAAATGCTCATGCTAATGGAGCTTCCACTTCTCTGCTAATTGAAGTGGCACAATAAAGAACCGAAAACATGGAGCAGAGTCGTCTAAAGAGCTGTACTTAATGATCAAGATTGAGGCCTCAGTAATCACCGTAAACATAAACATAAATTTGACTCTTGACCACGCTGATGCAGAAAACCAGGAGTGTAATATCCACTGCTCCTTTCATCATAAATGATCAAACATAAAAGCAGTGCGATAATAAACCAACTTAAACTGTGTTTCTTAAAGGACAGTTTCACAGAGGAAGGCAGGTCTAGGCCTTGAATCATAAGTCAGAGAATGATCAGTCACACGCTCATGGCATTGTCATGTAAACATGAGAACTAAAACATAAATACTACTGTGTTGGCCTGAACACCAAGATGACCTGGTTTTTCAAAAGCTGCTTTTATATGGATTTAAGGCAAACTTTAAATAAAACAAAGTAGGCAGATATGCCGTTTTTAACATCATTCTTATTTTTTAAATAAGATTACACCTAATGCATAAAAAGCAAATAACTCCTGTAGGTGAAACTGTGCTCACTAGACACCTTTGAGGCACACAGACCATACATTATTATGGCATCTTACACTGGTAGCGACTGCTTGTGAACACAAGACAGACAGGAGGAAGCTTGCCACCTTGGTTTCTACTAGCTGTAATATATCACTGAGTTGTAACAGTTATAACAAGCACCAGTGCTGCGGCAGCTCACTCCAGTCAAAAGGGGAAATCTGCTGTTGTGAATTTGTAAAGATTATAAGGCAGCCTGTCAAGCTGAATGTCCAAAAAGATTTGAACCAATGTACGTCCATCAAGGCTGTGAGTGAGCTGCAGCGTTTTATGTTTCAAACTCTACCTTGGACTGCGCCTCCATGTTCCCTCTCATCGTTAACTGACGTATTGGGCTGAAACCACCAGATTACAGTGAGAACTGGTGTGTTTGCTCGTCTGCTTAGATGCTGTTGGAATGTGTTTCTGTACAGCTACAGTGAGGGATAGTTGTTCTGTTGCTAATGTGGAGTGATGGAGACAGCCTGCGTACATGATGACAGGAAGCTCTGGGGAGAGATTCATACCGGAGGAGAGTCCTGTTCATATGCATGCACCACCCAGGATCTCCCCATAAAATATTAATGCATCTCGGCTGCAGAGGTACTAACCTTCCGCTAAAGTCATTACTTCAGCCTCCGCTCTGTTCATCGTGTGTGCAGGCCTGTGTTGAAAATGCTGGAGGTTGAGCGTGTCTATTTGGTGTTCATTGTATGCTCACTCTTCCATTGCATCAGGCCCTTCTTTAAGCAGGGAATGGGGCCTGTGATAAGACTATTATCCTAATTGTCTGTGTACTTAAGGGTCTGTTTCCCTGAGACCACTGTGCTATCATTACTACCTTGGTTTCTACTAGAATCATCAGTTCAGTTTAATTGCTAGTAAGTGCTTTTTGGATTACTTTGTTAGTTTACTCTGCCGAGCACTTTGCAAGCAAGTTAAGGGTCATATCATCATATGGAAAATCTGTCTGACTGATGAGAAACATAAATGAAAGCAGCTGATTAAAATATGGATGCACCAGCCGCTGTGACAGGTGGAGTAACAACATGACACGTGTTCAAGAAAAGACGTTGTGTATTTGTCAGTGATATTTTTCTTGGCTATTAAAGTGCTCCAATATCAAAAAGTCCTCCACATAAGATATTTCACTAAAGTCCCAACTGACATTTTAGTTAAAATAAATGCAGTACATTAAAGGGAGCTACTGTGTAGTTGTAGAAACTGCTTTAAATGTGAATTTAATGGCTCATAATATTCTTCATTATTAAATTGACTTTAATCTGTACTGAACCTTTATCAAAGCTTAAACATAAGACTGTAAGATCCAATAGCCTTCAGACAAATCAAAACATATCAACAAGGAAGCTTCTGCTCATTGCTGCCAAAAGGGGAAATAACCCTGGGGAATAGCTCAACATCTGTTAAGAAAATAATGCAGGTGCCTCTCCTGCAACTTGTGATTCATTGGTTTACAGTATTTTGTCTCAAAAATGCCTTTATATATCCTCTCATGCATAAAAAATGTGTAGTAGATTATTGTACTGTTTGAAAGCTGTTTGAGATCCACACTAAACCACAGGCCTTGTTCACAGCAGACATTTTAACTTGACGTAGCAGGAGAGACACAGGTGTTACTCATAACATTAATGATGGCTCCATTCTATTCCAGCTTAAGAGTTAAGCTTTTTCATACCACAATGACTTTTCCATTTTCCATTTAAAGGCCTCTTTTTATTGAAAGAGAGTCTGAAGTTTAATCATGTTGGTTATGTGTCATTGCACGTTACCTCGGATGTTGGGAAGGGTGACCACAGGTCCTGCTTTCCCTGTTTGTTTGTTTTTTTGTGATTTAAAGCATATACAGGGAGGACAAATTAGTTTTCAGTTGAGATGGTGTTGAAAAATTTTTGTGTTTTAGTTTCTTCTCATTTATTTTTTTTTTAACAACTAAAACAAAAACATTGGTAGATTTGAAACCTGCTTTATAGATACACATTTTGTATCAAACTAACAGAAATCTGCCCCTGAGTTAGGCAAGGGTTATTTAACAGATCAGGCTTGACTGATCACAGCTCTCTGAGGCTTTTCTAGGCAGCCTACCTGCTGAAAAATAACCTCATATAATCACGAGATGAAAGCGCTGTGCCGCTCATTCCCTTTTTTGTTTCACCATCCCCCCTCCCCCTTTACATTTTTTTTCCCCCTAATATAAATTTGGTTCTCCAGCATGCTCAAAGCCGTGCATCCAATGTTTCCTCTTAGCAGGCATGCTCTAAATATGCTGATACCTACAAAGCAGCAGGGTAGAAGGAAAATATCAAACAAAATGGTGCTCGTGAGATCAATTACATGATAGAAAATGGAGGTTTAAGTCTAGCGTATATGCAGCAGCGTATAGCTGTTCATATTTCAGCGTTTGCCTGCTAGCCGTCTAATCCCTTTTCCCCTCACTTTTTCATTAGGAAGAGCTAAAGCTGTTTTTTAATTGAGCGTTTTCCTAGTTAATCCCTTGCAGGGTGCGTATGTGTGCATGTTCACATATGTGCTTGTGTGTGATATATAAACATGTTTATGGGTTAGGGTGTTGCATGTTTTGTGTCTGTGCACATGTGTTGTGTCATGCAAATGTACACGTTCTTGTGAGTGTGTGTGTGTGTGTGTGTCCAAGTGTTGCCCATCTTTGTTTGTTAAATAAAGCAGATATCCCCCGTGTAGCCATGTGCACTATGCTGATACAGTATTTGTCTTTGAGAGGGGGGCTTGATGGTGCTGTTACTACTGTTTCCGGTTCTGTGCTGTGTGGCACTGAGATTATAGCCCTCCATTCATAAGAAGGGGGATTTCCTAACAAGAACCAGCACTACTGTCTCAGTAAACCCCTCAGGATGAGAAACACACACACACACACACACTCTCTCACAGCAGTTTTGTCGATGACTCAGTCACACACAATCAGAATTTCTGAGGTAGATGCACTTAAAGGCGATGAAGGTCTCTCTGAATTGCTGAAGCACCACATTGCAGTCTTGGCCTGCAAAGCGCTATCATATCTTGATTCTATTAAAATCAAACCCTCACACACACACACCCCAGTGGCAGCATGCCAAGTAGGGCAGGACAACACTGGGGGGACAAGGGATGGAGGTTATTTGGCACAATAGGAGGATGGGAGCCAAGCAAGCCTTGAACAGCAAGTAGGCTATCACTCTTAGGAAAAAGCTAGTGGTAGCCTATCATCAGGGATCACTCTATAATGTCAGATCAGGGGCAGCTGTAGTCTAATTAGAGATGCAAGATTATGTCTGGAGGATGGCCTCTTTTAATCCTGGTGGGGAGGCAAATAAATCACTTTCCTTTCCATCAGCAATAAACATTAAACATTTAACAGCCAGGACAATCCAGGTGGATGTGCATATAAAGGTACAACTGTGAAACAAGGTGGTCTGGAAGTGGTCAGCTTCTCATGGGCTAAAGACATCAGAAGCAGTGAGAACTGAAATCTGATATTTATTGCGTTATCTATTACTATGGAAATTATATTAATGCAATAAGATATCAATTTTGTGTCTGCATCATGACAATTTTACAGAGCAAATAATTAAAATAATCACATCAAAAATATTTAACTGACAATGATTGCATTAGTCTCTTCTATTATCGGCCATACTAATTTAAAAATGTTAATGATAATGACACGCACAGTCTGTTTTAATAGCATTTAATTTTCAAAAAGAGCTTGATTACAATAACATTTATCGGGTGTTTATTGTACGTTATCCACACCAACCATGCAGCCATTTTTCATGTAAACACCACAAAGCAGAAGAATCATTTTTAGCTGCCACTTCTCCCGTAACATCACCTGCCTGCCCTTCATCCTCCACCCCATCAATCTCTCTTTTTTTTTAAACTTTATCTTTTTTATCAGCCACATCACAATTATTGGGCTTTCTATAGAAAGTTCAGACACTAGCTGCTGTGACATTTTGTGAGGCAGTGTAGCGGTATAGCCTACCAGTGTGATGACTAAAGCCAGCTAGACAACGAGGTCATACATGTGAAATCAAAGACAAGCTAATTATTATGCACATTTCACCTCTAACTGGACACATGGTCTACCACAGGTGGTCTACATGTGGTTATTGATAGTGTTGTGTATGAATTACTTGACATGTTGCGGTAGATTGCCTTTAACAACGGATGGCCTTTAGATATTTCCATCATTGTTAAAAAAAAAAATCAATCCATGATGGAGAATATTAAGTTAACCTGATTGAAATGCTTGCTTTATTTCTGGTATCTAAATAATCAAACAGAAATCTAGTGCAGCTTCCATCTCATACACTAATCTTCTTGTGTTATTTACTGTTTTATCATAGAAAAGCAAACATTTCGCTTGGATGATGATTTTTCTTTTCTTTTTTTTTTTGGTTAAGACACATAATAATGTAATCCAAGCAAAAGTCAACACGAAGTCACACTCAGCCTAAATAAATATCTAGATGACACCTACACACAATGGCATGAAGTACGGCTGCACTTTCACTATTACTAGTGTAAGAGCGCCTTGAGTGTAATTCCTAATAGTTCATTAATTAGATCACCGGCACACATCTGGAGTATAGTGCCAATCATTCAGCTGCATAACCTAAACTGTGTATTTTACACATTTACATTCTTTAAATGAGAAAAAGATCCGTATGCAGCGTTTCTTTTTCTAACAGCGTCTCTGCATTGCTTTCTCGAAAGAAAACGGATTAACTGATTACATTTCTATTCTTTTTGTATTCTTTTAATTCAACAAAAATTACACTGGCAATTACATTGGCAGTTGTTGCAAAGCTGCCCGCCAAATGCTTTGGCATTTACTAATGCCTTGGTGTACCCAAGAACTATTTTTTTTTTTTTTTTTTAAAGCAGACTTGCATGAAATATCCAGCCTGTTGAGTGCACTGGGTACTGTGTGAAATGAAATGTTCAGCAACATTAAAATTCCCACTTGTGTATTTTCTATGTTTATTTCTGAATGTGTTGCAGTAAGTCCAGGATCAGCCCTGAGTATATTGTACTAAAGTCAACATAGTTTTTAGCTGACCAGCAGGTCTGTCTTGTCTGCATGGTTTGACAGGTTTTCTACTATTTTGCCAGAGGATAGGATGAAAAGAGGAGAGACCTTCTGTAAGTGAACTGTTTTTAAATAAATGGAACTGACCTCTTGACATCAGACTCGAGCCTGTTCAGTTTGTCATTCTGCAGCATAGAAAATGCTGTGAAGCAAACCTGTGTAGTTATTTTGTCAATTTCTCAGTTTTCTTTCTCGTGTTTGTTGGTGTGTTAGACACCTTCAAAAGCTTGTATGGCAAACCCCTAAGCCATCCTTCTTTCATAATTCATGGTCAGCAGATGTGGTTTCTATGGAATCTTGTCCAATTCTTCACATCGGGGAGACTGTGACCCTTAAGAATAGATCAGGCTGCTTTCAGACTTTTTTTTTTTCAGTAAGAGGGCGATTTGAAAGCCTGCGTTTCCTCTGTGTCATTTGAGTTAATATATTTCAGCTTATAGGGAGGCTATCCAGTCGAAGGGAGCATGAGCATTAGCACTGGTGTTAATAAACCCCTGGGTGGTCTTGTGTATCTGCCAGAGCAGGGTGGAACAGCCTATAACCCTCACTAAGATGTGGCTTATGCTTTGTGTGTGTTTCTCTCTCTTTCTGTGTGTATGTATGTACAATATCATATAGAGCTCTGACTATGCCATGTTGCTCTTGTAAACGCTATGCTTACATACAGTATATGGCAGCACCAAGGAGCAGCCTCAACGTCAATGTTCTTGTGTCTGTAGTGGCTCAACTGATGATTTCACAGCCCTCAAGTATCTCATTTCACAGTTCAGGTTTTCCCATATGGGGATCAGAGAGATGCTTTAGCCCTGTTATATGCTGTTAGCTGCTGAGCTGCTGCCTGGTAATATGACACTGTTATTCTGCAAGGCCCGTATCCCAGCCAGCTTTTTTATTTGGTAGAGGAAGAACATTGTGTTTTGTCCCATTCAGCTGCTTTCTAATGTTTGTTTTTCCATTCTTCTGAGAGTCACAGCTGGTTAATTTTTTCTTTTATTGTGTCACTCTGACTTGGCACATTTTTCCTAGCCATTCATAGTGTCAATGGACATGCACTGGTGTTGTTTTTCACAGGAAGTGATGTCACCATTAACATTGCCGCCCACATTGCCAAATACACTCCAAAGGGCGCGTTGCATGGCAACCATAAAGTGTCATTGTCAAGAGGATTTGTGAAATGTAATATCCAGAGGGGGGCAGGGACACCAGAAAGAATGGACAGTGCTGTCTTCTACTTTCTGATATTTCAATAGGTGTGTGTTTGTCTTTTTGCTTTTTATGGAAGCTGTGATGCGGTGAAGCACCTGTTGACCAGGTGTTGCTTTAGACATAGTAACTGGTCAAGTTAGTTTTGTTTAACAGGTTCAACTGCCTGAACTATGTTTTAAGGCAATTTATCACCAAACTTGTGCATTTATGTTCAACCACAGAATCCTGTAGAGAATAAATAAAAATATACAGGTCTGTCCACCTTTTTATATTTTGTACTATATACATATGACATTTAGCACATGGATTAGGGTTTAGGCCATTGACACAGACTAAGAAATTGTCAGTCTCTATTGCTGAATTGAATAGGAAGCCAGTCAAAAGAAGTTGGGTTAAAGCTAAAACCTGGATGCTGCAACTGAGCGCACTAATATAAACTCACTTAGACCTACATCTAATACATGAACCGATTTTAAAAAGATAAAACAGGCAGCATTTCCTTCTAAACGGTTGACTTGTTGAAACAGGTTGTCCTGCTGTCCCCTACATGACTTACATGTTGGCCTGCAGGCTGACCTTCTGTCTCGTGGGCCCTGTTGGTGTCCAAAGAACTGACTTGCTGTCTAACGGAATGACTTGTTGACTAACAGGAGAAGATGTTGGCTAGCATGGGAATCTTAGCTCGTACTCACTATGAGTGTCTAATATAATCTCATATGAATACGCCCCACAGGGACAGCCTTCTCACCAGAGACATACCTGCTCATGCAGCAATCTGTCTGAGTAGGCTTGTGATTTTGTCTCTGTGTGTGTGTGTGTGTGTGTGTGTGTGTGGAGTACCGAGCATGTTTGCCTTTGTGGGAAGGCTGTGTGGATTTGCTATGTGTGTATGCGTGTGCATTGTAGGGTGAGAGAGGGAAGACGCTGTCTTGTGTCAGTATGATAGCGGTTTTATTTTATTTTTCCCATTAACATCACACCAAGCTAGAGATTTGGCGCCTGTGGCTTCCAAGAGATAATACATGTGGAGAGGCGCAAGATAGGAAGTGTCTGCATATGTGGTGAGAGAATATATGGGGAAAGGTCAGAGAAATAATATGTGACTGCGTGTGAAAGAGAGAGGAGAGAGTTAGAGGATGAAGCGCTGGCGAAAAGTATCACGTCTATTCATTGTGCAGTCTGCTGCTATCTGGGCTCCTGATATGATCACATACCAGCAGTCTGTCTTGGTACTGCAGTTGTACATTAGGCCATGGTGAGAATTTCAACACCCGCAAAGTAGCAATGGGAGCTGAAAGGGAAAACTATTTGCCAAATTATGATTATATGATGCTCGTCTGAAAGACGCGGTGAGAGCCTTAGCAAAGTAATTCCTTTCTCCATGAATCATGGCTGTCATTGCATTGTATGTTAATACATGTAAGCATTTCCTGCCATACGTCAGCAGGTCCCCAAACTGCTGTAGTTTGTATCTATGTATGTATGTATGTATGTATGTATGTATGTATGTTGGAGTTAAAAATTGCACGCTGACAGCTGTGCACAGAGAGATTTTTATAGCATACAGGCTACTGCTGCAAAGACATTATTGTTTACGGACTGCAGTGCAGCAGATGCAAATCTCTGATCTCTTATTTAACTCCATTTTGCACATAAGTGTAAACCATGCAGGAGGCTAGTAAATGATTTTGGATGTCTATTTTTTTTTTTTTTTTCTGCAAGATGTGTCCAACCTTGACGACGTGTTTGTCATCCATGGTCTGAGTGTAAGCCTCTTTTTAACGTCTGTATAATGACACAGCCTCATCCTCTTTTTTTTTTTTATAATCCATTTAAGACAGTCCCCCAGCCAAGCAGTTCCTTATCCACCCACTAAAAAGCAGTTAAAATGTCTGAATGTGGATTGAGTGCAAAATTAACTGAATATTTTCTGTGTTTATTCTGAAATAAAAGCCAATTCTCTTAGCCTAATGGTTTTTACTGTGAAGAGCTGTGAATGAGTTTGCATTGAAAGAATACGCTAGCATTCAAAAGATGTGTTGTCTCTTTCTTTTTCTCTCTTGTTCTTGAAGGATAGGTTCACGTTTTTGAAGTCTATCTTAGACAGTACTTACATGCCCATATATGTACAGCAAAAGGGTTATTGGTAGCTGTTTTTGTTCCTCTCGCCCTTACTGGCCACAAAGAGATCTCATTCTATTTCTATTTTCAATGTAAGTGATGGGGACAGTTTTGCATAAGAATTCATAGTGAAACTGCTATGAAACTTTAGCTGTCGGAGTTCAAATCAAAAGGTTTTCCAGACTTCCTGTTAGTTTAGTACAAAACACCCTTTCTGTGTTTCCATGCTTCACCTGATCTGTGCATGTAGAATTGCTTAAAAATTTGCCCATGCCATACATTGATGTGGACACCGTAAAAGCAGCTCTGTAGTAGCGTTTTGTAGGCCGTCATACACACGCCCGAGTTCACCTGATATTTTTTACGAATGTCAGATTTAATTTAGAACTTTTCATATGAACACTGATGCCATGTGTGTGATTTATAAACACCGGAGTTAAATATACCTAGATTGTGATAATAGTCCAATTCTTTAAGGCTGTCTCTCTCTTTGCGCTGTACCTGTGAGGCATTTGTAAACACAAAATGCTCTAATTAACAACAATGCAGTAAACATTACTGTATTCATTAGGAGCAGATTTTCATGACTCTGGCCTTTATCTCATCCTATTCATGTTTTTTTTCCTCCCACAGGAAAATTGTAATCAAGATTGGGAAGAAGAAAAAACGAAAGCCGGAGTCTTCAGAGGAGGAGTCGGATGATGACCCTCCCCCTCGACACACTTCTAAAGATGTGGACTCTGTAAGTACCAGCATATACACACATGCACACACACACACACACACACACACACACACACACACAAATAAACACAAACAGACATATAAACCTCCAATCCAAGTCACTATTATTAGCTATAATGCTTGGGAGCACATGGAGTGTATTTTATTTCACTGTATCAAGTTGATCTATTCATCCTTAACTGTTAGACAACACTTAGATTCTAGGTGGGGATTTGCCTTCATTTGATATTTCCCAACTTTATTCCGATGTGGTGGTGTTATTACCCGTGGTATCACACCTCTGCTAAAAGAAAACAAATTCAATTTTTCTGTTGCCATTCTGGTACAAGACACTGACTGAAGTGGTGGCCTTGGATTGACTGTTCACACTGCTGCTGCGCCTAGAGGAAGGCTTCGCAGCTTTAGTTCGAGCCTGGCAGGATCGACTCTCTGGTTCACATGGAGGTCATGCAGTGGGTGGTTATCTCAAGTACACATTCTTATCTGTGTTGATGATGTCTCCATCACATAACACAACAATAGCACCTTCACATGCACATGCATACACTGAGATTTAACAGTTTTTCATTTGAGGAAATGTTGTTGCCACAGCAGCCAGTGAATTTCACATCCACACTTAACTTAACCGCAAAATTAAATTATCACATTGGTTTATTTTTTCAAATATAAATGATAGCCACTTTGTATTTTCCGCTAAACACAAGGAAAATGAATGATCGCTCAACTCAAGTTGTTTTTAAAGCGTTTAAATGTACAACAAAAATACCAAAAAGGTGAATTGATACAAGTAAATACAAGTAAAATATGAGTGTCTAGACTGTCATTTATGTTGTTTAGATAAATTATCAGTAGTTCAGCTATTAATTTATCATTTAATCTGGTATTCATTGTAGACTGTCAGGTAGAACTGTTCGAAGGTTTGGTGAATAAATCCAGTTTGTAATGATCTTATTGGTCCGTAGACCATGTTTGGTTATAAAGTTAGACTTAAATATACACTGACATAACTCCAAGCTTAAAAAATGGTTAAAATCAAGCAAAAAGCTCGTGTTCATCTACAGTGTGACATGAATAATTGCTGTCTGGTATTGATCAACAACCTTGCCAAAGCCCACCAGCAATACTGTGGCTGCTTTCTATGTGATCAATAATGACAACTGAAGTGACATTTGAGCGTATCTCTTATTCTAACACAGTCCTGTGTTCGGAGCTCGTTTGCTCACTGCAGTCATGACAGATATGTGCTATGTTACGAGTGACACGTCTGAATGAGAGGGGATGACAAGTGACTCTGTCTCCTCCTTTCGCCCCACCACACCTCTCTCACTCCTTTTAGCATCCTATCCGGACTATTGCCTATGATATAATTACGGTTGTTAAATTGTGCCCCTGGCCTTAATTAAAATAGTCTGTTGATGACTCATTTAGGATGATCCTGTGGAAGAAGTCAGGATAGCATGGCTGACAGCTAGAATAGAAGCATGGCCACCTCAGGGCTTCAGCCCTATTGTCAAGGCATGTGACAGGTTTGACTTTCCAGCTCCTGGTCAGCTTGGGCTTGGGGATGTGAGGGTATATCTCCATGGGGATATTGTACTCCACACCTAATTAACTTTGGCTCAGTGGCATTTATTGCTAATTAACTACATATTATCATTAGGAGGGGCTCGTGTATTGATGCGGGATACAGCAGCCCACACATATGATAATTATAAAGGCTTGACAGGAAGGAATAGAAAGAAGCTGAATATTTAAAGCTCTCTTGTGAGTGGGGAGACTTACAGAGCGTAAAGTTTTACTGAATTTCTTCCTTGGTTTATTGAAATGTAGCTCATTTATGGGTTATGTTTTTACATGGCCTTCAGGAGGATGGAGAATCCATATTATACTTTTCAGTATACGTTAGTTTAAATGTTAAATGTTTTTGTGATTCATGTTTGTCATCCATTCTCCACCAAGAAGTGTGCACTCAATATAGTAGGTCTGTGGATACAGTGATATTGGAGAAAATATATTAGAATATGGACAGGACATTAACCCAATGTCATTTTCTAAACATATGAACAGTTCGAGTTTTATGTTGTGTCAGAATTATAGATGGTACCAAAAATGTCACAAGGAAAGTCTGAGATTTAAGAGCTTACATGAGTAAAAGTTTGATCAATAGTAATAACCACAGTGTGTGGGCATAGTTGCTATTACTTTGATTTACATGAACTGCAAATGTGAGATGGCAACATAATTTAGCTTAGCTAAGCAGGAAGGAGCCTTGATCTAGTGTGTGGATACGGTGTGCATTGTGTGGTTTTTGGCTGGACTAAGGCCAATATAGGCCAGCCCTATAAATACAAAAGTCCTTTACTGAGTGAGTGAGTGAGTGAGTGAGAGATGAAGTGACACTATCGGTCAGACGAGTGTTGGAGATTCCCAATTGGACGTTGCTCTTTTAAAATGAACAGGCACGGGCAGTCCTCAATTAAGTCCTCAGGAGGCCACAATGTAGCACATAGAGAATACATGGTCCAGCCATATACTAGATTTCAACCTAGTCTTATTCAGTGATGTTTACTGCTGAAGTCTGGTTATTTCAGTGATACACAAGAGTAAAGTTTTTAAGGTATTAGGAAATGAAAAATAAAGAGATGTCAGTAATTTTTAATAACTGCTGGTGTGGTTTTATTTTTGAGTTCAGTTTTGAAATTGATGCATGAAAAAATCCAGGTCAGTCCAATATTTTTGTAAATGTTCTTCTTCCACCTTGTGTTGCTTTTCCAGAAGAGGCGATCTAATCGCCAGGTGAAGAGGAAGAAATACGCCGAAGAGCTGGAGGCCAGGTTGTCGGATGATGAAGTCAAGGTTATTGTCAAAGCCAAGAAAACCAACACTGCAGCATCCAAGCAGCCTGCCCTACAACTCTTTGTAGTAAGTAGCTCTGTCTACACACACTTGCATCATAGTTAGAAGTCTGAATTCATTCATTTTAGAAAACCAAACAATGAAGCTATTGTTTTTTTTTTTGTGGCAATGATGCGCATAAATATTGTTGAGAAGAACTTATTTATACAATGAAAGCACATTTTGTTCTGTAGCAGAACAACAGTGCTAAATGTTCAGTGAAGTGTAGCACAGCTTGTTGTTCTCACCAACACATTGTGACGTACAAGCCAGGACCCCTGCAGTATGTCTGTATAAAGAGGGAAGATACATATTCAATGGCCATTTTTAATAATTCAGATGCAACAGAAGAGAAAATAAGAGCACCATATTATGACAACAGCTCAAAAACATGTTTCTACAAATGTTCAAAGGTTCCACCCTGGTTTCTGTTGTCCAAATCACAGGTGGAGGCAGTATTGAAATAGCATCTTCAGATGAGTTTTATTTATAAAATACAAAATCACAAATTTGCCAGAGGACTTTACAGTCCGTACAACATCCTCTAACCTTAGGTCTTCTGTTCTGATCAGGAAGAACTCTGCGTGCGAACAGTGCAGCTTTGACTTTTATTTTTTTATTACTGCACTGTAGTAACACACTGTGTGCTTTTCATGTTATAAAGTGTCCCGATGCTTATGCAAATTTTTGTTGTGGAAGAACATGAAGTAACACTTGACATTAAATGTTTCACGTCCACTGTATTCACAGGAGAATCCCAGTGAAGAGGATGCTGCTGTTGTTGACAAAATCATGTCCTCTCGTATTGTCAAAAAGGAGGTAATTATTTGCTGATGTTTTTTTTTTGCCTACTTTGTAGTGATTGTATATGCTCTAGTATTGTCACAATCATGAGATCTGAATTATTTATCACCACAAATTCTGTTTAATTAATTAAATAAATAAAGTAAATCAATTTTACTAAATAACATTACTTTATGATATAGCATAATGCCGCTATTATTTTACTCAGTTCAAGTTTGTCTGTAATCCTACATCATTCTGTTATTTCCTACAGGTCTCTCCAGGGGTGGTGATCGAAGTGGAGGAATTTTTTGTAAAATACAAAAACTAGTAAGTTCATTGTTTAGTTGTTGCCTCGCCAGAATAATGTGTGTATTATGATTATAATCATTCCGACTTAAGTGTGCGATCTGTTTATAGATATCATACATTACCGTTGCACTTTGCAAATTATAACAAACTTCAACAAGAAAAGTAGAAGACAGATGTCCTGTAGCCTTTGTGAAAGGAAGAATAAGAACTAAACAAGTGATTTAATTTCTCTTTTATGTACTCAGGGACATTGCAAATTCCAGAGAAATAATTTCTTTACACTAGACAGATAATCTGTCTTCATCCTTTATGTTTTTCGCTTAATGATAAAATGAATGTCACACCTGAATTTTATTTATTTTTTATTTTTTTGATAAACCAAAAATGACTGTGGAGATCAGCGACTTTCTGAATAGCATTTCAGTAAAAGACCACATCTGCAATCTGTGATCACACCTGGCTCTGCCTCAGGGGTTACCCCAGATGCTATTTAGAAGGTGTTTTTCAGGGTTTCTCACCATAGTCTTAATGTTTGTGCTTGTGTGTGTCTGTGTGTGTGTGTGCGTGCGTGTGTGCGTGTGTGTGTATGCGGGTGTCAGCTCCTACCTACACTGTGAGTGGGCCGCAGAGCAGCAGCTGGAGAAGGACAAGAGGATTCAGCAGAAGATCAAACGTTTCAAGATGAAACAAGCACAGAGGGCGCTCTTCTTTGCAGATGTAAGGCTGTGTGTTGTGTCTTTGTCTGTGGACACACTGTATACTGTCTTTCTGTGTACGCACGTTTTGGCATTGTGTTATGAGCAGGTTTCCTTTTTCACAATTGGGTGTCTGCTCGGATATGTGTGTGCTTAGCGTACACACGTATAGATATTGCGTGTGTGGATATTTAATTTACTTTTGTGTTATGTTTATGCAGGCGAGCACATCTGTGTGCATATATTTGAATCTCTTTTCTCGCTCAGTCGATACAGCAGTGATTCTTATCTCAGACTCCAGATGGTGAGTGGGCACTCAGGTTTGTTCACTCTGTTTCTCTCTTTTGTTGTTCTTTCTGTCTCTCTTAGATGGAAGAGGAGCCCTTTAACCCCGACTATGTAGAGGTAGACAGAGTGCTGGAGGTGTCATATTGTGAGGACAAAGATACAGGAGAGGTAAAGTGAATCCTCTTTCATTTGTTAATCATATCCGTGAGCAGCATGTGTGTCTATGTGCCTGAACGTGTTTTTACTCTTTTTCAGTTTTTTTGTGGTTTTTGTTCCTTTCAGTATATTCTCCACTCCAGTGATGTCTTTGTATCTCAGAAGTGCCCAAGGCCATCCTAATGGGCTTCCTCGCAGCCTCTGTTAATATTATAAAAGCAGAGCTTGGCCTCGCTCTAGTCTTTTGCAGTGCTAATTCTTCTCTTCCTGCTGCAGGAGGTGGTGTACTACCTGGTGAAGTGGTGCTCTCTGCCTTATGAGGACAGCACCTGGGAACTAAAGGACGACGTAGATCAGAGCAAGATTGAAGAGTTTGAGCAGCTGCGGGCAGTCAAGCCAGACTCACGCAGGATGGTGAGCCATGCCTACCGACATTCTTCACTTATCACCAATCTTATATATAAATGATTTGCCTATTTGCCTTTGGTGCTGCAAGTGCTAATAAGACAGCTCCTCGTTTTTTCTATTCAGTTTGTTTTGTGTAATGATGCAGATTTGTTGTAGTGGAATCGTTGGTGAGAATGTGTTAACACTGCACCCACCAAACATACTGTACGGTAAAATTAATTGGCATCATTAGCCACACATTAAACCTGTGTAAAACAAGTCCACACTCACGCAGCGGATTGGGCAAATTTAGGAGACTCAAAAAAAAAAGCGACCTGCTACTGCTTCAAATGCTGTGAATGATATTTCTGCTGTAAAAAGTACAAAATATGACACTATATATGACATGTTTTTATCAGAAGAGATTTCTTAGCTAACATCTAACTAGCTACAGCCTATTATAAAACCAATGGGCTTAAAGAGAGACATGTTTTCAACTGTAACTATTGGTAACCTGAGTAAACGTACTACACACAGATCAGACGTGTATTTGTGCAGTCCCACTAAGATTTATTTTCAGATTATCTTTCTTCTTGCCATATTCACCTCCCGGTCCACCAGGAAAGTTTACACTTTGCATACCTGTGTTGTTTCAACTGTAGGGCCACCTGTTTACCTATAATGCACCAATTGACTTACAATATGATAGCAGTGGTTCCAAGTTTGGGACACATTTTCAGAATACAAACTCCACCACACACACCTATTTCTGTATTTCCATACTTGCCTTACTTTCATCTGCACTTGCTGGCTTGCTTCATTTCATTAAGAATACTTGCTTGTCTGTCACTGCAATTATTATGTATAAACTGTTTGCATTCCTTTAGAAATATTTGAATCTAAATGGTAAATGTAGAGTTAATTTCAAAACACTAAAATCTGTCACCTAGGAGCGTCCCCCGGCCAATCTGTGGAAGAAGAGGGAGCAGTCGAGGGAGTACAGGAATGGCAACAGCCTCAGGGACTACCAGCTAGAGGGGGTCAACTGGCTCCTCTTCAACTGGTATAACAGGTCAGTTTTAAATATATATATATATATATATATATATATATATATATATATGCATATTTTGTATACATGCACACACCTATAGCCCGTTCACTCACTGGTGTAAATTGGTCATTGTGTTATCTGTCCTATATTTGCAACCCTCATCTTGACCGGGGATTTTTGTGGGTGTGATGAATTTTGGCAACATTTTGGTCATGAGAACAGAACCATGCACATTACACAATATATAGAGCTCTGGGTGGCTGTAGGTTATTGTAAATCTGGAGAACATAGTCAAATTTGATACCATGTAACCTTCTACAACTGAACAAAACAAGACTGAACTTATATTGAACCTACATAATAATTGCTATCCTATCCTCAGACAGAATCACCACAACATAATACAATAACGGGAAATAATGGAATAAATATTTTAATCACAATGGCAAAGATTATGATGCGTTTTAAGCAAATGCCTTGGGATATCTACTGCATAGATAAGCTAGCCTCAACAGCTTCAGCAGACTTTTCTAATAGAAAGTCAGATCCTAGATTTAGCATATATCTTACACCTCAAGCAAAATGGTGTCTCTTTGTATACTGTGTTTACTTATAAAGCTTCAGTAATCCCCATGCTGATAAAATACTACAGTATACATATTTATTGATTCAGATTTGTTGCGTAGGCATTTTGTGTTTCAAGAAGAGTCCTCTGGTGCATTGAGCCTGCAGATAATGAATAAAGAATCACTTTTTTCTTGTGTGTGTGTGTGTGTGTGTGTGTGTGTGTGTGAGAACCACGCTGTGATTTGACTGTTTTCACGTTATTTGGTTGGGCCTGTGAGGAGAGTCAAATTTTCTGTCAAGGTGCACTCTGCTGCAACAATAATTTCTTTTCTTCGCCCACGGTCACAAAAGAAGCTCCGCAAAATACATCCGGAGTACACAGTGTCAGTGTGCTTGCATTAACCCTGGGAATTGGCTTTATGTGTGAGCATGCAGGATTTTGTGTATGCCTACGCAGAGAGATTCATCAAAAGTAGAGAGCTGCTTAAGAGGCCAGTGGGAATATCTGCACGTTGCAATTAGCATCAAGACATAATACCCCCACCCACTGGACAGCTGAATAAATGGTTTGCCGGAGTGCACCACGCAGCAGAGGCAGTTGCATTTGCCATTATGCTGTATCTCATCTCTTTGGTCTGTTATTACTGCTGATGATGTCGTTTTCTCCTCCATTGTTCATGGTTTATTCTTTTAGTATCATGGGATTTTGGCATTTTTCTTGTCCCCTCTATTTGCTCTTTTTCCAGGCCTCTCCTTCCTATTCTGTTTTTTTCATCTTCATCACCTTCCGTTTTATCCCAAAACACCTTTTTCTTGGAGTAATTTGAACCTGCACAAGAATTGTGACATGCAACAGAAATGCTCACGATGTATAGACACACCTTTTTTCTCTTTGTGATATGGAGACATAATACCTCATGCAGCAATATCCCCACACATATTGTATGCAGTGCACACACCGGGGGATATAATCTTTACATTTTCACACAGGTGCCATTGATTTTTATAAATCGCTCATCAAATTTAACCTTCATTTTTTTTCTGCTGTTGTTTTTTTTTTATTTTTTTTTTTTACCCCAATTATATTTCCACTTTGTCTCTTCTAACCCTTGTTATCTGCACCTGGCAGACGAAACTGCATCCTGGCAGACGAGATGGGCCTGGGAAAGACCATCCAGTCCATCACATTTCTAGAAGAGATCCATCGTGTGGGCATTAAAGGGCCATTCCTCATCATTGCCCCGCTCTCCACCATTGCCAACTGGGAGCGCGAATTCCGTACTTGGACCCATCTCAATGTCATCGTCTACCATGGCAGCATGATCAGCAGGCAGATGCTCCAACAGTATGAGATGTATTTCAGGGATGCACAGGTGAGACGACAAGAAGGAGAGAGAGCTTTTAATTTTTACTAGACATTTTTGTGATCAGGGAGTTAAAAATGAAATACATTTACAGCATAGATACATAAGCACACAATGCATAAACACAGGACCTCCAAGCTATTACACAGTGGAAGTGTGGCACATACATTATGTTATATATCTTTGATTTTGGAAAGGTTTAAGCCTCAAGACACATGCCTCTATATAACCTGTGAATTTCTGTAAGTATACAGCCCTGCTTGTATCTTCAGAGAATGCACTTTAATTTTACATACATACATTTCTTGTCATATGAAAACATCTTTTATACATTTTAGGTTATAGATGTTTGTTGTGGGTAGTATTTCTTACAAAAGAACACTGTTTTTCTTCTCAGCCATGCTGGGCAAGAATCAGTCATGGATACACACCCAAGCATCAGGCTTGTCTTATTACATACTTAACACAAATGGAATCGGGAGGCCTTTTAGTTCTTCCTGACGTACTGTACCTAATCTTCCCCTTTTTAAAGACGGGCGAGCGCAAAACAACATCACAGCGCTTACCTTCAGACTGGAAAGCGGTGATTCACTTCGATTAAAATAATCACCGTGCTTTTCAGAAAACAGCAGCATTATGAAGTCCCGTGAGTAATCTAATGATACATTTGAAAACAGGATACAACAATAGGAGTCGGATATTGAAAAGCCAGGCAGAACATGATTACCATGTGTAACACAAAGCCTAGATACACTGGGACTCTGGAAGTAATGCAGCAAACTCACTTACAATGTTTCAGAGGCACCTGTGAAAAAGAATAAAGTAGACAGAAGTTGAATTATAGTGAGTATCTCGGGCAAAAGTTTTCTCTAAAGAAAAAGGCTGTGTCGAAGAAATGGCAGAAAATGTATTATTTTGTGTGACTCTTGTGTCTTGTGTCAGTCATGTAAAAATGTTCTACAAAACCTCTTTAAAATCTATGCACACAAACAGCATTTTTATCAATAGATAGTTCATTGTGCTAGCATAGCATATAACGAGATTCAAGGAATGGCTCGTGCCCAACAGTAAGTGGGCTGCTAGGTAGTTAGTGAGCCTTGGGCAGAGGCTTTCTGTGGTTGGCAGGCCATGTGATGTGTCACAACAGGCAGTTAGAAGCTCTTAGTTTTCAGACGAACCGTAGGAGGAATTAAAGCGAGTGAGAGCAGAACAGAGCGGAGCCGCCACCGGGCTGTCTCCCAGGCAGCCTGTGATGTCATAGCAGCCCCCAAGGGGAGCTCTCTGTCAGCGCTGCTCAGGCATATCAGAGAGAGAGAGAGAGAGAGAGAGAGAGAGGGAGAAGGAGAGGCTCCACTACAGCAGTCTGTTGGCTGGGCTGGCTGTGGGAGGGGGCTACTGGATAACTGAGTATCCCTTGAGGACTGTTGTCAAGGCAATAGATACAAATGGAGAGGCGGGCTGAAGCAAAGCCTCCCCTGACAGACAAACAAACAAATAAACAAAACAACATAAAGACTCACCAGTGGGTGTGCACTCATGTCTTGGTTATACTGCAGACATTTTCCCAACCAAGAGGTGTGACTTTAAGATTGTTGGTGAAATCTAAATATAAAATAAGCCATATGTTTGCTGTCAGCAGCATCAGGCTGAAAACTGGAGAAACATGTGCCTGAAATATGAACGTGGTCACAGTATTTATTTTCTCTGTAGTCTATATTCAAAAAATCCCTTTAGAAAACAGTTCAGACACAATTTATTTAGCATAGAAACACAAACGTGATCTCCTATTATTGTATTTGTTTTATAAATGCTTTATAAACCAACGATTTGACAAAGCGTGTCTCACATCTCTACCCTGTCTCTCTACAGGGTCGTGTGTTGCGAGGTGCCTACAAGTTCCAGGCTGTTATCACCACGTTTGAGATGATCCTGGGAGGTTGCCCCGAGCTCAACGCCATAGAGTGGCGCTGTGTTATCATCGATGAGGCCCACCGCCTCAAGAACAAGAACTGCAAGCTGCTAGAGGGCTTCAAGCTCATGAACCTGGTACATATACCAACAACTTAATAACAAGTCATTTCAAATGTGTGCATTGTTGAAGACTAGCTCAAAACATTGTGTTGATAGTTTACAGTAGAGCCTGAAACAAAAATTGTTACACAGCATTGTTAATAAAGCTATAATTTTAAACATTTTATGCAGGAGTGCCTTTGACAAATGAGGCTCATTATAAACGCTTATGCCTCTTGTTCTCTTCCAGGAGCACAAGGTCCTGCTGACAGGTACTCCTCTGCAGAACACAGTGGAGGAGCTCTTCAGCCTGCTCCACTTCCTGGAACCGGCACGCTTCCCCTCAGAAAACACCTTCATGCAGGAGTTTGGAGACCTCAAGACTGAAGAGCAGGTGAGCCTGCGGGACACGTGGAGAATATGTGCTGATATTTTTATGTTTTGTGTATATTCTGAATTGATAACACACAACACATGAGTGAGCATATCTTTACAAAATGTCTAAAGTCAGAAATCCACACGTCACACTATTTGTCAGACAACGTTGTTTTAGCTTCTGATGCCATTTTTGTCAATCTAGTCTTGTGAATTATGTGTTGTTAGCTCCACAACACAGATCACTGCTCAGATATAACGATCCTCTTGGTACAGATGGAACCCTGGAAGTAGGGCTTTTTCTAACTAGGCCACAGTGACATTTTGTGTATACACACACACACACACACACACACACACACACACACACACACACACACACACACACACACACACTCACACATACACAAAACATATGGTGGATAATGATATCAGATAATGGGCTATTATGCTACTCATTGTTCAGCCATGTATTGACACAATTGAAAAAGGCTTTTTACCTCTTCCTTCTGCATATTGCTGTTTGGCATTTCATTTTTAGGCAGGAGCAGTAAAGAGATGCTCGAGGAAAGACCATTAAAACACAGTGTGGTAAAATATTTGAAACGGCTAGTACTCAACATGCGGTACTAAATCTAAAAGCTCTTTGTGCCAGTGGGAATACGAAATCCTTTTCATAGTAGAACTTGCTGGTGCTGTTAAGAGGTGGAGAGAGGAGCTTTTTCAACACATCTGATACTAGTCTACTGTATGTGTTATAATAAAAAAATAACGCTGGTTGGGGAAAGCTGGCCCACTCCTGAGGGTCTAGTAGTAACTAAGCTGTGATATTGCACCGTTATTATAAACTCCTCATTTGGGAATTTTGGTTCTACATTAAATGCAAAAAAGGCCACTGTTGAGTTTGGTGCTTGAGTTTAGAACTTGGCGCTAGCCGACATTTGCATCATCATTTACATAATGTATGTTGGGTACTTTTAATGGCTCTTTGGATGTGCGTCACACATTACCGTCATGAGACATACATTTCTACATCTCAGTTTGTAAACTGGAAAGAACACTGAAATGTTTTTTATGGTTGAATAGAATAAATGAATCTCAGCGTTTATAGAATAGAATATAAAAGTTATAATATGTGTGACACTGCTATCTCAGTTTTAATCAGGACCAGTACAAACACAGCATGTGTAACCTCATACCTGTGTATACAATATCCCACAACAGTTACTGTGATGTGATATCTATGACCCTCTTTTTATGTCTGGGCCCACAGGTACAGAAGCTTCAAGGTATCCTGAAGCCCATGATGCTGCGTCGGTTAAAGGAGGACGTGGAGAAAAAGTTGGCTCCTAAAGAGGAAACCATCATCGAGGTTGAGCTTACCAACATTCAAAAGAAATACTACCGCGCCATCCTAGAGAAGAACTTCTCTTTCCTGGCTAAAGGAGCTGGCCAGGCAAATATGCCCAACCTTGTCAACACCATGATGGAGCTGAGAAAGTGCTGCAACCACCCCTATCTCATCAAAGGTACGATGGTACCTGTTTAAGCTTAAATATAGGTTAATTTAGTTAAATACAGTTGAAATGTATAGTTGTGATCTTGGCAGGCAAAGCAGCAGAAGGTCTGCAATTCCACAGTTTCCTGTTTAGTCTTCAGCACGCTCATTTTAGAGGATTTAGGTGCTCACTATAATTTTATACCTTAAGTGATTGTTACACGAGGCTCTGCGTACTGGTAATGTTGCCTTAAGAAAGCCATGAAAATCTCATCAGATTTAGTAGATATTGCACATGCACTGGATCTGTCTAGTGTTTTGTTTTTGTTCCCTTTTTAATTAACCCAGAGCATCACAGTTACACATCGTAATTGTCCCTTTTTTTCAGCCTATACTGTATACTCTACTCTAAATTATACTATATGCTTGTGTACTGTAAAAAAAACAAAAAAAACAAGCAGAGACCCGATCATCATGACTGTACGTTGGATATTCTGGGAAATCTTGTGGAAAGAAAACATGAGAAGAATGAATGACAACGTTGCTGATGAATCCATGTCTTTGCCATGTCAGGAGCGGAAGAGAAGATCCTAGAGGACTTCAGGGAGGTGTATAGCCCCACTGCCATAGACTTTCACCTGCAGGCTATGGTACAGTCTGCTGGAAAGTTGGTCCTTATTGACAAGCTGCTGCCTAAGATGAAGGCTGGAGGGCACAAGGTGCTCATCTTCTCCCAAATGGTGCGCTGTTTGGACATCTTGGAAGACTACCTCATTCAGAGAAGGTAATGAGACGAGGAAGGATTCGTTATTCAGTCAACATACATCATTTAAAACACGATACAAATAAAATGTGGGGAATTAATGACAATTACATTTCGAATTGGAAAGTATATAGTTGCACTAAAGGGGTGTAAGCTTTGCTGTGTCTTGTGTAGTCCATAAAGGATGGAAAATCAACATGCGCTTGAGATTTGTTTTTTCTTTTCACTGTTAACTCAAATATGTAAAGTAACAGTATACTGAGAACACTCAGTAGCGGCTTCACATGTTGTAAAAGGTGATCTGACTCGTATGTGTGCCAGTGATTACGAACCGCATGTCAGTATTTCTATAGTGGTGTGTTTTAGCATCAATACATTGATGCAATTGCCAGTAAGAGTAGTTTAATTGTCACGTATAATAATGCAGCTTTGTTGCCCTGTTTGCTGCTGTTTCTGTACCACGCAATGATGTACCCCGTCAGGACTCTTTCAGTGATGCAGGAGAGTAGTAGTAGTAATTGCCAGTGAGAGTAGTTGGCAGTAGCAGCAGCAGCAGCAGCAGCAGCATTAGTGTTTACAGGTATGGAGTCTGCTGTTTCATCACAACAAATGAGTCAAAACAAAACATACACCCATCCATCCATTTATCCTGTTTAGGTCATAAGGGGCTGTAACGTATCCCAGCATGCACTAGACAATAGGTAGTGTACACAAATACAGCATATGCAGGCAAACACATTAATACATTAATAACCTAACCTGAATGTCTTTGGACTGTTGGAGGAAACTGGACTACCGCTATTACCATTGTATGGCCAAACAGATATAAATAACATCACGTTATTTTACCAAAATTAAAATAAATAGATCTTTCCTTCATCATTCTATAACAAGTACATAGTGTATATATAACATCTCAGCTCCACCATATGATTTCCGTTTTAAAGTTCACAGGATTTCAGGTGTTAATGTGTATAGGCAGAATCTGCCTCTTTCCTGTTGCTGTGCAAAATGTGTGATTTTTAAACCTGTAACGGGAATGATAGAAAAGAGGGAGTCCACAGAGCAGAGAGCAGCTGATAAAGATGATTGACAAATATTTGGACTTGTATCACATTCATAAATCTACTATATGCACGATCTAATGTTCTGCCAAAGTACAACATTGCTTTGAGAATGAAAATATGAGCTCTCACCTTGGCCCTCTCTGTGAGTGTCATGTTCTGTCTGTGTCAGCAGTGTCTTCAGTCCCATAAAAAGCTGAAATGGAGTGAGTGGTCAGGAACACTTAGGAAGAAGATCATGGGGGAATCTTTACAACTGGTCATTAGGTCTAGAATTTAATAGCATTTAGGAATTAATAATTACAGATAAGGTTTTGAGTTTCTGCTTCTCTCTGCTCTTCTGCTCTCCTTTTCCATTTCACTTTTCTGACTTTTTTGGGTGAGTCTCCCTATATCCTTTTGTTGCTCTCATGCCTCTGTTTCAGCCTCTCTCTCTCTCTCTCGCTTTCTTTTGGCTTCCCACCAACAGCTGGAGCAAACCCTAAACTATTGTAAACATGTGAGATGGTGTGCAGCACAGACCTCAGACAGGGTTCAGCAGCAGGTTATAGGAGCCCTCAGGGTTCCACCACATTAGAAGCAGGAGTTTCTGTGAGGCTTCTCCTGACTGGAAGTGGATTCCCCTGGGGAGGGCAGGGGGTTGGCTTGTGGGAGGGGATGAGAATGGACACAAAGATGAAAGAGCGTAACCACTCCTTGTAGAAACAGTTTTATCTTTGAGGATACTGTTTCCCAAGTGAAGAAGGGAAGCAAAATAAAAGTAGTTTTGCATAAATATAAAGGACCAGTCCAGCTTACTTCACTAAATGTCCTCAGAGAAACACAAACATGACCAAAATTTAGAAGTTAAATGTCTAAATAAACCTTTACCTCAAGCTCAAGGAGAGTATCTTATATTTACATACATTGTTTTTGTCTTGCAGGTACTTGTATGAGCGGATAGATGGACGTGTTCGTGGGAACCTCCGACAGGCAGCTATCGACCGCTTCAGTAAGCCCGACTCAGAACGCTTTGTTTTCCTTCTGTGTACGAGAGCTGGTGGCCTGGGAATCAACCTCACAGCAGCAGACACCTGCATCATCTTTGACTCTGACTGGAACCCGCAAAACGACCTGCAGGTACATGACAACCACACACACACACACACACACTTGCTTAGCAGCAGATGAAGCATGCTGCTGCAGATTTGTAGCATTAATGTTTAGGCATTAGATAATTTTGGCACTCTCGTGTGACATCTGTTCACGTGAACACCTGCCAACAAGTCTCCTCACCATGGAAAGTGCTTTACGGTGTGTCCAATCAAGAACAAGCACAAATTTCACTTAACTTTTAACGTTATCATCATTTAAGATGAGGTGACAAACTAGAGATACGAGTACTAAAGCTTGTATTTTTACATTTAGTGCACTTTACTCATTTTTCTTTCTGCCCTTCACAGGCCCAGGCTCGCTGCCATCGGATCGGTCAGAACAAGGCAGTGAAGGTGTACCGTCTGATCACCAGGAACTCGTACGAGCGAGAAATGTTTGATCGTGCCAGCCTCAAGCTGGGCCTGGACAAAGCAGTGTTGCAGAGCATGAGTGGCCGAGATAACAGCCTTGGAGGAGGCGCCGGGGGAGGGGTAAGTTTGAGAATTATCCAAATGGTCTGGAATAGAAATGGGGAATTAAATCATTTAGTCATGTAAATTATGTCCAGTTCCATTTCAAAGAGGGGTGTTTATTTTCAGACAGTGCTTCTGATGACTACCATCAATTTCACAAGCTGACCTTGGCTGGACATGAAATCTTTCAGTTCAACTATCTAATCATCGGATCATTACAGAAATTAGCAGGAAACGGCAAATACTTTGTGTGGCACTGGGATAATTATAGAGCAGTGTCCGCACAATTTTTTAATTGTGAAATAAACAAAACATTTATTTTGGTTTATTTTATTAGTTCAGCCTATCCATCCTGTTCTCCTATTCAGTTTAACATCACATTAAAGGTCCAGTGTGAAGGATTTAGTGGCATCTAGCTGTGTAGGAAAAACTACGGTGGCCACAAAATGCAGAAAAGGCACTATCTAGAGCCAGTGTTTGTTCATTCTGAGCCACCATAGAAACATGATGGTTCAACACGAAAGACTGAGCAGCGTCTGTAGATATTAAAGATATAAAAACATAAAGATTCATATTTTCAGGTGGTTATACACTAATGAAAACATAGTTGTATATATTAAATTCCATTCAATATTCTGTCAAATAGAGCCCCCTAAATATTACACACTGGGCGTTTAAGTAGACTAAAATCTTAAAAATCCAGGTAGTGTTCACTTGACAGTCAATGGATCAGACAAGCAGATAAACCTGTTTTTCATACTCACTAACTGAAACTTTCCTGGTGTCATCGTGTGAGAATGAATGCAGGCATTAAAAAAATAAATAAAATGCAAAAGATTTATTCCAATTGTCTTTCCAACAATAACAAAAGTCGACACTTTCTAATATAATCAGTCCTGGATGACATCAAAGGAAAACTGTAACAGATGGCAGACAACAAGAAGATGCCAAGCAAAGAAAAAGTACTGTTCACAAACCCGAAAACTTGGAGCTCACTCTTAAAATTTCCACTTGAAGTGTAACCGATCCTATTAGAGTCTAATCTCTTTGTGAGGGAGTGTGTCAACAGCATGTGAAGTGTGTAGGTGGATGTTAATCTGCAGTTGGTGTCCTCTGAGAATTATCTTAAGGATAAGGAAGTTGACTTATTAGCAGGTTTCCACAACTGGTCTGACTTCACATATTTGCATAATAAACAGCTGCTGGGTTTAGATAAAGGGCTGCTGATGTAATAATGTGTTTTTGACTGTGACTTCTTTTTTTTTTTTGAAAATATTGTAAAGTTGTCTTTGTGTTGTCTTTGCATTGTTTAATCTTGCACGTCAGTCCATTTTATAAACTGTTTAGTAGCACTTATTTGTATTTGTTGTATGTAGTTTATTGACCCTAAATTTACATCTTACCTCTCAGGCAGTGCAGCAGCAGCTGTCTAAGAAGGAGATCGAAGATCTGCTGCGACGTGGTGCTTACGGGGCTATCATGGACGAGGAGGATGAAGGGGCCAAATTCTGTGAGGAGGACATTGACCAGATCCTCCAGCGCAGGACAAAGACCATTACCATTGAGTCTGAGGGACGAGGCTCCACCTTTGCTAAGGTAAATACATTTACTCTAACTGCTGATATTTGATTTTTAACTATAGTTATGGTTTGGTATAATTCTGATGTCTGCTTTCAGGCTAGTTTTGTGGCGTCCGGAAACCGCACAGATATCTCTCTGGATGACCCCAACTTCTGGGACAAATGGGCCAAAAAGGCTGACATCGATATGGAAATGGTCAATGGCAGAGTATGTACTACACCAAAAATAATACAATGCACAGAGCAAAACATAATTCATAGAGTTGCAGTCTCTATAGCTTTTATCTGTTTTACTTGGAAAGTTCTTTGCTGAAATTTAGTTTTGTCCTCCATTCCCTCTTTACAGAACAGCTTGGTGATCGACACTCCTCGTGTCAGAAAGCAGACAAGGCCGTTCAGTGCCACCAAGGATGAGTTGGCGGAGCTTTCAGAGGGCGAAAGCGACAACGATGAGTCCAAACCTAAGCTCAGACGCAACCACGACCGCCTCAACAGCTATGGACGCACAGAGTGTTTCAGAGTAGAGAAGAACCTGCTTGTTTATGGGTGAGAGGATTCAAATAGTTAAAAACTCTCCTGATCTTGTCCATAGATAGAACTGAACTGGTGTTTTTAAACAGGATCCTAAAAGTTTCTTTGACAAGTGCTTCATACTTAAGTTTGGCTTTTCCCTCTTGTTGTCCAGGTGGGGTCGCTGGAAGGATATTCTCAACCATGGGCGTTTTAAGAAGCAGCTAACAGAGTGGGATGTGGAGTCCATCTGCAGGGCCCTGCTGTCTTACTGCCTTGTTCATTACCGTGGAGATGACAAAATCAAAAGCTTCATGTGGGACCTGATCGCACCGACTGAGGACGGACGCACCAAGGAGCTCCAGAATCACCTGGGTAAGTCTCAGGACTTCCAGTCTATATTTAAGTGGCCTTATTACATCAGATAGTAGCACAGGAAGAGGTTAGACTATGTGGGATTTAGGAAATTATTGCAGTTCCTCTACCACACCTGTGACTCTCAACCTCCTCTTGTTCCACTAGGTCTGTCTGCACCAGTCCCACGAGGCCGAAAGGGTAAGAAGATGAAGACCCAGTCCAGCTCTTTTGATATCCACAAAGCTGAGTGGCTTAGGAAGCACAACCCAGAGCACATGCTTCAGGACGACGGCTACAAGAAACACCTCAAACACCACTGCAACAAGTAGGTTTCCCTGTCCCTGTAGCTGACACCTTAATCCAGTTTAGTTTATATCAATTATAATCGGGGTGTTATATAAGAAACCAGCCACTTCTAAAGTTCTAAGCAGCTGTTTATAAGCATTCAGTAATAGTAACCATCATACAAATAATACATATTTATGACCATCTAAAACAGTGTTATTAGATGAAAGAGACAATTGTAATGTTTTTTAGAATTTAACTTGCACGGAGTGTACTTGGTGACTAATAGTCTATGGCTGGGTTGTTTTATCTCTTGTGGGTGAGAGTGTGTGTGTCTGTGTTTAAACCTTTTGTGCTATTATAGCAACTGGCAGGTGGTCATTATTCTCTTCTAGCACAGATTGTATCAGTTTATTTTTAATAGAATGAAGCCTAAGTGTATGGAAATACAATTTGCACATGGCTCAAATTTGAACTGTGGCACCATCAAGCCACAGTAATTATGAGTCGCTAAAACGTCTATCGGAGCTGACGTCCGTCTGATTCATGAACGGACGTGCATCACATCAGGACCAGCTGACTGATATGATTCTTAACGAGACTTCAGCCCAGCTAATGGCCGTCATAGATCTCTTTTATTTACAGACAACGGGGAAAAAGATGGCTGCTATCAAAACACGGCCCTCTGAGATATAAAGCGAAATAGACGGCTGCTTCTTTTTAAAAGGGGGACTTGTGTGCATAGGGCTTTGGACGCGGAGCGCTGAAGCTTCCATAGAAAGTTCTCCATTGTTTCCTGGTCCAGTTGTGCTGAATCTAGGGATTGTCTGATGTGTGACACGCCGGGCAAATGGGGACACGCAGTCAGCAGCGTTTGCTGACTTCTGCGTTTTCAGTCCGAGGACCTGGAATGTGACTGTTGGGGTGAGGAGTGGGTGGAGTGGGGGGGGGTGTTCGCCGGCTTCCTTAACAGTAATGTAAATGTAGGACAGAGATACAGAAATGGGAACTATAGGAAGTAGTGGGGAAATGATTCTGAGCGTTTCCAACAGGTTCTTCTTTTAGACAGTTTGAGTGTGCTTTTTCTTGTGTTATATTCTTTACTGTACACAGTGATCACTAAATCTGCTTTGGCATGTAGGATACAGTGTTGAAAAAGTGTATAAAAATTTCATAGTGTTTGTGTTTTGAATCAGAATTACATCAGTGACCCAGTATCTCCCTGTTACGCTGGTTTGTGATGGATTTTCTGTGAACAGACCATGAGGGATTCTTTACATGCCACTCATGTCACGCATGCTTGGCTTATTTGCTTCTCAAAGACTGTGCATGTTTCTGTGTACTGAGATTCTCTTTGCAGCCTCTCTGAGTGAACCACATCTCTCGCACGCACTTAAACACACACACGCATACAAACACACACCAGACTAACAAAGGCTTATAAGGAGAGTGATGAAGGGTTGTGCTGACAGGCACAGGAAGCAGCAGCTGCTCCTGGGCGGGTCCAGTCACACAGGAGGGTAGAGGGTGGAGGAGGGAGAGGGAGGAAGTTCAAGAGTTTGATTTACCAGAGCTACAAGTCCAGACTGGTCACCACAGACATCCATCACTCCGACAGAGAGACAGACCGACCTCGGGGCCCTGCAGTTTTTCCTGTTCCTGTCAGTGAATAGAGCAAGGATTTTGGGCTCATTTATAACAATATTTAGCTGAACTGCAGCGTAAGAAAGATTGAATGCCTGGTATGATGTATTTCATAGCGGCAGTCCACAATTCTTTCAGCGCTGTTGAAAGAGGAGCAGCGCTGTAGAGAAGCTTTGGCAGAAGAGGCCAGAGGTCTACATCAAGCGATGGATTAATATAGAAGTCTTCGTGAAAATCTGAATTTTAAAAGTGATGAAATAATACCACTCTAAGTAACCTGTGACACCACCTACCTCTTTGAAAGTTTCATACCTCAAGAATAAGAACCAAAAGACTGCAAATACATTGTTCAGATAACAAGAGTCTGGCTACAGGCGCTACACAATTGTGCTAACATGCTAACTAATGTGAGATTGAGTTAAATATTTACAGGCGCTTGGCAAGTTAATTATTTTTCTTATCTAATTTGCATTAATCCAGTTAAAAAGTGTCTTCATTCAGAAAAGCAGGATGTGCCAATTTGGATGTTTCCTAAATTTCCCTGCTCATTTGACAATGTCAAAGGACTGTATCCTCTGAGGTGTAACCATTCTGTAAATAATAATTGTAAGACAGCTAATAACTCCATAGCCATACTCCATAGAGAATCTTCCTCTCACGCCAGAAATCCTTAAAACCCTCCGTACCACATTTTGTCCAACAGCAACATTACTCAATGGAATTTAAAAACATTTTGTGTTCAGACAAAATGATTACACAGAGCAGCTTTTTTTTATTTTACAAGAAGCAAAATCTCAAGGCATACCAGACGTTACAGCCTGGCACACCAGCACACTACAGTTCCCACCACTTCACTTGTCTCTCAAAGCCTGCTGGCTGTGATGTGTGATCATGCATCACAGAGCTAATGTCTCCCCTGTGAGTCAGCCTCTCTCTACCTTGTCAGCCTCGGCTTCCCAGCCTTCATCTACTGCCAGAGCACGACCACATGACGACTGGAGGGAGACTGTCGGCTGTTCCTTCAGTCCTCAAGAGCTGTAGCTGTGGAGCTGCTCACGACTCACTGCGAGGTCTATACAGTATTGTCGACTTCGGTGTAACAATCGTTCACCAAGTTAATTGATCAGGCTTTGTGATGTACACTGGTCTGAATCATGAAGTGTGTGTCCTGCTCTGTACAGCTAACGATTTAAAGCTGAATACACATACACAATAAAGAATACAGCTGTATGGATTGCACATAAATTCATTAGAGTTTATGCTGTCGCTGCAGCGTACGGCAGGGAACATTTAGGGTTGCAGCTGGATTGTCACACATTTCACTCATTCGCATTGTGTTCAACCAGTTGCTGTCGGCGTGAGTGTGTGTGTGTGTGTGTGTGTGTGTGTGTGTGTTGGTTCTGCTCGCTCAGCGTTTGTGCATGGTCAGCGCTTTGTTGTGACCAGTGGGTTTTCTCTGTGCAGGGTGCTGCTCAGGGTCAGAATGCTCTACTACCTGAAACAAGAGGTGATAGGAAGCCAGGCCCAGAAAGTGCTGGACGGCGTGGACTCAAGGTGAGCTACTCAGACGTTACCTTACCTCACATAACACTTCCTTTTGTTCTGCTTGAGACTCTTGAAACACAATCACTTTATTCAACGAATGTAATACTAATTTCCCACAACACAGTAGATGTTCCTTAACATATTTAACATGACACAGTACAGTGCAATTAATGACCTGCTCATATAAGTGGAATAGCTGGATTTATGATTTACACAGATGGATTAAGCAGCTTTAATGCAACATTATTGGCAACGGTAGTTTCCATGTCAAGGTGAAATAGCTGCCTCAGACATTTTTCTCCTTGAGTGGCGAGTGTGGTCATTAGCATATGGTATCAACCTGTTGAAGGAAGAAACGACTGATCAGCCAAATGAATTAGAAGGTTGCAGAGCTCCACCTGCTGGTGAAAGATGGGCAGTTTGTTTTCTGTTCCCTACCGTACAGCACTGTTGAAAATGGTTAACAAGGACATCATCATTGAAACTTAAGGGAGGCTTTTATTGTTTCATAATTGTCATTTTGTTGTTTCACAATAAAAGCTTTCATGGGGAGCATTTAGAAGTGATTGTATTAGCAGCAAATTGATACGGTAAAAGGGGAGCAGATTAGAAAACAAGGTTAGCCAGTATGTTAAAAAACAGAGGAGGTCTTTAATATGTTCCTTTGTCAAATAAAAGAATACAAATCTGCAGAGCTCTGGGTCCTGAGAACCAGGGCTTCCTGCCATGGTTATTTTGCATAGATTTGCTTTGTTCTCACGTCGTGCTGCAATAGAGGAACTGTTTCTAAACACAAACTGAAGTCAGAGAGATGGATATCAGTAAATGAAGTAAGATTCCTCACATAATGTCTGTCTCAACCTCCTCCTCCTCCTCCTCCTTCTCTTTAGTGAGATAAAGATCTGGGTGCCAGATCCTGACCACTCTGAGCTGCCAGCTTTGTGGTGGGATGCCATCTCTGACAAGTGTCTGCTGCTCGGTGTATATAAGCATGGTAAGAAACTCAGTTTCTGTGAAATTTGTTTTATTTAAAAAGGAAATCCAAATGGTAAAACGCGTGCTTTAAATGATAAACGTTAAGTCAAAGAGTAAAAGTTAAACTCAACTAGTCTCAACCGCAATTTCAAAGTGTCTGTGGTCACGTTACAAAAAGGGAGAAAGGTCAGTACCTGACATGAAACATTAACAAACTGCTATGTAGCAGTCCTAGTATCAAATGTTCTTCTACGACTTCTAACTGATCGTTTTGGATTCACTATTTTAGTGTCTGTGTTTTCCATTGATATCAGGCGCTTGTGGGAAATCATCCAGCTTGAGTATATTACCTGATCCCTATCTAGGAGTTTCCACGCTATCCTTTGCTAACTTTGGTATTTGCTTGCCCTTTCTGTGCACTCTCAGGTTATGAGAAGTACAACACTATTCGTGCAGACCCTACCCTGTGCTTCATAGAGCGTGTGGGACGACCAGATGAGAAGGCCATCGCTGCCGAACAGAGAGGCAATGATTTCATGGACGGGTGGGTACATAACACGAGTCCTGAGCCTGAAAAACATTATGTGGCCTTTGTTATGTGTCAGCTACGCTGTCAACTGCAAAAATGACAAACTGTGTGTGTGTGTGTGTGTGTGTGTGTGTCTGTGTGTGTGTAGTGATGTAGATGATCCCGAGTACAAGCCAGCTCCAGCCCTGATTAAGGACGATATGGAGGTAAGGGCAACAATGACCTGATGAAGTGCATGTTGCCCTCTTGATAAAGCATTTGTCCTGACATAAACACACACTGTCCTCTCATGCAGGATGACGCCTCTTCCCCTGGAGACTTGGTTGTCACTGACAACGCCGGAGGTGCGTATTAGATGTTTGTAATCCACAGCAAATTATCATTATCATGATTATAAATACAAGCTTCCCACATGCGGCAGAAATCCGTAAAAGTGGCCAAAATTTAAGATAGGATGAAACGGACACATGTACGACATGCTTCCGATAATTTCATGACAAAACAAAATTGGAAATAATGCCACTGATTTTTGGAATTTGAATGTTCTTTGTACTGTATGTTACTCTGATTCAGATGCAGTCGCAGTGACAGAAGGTGAAACTATCTACTGGCCCTCGTCCTCGGTGCTGACAGCCAGGCTGAGGCGTCTGATCACAGCCTCTCAGCGCTTCACCAAGAGCCGGCAGATCCTCCAAATCCACCAGACTCAGTCTCAGTCCCAGCCGACCATGGTACTGTCCGCTCCACTCTGCCCGCTACCCCCCACACTCAACGACACTCTCAACCCCAAGATGGCTGCTAAGATTGAACGGCAACAAAGGTCTGAACACAGAGCGGATCATTCTGTGGTTGCAAAATAAAACAGATCTTTGTGGTTTTGATCAGTCAGAAAGAATATCAAACGTGTACGTTTTTCACTTTCCTCAGATGGACGAGGCGAGAAGAGGCTGACTTCTACCGCGTGGTCTCCACCTTTGGTGTTGTTTTTGACCCAAACCTCAGCCGGTTCGACTGGACCAAGTTCAGGGCCATGGCTCGGTTGCACAAGAAGACAGACGAGAGTCTGCAGAAATACCTGTGTGCTTTTACCGCCATGTGCCGAAGGGTGTGTCGTCTACCACCCAAAGAGGGAGGTCAGTCATTCACGCATGAGTATATGCAGACAAACTGTATTTATTTGTATACACTTGACGTGAAGAGGTGTCTCAAGATGATGTTAATAACATTTCATTTCATGTAGTTTCATGTAGTGGCTGTGAATGGTTTTATTCTGGTGAGAGGTCGGTAGCACCTTAATAAACAAGCTGCCTCAGCAGTGCTGAGGTAGAGGGGCAGATAAGGTTAATAATTTGTGGAAAGACAAACAGTGTGATGTTTAAACTCAGGGCACAAACAGGTCTTTGGGTTGTAGCTGCAGAGCAGTCATTATTTCCTCTCACACACTTTGTCTCACGCCTGCTTCTTCGTCTTTCTTTTAGACTCTGCGGTGGACCCGTCTCTGAACATCCAGCCCATCACAGAGGAGCGAGCGTCTCGCACCCTGTACAGGGTAGAGTTGCTTCGCCAGGTGAGAGAACAAGTCCTTCGCCATTCGTTACTCTACGAGCGCCTGTCGCTGTGCCAGATGAGCTCTGACTTACCCGTCTGGTGGGAAGCTGGTACCCACGACCGTGACCTTCTAATTGGCGCTGCCAAGCACGGTGTGAGCCGTACGGATTACCACATTCTGAGAGACCCTGAGCTCAGCTTCATGGCTGCCCAACGCAACTACAGCCAAACAAAAACCGCACAGCAGCAGTCGCGCACCTCCACCCCGCTTCTTCACGCTCAGTGCCAGGCCGCTAGCTCAGTGTTGACAGGTTCTCCGCTGCCTACACCCGCCCAGAGAGACACGGAGCACTATGGGGTTGTACCCAAAATGGAACCGGCCTCAGAGGGGGAGGAAGGCAGGGAGAAGCTCGGGGAGAGTTGGAGCCCTCCCCGAGCACCAGCCACTCCCACAGGTCTCGAGGAGAAGCCCGTTCCTGAGATAAAAGACAGTGAGAGGCAGATGGTGGCGGCACGAACCAAACCTCTCACGCCCAACTCCTCTGAGAGGAAACCCAAGAAGGCCAGTAAGAGGGGCCGCAGGGAGGCTAGGCGTGGCTCAGAGTCTGACTCTGACGGCTCCTCATCAAGCTCTTCGTCTCGCTCCTCTTCCTCTTCTTCGTCATCCTCTTCTTCGTCGTCACATTCCGGGTCCAGCTCCTCCTCCTCTTCCTCGTCTTGCTCTTCAGGCTCTTCGTCATCATCGTCCTCCTCTTCATCTTCTTCTGATGACAGTGAAAGTGAAGGAGAGGAAGGGAAGAAGAAAGGTGAGTGACCTTAACAAAAAGCTGTTATTTCATATTTTTTGTTCGGCGCAACACATTTCACTGCAGAGGGTATTATAATCTCAATCTGCTGCTCTGGGCAGTGTTTAATAATAATTAATAATGACCTAAAAATGTATCCAAGAAGGGGTTGCGTACTGAAAATCTTCAGGTGTGTTTCTGACTTTGTGTCCTGTCCCTTTCACAGTGCCTGCGGCAACAAGTGTAAAGGGCTTTGATGAGGACAGTGCGGCATCTCTGAGCACTACACAGGATGAAACACAAGACACGCATGTGGCTGAGAACGGCATCACCAACAACTCCTCGCATCCTTTTCAGGGAGGAGGGTACATGCTCGCTGCATCCTACTGGCCAAAGGTGAACCACTGTGCAAATACTGTTGCTAATATGTAATAACAAGTTACCAAATGGAGTATTCAGCTAAAACAAGAACATTTGATCATTTTATTAAGTAATAAGTATTTGTCTGTTGGTGATGAGTTTTAATGATGCAAGTCAACATGAAAACCTCCAGAATAGCTGTGGGGAGAGGGGAAATCAAACTGATAGAACAGTTTGAGTGTGCTGCTGACTGTCTGTCCTGTTGTTTATTTAGGATCGTGTGATCATCAACCGCCTGGACAGCATCTGCCAGGCAGTGCTAAAGGGCAAATGGCCCGGGACACGTCGGGTCTACGAGCCTGGAGGTGCGGTGGCCTCCTTCTACACCACCAAGCTACTGGACAACGCCAACAGCCTGTGCGAGGACCCCTCTGCCTCGCCACAGGGGTCAAAGGTGACCAAGCATGTTGCAGAAAACAAGGAGTTCTCAGTAAAACTCAACGATGTATGTTGATTTCTCCCTTCTTCCCCTCCTCCCTCCGCTTCGCCCTAATCGTAGGACCCTACCACTTCTGCTGCCATGACCGGTGCTAGCTGCCGTGTTCAGCATGTTTCTCTGGTTTTCTTCCTTCTTTCCTTTGGGTATGATTAGTGGTTTTTGACTGCCTGGCAGGAGGAGAAATTAATTTAATAGCAGCCTTCCTCTCTTTTCCCACACACTCAATTTGAATTGGGCTCTGAGGCTGTGATTACATGAGCACAAATCACTCAGTCATGAGAATATAATAAGGTTCAGTTGGAAGCCTCTCCACACTGAAGAGGTCTTGCTTATAATCTGATTGAAACAGAGACTTTCGCTGTAGGTGTTCTGATATGCTTCTAGGCAATGTGGCTATTAACTTCATACTTTAGCTTCATACTTTCATTTTATTCCTTGCTTTCGTTGCTTTTTGATCTATTTCCATATTGTATGGTTTTTACCATGGCAGACACCTGCTGCTTGTCTTGATAAAGTCTTGATGTGCTGACAGCAGCTACCTCGTTGGCATGGCTTTCCACTACAGTCCAAACTATGAATAGGCTTTACCCGCTGCCCTACTAGCCACTACCCACTGTGTGTCCATGTGTCCCAGTGCTACTAACAAGAAAATATATGATATAAATGAGAAATATTTGCTCTTATTGTAACAAATCCATATAAGTGAGATGATACCTGTTACATAAATTAAAATAAAGTTGGCTGAAAATAAATTTCAAAATAAAATATCAATAAATATCATACATAAATGTACTTTATGATCCTTCAAATCACTCAAACAATTTGACAAGAAACAAAAAATAAGCAAAGGTTTCTCCTTGTTTATAACTCTTTGTTTTCCTTGTGACTATACACATCCTGAGACATCTTTGACACCTTCTTTGTCTCTTTGCAGCAGGAGGGAGGTCTGAAGTTGACCTTCCAAAAACAAGGTCTACCTCTGAAGAGGCCCCTGGAGTCGGAGGAAGCCCCCCAGGCTCAGCAACAGTACCTGGCTCGGCTTCACGAGCTGCAGAGCGCCTCGGACACAGGCCTGGCTGACATCACTAAACCTCAGTGCAGCTTCCAAACTGGTGTGTTGATTCAAAATAGAGCAAATACCCGAAGAACTGCATGTACAGAATGTGTCAAGATGAGGCCATCCTGTGTTAACTTACCTTCACCACTAGATGGCAGCAAAGTGTAGTATTGGTGATGCATCGACTGTACAGACACAAGTCATCTTCTGTGGCCCTGCTGGCTTTGTTTACACAGATATGTAATAGAAAATATGTGTTTTCAGTCTGAAGGATGTCATCTCTAAAAAAAAAATCATTTCATTTTAAATTAAATGAAATGACACAGTAGTTCACAGCTAACTGTAAACTTCCTTTGCAGCACCTCCAGATCTTACTGGTCAGATGAGACTGAACGGAGCAATAGACGGCCAGCCAGTGGTTAAGAAGCGAAGAGGCAGGAGGAAGAACGTTGAGGGGGTGGACCTGCTCTTCATGAACAAGAGCAGAGTCCCTGCTGTTCCTGATCAGGTAAGCAGTCGTCAGGTTTATGGTGCCACAAATGTTCAGCGTATACGATGAGCTGTAATATAAATAACACTATTGTTTGCTCATGTATCTGCAGGTGCCTCCAGGGTGGGGTGGTATTGGCCAGGTGGGCATGGCTGCGGCTCCTGCACCGGGCTACAGCCAGAGCTCCAATCAGGTCCCCGCAGACAACGATAGCAGGGTCCCTGTCATCAACCTCAAAGATGGCACCCGGCTTGCTGGGGATGACGCCCCCAGGAGGAAAGATCTAGAACAGTGGCTAAAAGAGCACCCTGGCTTTGTGGCAGACACAGGAGCCTTTATCCCTGTGAGTCCAAAGGTTCCTGTAGTGCTGCAGGGAAAAAAACAAAAAAAGATTGTTTTGTTAACTCAAGATTTGGTTATGGTTATGTTAATGGCAAGGCTCCTTGATGAGTAAACACACAGCTGTAGGTTATCTAAAGGAGAGACATATATGTATGCAGATGTTTAACCCAGGTACAGAACAAGGCTGGCAAATAAATTCGCCCCAAGCTGCACAGTCTGAAAGCTAGTTTGTGCAGAAAATGGACTCCAGTTAGACATTTTCTTTCAACATGAACCTTTTTCCATTTCGTCATCAGGGGGTGAATAAGATGCAAATGCAGTTCCACTTCCAGGACGGTCGGCCAAAGCAGAAGAGACATCGCTGTAGGAACCCCAACAAGATTGATGTGAACAGCTTGACAGGAGAGGAAAGGGTCCAGATCATCAACAGGAGAAATGCACGCAAGGTGTGTTTGAGTTTGTCCTCAGACACAACAAAAACAAAGTGTTGTTATGATAATCTCTACAGATTAATTAATGGCAAATAATTTCACCATCATAAACTAGGTTGTAGCTCTATTAATGACAGACTTTCACATTGCCTAAATGATGGACATTTTGTACCACAATAAAAATCAGATATTGGTACTACTTCTGTCTTTTTAAAGAAGACTTTAAAGGAAGTGATATTTTGTAAAATATGTATCTAGCCTTTATGTTCATGTTGCCTGTAATCTGTCCTGTAGGTTGGTGGAGCCTTTGCACCTCCTCTGAAGGACCTGTGTCGGTTCCTTCAGGAGAATCCGGAGTACGGAGTCCCGCCTGAATGGGCTGATGTTGTCAAACAGTCGGTGAGTCACAAAACTTTCACTGGAACCGTGTCAAGAGTGTCGATATTCAGCCAGTTGGTTCCAGCCAAAACTTGTGTAACCTAATACAGCAGCCCAGCAACAAATGCTCCCATGAGACCTTTGTTTCCAATATTTTGTCCGTCCAATTTATATCCGTGAGGGAAGACTAAACGGTGTCAACAAAAGCTGAACATTATATCCGTCACAAAGCTTTATCTGTGCTGTGTAAAACTGCTAACTCCTGTATATACACATTTTTCAGGGTTACCTCCCAGAGAGCATGTTTGACAGGATCCTGACGGGACCCATCGTTCCCGAGGAGGTGAGCCGGCGTGGACGTCGACCTAAGAATCCTCTGGCCAAGGCAGCGGCGGCAGCAGCAGCGGCAGCAGCACCCAACCCTGCGGCCTCCACCCTGGGTCTGAACCCTCTGCTGGCCAATGGCCTCCTCTCTGGAATGGACCTGACCAGCCTGCAGGCCTTCCAGCAAAACCTCCAGAGCTTACAGTCCCTGCAGCTCACCGCGGGCCTGATGGGGCTGCCGTCCGACGCCAGCAACCTGGCTGCAAGTAACTTAGCTGCCATGTTTCCCATGATGCTGTCTGGTATGGCTGGATTGCCCAACCTTCTTGGCATGAGCAGCTTGCTCGGGAAGCCTGCTCAGGAGGGCGCAGGAGGCTCCGAGGAGAAGACAAAGGGAACCGCCAGCGGTGTAGCAGGAGAGCCGTCTGCCTCTAAAGCCTCCCCACACACGTCAGACACCAAAGGAGAAAGGACAGAGGGCTCGAACACGACTCCTTCCTCCACTTCCAGCTCTACTTCCTCTGCCACCGCCCCACAAAGTGCTTCAGCTGCGTCTGCAGCCTCCAGTCACCCACTGTCTCTTAACCCCTTGTTACTCTCCAGTATGCTTTACCCAGGGATGCTTCTCACTCCAGGCCTTAACCTTCCTGTGTCTGCCACACAGCCGCAGAGCTCAAACAGTGACACCACCCTTCCTCCTCCGACTGCCCTCTCTCAGTCATCGACACACGAGACAGAGCGGCCAGCGGCAGAGAAGGACGGAGAGGAGGACGATGAGGAGTTAGAAGAGGCTTTGGACGAAGACGAGGAGGAAGAGGAAGAAGATGAGTCAGCAGAACAAAAAGAAAACAGTGGTCCTGAAGGTTCGGGGAAAGCCGAGTCATCTTCATCAGAGTCTGGGAGCTCTTCTTCCTCATCAGATGATTCAGACTCCAGTGATGAGGACTGATCCTATGAATATATAATTATAAATTTATTTATGTATCGCCTAGAAATGTATACATATATTCACATATATATGGATTTTCCAGCACTTATGTTGCGATTTCTTTACATGTAAATATAAGAACTAACTAAAATGTTGTGTAATAAAGATTACAAAAGCTTAAAAAAAAACAAAAAAAACAGGAAAAAAACAGGAAAAACTGACTTAAAAGGAACTGAAATAAAATTTCAGTTTTTTTGTTCACATGGTACAGTTTTGTTTTGAGACATTTTGCATGTCAGACTTTAGTAGATTTCTGAACTCTGTGAACTTGTACCACAATTATGTACAATTACAACAAAAAAAGGCATTATTGTAATTATGTCAGGATTTAATTTTATTAAAAAAGTGAAACTACATCAACATGCTCGTTGAGCTGTACTATTAATATATTTTGATTGTTGGGGGTTGGGAGAATGACACTTGACAAACTTTGGTTTCTCTTGTAAATAGTCAGTACTTTTACAGGTTTGTTGACACTTATGCTTTGCAGACCATACGTTGGATATGTCAGCAATAACTTTGGCAGCTAATGAATGTCACTGAAGCTGTAGATTCTCTGTCTGCCATGTTCCACCCCAGTGCACAACTCACACAGCCTCACTTACCTGTCACTTAACCTTCATATCACACTGAAGAGTTCATTTTCCGCATTTACTCTGAAACCGAATCATCCCTCTTTAAACATGGCTTCGATTTGGGGGAATTCTGTGGATTTTTTTTTGATTTTTTTAAAAAAAAAAATCAAAAACATAAGCTTATATCCTTCAAAATGGATCATAATTTAATTGTCTGCTGTAATTTCTTTCATTTTTAGAGGTTCTCGTTTTCATTTGTCACTTGGATATTTAAGTTTAAAAACTCATTTTCACCATCACCTTACAAACATGTCCCAACATGTCCAAGGTGCACTTTAGCTACTCACAGTAGGCATACACGTTCACTTGCACATCTGTTGATTTTGACTACAGTGTCAGAGTCTAATAAACTCCTTGAACTGTGGGGACAGAAAACAACCTTTTACTGTGTGCCAAAAAACTGCCCTTTCGACCCTCTGAGGTCTCTGTGTAGAGGAGGAATTCAGGATTCTTGATGACATGGATAATATAACTACAACCCCGGCGTATTTGACTGCATCTTACCTCAACTGTGCTAAATGGATTGGCTTCACTGTGCAGACGTACATGTGCATGGGTGTGTTTCCTTGCTGTCCATGTACTTAAATGTCCTTGTCCCTGCTGGAATGTGTGTCAGAGGCCATTGTTTCTTTTTTTTACTGAGAGCTTCCACTGTGTAAGTCTTGTTTGGCTGGACTGCTCGTCTCACCTGGTCTGGTCATCTCTACTGCTTCCATAACTTTCCAGTCTGAATGTTGTTTCTTAAGGAGGGGGTCTTGTAAGCTATGACAAGTAGAAAACACATTGGAAATGTTTTTGACCTTCAAACGTGTCTCATTAGAGATTTGGAGGAAATTGCGGTCTTTTGGATTATTTGTGTTGCATGACCACCTGTCTACCAAAGTCTTACAGAACACACTTGGCACAAGCACAAAATAGTTCAGATCCTGGCAAAGATTGTAGTAATTGTCACCGTCTTTGATTGAGTATTAAAATTTTACGGGCTAGTTTCACGACAGGCTGAATAATAGCGACTTGTGTTGCTGGAAGTTTGCAGATCGGTTGTGTGTGTTTCACTTAGTCTTCGACTCTGTTTCGCTGATGAATGGAGCTTCAGCTAGATGTAGAAGTGCCCTTATCCTGTACCTCACTCTCTCATTCTACTTCTGTCTGACAAACTGACTGCTCAGATTCGTGCTCTGTGTCCATGCTTGTGCTTTCTTTTTTTTTTTTTTCTTCTTTGTCCATCATCTCTGCACACGTTCATGTTCAACTGTAACCAGGATACACACATAAACACTGGAGTTAACTCAAGCCGAAGTACCTTTTTGTAATTTTCTCTAGCACAACAGTGCTCGCTCTAGGACTGCTGTTACACAGTGGACTGTTAGACACATGTTTCAAAAAAATTATTTCCGAGGTGAGGTTTCTGTTTCGGACCGGGGACGTCAGTGCTCCCCTCCTGTGTTGGATAAACCCACTGAATAAACTCAGTCTGTTTTAGTTCTTAAGTATTGCTGTAGCATCGTCCTCTAGTGGGTGAAACCATGAACAGCCCAGCGGCTGAAGACACGTCTGATTTCTAATGTTGCTTTTGAAGTGGTTTTCTTGTATGCCTGTTATATATATATATATATATTATACAGACCTCGTCATGGGTTTTGCTTGCAATGCAATTGCATTTTTTTTTATATTATTACTAACAGTACAGTATTTTTCTATGTCTGAGCAATGAACTTAAACATGCCACTGTCATTTTGTATATCTGCACCTCTGCTCTCTTTAAACTTGTAGTGCCCTTATGCAAACACCCAGCCATTGCTACTTCTGCTGTAGGTGATTGATCTAATGACTTTGCTACTTTTTGTTGCCCCACAACAATGGGTTGATGGATTGATGACTGTGCTGAGCCTCTTTAGGACACAAACGGGGGAGAAAAAATGGTAGACATAAGATTGGACTTTTTGCTTTCATTTTGCTTTTAATTTTCATGTTGTTTTTCTTTTAGGCTGTACTGTACAATGACTCCCAAAGCACTGTTAGTGTTAGGGAAGCAGTGTTGAATCTGCGTTAAACACAGACAAGTAAACCATGACCAATATGCAAGAGGAATGACGAAACACACTACTGCTGTACAGGGAGGTTTTCTTTCAGTTTTCAGACGTGTAATCACTGAGATGACAAAACTAGCACCATTGGTTTTGTATTTTTATTTCAAAGCTTGATAATATCCTAAATGTCACCTGGTCAGTTTTTGTCTTTTTTTTTTTTTTTTTTTTTTTTGGACAGTTGTAATATTTGCAAGTTGTGGTCTGTGTAGTCAAAATAATTCTTTATGTAGTGCAGGAAAACACGTCTTAAAAGTCATTTGTAATTTATTGGATTACTTTCTATGAAGTTCTATAGAGGAAATTGAGGTTTAATTATTTTTATTAAACATATTCTTCTGACTATCAACTAAGTGTGCCTTTGCCTGTTGCTTTGTCTGGGGGCCTTATTCAAGAAATCACTGTTTTATTTGGCATTTGTCCTCCTCCCGTGTGCACTCTCTTAATGCTCCACTGCAATTTCTTTTCCACTGTTGTACTCACTCTAGAAAGCAGATACCAGGTTAGTTGAAAAGCCTTTTCTCACGAGCATGGATGAAATCTCAGAAAATAAACCGTACTTGCTTCAATTGTGGAAACTAGACATTTATCAGTAGCATTTTTGTCCTTTCCGCCCTACTTTTTTAAAGTTTAGAAGGTTAATTTTCTTCTCAAAGTGCTAGTTACGAGTCAGAAAACAGTGCCTACAAACATAGCATCAATATTCAGAGAGAACAAAGGAGCTCTATGAGTTTCTGTCAGTGCTAATTATAGCTATTATAATGCAGCATTCAGTATGCAGGTGCTGCATAAAAGGTGCATAAACGTTGGTGATCCAGTAAATCTTAAATGTACCTAGAAATATTTCATATATATAATATACAGCTTTTTAGACTTTTTCCAAATTGCTTAAAACCACATGCTCATAAATAGTGTTTTGGCCAGACATCAGTTAATAAACAGACCTACTGCTGAACATATTTGTTAAAGCAAAGGGTTAATTTTCCTCTTTACTGTAAGTCCTCCATTCCCACTCTTGGTGGCGCTCAGTAGCCAGTGTAAAAAGTCTCTGAGCAGCTCAGTGCTTATCATAGCAACCAGACACAGATGACAAGTTGGGGCTTGTCTGCTGCTGCTGAGAGGCCAATGATCTGAACTTCCTCAGTTTGCAGAGCAGCAGGTTGACTGCTCTGAACCATGCTGCACTGCCCCACTACTACAAGCCGGACGTAAGAGACATACAGGGGGGGGGAAATCTTAGATCAGAAGACCCTCCATCTGGTTGTTGAACTCACCAGAAACACTCACAAGAGTGCTCGGCACTGGTAAGTCACTCTGAGCCTGTTTATGACTTTAGTTTTCTTATGTGAAGTCTAAAGTTCAATACGATGACATGACTGACAAACAACGTAAAGTTTTCAGTGCCACTTCTGCATGAGTTAAAACTAGATACTGCAGCACAGACTGACTCTACAGTCAATAACTATGTTTTAAATAGCTCTGTTGCAGGCAGGCCCTATTGCACTGAACAATGACATTTTTACTGACAAGGAAAACATGAATTCATAGCTAACATGAAGTGCTATTTAAATGTTCAGCACGTGTCTGAAAGTGAAAGTAACTTATTTTGATGAAATTTCTGTCAGTGAAGGCCAGTCTGGAGAAAACAGGAAATGGGTGTAACCCAAAGAAATGGGCAACAGATTATGTATCACTCAGTGTCTATTGATTTCTGGATCATTACGAAGTGTTAGTGACACCAAACAAACATGTAGTGTTGGATGGAATTATATAGAAGGCTGTTTATTTTTCATATAATGCAAAGGTTATAACAGACAGATTTATAACAGATGAGTCCTGTCAAATTCAAACACTAAACATGAACTATATTTTGTCTGTATCAGTCCAGTTTGCCACTTTTCTCCAGGGAAAATGTGCTGTTCACTGCCTTTCCTGTCTTTTGTAGTTACTCAGCCCCGTGGCATTGGAAATGAGTCAGAAAACTTTTACCCTAACTGTTTGTTTTGACTGAAGAGATAGCATATATGTTATATAATATGTTTTCTACTATCCTGAATTCAGTATGTGAAGTGTTGCGTCTAAGAATAAATTCAAATGTTTTAGTCCATTAACCTGGAAGTGTGTAAAGACAGACTAGGTATTCCTCTAAGAGAAAACAAGCTGTTTAACTTGATGAATCTGTTGGAAATAAGTAATGCCTCTGTAAAGAAGTATCTTTCATGTACAGTACGTCAATGTTTCTTCTCTCTGTGCCTATGCTGGTTCTTACTGTACCAACAATTAAAAAAAAAAAAACTAAAATGTAACGGAAAGGCGTGGGGATTTTCTTTTTTTTCGCTTCGTCATCTATTCCTTTCTAACGCTTCGGTTAGTCATGAAGTTTTTGATCTACAATGACAATATATCTTGACATAAGTAACCTCAAATTGTCACTAATATAGACATCTATACAACAAACAAGAGTGCACCTGTGGAGCTATAATCCATTGTGTGCAAACTTGAACTTTGCCTGAGGCAGCAGATAAACGAGCTGCAATAATGATCAAGAATTACTGCCATTAACAACCTCATTTAGCCTGGACGATCGCTAGATAACAAGGACCTTATCTTGGAAATGTGTTGATGCTCAAGCACTCCTGCCTCATTCGTTTATCTCGACAAAAGGTCAGAATGAAACAGTATCGATCCCTGGATTTATGCTACTGAGAGTTCTGAATGCAACAGAGTGCGGCTGTGCGTCATCAGTAGTTTCAGACTGAAACAAAGGTGGTTACTAATGAGAGCTGTTAGATGTTTGGACAAAACAGGGTCATTCTGAAAGTGTGTTGTTATTTAGAATACCAAGAGAGCTAAAATATCTCGCAAAGACAGAAAACAACTAGGAACTTTATTTTTTAACTAAATCTGCTCAAATGATTGGCTCAAATTGACTACATGAAGAGGCACTATTTGGGAAATTACCACAATAAAAAGTTGTTCAGTCTGGCTATATTTGATTTATTTAGATAAGTGATCAGCCCGTACAGACTTACAAGATGCTCTTCTGATTTGATCCTTAGCCACAATCTGTACCATGTGACCTCTCTTCCTTACGGCCTCTAAGCCCATGGTTCCTTCTCTATATTACACACACAGAGAGACACACACACACACAAGTATATACTGAGGATAGTAACCCAGAATGATAAACAGCACATGTGGGAATGATTAGAGGAACAGAGTCTCCATTCAGAGGAAGGGAACAAACACACACAGATAAAGTGAAATGGTTGAGGTAGAAGGGAGCATTAAAAAAAAGCCTACAATGGTGTAAAACAAGTTAAAGGGTACTGCTGGAGATGACGCATGGCCTCCGTGGCCACATCATCCGAGGTATGTTTTTCACATCATACAGCCCGGGGACAAATACTCCTTAAATGGAGTCTGACAAAGAACATACTGGCAAGTTAAGCCTAAAATGATGTTGTTTGCCAAGCCCTCTTATTGCCGTTGAAACCTGCACTGTCACAGTAGGCTTTGGTGCTTGTTCAATGATTCTAGTCACTGATTAGAGACCTGAGTCTTCTGTGGCCCCTAAAAGGTTCCTCTTGTCTGCCGTATTTGTGAAGTTACATGAGCACCTACCAGCACCTCTAAAAGTACTAAATATGTGAAGTTACAGTGAGTAACTTCCATAAAACCATTGCATGGTTTTGTGTTTGTGTTCACATGTAAATCTGTAAGATCTAAAGAAGCTGGTAGGGGAATTTTTTTAGCTTTGGAAATTACTAGCCATCTTTATCTTTATGCTAAACAGAGCTAAGCTAACTGTCTCCTCAATGTAGCTTTACATTTACAGTACAGACGTGAGAGCGCTATCGGTTTTGTTATCTATCTCTTGGAAATTAAGCAAATAAGTGTATTTCCTGTTAACGTCAAACGACTGCCAGAAGTTCCTTACGAAACCAAAGGGTGACATCAGAGACACCACTTCAATGTCTGTGGTTTTGGTGTAAGTTTCTCTACTGATATGACTAATATCAAGCAATACATGGATGTATATATTTATTAAACACTATAAAACATAAAATATTTGACCATGTTTACACATTGTATTTACTCAGTGGTTGATTGGCTTAATTTGGTCACTGGTTGCACTACACTGCAAGGTTTTAGGTTTAGGTGCCCTAATTGTCTCTGTGTTTGTAATGTTCTTTTCCTTGTTTAGGTGCCCATTCCTGCTCTCACACTCATCTGCTGAGTGTGGAGGTGACCATGGCAACTGAGCCTGAGGGTAACCTGGGAAAGCTGAGGTTTGGCCCCAGTGATCGCCTGAATGCTATGTTCAGGTCTGCACTACAGTCTTGCATTTATACAGTGGCCATTCTGTTTGTATTGAACCTCAGAACTATGACGCTATCTGTGCAGGTTTTGTTCGTACGCAGTTATAGTCGCAATAAAAACAACAGGCCGTAAATATTTCATCAATGTCACACAAAGAGCACACCCTGTAATATCACTTCTCATAACTCTTACATGCACTGTAGGTTTTGAGACTTGACATCTGGTGTATGGGAAACAGAATAAAGTTTGCATTGAGACAAAGGATTGATTTATAATATGTAAACATTAGGAGGTTTCTGTACACTCATTAACAGAGCTTTTACAGTTACAGAAAAGACTTAAAATGTTGAGTGTTCTTTGATTTAATTCTCAAGTGCTTTCTAACCAACAACTCCTACTTATTCAATGACTACACTAACTACTATGATTCCTGATTTCAGGGCCTGCTCCAGAGATCCAACAGAGGCCACTGAAGCCAGACTGAGATCTATGCTACAGACATTTCTGCAACACCGCAGAGACAATGCAGGAAATGAGTCCAACGGTATACTACCATTATGCAATGAGGCCAAAGGAGTGTGATAGTTGTTCAACAGGACAGACAGATTTTTATGAATCACATTTTTAATATTCACTTTAAACCCCTACATGATTAGAAAGCTTGCACGTTTTTAATGACAGGTTTCATATTCTGGAGTAAAGCCCTTGTTGTTGATACACGTCACATATAATCCATGTGATACTGTTCACAGAGTTGGCAGCGAAGTGCTACTGTGAAGCTGGGATCTGGTATTACAGGATCCTGGAGAACCATGCAAGTGAAGAGAGGAACAGGCTGGGCATCAGTGATATCTCAGTGAGTGTACTGCCCTCTTGTGGACACACCTGCAACTGCTGCTTGACAAATACCTTTTCTGCACACTAGAGGCACTGTGTGAACAGTCAATACACGTTTATGTCCTTAAGCACTCATGCTTGTGTTTGTCGTAGGCCATCATGGAGAATGATCTTTTCCAGCGCTGTCTGGTGGCCTGTTGTCTAGAAATGTCCATATTCTGGAATCGTCTACAGTGTGACTTCCCTTCACTCCTTCAGATCATCAAACTGGCACCATATCACTTCTGGAAGGTTTGTTTCCAAGCTTGTTGGCAATCAAATCTGTCAATCAAACAGTTCTCAGCTCCAAATAATTGCCAGAAAATATCACAAAGCTCCACAGCAGAAAATATGGTCACATTCCTGCCTCATGGGAACCTTAACAACACACTTTTTTTTCCCAGATAGTTTCCCATCTGGTCTGAGATTTGAACCAAGAGCAACATCCCTGCTACCTCTAACTCTGTGGATACCCCTGTTTTCAATTTTGTTTCCTGGCAGGTAATTGAGCTAGAGTTGCGGGCTGATGTGGGCCTGCCTCATGCTGTGGTCACACACCTTGCCCAAGTGGAAGATAAAGTTCTGGAGAGCATGGCTTGGACCAGTGACTCACCGCTATGGGAAGAAATCAGAGACAACGGAGGCCATCTGCCTACCTGCCAACAGGTTGGCAATAAAACACATAAAAACAATCTCACCAAGTTAACTCAGATTAATATTCAGTTTTCTTCCAAGGCGACAAAAGAGTAAAAGAGTAATTTTAATCACATTGAGAAGTATGATTCAAATTCTTTCCACTGACTGAATGACAGATATTTGGATGGATCACATTTTTAACTTTAATGAGGCCTTTTTGTCATACGCAGGTGATTCCTCCGACACAGCTTGAAGATCTAAAGAGAACAGATTTACAACCTGACGAAAACCTACCAGGAGGTACAAATACAGTGCATTAAATCTCCTTTTTATTTAAATACATATCTCAATTGCTAATTGACGTCAGTATTTAATTCATTGACTGGTCTGTTCTGTTTTTGTTAGTGAGTCGCAGTTTGGGACGTGAACAGTCTGGCAGCACTGATCAACAACGCTCCCCATCAGCTGTAAACAGGCCTCGGAGAAGAAACTCCCTCCATATTTTTGCCCGCAAGGTGAGTTGGTCTACTACTGTAGCACAAAATTATCCTAGAGTGTAAAATTATATTCTCGTCTGTGGCTCCAAACAGTTGTCATCACAATCGATATTTGACTTAGACGGAGCTTCCAGAACAGATTCAAGCCACCAACTGTAGTGTTTATGTCGCTGACATGAAGAGGTCCTGGCTGATATAATATGTATCGCACCTCTTCTATTTATATACTCATTATGACTTAAACTGGATTTTTTTTGGTCATGTAGTTTTCGGAATATCATATAACTTGAGGTGTATATGTATTCCACATGGGGAATGTAATCATTTCTCAGGGAAAGTTGTTGGGAATAATCGGAGATGCTATGTTTAGTGTGGTCATGTCTTCTCCTGCACGCCTCAGGTTTACAGATTGATGGGCATGCGTCTGAGGGAGCTGTGCTCCACGCTGCACATTTCCGATGAGCTGAGGTCGAAGATCTGGACCTGTTTTGAGTACTCTCTGGTCAGCTGCACTGACCTCATGATAGACCGTCACCTGGACCAACTGGTCATGTGTGCTATCTACATTATAGCTAAGGTGGGTTTTGATGCATCTGAGAAATGCCTTGTGTCTAGAGAGACTATTATTGGGTCAAGAAGATTTACTATTTTACAGTCAATGTCACCTGTGAAAATATTTACTCCTCCAGTCAGGTAAAAATACATTTTAAGATTTTTTTTTCTTTCAGAGAAGGCAGACCATTTGACTCAGTTCATATTTTGGCTTGTACAATAACAGTTAGATGTTTGTGACAATGGGTTGGAAATACACGTAACTAATACACTCCTTTGTAACTCAACATTCTCACATACCTACTACATATTTTTTTGAGCTAATGATGCAATAACAATGTTGATTAATCAACAAACACCTGCCAGAATAAGAAGCACAGTATATCACCAATTACTTCATTTTCATTCATTCTACAGTCTCATTTGGAGGGGAACAACAACTCACTGACTGACCTGCTGATAAATTAATTGATCCAAATGTGACACTTTTGCTTAGAAATCATTACCAAGTAAATAATCAATTATTAACTTGTGGAATTTACAGATTACCAATGGCGAGATACCCTTCAAACACATAATGAATTGCTACAAGTCTCGGCCACTTGCCAGCAAGAGTGTAAGTTTTCTGCCGTAATTTAAAATGATTCGTTTCTAAATGTGGATCATTTAAATAGAAGTGTGACATTTTCTCTTCTCAGGTCTGCAAAAATGTGCTGATTTCCGGAAGAGACACAGAAAATTCTCCCATTGGAAACAACAGTAGCAGTAAAAAAACCCTAAGTAAAACAAATGTTTAAGAATACACTCACTCATCTTGCATGCGAGAAATAGCATGAATTAGAACTTCCTGTCATTACACAGAGATAAATCAGTGTGTGAGGTTGATATGGAACAAGGGACAAAGTATGGTGGAATAAACAGCTGATTTACATAGACATAACTCAACATATATACAGTATGTAAATGTATTCATGAACTTATTTTCTTCATACTCTTTCTACATACATAAATATAATTGTGCCTGTTTGTTCAGCCTTTTAATTACTGAATGTTTTTTGTTTGAAATTTTTAATATGCAAAGTAGCTACAACAATGCTAATTCAATAAGAGATCAGACGTGCTTTGACTTTGCTATTGCAGTTGACGTACACACATCCTGTTACCTCAAACAAAACACTTCCTATTTCACAGGAAGATGAGGTGATTAAAGAAGCTCCATGTTTAAACCTCAAATTCATCAAGATCATGAGCATCAAGATAGAGAATTCTTTGGTACACAGGCTGGATTTTGTTCCCTTTAACTGAACCCCTTTAGACGGCCTATCCAGGGTTAGCCATTAAGTCAAGTATTACTCTGTGTAGCTGGAGAGATACATTATAGCAATAGCAACCTACATTAGATCAGTTATGTAAGTAGAGACAATTTACTTCCACAGTGTGATGTGGCCATTTATTACGCTGTTGATTACAGATAATGGACACCACAGTGACGGTATCCTGACCCCCAACACACCATCAACACATTATCCAGGACCTTGGCAGGAGGAGCGGGGCAATCTTATTTACTTTTACAACCAGGTCTACACAACAAAGATGGAGGACTTTGCCAAGAAGTTTGCACCAACCCCTGGAGTAAGTGAACCATGTCTCCGAAGCCCAAATTTGTGGATGTAAAAATGTTGAAATATACTCTAACAAAATGGGATTTCCTAACATATACTGTATCACTGCTGTAGGGAGAAACTCCTCCATCGTCTCCATACCCCCGACAGTGTAAAGGATCTCCTCGCAGACGCAGGCTGTCCAGCAGCCACTCCATCTTCATTTCACCGTACAACACAGAAAACACTTCCCACCATACATCTGGACTCTGCTACTACTTTAACTCAAGCCCCCCAGAGGTGTGTGCATATAATGTTGGATACCTGTCTAGTGATCAAACTATTATCTTGAAATTATATTAGTTTGTGTAGACTGAATATATGTGATATACATTTTCATGTAAACAAAGTAAACACTTTTAGTAGAGCTGAATTATTGATTACATCACGATTGAGTGATTAACTCTCAGTTAAATATTGCTACAAATATCCCTCCTGTATCCACAGCGTCTGCGTGAGATCAATAACATGATCAAGACGGGCAGGTCACCCATCAGGTCCATATCACTGGACGGAAATGACGAGGAGGGAGAAGATGGTCCTTCAGCAAAAAGGCTCCACTTGGATGATCAGTCAGCCTGGCAGAGGCGACTAAGGAATGTGGAGAATGACCGCATGACAATAAGGGACCGGGACCAACCATCTCCAGTTACAAAGCCTAACCAGTACTAAAGCAGAGAGGAGCACGTAGTCTCTCTCCTGTTTCTTCTGAGAGTGTAACAACAATGTCAGGTTGTTAGAGAGAAAAAAAAGCACAGAGCAGCTTTGTCTTCCTTTACAGCTCTCCTATAAGAATTCCTTGGGGTCAAATTATTTGTCAGCTCAAAGTGTTGTCTGCAGTCTAAGCTAAAATTAAACCTTTTTTGCTCTTTTGTTCTGCACTTTTTCCTGACACCTGATGTCCTTGAATAGGGAACTTGGCCTTCAGCTCAATGGCCAATGGCAGAAGACTATTGTCGTCCTGGGCAGCTCCCTGGTGAAAGAGTATGATGTCGTATGAATTTGAAGTAGGCCATGGCTGGAAAGTGCTCAGTTGACTTTCATTGGATAAATAAAGGTTAGACTGAGAGAGGATGTTACTGTACCAACTGAACTGCAGTTAAAACTGTGAGGCAAGCTTGTCTTCCCCTTACAGCGCTCATGGGGACAAGCATGTGTCAAGCTCAACCAGTGTCTATGGCCTTCATGAATACTTGATTGTAATTGACTTGATTTGTATTAAGTGAGGGGTGATACTAAGTGTCCAGTGCAAGCCACTCTAAAGCAATTTTTAATGTGTTTTTTTTTCCCTTTTACCTTGTATTGATGCTTTCTTAGCTTATCTTCTAAAATTGTTACATATAATCAAGTTGAACCTGTTGTTAAGAGTGAAACATGATTCTATGTTTCATCACAAGAATGAAGGAAAAATACAGAATTTATATTTTAAGCAGCATGAAACTTTTGCATGTTTGCCGTTAAGTCTAAATATAACTTTAAGATGCGTGCATAGATCACGAGTAGTTTGGAAGCCAATCATGGTACAGTATTCAACATGCACAAATACGATATGTAAACTTGAAATCTCTGGTGAGTACAGACTGACAATTCACTTTATCTTTTGTTAAGGGGTTTAAATTTTGAAAATGTTTTGTGTTTTTCTTAAACTGTGATAAAAAAATTTTTTTATCAGATTTAAAGATTTTATCATTCCATTATTTTTAAAGAACAGTGTTTTCATGTCATGAAATGGTTTTTAAATTTGATAATCAAAATACCTTCCATGTATTCTTACAAGTGTCACTTTAACTGCAAATATTCATTAAACAATAAACATTTATTTGATGACATGTCTCATATTAGTGTCTTTATAACATTCTTATTCATTAAACGTCCCATATGTGAGATTCTGAAGCAGTTGACGTATTGATTTTATGTTTAAATCATTTTTTCAAAAGGTGAACAGGTTGTATTTGACTTTAACAATGAGCTGGGGTTGGCTGGCTGTGGCTGTGCTGTGCTGCGTGGGTCTGGTGTTGGTTGCTTCATTGTGTTGGCTAATGGTGTGATTTGGAAACAGCAAGTGTATCATGGAACCAATGATCCAAATAAAATATGGGAACATTACAGATAGTCACATTATTCTGTAAATGATTAGAATTTTTCAGTGTGCCTTTCAGCATTCAGTCGTGTGCATGGCCGATGCCCAGGATGATGCTCGCTCGCACCCATGGTTTGCAAGCACGATCAGGGTTTTCTGAACCTTTACATTATGCTACATTATGTTCTCTATTATGTGGTTATCATACCAGCAGAGACTGTGTGGAATTTCCTCTTTCAGGTCTGAGAAAACTGGTTTCTGCTCAGCGTTTTGCCTTCACTCTGCTCTGCTTCCTTTTAAGAAAGTTAATGAGAAGCAAGCAGGAAACCTGTTTTTACTTGGCAGAGCACTTCTACTCAGGGGACTCACTAATATAATTTATATTATGAACTGTAATTCTCTTTTCATTGTTTTCATTTTTCTGTCTCACACTCCACCTTCTTACAAAGCTATGTATCCACCAAACCAACGATCTACAGTTGGTGTTTCTCCTTTCCTGTATGCTAAAACCCAGTAGATCTGCGAATAAAAATCTGCTCTGGCATTAGCTGACTGGTGATTCATTAAATTCTCTGACTGAACGCAAGCAGAAACACCCATCGAGATCGTAACCATGGCTGCCCTGTGATTGACACACAATCCCTTTCAGTGTTTATCAGTAACCATGTTTTGGCACGCTACTGAGTTAATTCTCAACCAATGTTGCTTAGGAGGTAATTCTCAAAAGGCAGTACGGCCAGCAGACAAAGGCTTGTAAAAGGAGACCATCACACAGTCAGGTGCCCAAACCCAACAGGAAGTCTTGAGGTTGCCATAGAGAACAAAGGCACCTGAACCCACAACACTTAAACAGGTTTTAAGGTTACGACCAGTGTTTTAACACTCCATACGCCTCTGGACTCCCATCAGCTGAACAGCATATTGTAGACTCTTAGATTCTGCCAAATCATGGGTTGCAACACAAGTAGGGGTGCCACAGTGGTGGACCCGTCTGAAAAGCCGGATGAGAGGCCGAAGACAGCCACTTCCACCAAGGAAGGGTCTACAGAGGAAACCAATGGACCGACAGACAAAAGGAAGGATGAAAAGAAAAATGAGAATTCCAGCTGAGGGCCATCTTCATCGTCAACTCTTCTCAAAGTAAGAAATATGATATATTACCTGAAAACTATCAAATATTCACAATCTACTTGAAAAACAATTTTCCTGTTTCACTTATCAGCTGACTGTGCTTTCATTGTTTTCAATTCTACCAATGGAACAAGGATATAGTACCTCACCATAAAGCAAGCAATTTATGACCATCGCATTGGGGTCACTTTGATACAATCACCTCTATAACTTGACCGCCGTGTCTCTCTGAAGCTATTTGACATGACAAATGGGCTCTGTGGTGACTGAGATGGGCTCTGTGTGTCTGTGTCGCTGTGTGTACAGATTGGCCTGTCCGGGGTGAAGGAGGGCCTGTCAGCAGGAGGAGGCAACGCTGCACTACTGTCCATCAACCTCTGTGTCATCTGGGCCAGCCACACACACAAATAAACACACTCTTCTGAAGAAATCCTGCTCTCATGTTCATATTCCAGAAACTATTTTGTGATAAATATACTGATTCAATCACTGTTGTGTTGTTGTGTACCTGTGTAGTCTCTATATTCATTTTTAGCGTTGGTTTAGATCTTTGCACAGCCCCCTGCGGCGTACTTTGCATCGCCTTTGTTTGCTTTCACAGCCGTTATATGTTCATTGTCCTCTCCTCCTCCTCTGAAGCTCTCTCTCTCACACACACACACACCTCTGGTCAGGGCTGATAGTTACAACACACTCTTTCAAATGCTTCCAATTCTGCTGCAGGCTAAAGCAGCAACCCTTTAAGATAGTCAGCTTATGTTTCAGCTGTGGATACCTTGCAGCTCTCCAGCTAGATAGCGCGCTCTGCATATCAGAAGACTGTTACTGCTGTTCATTTGAACAGTCAGAGACAACGAGTGTGTCATACAGCAAATAATGAAATGCTGCCAAGAAGTGTGTTACAAAGATGTCCAAGCACTTCCCAGTCTTTGCCACCAGGGGGCATAGACGAACACCAAAGTAATTCTCCCTGCCGCCACCAGGGAGCAGAAGTGATCTTCGTAGATTGCTATGAGACATCTGAGGCTGGCTCCATTTGCTGAAGACATTTAATCTGAAATATAGGTTGTAAGTTTATTACCAGCTAGTGAATGGAGCTGGAATGGAATAGCCATTTCACAAAGCCATATCAAAAATACCCATCTCAGAGGCAGTGGGAAATTACATGAAAATATTACCATTATACAAATGGAAAGTGTGATTGAATAATGTGCTGGAGAAGATAAATGAAAAGCACTTTGTTGGAAAACGTGGTACTAAATAGGTTTTTAATTTCAGTAGTGGGATAAAAGAAGCGCATTTTTACCCCATTTCACTGCCAATTGATTAGTGGTTCCACATCTGCAGATAGAGAGGGGGCCTTATCGTCTCATTATCAGTTAATTAATATGCATGCACACATGCCAATTATCTTTCCTCTGCCATTTAGCAGAAATGAGACATTGATGTTTTAATGGTGCCAGAATGGATAACTCCTCTATTGCTTTAAAGACAAGGCAGGCACATTGATTGACATAGCCGGGAAATGTTAAGAGAGACAATTGAATTAAGAGCAACCAGAGACACTTGATTATTATATTAATACTTCTCAGCGGCTTAGCTGTTTGCTGTCCTTTTCCAGGGGTTGTAATCTTGTGATCTAGCTAGACTTTTTTTTTTTAACTTTCATGAAAGATACAAAAAGGGCAAGACTTATGGTGCAGTATAAGTATGTATATATCTACCAATGAGAATCCATTATGGAAACATTTTATTTGAAGGACATGCAGAATAGCAAGCTATTACATTTTTCCACTGTGCCATGACTATTAAAAGACCCAAGGCCACACCAAGTGAAGCAAACCCAAGATGAAAGTTACATTAATCATTATTCGGTTTACTGTACTGTGCGCGCTGAATTTATGTTCATGAGTCACAGCCCAGTGTTATGTGCCAGTGAAATAGACAATGTTATGGAAGGAAGCACTATTGACATTTTTCATTTCTGCATAAATGGTCATGGTTGCACATTATGCCCAAGGCTGTTTTTTTATTTTTTTATTTTATTTTATCATTGGTCTTTGAGCTCAATGCCACAATACTATAATGTTGGAGTGATTCTGTATGATCAAAAAGAAAAGAGCTCTCCCGGCTAAATCCAAACCTTGAATCTATGACGTTTCCACACATAAAACATCACAGAGGACAAAATCATGCCACTGGAGGCAGCTGCTCACAGGATTGTGCCAAAAAAAAAAGAGGGCAAACAGAAAATGAGAAGGGTAACTAAAAAAAACTCTCTGGGGTGTAATCTCCTTATTCAGTAATGGACCATTTATATGATATGTATAATGGGCTGCCACAAATATTCACAAGTAGTGGTCTTATTTTCAGCCAGCCTCTCTTTAAAGATGTGTTCTTCACAGGGTATCTTTTGTGAATATATGATCAGAGGCACGACAGCCCCGGTCTTTAATCTTACACTGGCCTTGAAGAATGTCACTGATTCCTACCACCCTACCCCACCCTCCCCCTCCTCCCCACAACCACCACTGCAGGCTACAGAGACCATCCTATTCACACTGCGGCGCAGCAACGCAGCTCTGGTTGTTTAGAGGGGTATGGGTTTCTTTATTTGGGGTTTCATGAAAGAAAACAAAATCACCAGATATTCACACAAAACTTGTCACAGCTATGTGATCATGAAGTGTCACTAAGGCCTTTGGAGTGCTGTTGATTGAACACAAATTGTAAAGGCTGTAGCAATGAACTACCCCTCTTTTAAATTTGATTTGTTTTTTTTACCTCTCTAGAAAAGAAATGTTTCAATGTCTGAGTAATTTGTGCACAGACATCGCTCGGTTGTGAGATGACCTGCAGGTCTGGTCACTTTAGATGTAGTCATAATAAATTGTTTTTCTCTTTATGTCTGGAACAGAACAATTTTACAGGACATACATGTTCAGTAGTTTGACCTTTAGTTTCCCATTCAGTCATGAAACAGAAAGAGAGTGTAAGCAAGGCTCAGCAGAGCCCAATAGCACAATAACAGTGGTATATTGATCATTGCAAAGCCATATCATCATCATCATCACTAAGTACACTGATGATAGAGGACACCGATTTGGAGAAATACTCTCCTGCCCCTGCATTTCAGCAAATATCTGACCAGTTTTACAATATCACGTACAGCACAAAGACTTTCTCCCATGGCAGTTTTTTATAAAAATCGACTGCTGTTAAAGTAGTAGCACTAATTAGATCAGTTCTCCACCCACACAGCACCAAGATTAGCTGGTCAGTGCTAAAACAAATACTTACTTACAAACCAGCTTCTAGAAATCAGCTGGTGATAACATAATAACATAACTTAATAACCTGGATCATCTTAAAGTTGAATTTTTTTAATCAAACTGCACCACACAGTAAACTGGCTAAGCTATTAGAGTCATAAACTAGTTGTAATTATTTTAATTTTGATGTCTTTTAATCTGATATTTATGACGGATGTGGTCCACTCGTGTCGAGCCCACGTGAGAAAACGAGGACAGAGACTCCACTTGTGACAGCAACTGAAACATGAGCTTCATATTCGGTAGTAGATTTTATGAGTACCAGACTGCAAGTTTCACATTCAATTTAAACCATTTGTATTTCTTGTTTCACTCAGTCTCTCTCTGCTGAGGAAGAAGAAGTTGTCATGTTATTTGAAGAGAAAAGGGATGTTATGTAGTTCATTAGACTCTCTTTTTAGTGGACAGTAAACAGTAACTCCACAAAGTTTTTTGGTGGATCTATTTTTGTGATTTGAGGAGCTGCTTAATGGAGCACACATCCAAAAAGGTAATCTCCTTGAACTATGTGGAAAATGTCCCTGGAGCAAAGCTGCTCACAATCCATCTACCCACTGCTTCCAAAAGGATTCACTCAAAGTCGACTGCAAATGAATACAAGGACTGAAATATCTTACCATTAAGTTTTTTGTCAAATGTCATAGCAATGAAAAGTCTGTAGGACACTGCAAATAGATTATGAACGAGTGGAAAACCCTATAAAGTCCTGAAGGCAAATAAGATTTAGCTGAAGATAAAGGTCAGGGCGCTGGAGGAGAGATACAGGGAGGCATGTGGACAAGGATGACTTGATTATCTTGGATGGGAGCACAAAGAGACATGTCCTTTTGCAACAGGGTTAGAAGAAATACCATCTTCTAATAACAGGAGCAAAAGTGCTAGCTATAAATGTTTGAAAATTCATATAAGTGAGTTCCTAAAAGAAAATCCTGAATGAGGTATTCTGATACCGGAAACCAAAGGCATATAGGAACTTAATCAAACTAATGTTTTTTTTTTGTAATTTATAGTTAAATGAAATGAAATACTTGGTAATTCACCACATTAGTTTTAAAATAACATCAACTAATATTATTTGTTATCCCATTAACCACTAACCACTATTCATCTATAAATTAAAAGAAGGATGAGGAGTCCATGTTCGTCAGTATCTAATCTGTTCCAAATCGAGAGGTCAGTTTGGGACCTGCACAGTCGTTCCTGTTTGCATAACTCATTGCAGTGAATACTAGAGCTTAGCGGCTTAGCTGAAATCCTGCTGTATGGTCGTGTACACAAATGTGGATGTGTGTGCATGGTGTGTACATGTAGAGTAACGCCTTTCAAAGGAAATGGTGAAAAATAGGAAATTGTACTCTAAATGTCATTCATTCAGCTCGGATGTTGAGGTGACCTTCAGTAGAATCAGCTCTTCCTATTGTGAACGTGGCCGAGTGGGCTCTGTAAAATATCAAATTTGATAAGAGAAAAAAGTCTGTGTGGTAGACACTGTATGGTCAGTCTGGGTTCAGATGTGACTGCGTTATCGACATGGAAGGATACTATGGTGTATTATGTGCTGTTACCTATTAGATAACCTCAGTGAATACAGTGATAATCACTACATACAGTAGTTTAATTATGATAGGGTGGAATGTTTAAACTACAATGGAGCTCACTTAGCTCAAAACCAAAGCAAAGTGTAGTACAAGTATAAATTGCTCCCTCAGTTGGCCAATCATCAGAAACACAAGAGCAAAAGTGTAACAGATGGAGTTCTCTTTTTTCATGTACGCTGCAAATGCACGTCCAGCTAACTAGTCTTACTTTACAAAGCCAAGCAGCATATATTATCAGCTAACTATATCATTAGCTACTATAGTTTGTGGGGTTACAGTTTCTGTTAGAGACACTCCTGTTCAAGTCTGACACATCCATCTCATACATGTGTTAGCCAAGATGCTACTATAACAACTTGAGATTGAAGATAATAATATTTGATCTTGGGAAGTTAACACAAACCTTTGTCAAACTAGTTTCCCAAAGTGATCAGTTAATCCTCAAATCCACTCCTCTTGTAAAAGTGAAACATACCGTGTGACATTTTTTCTTTTTTCTGGGGCAACTGGAAGCTTCTTCAGTTCAGAACTGAAGAAGCTTCTTGGATGAGGCAAAACGTCTTCAGGGATCTACAAACAAGTCCAGTTGCCCCAGACTTAACCTTTTTTGAAGAATGGATGACTGAGAACCTTCACAGAATACCGTGTGAAAATATGAATTATAAAGCGTAAGGCTAACCTCTGTTTAATAAGCTATGTTTTTCTATAATAAGTTTTCAAACTGTTGTTTTTTTAGTACAAATATCTAATTTCCAGTGGTAAATCTGTCACAGTTATTACTGTAAACTCCATAGGTGCTGTTCTCGAATGAAAACACTGAGAGAGGCAGCAACACTGGCTAAGTGGAGCGAGGTTTAGCGAGGGGTCAAAAGCTTCCTGTTGATTGTTTCGGATGCATCAAGATCGTCCTTTAACCGTCGACCCCTGTGCTCTGACTCGTCTGTCGCAATCTTACTGAAATGTTTTTGACGTGAAATCCTACCAATTTCAGGACTGTTGTTCTACAGCTGAGCCTGATCTCTAACCTCGCTGGAAAGAGGAGCAAGAGAAAAGACCTTTCAGGATACATAGGGATTCACATATCACATGTATGCCAGGTGTCAAAGGGAACACGAAGCAAAGTTAAGTTTGCTCAACATTTAACATCACTAGAAACAAATCCATTAGGATAAGAAAGGCTAATTATGACAATAATTTTCCCAGACAGTTCGCGGGAGCCTTGGTGTTCACCATGACAACAGGCCTAATACCCCTGAACATTACTAAACCATCTGCAGAAGGGTTGCTTAACGCACATCAAATAACAGTAATAGTCTGCTAATGGCGTTATTGCCTGCTGTGTCATCATGTCATAGTACTGCATGCCTCGAGGGAAAATCTGTTTTATTGCTCCAAGTTAAAACTCTCATGGACAAAATATTAAGATTATTTTCTTTTATTTGTTTACCTTACTGTGTCTCTACATTTGTTTGTTTGAATTTGATCATTGTGACTAGGGAAAAAAAAAAAAAGGCTTTATACTAAATGGATGCCTTTTAACCAGCATGTTTGTTTGTCTGCAGATTGTTAATAACAAGCTCTGCTCTCTCCCTGATTGGGCCATGAGGAATGTGACCTCATCTCTGGGAAAAATAATTAGGCCGGCCGTCCAGAGCATACTGAGAAACCCCCTCTGTCTCTCCCAGAAGCAACACTGCACAAAGACAGTCCTCTGTTCTTGATGCTACCCCCGCCTTTATATTTATGTCTGGGCTCTGGCTAAATAATCTTAATGTGGGTGCTAAATAGAACCAAGTTTGTGGCTTGTAAAAGGGCAGCTGCAATTAGAGTAAGATTAGCCAGACTGAATGCAAAGGCTGATTACAGGTTTCACAGAAATAAAGGATACATGTCAGGTTTGATCTGTTTTCAGCTCATAAAAATGTGTCTCTTTGTTGCAGCATGCTATTAGTGTCCAGTCATAAATAAATACTACAAGCTGCAGAACGACTGGTATAAAATATAAAACTAGGGTCAAAGAGAGGGAGAACATTTGTATTTGATCATGCACGAAACAAAAGATCGCTTTGAATTCACAATATATGAGCTTCTAGATAGCATCATGAGCAAAGATTTCCATTATTACACTGCAGATATCATTACTGGATAATAATGAGATCTGCCACTGTTGTTTTTCATATGGTGCCATTATGTCACATGATTACTGCCTACATTGTGTCTCCTTTTAGGGCCCATTTAAGTTATTACATATTCATATGAAAAAGATCGGCATGCCCCTTGAGAACAGACCATTACATAAACATCTTTGATGTTATCTGACGCTTAGCATGTAAACACAGGTAAAGGTTTCTGTTTCGACAAACGTTTGGCACATATGAACGGGATATATTTCATGTCGCCTGCTTTCATCTTGCGCTCATTTCATGAGATATACATCTCTGCCTTTTTTTTTGCATACAAGCCAAATGAATCCTAATGGTCATTTGGAGGCTGCGTTAGTCTTTTAATTAGCTGGAAAGCATTTAGCCAAACTACTCTCATCCTTTACCATCCTTCAATCTCTACATGCGAGCCTGTTGTGAATGGTAATTGCCAAGGTCTTCAAAGCTTTTCCTCTGTGACGTTGTGTGCTTGTGTGTGCATGAGTGTGTGTGTATAAGCTGTCAGTTTGCATGTACATCCGTGTCCATGTGTATAACTGTATGTATAGTAGCCCTTGTTAAAATGTTTGTTTCCACTGCAGCACCATTGTTTCCACCATATGAACAAAGAAAATTGTCAGGTTTCGATTCACAGTGGTGACTGAGAATATAATCACTTCAGTGTTTAATGGTTTTAATGACTAGCTTAATGATTTAATCGGGCGTCTGTGTGGACTTGGCTGTCTGTGTGGATTTGTGTATGAAAACTGTTCGTCACTGTGTTCTCTCTTTCTGGATGTCCACCAGTTGTTCACCCCAGTGACTGTTAAATCTTTGTGTGTTTACACGCATAGATGTGCCTGCGTGCAGAAAGTCCTTCTCTGTATGCGTGTCTATATGTAGCATCTGTTCATTGTTGGCTGAGTGGTCCGGTGTGTGTCGGCGCTCAGGTGCAGCTGCTCTTGTCTCCTGTTGCTGTGATCTCTGAGCTGAGAGGCATTATTAGCAGCCTGCAGCTCTCATAGCCTTTTCCACCCTAATTACATACCCATCATTAAAATGCTAATTCATACTGTTAAAGGGGCAATTAAAAGGGTAATTAAAAAGGCTTTGTTCCACCAGTCTACCTGCGTGAACAGTCTGACCATTGCTGGTCCTCTTTTGATCTTTACTATTTCCATAATGCCCGAGGTCTAATCCCCTTATCCAGGTTCAACTGGGTGTGACTGGCTACTGGTGGAGGCTAACAGATTACAAAATACAAAGAAATGATCTGAATACAGTTAAAGACATAAAAAAACAGCACTGACTAATGGCAAAATCATGCAGTGAGTCGTTTCTTTCAAGCAATATTTTAAGTAACCTTCGTCGTACTCAGAAAGGTCAGTGAATGCACGGTACAATCTCTTCTTCTTTTTATATTTTGTTCTTTGACTTTTTTCTGTAATTAAGAGCAAACAATATATTGAATGACATTACAACCTATTTCAGACTGAAATTAAATCACATTTTTAAAGCTAAACTAAACCTGCAAACAAAGATCAAAACAACAAAGCAATAACTTTTGTTTTTACATCCTTTTGGAAAGAGCATCAAATCATTTCTGGTATGTGGGCTCATAATAAAACAAGATGATGAGTCATCTAGAAAATCATTTTATCCATCTGTACCATTCAGAGCCAGAAATATCAGATTTTTAACTCAAATACACACCATGTGAACACAGTTGTTTCTTTGGCAAGACTAACTGACTGTGGCACACACTAATGTAAGTAATTATTGCTGTTTTAAACAGAATGAAATCAGACAATGCTATTTTTTTTAGACATATAGGGTTATCCTAATCCTACATTATACTCTGCATGTTTTCATGTCAAACACAATGGGCCCTGGTGAATAAGTAGTGTGGTGTTTATCTATTATATAGCAGTTCACTGCAGATATAGCCAGTGTTAATGAAAGTTAGCACAGATGGAACCCTCTAAAAATGAGAAATGATGGATTCGCTCCAGCTTGCTGATGCTGCGGGCCCTATTTGGTTTCAGGGCCGGTGAAGTGTCAGTGGTTTAATTTTATAGTGCGTAGTTTTCCCTGATTTCCCCCCGGAACGGAGCGCTGCTGGAGAATGCGGAACATCTGCCGCCACTCAGAAAGCGATACATATAAAAACCATCATTCCTATCAGTGCTAGTTGCAGCCGAGTCAAGGAAGAGAGCCAAGCGCACATTAGAATAGCTGCCTTTTTTTCCCTGTCTCATGTTGGCTCCTGGGGATTGGCAGTCAGAAACCTATTAAATTATCCTGTGTTGCTACAGCATTTGTAGCATTTCAAATATGAGCCCCGAGGCAACGCTGGCTAAAGGTACAGTATCAAACACCATGAAGAAAGCCTGCAAACTCTATACCGTGATGTTATTATTGAATTTGAGATAAAGTATTACTATTATGTCACATTAATGTTTTATACAGCATTAAAGCAGCACTCCATCTTTGTGGGAGCTTAAAATGTTTAAATATTATGTCACAGGGTGAATGCTTCATTGCTAAACTTACCCTCCATCTTAAGATTACAAAATAGGGATCAAAATAACTTTATTTGCCAAGAAAAAAGAAATGGAAAAGTATTTATCTTGAAAGCCTGATTCAGTTATACAAGGATATAATGTTTCTTACTTCTCTCTGGAGACCATTTGGAATATTTAATGTTTCCAAAGCAGATCATTATTCCTTGACAAAGAATAACTTTATAACCAGCTCTTTAAGAAGAAAGTTTGGCATCTTGTTTGCTTCAGATTTGTTTTTAATCATGATCTATCTCAAAAGTTAATAAAATGGCTTTAATTCGAAACTTAGTTAGTTGCCTTTTGCAGATATTAAAGGTCAATCTAACCAGCAACAGCAGCAAACGCTTGAAGATATATTGAATATGAAGTTGTTGTCTGATACAGTGAAGAAAAGCACAACAATCATAATCTGTGTGGCATTATGTTCCCTCCTAAATGTGATTTGCCAATGCAAAATACTTGCATTCGAACATAATTTGCAGGAGATAACATTGCAGACAGTTTTTCATAATCATGTACAGTCCTTGACAAAATGCACTTGAGGACGCAATTTTGTAAAAGCACAACTCAAAAATAAGTATAATAAATAATAATAACACTTTCCATTTTGATTCCATAAACAACTTTAATCATGTCTTTTCTGTTGTTGTGCAGCTTTATTGCATCATGATTGTATTTCTTGATAGTACTGGCTGCTTCTCTATTTGTTATTTATCCGGTGTGTGTTTCTCACCGAGGGTATGTAGTTCCACTCCGGAGTAGAATTGAAGTCATTTAGTCTGTCATGTCTGCTTTCATTTCTTGAAAATCAGACCAAGGAGCCTGCAAGTCATTAGATGAGAATGAAGCAACAGACTGTGAAATGTAATGTATACAGAGAGAGGAAAACAAACAATGACCTTCACAAGGAAAACAGAATGAAAATGAGGGTTAGCATGGCTGTGGAACATCTTGTGGAGTAATAAACCCTTATCCACCCCCAGGGAATTAGTACCAAAACATCAAGTGGTGGTACTGTTACTTACAACAATGCAAAATGGGCCATGAACTTGTATTTCTACACATTAATATTATTCTTTGTTTCCTCTAGAACTCATGTTAGCCAAGATATGTTGCCTAAAATAAAGAAATCACTGCCATTTAATTTTTGATCTGCTTTGACTGATCCAAACCCAGAGTCCAAGAGACTCAATATCAAGTTTATCTGAGTGCTTCCAACACAGAGCAAGTCTACGTGTCTACACAGCACAATAGATTGTTTGGCAGTGCTTTACATTAGTTTAGGCAAGTAAAACTCCTTGGTTATGCCCCACTGAAAGAAATCGACATTGACTGATGATTTCATTGCTTTAACAGAGATAGATCCGCAACGTGTTTAGCTTAGCCAAGACTGTTTCTTCCAAAAACCCTAAAACAACAATGTGTAGAAACTGGTATTTGATCAAAAACTAGGGAGTCGCCAATTTTGCTAACAACCAAACATCCGCCAAGTGCAAATACACAAGATGTAACAGCCAGCTAATACTGCTTATTAGTTCAACAGCAAGAAGCCCAGCTCAGCGTCTGTCTTTCAGTTGTTTTTTTTTATTTTACAAAGCTCTCACCAGTGACTAAAAGTCAGTCCTAGATTTACTCTGTCACATCGCCTCTGCCATGATGTGACCGCTTGCCCAGCTCCGGTTCTGGCACGACATTGGCTCTACTCCCCATCACCTTTCTCAGCACCCCAAGCCTGAAAACCTCCTCTTCCTGGTGGTTCAAAACACCTGTGGTACAAACATTAACACTCCCCTGATGCTTTGAGCTCACAGTCAGGGCAGTTTACTTACTGTCCATCAGGAAAGTTGTGAGTTGAGGCAGAGCAGCTGGAGGATATCAGAGGGAAAACCAGAAATAATTTTCTCCATAAAATATGATCCAGTCTCACCAAAATCTGTAAAATAGTTGGTGGTGTGTGACTAAAGCGTAACATACTTCTTGCTAGAGAAAGAGCCAGATATTTCACTCGAGAGTTAGTCGAGACCAAAATCGGAGCTAAAACAGACTGAAAATTGTACTTGCATCCACCACGTGGCCAAAAGGAATAAATAAATGCACACCATAATGTCAGTGTTGTGTTCAGTTTGTTTCTGCTGCCCCAGAGTGGCCAAAAAAAGTTTTGTTCTAATGATGAAGGTAAAAAAAAAAGAAAGAAATTACAAACTATACTGTATACTGTATTGTTTGTTGCTTCCTTAGAGGCAGTTTCATTGGTTCAATAATGAATTTTCATATTTATAGCATATTTTGTATATTAGTGGAAACTGGGTTGCAAGGCTAAAGTAGAAATTAATTAAACTCCAAAGATTTCTTCATGTTTTTAATAGTTGATGGTATACCGGCATCTATATGTTAATAAACAAAGTAACACAAACACAAAGTAAATAACCAATGTGCTTCTTTCTGCCTAGAGAGCAGCAGCCTCTGGGAAATGTTTACATGAATAAAACTCCAATCTTTCTCTTTCTTGTTTTTTTTGGGGTTTTTTTTTACTCACTTTGTTTTTCAGTAACCTTTATATCTCCCTTTAAGCATGGCCATGAGTTTGTCTGCTTGTCTTGATCATTAATTTAATCTTTTTTTTAGCCAAGTCTGTTGTTTTTCTCATACAGCTGGACCTCAGGCCTTACTCATACTTTGCCAAACACTGTGCTCTGTGGAATCAAGGGATATTTGAGACAAGGTTGCCATACTTGACAGTGCCTCCCCCCCTGTCTCTGGCTTGTGGTTCTGGACAAATGTAATCTGGACCAAATTGTCCCCACTTGTTAAAAAAAATAGGCTGGATTGGAGGCCCAGAGATGCGTTTGCAAATGTCAAATTGGTCATGGTGCAGATTGGGAGAGGAAAAGACAAAACAAATAGACAGCTGGTTCCAATTATGGTTTTACTAGGCGCTGATGGGCCAGTAATTACAGGATTAGAGACGTGTAACTGCACACAGCTTTGGGTGCTGCTCTCCAAGTTTGGAGAGGCAGAGAGACTAGTGCAGGCTGGAGCCAGAACAGCTCAAACAGTGATGTTTGCACATTACAGCAGCAAAAGCCCTGTACGTCACTCATTGTGTCCATTGGCCAGAGATCTGCTGAGGCTGCGGCTGTGACATTTGAGGCTTCTGTCTGTGTGGGTTCATTCCACGCTGAAAAAAACTCATTTTAGGCCTTAAAGTCTTCCCCCTTCATGGCCAATAAAGTTAAGACCTTGAAACTGTTTTTAGAGCAACTTCACTGTTTTCAAGAATTTTGTTGAATTAAGTGATAATAAGCAGAAACAGAGAAGCATGAGCATCCCACTAAGAATTTAATCAATTCCACATCCACATCCCACTAAGAATTTAATCAATTCCACATCCACATCCCACTAAGAATTTAATCAATTTGATTACATTCTGAAACAGGGATTATATAAATGATAAAAATACATTTGAGAACACTCCTAAACACTATGTCTGAATACTGAACTCTAAACTCTGGGTCAGGTGTAAATGGTAAACTAAATCGATGTACTTGATCTGTGCACATTTAGTGTTTTTTTGTTTGTTTGTTTGTTTAAACCAAAAACAGAAATGTTTCTGCTGTTGTCAGATTCAGAAAACTAAAAACTAAGTTCATTTTTTCTTTCTAATTGAAGGAAGACAGACAGGTTAGACGGAAGCAAAAGTAAATATATCGAAGTAAAAGCCAAGAGAACTGACCCATACTTTGTCAAACACTGTGGTTTGTGAAATCGTGGGATATTTGAGATGAGGTTGCCATAATAGAAAGTCTTCTCTGGTTTGTGGTTCTAGACAAATGTAATCTGGACCAAATTGTTCACGTTTGTTAAAAAAAATAGGCTATATTGGAGGCCCAGAGATGTGTTTGCAAATGTAAATGGATGGATGGATGAATAAACACTGATTATGGATAATTACCTCATACAACCCCACTTCAGATTACCAAAACCATCCCAAACACTGTGTGTCATGATTTCCCAAAATCTTCAATTTTTGATTTAAAATCAAAAGTCAAATCAAATCTTGGATTTGGAGAATCATGGCATCCCTAGTTGTCATACTTTCAATTCTTTGACACTTAGGGAAAGATTCAACTCCCTGAATAGCAGAGACCGATAACACAGAACATGTCAAAGCTTCGTCCCATTAAATCACCAAGTAAGCAAAAATCAGAGCTGTGGCGACAGTGAGGGCCTCATAATGCAGTCTGGGAGCTCTAAAACTGACACAAGTTTTTCCCCGAGGTCCTAATGGTTGAGAAGGATGGCCAGAGCTGTGGACATGGCAGCCTGAGGTGTCTTAATAAATTGTAGACAGAGGGGACTGAGATGTCTGTAGGGGTCCTCTGTTCTAATGGGGGCTGGAGAGATGCCGATGTGTGTCAACAGTGGTAGCTCTGGACCTGTTTGACTGTCTAGTGTCATGTAAAGGTAACAATAGCAGATGCAAGACATGGGTGGAGGAGCCCTATGATCTGTGAGTTGAAATGTTTAATAAATCATCTAGTCAATCATTTTCCAAGTAAATCTGGCATTTGCTGGTTTCAAACATGAGGATTTTATGCTTTTCTTTGTCATCTATGATTAAATATTAAATGTCTGTTGAAGTTATTTTGTTCTGGGAAACCGTGGTGGGCATTTTTCTGGCATTTCAGAGTCAAAACGATAGTGAATCATTGATTTTCATCTTAATTAATAATAAAAATAAAAATAACAGTCTAATCATTGATATGCGGCCATATTAACATGAACATGTGTATCTACATAGTGTGTTTAACATTTCAATGTGTAGGAATGTATTCATGATTGCATGTGTGGTCCAGTCTGCTTCCTTACTCACACAGGCACAGGTGACAGTGAGGACACAAACAGATCTCAAGCCTTCTCAAGGCCCCAGGCTGAGCCTTGTGGCCCCCGGGACCATGCTCTACGTTGTCCCCCTGGATCATGTCAGGGAGAGTCCTGCTGTGTGCCATGGCTCAGCCTCACCCCGAAGGGAGAGCTGTTGGGGAGCATATGTTGGATGTGACACATGGTTGCACTGACACACGTGTGGCCATGCATTTATACAAACAGCAACCCCCTACCTCCCTAACCACATGCACAAACATACACACACACTCTCTCTTTAAACCACCTGGAAATAACCACTAACACACATACTTGCATGCATGCACACCAACATTAAATACACTGTTACCAACCTATACATGCACACATAGTCCCATCTCCCATCTCCATCTCCAGTTAAACAAATCGCAGCTTCCCCAGCAGCACATATTCTCCCAACCCCCTTCACTGCAGCGGCAACAATACCATAGCAACCAGCTGGATTACATCCAGCATAATATGTATTAGATTTGATGGAGTCAAAGTGCTGGCCACAATCTAATTAAAGCTAATGTGTTTATATTTGTGTTGTGTGCTGCTGATTGTAGTCTCTGTGGACTGGAGTAGGGCTAACGCTGACATGGCGAGGCCAGTGTTTTGGCTGCTCTCAGACGTTCCCTGTAATTGAGGCCACTGAGTTAGCTTGCTCTGATTGGTTGGCTTTTGGTTCTTCTTCTTGTATAACAGCTGTTGTGTAAATATAAATGCTTGTGTCCACCAGGCGCGTTTTTGATCCAGTACTTGACGTACATACGTTGGAGCCGTCATGGAGTAATTTTATCCAGGAGTGGTGTGTCCACCAGACCAGAGCCTCGCAGTAGTTTCAGCTGTCCTTTATTCACTTCTGGTTTAGTTATTTTCTGGGTACGCTTCTGTCAATAAAGTGTTTGGATCAGTGTTACAGTATAAACAGTCTATATACTATTTACAAGGACAACATAGAACATTTGAATATTAAGTGATCACTTTATTAAATATGTTTGATTCAGCTTCTTAAACGTCAGAATTTGTTGTCCTAAGCTGGGCAGGCACTTTCTACCATGAGAGAACCTGCAACATTGTAAAGATCAACTGACCGGCCATGATGTGGCTGCTCACAAGACTGACCACCTGGTCTGTTTTGTCAAATAATAAGTCCAATTAAATATATTCAAACAAAATGACTGCATCCTCAACAATTGAAACTTGAAAAGAGAGAAAAGTGTCATTTGCGCAATTAAACTATGAAGGGAAAGTAAGAAGGAAAAAACGAATATCATGCAGCTACAGATGGCTGGAACATAAGGGCAATATCACCTGTCTATTCTTTGCTCAGTTTTAGCGGCAGTAGTCTGAAGACTACAGTTTTAGCCATACCATGTAAAATACTACAACAATAATATTAAAACAAGCTCACTGCGGTTTGTAACAGATCTTTTGATAGCAGTCATGAAGGAAATTGGACTGTGGAAGTGGTCAAACTCCAAAACACCAGACTAAAATTACGGAACTGCCAGAAAACCATCCAATCCAATTGTCCATGAGCCTGATCAGTGATCATTCATGCAATTAATCTGGTGTTGTGACCCTGACACACTGCAGGTCAAACGACAACCAATCAGGCAGAAATTCATCCCAATCTGGAAATCAGTCGTGGCTGGGGTTTAAAATCAGGCTGTCCGTACAGTGTCTGATTTTCACTATTTTCTGTAGCCACAAATAAATTCATCAAGTCATCTTTTCATTGTTTTAGTAGTTTTGTGTCCTAATTAAAGCCAATATTTGAAATTCCACACTATATTTTATAACCAAATTCATAAATATATAATATTATGTTATTCACGCTTCATACAAAATGTAAATGCGTGTTTGTGTAAGTAGACTGTGGAGACGCATCTGATTTATTAAGATGTTTGAATGTGTTTTTCAAACCACAATGGATTTTTGCACCAATTCATATTTTAGAAAAATGCACATCATCTTAAGACGTATATCATCTCTAAAGTGTAAACATGATAACTCATGCTGTGACACTCTGAGATTTTCATATCATGATGAAGAGAGTCAATCTGCAGCAGAGTGCAGCATTGGATAGAGTCACACACTCCTCTCAGCCTTGTAAAGTACAGAGTGCCCGGCTCTCGCAAGGTAACCATCTTTCTTGGCCGGCCGTCTCATTCACTTGTAAAACATAGCTATACTTTATAGGCTTGTTACTGCCACAGGGTTACTCTTTTATTTATTAGCCTGTCCACAGTGAATGGATGTGTTTCTGTCTGTGATGTGAACCTCTTGAAGTGAGTCTGATTCCTGTGTTGCTTCTATCAGGGTTGGACATGAATGCTAATGCTATCAGACAATCAGTCCCCTGCCTGTGGGTGGATAAGACTTGTGTATGTGTGTGTGTGTGTGTGTGTGTCTATATATTTGTGTGTGTGTTTGCATCCATGTAAGAGAGATGTGATTAAGACACCAAGTCTGGCATGTAAATTGTTCCCTTATGCATCCCTGCCTGTTAAATAGTCACATAACAGATCCAAAAAGGCAACACAGGGTTTTATTTTTGACCCACGGCTGATATTCCATCTTATCTGTTCAAACTGTTTCACTGATTAAACTGTTTGAATATTACATTTTAGCGACATCTTTCCAGAGGGTTTTTTTTAGAGGGAGTATTGGGCACTGCCTGCCACATAAGGTGACTTGATGCATCTTGGACCACTGAGCCTCAGTGCACTGAACTCTGAGATAAATGATAAAAGGGAGCTAATCTTCAATGGCATGCCATCATAGCTCATTTCCATAGCAGCCTCTCTCACTGTAGCAGAATCAAATCTGAGCTGACACAGAACAGTTGTTTCCATTTGATATGCCCCTCTGCCCACTGCACCATAATGGCTGCCCTGCAATAAGGGTATATAGTTTTTGATTGCCAGTGAACATCCTGCAGCGAACCAACGTTTTTCCCTTCTGACGGTGAGCGCGGAGCCCATTCTGCTTCTTGCAGCTGAGTTCATCTCGATTTGGACAGGAGAGGCAGAGGATGGAGGGGAGAAGAAAAGAGAAGAGATTTTAGTGCACTCTCTGTTCTCGGCGATAATGAATGCTTTGTCAGGGAGAATCCATCAACGGTCACTGTGGGGGGAGGAAATGTCAGGGAAAGTTATGGTTTGTTGGCTTTTAACCCACGTGGCCCAGCCCCGCAAAGTAATTGAAGTACAGAAAATGTCATGTTGTTGCACTTCATCTATTTGTATAGCTGTCTCACAGGATAAATAGAAATATTGCTGTGGCAACACGACAAACAACAAGCATAGTGTCTGTTTAGATCTGCAAAGTGTGGGTGGAAGGTTGATGTACCGTACAATACACCACATCGCACATCCCCAATGTTGCAAAAAGAGAATCTCTATCGATTCTTGTTCTTCCACTATTTGTGTGCTTGTTATGCTCTTGTGCCTCTTTCAGAAATAGCATCTTCTTTTGTCAATTTGATATTCTGGAGCCCTGAGTCAAAAATCAGGGCTTGATGATTGCACCCTTTTCGAAAGCAGTCGGGTATCTGTGTGATATGGACAGGAAAGGGATGAGTAGTTCACAAGGCATGAAAGAAGGAGATCTGTGTATGCTGTCTGCACACAGCCTCTACAAGGTGTTCCTCTGTGACAAAGGACAGATATGATGCTAAAACACATCAGTTTTTCTCATAGGGAGTGTGACAATTATAGGCTCCTTACTCAATTTCAGAAAATATTTGATTGCAGGCAACTGTAAAATTTAAATCTATCTGACTGAATGCTATTATAAATCAGTATTTAATATACCTAAAATATAAATAAGTCTTACCAAGCATTTAGCTCAAAGTTAGTTACAGTGTGCCTTTGAAAGGACCACTATTACTTTAATTCCAGGTAGCAGGTGGATATCTTATTTTAGAACATACAAGCTTTAAATATGTCCGGGTCTTTAAAGCTTTGCCAGTTTAATTATATTCACCTTGATCTTAATCCTTAACAGTATACCATCCATGTCTAACTAAAATCCACTGGAAGATGGGGCAGATACATTGCAGCCGTTTCTAATTGGATAGAGCCTGCCTGTCTGTGTTGTTTAGTGATCCATGGATGGACCCTTTCCTCCAGTTAGAGGAAGCTGGGCTTGAATGACACCTCCACGTTAGTGAAAGGTGCACAACCTCAAGCTGATCAGCCTCTTTAACTGTTGAAGCATGGCTCCCTGTGTAGCCTTCCCCACTTCCAGTCTGCCTCATTCCAATTCTGAGGCCAGAAATAACTGTCAGTGTTGGCCCAACTAGGTTCCTGGAATCCAGGCTCTCTGTCCATCGCCGAGGGGGCCGACATTCTTTATGTGAGTAATGGGAGAATGTGTGAGGCTTTATCTCCCATCCATCCAAAAGTATTGTTTGACTACCCTGCCCTGACAATGTAAACACTCAGAGTCAGAGTTCACCAAGGTCATGTGTGGTATTTATTGACCCAGAGAAAAGAGCAGAAAAGGGGACTATAGAGGGAATATTTTTGCTGTGTGTTTTAAATTGAGGGAAACTGAAACAAACATAGCAGTTTGCAAACAACTCCTTTTCCCTTGGAAAAGGCCTGTCAGAGACATCACATGATCATAGTACTGAGCAGCTGATGTGTTTTGATTCTGGCACTGTATGTTGAGCAGTGCACAATGATTTGATTCAAATGTTATGATTGGAAGGATGGAAAAAAAAAAATCTGCAATCTTCAGTAATTGTTCCCCGGAATGAAATTGATTCACACCCAACCGAGCATGAAATAACATTGGCAGATGACACTGCTGTTACTGTGCCTGAAACACAACACGATTCTAATAGGAATAATCAGCACCTTCTTGCAGAGCAGAGCAGACACACACATATCCGCACACACACAGCCATACCTTTAGGCGATTAGCTGATGCAAACTGTTTTACCTGGTAGGGTTGTTATGGTATGAATGAATCCCCGGAGCTTAAAGAAAATGTTTAATTTTAAGTCTTTGTCCTGAAAATGAGTCACAGCTCTTGATATGACACAGCAGGTGTCTGAAGATAGCTGCTTCCTGCTTTTATATAACATTTGTTATCAAAGCAATTCCATGGTAAACCCATTTAAGTAATGCAAATGCACTGCAGTATTATTGTAGCACGACTGAGTTACAAAATGGTCACAATTGGGGAGACACAAACATCCAATAGATTCACATTTTTCCAAGTCTGTCTTAAAACAATATTTACATCCCTACATTAACACGGAAACAGTTACTGATTGCTGTAATCATTCGTTCCTCCCATAGTGACGTAATTTCAATGTAAGAGATGGTAGACAAGATCCCCAGTCCTCATTCTGTACATTTATGCATTATAAACTTTAGCCAAAGCCAATATGAATCTTTGGCAGTCTGAGTTAGCCAAATCAAGTGGATATCTTCTGATTCTTTGTCTCTTCTGAATCTTTTTATTTCCAAATTCCCTTTGTGTTTTCCTGAACAGTGTTTCCTTGCTGAGCTGCAAGATAGTAACACGAAGAGGGAATAAAAACCGATATTGTAAAGTATATATTTGATTTGGCTAACTCAGACCATCTGAAACTCATATTAGCTTTGGCTAAAGTTTCAAATGTTTTTTTGCACAGAGCAAAGACTGTGGCTTTTGTCCAACATCTCATTAGAATAAACTTATAGTCAGTAGGAACAATTACAGTGACCAAACACTGTGTCAATGTACCTATGGGTGTGTGAGTAGTGTTTTAAGACAGACAGAAAAAACATGAACCTATGCTTTCAAACTGTTGGACATGCATTTGAAAATGGACTTAAATAATGACATCAAGTCTCTTATGGCAAACTGAACTGCCACCTTACACATCAAGCAGAAAGAGAGAGAGTGTGGGCATTCCATCTGATTTCTCACCACTGAATTACCATTGAGTTACTATTCCACCCAATATTTGGTTTCATTTACATTTTGAGATGTTTCTTTATATGGCACTTGTTTATTTTATGTCTCAGCTTGAGCTCATAAACTATGAGCGTCTTCAGATAGTCTTCACATTTCACGGTCAGTGTGTCCCCAGTTTGGAGATGCAGACAGGAATCCAGCACTGAAGCAGAGCTACACACTGCTGTGGACAGGGTCAGAAGAAAAACACATAAAAAAAAGGCCAACCTCAAAAATAAATAAATAAATAAATAAAAAATAAAACTATCACTTCAGGTCAATATAAAAAAAGGTACTTAGTAGAGCTCTAACATGTGCAATCTGTCATAAGATATCCCAGGAGGACTGGGCACAAAAATGCTTCAACTGCTACACTCCATTGTACTTTGTCTATATTCTACAGCCAGTCTGAGCAGCCACAGCACATACTTTTTCCCCAATTTGTACTGAATAATAATAGTAATTTATTTGCAAGTGGACAAGTGGTTTAGAAAATGGATGGATGAATGGATGGGTAATAGCCTAAAGCGCTGACACATTAAAGCTATGAGCACTACTCATACTAATGCACATCATGAATACTTAGAGCATTTCCAGTTTTATCCATGAATTTCAACTTTTCTGACTTATGGTTATTGCATTTAGAAATTATGCTGCAGAGTTTGGCCTAGGGTGGTGGGTACCTACATGGGTTCAGAAAACACTCCCCACACTGCTGCACCACACTGTTAGCCCAGTGGCTCTCGGGAGTCTCAGGGCTGATCAGTAAACACACTGACCTGATTCTGATGCTCTGCCTCCAGCTATTCAGTCCAGAATCGTTGAGCACAGAGCTCCTCTCATGAACCGACAGACACTACATGGTCTTGGTATTTAGCCCGGCCACTCCCCCTCCATTTTTCTTAACCAACTGCCACGGCAAAGATAAATGTTTTTTTGGAATGAGAGACTGCAAGTTGGTGTATATTAAACAAGCAGAGATTACTATACCACTTCAGTAAAAATCAATAGCCTCAATTGGCTTTGCTTGAGAAAGAAAGAATGGAGAGCCAGGTTTTAAAACAAATAGACCCACAGGGAGACATCCATTAGGCTCCATGGTTTTGCTCTGACTAACCTAAGGTGACTGCTACCCTGATGTGAACATTTTCTTTGGAATATTATTTTAATTGCATTTATGCTTTATTCAATTGGAGAGTAGAGAGTGACAGCAAAAAGACAGAATCTGACCTCCAACAAAGATATGAGCTGGATTCCAACCGCTGACAGGTTTTATTAATACTTCCTGCCCAATTCAATGAAACACTGGAAGCGTACCTCTGCCATTTCTGTACACACAGCATATTAAGACAGTAATAAAAGTAAGCTAGGACCCATATCAACACCAAAACCTTATTATTAAATCTAGTGTACGACACTGTAAACACAAGTACTCTACTGTAACACCTGCTTTAAACAGTATCTTATTAGTATCTTATCTCCAACATATCCTGGAGGTTGCATCTATAGAATTATATAAATAGCAAAACCATGTTATTGTTTATACAACAAAATAGGTAATCTGTCAGTGTCCATACCATATCTCTGACAATTATTTTCATTATCGATTAATCTGCCAATCCAGATTAATTGATTAATCTTTTGGTCTATGATATGTCAGAAAAGTGAAAAATGTCTATCCCACTTTCTCATAGTCCAAGGTGATGTCTTTAAATGTCTTGTTTCGTCAGTACAAAACCAAGAAATATTTAGTTTATTATGATATAAGAAACTAAAAACAGCATTTTCTGCCATTTTTGCATGAACAATTACATGATTTATTGACTATCAAATTATAAATTTTTTTGATTGAGTAATCAATAATTGAATAATCTCTACATAAATAAGCTCTAAACCATATGACCTTTCCAAAGCCAGTGTTTTCTTAGTCTGACACTTGTTAAAGGTCCAGCATAACACATGGATTAAGGAACAGCAAGATGGGAAAGATTATACCATATTTATGATGCTATATCATTCAGACATTCACAAGCAACTAAGTCAGCAATATCGTGACTTTACGACAACAGCAAAGAAGAGGCCAAATTCATCGCTTCAGGTTGAAGGGTGACCAAATTAGCCCTCCAACTTAATGTATGCCAACTATGTTAATAACAGATTGGAAGTTTGCATCAACATCATTTGTTGCTGATATCATATGGTAGATATAATATTAAGTTGCTTTGGGTAATAAATTCACCAGTAAGCAGAAGGCAGAAGATATGTAATCTCAGAGCCTGAAAGCAAGACCTCTCTTCCTCTGGTCAGCCGTACCCTTTGCAGCCATCTTCACTAAGCATGTGACATACAACATGATATAGTGGAGTGAATTTACCCCCAGAGAGTAGTGCGAAAGTGAGGAGTGCTCATGTTGCAGCTACGTATGGAGACCAAAATGTATCGACTGCTCAAAGAATCTCAGTAGACTGGGGGGTCTCCGACTGATGATCTTGAATAAACTAAAATGAGCTACAAAGTTTGTTTGTATCAAATTAGTGACTTGTCTATTAAATGTCGCAATCCTTGCTAGTCAGCACCAGAAATATGAGTTGCTTAAACTAATTATTAATACTTTAATCATGTACAGTACCGTTTAACTGTTGCATCTAAGATATTATGCAGCCCCTTGCTGGCTGATGAAATCACAGCCCAAAGTCCCACACTCCACTTTCCTGGTAAGTAGCCTCTCCATATTGCAGTAGTGATAAAAGTGCTTGTGACAGTAGTATATTGTGCTTAATGCCCTACATAGAGGAAAGAACTATAAAAAGGAACCCTGGTCTACCCATCGAACTATACAGAATCAGAAGATGCACTTACATTCAGTGAGATTAATGATTTAAGATTATCTTTTCCATCTATCTCATATGGACTTAGTTAATGTGCACATAGTGAGATACACCGTATCACCCTGTCGTCAGAATAGGCTCAGTCCCATGAGCAATCGGTACAGAGTCTCCATTGTCTCTCCTGGAAATTAGCAAGGGAGGGAATTAAAGAACAAGGTTAATTAAGAAAGAGCTTAAATCACAGCTGCTAATCACTGCAACTTACACACTGAGAGCAGTATCTACAGTCATTCTTGTTGAGAGCGAGGAACGGAGATGCAGTTCCATCGGAAAGTGCTGGAAACAATAGGTGAGAGGCTCATTAAACTGCTGACAGAGCCTTAATTCTAACCGGCAACACACGCAAATGAAGTGAGGGAGATGGTTCCTCCTCAAACTTACTCTTCATAGTTTAATTAGAGGTCGCGGTGTGTGATGATTATGCATCAGCGCAGTTGTGTTGAGCAGGGTGAGTGCATTGGAGATTGACGACGGTGCATGAGCACGATTAGGCAGATCTCCTATCAGGATGCATGCAATAGTGTCATAATGTTATCATTATTATTATTATTATTATTATTATTATTATTATTATTATTGTGTGTGCTTTTTTTTCTCTGCAAACTCCCTGACCTCTTGTTTTCAGACCTGGATTTGATATGACGTGATTATAATAGGCAAAATGGCCTTTGGAGGTACAATGAAAGCAAGTCATGTGAGATTAAAACAAAGTTTGTCTATTGGTCCAAGTGTTATAATGCTATTAATTAAACTGTCCTTTAAAATATATAACGTTGACATATTTATTATCATTATTGGATGCTGCTTGAATGTGTGTCTACTGATATTGATTTTGTGTTTTTAAATGGCACCTGACTTTCTCTAGGCTAACCTCACCTCATCTGGACTTTGTTGTTGCCAGTTTGCAAGGAAAGCCATCGCGCTGTGGGCATACGCAGGTGGGAAGTAAGGAATGCTTGGGAACAAAAACCTGCAGCTTCATTCCCCTCCGTTCTCAAGACTGGCAGGGTCGGGCTGTACCAGCTGCTCAAGAAAACCCCCAGTGTGGGAAAGTCTGTCCTCGGCTAATGGAAGACAAACACCTCGGAGAGCGGTAGAGATAGCATGAAAACGATTAAAGCGTGACCCAGATTCTGTTGTGTCTCTGGCCTTTCACTGCAGTTGACAAATACAGGAGGGGACCTTGCTAATGAAAACACTGAAGAAACACTGGATGCTAATGAAGACAAACAGCCTTGTCCCAAGGTGCAGCTGGCACAGGCTTTGACATGATGGGAGATAGACAGTGCTTGTCAATAGACCTATTATATTAAAACTGCTCTATGTTGTTATCAAGAAAATAATCACTTATTTGAACTTATTTCAAATTCTATCATATACTCAGAAATAACAGAGTCTGAAGTGAACAAGCATCCTCAAAGATGCTTTTTGTATTATGAATGTGATGAAAACATTATTCAGTTTTCAGGCTATCATGAACTTTTTTGTGACATTTCAGTGGTTGCCGTTTACTTTTCTTAGAGAGGCTTTAAATGATCTTGTACTTACTGACGCTATTTCTTTTAAAGGCTTTTATGGCATTTCTACATATTCATTAGTGACAAGCCTTAAAATGACATTATTTGAATAACACTTGCTCATGTAGATTTGAAAATCATCGTTTGTTTTGTGGCATAACCTGTTTGCCCCACTGTTATGTTGGGGTGCATCTGATCCTATTTATGTCTTCAGCATTGCAGCTCAGTGCTTGCAGAGCTTTCTCCTTCATGGCTTTTGTCTCTGTCAGTATTTATTTGTCTTTACAGAGATACATAGTGAACAGAAATCTTTATCCTAAATCTTTGCTTTAATCTCCGAGCTTTTGTTCCAGCTGAGCTCTCAGCAGTCGAACACTCCTAAGTGACCTGTAGTTGAGGGCTAATAGACCAATAAGGCAGTGCTTATTGCATTTTGCGCACACCCTTGTGCAACTCACTTTTTCACTGTTGTGAGAGGAGGAACAGCGAGAGAATCAAATATAAAAAAAAAAGCAAAAGCCCCTTGATGTCTGCTAGTGTTGTAGCGGGTTGTGATGGGACTCTGGGGAGAGACGCTCACATCCCAGCGGGGAAGTCAACCCATGCCTTTAGTCGCAAACCTGCCCCTGTACTCTGGTGGGTTAACATCAATGAAGGCCATGAATGATATATGGTTGATCAAGCTTTCTGCTTATGGACAGTTGAGCCTTAAGCCCCGCTGTACTGAAGTGTACAATGTAGCATGTAGCATTTAGCATCAAAACACAGATAAGTAATCCTCACTTCTTTATCTTCATCCCCATGCAATCCCCCCCCCCCCGGAATATATTCCTCTGGGGACCTTCTTTCTTTTAAATACTAATCTAGTCCCTTTGATTTATATCTCACCCATATTGTGATCTTTGCCTTGTCACAGGAATACTATAAAAGACATTTGACTCTCAAAGAAAAAAAAAAACACTTCATACTTGCAAATGCATGTAATGTTAGTTATCCTGGAGTTAAAGCCTGCTGGACTGGCTGTAAATTCTCCTAGAAAACTGTGTAAGCTAAATACCAAAGATGTGGAGGTAAATTAGATTCATTCCTGGTATGTGCACATAGCAGTACACTGGCAGAGGAATCCCAGTCATGAGGGATTCATTTAGCAAATATTTCAGCAGCCTAGCAAAGAATCTAGGAGCCCATTCCACAGTGTTTCTAACAGCCCCTGATGGCATACGTGCCTGGAATGAACAATAGTGTACTTCTGCATGTGACCAGTAGGGGGCACTGACATAATACAGGACCCTGCCAATCTGTTATGCCTGGCTGGCCCACAGAGATGTTTGCAGTAATTTAGTTCCACTGCCAATATATAAATAGGAATTCTGCTGTTAGCACAAAAGAGCGGGGGGGAAAAAACATACCGCCGAATGAATGTGAATTGCTCCCCTGCTCCCATTTCAACATCAAAGTAATCAAGGAAAACAAGCTTTTTTAATCGAAAGTATGCAATTAGAATAAAGCAGAACTGTCCTGGCTGTGCACACTGCCAGAATGAAGAGATTAAATGGGTAAGGAGAAAGGGGAAGCACAATCAGTGTAGCAGCAGCTATCGGACTGCAGTCAGAACAGATCATGTAACACCTTTCATTTCTGTCCTGTACTGTTACGCCAAAGACTGACTCAATTCCAGAAGATTCAAGGGCAGAGGAAACGCCAATCATTAGAGACAACAGAGAGATCAGTATGTAGAAACAGCAGCTAATAAGAACATGTGTTTTTGACATACTTACAAAGCACAAGACACCGCTGTTACCACTGCACTTCTATTAAAAAGTGAGAATAAATGTTACAAGGAAGTGTCAGAGAGAGTACGGAAAATAGTCTGTTATGATATACTGTAGTACCAATTTGTTTCTGGAGTCATAATGCATTGAACAACCTCTCTCTTCACACACACACACAAACTCGACACCGCTATCTATAGGCATACCCCATGCTGTCCTATCCTACGCAGTGTCAAAACAATGATAAACATTTGGCCGCTATAGGAGTGCTCTGGAAACCAGCCAAGCTGAATGGGCTGTTTTGTTTCACTGAACAATAGCTCTGCTAAAAGTACTTAACAGCTGTGCTATGCTCTGGGTTCCCCACAGACCCACAACAGTACAACATACTAGGAAGTGTTTCTTTGTGCAGTTGTTCATTTCTTTATCCAACTGGAAGCTACAGTGTGTTTAAAGACTTTCAAAATGCAGCATTCACTCGTCTGAATGAAGTGAAGGGAGAACAATTGCCATCTTAAGCATGCGCTGCAACTTTTGTGTCAAGACTATCAATTAGCTACTGAAATGATTACCCCTTCTAAGATACTAGAATAGTCAAAATAATCACAGTGACTGTTTTTTCAAGGTTAGATTGGATATATTTTAGAATCATGTCCTTTATTTTCCTGAAAATAATGGATGCTTATTTAATAGTTTCATTTCCTTTGAGTCTATGTCCCTGTGTCAGCCTTATGGCACTATTTCTGTCACGTGTGCCACAGTAAAAGAGAGAAGTACACCTCTATACAATATCTACACGTGTTGTAGCCTTCTCTTTCTGTAACTGAATGTGAATGTTTCAATCTTCCTTTCTCCTCAATCCTTCTCACCTTTATTTGTAGAAATGTTACCAACAGATGTAATATTGTAACCAGATGAAATAGCCTGTGATAGGATGACACCGTGGATAGCTGTGCACAGTGACTTCAGGTAGACCAGTCACTAAGGCATCACTGTGTACAGGTCAACTTCACTCTCCACAGGAATGGACCTAACAGCTGTCATTTTAGATCGATTTCTCCCTGAAGCCCAGTGTAATAAACACTTGAGAGAGCCTCTGGTTCGGTGATGTGTGAGTGTAATGAGGCTCTGTCACATGACTGACAAGTAATGTTCCTGCTTGTTCTTCTTTTCTGATTCAGATGATCCCTGTGGAAACCATGTCCATCTTCTGTGCGGCATACAAGTCATTACTATTAAAGTCCTCTCTCCATAGTCAAACAGGGGTACACTCTTAGAATGAGAAAAATATTACATTCAGAAGGTAATACCAGTGTTTATTTCTTTATTTAAAAGGTCCAGTGTTTGCGATTTAGGGGGCTCTATTTACAGAACATGGCAGAAATGGAATATAATATGTATAACTATGTTTTTATTAGTATAATTATTAGTCACCTAAAAATAAGTTAGTCCACCATATTGAGCCACAATATTTCTACAGTAGCCCAGAACAGACAAACTAAACACTGACATTTGTGTTTTTGGCTTGTTTGCGGTCACCATAGTTTCTTCTTCGCAGGGCAAGTGGAGGGGTTGTATTAGATCTAGATGCCACTAAATCCTACACTGGTCCTTTAATGCCATTAATTTTCTGACGTGGAAAACCTAACCTAGGCTAGATAATTTATCATGGTAAATATGATGTCTTTACTTGGTTAAGTGTCTGTTTGTTGTCTTTTCTTTGTGGCTGAGTTTTGTGTTTTCATCTCAGTGGGCACATTACTTTATGCTGTGCTTACTGTCAATCACCTGACAAACTGGGGGAAAAATAATACCTCAAAGAATAATAGTAATAATACTTCAACATGTCGCCTTGCAAACTTGTCACATTCATGTCTACTTATACAGACTTTGTTAAGGCGAGACAGCGCTTAATTTCCAGGTGTGGTTTCACACTATAAAGATTTTCTTACCATGTAACAAAAGATGAACAAATGTGGCATGCATCGCTAAATCTTTATGGGACATAGAAAAAAAGACATGTGCAAATAGACTGTGACACTAGATGACATCACTATTCTCTTTTACAGCACTGCAAACACTATGGCTGCAGCAGTGGTGTTCATCATCTTCAGTCATACAATTGCTCACACATATCTTGAGTTTCCACTCATACACAAACACCACCCATCTGTCATATCTGTTTATGAGTCTAGTACTTGGTCCATGGTTGTGGGATTAATTTTTTTTAGCCCCACTTCCACCCCACTATATATGGCTTAAGTCCTCCCACACTCCCTCCCCTCATTTAGAGAGAGCTTTAACAAGCAGCTACACTACTTAATTAATTTGACTCACTTAATTAGCTTTATGGCTCTGTATATTTAAAACATTACAGCATGGGCTGCTTTGAAAACTTCCATGCACCCCGTTTTTATAAAGCTAGAGGAAAGTCAAATGTTATAATTTGTAAGTATCCATCTGTCAGTGTTGGTGGTCTTAGCATCAACTCATGAAATGTTATCATTTCCTCGTCATGACTTCACTGATGTTTCTTTCATGCTCCTTTTTGTTTCACAGCTTGTAATTTCTAGGTCATGTGTTGAAACATTTCTGAATATAAACTACTACTGTATCTATCTCGGACATTGCAATTAATGCCTTCAAGTACATTCATTACTTGAAGGCATTAACTTAGAATGGCGATGTGCTGACGGAGCCGTAGTGTTGAGTGTTGCTATAAAAGGAATATTTTGTTTCACTATGCCAGACAAGTATTGAGCTGTGCTCAAGAGAAACTGTGGTGATCAGTGTCCTCTTGCAGCGCAAAATGCAACAACACTTGGACGCTGTAGGGACATAAAATCCAAGTGTAAGTCAGTTCAAATGGATCTGGATATATTACTGGATGTATGCATATACATATACACATTATGTTTGATTATTGAATATACACTATATTTTATATACCACATGCATACAGAGACACATATTTCTCTCTCTCTCTCTCTCTCTCTCTCTAAATATATATATATATATATACATATAGAGGGAAGAGAGAGAAAGAGACAGAGCATAACCACCCTGTATGTTCTCCAACCTCAACTCCTGCTCCCCCTTTATCGTATGCACCAATCGTCCCTTTCACTCCCACAGCAGGGAGACCTCATTAAGGCAGGTTAAGGCAACCCACTAATGGTTCCTCTCAGTGCTAATAACACGAGGTCACCTAATATTACACACTGCTTTGTTCCATTCATCCAGCTATTTATCATGTATTATTAACAGCCAGGTATCATGAAATCACTGCTATAATCATAATGATGTTCCCATGGCCTAGGTTAAGACAGGCAACACTCAACGTGTTAGCAGGTGACTTATTATGGGGTGACTTATTATGGGCAGGAGAGTAAGCGCTACCTCCACTTGATGAATATTTCACTGCCAAGTGAGTTACATGCAATAACAAATCAGTGTCAAGCTGTGTTGGACTTTTTTTGGATGTGTTGTATGCAGAATGAACTACATTGCAGTGTGAGTAACATGCATCTGTTTTTGAATTAAACATTGTCCCATATACGTAATAAGAAAAGAGATATGCATGTATTTCTTGCATATTTTCAGATATCCAGCCAGACAATGTTCTTCAGTCACTTGTAATGAATGCAGCAGCGAAATCATTTTAAATTTATACATTCGACATTATGAACACTTGTATATACACACATTGAGAACGAAATACCTGTGATGATAGATGTATTTATGCAGGGGTCTAGCTGCATCCCAAGCCAATTCAGTTTATACTATTAATCTTTATTTCTAAACCATGTGTGCTATCTGTAGTTTGAATAAAGAATGGTTTGTCTTAAATGTGCTGGTTTCAATATTCCTATTCCCCAATCTTACAAATATTCAAAGACCAAGGGCCAATACTTTTCAGCATCTGTTTAGAATATGAAGCATGCTGTTAAATCACATGCAGACCCCTTTCTAGACTTTGGGAATCTTGCCTCGGTCATTGTAATGGGTAACGTTGCATTGCCAAGCAGGCAAGCTGATGTGATTTAGCATAATTTGAATAATGCCATTCATGGAAATGTGCAAGGGTGATGAAATTTTAATGGAGCTTGGGATAACACAACTGCTTCTCAATTACAATAGCTTTCTCCAAGACTCTGAGGCCTCAATTGTAACATGGCTTATTTCATTACTGTACTATCAATGTTTTTATTAGACTTACTTAATTACTATGGATATCTCTATTGTTGCAGAGTAAGAAAAATCTGCAAGGCCTCTTTTTCTCCTCACTGGGAGCTAGTTCTGGAAGCTCACCCTGTTTGCTTATATTGGGTACTGAGGGATGCTGTTATAGTGCTGTGAGGAAAACCTGGAAATAATTTCAGCCATTGACGTTCACATGGATGAGCTGCATATTTAATATGAAAAGTATGCATAGTGAGAAATTTGCATCATAGAGGTGGGGTTATAGGGAACAGTTTCCACAATATATAAATAATACCTATCATGAATTAGACCAGGCCCACAACACAGGGCACATAAAAAAGCTGCTCTCATTTTTACATCAATCAATGCAACAAATTAGAGGATATATTCAAAATATATATGTTAGCCTCACCCATTCACAAAACATGTTCAATCACCATCAACCACGTTTTAAGGATTTATATCTTCGAATAAAATGTAGAACTTGCAGACCACGCCTACGCCATCTATTGCAGATGTGGGATTATGGTTGTATTACATAACAGGGTACTTTCAGCCAAGAAGTTTTATTGGTCTAAAACATTTTCCAGCAGTGCAGATGATACCCATAAAGCAGAACAAGCTGTACTTTATTACTATACTGTCTCTTGTCGTAACCAGGGATGCAGTTAATGATATTTCCTATTTTTGCTTTTAGGATGTTATGGGTGTATTACACTCGCTGCCTTACTCATACACTGGACAGGTTTGGAAGACATCCCTCGACACACTAACACCAAACTAATGTCAAAATGTTTCTGGAGGGTAATAATGCAAAGCAGTACATTTAAATGAACATTGTATTTTAGTTTAGTGACTAATAGGGTTGGGTATTTCAAATAAAATTAGCATTTGATATTCACTGGGAACTATTTGACCATTCTTGGCTTTCAAATGACTGTTTTACCTGCGTTACCTTGTCCAGATTTATGGCCCCCAAACTTCTTGCATAGCGACACACTTAATTTTTCCCTGGAGCCAAACCAAACCAAAGTTGGGCGTGCACTGGTTTCGACTAATTTAGCCTGGCTTGTAGCTAGTAACTAGCATAGGGGATTGTAGCAAGCTATTGTGGTAGAATTCATAAACAGTTCCTCTGTAGTAGCAAACCCAATACTCTACCATGCAACCTGAGGATCTGGCTCATATGATAGCGCTGTAGCAAATACTAAACTGCCCTTGCGCAAACAGGAATAAATAACATGTTACTAACAGGTACTGATAAAAACATTGGAGATTTTAAGTCACATAAACTATTCGATTTTGTAAAATTTAATGACTATTCAAAACTTCAAAAACCATTAGCCATCCCTTCTTCCTGATGCTATCAATAATTACCAGATTTCATTCATTCACAACTCATATTTGACTCGGTAACTCCCAAACGTTGCCTGTGGGTGTGTGAAAGTGAAAATGTGCTGCTAAATGTTTGGTATCTAGCTCATCCTTACTTTCACCCCATCATCTGTCCAATCAGCGGACGCAGGCCACAAGGCCTCATTTTTCCCTTCACCCTCACTTCCACAGAGATTACAACACCAATTAGATGGCTGTTTCCTGACATTCTCCCATCAAAGCTGCAAAGTGGTTGGTTTTATTTTTCACATCAAAGGGTATTATTCCTTTGTTTCTCCCTTTAAATCAACATCTGCCCTTAGGATGTGTGCGTTTTCTCTCTCATTTTCCCTTTTCTAGTGAGAGTCAAAATCTTCTCTGAATCTAACGATAATGGAAATGGCAATGCAGACCAAAGACAACAAGGAGAGTGTTCCTGGTAGCACTCCAGAGATATCAAACTGTTTGTCATTCCTTCATCTCTCCTTTTTTTTCCTTTTGTGTACCATTGCTTATTATTTCCAACACAATGTGCGAGAAGTGCTGAACCGAAAAGCAGCACCTAGTAGTTTATATGGGGAGCACATCACTACGCAGCTCTGTAGCCATGTATTGGGAGTGAAGGTTTAAAAATGTATGATTCATGTGCATTATGTATAATAATGTTTTAAATATAAGATCTTCTTTGCTCCGTGGAGACTTTTGTCTGTATAGTCCTGGTTTATCTACTGTGATTGATCTCAGCCGCATTTTGCATTAAAATGCCTGTAGAGAAAATAAGGAGAGGAGAAATGATCCAAATTTGACACAAAATAAGTGTGTGATCACTGGATGGTTATGAACTCTGCGGACTTCCTGTCACATCTACTAGATAATTGCTGATGAGTTTGGATATAACTGCTGTTCTCTGTGTGTAAAAGACACTTAAACTGTGATCATAACTATGCATCAAGATATCAAAACAACTCAGTTACACATGCCCTATTCATATTGTATAATAACAAGGGTTTCTACGAGACTGGAGGACTGTAAAGCTCACGCAGCCATCCCTTCATTGGCTTCGGTGTTGCCTTTTATTTGAAAGCAAACATGTCTTCCTAAAGGGATGTACACAGTATTTGATTGATCTTCTTGTTTATGTGTGTAGGCATGTGTGAACATGGACATACAGTATGTGTGTATACTGTATTTCTAGTATGTCCTCATGAGGAATGAGTCCTCACAACTAAAGAAAAATGAGAGAAATCCATCGGGAGGGACATTTTGCTGGATCTCACATCTCCTTAAGGATTAACCTGTTAGATTCATTCTTGTTTCTTGATTTTGGGTGAAAACTGTTTGTGATAAATCATCTTTAACACATTTTCTTTGCTGCCAATTCCTGTGAAGCTCTCACGTTTTTTGAGCCTACTCCAGATGTTGAAGGGAGAATAAACAGCTATTATATTTGTCCTAAAAACTGGATGACAGATTGGACCATATAAGTACAAAGGAAACTCAAACTACTCTACTTTCTTTAGCTTAATGAAAATGTTCATGCCTTAAAAGGAAAAAAGAAAGCTTTTTAACAACCTGTTGTTAAGCTGTGGCTAGTGGTGTTCCTGACATTCCTCCCTCCCCTGGTCTCCATGAAGTTGGTAAGTAAAAGGCTTTCATAATCAGTAGGAATGACAGTCAAAACTACAAAAAAAACCCAAGGAGATAAAAAAAAGATTTTTCCTTTATAGTAAAACAGCTTGAAGGCTAAGTGCCAATAGCCTTTGAAGCTCAGTGTCCATCTTATTAAGGTCCTATTGGAAAACTTTATCAAAAGGTACTTTGCAAAAAGTATTGAAGCAATTACCCACAATCCCAGAGTCCTTCAAAAGAGCTACATTATGCCATAGATGCAGCTTCTGTTTTTTCATTGATTTTTCACAAGAGAAAAGAGTAACAAAACAAAGCAGAGCACACTGCTTCCACTGATATATCACATTTTAAAGGTAATGACTGCTTTTCTGAAAGTGTTAAATCTTCACATCAGAGCTGTCAAAAAATCTGCCTCATTTAAATAAACCCTCCACCTGTACTCTTGAAATCCATTGCACTGGTGTATTCATTAAAGCCTCAATTTGTAATTGCTGCACCACCCCTCACCCCACAGTCCACATGGTTCTCATTCCAATTCCAAACACATGCTTCGCCTGTCCATCCATCAACCACACCTTCTGTAAGAGCGTTACGCTATTTTCTATAACAGCAATGAACATAAGCAGCAGAAGTATCGTCATTCTTTTACTGAATTGAATATACACATACAGTATATCACATAAAAAACAACAAAATCAGAATAAATCCTCATATTGAAACGCAATACCAATCGGGAGCTAAGCATACTATTCCAGCCCTATAAACATTGGTAATTTGAAGCTATTTAAAAGGTGCAGTGTGTAAGATTTGGGGACTTTATTTTCAGAATAAGGCAAACATGGAATATAATATTTGTACTATATTTTCATGCATGTATAATCACCTTAAAATAAAAATCTTTTTGTTTTTGTTACTCAAAAAATATCCTTTTATATCTACAGTGGGAGTGGGTCCTCTTTCATGGAGGCCGCCATATTGAAACACTGTGTTTCTATGGTAGCCCAGAACAGAAAAACTAAATAGTGACTCTAAACAGGGTCCTTAAAGTGTTGTTTCTCCTTTACACTAGGAAGGCGAGGGTGATGTGAGGAGATTGCAATACAGCGATTAGTCCACCAGATGCAAATAAATTCTACATACTGGACCTTTAAACAAACAAACAATGCTGTGATTTTCAGGAACTATCCACTTTTTCTTAAGTCCAGAGTAAATCCCATTTTCAGTCCATCTCAGCAGCATCTGTTGCAGTGATCAAACATGCCTCCACCATACAGCAGCCAGATTCATTCCATTTACCTAACATGGCTGGAGTGTAAAACTCTAGGTTAAATGAAGAGGCTGTACAGGCAGTACCATCCATCCTTGACACCCAACTAGTAGAGGGTGTCACTGTTGACAGCTCCCATATACATGACAGAATGATGAGCCAGTGGTGCAGAGGTGAAAAACTGAGCAGAGCGTATGCTGTGTTGCTATATGACCTCTGGGATGAAAATACTTCATCACAAAGAACATGATTTTTTTTCTTCCTATGTCAGCTACATGCCTAAAATGTAGTGCATGAAAAAATGTGTATTCAGCTCTCTCAATTTTATTTCAATCAATCTAAAATGTAATGAGAATGTGGTTAACGCTTTAATGTTAATAAATCAGCTTCATGTCAAAAGATACAGACAGAATATGTAATATTTGCATGTCTAGTTTTCTGTGGACAAAGCGCATGATGTTTAGGAGATAGTTTCAAGTGGCAATAGAGGTTTTCTAGTGTATCCAGTCCTAGAATGCTAATTAATTAGGCAGCCATCCAGTGTATATTAACAAATGCACAAATTAATTGGATCCAAAGGTCATTACACTCCTATCCGTGTACAAAATATGCAGAAGACCAACATGCATGCACAGATTATCCCGCTACAACTGATTCTAAGGTCTAAAGTTTGTAGAAAAAGCCCCATCTGCCTTATGAATGGGGGGAGTAGTAGCTCAGTCCGTAGGGACTCGGCTTAGGAACCGTAGGGTGGCCGGTTCAAGTCCAGTATGGACCAAAGTATGGAAGGTGGACTGGTAGCTGGAGAGCTGCCAGATCACCTCCTGAGCTGCTGAGGTGCCCTTGAGCAAGGCTCAGCATGTAAAAAACTTGAGTGAAAAAAATGATTTCCTCCTCAAAGGATCAATAAAGTATCTATTCTATTCTATTCTGAATGGTGATACTGGTATAAAACAGAATCTAACAAAACCCATCCAAACAACTGCTAACATTTACCCACTAGATTCCATCAAAAGGAGAGCATGTTTTTCTTATTTTTCATCACAAACCTCTACCTTCCTCTTAATTTTCATAAAAGACCTGACCTTTATGGAAACAGCTTCAAAACTGAACTTCAATCTGAAAATATACATATTAATAGCAATCTTAAGGTCAAAAACGGATAATGTTTCAGCAGAAAACCTGCAGTGAAGTTAAAGTGAAACTCTTGGGGCATTTGTGGTCTCAAGGTTTTAGCTAATGGAAGTCAAAGGTTAGAGAATGTTGTTCTTTCCTGAATTTGAATACGAATATTAAACTGGGCTGTTGTACACTTTTGCTTTTTATAGTGTACAGTGTGCATTATGTCAGAGCAGAGGGAAGCTGCTATAACCAACACGTAAAGTCAACATGTTCATAAAATAACAAGCATAATTGGCAGCATATGCTGAGAAATTAGGTGGGAGCTCATGCATTTCTTGCACATTAAGCTTGCATGCTTCATCATGTGATTTACATCACTGTATCATGAATTATTCTTAAAACAATTAACAATAACATAGAGCCATCTGACGATGCAAAATGATATAAGAGTAACTAACTGAGAAACAGATTTCTCATATGCAATTAGTATGATCTTGGGCAGTGCAATCTTAATTTGTGAACATAAACAGGAAATTGATATCAAGGCAAAGGAGCCAAGGCTGTCTAATTAATATCAACGAGTAAGCTCTGATATTTGTTACAACGAGTAACATGAACATTCAATAAATGCTCACTGAAGAGACAGTCACAGTGCAGTCGTTTTGTTATGGATATGTTTACTTAAACATTTTTATATTGGTGTTGCAGCAATGCTTTTCATTTTATGTATGCAATTTGTAACATATTTAAAGTATCTCCCATTTAACTGTCATTGATAATGTGTCTTTTTGTGAGTCGTGAGATAAACATTAGAGCTTCAGAGCTCCTTGATGTAAATTATGCAAGTCTCTGAAGGCAAACCATTCAGTGAATGGGGCCCTGTATGGAAACATCTGCATTCATTATGTTCCTCCTCTCATTTATTCAGGGTTTTCCTTTAATTTGTCAACCGTCTGTGTATGTTTTAGGGTTGGCTAGTCATTTTAATGTCAAGGTTTTTGAAATACCGAAGTTCGATAGAGCATTACAGACATTTATACATTTCTTAGAAATTCAAAGTAAGAACAGATATCCCAGCTTCATGGACCAGAGGTTTGAATTAGCTTCAGTTGTCTTCCTTTAACTATGCAGTTCCTTTTCAGTAATCTTTTGGCCTGAATTGTTAGTTGTTTCCACACACATTTGAATACAGATTGTGTTATTGGGCTGCTTTCTACCACTTTGGCAATTAATGCATGGTATATCTCTAAATCTATCAGATTTGAAATTCCTATTAAGTATTTTATGTAGCGCCATATCAGAGATATTTTTTTTTTGAAAAGCAACAACATTCCACTCAAATTAAACTGATAAGATAAAGCAAATAACATCAATAATTAACAGAAATCTGATGATTTGTCTGCTTTTCTATGAACGTTTAATCATGGATCCAAAGCAATCTATGGTACCCAGAGTTGCCAATTATAGATAAAGACAGATTAAATCATTTACAATGATGAAAACCTTTGCTGCAGTGTTACAAAATGATGTCAATAACACTTTTTTTTGCTACAGCTAAACCAATCATATCAGTTAGTAGCATTCACCCGGAAATACTTCTGCAGCTAACGGTCCTAAAAAAGGTGTGCTCTAGGGATGTTGAGGGGTTGAGTCTTGTTCAGTGCTGAGTTAAAGTCCCCCCCTCTCTCAAATAGTGTGGCGTCCCTACTGGGAGCACAAAGCCTTACCAATGGGAGGCTGCTTGGTCCTTGAAGGAACACAACCATCAGGAGACAAACACTGCCAATTAGCAGAGGGCCCCTACTCATCAGCCATGTGTTCACATATGATTAACAGAACACATTCACTGCATCAGGTCCAGGCAAACACAAAACCTTTCCCTTGGGCACTTGGTTTTCTTCTCATATCCTTATCTATGTCAATTAAAAAGGCTTTATTATGATGCTAACTGTGAGGCCACTCTAAGGAGTGTTGTGGAAAGGGGAAGGGGGGACTGGTTACTGTATTGCACCTTTGTTTCCTTCCATTAGAGATCTCAAATCATCCGCTTGGTTTGGCCTTCTTGAACACATTCTGAAGAGGGCAGGAGCTGAGAATTGACCAGCTTTTAATGGCTGTATACTTCTTTTGCTTGTCTTGAGTGGCTTGTGGAAAGTGTGTGGATGAATAAAAGTCTCGTCCTGCCCAAAGTTGTGGCATTGTACTGCTGGTGGCACAGCTGCCTCTCTCAGGAAACATCACCTGGCAAGCATGTCAACACAGGATCCTTTACCTTCTTTTTTAGAAAACTTAATGTAATTTAACATTATTGCTAGTTTAATTTACTAAGAACGTTGTGCGCAGCATTCAGTTTATGCTCCTTTTATTAGGAGTGTAACAGTTCCAAAACCAAGACCAAAATCACGACACAAATATCCCCAGTCTCCAGTCACAAGTTTTTGGGAAAGTTTTGATAGTGCACATCGTCTCTGTATCTATGCTAGTCAGCTTATCAGATGAAGTGTTGCTGGTCCACTGTATGGGAGAGTTTTGTGGTTAGTTAAAGTGAAAATGTGGTCGACATTGTTCTGAAGTTGGGTTTGTCTTTGGAAACACTCAACATTACAACTGCATCATTCCAATGTGTTTATTAGCAGAATGAGACAAAAAACAGGCAGGAAGGCGAGACCTTCTCCCCACAGAGTTCAAACAGCCCTTCCACTGCAGATTCAGACCAAAATAATAACTAATGATATTGGAGTGTTTATCTCGGTGGATACGTGGCTGGACTCAGTCCAGAAAATAACGTTACAGGACTTGAGCAGATGGTTCCAATACTTCTGCCTTACTCAGTCCATTGTGCAGCTCTGTAAATGAGCACAGATTCAGGTGTACCATGGGTGTGTAGAACATTTATGTTGAGTGAAGAGTCTATTGATAACCACAGCATACAACTGACAAAATCTTTCATTTATATATCATTTATTAGAATACACGCCTGAATGAAAGACCTCTGATCTGCGCTTAATAGAGCTTAATGGTGGTATTGTGCTGCAGTGCCAAATTTTGTATCTGAATTTTGTTGTGAGGATAACATAGCTGTGCTCTATTAAGGTAAAGTATGGCACAGCTTAATGGTTGATGAATACTCTCATTTCTGTTCTCTTTAGTCACAAGAACTTTGTTTGCAATCTGCACCCAAGGACAGCTGAAAAAAGGATTTCATTCATGGTACAGGCCTATGTTCTTAAAATTAATTACTAAATGGTTTTAAAAATGAAAAGCGCTAACCACTCATGGTAGTTTTGGAATTATTTCTAAAGCGTCAATATGAAGCTGCCAATGTTCTATAGCTAAGACCTTGATCCTACTGGACTGCTCCTGGAACAATCTTTGCGCGTTGCTCTTACCTACGATGTGATTTTATCTGTGTTGTTGCTTGCTTACATTGGTTTCATATTTTTGGACCAATACACTATGTTTCACTGTTGTCACGCTAGACAAAAACATAAAGGTTAAATAATTTTGATAAGCATTTTTCTCAGCAACACAATGGCACATTTCATGGTCATGCTTCTTCACATCTTCTTAGCCATAGTAAATCAATTCTTAAGCCATTAAGCTGTGGTCATAATTATCCATTTGTGTGGAAGTGAGAGATGATGTTGTGGGGGTGGGCACTCAAAGACAGTCTTGTAGTTCATAAAGAGCAATTAGCCCAATCTGACTCTGGCTAATTAAAGAAGAAGAATGATGACAAGAGAGGAAACATGAGATTATTCTGTATGGGGGTGTGAAGAGAACACGAATGCTGAAAACCAGACCGCAGTACAAAAGTATTTAATTAATATATTGTGATGAAATATTTAGAGAAATGCATGTTGAGATATGATGCCATTTGTTGTTGTTTATTTGTTGTTGTTAATTCTTTGAAAAACATTACTCATAATTAAACATAGCATTAAGCTTTTACAGAACAGAAGGCATTATTTGTAACCCATTTCTGCACAGACTCTATGTTCTTTGTTTCCAATGGACTTGTGAATTCTTTGTATGGGAGTTTACAATATGGAAACCATAATACTAGTTTCTTGTAGGGGACCACCAGAGGATTACAAATAATTTCCCGAGTAATTCACTAAGACAAACTGAAAGCTGCTACTAGATTTTCTTCTCAGGCTGCAACTAGATCCAACATGATGTAGTGATTACAAGACAAGAAGTGTCAAGTTGTGGTTACATAATAAGTGGTGTCATCAGCTTATTGACTTATGATTATGTTTACTTCGTATGTGCTCTGGGATCTTCTGAAGGTACATACAGGCAGCACAATGGCAGGTGACAGTTTGTCACATATCTTATTTTTAATGATCCTGATGCCTGCAGCACAATGATGCAAATCTATCGTCACACAATGAGCTCTGTGGCACACTTGACCCTGTTGTTTTGTATTAAAGGTGTTCCTACTGCATTGCACTAATCTGATGAAATGCGTTAAACATTGTTTGTACACTTTTCAAAGGTAGTGGCTTTATTGCAGGCGAAGCCAACAGAAGGCATGGCATAAGAGTGCTGACAGGAATATTAAGTGAGGCAGCCTGAGCAATATAGAATATAAATGAGGTTATTTTACACTGCAGAGCTCTGCAAACCGACGCACAGACTTCTCTCTTTGTAATAAATCATTCCCATTCAGACAGCCTCTACTCTTAGGGCATTGTTTAATACTATCTGCAATAGAGGAGAGAAATAAATTGGTTTACATTGCAAAAAAAAAGGTGCTGCGGTTGGAATGCATGATATGATGATGAAAGATAGAATATACTTGACTTATTGATGATAATGAACTTGCAGATAGGAGAATGTTGCATGGAGGGTGTCATGTGGGAGCAATATTAAGAGACGGACCTGGAGAGAAATCCCAAGTAAGCAGTAAATGTAGCAGAGTAAGATTTTCTGAAATAGCATTTTAGTCCCTACCCACCCCTTTCAATAGAACGACATAAAAATGCAATTTATGTCTATACCCCAACCCACAATACTGCTTGTGCCACGGTGAGATAAATATTTTGTCAGAGATGCCAAGGGCTAAAGATGAAGTGACAATTACTACCCTCAAGAAACACTTCTTGCTTCTTTTCATGTTGTGGATATTGTGGCAGAAACAACCTTCATTGGATCCCTTTTTCTCTGATTTGTAGATACAAAAAGGACTGTTGTTGTATCATACACGTTGGCTTTAGCACAAAAAAAAATCTGGTTATTTTTCTCAGATTGAGAGCTGTGATTGAGAGGAGTAAACCTTTTACTGTGGCTTGTCTGCAGCAGGGACTAAGATCTACAACGAAGGCAGTGCAACGGGGAAAAGAAAACAGTGTTTTTGCTCTGCTGCCTGTGCTCGTCAGAACACTGAGAACTCAGTGACATTGAGAATTATACCGCCATGTCAAATATGTTGCAGCAATCCCAAAATGAGAGCAATGTGCCAAAACTATTCCCAGTAGAACAGTTATATAACTGAGACAGCTACTAAGCACAAAGATGTGAATGAATTTAAGAACTTTTATTGCATTACCCACATATGACAGTGGTTTTATGCATACAATCTTGCCTTACTGACATGGTACTGTGGATGTTCGATTGTAGAATATGACTTTTGAATGTGGCAAGTTAAGATTTTATCTACATTATTAGAGACTTTTTTTTATCTATGGCCCTGAACCTTTGGAACATGGCACCTCTTCTGTCTGGATTTAAGGTGCTTTTCCCTGCTGCATTTTGATTGACAGAGAAGATGTATAAGGAGAGTGTGACACCAGTAATTCTTTTAGGCACTGAGATTCACACCATTCTATAGTGGGGAATGAAAGTTGGCTTCAAGTGTGCCTTTCTCCTTTGAATTGGAGCCAGAATCATTAGGATTTACAAAACTCCTGCTTCAGGGTTTGGTGGCTCATTATTCTCCTGTTGTTGCCTCTTCCCATATCTCCTCATGCACAGTGTTGCCCTCCAACACCTCCATGTTCAGAGATAGGAAGACGCCGCGGTCTTTTCTGATCAGATACACAATCAGGATACTTGGTTAAAGATTGGACTGTACCCGCTCAGTGAATGAAATATGATTTTGGAGGCCGGGTTATTCGAGCTTGTTTTATTACATCATTATCTCTCATGTGATGCTTAAACATTTGTCATAGTGAATAACATGAAAGGACAGCATATACTCCCTTGGGAGCATCCCATACTATTATTGGAAAGGCTTAGTTAGTTGTACACCACATAGTGATGACACAAAAAAATGGTTGGAAATTCTAACAGCCAAAATTTTGCTTATTCCCATCTGTCCTCCTTCTGTATGTGTTGGGATTTGAATCACTGAGATCACAAGACCACTTGTTAATTTCTGGTCTTTTGTCATCACCACAACCTGACCTATGACAGCAAAACAGCTAATGCTAGCGTTACCCCATCCTTCCTAAAATGCAGGATAAGGAGTGTGTGAGAGCTGCTGATGACACAGCGAGTCAGATTGTGTGGCTTTTGCTAAACCTGCATAAATAAGACAAAAAGAAACCATGTGATTCTCAAAGCATCCACAAAGGGTGAAATTTACTCCTAACTATGCTGCCAAGCAAATAGGGTCTCGGTGCTCTTGTTGTATCTACACGTTTTCAAATAACGTAATATGCATACATCTTTCTATGCAAATAAGCTTTGTTGCAAAAACAAGTCCAATTCAAAAACACTAGTGTTAATAGCTCCATGCAGTTAGAGTGAAAATTATTACATCTTCTGAGAGTCAGAGAGTGGTAACTGAAGTGTATCATGCCCAGACTCTTCAGTGATTATGGCAGCAGTCATTGTAGCCAGGCAAAGCAATAGCACATCACAATACATCATGCGCACAGATGGCACAGACAGGAGAATATCTGATATTCACCATGAGGGAATGAAACTGTAAAACAACATAAAACCAACTGCTGTGAGAAGCAGAGACGCTGGTTACATAGTATAACAGTCCGGCAGAGAGCAGAGTAGGAAAGAAAACAGCTCTCATACTTCGACGCGCATGAGGGACAGCGCACCGATGAAACACCACAAATAATCAGTCTGACGAAACACTCGATACAGAGTGATTCACAGAAAAACCCCGCAGATAGAAACAAACGTAAGAACACAGGGAGTTAGTTAATCGATAATTAGAATAGTTAAAATTCAATTAGAATATGTTCTCTTTGAAATGAAACATTTTAACATATGGAATATTGTTCTTGCAACTGCATTTATAATTTTTTGACTCAAACATAGCTTAACCATATCTCACAATATGATACTTCAGTACAAATATTAGTGAAATTTGCTGAGGAATATTTAAAAGATGCAATACAAGAGCAAAATGGACTCAGCTGCAAAACTTTATGGGAATCTTTGCGCTGTAATAACATTAGCGCAATATCTTTTGTCCATCAGACTTAATGACAGGGAAGATAGCTACAATTCATGGTCCTATCAGCGGCTGCAGCAAATTCTTTGAAAATTAGCCCTGCTGTGTAGATTCACAAAGACTAAAACTGTGTGTACACACATGGACAGAAACGCGCATATGCATGCTTTTTGTCAGATTTATAAAGCTGGACGTGTGCCTGATTCTGTTTTAGAAATCCTTATGGAAATGGGCGCACATACATAAGCTTTATTTCCACTCCCACAATGAAGATGTAGAAACGCCCTCAAAGAAATGAAAAAAAAAAGTACAACTGATCACATCACATCAGCGGTATTCTCCATCAGCATTATGTCATTATGTGCGACAATTATGCATAGCTGTGGCTATTTATAGCGCACATAGCACTAATTGACAACATGTATTTGTCAACAATCATCATGGTAATGCCGGTAAAGGATGATCAATAATTAATCTATAGAACTCATATTGAAACAGATTTTACAAAGTGCTTACAATTCAGCTACAGCACTGATATTTTGGCAAATGTAAATGAAAAAATTAAAACATTCATAAAATTAGGTTTATAGCCTAAATGCACGATTGTGACATTTTACAGAACACTGTGTAGACTGCAAAATAACAACACAGCCAGTGAAATTGGCAGACAAACAAGCAATGAAAAAATGCCATAATTGCACTGTTTGTGTAACTGCTATTTATGTTGTACAAAAATGTACAGACTGATGACGGTGAGCTCAGCACACCTGAGTCTGTGATACTGAAATTAAAGATAAACATCAATATATCGAGAAATAAAAGAGCAGTTGCACAAATACTGAGCAACAGAACAATGACTGTATTGTGAAATCTAATTCTCTACAATATGAAACACCACATCTTGAAAATCTTCCTTTTGAGGGCTGTTTCTCTCAATTTAAAATGCCCTTATAATCAATATGAAATTGCTCCATTTCTCATGACAGGCAAAGCTTTGGTGCAATATATGGCTATATCATTTGCTAAGGGAGTAAAACTCCTAATTTAGTCTGCAATAAAGCAGCTTAGAGAAACTGATTCTTTCCAGAACATTAATCATAAAAATTTAATGGATATCAAATATTTAATACAGTAGAATGTACAACCTGTATTACTATGGCTTTCTCCAAATCGATCATGTAGAGGAAAATCCATAATTAAAATTATGCTAGCAAGGGCAAATCATTAAGATTTCTATTCGCCTTCATGCTTCAGGAAAATGAAATATACACCCTGCCAGTGATGTATGGGCTATTAGAGGCAGAAATAAATTATTACTGTCTCTTATAAAAATGAGTGCTTGATTATATTAGAAAAATAAAAGTATGTGATAATTCTTGTGTAACTGAATCTCAGATACAGCTCCTGTTCCATTAAAAATAGAGAAATAAACTATATTAAAAAATGAATATGTTTATTGTTCATGTCAAAAAGACTTGAAAAAGAAGAAGCAGCTTTTTACTTTTATATCTCATACATCAGAACCAGGTTATAACACTTTGACAGGGTAGTGATTGAAGGCATTTTAATGTGGACCAATAGACAGAGTGGACTTATTCAATATGTTTTAACTGCCAAATATAGCACGTCTAATCTAATCAAGCATATATGTAGATTTCATGGAAAGATTGAGTGTGGTAACTAAGGTTAAGTTAAAAAGATAGAAATTATGATTTGATTATATATATAAATATAGGCTGGTAGTTGCTGCACGAACATACATCTCAGTTTCCCACTAAAATGAGTTATAAACACCTTGACACCAAATAACTGACACAATAACTAAAAGCCATAGGGTTTAATTCACAAAGACTACCTCATCTATTGAGGGGGAATCAATGTACTGCATCTGTAGTGACTGGGAACCTAAAGAGGTCTACTCTAGAGTGCAAACATCATGCTTGGGTTTAGAGTGCTTTCACACAGTCTCAGTTACAACTGCTCTAAATGAGACATGTGTGAATACACCCTAAGAGGAAAGAGGTTTTGGTAATAGTAGATATGTTGGCTTTTGTTTAACTCCTTGGTGAGCTAAGGTTTGTCAAACATTCTTATATGTGGTTGATATTCTGCTGCAACTCAGCTAGATATTCCTTCTCTTCACTTGTTATGACTATATTTCATCTCCTCAGGTGCGTAGATAGAGATTCTGGGCCCTCTGAGTCCCTCTTTTGTTTTTTTTAATTGGGCACCTAATCCTGCAGGAATTTTTGTGGATCCTCTCCAGCTCTGAATTGCCACCATTTTTCAGCAAACAAGCAGTCCTGCGTATACAGGTACAGCAATGGTCTTTTAATGATACAACTGTGACTACCTGCTCAGATTTAACATTTGGGTGACAATAAGAAAGCCCATCATAGCCATTGATGCAAAAAATATGCACACAAATCAGGACAGGTCCGTTAGATGAGTAAGTACAGTGAGCTTTTACACATCTCCCCCTCTGGCACTGTGGATGGAGGCCATTCCCTTTTGGAGGAATTCCTCCATTCACCCACACATACCTCCCCCTCCATCTTAGCAGCTCTGGTTACTCTTTGATCTGCGTATGTTCTCTTGAAAGGCTGAAACACTTCAAACAGAAAGAGCTGTGAGCCGAGCGTGACTTTCATATGAGCAGCTATTTTTTCCTGCCATCTCATCGATTTGATAAAAGCGATCAATACTCTTAAATAATGCATCATATCTTGTTCCTCTGTTTTGGGATCTGAGCGTCAGTTGCCTCTTCATGATTTGAGAGGAGAGGTGCTATTCACTTTAATGAGTTTGGACAGTCTTCTCAGAACATACACCACAGTACTGGAGGTATGAATTATAGATTAGGACTACAAAGGGTTCGTATAGAAAGCACCTGATCAGATTATCAAACATTTAGGCCTACCGTCAAATGCATGTTTGACCATGAACTCAGAGGAGGCCATTATAGAAGTCTTTCTACACCTAATGGCATATCGAGTACAATTCAATTGTACAACAATAGAACTGCGCCATGCACTGTATTACGCTGAAGATCAGCTGTCTGGGTCAGAAAGTTGCAAGATCAGACTGAAATCAAACTTCACATTTCTAAAGATTTTAAACACAGTGAGCGCTTTGTCTGTTCCGCTGTGACTCTGATTTAACTTAATACTCTGATGATAGATAAGTACCACATACTGTACAACCCCACTTAAAAATACCCAAACTATTCCTTCAACTGGAAACACTCCCACCAGACACCAGCTAGCAGAGAGACACGTTTAATTTTAGACAGCCATCAAGTTACTCACAGAATCAACGTTAATTAGCAACAGTTGACACGAGCTGCTGCTCATGACACATTGTCATTTTAACCAGTGAAAGCAACTGGCTCAGCTGGCTTAGCACTAGCTAAAAATGAGAAGCTGCTAGCTCAATGTTTGCTACACTGCTTTTTGCTAATAACAAAGAGAAAGGAAAGATTATTATTTGATAACAATTTTGTTAGTGGTAGAGCTGTGACAATCTTGTATTTTGCCAGCCCGGATGTCGGTCCATCGCACTGAAATTGTATTTGCTGTGAAATGTTCACACTGTAAAGCCAGACTGTCCTAAAGGATTGCAGCACTGCAACAGCAGGCTGAGGTAGACAAAACCGTTCATAAAGATATTGACGGATTGGCCTGAGCCTGACAGACATTTCCAATAAAAATAATCCCAGTGAGTTCCACGCAGTGAGGTTAACGCATTGTAAACTTGGGGAAAAAACAGCACTGCTATAGAGATCAGTACTTGATGCTTTAATCTTTAGATAACCAGAGTTAAGGTATCTGAATCAGTAAATAAATAGGGGTTAAACCTGCATCTGCATCGATGTATAAAGGTTTGTCAAGTGACCTGGTTTAATGACCCTCCTCCTTAAATTCAGTTTGATGTTACTGACAACATTTAAGAACATCTCGTACTACCTAGTCTAATAATAATAAGTAAGAATAAACACAGACTGAGAAAGTGTGCATGAGACTATAAAACAATACAAGCAAGACAGAGCAAACATGGAGGACAGAGACACTATTAACGATCTAACGTTTTGTACTGTCCTGCCTGCTTGGACCTGGTGAACAGCATTGAACTGAATTCTTTGATTCTGATTCAACTTGGTGGGCGTATTACTTAATAAATCTCTCCAAATGTGCAACTGCACAGAAGAACGGTTGTATTCCAATAACAATAATAACAACAAGGCAGAATACACAAAAAATGATTTTCCCTCATCCACAACAGCTTGCATGTATCAGGGCCTAAGAGCTGATTAACTCATTTATCATCAGTGGCCAACCTGGCTTAAACATGCACAATTTGAACCAAACTATTGAAAAATAATAAATGAGTCCACAAGAAATTCAGTCTGAAAGTAATTCACCTCAGAAATTTGCAGACAGTCAAGAAATGTATGAAACGCATTATAAATGAAGTAAATAAAAGAGAAACCTAACTCAAAGTGCATGCAACTCATCTGTACACTGCTGAAAATGCTGTGCAGTAACCAAAGCCAGCATTTCTATTCACACTTTATTTATTCTGTCTCTATTATCTGTTGATTGCGCAAATACAAGTTAATGGCCAATGAGAAATAATGATGTTGCCAAAATAAAATGAGAACAAGATGAGAAAAACACGATAAAACAAATGCATAATTTTGTCCCGTGATGTTATTTTAATTGTCAGTATTGCTCTGCTCCACTGTGAACAGAAAAAACTAATGTAATTAAGAGATCATTTCACACTGCCCTCTTGCTTTGAAAAGTACTGTAAAATACCCCTCTACCATGAAAATATTATCTCTGCTATATTAACACAGATGGACACAGGCTGTCTGAAACAGAGTAATGCTTACTGAGGTTTCTTTAAAGACCCCCTGAAGCGCAAATCAGAGCCGAGGTCATAAGCTGTGCTTGTGATAAAAAGGAAATATGAGTGTGAGCTGTGAGCCAAACTGTGGAAAGGTCCATCTCATAAGTGGCAAAGCAACAGCAGTATTTCTGGAGGTAGCAATAAAAACAAACAGTGATGAAATATAGTTGTATTGAAACACTTTTTATCAAAATATTACACTCATATACCACAATTACTGCCCTTTAGAGTACTAATATCAGGCTTGCGACATAGTTTCTATGTAAACTCTTAGGGGAGATATGGGAATATTATAATGAGTTCTGCCATAATAGTTAATTGTATTTTCTCTGCTGAGGTTGTGTAAAGGCATTCTAGGCTGTTGTCGCAAGCTGTTTGAATTCCTTCCATTTAATTCAAGCATTTTGAAAGCACATCATATTTTGAAAGTGCTTCTGTTCAGATTAGAGGTCCACTTCAACAAATGTCACGCCAAATTTCACAGAAACACATTTGTTTACTTTTTTGGCTTATTTTTTTTTTTCCTCTTTATATCTGTAAACTTTCCTCTTTCGTTTAATTCTTGCTAGCTGACAGAGCGACAGTGGTGATTCATGTTGCTGCATGTAGTTTATTTTCTCTGCGCACTACACCCAGATGTCTTGGAAAGCACAACGTAGATGGTTGTATTATCATGGCAACATGGCAAGTAGTATCTTTAATAAGGAACCTGCCTGTGCATCAATGTCACTTTTACTGTATGATCCACATTTACAGTAACCCATCACACTGCATTATAACTAGATTTCTGATCAACGAAATGAATTAGGCGAAGCAGCTGTCTGTGGTAGTCAGTGAACTTTATAAAAAGCTTTAATTCTATGAAGCTGTTGGAGCTGCAGTAGTTAACTGGTTTCCATTTATTTACACAGAGAAGTGACATATGGCAGGTATTGATACCATCCCTCACATTTTCTTGTCCTTCACAGAGTGATATAGCAGCTGTTGTTTCCAGGCACTTCTGGGTATAAACATAGTCATATAAAATGGATGGTGTGCATACACCATATGTAAACTCTAATCATTCTAGTACTAATTGCAAGTCCAAACCACCTGTTTTAAAAACAGAAATATCGCCCTACATCTCTCTGACTTCCAGGAGATGTTCAGGACAGTCATTTATCAAAGCATTCAGTATTTGACAAACAACGTATCTGTGGTCTCGATGAACATGGAGGTTGAACATGACAAAGTGACGATGATGGAGTGTCATCCTGTCTAACAAATGGAGAATTGTCGGGGCTGTAATTATTTAAGTACGACAGATCTGCAACAGTATGATGATGGCAACATTTGGATCCAAAAGTCCAAAGTAGTGTGCCTTCTTCACGTACAGTATACTTGATTTCATAATATATTTTTATTTCATGTCTGGCGCCGTCAGTAAGTGTAAAGAGAGCTGTGTGAGGTGCACCAACCATCTGTCAGTCAGATGAACATGATGACAGCAGATCACAAGTATACTGTATGTGTAAAAGCACATTCTTGGCATCGAACCTGTGAACAGAGTGTAGCAGATGAACAGGAATTTTTTGATTTAGTTGCACATTTGTTTAACAAATAATTCAGGCAATGTCACATAATTTATCCTACATCTGCAATTTTAACATTTTGTGTTCTACATCTCTTTTCAAACTTGTGAATTCTCATTAGGGGTGCAATGCAAAGCTACTAAATTTATCTGTTAACGTCAGTAATATCTGTGTTTGTACTGAATTTGAGCACAAACTTGATGTCTGAATGAATGAGAAGTAGGAATAGCCTGTTTGAGGTATAGAGCTATAGAAAGCCTAGATGGGATGCAGCGTAAAGGGGCTGCAGGACAGCTCTCTCTGGCCTTGTTATTGGTATAGGCTAGTATTTATAATTTATGTGACATATCTGAGCCCGGAGGCTTAATAGTTAAAACGTTAAAGCAATATTTATTAGTCAAAATGGTAATTAAATATATATTTTACAAACAGCATGGACAATTTCAGCTGAAAATGTGTGTAGGTTATAAACTGGTTAGTTCTTCAGTAAAGCTACAGCTACAGTACTTGAGCCAAATGAGTATTTATTTATTAATAAGTTAGCCCTACTCCACATGCAAGAACATTCTCACAACAGTAATTATTAGAGGTTAAATACATGAAACATTTTAGGTGTGATGGCTCAAGGTTGATGGCTACTAAAAAGTGTTTTTTACTAGCTGTGGTACTTTTCAGAAGGAAAATATGAATCCTACTGTTGTAGTACCCTTTCATGATTTTCCTTTCCTTCAGGCAATTATTTCCTCATGTTGTTCAGTCAGATCAGATTAGTAAAGTGTGAAACTAAACTCTATTGTCTCCAATCAGCCAGTTACCAGACCTCTTTCCACGTGTCTTCAAGCAGTTAAAACAAGAGCAGAACGTTTTTTGGAACATATCCTCATGGGCATACAGCTAAAGTGCATCAGTCATTACGCTAAATGTAGAAAAAGTGAGATCTCTGTCATGAATGCACAACCATAATTATCAACTTGCTCTCAGCCATCATCACCTAGGATAACTTCACAGTTATAGTGAAACATGTTCACAGTATCACAATGTATTTTTAGCAGTTGATATATTACACAGTTGCAAAAATAATACAGGTGTATTTGGGGATAACAAAACTCTTCGTTCAGCTCCAACAGGATGAGAAGCAAGCGGTCTACACAAGGCTCTCAGAACTTACTGTTTATATTGAGCTCATTGTGGAGAATAGTGTTCAGGTGTAACAGCTGGGAGCTCCTCAATGCAGCTGCGGTGCTGTACCGAGTCACACTGTACTCTTAAATCATTCATAAATGTTTACCCGGAACTGTATACAGCAAATGTGCTCCAGCATTGCCGTTTAGACGCCTAAAATTGGCAGAGGCAGATCAGAGTCCATATTTTAGTGCTACATTAAAAATGAAAAGCTACAAACAGGAGGTTAAGGACCTCCTGATGCATGGGCAGCGAACTGGGTCCATCACTGAGTGCTTTGTAAAGATTGCTCCATGTCACTCCATCCCCCATCTGTTTGGCCTCTTGCACAACCTTTAGACACGGCAGCAAACATCTACGGCGGCAGAATCATGAGCAGAGATTCTGCAATGATCACTCACAGGTGACATGCCTAATAGTCCCTTCAGTCTACCACTTTAACCTGACATGTTCAATAAATTCCTGTATACAGTCTGGTACTGATGATGGATCTAATATTAGAATTGTGTGCACGTCAATGTGTACATCATATTGTATAGCTTAAAGTGCACTCTGCCTGTATGGACTGGTATTACAGAAAAGGGGCTTTAGACAAATGGAATAAGCTACCTGCTGTCTTCCAGGATGGCTTTCCCTGGTGACCAGATTTCATCTCCTTAAAAGGAGCCATTAACTCCTAGTGACAGAGAAATGAATTCCCTCTGTGGTGAGAACAGCTTCTCATCGGCAATCATTAGTTTAGCACTCTATAATCACCCCTTCGTGCGGTGTGTTCATCAGTAGGCCTGCTCGGCTGGTGCTAACACAGACTGAGGCCACTATCATCAAGGGCAGGATGTGAAAATTGCTCCATAAAACAAAAGTAATACCCAATAAAATAGGAAAGCAACTGGCACTTACAACATAAAACTGAAAGATTACCATGGAAGTACATGGTAAACATGTTGTTATTCCTCAGATGAAATCCAAATTGCAACCTTGTGTCGCTGCGTTACCTCAAGACTTAGAGGTCTCATCTGTATATTAAGATGAGAAATGGGGCGCATAGATGAAATGCTATTCAATAAAGCACATTTTCCTGTTAAGGGTTCATGATAGCTATAGGGGAATAATTCAAAAGGGATGCTAAGATTAGAGAAAGAGCCATGTGGTGTTTGTGGCTTTAAAGGTTCTGCGGGAACAGGAACAATCTGTCTTCATTGAAGCTCTGACTTGATGAGGCAACCTGAAAGGTAATTAAGTTTGATATGTTGCCTGTGCTCCTCAGCCCACGCTTTGAGAGAGTAACAAGCTCCAACAGCAAAAAGCAATGTTAAAGTTATGGCCTGTCATCTTATATTTTCTGCCCCTTATGATTTTTCACTGTCACAGGCACCAACTTATAAATTCTATTTGAACCAGAAGTAATCTAACATTAAGGCTTCTTTCCACTCCCAAGTTGAAAACTGATGAATCCTGAAATGTTTTTAGTCTAGGTGGTAAACAATAAACATAAGCAAATCTTTATGTAAAAAGAGCACTGTGATTCATTATAAATTAAAGTTTTGAACAGCATTTATCATTAAAAGAATAAAACAAATACTATAGAGGTTTAAAAGAAAGATTTCTTTTTTTTAAAGATCTTTTTGCCTTTTTGAAAATAATATTTAAAAGAAGTGGAGGTCAAATTCATACTGCAAACTGGGGGAAGCACATTATCAGAAACGAGGTGTCCAAATCTATCATAAGAAACGAGAAATGCATAGTCTCTCCCATAAGTCTCTTTCATTAAACAGCTATATTAGAAAACATATTAACACTGTCATTAATGTTATACAATTAGCTACCTCTGTGAGATATTGCTAAAGGAAAGGAAAGGAAATATTGTGAGTTCATCCTTTTACTCACAAAGAGCTGCCTCTAGCAGTGTAAAGCAACGCCAATATTAACTCTTCTATTTCTATCACTTCTTTCTTTGCCCCCGAACGTTGCTTCTTGCCCTCCAGGGAGTGCTACTACTTCATCCTCTCATATTGGACTGACAGCCTCTTAAGGTGCAAAGTGGTATAAGGAGAGAGGACGGGGCCGGAGCAAGCTGTTTAGCATGCTAACTTCAGTAGATGTCTCTGCAATACAGATGGCGCGGACACCATTGGAAATTGGATGTTGGGGCCAATACCAATATTCTGAAATCTTTTTTTTTTCTTTGTTTATTTTAAACATTTATGTGAATAAATATATATATATATATTTTTTTTTTTTTACATACAAAGCACAGGTGTAAATAGAAAAATTAATGTTGGCTGAACTGCATTTATCCCCTTTAGTTTCATGGTGCAGGTATTGTACATGTTAGTTCACTGTCACACTTTAAAAGAACAGAGCCATCATTAACGTTATTAGTAACACCTGTGCTGTTCCTAAGTCAAAATGTCTGCTAAGCACTCATTGTAGCTGTAGTCCTTCGTTAATGTGAGAAACGTTTGTAGTACATACACAGTACACATATCAAAAATGTGACTTACACATGTCTCTCATCGATATAAACGCAGTATGCTTGTAATATACTATATAATATACGTATATATATATATATATATAGCTCATTTCTGTTTATAGACCAGAGTTTGATAAGACACCAGAACTTGTGTTCAGACTATAATCAAAAGTCTCTTAGCAAAAGAGGTAATTTGACAACAAATGCAATGCAATTTAATGTCCTGACAGGCCCAATCTCAGGTCACAGTAACAGCTTCAGTGTGCAGATAAACAATGAAAATATCCATATCAGCAGAAACTGCGCAGACAGTAAATACAGCCATGGCGCACCATGTAGCCAGAAGTAAAGCCACAGCTAGCAGCAGATAAGGAGACCACAGACATAAAGACAGAGGGTGTGTTTCACTCACAGTACTTGAGGACGAGCATCTCCCTCACAGAGGCGAAGTAGTTCATTTCCATGTCTTGAATCCTCATTTTCACCAGAGCTCCAAGTCTCAGCTAACCTGTCACACAGCAGCAGAGGAGCATGTTAGCTTGCAGTTGCAGGTAAACTAGCTGGCTAACTTTCTGTAAAACACTGTTTGTGATGCTAAAGTGCAGCAGCTTACCTTGTTGTTAGCATAGCACTGACCACATCTGCTTAGCGAAGTATTTTCTAATGCAAACTTCACCTGGCTAGATTCTACCTCACCAAAAGCATTGACTGCCATGTAGCTCCCAGCAGTTGCAAGATATGGGGCGCTGTTTCACCTACGTACAGGGACTCAATTAACTCAACCGGTGAAAGGACAGCAGATAATGGATGTATAGAGGTGATATTGCATCACAAATACACTAACTGTGATGTGCAGCATTCCTACTTGAGAATGCCACTGCATACTGTGACACAATGGGGCCACAAAGATATTGCACCCTTAAGGCTAAAAATCAACATTTTAACTTAATAGTCATTGTTACAGGGAAAACAACATAAAATGTGACTCCACTATATAAGCACATAGCTCTGGTTAGTATACACACTTCTCTCTCGTCTCTTAGACTATCTTGTACACATCTGCGATCACAGAACCTGAACTGGTCTTACAGGGCTGGTTCCCATTTGGCATCCAGCTGTCCAGCTGAATCAAAGAAGAAATCAAACAAGTGCACCCTAATTAGCCACTCCTGTTTATCCAGAAAGTTGCACTAGCCAATCAAGCAAGAATTTAAGTAGCTCGCCTGCTAATTAGCATTCGGCTATATAAGGAAAATACTAACAAATAAAGTGACCCAGAGATCTCAGCATCGTAATGGTCTGGAGTCATGGAGTTTAATAATTTGATGGATGCTTTTGCCAAGTTGCTGGCTGAGTTCTATGATCAGTTTGCAGATCGTGTTTACTTCTGGCTGGTATCTGTATTGTGTGTACAAACTGAATTATAAGTATATATGATATGTATTATATGTCATACAGTGTAAATACTAAGTAGAGGAGACTGTTTCATGTAGGAGAGTGATACTTTTAATAGAAAATTGGCCTTAGATCCGCTGTGAGAAAACAGTCTCAAATACATGAAAGATATTGCCTTGGGACAAACAGTGTCTCTACACATGTCAAAATATTCATTATAAATTCTTTACAAATGTCATCCTGTCAGCAGAATGCATAATGAAATGTGTAATTATGCAGTTGGGTTTTGCTATTCATTCTACTTTTTCTGCAGAACAAAATTGGTTAATTTAAAAAAAAATCTCCAATCATAGTGCATTGTGTGGGCTTAATAGAAAACTCCCTGAATGCACAGCTTTTTGTACACATCAGTAGGTCATCAGTAACTTAGCCAGTTAAATGTATTTGTGCCATTTATTTGTTAAACTATAATGATTGTGGTTTGCTGTTTTTAAGTGCTTTGAATGAAATGGAATAGCATTGTGTTGTGTGTGTGTGCAACATGAGTGATGCTGTATTAAAGTCGAGGCCCAAATCTATTCAAGAGCCTCCGCTGCACTGTCTTCTCAATTGAGTTAGCTCTGTGCAATTGCTGTCTATTCAATGGCTGAGGAATTGAGTTTCAAGCCCGAAGCGCTGCCAACATCATAGAACGAAGAGAGAGAGTGAGAGAGAGGGAAACAGGCGAGGAGAGAAAATACTGAAAAGTAAATGAGTGTATCTTCATCCTCCTGTGCTCACATTGCAATGAGCGCACATATATTTATTTTAAATGTGACACTTGAGAAAGTTTTTGACAACCATGTCAAAACCCAGAGGTTCTACGTCTGTCCAGCACTGGTTTACAGTCATTAAGTCCCAGCATCATAACCAAAGGCTTATGCGGCCCATCCCTCCTCTATATGCAAAGCAGTCATTACTGGACAGGTTATAAATTGTGTTATTTTCTCCATCTCACCAAGAACTGCTCATTCGTGGAAAGGTGATTTGAGCGGCCCACAATTACATAGCTTGAGAGAGAAAATTGCGCACTTGACTCTGCCAGGGTCCAATTGGTTCCAACTTCTAGATGATGGGCAATCAAGGCTGTATTTATTTGGTCATGTTTGGGTCCAGGAGTTGATTGAATTTTGGTACCAATCCCTATCACTATTTTGTACTTGATTGTGTATGCAAAGTATTTTGATGAGTGCTTGTGTTGTTTATTTGCCTTACTTGAAGCATGCCAAGCGTCCCTACTGTATGACACTGCTCCCCTCTGTGGATCACGCTTGTCATTGTTCTGTCGCTTTGATCAGCCTGAGTCAATCTTCTTTGCTTTTGTTGCCAGAATTCACAGATTGGCTAGACTGTGTGACACAGAGCCAAATTTAGAGCCTGTCTCTCCTTCAGAAGCAAATACACTCAGAAATGACCCTAAATTTGGTTGTCTTGCCATTATGTCTGGAATGACGACCATATGGGTCCATATGGCAGTGCTTGTCTGAAGCACCATATGTTATCAGTGCAAGCAGGCTGTAGTACTCATTTGAATAATTTTGGTATCCCAAAGCAGGCCTTATGTTGCTGAATTCCATCACGTTACTTAAAAAAAAGCGTCTTCATTCCTCTGGAATTAGAGGAAGTAACCAAGTTTAAAGATTGCACGATTGGGCCTGATTAGAATAAGAATCAATCCTGCTAAAACATTAACCGTTCTCCATTTAGTTCAAGCTGTATTTCAAATGACCATATGTGGAATACTTGATTGGTTTATGGCTTGGTTTTGTATTCAAATATGCTGCATTCATTCCGACCAAATGAAATTCCACCATATGCCACTATAGGATCTATCAAAAGACTGCAGCTCCCCTCTATTGCTTTCACATTGTTTATTTGACTGAGTGGACACACAAGTTCTGTTTAAACAGTACAGGTTGATGAAAATTGCTTGCAGATCTCACTTCTCCTCGGCTGAACCCCACCCTTTCTATCCTGTCTCTGTCAGTTGGGGTTAAGGATAGCTCCCAACAGCTTTGCAGCCCCCCATCAGAAAACAAGTCTCCTTCTTAAAGCAAAACACCAGGATGCTTTCAACTCCCTCCAGGCAATAAAGGGACACAGAATGCATTTTATATAGAGGTTGCAAGGTTGCACTTCATTACAGTGTGGACAGGTAGACATGCCAATGGTGTGTCTGCAGTTTATTTGCCAGTGCCGAGCCTCTGAGATGGTAATAGTAAAAAAAGGTATGTATGCAGGATGTTTGATTCAAAGCTTGTAAGATTCTGTTTTTACACAGTGGGGCGATGCGCTTTGATATAACATTCCCCCCATAGGTGTTGTAACTTACTCCAGGCTCATGGTAAATGAAGCGGTGAATCCATGTGTATGGTATCACATTGCATCATGGAGGTTACCATATAGAGTACATGCAATGGTCATCTTATTACTGTGAACTCAAACATGCCATTTCTTTGAAAAATCCTCCACAGTCCTACACGCAGTTCCTCTCTACCCATGCTAGCAACGTGGCTCTAGGGACTACTATGTAGAATGGTCTAAACCACCATCTATCAAATAATAACTATTGGATAGATAATCATGAAAGTTTGTGCAGAAGACAAAGCCTAATGATGTCGGTGATGACCTGACTTTTCCTTTAGTGCCATATTGAGGTTCACATTTGTGTTTTTTACTGAATTGTCTCAAAAACTTTTGGATGGATCACCATAAATCATTTTCCCCTCAGGATGAACTGTAATAACTTACAGTTCTACCAATCCCATCTAGCGCCATCATCAGATCAAAAGTTCTGTTCTGGTTTATGACCTGCAAATATGGTTAACATTATTCTTGCTAAACATGGTCATGTTAGTCAACATGCTGACATTTGCATTTCGCTGAAAGCTCCGCTGTGCTTAAGGACAGCCTCGCAGAACTGCTAGCATTGCTGTATACTTCGACTGAGTGTACAGCCAGAATGTGAGGCGAATTCTAGAGGCAGCACATATGCATACAAAATAAATGAAAAGGCTCGAGTGGACGTGAATTCGCCTCGGGCTGTGTGAATTGAAGCAAAGACATGACTGCGTAAGTTTCAACATAAGCCAAAAAATAGGCTTTATAGCTTCATAAACATAAAGAGACAGGAGGAAAAAGTAGAGTGACTGGAGGGGAATGACAGAAAGAACAGGAGTTTTAGCCTTTAATTTACACATTTAGTCGTATTTCGTAAAATACTTCGGCAGTGACACTTTTATTGCAGAGACAATTCTGCACTCAGTTTTTTGCAGAAAATACAGACATAACTTTTTTATAATTGTAGCCTATAATCCTGAGAACAAAACACATGTGGCATCGTCTTCCTGCCAGCACAGTGAGGAATATCTGAGACAAACTACATAAACATTTCAGCTTGAATAAATCCACCCTTTGTCTACAAACTTTGCCTCTGAAAAAATGTCATTGGTTCTTCTGACAAAGTTGTCACAGGTCAAGTTGTATTTCTTATGGGTACCGAGGCGGACTCACACTGGAGGTGAAATTAAAGGGCAAACCAGCAGAGCATTAAAGAAGAGCTGTGAAAACCAAACTTGGAGTATTGCTTTACAGCTGTCATGTGAATGGACATACAGTACACTTTCAGCCTCCTTCAAAGGGACTGCTAGTAAATAATTCAGAAAACATGGCCAGGTATACATTTCTGCGAGTTTTGCTCTATCCGACTCTCTTGGTATGTTTTGTTACTGCCATGTCTCAAATAATATATGAAAAAAGAAAAAGAAAAGAAAAAAGAAAGTGTACCACTCGTCTGTGGAGAATTGGATTTTTCTTTCTGTCTCCTAACAGAATTTGTAAACAGTGCTGCAGAGTTTGATGAGGTCTTGTTGAGATAAGTCCAGAGGCCTTAAGGTAAAATGGAAGAGAATGAGGACATGGAGGCAGCACAGCAGTGACTTTTTTTTTTTTTTTTTTTTTTATTCTTACAGGGTGGAAATGGCAAGTGGTTTGTTGAGACCTTGGCTGAATATTGATAGGTATTGCTCAGTTATGATTCAAACTGCAATCAGTTTCAATCTTGTCCTCACTTTTCACACTTTTTTTTCCAGAATCACAGCTGTGGTGTTCTCTGCTGGTTTTCTTTTTATATAAAATTTGAAGCCTCAAGAAACTCATTGCTAGAAATATTAGGTGCATATTCAATGCATGTAATTTAACGTTGCTTTGTTATTATGATAGATTAACAACTGCAGCAATTTTATAACCATAACGATAAATGTAACAATAATTATCAGTCCAACTACCAACAACTACTGGATGTAATTAGGTACAAATATTTCCCAGCAGATTAATTATTAATTAATAATTAATAATAGCGATATCTTAGGTTTTCATCTGGCACCATCATCAGATCAATGCTTTTCTTTCTAACTAAAATATCTGAAAACGAATGACCTCAGCCTCACTTTGTGTTTACTTCTAACACGCTAAACTAACAGGGTGGTAGAACTATATATATTTTTAACAAAACTAAATCCATAAAGATGTGACCTGAGAAAATGAGACTGTACCAGTAGTTTGAAAATACAGAAAAGAAATCCCATCAGGGAGATCATGATCGCAGCCAACAAAAGAAGAAGAAGAAGAAAAAAAAATCCAGTCCAGGGTGACCTCTGTATGCAACAACTCTCCTGTTCCATTAGACCAAAAACACTTGAAGCTACTCTGCTGAATCAAAATTGAATTTTCTCCACTCTCATACTCTCCATATCAGCAACAATGCATTATCCCTACAAGGTCAGCTGGGTCATGTAACTCAGGCTTACAACAATTTACTTCACAGTACCTTTATTTTGGCAGTGCTGATTGGCTGGCACTAAATGCTATTAAACTCTTGTTAGTGGAAACTCTGCTTGTCCATCACTTTTTCCATTCCATTTGCTGGATATTTAGTCGAATATACAGTTTTGCTAAACTAAATTTAGAGCCTGATTGGTTTCAGAAACAAAAGAAGTACAGCATATTTGCAGCAACTGACAGTGTGCTTCTTGTGTTGCTGTTGATCAGCTGTTTTTCATCAGGGTAAAGTAATGTTACACAAATGGGTCTCTGGTGCCAGGTCATGATGCAATGGGTAAGGATGGTTGCATATGGCATCTAAAATCAAATTTAATGTGTAGTTGTGAGTGTTGTAGCTCATGAACAATTTTTATTGTTTGCTTAAAAGGCATTTTTAGACACGTGAGAGCCACACGACTAGCATGGCTCAATAGAGATGGCCATGTGTGTCTTTTTGAAGGACTTAAACTTTTTATGGACATTCATGGTGCACAGAGGATGAATTGTAATAACTTTGATGATCTCCTCATTCTCATTCTCATTCTCATCTAGCGCCATCATCAGGTCAAAATTCAAACGTGTCCTATACTTTGGTTTATGACCAAATGTGCAAAATGAATGGTGTTGCCATTAACCTAAACTGTACATTACACCTGCTAAACATTATCACGCTAGCATTGTCATTGTAAGCATGCTCTAATCCTAAGTTTAGCATTTGATTCGGCCCAGTAGCTGATAGAAAGACATAGCAAGGACCCCCTACTCCATACACTGTATGAAACTGTGTTGCATACAATAACATATAGGGCGGCCTATAGTGCTAGCTCACATGATTGCACAAGATTCATGGGCAGTCTATCATCAATGTTGTATAGATTATTAATATTATTTTATGTGTATTTTTAGACATATTATAATTTTGATGACCCACCTGCAGTAACTCTGAGAACCCCCCAGGGGTCCCCCTGTTGAAGATCCAGGCTGTAGACCCTAGTCTTGACATTAAAAACCTTTTTTGAAAAGATGTCTTCTGCCTAAGTGATTGGATAAAAAAAAACAAAAAAACAATCAAATTTAATGGTAGTGAAACTGTAATTTCACTGTGATTGTGTATTTAGTGATTGTATTGACTGAAACAATATTTTGGCGGTACCTAAATGTATGATCCTGATATTCATTTTAATAGTAGACTACAATGGCTGTAGATGAGACCATGACAGTGAGTCACAGGACTGATAATTTGATTCTCTGTTCTCTGCCCCAGTAGTTCATAACATGAATGTGGTATTCAATATAATCTTAAATCAATTGCACAGTCTGGATGCTGCACAGGCTGCAGTTAAAGTTGTACAGTTTTGAAAACCAGAGTTTTTTTTTTTTTTTAAAAAAGGACATCCACTCTATTGCTACTCTCCAGTAGTTCCACTGTCCTTCAGTGTCATTAGCCAAATCCCACAAATACTGAGCCATGTAAATGTGCCAGCAAGGCGAAACAAAAATATTTGACAGTAAAACATTTTAATGCTGCCTATAACCACAGTTTTTGTAATTCCGTGTCTGCATAATTTATGCAGGTCTTATATATCAATATCTAATTTGTGGCTCAATTCAGCAACATAAAATATGCAGTCCTAATACCATTGTACATTAATGTAAAGTAATTTTAAAAGACACTTGAGGGAAATGTTTGTTAAATAAATAATGACAAAATAAACAGAATGATAAATGGCAAAGCGATGGATTCCCTTGTGTGTCGGGGGAAGGAGGATCCTTTTCATGCTTGACCATGTGTTGACTGTGTGTCTTTAATTAGGGGAGGGTGGATTTAACTGATAATGGCCAGAGTGGGAAAAGACATTGGTGTCATTAGTATAATCAGAGCTCTAAATGAGGTTTTGATGCAGTGTGTCCGACAGGTGTAGTGGCAAGATAGGGGAGGGAAAGGTTCCTCCAGCATGCTCCAGCTGTGTTTACACTCTTTGTTTGGAACAAAGGGGCCTTGTCATATCCGCCATGATTGATGCGGCTGCTGGAGAATAGTTAGAGCATATTTACATGAAACACCAGTGGGAGGACCAACACGAGCAAGCCGTTTTGTGTTGCCATTATTTGTCCTGTACACTCCGCGGCAGAGCGCTTGCCAAGCAGGCATGCTGCAACGCAGTGGATCACCGCTAACAGTTCCCGATGTGATGAAATCATTTTACAATTCTGGGAATGATTTACCATGTTGGGCCTTCCGGACACTACTCCCAATGTATCTTTCACTATCACGAGTCATTTCCAAGCAGCCTCTCAGCTCTGCCTTGGGGAAGATCACACTGCTCAAAACATCTCAGTGAGACATCTCTCCCTCATGTTTATGTCACCCTTGTGCCATTTTGAATTGCTAATGACAAATGATGTTCTGAGGAGAAATCATATCATCGTACTTGACAATGAAGAGCATTAAAAAAAGGCAATAACAGCACTCTTGACTGATCATTCTGGAGATCTCATCTGCAGCTTCCTTTAAAACATAAAGCAGCTCTGTTCTATTCTGAGGGCTTCGGATGAGCCCAGTGAGTTTGGGCTGATTTGAAGAACAATGAAGTGGATGTGCTGTTCTATAGACTGAATAATGAGGTTGTGTGCTTCAGAGAGCAGCCCTCCTCCCCCCCTCTCTCTCTCTCTCACAAAGACACCATCCCCCATCACCCCCTCCTCTTTGATGGAGCTGATATATGCATAAGCAACACTTTCATAGGGTGCCAAGTGGGTTAGGAGCTCGGTGCCCTATCTATGTTAATGTTGTGATTACTTATATCATATTATTTCCACCTGAAATGCAAGACGCATGAAACCTACTGGCTTAAAATCAGCTTGTAATAATTACTGGTGAAATAGCCTCTGAGCTGTTCCTGTTTTACTCTACCTGATTGTATGTGCTTTTAGTACGTTGCTGTCTGTGTTGATCACTCAGACCTTGTCAAAAAGAAAAAAATGTTAACCTTTGTGCTACAATAGAGGTATGCTAGCCCATGGCTTCTGACTGAGAAAGGGCATTCTTTCTGTTTTAATGGCTGCCAAACCACATAGGGAATATGATTCATGTAGAGCGAGCATAGTTACAGCAGAATGTTGTCTCTCTACAGCCCTGAAATACCATGGCCTTGACTAGATTCCCATGGCTATAATTAGATACTGTGGTTCTGAACCCAAGGTGAATCAATGTCTTAAACATCTCGTTCTACTGCTGGATACCAAACGCTTCATTTTTTTTTCCCCCCTTCACTTCATTTGGTCTGGATCAAAAATGAACACCGCAAAATAGTCCTGCTGTGTTATTGTTGTGCAGCGCTCGCAGCCTCGCTGAATGCGGTTTTGTGTTCTTCACTTGTCAGACCACAACAGAGTTCACCATATGCAGAAGAAGTCTGCTTTTGTGGCAGGCCAAGGTTTAACCCTGAGGGGTTACTACACTCTTAATCAAACTAATGACCGGCCAATAATGAGGCGAGTTTGTGTAGATCTGTTTGTGCCAGTATCAATAAACTAGTGGGTTTAGTGTTGAACCTCAGCCAAATGTGATTGTTCATTGTATATCCATTGTGGTGTGTTTTAAAAGCGAGGTCAATGTCCAAGCCTCATTGCACACAAATGAAAATATCTCCATGCATTTATGCCTCAGTGCTTATGAATACATACAAAAATAAGCCAAATGAATCTAAAGCGCTATATCCCAAGAGGGCATTCTGTTGATGACATTTCTTTTAACATGTACTCCCTGTATTTATACACAAGCTGACATATTTCAGCAGCATGAGTATAATATTTCTCAAACACTGCAGTGATTGTGTATGATTTGTGTTTCCAGCGCCACTGTTCTGGGGTGCAGCACTGCTCTGTGTGTGTGCGAGTAAAAAAAAAAAAATCATTGTATATGAATAGCATACTTATTCAACTGCTTGGAGATTTAAAAGGGGATTACAAGGTTTTTTCTCCAGAGATGAATTTGCTCCATTTAAACAAAACTTAGCTCAAATCCAGGAGGTAGGCCTGCATAGTGTTGATCAGCTGTTTAAGGTGCAGTTTATGGATGCTTAAAACTCTTTAATTGACGCTTTCTCCCTGAGTTGAATAGTGGGTCTCTAGAGTAATCAGTATGCATTAAATCCCATCTCTGTCTGTGAATATTAGCCTTTTTTATAGAAGGCAGGGAGAACAAAAAGAGATGCAGGTCCCTATTCATAAATACTGTGAGAAAAAGCATTATTCTTATACAAAGGCTTTTTTGCTGCTATAATTACTTATAGTATGTTTGTCAAATTGAAGCAATTTCATAAGTTGTGATTAAAACATATGCTTTAGTTTCTGTAACACAGTTCTTTTCAGCAGAAGGATGTATCCTCCATAAATTAAACATTTCAAATAGCCTTTCCAATTTCGCTTTTGCCCCTGTATGCACATGAATACTGTATAAGCGTGTTTTACTTGAAGAGCACAGAGAGAATGAATCTATGATTAATAGAAGAATAATGGATGTGTAATAGAAATTACATTTTGAACATTCATAATCTGCTTCTCTCTCTTTGTTCAAATACAAATGCTTCAGGCTCCAGTTTTCATTTTCACTTTGAATAATGAGACGGTAAATTGAAGTGCATGGCAGGCTAAGAGAGGGAGAACTTTCAAATTCAGTCGAAATATATTCTGACCTTGGATTTTTTCCTTTTTTGTCAAAAAGTCATCTCATGCAATCAAAGAGTGATTCAAATGTAAATCAGAAATGTGGTATGATCAAAGTTAAACTGCCATTTGACTTCTGTAAGCCGTTGCATCTCTGTCATTGGTAAGTGATACGCGCAGTACATACTGCTGTTGGCAAGATAAGGGGAATATACGTGTGATCCATCATCTTGTGCACATAATAATCAGGTGTTTTTCTCCTCCTGCTCACTGCTGATGCATGGAAACAATGACTTTGTGCTGTATCTTTAAGGGAGAGAGAATTTCCACCCCTGGCTTTCTATGTAACCATCAGATGGAGTATTGCATGTCACTCATGTCACATGTGATCAAGGTTTTTTTTTTTTATTTTTTTATACTTAATGTGGAAACGGGGACTGCAGCCCATATTGAATTTAAATAGACGAATCAATTTGAATGGAGGAATCAAGATCTGTGATGACACGGCGGACACCATCCTTGACATATACACTGACCCCCCTCACCCTTTTGAGTCTAATCATATCATATAAGTAATTCAGTTTCATTATTTCATTTCCAAGCTGCTTGCGGTGAATATTTTTGACTGAATATTATCTGGAACGGTACTGAAGGAGAATTCCACAATTCCACAAGGCATTTGCATAACCCTCAACCCCTCTGCCCTCTGAGCTCACAACTGTAGCAAGGTTTCATTTGATCATTTGTACACGCACACACACGCACACGGACACACACACACACACACACACATAGTTCTCTTGAATTTATTGTCAGTTATTTAAAGCCCTTGTAAGTGGCTTGCTTCAAAACAGAGGGATATGTACTATACCACAGAGCTCAAGGGCAAACAAGTGATGAGATTTTGCACTTTAATTTATAGACAGACTGACAAGCATAAACTATACTTTGTCACAGCAGATTAGCTTTTATATTTATATTCGAATGAAAAGTTGCTAGTTCATATGTGAGTATAATTTCCATTTGTGAGAAAGACACATTATATGTAGTGTAACTTATTTATGAGAAAATTAAAATAATTCAGTCCTTTGGGCTGAATCTGGACTCATAGGGAAATCTGAGATTTGTTGTTGCTATGGGGCAGGGAAGGAGCTTTAGTGTTACGGCATTTTGCAGCGAGTTGCTACTTGTACTGTATACGCAACACCCCCCCTCCCCCTGAAATCTACAGATGACCTGTCTCTTCATACAGGAATTCATTATAAGTACTTTGAACCAGCAGTGATGGTGTTTCTTTTCCCAGCAGTAATGGTGTTTCACAAACTTAATTTAGGCAGTGAAATAGTATTATTTGCAGGAGTTATTATATGTACAACACATAATTTAACTATCTCCCATGGTTGCATCAGTAATTTTATTTTGATTCTTTTGTGAATAAATTGCCTCTACCGACATATTCATACTTTATTGTGGGGTGTATTTTTCAGATAGACTAAATCAAGCAACAAAAGAGCTTTCGGCTACAGAACATTGGATTTACTGATCTGGTAATAGGTACCATAAATTCTGACTTACATGCAGCAGTGACAAATGGTACATCAGATATGAAATTTCCTTTGGGGCTTTTATACTTTGCCAGAAATGGTGTCTACATGAAACAGGTATTTATCCTGCTAAGTGAAAAGGTAGGTTGACAGTGGAATGATATACTGCAGTGCATTCTTTATTACAAATCACATTATTAAAGTATCAGCTGTAATGTGGGTAGATCTGTTCGTGGAAAGTGTTTGTGATGGGATGCTAAAACAACTGTTCAGGAGAGGGTGTGTGGAAGATGGCAATGAAGCTGTTATTATATTTTTAGAACTTAAAGTTTATGTTTCAGGACACTCTTCTTACCACACAAAATAAGTTAGCTGATATCAATGAGACTGACTTATAAAAGAAAATAAAGCGGTTCTTGTAGCTCATATTGAATTAGTGATTGATAACACAGCATAGGGCAAACAGAGATAGGGTCATTGCCAGTTGCTTGTGTTATCAAAATTGACTGATTGCTAAACCCATTAGTTATTGTCACTACGTCTGTCAAGCTTTTCATTGTTGCATAGCACATATGCACTTTACGATTATGAAGGTGGCATATTTACCACTTAGAATTCATGTTAAATTTCAAAATAAAAGGTATTTCATTTGAGAAACTTCTCATACTAGATGAAATGAGATGATCACTGACATGACAGATGATATTGAAGGTTGAAATGACTTCTACAACTTATTTGTTATCAGCTATATCTACAGTAGCTGGCTAATTAAACCAGTTGTGACTATGAATTGGTTGAAAACACACCATATCCCAATTGTTTTTATAACTATTTTTAGAGTTAGGGATCTTTATGAATAAATATGGACTTCAGTATTTATTAAAATTCAGTATTCCATTGTGGATGCTTTCTGTTACTACCACTACATGTACAGTAAACACAAGAAGAAACCAATAATAAGACACAGTCTTTCTTGCTTTGCAATGTAAAGCTATATACCGTAAGGAAATATATGGGATCAGACTCTTATTTTGTCTTAACAAAGCTTGTTTGTATTTTGGCACAAGCTTAACGTTATTTGAGATAGTGTTATTAACAACGCTGTTGTTGCCTTCACAAAATGAAGAGTAGACAGAGCTACTAGTTAGCATAAACTTCCAGACAGAAGGCTAAACAATGGATGAATAATTCCACAAACTAGTTAGTTAATGATGTGATCTTTGGCCTTGGAAGTAACTATTAACTCCAAGTAGGCTTGTTTACTGGATATGGTGATGGTCGCAGCATAGTATTTTGAGTGGGTGCTTTTGATTTGCACACTTCAACATGTGGAGAAATCCACAGACCTGCCATAGCCTACTGACAAAGATGCTCATAACAGAACAACACATTACAATCTCTGCCAATAACGTGTCTCAATTGTATACACTTTTCCTAAGTTGGCCTGGGCTCCCCTCTACCCTCTCCCCACCCAGTAAAGAAGTGTTAAACGTCATGTGGATGGATGTATTCAGTGTTGTGCCAGAGACAGTTCAGAAAGTTTTGAGTTACTTTGTTGTACATCAATTCAGCACCAACTGAAGAGATAGCTGTGTTGCCAGATCTTGCGAGAGTGTGTTGCTCCTGAGCCAGAGACAGATCTTGAACAAAGTCAATTTTCTCATGATTTGTTTGTCTGAAAAATGTCATTTTACTGTCAGAATGTTTGGAAGATGTGTTGCTTGTGAAAAATGGGTCCAATATTTACTTCAGTGGCTATGGGGCAAAAGATTCAGTCATAATCTGCGCTCACATTCGCTTCTCCTATTGGAGTCAATAGACTCAGGACCTAAACCCACATGACACAGACACAGGAAATGACTCTTCAGTGTGCCACTTCCTTTCTAAACTGTCTACCTAGTTACTGTTGCAAGCTATGACTGGACAATCACTGCCGTTGGAGGAGTTAAGTGAGGGGTCAGTTACCTCTTTTAGCACTTTTACTGAGATAAACTTGATAAAACTTGAACTTCATATTTCATTAATGAAAAGTCACTGAATCCAGTTCAGTTGTAGCCTGTAATGTTAAACTAATCCTTGCTTTACCATAACTGCATCCTTCCTCCTACATTTTCATATTTGCAGTGTTCATAACAACTCTATATTCCCAAGCAAACCCTATCTAAACTAAGACTCCATACTTTCAGACTGGTGAGTCAGGAGGAGCAAGTTGACCTACAGTATATCCCTGCATCAGATTTGCATCATTGTGGGAGGTGTAACAAAGCATTTAGCATGCCTCCTGACAGCCAGAAATATGTCTGTTTCTAAGGGGGACAGGAAATGCTATTTGTTTGACTCACCGTGTTCATATTTTTGTTGCATTTAAGGCATTGTCTCCTCACAGACTGGCAGCTGGGGCCAAATCAACTGACACACAATGCATATTCCCCAGCTATGGCAAACATTTCACCATCTTGGTGTTTCACTGCAGGAGGACAGTTGATGCAACCCAAGTGTTGCATTTAAGTATATTTGGCTTCAGAAGCTCCTGGAGCAACATGGGGAATGTGTTAGCAACAAACTCACTTCACTATTACCATCTTCATAATGTTATTCCACTTTTTTATGAGACTGTTGACCTGACAGAGCCTTGGTGGAAAATGTGAAGCCTCCAGGGTGAGATCGCCTTGCATAAGCACATTTCCCATTAGAACAGCACTGAAGGGCAAGTGGAATTTGAACATGTCTCCTGTCTGTATACAATACAACTACTTCTGGAAAATGGAAATAAGCACAACAAGAACACTCAGTAAAATATCAAAACAGGTAGAGCTGAGCTGCACGGATAAAGAGCAACATAAACAAGGAAAAAATATAAGTTTAAGGAATGCAAACCATATGCTATATAACTCTCTGATCACTATGTGTTTTATTTTGAAATGAAGGTTTGAACAACCCTTGCCATCCCTTCTCTCTCCCTCTCCCTCTCCCTCTCCCTCTCCATCCATTCCCTTATGGTTAATTGAACAGAATAGTTTAGTGTGCAATTAATTATGATGTGCTGAGATGATGTATGGACCTGACAGGGCATTGTAGGTAATAATAGGGGAGATTTATTTACTGGCTCTGCGTAGGCTCCTCTCACCCCTGCAAAATTAATACATTTTCTCTGATTCAAATTATGGAAGAAAATAGGAAGGAAATTGTGTCAGACGCATACATATACAATACACTCGGGAACACACTTGCACTCAAAGGCAAACAAATGGATGAATATGCACACACATACAGTACATACACACTCTCTTACACACACAGGGAATCAATGTTGTTCTTGTAGGAAAATTGTAAATGTAAAACGGCAGAAATGAATCATGCTAATGGCATGGCTGACAGTTGTGTTCAATATTATGATTTCAAACCCCCAAAAGATTGATTACATAACCTCATCTTTATTTACTTGCTGGAAGAAAATATATTGCCCCTCAGTCCTGTGGGATAAACATAAAGTTAGGAAAAATAACACAGTTGTGATCTGAGCTGAGCAAGAATGAGATGCATGAAAGCTGCTATATGTGGTTTAGGGAAACAAACAGGACTCATACTTAAATCCAGCCACATATTACCAAAACAAAAAGCAAAGTGAAACCTTGAAGACTGGTCTTTCTTAATGTGTTGTAGACGGGTGGGGAGTTTAGACTATCACAGCTAAAAGACTACCCTCAAATATTTCCCAAGGATACAGTTTTGCGCTCTGAAAATGTTATTTATTCAGCGCTATATCTTCTGTTATAAACTTTTTTTGACATTTCAAATGTTCAGAGTCTTACGGCTTTGCACACTGGCAGTCTCAAATGCTAGAGACTGTTGTTTACATTGTGTGGACAGAAATATACCATGATGTCAGTAAAAGTACATGTTTACTAAAACAGCCAGACATGGGTTGATTTATGTCAAGAGACCCTAAAAAAAAAAAAAGAAGAAAAGAACGAGAGTCAGTATAAGTCCTTCTGTTTCTGCGTAGTGCTCCTGTGGCTCGATATCTTCCTGTGCATTTGCACGGTAACACGAGTTGGCAGAATGGGATGAGACAGGTGTGTTTTTCCATTAAAACAACTTACTCAATGCAGCTTTAAGATAATCTTCTCTTTCTGGACACCAGACAAGGGGTGTAACTTTGACAACAGGTGCATTTCTGCTTTCCCACATTCACAAATAAACAGTATGCACTCACTTTTTACCCATCTGCAGAGAATAATGATTATCATGGTCCTTAAGCACCTGGATATATAATTGGGTGCAGATGTTGTTGAAACATATAAGTGTAAATGAGAGAGACAGCACTTACATGTGTGGGTGTGAAGTTTATTTTGTGTAGAGGCCAAGATGGTACAGTTTCATACAGCTGCAAGGTTTGGCGTTGAGCAAAGCACTTATGTCTTTGCTTGATCGATTGTCTTTCACTGAAGCACTGACTGCTACTGCATTCTGTAACTCTGCCTCACTATAGTTAAACTTGATTCATGTATTTTCTTCACAAATGCTCCTAGAACGGAAGAGCCATTGGGTAAAAGTTGTGCACAGCACAAAGCGACATTGATTGCTTTCTATTCCACCATCCAATTCTTTCATTCTTCCCCACAAGCACTCTCTGGTGTCTCTCCATCTCTGTTTAAAAAGCACCTTGCTTCTTGGCGTTGGTGTTCCATTTAGCAACACGTGGGCACTCTGCCAGCTGCTTTCATTGTTACATAAATGAAACAAATCCCTGCTGTGTAAGAAATGATGTGGACATGGAAAAGGATGATATTACTTCTCCATCAGGAGTTCGTCCAAATACCAGGAAGCTTGTAAAGGCTGGTATGTTTGGACCATAAGGCTTCTCAAAGAGTGAGGCAAAGGGAGGAAATTAAATCTAGATGCACTTGAGTCTAATAACAGTTTCCTAATTTCTCACTATGGAACGTAAGCGGCAAAAGGATTATATAATACTAATGCAACAGTAAACAGCCGTTTATGAGAACAGTTTACAACGGTTTTCCGTGGGGATTTGTCTGCAATATAATCCAAACATCACACAATATGTAAACAGATGTGCCTGAAATTGAAAACGCTTGGCTGACAAGTGTTTTTGATCCACTTCAGTGATTGAGGTCACCAGTATAGTTAGTATAGTATACATCTGTTTATATCAGAGTATTACCTCATATAATTACACTTGACTGTTCTTCAGGATTGTTGAATAAACATGTGTATGTCTGGATGTATATGTATCAACATGAGGATGTCTCAGCCTATGCATATGTAAACTTGCCAGTTGTTAGACATATTTTACGCAGACTTTTGAGAAATATTCTATTTTGCTACCGTTTCTATATTTGTTTTAATTGTTTATTTATAACATGTATGCTTTAGCGTGCAGTGGTGAAATATCTACAGCACAAATGGCAGTGCTTCTAACCAATAATGTTGTACTGCTACTTATTTTTCAGTCAGCATTGAGTATACCAACTTCTAAATCCCCTCTGATGTGCGACGTTCGGTAGTGTTCAGCGGGCTGAATCTTTTTCCTAGGATGGTGAAGCCTTGATAGTTTTTTTTATTTCCTGAGTGAATGAACCAAAAAAAAAAAGGTATACTTCACTTAAAATGCATAATTAGTTGTCTCACCTGTCTGTGGGTCGGTATTGATTGCAAAATCTGCAACTTTTCTGTGACTAATGTTACTAATAATCATTACTTCATGAAGTCAAGAAGCTGATCCTCTGGGCATACAGGAACTTGGGGCATAAACTGAGAGTAAAACCACTTTGCCAGGCATCATTACGCCTCTACGTGATGTCATGGAGATTACCTCCATGTGTTATACAGTCAATGATATTTTAAGCTGAATCAAACAGTACACAGTCTTCTTTCTAGTAGACTTCAGCTGATGAAAGTCCAATATTCACTCTCTTTTTGGCTCTGCATTTGGTCTCCACTAACTTCTGATAGGGAATAGCGAAATATATGTTTTTATTTTTATCTATGTTCGCTAGCTAGCTGCTAACTTTATCTGTCTGTTTGATGCTGGATTCTATAAGCTGTGCTGAGGGCAAATGCAGAGTTGGGTAAAAATTCACTGTAGGTTCATCACTATGAGCATTTTTTCAGGTAAATGTTTTTCTTCCAGTTATTTTGATGTTGACTCTGGAGGTAGAGCAGGTCTTCCACTAATTAGATGATTGGTGGTTGGATCCCCTGCATGTCAAAGTGTCCTTGGGCAAGATACTGAACCCCAAATTGCTCCTGAAGGCTGCGCCATCGGTGCGTGAATGCGTATGAATTATTAGCTCCCAAACTGATGAGTGGTTGGCAATGCCATCAGTTTATGAATGGGTAAATGAGATATGTAGTATAAAATCACCTTGAGTGGCTGGAAAGGTGCTATATAAGTCCATTTAACATTTAACCGAAATAAAAGCTCTGCCCTGCAGTAATAGGAGTACTTAACTTCTAATTAAACTTGGTAAAATTAGATTATATGTGTTTATTGGCCTTGTGAGTTTGAACAGTAGCTGTTTATTTATTTCCATGGTGTCAGTGAGTCAGTGGAAAACAGATTAAATTCTACACAACACCAGTGATAACTTATAAGTGTTTGACTCACTCCATCTATTCTAAATGCATAAAACATCAGACTGTTGACTTGCTGTGAACGCTGCATTGTGAGGAGTAGATTAGGGTGAGGCTCCTTGCCATGTCTTTAAGTAAGCTTATTCTGAACTGTAGCAGGCACCAATCATCAGATATAGTGTACTGGTACAGGCTAGTTTGTATGCAGTCAAAGATGCTCTCCTCTTGCCACAGGCATCTCTGTATCATTCTTCATTTAAGAAGTGCTTTGAAGAGTCCAGTGAAGTGTAGTGAGAGATACGAGTGAAAACAGCTGCCTGTCATAGTGGATGTTTACTCTTTTCGAGTGGGCTTTGAATAACCCTTTTAAAGTGCTATTTATAATGTATAATGTTTTTCCATTCTTGTATTAACCAAAGTCTAAACTTTTGACATCTTTTGATGTCTCTTAATACATTTTTGTTGCAAGCTGTAGTGCATTCCTATTGCTACAAACCAGGTGTTTTAATTATATGTTACTAGTAAGTTTTCTTTTAATATAGTGGCAACATAAACTGAAAGCTGCTCCAGTTAATATTTTATATCCACAAAGGATCAGATGACTCAGTGTAATGTGAACAGGGTCTCTCGTAGTGACAAAATCACAAATAATTTTCACCTGACTGCATTTCCCCTCAGCTATACAGAAGGTTTTAGCGTTATTTAGCTAATTGTTTTCTCAACTTTATGCTTTTGGTCTACTCTCACCATATGAACTTTAATTCCAGAGCTGTTTTTCAGTGAAAAAGCACCAATAAACTGTTCCTGCCCAACATCAAACAACAGACATAGTTAGCGACTGTCTGATGAACCAACTCAAGCATTTTGCAGCTAAAGCGCCAGTTATGTCCCTCAGGAGACAAAGCAATGGAGTGAGGAGAGCAAATATCTGACTTATTTTTGTCAAGTGGGCAAAAGTATGACTTCAAATGAATGCTAATGGCGGTTTGATCTATGAATAGGTAAATGTGTTTGCACACATTTGTGGTAACAACTTTATAAGGTGACAAAAAATGTGTTTTCGGTTTGTTTTGCTGTGTTGAAGTGTTAAAAAAGAAAGTAATGCAGCTTTAAATATAGTAATAATAATGTAAAAATGTGTTTCCAAGATATTAAATTAAACAATTACACACAAAAAAACAGAAATATCAGATAATTATCAGTGCTTAGATGAAGCTGTGAGTGGTTTGGTCCTGTGAGCTCCATGTATCCAGCATCTCTGCCTCACTCTGTTCAGCTGCTGCATTAGAACTCGCAGCAAGACTATTGCCATTTTTAGGCATTTTGGTCCTGATTCTGAACTCAATTTCCTAGCAGTTTCATGGAAGATTAATGAGCTAGTCCTTTGTGTTGCCTCCTGATATCCCCTCTGCAATGGAATGCAACAACCAATCCCAAGCATAAAAGGTGACTCAGACCCAGTCGTCAGGCGGAATTGATATACTCTTTGGCCGGACTTTCCATTTCCCACTGACAGAGATTAGACTAATTGTGAATCAAACCAAATGATTAACTTGAGCACATTTTGAAAGGTTCTAAGGCATTTCAATTAACATGCAGGATACCAGTGAATGGAAAGAGTTTAATGAGATCCAATTGTACTATTTGCCAAAGAAATATCATTAGTTGATTTATGTGTGTTTATGATAAATGTTTTATTCTTATTAAATGGGTCCTGCTCAATATTAATCAATCACAAATGGAATACTGATACAGCACTGTGGTTAATGAATCTGCTTATTAAATGAAGCCCATGCCGTTAACATTCCCAGCATACAATTTAATTATCTTTTTTCGGCCTTACTCTAATTATCTTTGATATTTTTCATCTTCACAAGGTCTGATGGCGATCTTATCTTAAAGGCACATAGCCAAGACTTTTATTATGCCTTTTGAGATCAAAAAAGAGACTTGTCTGAGTATAGTGCTTTTCTGTCATATGAGACAGAAAGATCAAAAGCAGAGCTGGAGAATACTCTCATCATGATGTTCTATTTGACTTCAATCTCTTTCTGCGCTGTGGAATGAATCACACACTGTGTCTCGGGTGGTGGGGGTGGGTACAAGCTTAATAATACCGGGCAGACCACATTATCTATATACGCATGCTTGAATGCATGCACACATATGCATAGACACAAGCGTTCAAAAACACACACTGGCCTAAGTTCTGAGGACAGTTCTTAATGCATTTCATGCTTATTTTCCATCCGGTTGGCCAATGATCTCTCTCTTTCAAAGCCAAAACTAAGCATAGGCACCATTTAACTTGCAAAGGGGAAAAAAAACTGCTACACTCTGTGAATGGTAAATGAAATAGCTTTCATCATAAAACCAAAATGTTTTACAGTCTTTACCAGACGAAAACAAAATCCACAGAATACATAAGCAGGATTTAATCAAACATGGCTGCCAAAGGCCACACACCAAAACACAGACTGAGGAACAAATGACATTTAACACAGTGAACTGTGCAGTGCTGTGTTTTTTGGTTGATTGCTATAAATCCTTATATACTGTAAACCTAGGTGAACTACTGAGTAAGCACCAGAATGGCTTTAATGACATCATAATGATGTGTGTGATTGAGACAATAATTAAACTGTGAAAAGAGAACAGAGATGAATGGAAAGACAACTCTGCAGTAAATACGCACATTCGGGAGATCAAAGAGAAGTAGACGTGCTTGGAGTGATTTAGATACAGTTGTCACAGACATCTGTCGGCATAATCACGCTCACATATTCGTCAGTTGATGGGCTCTGATGAGCAGCCTGAGCTTAGCCAAATCATTATTAGATCCCCATTGTGATATATGTTATTTATCGCTGTCAAGCGGCATTAATGTTTAATTCAGAGGTGGAAAATGAGCAGGGTAGAGCCGCATGGTTCGGCCCATTCACGGTCAGTTTGTGACAAAAGGGAATGACTGAACACCGGCCAGACAAACTTCATCACCCAGGAAAATAAAGAGAAAGAGTGTGTGTGTTGGGGGGAGGAAGAGTGAGAGAAAGACAGAGAGAGGGAAGGGGGGGTTAATGGCTCTAATTTGCATGTGTTTTAAAAGGGTAATGAAGTAATATGATGTTTATCTTTTCTGAAGAGTTTAATTTCTTCTGGCAGAGACCCAGAGCACACCGTGACACAATATAATGAACAGCAACATGAATATGGGCCAAGGTACGTAATGGTAGCAGATGTGCAAGGGTCCAAGGATAGAGAGAGAGAGAAAGAGCGGGGGGGGTAGCTTCTGTTGTGGTGGGCAATAGATTCATGTGTGTGTGCGTTGGGGGTAAGTTGGGGAGGGGTCAATGATTTATTCATTAAGTTCACTAACCAGAAGCCTGTGTTTGTTTGTTGACCCTCGGTAGTTAGCTAGAAAGACACTTAAATCTCCCCTGATCATCGCATCAACTCTGCACTGAGAGGCACCACAGTGTGTGTGTGTAAGAGCAGTGGCATTACTCGTAACAAACCGATATGCATGCATGTATTTCATTTGATGATGAATGTAACAAAAACACATTTTCCTTTCCCTTCATACCAACTTGAGTATTCTGAAAGTGGAAGCTGAAGGAGAAATACTGCAGAGAAATTGCCATGCCCAAGAGGTTCTGGTTCCTGAAATAAGATGATGATGTAAAAGGGGTCAGCTGCTAATCTTTATTCCCTGAGTAAAGCGCTCATTCATTATGTAACAGTTTGCATTTGTATTCAGGCCACAGACCCAGGGTGCAGAAACATTCAGAGAGCCACTCATAAAAAACATCCATTTATTTATTTATTAATTTTTTTAACTTCTTGCTCTAATCTAATGACAAGCTACTCATAATAATAGAAAAAGGCTGGAGTGAGGAAGTCTTTGTTTCACATTGTTTAACAAAGAAAGTGATTCAGAAAAGTATTATATCAATAATGAAATCCTTTTGTTCAGATGTACCATCAAATATTTGCTGTGATAATGAGCTGGATACATTTTTCTTTTCCTCTCGTGTTCACAGATTCTTTTTTAGTGTTAAACTAATTTAAAATGGAAATCAATATGGGCTGTTAGGAAAGGAAAGCCCCTTGGTAAATATTTTTTCCAGTCTTTGAAGTACAGAGGCACTAACCTTAAAATTCTGCTGTGTATGTCAAAACAGATGGGCTATCATATTAAGTACTAGGGGGGGGAAAAGAGAAACACAAATGAAACTCTCACTGTCTATAAACACAGCTTCATATTTATTTGCTCATCTATGTTTTGAGTACCAGCTGCATCTGCTCTGCTCTTGTAAACTTAAAAATGAACTTTTGTTATTTACTTTTCATATATCAAAACAATAGCTTTTTCTTACGATCCTGTCTACAAACATCACTCATGTAAACAATCCTTGAACACTAGTAAAGTACATAAAACCCTCAGGAAATTGTTTTTGAGATATTAAAAATATATCTTCAATGCAAATAAACCCAGTAGTGGTGTAACAGTCTATCAATTACAGATTTGTCCTTTAATTGAATGGGCTGAGGAGAATTTCCCAGCTAGCTGGTGCCAGTATTTCCATAGAGAGACAATATGAATGAGAATGAATGATAATCACTTAGACCAGATTGTAATGGCACTGAGCCAACCTGGATCTGCAGTTAAACATCTCTTTACAGGAGGATAACATCAGCATTGGAAGAAGCTGAAGGGGTCCACAGACGGCCCCCTTTCTATTTTCATCCGGGCTTGATAAAGGTGCCTGACATCATCTAAACAGCGAAGCCTATTTGTAACCAGGTTACCAGCTATCTTTCATCTGTAATTGAGAGCATGCAGCTTGAGTCAGAAGTGTATCAACAATATAAAATGTTGTTAGCCTTCCATCAAGCAACTCTGAAGGGAATTAATAGCTATCATCTGAGAGGAAAAAAAGGGCCTCAGACAGACTGGAATGGGGGTTGTAGTGACAGTGAAAGATGTTTCCCTGGAGTTATTGTTATCACTGCATAAGAGCGAGAAAGAGAGACAGTGAGGAGATATGTGTGGGCATATACATGCACATGCAATAGCTTCCTTGATTGAGCATGGTTCCACTTCATGTGCTCACATTAGCACTCAGAATACAAAGCCTTCAACTAAGCCTTGATTGATCCCAACTTTGAACTTGAACACATAACCCTGGATACCCGTTATTGCCCCTCCCCCCACTTACTTTTCATTGCCATCTTCTGTAGTTCCCAGTGCAGCTTGACACAACATCTCCAAGCTGACCTCAGAGAGCGATTTCTTGACATGTACTTGGCATGTGAGAGGAGACTCCAAGTAGATACATGATAGACACACATCTCCTGTCTTGTCTAACCATTTGCTCCCTGCACCCCCCCCCCCCAACCCAGTATGTGCTCTGATCCAGGGGAAGGATTGTGGGACTGTGGTGAAGTGAGTGTTTGTGGAGAGCCTCTGACTTGCTCCTGATCCCACCTTAAGACCATTCGATTAAAAACTGGCAGTCCATCAATGCTGCTGTGCAGACAGAGTATTATGTCTATTAAATGTTTACATACACCTTTAATGCATAGCTTTAAAATACACACATATGAGCTATAAGACTTACCTTGTGGTCACACACTCTCTCACAGTGTTGATCTCACCTATCAACCCGCAGCTCTTAAATTCATCGAGTGTGAGCGGGTTGGATTTTATTTAGCATTATGATAATGATAGCCCTGTTTATGCCTGCTTAATGTGCACACTCTGCAGCTCATATTGACATAGGTGCTATGATCTAAGATGAGCCTTTTTTTCAGCATGAATAAACACAACATGTAGTCCCTGTTTGTGCTGTGCTGCAATATTATGAAATATTTTTTTCAATTTCATTTCATTTTACTTTCTTTTCACAGAGAGCGGCTTGAAATGAGAACCTGCCACATCAGTGCAAGAGCATTGTAAAGCTAAACAAATGGATTAGAATGTACAAAATGTTTACACTGAAGGCAGGCGAGTCTGCGTGCCGCCGGCAGTCAGCAGTTTGTTATAATGGGAATTTCAGTCTTGTCTTGTTTGCCTTGGAGCTGAACAACTCCGGTGCTCTGCTTGTGTGTGCTCTAATTACAGACAAGATTAGAGCGGGCAAATTAAACTGCTACCAGCCACTGTTTGTAATTGCCACAAGCAAATGTTTGTAATTATGAACAGATTGCTTTACTATCGATAATTAAAACAACAACACAACTTATTTAATGACTATCGGGAGATGGTACTCTGAAATTGACAAAGCAGAGCAGAGAAAATGATTTTCACCCTGACTCTCATGCCTTTTCGTTTTCTCTGCCACTGCTCTTTTGTTGTCTTCTGCCTATTTCCCAATGCTCCCTCACTGTAGATCATATTCGTTTGACTGGATTTGCTCCAGTTAAAACAAAGACAGTTAAGTCTGTGTTGATAACACTGCTGTCACGGCACTTGCTTTCCCCTTTAGCAGTGATTGTCCATTGTCTATGTGGTAACTGATATACTAAGCAGTTGGTATTATTAGTTGTGCAACCATGATTATAATACCACACCTGTTGTCAGCTATTTGATACTGACACACAATATCAAGCTAAAGCAACTGACCCTGTCACTCTGCTGGCTAATAAGCTGCTTTAGGAGGCCACTGCCACTAAGGTACATACTAACATTCTGTTTCTACTACGACTGATACTAATAGCCAATACTATTATACATTTAGTGTACTTGCAGTACTAATACTCCTCACAATGAGGCTACAGCTTGCTATTTTCATCAAAATGATAACACAAAGAAGTAGCAAATACTCACAATGGACCATTAAGCCCCATCTGTGTTAGTTATTGATGCTACGCCTTTCTCTTCTCTCAGAGCACATCTGCAGTTTACAGTGATGACGGTGGCAGATTTACCACATGACATTTGTTTTTTGTGATCGCCTCCCTTTTGTCAGGCAGAGGTAAACATGCTTCTCATTTCTAGACAGCTAAAAATGACAAGTGCTGCTGGAAGGTTTTATCCGCTACAGCTAGCTAACTAATAAGGCTCCATGTGTTAGCTCCAGGAGGTGGTCGAGTCGATTCCTGCTGACATTTTAATGTTTGAGGTGACTTGTTTAAAAGAAAAGAACCCTGTTAAATGTGCACTTGATGGCTGCATACATGATATAATGCTAAGAGACTGAGGCTAAAGCTGTTGGTTGCTAAGCTATGATTAGACAATCTCTTTTTAGCAACCAGTCAATTAAGAAGCTGGAACCATCAAAACACATCACTAGAAAAATACATAGATGATAAAAATTGTTGTTGATGTTTATTTTGTCACTTGACTAATAAACTTATTGAAGACAAGGGTCCAGCTACAACTACTGCTTCTGCTAATAACATACCATGTACCATGGCTATGGTACCATAGGTACTTTATTATTCATTGTTAGAGTGTACTTCAGCTTCTGGCCTACTAATGGGCTACTATTAAAAATATGCTTCAGCCACTTCTGTTATTCTGCGTACGTTATGAGAATATTATAGTATAGTCTTTAAAGTCAAGGTAGTCATGATAAACATGAACACTTAACAACAAGCCCATAAACCAGAGACCAAATTATATTTTTTGTGTTATTTGTAAAGCATAATTGAAATAATAAAAGTAATAACATTCATTAGTACAACAATGTCCATGTCTCATTATAATAGTAAGAAAATAAGAAGACAATCTATTTCTCAAACTGTTATTTGAATTGGGTCAAACATATTAAATACCTATATCCTGAATAGGAAACTGTTACACCCAGACAGCCTTTCACTTCCCATTTAAAGTCCACAAACACAACAATACCCAGAATGACCTGCTGTTTTCTGAGGGTCCAGTTTTGACTTAGCTGAACAGTGTGAGATCCCGCTCTTTCTGTTCTGTGTATCTGGGACAATGTCAACATGCGATACCACTGTTTGTCTTTAATGTATAGAACATACTTACTGCACTTAGAGAATAAAGTGACAGTGATTCAGAGGTACCCGTCTCCCAACTTTAAGGCCAATCCTCCCATCACATCCCATTACCTCCTATATTCATTATCCTCATTCTTATTCCTTGGGTGTGTTTGATTTTTATGTCCTAATAAGCCAGTCTTGATATGATAACAGATGGTGTTTCATTTTGTCATGGACCTGTAGCAAAAGTGCCAGGAGTTGTGATGTGTTTGATTTTATTAGAGATGAGATTTAGCACATACATGCTACATTACTGCAACAGAACTCCCATTTCTCATCTGCAGGAGAAAATGAAACTGTGATGAAATGTAATATAGTCCCCCTCAGGCAGAACTGGAGGGACTGGGAATTGCACCACAATAAATCTAATGGATATTACTGCACTCAGTTCACCCTCTCTCTCTTTTTTTTTTTTTTACTTGCTATTTCTCCCCCTCTCCCCCTTTTACCTTCTCTTCTCTTTTTATTCTCTCTGGCTGTGCAAGCATGCTCAGATTACACACATATACACAGTCTGATATATACAAATTTACATTTGTCTAAAGAGCCTGTCCCTGCTTTCACAAAAATTCACTTTATATTTACCATCAGATCCATTTTAGATCGCCCTAATGGATTTCAATTACCAGATCTAAACTTGAAAGCTAATGAAGTAGATGCCTTTCTCTGCCCCTTGCTGCATCCTAAAAAGCATGACAATTCAGAGAACAGAGAGCTATATATACAATTCATTATCAAAGCATTATATAAAGAAGTGGCTGGCATTGTGGAAACATATTATTACAAAATGCCCTGCACCATCAAATGCAACAGAATGGCTGATAATCGTGTTCATTACTATAACAACAAAACATCAAAAGCAGTAAATGATAGCAGAATATATTTTCACAGTTCGGATTGGTTACTGCTCTTGTCTCATTTAAACACTAAACTCCACAAAATACTGTTGCTCCACATCAGGCTTTTTAATATAATATGTGCAGATTTTTTTATTTTATTAAACATTTTCTCTTATTATTGCCTGAACATTCAGTACAAATGCCAGTGTGATATGAGTATGCTTTATCCAACAAAGACAGGCTGTTTCTAAAATGACTCATGAGCAGTTGCTGATCTGCCACCTCTATGGTTAAGGTTTGGTTAAATTTAGGCAACTATAAGTACTTGAAGAAGAAAAGAAACTCATTGGGGGAGTTGCCTTAGGGGTTGATCAGACAGAGATCCATCGCTAGAGGTGCAGCCGCTTCAAAAGCGCCTTGGCAAAGTATTTTAGCAAAACAGCTGGTGCGCCTGTAGAGAAGGGCTGCGTGCGCAACTGGACGTTCAAAAATGATTATCTGTTGCTGCGCTACTGGATGAGGAGGGAAGTTTTGGGGGTTCACGACATCTAAAAATAAGGGAATCTCTTGTGTTGTGTCTAAAAAGTGAAAATGTGATAACTCACTTATTGTATTGCTATTGTTCCCTAAATGAATACTGCAGGTATACAATGTAAGTACTATCTATTAAGTATAATTACAGTACACATGCATTTTACAATTTTTTTATTCATTCTAAAGTAATGTTCTCAGTGTAAATGCCTTAAAGCTGCACTGATCAATGTCTTTATATTAACAATGGGTCAACTTTTGTAATGTCAAAAGGGTCATTGAATCCACGGAGAAATATCACTTGACTCTCCAGTTGCTTTCAAGTGTTTATCTTGCAGCTAACTGTATTGGTCATGCCTTTCTATCTCACAACTCATCGATAATGTTTCTACCCACACACGGCAGATGTGTTCAAAGAAAAAGCACTGATGTACACTACCTTCATAACACCAGGGCAGACAGACATAGTTAGCAACTAGCTAATGAACAACTTGGAGCATGGAGGAAGATATTTCCCTCAGGGGTTGGTGGAGACCAGAACTAAAGCTAGCTAAAAAGAAAGTGAATACAGGGCTTAAATTCATCAGGACAAAAGCACAACTTTATGTGAAATGTTGCTCCCTGTTTGCTGGATGGATCGTGAACATCTTTGCCAAACAAATTCATCATATTATTTACATTATATTATGATTGATCACAATAGCTTATGTGATTTATAGCTTGTTTTACCGTCACCAAGTGGAAAAGAGAAAAAAAAAATCAATTAATTAAGGTTGAAAAAACTGGCAATAAAAAGTACAGTAAGTACAAGTAAAGAGAAGTTGTGGAGATGACCTACATCTAATTAGAAATGGCCTAGATCACTCTAATTAGGCACCTGTAGATGACTGTGTTTGTACATTTAGTCTGCCAGATCTTCTTTTCCATCTGATCTTCCCAGGTTCTAGATGATACTTTAAACCACAGTGTTCAAACATACTTCAAATGCGTTGGACATTTCTCTGTGAGGAAGTCATTAATTCTTAGAGTAATAACAGCCTGCAAAGGCAGAAATCTTTGTATTAAAGGACCAATAACTGGCAAGCTGTCACATCTTAACGAGACTCTTAATTACATCCTCATTTAATGCAGGTATATTGGAAAGGTCAAGCAGTTAAAACTATTGAATTAAAAACACATAGAGCTACTTTTGAGGCAAATACAGAACCGTGTGCCGCATAATTAGACTCATCGAGACTTTGCTTATGACATTTGTTATATTTAATTCAAAGCAAGCTAACATATACTTGTTCGTTAATACACTTTACACATAAATTGTACTGCACTGATTGAACCTAACCAAAGATACTTACCAAAGTTACTTGTACTGTTACTGTAGGTTACTACAAAGTCAATAAGCTCCTAAAGAGTGAATATTCATTGTATTGGTGTTACATCTGATCCGTCAGTCATACTGTGTGTCTTATATTGACCCTTTGCACTGCATTTGAGGTCCTGTTATCCTTGTAACATACAGTATATGCCTGTATTATGTATAGTGTTAATCAAGTTGTCAATATGCCTCTACAGCAATGTCACCTACACAATGTATATAGTGCACTTGGCCATTAAAGTGATTCTGATTAGCATTGCAATAGTGAGTCCTTGCCAGGTTCAAGCACCTCTGCTGTCAAACATTGTAGGATACATAGAACTAGATTGTCACAGCTTGCCCTTATTAGTCTTATATTATTCTGCTTCTGTATGTTTGGATATAAACATGCTTTTAAACCAAATGGTAGCTTGGATTAAAATTTTCAATCCTAGCCTTGCATGAGGAAACATTTAGCTAACATTTTCTCCTTTTTTATACACATTTTCTTTGTGAACTCAGCCTCTCGACATACATTTTGTTTGTGTTCTTGGAATCAAAGGTCAAAGTTTGTGTCTCGGTTTATCAAAGAAGTGTAAGAACAAAGCAGGGGTATATGCTGAATCTCTTGTGTGAAGATAAAGAATCCAGAAGGTAGGATCTCTGTTGTCTTAACAGATGGTGTAACACCTACACTGCAGCAGTCAATTGCTCTTTTGTTCTCTTGAGTATTTATAGCTAGCTCACCCAACCTTGCCAGCTTTTCACTTCCATGTGCAGAGAAAACTGTGTTCAGTTATTTTAAATTGCGAGCCGGTGCAACAACTAATTCTGGATGATTAGAACAAAGTTAATGAGCAGCAGACTCTCTTCTTCATTTGTAGTTTCAAATGCTAATAAAGGATTTCAATTTCAGTTCAATTCAATTTATTTATCACATAGAATCATAAAAGAACAATTATAGTGAAATGTGGTTCAGTGGGCTTCTACAATACAATCTTAATGAAACTAAATAAGTAATGATAATAAACAATACAACAATATTAGAAATAAGGACTAAACAGTCATTTAGGATCCTAATGGCTTGAAGGTAGAAGCTCTTCCGGATCGTGCGGTCTTGTTCGGTGCTGTTTCTGTAACAGACAGTCGGGACGCTCTCAATGATGCAGGAGGCGAAGTTCTAAAGTATTTGGAATTTGAATTTCCTAAAGCGTCTGAGGTGAAACAGTCTCCAAATTGCCTTTCCCACCACAGAGTCAGTTACTGTTTTTAAGGAAAGGACATTACAGATATGGGCTCAACTTTTTAATCCATCTTCATTGTCAACCTATTGTACACTTTCATGACTAATGCTAATATACTGTACCAAATGCAGCTAATGCGCTAGCATCAGTTTTGTGACATTCAATAATGTATTAGGCAAGATGTTTATGTCAAACTAAGGCCTACATTAAAACAATATTACAACCAACGCACAGTCTTCGAACAATAAAAGCGTGACATGAAAGATTAGACTAAACAAGGTAACACACGTTTTCTTTTCAGCCAGTCACTTTATCATCTCATATCTTTTAAACAGCTGTGCCAATCACAATACCATATAATGAACTTTGCTCATCAAACCATCCTCTCCAATTAAGAAAACAATTTTCTTTTTTTATACAGCATATATAAAGCCCCATAAACACCCTGTCAAAGGCAGATGACGTGCCTTTTAAAATAGTTTTAGAGTTGTGGAGATATGGTTCATCATACTTTTCATAAGAAAGGATGCATAGTTTTAATTTGAAACACAACGATAAACATGCTAATGATATATTGCGTCATTCCAATAAAACATATCTCTATGATATCACATTCCTGATAACTCCTAATGATTTGCACTGCAAAAACTGTGAAACTAATAGAATATTGACGGGCAGCAGACATGTGGCTCCCAGCTGTCTATTCTCAGTGCAACTTTAAAGAGATAATCTTCATCACAATTTGTTGTCTTATGCCAACCTGTTTACATCCCAGGGCTTCATTTTTCATCTTTGCAGCATGCCTGCTGCACAAGTCACGAGGATATCAATCAACATTCTTCCACGAAAATAAGGAACTAAATCTTTTTTAATCGTCCTCTAAAATTATGGGGAGCATGTAACAAAAGAGAGTATGTGATCAAAGTATTAGTGGATACATACATCTGTCTGCTAACAACAAGAAAGATTATTTGTGGCAATTGGGTTCAAGTTCAATGAACTGTTGCAGCCATTTGTAGCCATCAAAAATGCAATACAAAGGTCTTTATGCTGCAACAGACATCTGTTATACTAAGCAAGTCAAAATTAGTATAATGCTAAATCCATAGCCTAGTGGTGTCACGTCATTCAAGGTCTAAGAAATACCCGTATGAAATAAAATGTTATATTTCGTACATTTTCCTGATGAAACAGCATTTGAAAGTTCCTTATCAAAAACAACAATTCAATATCTCCCTCAGAGTTGAAGGGTCTGTTGCTTTGATCACTGAACACACACACAAGGTCAATAGTTAAAATTCACTTAAAACCAAGAGATAATGTTTGGATTTTAAAAAAATCTCAGTGAACTCTGTGGGCATCAACAATACTGCATATTGTGCCTACCTGTCCATGCTGTGGCTTCCTCTTAGCCATTTGTTTCCCTTTTCAAAGGATCCACAGTGCTCTTACAGAGATGCTACTGAGAGTGCTCATTTGCATTTAACAAGAGATCAAGAGTAAGTGGCAGACAACTCTTGAAATTCATCTAATTTGCTCCATAAAACTATTGCAACCGTGTAATACATCCCATATTTCCATTGTAATATGAAGAGCTGTCTCGGATTGTTACATGAGCTAATTCAGTACATTTCATTTCACATAATCAGTGAAATCATTTGATTATTGATCTCGCTGATGAATGTGCATCAGAGGGGGCATAAATTAAGTAGCTGCCCAATAAATTACCTTTTCCAGCAGTTAACTTTAAAGGCATTTTCAATCAAAGTCTAATGTCGTTTGTGGCGTGATGAGGCAGTGTCTGGAAGGTAATTCAAATCAATATTAGTGGTTATATTCTATGTTAAGGCACTACAGCCTCCACAATCTCCAATACAGTGTAATGACTGTTTACTTTTTTCTTTTACTGTAATTGATTCATTCGCTGACAAAACTATTTTTTTTTTTATTACATATTGGATGTCAGCCAAGCATGTCATTTTCATATAAATGCCAAATAAAACTTTTTGATTGTTGCACATTTTATTTATTGATTCAATTTTCATATGTGCCTCTTCTAAATCATCATTTAAAGGTAGTAATCAATCACAAGGCTCCCCATAGCACTGAATTAGTGTAGTAAACTACCTCAAATACACACCAGAGTGTTGTGATGTAACGATCTTGTATTTGTTCATGCAGAGCAATTATTTGTTTTTCATTCGATATCAAACTTTTCACATATTTTCACATCACTTGGATCTTTGGTTGAGCGAACCAGGATCTGTCCAAGCGGGGAGTCCCATCTGCAGCTGATATTAATGCGCGGCTTCCAACCCGTAAGTACTGCTGACAGCTGCAGCGGTAATTAGCCCTAAAAGTCTGCATTAGATTTGTGGATATGTTAACATCAAGTTAAACATCAGAAAGAAAATCACATTAATTTGATGATGATTGGTGTTATCCAACAACTGTCCTGAGCTGGGAAACGATAGATAAGTGAATTTCCAAAGTCAGTGAAAGCAAATAGAAATCATTAAGTGTGTCTATTAAGTAGTGTTATAGGCAACAAGGGTATAATAGGCACAAGAATATTAAACAATTGGGCTGCTCTAATCAATATTTTTATAATAACAATGAATCAAATGACTATGAATAATGTGAAAGGTCTCGTTAGTAGCAAGGAACGTCCCTGCAGTCTTCCTTTGCTTGACTATTGCATCGTTCTGTTAATTGTTTGCTTTTTTGGCCTGCAACTTTATTGTTTTGCTCCACTCGTATTGCTCTCATAACATCATTTTTGGCCGCAGTATGCAGCTGTCTTTAGCAAAAAAGCTCTTAAGACCCACTGCTCAGCACCAAACAGCATGCAAAGTTAGCTAATGAATATAATTTAACATCTTAATAACCAGATATACCTACAGAGGTTATGTGGAGACCAAAACAGAGCCAATGTTGGAACTTCTCAGGTTGCCAGAAGCATCAAATGTTGCATCATATTGTGTATGCTAACAGGTCGCTATATCATCTTAAAAGTTTCATCAGTTGTGGCTTATGATTGACACATAGTCCAATATGTGTATACAATAAGTGTATTAAATAATAGAGCTTTATCAATAAAAACCTGATTTTATTAGATAATGGTTCTCTGAATCAGGTTATAATCAAATCAACTCATTACAGTTTCAATATACTGTAACCGGCAAAAATAATAAGTGGAACAACAAAAAAGTACTTAATGTTTGAAATGAAAAGCACGATGTCCGTGGGGGGCAGGTCAAACTCAGGCCCTTTATTGTATCTGGGGACAGTCACTTTCCTCTGGGATAGACACATTCTGGGCTGGACATTCACTTCCAGATGGCTGGGTCTTACAGCCATCTGTGGTTGCATGAACCAAATATAAGAAAGCACAAAATCAGTTTTTATTGACCCTGTGCCTAACATACAGAACAATTAGAGAAATGTTATTTTTGGACGGTTGGTATAAAAGGCACCCACTGGGCTTAATGTGCTTTCTCACACTGGGGTAAAATAACAATGTTATAGTTGACCATTTCTTAGCTATAAAGTACAGTCAGTTCTGAATATTCTCCTCAAATAAAACATATTCAGTAACCTCCTTGTTTTATTTCTCAATGCCAAGAACAATGAAAACAAATTAAAGTCTGAAAAACAGCTCAAGAGGCAATCCAAACAGTGGTGCATTAGCATGAATATCAAACAATCTTCTGTGTTGGTGAAACAACTGTAAAAACAAATCAACCGTTTTCATCCTGCTAGTGATTATGGAGAAACTGCTCAATATGTATTGGAGTTAAGAGCAGGGTCAACAAGCAGATTTCTTCCTATGCTAAATGTAAATCTTGTATTCAATAATGATATTAACTCAGTCTTGTAAATGCTGTCAATTATTATGGAATAAAAACATGGCCATCAAAACAAAGACTCATTGTGGTTAGTTCAAATTGCCTTAAACTCACAAGCACTCTGCATGATCACATACTAGTTTCCAGAATTCACAGGGTTGGACGTGTATGTATGTGTGTGTGTGTGTGTGCACGTGTGTGGGGGTGGGGTAGTAAAGGGGGGTTAATCACCCTTGTGAAAAAAGGAAAACCTACAAACAAAAGCGTTCAAAGGCCCTTTCATATGTTTTCCATTGAAATTTGGTGAATATTCTGTCACCGTGCTTTTGAAGTGATTGCTGAGCATACAGTTCAGAGAAACGCTCATTTGGGCCACTGCCTCCCCAGTCTTTGTTGTCATCTTCATTGTGCTTTGCTGACCCTGTGCTTTTCTAAAGAGCAACATCCCACACCTCCGATTAATGCCTCATTAGGCCTGATACTGGCTGTGAGCAGGGGTGGCGAGCATGTCTCACGTCTATTTAGGCACAACTCCCACACCCAAACTTTCACCACGGAGGAGAATTATTAAGAAGCCCCAAACCTGGGTACTGTTTAAGTCCCCTTTTCTCACACCCTCCACTTTGTAGCAGGGCCAGAGTGCACCTTTGGGTCTTTTTTTATTTCTTGAGGCTTATCTTGAATCTCTTCATGTGATTGTTTAACACTTCTATACTGCTTTCAATCATGTCAGCCTCCATGAAAAAACTAATTTGACTCTTACGTGACCGGTAAATGTGAGGTTTAACTTTGTGTATTATTCCATGGCCATTACCATGCATAAAATAGAGTGTAAACTTAACTGAATTGAATAGGCAAATCTCCCATTTTGCATAATAGTTGTTTCTCAAACAAGATACTAATAGGGGTCATTTTATTTGTTCATTTGTATATTAACGGTAGAAACCTTATATCTCTCAATTTGATGATTTTCTTTTTCACAGACAATGTAGTGTTCCTCTATGGGTTCAAAAAAAAAAAAATCTCAGAATTCTAAAGTTAAATAAACCATTCAAAACCCCACGAGATTATCTGATAAATGCACTGAAACAAAGCTGAAAACAAGGCTGGTTTTCACAAGACAGCAACAAGGAAAAAGCTCTGACTAATAAAAAAAATCAATGATACAAAAGTCCAGATAAAAAATTGGTTCTAAAGATATTTTAACTTTATTTTACTCCATGGGTCTAGGGACTTAGAGGCTGTAGTACATAGTCAGCAGCTGATTGTGGGCAAAAAATCACTCTGAATCAATCTACTAAGAATATAAAGGCTGTATGATAACATACACATTTAATAGATTTTGGTTATAATTTTGTGAACTTAGTAGTAGTGAACAACATATTCTCTCTAGGTGTCTCTTTTATTTAATTTTTTTCTCCCTTCCTGTGCATTTTTCTTTTTAGTAATTTATCATTAACTTTCTATTTCCAAGGACACTGCTATATTTTATTATGCTGTTTGATTGTGTGTATCAGTTTCATTTTTTAATATACCAGAATACAGCTCTCATTTATTCATCTCCCATGCTCCTCTGCTGTTGTGCGAATAGCTCCGAGACACGGCTCTACCAAGAAAATATTCCTTTCTTACTTTTCAGATGATCTATGAGAAGTCTCATTTAACGGTATTACAAGTTAGTACAGGCCTTGATCTCCGGGGGAAAGCTAAGTCTGAAGGTTGTACTGGTATCTGTTGAAGAGATAGAAGCATGTGCAGCTATGAATAATGAGAGTTCTGGTGAAAAACTCTCAATATGATGAAAACAAAAAAGTCTTAATTTGAATTATTACTGTGGATGTAAGTGCAAGCTACACTTAAATGTTATTTTCAGAAAATTGCACAGTAGGTTTAGATGCAGTTCACAACACAGCGGAACAGTAGACCAAATAAAATCTAGTGACAACAACATAGATTTATACACTGCTCAATACCATATATTATCCCCACTGATGTATATTGATTGGGTCGTGACAGGTGATTGGTTGGAGCAGCCATGTTGTTGTGTTGAGAGATGGCTGGCCTCAGCTTGTGCAGTCGTCCTCAGGAGGACCATCTGCAGCTCACAAACAGACAAACTATCTGCTCTCCACATGTGCAGAGCTGAGAGAGCAGCTTCCACCACACAGGTTTTTAATAATCAGTGCTGTGTTCCTTGGAAGCATGGCTGGCAAAATGTTGTCAACATTGCCAAGAAGTGCTACCTCCTTTAAATAGGCAGAAATTAACAAAGTGAGCTTTATCACCAAAAACAGGGTACGTTACACCGTTGCATAACTGCCGCTGTCATGGAAACAACAGAGTGGTTGGACCTCAAAGCCAACTTTTACAAATTTGTGACTCATGTTAACAAGCCAAAGGTTAGGTTGATTATCAACTAAATGAGGAAGTGTGCGTTTGTTCTGTACGGAGCTCAATGTTCAAATCAAAACAGAACATGTTTGCTGGTTACTTAACTGTTCTGTAACGCTGCTCTCTTTCACGCAGTGTTTTGAGCAATAAGTCTGTTAAAAGATAAGAACAATGAACCTTAACAAGTGTTTTTGAAGCATCTACACCATACAACAACCTCTGCACAAGCTTAACATCCAGCACATTGCTATTCGCAGAGGAAATACTCGAGCAGTGCCAATCAGCAGCAACTCTGGTGCATGTTAGAAAAGATTACAGAAGTCAAATGGCCTTTTCTCCCATTGTGAGTGTTAAACTGATCTTGACAGCCAGTCATAGATGTTGAATTCGCGCTGCCTTCACCGCCCACCAAATCTATAAACTAAAGCAGGGAAATCTTTGAGGTGTTCGTCTCAGAGTAGGGGCCCTGAATTTCCCCCTAATCCCATACCCCCCTCCTATTCATAAGAATCATAAAAGCCATGCCTCAGTACTGCACTGCATTATCCCCTTCTTTTTTTAGCTGCGGTGGTCATTTGTCGTGTGATTAGCGATGAAAAAACGAGCCGAACGTGAATTAAAGAGAAATAACAGCATGGTGAATGACCTGGATGTCGGTCAGAGGGAGGAAGAGGGGGCCGGGGAACCATGCTCACCAGGACCCAGACAATGGACCCCATCGGCCCTGATGCGGCTTGACAAGTGAATGACATGCTGAATGGTTGCCATGGGAACAAATGTGTTGAATTTTATGCATGCATATTCTGTTTTGATTCCCCCCCCCCTCGTTCTTTTTTTTTTTCATGGCTGAGGAGATTTGACTAATGGTGTGCTGACTCTAAACAGTGAGCTGGATGGGGCTGCACAGGGAGCCCCTTTTTCCACAGCTTCACCGGACATTGTAGCCCAGCTTAATGTTAACGCCTCAAAGAGTATTAGCTTAGCGCAGCTAGAGCTCGGGAGGAGATGAGTCTGGGTGAACAGACAGCAGTGCATTAGCTTCTAGAGGAAGGGGGTTTCCAGTGCTAATGATCTAATGACAAATTCTCCAGCCCACTTTGTTGAACCTCATACCCTGTGGGCTGCTGTGGATTTTTGCCACAGACGGCTGGGATACTGCACGCACCATAAACAGCACTGTTGGGACGTTGGTTACATTCCATCTATATATAGTAATTTACTGTTCAACACATCTGACAGTGCAGGTGTTAACTTTTCAGCCAACACTTATATGTTTGTGATAAAGTGGTATTGTGCAGGATCATCAGTACTGTATATAATACAAATCAGGCACTGCTGTGGTGTTTTTGCACTGCATTTCCCAGAAATCAACTGTGAGTGAAACAGTGTATTGAACACTGTGGATTTTTACTTTGTGAGTTTCATTATGATGGCATTTCTGTAGGTGGTTCTCATTTCTTTTACTGTTCTGCAATGATAAATATCACAACTCATGATAACCACCCTGTTCTTCTTCTGCTGTGTTTGCACAAAACATAAAACACATTACTTTTAATGCACCAGACTTTTCCCCCATAAAGGGCCACATCAAACACTGTCTGTGTACAAAAAAGTAAATGCAAAAACTTCAAGATAAGGCTAATGTTATATACTTTTGTTATACCCTGTCTGCATAAGCCCATTGGTTTCTACTGATGATGTAAACCTTTAAAACTGGGTTATATACATATATTTTTAAAACAGGCAAAAATAACCTAAAACACCTGGGCACTAGCAGCCGTTCCTCAAACAGCAGGAGATATAGATTTAGAGTGTATTTATTGGGGACTATTTTCGGTGACTGTGTTCATCAACACAGGCTCATTGATGTGTTTTGATAGAACAAGATATATCAGGCATTGGCTATACACACACACCATGTCATAGAATCAATGCTAATCCTTTAATTAACTGCAAATAGGTCAGATCACTAATGTGTTAAAGATTGAGCAATGCTGCATGACAACACACATCTGACCTCCTCATACTGAATGTTAAAGATTATTACCACTAGTAAGTAAACTGGTTCTACTGATTGCCATCAATAACTTCTAATGTATTTTGTATAACGTAAAAATTAAGACAAATATGTATTCTCTGAAACCATGTCCACTTTTGTGTTGAAAATCTTAGCCCCTCTATAATCTTGTGCTGCACACAAGTGTTGAAACCCCAGAGTGTGAATGCTGGTTAATATGTAATGTATTGTGCAGCCCTGTTATCAGGAGCCAGATAACCTATCTTAATGCTGTGATATTTTTAGCCTCTGAGTTTGGTTTGTTTCCAGTTTGCATTTCAGCGCAAGGACAGCAGTGAAGTTTTGTGAATAAGAAGGTGAATAGTGTTCACAGAAAACACAGATCCCCTGTCTGTCGCTGACTGCGGGTTAACTCATCCAGAGAACAGATTATATGCTGTGTCGGGCCTCACAAAACCCCATTGATGAGAGGGGAGAATCATCACAATCTTCAACAATACTTCGATCAGACACCTAACACAATGAAACTGAGCATGTGAGGAAAATAGTCCCCGTGATGAAACGGACATCTGAAACATTTTTCCCCCGTGCACCAATTTATCATTTTCTCTCCTGGATAATAGAAAGCAATCTTCCAACCCATGATTACACTTTCCAAGAAACCATATTCCATGTAAGGTAAGACGTGCTCTGTGGACAGGATGAATATCTAAAGTGCCAATCATGGAGTGTATGCACTCAAAAGCCAATAATGCAAAAAGATACATGACAGTGCATCCTCTATCTTCACTGAGAAGGGAATAAATATTGTCTATTAGTAGCAACAGTACACATATCACAACATAGCAGTGACCTGTGGAAAATATATTTCTGTTGTTGCAGCGCGCACACACACCTCACCACATTATGTTCAGCCCATTTCACAGATAGAGCTACAACATGATCATTTCAGCATGCTTCTGGAGCTGAAACTACATCTATTTACATTTTCATAATGTATGTGAGTTTCAATCCAGGTCGTTTGAAAAATATGACTTTAGCTCCAAGCTGAAGCTATTAAATGTTTTTCTACTGACAATATTGTCACATTAAGATCTCTGAACATTAAAAAGAGTGCAATTCATCACAAGATGCGATTTGAATAACTTTAAAGTGTGCAGGGCTGTTAGCAGTATCATTAGAGGTTACCATCCAGATACTGTCTGACATTATATACCTGCAGTTAAAGGTGTTACCAATAATTTTAATGTCATGAATATTATTTGAATAAGAATAATACATTGAAGTAATGTTAATAAGCTAAATGAGCTAAATTGGTGTTTTTCAAATATGAAAATAATAAGATTCACCATTTCACCAATTTTAGTTTATAGAAAAACTGTATTCTATAAAAAAAAACAAAAAAACAGATAAGTTTATGATTTGTATGATCATATCTTGCATATGACTTTAATTATCTATCAAAAATGTATATTTATTTAGCATTCAAAACCTTCAGACACAAATAGTCTGTACAACCTTGTTGTACATAATAATTTGCTTTCAAGCCATTTTGTCTTTCAAACAATAAGTCAGTTATATTCTGCTTCAATCAAGCCCTTTAGACTTGTTGTTCACATTTGTCTGCTGCATGTTTAGGTATATTTTAGCAATTATGCACTATTTATAACCTTATTCATTACAGATGTGTGTTGTGTTTATACAGACAGAGAGGGAAGGAGAGATAGAGAGAAATATGGGGGGAGGGCGAGGAGGAGGAGAGAACACGCCACTGAATGTCCCAAGCCATTAGAACAAGGGATATTTCTGGTTGACTGAGCAATTCATTCTCGACATGTCACATTGAATTTCTTCCATTATAAAACACTGCTGCCTTCTCCACTCCAAAGGCAGATTGCCTGCACCTATTTCACCCAGTGAAATATTGCTTCTCCCCTCAAACAATCTTTTTCATCCCAAAGTTGTGGAAAAAATGTTGAAACAGTGATTAGTCTACATTCACAGTGCACAGGATATTCTTTGGGGTTTTCATACTTTTGCAGACTGCACAAGCTCATACTTTATGATTCAACACGTTGTTTTCAAATCTGAGTCAATGTGTGTACATCATCATCAATTCTGATGGTGCCCCCATATTCACTGTTGCATGGTCCCTGCTTTTGCCATTCCATTTTAGGTGTTATTGATGTGATATTAGACATCGCAGAGACAACAAGAATCAATTTGTTACTGTCAGCCTATATGGGGCTTTGGTGCTGAAGTCAGAGTTTTACACTAAATCTATCTGGTGACACACGATGTAAAGAGGAGGACAGAGTCTTTTGGCTGAGCCAGTTGTATGATCTTTCATCCTCAGCTGCATCTTGTGCTTAGCTCCAGCACTTCACAAAACCCTGATACGGGAAGCCTGACTTTGCTCTGTGCCTCGACAGTTCTGACAGACCAGCAACAGAGATTGATGTTGCCCAGATAGAAAATAGAGGAAGAATGGCAATTATGTCAGGCTAGGAGAAACATGTGTCTGTGCGCTGCAATACAAAAGGCTCTTGCTGCATTGTTATCGTTCTCAATAACCCAAGGTGTGTTTGGGAGTAAATGGATTGTCTGTGGAGAGCATTTCATCCTTTATATCCCTCCCCTCTTTTCCTCTCCTTCTCTTCTTTCATTCTTCAGTTTTCCTCTGTTTTTTCCTCCCTTTTCTCTCTTTTTTCTGCAAGAAAATACCACTTTTTCTATTGTTTTTGAATGCCTTTTGTCTCACTTGCAGAGAATTACATTCTCTGATTCAGTCCTACTGTATATGCATAAAAAATATTTCTATATGTCCTATATTTATCTTTAATCCAGCTCATGTCAAAATACATACTCTTATTTGACTATGGGGAATCATCATAACTCATAGCCAAGCTTGAGTCATGGCAGTACATTCAAACTAACTGCTCTTTCATAATCAGTCACCGACAACATATGTGGGCCTTGTGGTCCACATGCTCCATATAGAAATTATCTTAAAGCTATCATTATTGCAAATCTAAATTCCACCACTCAAGAACACATTGGATGAGCTCCAAGTTGTAGCCCATAACCACTCTCTTGAAGTCCTATTTCACATTCCAATGAAAGGTGCAGCATTATAAAATAAAAAATAAAAAAAACAACTTCTCCACTATATACTGTATACTGATTTCATTTACCAGCACTCTGCAGCTATTCATGGTTCAGAAAACACAACCATTTATGAAGAATTTAACGACACAGTCCAGTGCTTGTCCAATCGAATAGAGTTGGAAGGGATGAGAGAGTTTGTCAGGGCCCTGGTGAGTCTACACTAATGGAAATGACAGTTTTGGAGAGAGACAGTAGAAGGGTCATGGCTCGGATCCAGCCACCCCTCTGTTTCTCTCCTGTCCAAACTGGCTGCCCTCCTGAGCCTCGTCTCGCACAACTTAATGCGTCGCTCTACTGAAAACACTGCATTTGTCCTGACATAATTACACTGTGGAAATCAATTACACTGGAAAAATATCAGTGGTGGAAATCATTAAATTGGTTGTCAGCAGGCACCATCAGCAATTAGTTTTGTCTAGTTAACTGACTGACTTACTTTTATTTAAATGAAGGTCTGAAGTATGGTGTATGCTTTAGTTTACGTTAGCAAATGGCTTACTTTGAAAGGTTGCATGACATGTCATTTATTTGATGGCAGTATATTCCCTCTGCATGGCAGTTTAGGAACCAAGACGCTGTGAGAATTGAGCATGGAGGATTTGGATTGAAATTAACTGCTTGCTACAAATCAAAGATGTGTCACTCAACCACGGACAGCGCCTAGTTAATTTATGAGCACAGAGATGAGCCTCTTTCTCTTCCAGACTCATCTATATCAGCAAATGGCACATTTATATTCAGCAGAATATGAGGTTACATTTTGTTTTACACCTGTGTTGACATTTAATTCAAAAGACAACGGCCAAGAGGGCAAGGCTATTCTAAGACCCATTTTAATGTATTTCAACATTCAGCCATCATAAAAATGAGCCCCGATTTTATTGTGATAATGGAAAAGTAGACTGGAAAAGTGGATTTGGAATTGGTTTGCACATAATATCTTGTGCTATAAAAATGAGATTTGCAGCCATAGGGGAAAACAAATCAAGATCCTTTCTTCAGTTATTGAACCATGGAAGAGAAAATGCAGTTATTTTAATGTAGCTGGAAAATGATCCTGTGTTCATAGTGCCCATGCACTGTGTCCGTCTTGGTGCTCAGAGCATGAGGTGATTGTCAGGCAACAAACATGCGTCTTTAAAAAGACGTTCTGGGAGGAATTGAGAAAATAATACGTGTACTCTTCTTACCAATACGGTCAAATCGAACTCAACTTGTAAACCAAACACTAAATTGTAAAATAAAACACCAAAAGTGTTGCTTAAGTTTTCCTGACAGTGGAACTAGTGCTGATATTTTCAAACCTGAACAGACTAGTAGCTTGACGTAGCCTGCAGGTTCAAGCCTGTACTTCTATTTGTATTCAACGGGCAATATGTAGATTTAGATTTGTGTCTTAAGGCAAACAACCCTCAAGCAGCACAGTATTTCATTTCATGCTGAGCATTCAGTTGCAGTGCGGCATAAATATTCATGAGGATTTCTCCAAACCCATGATATAAACATAAGAATATGGCCAATGACAGGCATTGGAGAATGGTCACACTGGATCAAATAGAATTACCTGCCTTTGATGCTGCAGAAGTATCAGCATTATTACTGTGATTAGAGGACATATGCAAGACAGAATAGGACTTGTTAAAATACTTCTCCATTCTCCCTCTGTGTGAGTTTTGCCACAAGCAAAGCAAAGTTCAAATGGGCTGGGATGATTAGAGCTTTCCCAGCCAAACCAATAATGATCTGAGGTCAATATCAATTGTAAGGGGTTGTTGAACTTTTGTAAAAGACAGGTTCATGCATTTTATATTTCTGAAAATGAAGGCCACAATTCCCATAAAACCCTTTGTTTTATTCAAGTGTCCACAGTCATTGCCAGACTAAAGCTAACAGGAATGTGCCTTAGATACAATAACTACCAGTGACCTTCCACTAAATACTGGCACTAAGACTGCACTAGTGGCTCTGTGAGGCTGCACTTAGGTTGAGTGGTGCTTTGAACTAAATGCTAACGCTTACATGCTCACTGCTAACATGTTGATGCTAATCAGCTATACTGTTACCATGTTTAGTTTAACATTTGCTATTAAGCGGGGAACACAAAGCACAACAATGGGAATGTTATTAGTTTTGCAAATATTCATCAAATAATCATAAACCAAAGTACTGGATAAATTAAAATTATGACCTGATGATGGCGCTAGATGGAAATCAAGGGATCACCAAAGTCATTACAATTCATCCCAAGGGAGGCATGAATGTGTGTACCAAAATTCATGCCATCCAATAGATGCTGAGACAATTTAGTTAAAGCCCCAAATGTGAACCTCACGGTGGCCCTAGAAAAACTGTCAGGGGATCACCAAAGTTATTACAATTCATTGTCTGGGAACCATAAACCATGCCTTTCCCCAAATTGGTGCCAATCTATCTTATTAACTGTAGAGATATTTTACTGGATAATTGAAAACCTTGACCTATTAGAGCAGTTAGGAGAAAAGCCACGGGATCCCCAAATGCTTTATTTATCAGATTCATCCTCTGAGCACCATGAATATACAGTATGTGCCAATTTTAATGGCAATCTATGTAATAAAACATTTCACTAAAAGCCAAAAATGTCAAACTCCTGGTGGATCTGGGGGATCACCAAAGTCAGTAGGATTCATCCTCTGGGTATCATGAATGTCTGCACACTGAACACTGCATTCCACTACATCAAGTGGTTGAGATATTTCAGTCAGGACTAAAGTTGTGGATGGAGACACCGATCAGGAGTCATTTATGAGTCATGATGTATACAGCCAGTGCCAACACTCATTGCCACTTATAGAGTGTAGTAGTAGTGTGCTATGTATGTAGAAGGGTAGAAAGTATTGGTATGGATCAGTGTGTATCTGTCACATCTGACTTTCATGCAGTAAATCCTGCAAAGAACTGGAGTTTGTGTCCTGTCACAGACCTGAAATCAACTTTTGACTTTTTATTAACTGAAACTACAGTCAGTCAACCGTCACTGTTCCTTAGCTGCCTTAGCTGGCATTAGTCCGTAAAAGATATGTTGACACTGAATATATTCATAGTTATTCAATAGATTTTGAAGAGTCCAATGTGGACATTATGGAAACAGGGTTTGTCTGTGTACATGTGTCCACAATATAGTAGACTGGAACTAGACCTCAGAATGTAATCACCTTTGTTGTCATCTCTCCTCACTTCCTTCCTTTCACCTTTCTACTGTCAGCTGTCAAAGCCAAAAATGCCAATGCCAAAAAAATTGATTCACTCTGCAAAAATAACTTCCTGCAATGGAGGAAGTCTGTCTAACATTACAAAACATTTTGCCCCAGCACAGTATAAAAATACCTTTGATGTTTTTGATGTCACAGTGCAGTTCAGTACAGTACAGTAGCATGTCCAGCTCAAGTAGAGAAGTGTAAAGGAAACATTTATATTGTGCACTCTAAGATAGAGAATATTTATATATAATGTATGTTTGAATTATACTTTAATCAAGCAAATGAAAGAAGCAAAAAACAAAACAAAACAAAAAAAACAACAACATTAAGTCAATAAGAACAATTAACATTGGAACCAGAATTGATTGAGATGTGAATGATACACAAACCTACAACAATGTGCCTCGATTGAAAAAAATGTTGAAAAAAAAATGTTGAAAAAATGTTTTTGCTCCAACCTGCTATATGAGTCAGTGTAAGAATCCCATTTGTCATTTCATATTTTGTAGACTATGTATTGAATCACACTGCATACATTAACATACCTGTTGTTTTTTTAATCACTTCCTGCCTTCATGATGTGTTGACACTCATACTGTGCAGAGAATAGGTTATAATCTGTGTAAATGTGTTTTCTTTGTATGATAAGGTGACAATTACTCTGTGAACACTGTAATTTACATGTGAAGCAAAACAAAGACCTGCTTCTTCTCTGTTCAGACTATGAGACAAACAAAAAGACGTTTGCCCTGACATGTTATGGAATAACTGATTGCATTCTACAAGAGCCCAGAACTATTAATCATCATGCATTGGACGTTCATTACAAAAAACTCATTATGCTGGACCATTTAGAGCGTGCGCAGCTCTATGGGGCACATTTATAATATTTTTCATGAGCAAACCTTTCTGGAGTAACAGATGTTCTGTCAAAACAAAGTAATTAATATTTTTGTGGCTCACTCTTTGCATTGAAGTAAATACTTTAAAAATGCATCACACTCTACCCTGATATAGTAATGAAGTGCATTTATTTAACTGCAAATTTAAAGGGTCAGTCCACCCAAATCACAAAAAATACACTATATAAACACTTTCCCTCTTACTTCAGTTTATTTACAAGAATCTTGAAATCTCTGCTTCTTAAAGTCACTCTTAAAATCACCTACCACCTCCGTACTATAGACTTTAAGTGAATTCTGTGATGCTTACAGCATTTGGACAGTATCACATCTTCCCTATCTTCTACATTCAGTAGAAAATAGTTCCTAATGAAATCTGCTGACAGTGAGGAAGATGCAAATTCAGGAAGCTCATCTATGTGCTGTAGCTGCTCAGCATGAAGAGCCATTTAGGCTTTTATGCAGCGTTAAATCAGCAAGTCAGTAAATTGAGTGAAGCACAGACTTTATCCTGTGCAAATGTGCCACCAAAATATAGACAAGGTTCAAGTCACCATAGTCCACTGCGAGCAGTAGCTGGTTTATTTTATTTAGGCTATAATAAAGTGAATAATTTTACCAGATTTTGGTTGTCAATGCAAATGTTTGTAGTTTTGATGGTTTGTTTTCTCATTAAGTTATATTTTGTAAGTCATGTTGTGTAATGAATGAGTACACGATTTGTTTATATTTCTATATGTTTATATTTATGCATTTACATACTTATTACAAGTATGTGCTTTCTCATTAATTGAACCAGAATGGGTTCTTGTTTTGATTAGGCTCTTTTTTTCAGTCTTATACAGTGTTGATGTGAATACATATAAATATATTCAACAGAAAACTTTAAAAAACCTCCGGAAATCTGAAATTATTAAAAGAAAACCGAAGCATATAATGTAATTACTTCCCGGATTTAAGAGGATGTCAATCAAGGGCGTATCTTGGAATCGCTTAATGGGATATTGAAATATCCTCTTCCAGCATGTGGCATGGAAAGCAAGCACTAATTAGTATGAATGACGAGTGCTAAGATGACTAATGCTGCTGAGGACAGGTTTTAATTGAGAATAATATAATGAAGTGTCCTGCATATTTGTCAGTATGCAGTCCTTGTTTCTTGTAATAAAATATCCAGCGGTACGTCAAGCAACAAAAAGGTTTTTTTTTTCTTAGTGCACAGGTGTCATTCATTATTGGTTCATTCGGGAAATAAGCAAATCATTTAATTTTGTGTGGAACTCTTGAGGAGGGGAACCAAATTTACTAACTAAATTGTCTTTGCTTATTGTTATGTTTCAATTCAACACACAATATGAATAATAAGTAGGAAGGGAGAAATTACAATTCAGAGCACCATGCTCTACCTCTAATGTTTTGCAGATAACATTTGGTACAGTTTACCTATCAGCAGTCTTTGAATACAACAATATTTCCATGAATTCAAAACAAACAGTTGCTTGGGGCATTCATTGCATTAAACATGCTGCAAATCCAGTATGAATAAAATGAAGCTTGTTTACTTTTAATGTCTAATCTCCCTCATTATTACTGAGAAGTGTAATATAGGCAATGGGCCCCAGGGGCTTGACATAAAATGCAAACAAAAGAGGTTGGAGGGAAGGAATAAGAGTGCGGATGGAGGCTAAAATCACTGCAAGATAAGATATTATAAGATGCTAGCTAGCTGTAGCATGCAGCAGTTTCAATCAATAGTGAAGCCAAAAAGGTATCCAATGCCGCTTCTGATATGTGACCGGGCAACAATTTTGACCAAAACTTCTGTTACAGTCTACTTTTATTGTTATTAGAATTTTAGCTTGCTACCCCAAGTAGCATCACAGCTGCTGGTCTGTACAGTAATAGCCAGCTTTGTCAACACTTTTCCACTGAAGGTAGCTAGCACTAACTCTGGCTAAAAAGTGCCAGATGATGTCATGTGCTAATTTGCATATTAACGACACCATTACATAATTTGCATAAAGCTTTGCGGTTGTGTCAGTTGCAGTGCAGGGAGAGACCACTTTTAGCCATATAAAGGGTAGATATTAAACTCTTTAGCCAAAGAATCACAAACCTACTGCATGGACAGCTTACATTTGATGTAAACAATTTTCTTCTTGAAATCTACAAAGTGAGAGAGGAGATCAAATAAACTATTTCAATATTTACAGGATCAAACAAACCATTTACAAGATACAGTAACATCCTAATCCAGAGAGAAACCTGTCTGCCCCACATAATACACCTACTGCCAGTGAGCATGGTGAAAAAGGAGAAGGAGACCTTGTTGTTGACAAAAGAGCTGTGCAGTGGGCATGTGAATGAATTACAATATACAGTATATTATATATATATGTGTCTGGCATTTTTCACAGACGATTGCTAATTTTGGCTCTAGCAGCAGCTATCGCAGTTCTACTACATCCCTATGTTTGTCACCATGAGCCACATCTTTCACATTTAATACAATTTATACATTATTAATAGAAAGTATTTATTAGTACAGCTTTCCTAGTTCATACATATGCATGCTGTGTACAATGGGGCTGATTTGCCCTGCAGAAGAATTGTATTAATAAGCTTTTGTTCCATTGCTGTAAATTGATCGAGAATATCATCCAGCTTGCCACCATCTAAAATGTAACAGTTTTGTAAGCGAATGTCTTCAGCCATAAAAAACTTTCATATAGCTACATGGTGTATTAGACTGAGACTTTATCTCAGAGCAAATCTCTCCTTATAAATAGCAGAGCTCTTCCTCATGATCGTGTTGTAGCTATTGTCATTACTTAAGGAATCTATCCAAGTGGGCAAAAGAAGGATAAAGATGATGTGTAATGACTTAAGGCCTAAAACAAATTCTCTACAGAGAGACATGTTCTCTGAGCTACTAAACAGATTATCACAGCTGAAACACCATTGATTAGGCTTTATTGCTTTTCTCCCCTTTCAGCCTCACAGCCTTTTAAGATTTTTAATAAAATGTAGATAATAACTGTAGAGCATAATTATTACCATATTTTATATGGGACACAGTATATTGTATTCAGAGCTGTGATGGAAGTTGTAAGCGACTTGTGTAACGGCTTGCTGTGAGGTTTGGAGTGTGTTATCCCCTCATGTTTTCAGTGTCTAGCTGCAGGCCACTGTCTATCTTTGAGAGGGTGTCAGACTTAAATTTGTCAGTGATGAGTGTATGTGTGTGTGCGTGTGTTCGCTCATGTGAGTGTGTTTTAAGTCTCAGTGGAGTGGCTGTTCACTAACACTCGACAGAAACGGCCACCAGTCTTGCAACTATGCCCATTTTTACTCTTCTAATAGCATGTATGATGTTTGTCTGAGAAGAGAACACTCCATGCTCTGAATTTAGTAACATTTTTCTCCACCTCGGTTGTGTCATGCTTCCTCAAAGAAAAGCAGTCTATTCCTCGCTTAATAAATAACAACTATACATAGATAGGAGCAATGTTTTTGTATGGAACAAAATGTTGTAGAGGTAGTTAATTAACCCTTTGGCACGGCTGACTGCGTAACATTAATAAGCAAATTTGCAAGGCCACTGCAAGTCAAGGTAAAGGGTGTGTTCAGTGTCACTGATGGTTTTGTCAACACTATTAATTATATTCTTATTAAAATGCATTACTACTTTCAAATAAGGGGTGCATGTTCCAAAATTAAATAAGATTACAGAAGAAGCAGATTCAACAAACATGAACTCAGGTACAACTAGTTAGTGTGCTTGATTTCATTGTCTTACAGTCTTAATCATTATGTCATTGACAGTTCAACTGCTGTCATTGTTTACATACCCAACTGTAACCTTCGCTGCTTACAAGTCAAACATTTCTAGTATCTCTAACTAAGTGTTGCTTTCATTTTAACCGCTTTCATTGCTACATTTTAACTGAAAATGAAACAGCGTCCTCCATTAGCCCCAATTAACAAACTAATTTTTATTCTTAAACTTAAACGGTTCAACTACTTTTTGCTACTACCATTTTAACTGATGTCACCGCTTGCAAACCACCTGACACTTCAACTTGTTACAGTGATATTCAGCTGACACTTCAACTGCTTTAATCTCTCTTCAACTGACAGTACAGCTACTTTCAGTGGTTACACGTCTACTGCTTTGATCTCTAATTGTTTAACTGAGAGTTCATCTGCTATCAGTGATTACGCTGTGACATTTGCAGTTACATTTATCACACTTTCACGATTTTAGCTCCCTTCAGGCTTGAACTTCAACTGACTTCACTCTGCATGTATACTTAAATTAATACTTCAGCTTCTTAGGCACTTCCATTTTCACCACTATTTTAACTGCCAGTTCAACATTCTTCAGTATTTCCACTAAATGAAATGTTATAACAACACATTTTAGCTGCAAACTAATTGTTTCTTACGTGATACGTTTTCTGGAGAACAAAATACTCTTCCTTCTTGTATCTCACTACATACTGATGAGTTAGTTCTGTTAGCTGTAGCATGCAAATTTTCTCATGGGTGATGGTGATAGTCATCATAATACCTCTGAGTATGACAAGTACCTGAGCATCGAATCAAACGTGATTTAAGATGACAAAAGTGAGATGCCAAATTTTCGTAACACTTCTGTTAAATTGTCTTCAGTGGAACTTCAGTGACGAAACATCAGCCTGCAGTCATTTGTGAAGGTGTTACACATTGACAGCATCACACACTTAACATGAAGGGGATCGTACAATAAATAAAGATTATTAGGTTAATTAATTATTTTGCATTTATTGCTCTTTTGTACCTCCATATAATTACTCTGCACCACTTTTATTGAATCTGAGCAGGAGCCAGCAGAAGATAATTTGTTTTCACGTTACCAAATGGTTCCAGTGTTGCCAGGCTGAGAGGAAATGACATATGGTAGAAAAGCATAATTCAACTGGCTGAGACACTGATACCCAACCATCAGAAAATAAATTAATTCTGCTCCCCGGCTGCACAGCCAAACAACATTAAAAACAGGAATAAATAACAACACAACCGGCACACACACACACACAAACACACACCACACTTGTGTCGTATTGAAAACCAAACATCCAATAACCAGGTTGAATTGGGAATGTAGAGGAGCTTGCTTATCTGATATGTGGTGTGTGGGAGACTGAGTGGGTTTTTTTTATGTGTCTGTATGTGCAAGAGTGAATGAGATTTGATTTGGTGGGCGTATCAGTGTGTGTAGTATGTGAAGGCATTGCTTCGTTATGCATGCGAGAGCCACTATCAAACAGGAACATGACGAAAAATGGTTTGCATATGCATCAATGTGTCCATAATTGCAAAGTAGATTTCTTGGCAACTATCATGGATTGTTGACCATCTCTAAGCAAGTACTGGAGAGTGTTCAAATGAGGATTATCTCCTCCAGCACAGCACAGCAGAGTTTAGCACTGTATGTCATTGATTATGCTTGCGTATATTACATGCCAACACACATCCCACTTGCATAGTGTTTCCTTCTGTCTCATAGCAAGTGCCTAAATGCACCCTCATGTAGGAAAAACAAACATGTATACTATCTGAAAAGGTGAAGAGATATAGTATATCCTTTGTTATTGCTATTGACGTCAATTAATGCGTTAAGCATAATTATAATTCAGAATTGTCTGGTATAGCAAGATTCAGAGGTTTAGAAACAACAGTAGAACACATTTGACCTTTGTCCGATTTTATATCCTCTATGTATAATAATAGTTAATGGGTGTGACCTTAAATGACCTTAATGACCTTAAAGGCAGACTGAAAAAGGACAAAACAAGCTGTGCAAGTTGTGTCTGAGAACCCTTTGTATTTACTGGAAGGAAATGGCACTCCCAATCAGCTACAGGTATTGTATCTTAACAGAATATAATTCATCTTTTGATAACAGGTTAATACCAAGCGGCAACCTCCAGTGCTGGGAAATGAAGCCAATGCGGAAGTGCTAAAAACTGTAATTCCTTGAGCGGCCGCTTGAGACAAGCTGCAGAAGTCAGTCGGTCTCCAAAAGCGTGCCGTATTAAAATGCGCAACTTCACAACAGAAATAAACATGTTTACAGCCTGGTTCAGACCACGGTTTTGGTCTCTATAGCTAATTTCCCTGTCCATGACAACTGTGAGGGGAGTGAATTTTTTTTTAGCTCATCCGTTCAAATGATATGAAGACTCGAAGTTGCGCATAATTAACAGTGTGATTGCTTGATTGACAGGTAGATGACTTTACAGATGACTCATTCGAGCACCCAGGCGTCATTCAGCCCCCCCCCAGGTCCACCAATAATCCACGTCTTTGCCCATATTTAGTTTAGCCGGGAGGCGGAAGAAGCAGTACTCCAACATGGCAGCGACCAGCGTCACATATTTTTGGCTTCAAAACAGCACTTCGGAAACCTACGGACGACGTCACTCAGGCTCTGTCCATTCTTTATACTGTCCTTGGTTAATACACCTAAAATGACAAGTCCTGGATAATTGTGTTATAATGTTGTAGTAGCACAGCAGACATTTTGACATGTCACAACAAAAAAACTCACGTGCGTATTAATGATAGCTGTATTCCACTTAGGGGAGTCCTGCTATTGTGCTTGCTGGTTCGCTGTCACGGAACTGGGCTGTTATTAAGTCCTCTTGTATTTTTTCCTGTTGTGACAGGTCAAAATGTTTACTGCGTAACCAGTCCATTGGGTAGCGCAAAAACATAAAATCTTGATGTAAATGCGCCTGTGATGCACTGACAATTCTGTTCATGTAAACCCTCTCTCACGGTGTTAAGAAATGCATTTGGCTACAGTAACTTCATATATAATTCACATTATGCAACAAGTCTTCAAGAAACTTATGACAGATTCACGAATGTAACTTTATTTTACTTTTGCGAAAACACTAAGTGGATATCAACATGTTTATCAAGGTTTAATAACGTTGAACATAATGTTTTTATGATGTTCTGTTACTGCACAGTTGAACTTTCAACAACACAGTGTGAGTGTATTATTTAAGTAATATCAAAAGCAGTGTGATTACCTCCAACTGTATCCAATTAAAATAACTTATTTCTTCCTATAGACCCTGGTACTTCCAACTGACAATGAATCAGTAGAAACAGTAACATCACATTATTGAATAAGAAAAGGGTTATGATTAAACACACAGAACAAAAAACACATTTTGACATATTTCAAAGCAGAGGTTTAATGGTTTTAAAGAAAATCTGACATTTGCAGACAAATATGACATAACAGCAAAGCTTTGCTTATGTATTCTCATGGCCGATAGCATTGATTTTCATGTTTATTCTGACCTGTTCTTTCCACTCTGGAGAGCTGAATGTGACAGGTGAAGGAAAAGACTCTTTCTGTGTGCTTACTGCACAGCCAGGAGTTCAGAGAGCATTATTTATTCATCTCTCTATTTGTGAAATTCTGGTCTCTGACCATTTTACATTGATATGACAGTTTGTGTTAGAAATTCAAAGTGTATATGGTAATAATAATAGGCCTTTTTCATTACAGACATTTTGACATGTAGCAAGAAAAGCACATGTGTAATTAATAGCATTAATTATGGCTGTATTCCATTCAGGTGTGCACATTCTGAGGTATTGCTGCTGCATGCTGTCTTACTGACATGGCTTACTGGGACACTTCATCATTAATGTTATTAATTACACCTCTGCTTTTCCCACTATGCCAAGTCAAACTGTCTGCAGTGAAAGGGCCTATTCCATATATAGATTTTGGGTGGGGGTATCACTTCATTGTTCCACTAATGAACTATTAATCTAGTCTGATATTCACACAATATTGCAAATATCTTGATCACATTACACATTAACAGGTGTACTATTTAATTTTAGTACAATTTCCAATAAAAAGGCAAGGTTATGTCTTTATTTAACACCATGGCGATATTTTTTTACTGCACTAGGTTTTTGCTTTCTATTTCTTTGTGACTTTATTTATGGCTTTTCAACTGTTTCAGCAGTAAACAATAAGCTATTTTTTACTTTTCCTCCCCACACACATACAGTACAGCTACCTAAACCTGATCAGACAGTCTTACAGTATGTGGATCCCTGGTGTACACCTACTCTCCCCCAGTGCTGTCAAGTACTTCTACTCAAAAAGAATATATCTGATCTGGTTTTCTGGAAATAATAGTTTCTAGCAGCACCTAAAAGTAACACTTGCCAATCGTTTCTGTTTTTGATTTAGAAACTGAGAAGAGTATTGTACACAGACAGCGACCACAAGTGCTATTTGGTATTTCCATAGACAAGAATGTAGTTGGATACTCAAGAATATGAAATGTATATGAAATAATAACTAAAGTTCCATTTCACTGATAATGAGTCATGGTGCAGGTCTGTATACAGCTAAATTCAGGAGGGTAAAAAGTTAGAAAATGTTTTATTTTTTTCTCTGTAATCTAATCTCCTGTGATCAATGATCAGATTTTTGCTCCTGTCAGAAGATGGCATTGGAAACATGGACATTCCAAATTTAATCCCTTTGGAAGTGGCTGTGTAAATTCAGATGGCAGTCAGGTTAAATTATGTGTTTTCAAGCAAGGCTCCAGTCCAAGCCAGCACCAATACAATACATCATGTCTCTCATGTTTCCCATATGACTGTGTACTTTTGTTTACCTAAATGTAATAATACATTAGGTCTATCAGATCACATGCATCCATTTTAGAAATGTAATATGTTGTTTTGTGACACTGTTAAACTGCCATTTTTGTAGGACTTAAGATACTTATGATAACAACAATAGGGTGTATTGTTTTTTCAGCAGCCACCACCTCCACCCTTCCCATTAGCTGTGGTATTTTCTCATATTTTTCTTTTTCTTTCTCATTTTTTCATAATTACTCAATAGACTATGACTATTATTATTACGTCTGACCATTATTTTTATATGGGATTTAAAACAGGGGTGTAGCCAGGGAAGTTTTTTAACTGTTTGCAATCAGTCAGAAGTGCTTTCTGAGTACAAGCTGGCCACAACTTTAAATTGTGAGCAACCGGCATTTCAAATGAAGAGATAAATAAAATGCATCTAAATGATTAAATTGTTATACTTTAAAAAATAAAGTGCAGCATGACTTATAAGACTTAAAGATGTCTTGACTTTAAGAACCTCATCTATGGTGGGGTCTGAAACTAAAGGAGTGTTCATGAAATGAATTTTAGAGGTGATGCAAAAGTCAAGACAAAAATGTGAGTAGATGCAAACAGTCTGCAGTTTGCCTTGAGGTGAAAACATGCCTGCATGATTTGAAAATGATAGAGCAACTTATGGGGAAAAAATGCCCTTATTCTGGAGCTTAATGACTCCAATTCATGAATATAAACAGAAACAGGAGGAAAGCAGAGAAAGAGACTGGTGGAAAACAATAAGAACTGTAATTTGTGGTAATTTCTGGGTCAGGATTTAGTGGCATCTAGCGGTGTAGTTGCCAACTGCAACCCTCTCCTCTTGCCCTCCTATTCCAAGCATGAGGGATAAAGTAAATGTGGGAAAACTACAAAACACTGTGTTTAGAGCCAGTACACACTGGACTACAAAAGCATAACGATTCTTATTTTCTGGTAATTATATACTAACAAAAACATAATTATGCACATTATTTTCCATTTCTGCCATATTCTGTAAATAGAGCCTGAACTGTTTAAAGCAACATTGCCTAGCAGTTGGTATTTTGGCGATTTAGCGTTCCTAGTTTGAGAGTGCAAAACTACTGTTGTAAATATGGACAGTTGTACAAAGTTGTATTTGTTATGATTATATTACTTATATAACTTATATAACTTATATTACTAGGATAAAACACAGCAAGTGAACAACTTTGCTAACACAATCAAACATTAGTAAAGTGAAACAACACGAGACATAGCAGCCAGCTAATATTACTTATTACTAGCCCAACAGCAAGTCTGTCTTTCAGCCTTTTATTTCACAAAGCTCTCACCAACAACTAAAAGTCAGTGCCAGATTTACTCTTGTCCGGCGGGCATCAACATCAGAATCATTCGCCCAGGCGGGAAAACCTCCTCTTCCTGGTAGTCCAAAATGTCTGTGGACAAACACGAACACTCCCCTGGTGCTCTGAACTCTGGGCAGCCTGGCTAACATTAGCTCGCATTTACTAACAGCAGCTATAGTTAGCATAAATTTACTTTACTGTCTATCGGGAAACTCTGTAAATCACAGAGAGTTGAGGTGTAGCAACTGGAAGGCATCAGAGGGAAAGCAGAAAACATTTTCTCCATAAAATATGATCCAGTTTCACCAAAATAAGTGTAATAGTTTGTGGTTCAAGTACTTGAAACGACGAACGTACAGAGCGCAGTGTGAAGACAGAGACACCACCTGATTACAAGACAGTGTAGCATCAAAATAATTTATTTAAAATGTATTATTTTACGGTAACAAAAGTTACACAATGTTGCTTTAAACGCAAACCACCGGTCTGTACATTGCTAGCTAGTTACAACCAATATCTAGCTGATACATTAACCATTTGAGGTGAATAAACACAGACTGCGAAAATGTTCCACTATGAAATGTGAATAAAGCCAGATGAAAATTCACAGTAGAAAATCAAACACTAATGAAACTTAAAAACTGGCAGATGAAAGCTATTTACAGGAGGAAAAAAACAAACAAACACAGGCATCAGCCCCCATGTTAGCATTAGCACTTAACCCCAGTGTGTATATGTAACGGCAGTCATAATGCAAAAGACATAACTGCATGAGCTTCTTAAATTCCCCATTGACATAGACTAGCATCACTTTAAACTTGATGCTCGGATAAATTGATACTGTACAAATATTAGTAAAATAAAAGGCACATAGACATGTAAGAAAAAAAAGACTCCTGTAATTGTAATTAATTATCATATGCCAACATGTCACATGGACTTAAATGCAGTGTTTTCATGGGAGTGGCTTAGTGTGTTTGGGGAGTGGCTGGCTTGTTCACACATTTTGCCTTGTTCATCACTACGACAGGCAGAGCCGAAGGCTGGACTCGTATACCCAGTGTACTACATCACGTTCACTAATTGCACCATCTGTGGAGTGTTGTTTTGCTTGTTTTTACAAACCCCACCAAATCGCTGTATTTAGCAGATGGGCGCGTGCGGCCAGCTATAACTCAAAGTGCTTCAACAACTAGTTTTCTAAGTTGGACAAATAAACTTCTGAGAGACACGGCGGAGGACACACGGACACATTTTTCTTTTTTCTTTTTTCTGAGTACGCGTACTGTTCTGACGTGCGGACTTACTTCACGGTTATCATTAGCACTTTATCACAGTTTTTTCCTGCATCAGACGGAGAGGAGGAGGAGGAGGAGGAACAGGAGGTGGACCCACGCTCAAGTCGCCGGTCTCGTGGCTTCTTTGTATACAGCAGCAGCAGCGGCAGCAGCTGTGTGTAAATGCATGGGCACACAGCGTCTAACACTGCTCCTTGAGGGACAGCTTATTCGGCACAGTCCAACCTTCATGTGGACTTCCTCAGAAATGAAGCGACTGAACCAGGTGTAGAAGAGGAATATCCAAACTTTACCCGAACCTTTTCTCCCCCCCACCCCCCCTACCTCCTCTCCTGCCTTCCTCTCGCAGTGTTTCATTTAGCCCAACAAAGCTTGGGTCAGTTTCACCGTCTCTCTTTCTCCGTCTCTCTCTGTGCGCTTGGATTGTAAACGGCAGAAACAAATTGATCTCCGTGCAGAGTACAGCTACAGCTGTACACACACACACACACACACACACATACACACACACTCAAACACACCATGGATGTAAGGTTTTATCCGTCTGCTGGTGGGAATTCTATTCCAGGAGATCCACCAAACCTGGATTTTGCCCACTGTTTGGGCTACTACAACTTCAATAAGGTAAATCCCCCTCTGTTTTCTGCTAGTTTTTGTGTTGGTGCTGAAACCATGAGTGAGCCTTAACTCCGGGTTGATCCAGCTTTTAATGTGGAGTGAAAATCTGTCCGAAATGAAGTTGAATTAATTACATGTTCATTTTCTTACTTGCCACTCTCCCTGACACAAACCAACACTCATTACTGACTGTCTTTCTGGAGCTGCTTAATTAATACTTCCCTCTCCTGCCACAAACTTTGTTGTCGTGTATTAGTAATGGAAATTAGAGCACAAGACAGGTGTAGTGGCACAGTGTTACTTTTGTTCAGCTCAAAGCAGCCACGCTGCACTGCTAAACTCTCACCAGAGTGATGTGATCCACAGTCATGGGCGCTGTTGGCTATACAGTTACATGTCCCTAAACATCAGTGATGGATCATTGCATCAGCACCCTACATTACAGTGTATGCATTACAATGTGATGATGGTGTATCCAGGGTCAAATAAACTGCTCTGCTGGACTGTGACACACGATGCAGTGAAATAGCATGCTGTAGGAGCACTTTGGCATGTAGATTTGTTTGTGTGTTACTCTTTATTTTTAATAATGCATAACAGCCTCTAAACCACTCCAGTGACACAACTTTATGTAGAGTATTTAACTAGCTTCAGCACTCCGGGGGTTGCTGTTGATGGCTTTTGCAGATAGTGCTGCTGAATATGAACTCTCTGATGATCAATTCTCAACTTCGTAGCTAGTAACACACAAACACAGAAAGATAAATAGACGGCACACTTCTTATATAAATGCATTCATTGTCAGCTTTGCGCTGTGTGTTGTGCATTTATCTTAAACATGGCATCAGACTGTCACACTAATACATGCAGCCACGTAACATACAGCAGTTTTATCTACTCTCCCCCAGGTTAGATAGCCTATTTTCTGCGTTGTTTACAAGTTGTTTTATTCACTGCCCTACATCAGTGTACAAGCAGCCCTGTTTTTTGAGTTGTGTATGAGAACATTTCTGAGGTATGACAAGTTTATTAGCTCTCAAGCGAGAGGCAGAGGTTATGTAAAACACAGATGATAGTTTGTGATATTTTGTCAGTGATGTAACACTTGAACTATTCAGCGCGTTATCCATCAGGAGCTTGACTCCCTTGCACCCCAGGAAGAGGGAACATCACTATGACATACTAATGACACAACTGCAGCGTGCTGTTTTTATAAAGTTTAAACAATGGTGCCCCCTACATCCTCCACCCCTCCTCACACACACACACACACACACACACACACACACACACACACACACAGCACCCCTACCCAAATTGTTCAACCCCATAGTGCAGCTCTGTTTGCCCTTGCAATCTGATGCTGCTCAAAACAGTTACCAGGTTTGTCTCACTGTTTCATCAGCTCTTTGTCATGTGGCCAAGTTGTCATATGTGCCCAATTTCATCATGTCTTCATCAGCCTTGAGAAATTTTAACTACATTGCTTTGAATTGGTGTAAGAGTTTGAGTGTGATTTTATTCCTGCTCATAAATTCCCCAGGTCAAGTGAAATTTTCCATCTGTAACAGTAATTGGCCACAATGCAAAAGGAGGCAGAGAGCGAGAGGGAGTGAGGGAGGGTGGTGAGAAGGTGCTTATCCAGTATCTCCACCAGTTATGTTGGTGAGAGAGAGAGGGAGAGTACAAAGCATGCATTTCATGCTAATTACAATGCCTTTCCATGGTGAACAAATAGGCTCTTTTGCATGCATCTTTCAAATAATCCTCCCAATTTATTTGAATCAGCTCGCTAAAAGGTAACACAATCCGAAGCGGTTTGTCATCCAAAAGATGTGTCACACAGAACTGAAGCATTACTTATTTAATCTATTTATAAGCTGTCACAGCATCTTTTGCAAACAGCAAAACTTCCACTAGATTCACAGTTTTGATTTGAAAAAACAGGCAATACCCTCTCAAAACGCTGGCACAGGAAATGTTCAATTTTAATGACAACAGAGACAGAATGGCCCAGAGGCACTTTGACACATCAGAGATTCTTTTAAATTTACAGAAAAATCCAAACGAGTGGCACAAACTTAATTACTTGCTGCAGTCATGACTAATGAAGCTGCCTGTTTTTTGGCACTGAGATGAAGGAGAAACAGCAGTGAGAAAACATGCCACAACTTCACACAGCTGAATAATGCTCATAAAATAAACTTAGCAAGAATAAACATTTGCTGTAATGTTATAGAATTAAACACAAACCCTTAATCAAAAACGTCTTCTTGAAGCAAATCTAAAAGTGCGAAGGTTTATTTTTGTGAGTTTTAAACATTAAATGCAGAGTGTTCAGGTGGGTGACAGGGCTGTCACAGCAGGGTCCGTTTCTCTTAAACTACCCTGACTTAAGGTTGAACACGGATCAGCTATGCTCAAGGGCATACCCGCCAAGGCCCCTACTTTTACTGATTGGTTGTTACTTCAAGTTGCGTTGTTTTCAATTTATCTCTGATAATGACTCAGTTTTACTGGCTCTCATGTTAAAAACACCTGGTTGCAGTCAATAAAATGTATAAGAGCTGCCTTTTGGAAAACTTGAAAATGAATGCATGTGCTTATATATCTTTATGAATTGAGTTTTCATTGGTCCAATTTCTTATTTTTGTGATGTCAGTGATACAAGACAGTTAAAGTTTTGTGTTTCTTCTGGGCAAGCTGTTCAGTCATGCACAACATCGACCAAAGACAAGAAGCAGTTTGGATTCGGCTGCTTTAGTATTTGTAAAAGTCAAATGTGATTGACTTTAATGGTTTCATGAAAGAGACCCTGTGTTATTCCCATATTTATGGCCATCTGGTCTATTTTTTCTTAAGGTTTAATAATGTTTTAGATACAGTATCCAGTTAGTGTGGGCTTTCATTACCTCCAGGCACAGAGAGACTGAAATTACCAACAGATGTTAATACAAACTCTTCACCTGCACTGGTGCTAACACTTGAGGTTTATTTGCAAAACTAATACCAGCACCGCTGAGACATCATAATTCTTTGGGAATTGACCATACATCACAGTATTTTAATGACTCTATTGCTGAAACATGTGGACAAACATATGGACAAATAGCACATTGTAGATGGAAAGGCCTAAACTAAAATCATCCTGTGTGACCTACTGTATTACTGTTGGTGTTGAGTGCTGCAAAGGGACATGGAACATAACGCTTAGTAGCCTGAAGCATTTCAACAGGAATGAGGAAAAAGAATGAGTATTAATTCAAGTTCTAATCAGTGACAGCTCTTTTTGTCTTAAAGTTGTAATCCAACTGATAAAATTAAAATTAAATTCAGCAATTACAGCTCTATATTATTTGTTTTTATTGGTAGCGGCAGAGTCCGCTATCCCCAAACTGGATTCACAATTTTCTTTCTTTCCAAAAAAAAAAAAACTTTGTTAGCCAGCTGCAGGCGACAGGTACACCATCAACACCTTAGAAAAATAGTTATAATTATTATTGACTGACTTTTTTTATTATAATTACATTTAATAGTTTGATTAGTTACTAGTTACTGGTTACACGAGTTGTTCTTCTGTTGTATTTCTGACAAAGTAGCTGCAAAGTGTGTTTGTATTAAACTGTATCTGCTGTTACCATGATAGTCATGGTTGTTACCCAGATCTAAATTTTAAGAGTTACAAGTTTAAATACTTCATAATAAGACACATCCTCTATTGCTCTATTTTACTTTTAAATCTGAACAGATTAGATAAAGCACTCCTGAGGATTTATTTACCATTTGCTTTGCATTTTTATCATCTACTCACCTATGATACGGACTAACTGTGCTGTAAAACAAATTATTAGGAAGTTGGTCAGACTGTAAGACTTGACATGATGATGTAGGAGCGCAGCTGCAATTATCAGAGGATTTTATTGAGCCTGTAAAATTTAGTGTAGGTGAAACAGAAGCCTGCTCATGGTTCATTTGGGCCCTACTGACCCATGCATAAGGAAACTAAAAACAACAAAGATTTAAGGAACCGGGGGAAGGACCTTAGTGAATTTCTGTATTTCTACAGCAACAAAGCCGTGGGCAATAACCTCTTGTTGTGTCCAAACCATAGTGGGCCAAGCCTCTTTTGTCTTTGCTGTCCTTTATGCTTCATCTGGAAGGAAAGGGTTAACACTCTGCTCAACCAGGGGGCCTTGTGCATCTCTCCAGTGTACACAGCTGGTGCCATTTCATCACACACATTCTAAACATATCCAAACACAGCTTTAAATGTGTGTGCGTGTGTTGGGAGGGGGGGTTGGGTTGTCTGCTTTGTGAAACTTAGCAGTTGATGGATATGACTTCAAGGTGCATGTTAAATGTTTAAATGTCCAAGATGTGAATAGCTGATGTGTTTTGCTGAGTCTTTTAATTGTAGCTTGTCAGGAGATGTAGTTCAACAGATTTATTAAACACCTAATTTTCCCACTGAGATTAGAGAGCGTTATTTTTAGTCCGCCTGCTCGAAGACACACTGTACTTCGGAGTTCCTGCCTTCAAGAATGACTGCTCTGTCTGACAGACTGCACTACACTTATGTCTACACAGGGCAGATGTTAACATTTTGTTAATGCACAGCTCTCTACTTCCTGCATGATGTCTGTTTCTACTGAACAACGCTGATGATAATTGCGATGATCCTACAACAACATATCAGTGGAAAGTATAAATGCTTATGAAAACACACTGTTAAGGTTTACAGTCTTGTATTAACAGTCCTGATAGTTTATGATTCCATGTAGCACCACAGCTTCACAGCTATCGCTCTCTTTAGTTTGTTGATCATGTTAAGATGTTGACATGGCCGTATGCACACACCAAATAAGTCCCTTTTGAATTTGTTTTCTCTTCAATCTCAACTCGTAGTATAATCTCATGATCTGGACCAACAGTCTAAACCTGTGGGAAACATAAGACTAGGTTGTGTGCTTTGTTTATGAGGTGGATATGACAAAGGCTCCGAAATCTCAGACAGATGTAGACCATTCCCCAGATCAGCACTCGTAAAGACCTTCTGTAATGCTGCCATCACTGCTCATAAATCCACTTCATTACATCTCGGCGTACATTACTCACCGTGGTTCACTTAAGCAGACCTTACACTCTAAAGTTGTTTCTCAGCTGGTGGATTGTGGACACACCGGGCATCACAGGTCCCTCTGACATGGCTGTAGACAAAGAACATATCACTGTACTGAGTTGGTCTCAGGTTGTGATCTCATGACCAGGGACAGATTGGAGCTCCAATCTAAAATGAGCCAAGAAGCCATGCTTACATGTTGAAAGCCTTTACACAGTAGGTCTATAGTGTGTCTATCATTTAATGTTCCTCCTTGAGGATTAACCCTGGCAACCCACAGAACAAAAACAACCTTCCCTTTCTGGACTATTTGTAGCTACATGGCTGTTTTGAAAAACATCTCTTTCAGCGATACAAAGAAGATGAATCCACAAGAGAGTCACGTTTGTTATAGGATTCTGATCATGTACACAACATCACTACGCTATCCATCAAACCATAGAAACGCCTGAGGAAAAAATGTTTATTTTGACATCTTGAAAGAGGAGTTGGTTTGTCAGTTGTAGTGCTTCAAGCATTGTCTGGTTATTTAAATGTCCTCTAAGTGAACAATAGTGCTCTCGATGATCTTTTATAACTAATTTATGATCATCAGATACACAGTTTAGACGCAGTACAGTACAATCTGTTACTCCAATGGAAAAAAAAAATGCTTTGCCGCGTTATTACTTTTCTCCAAAATCTGTAATAATTTGATGCATCATTACAGTGCAAATGAAACATGACACAGTAATAATTAAAACGTTTCATTTATTTTGATGGTGATTGAACCATCTATAGCATAAAAGAGAAATCCACACTCACCTAAATTGACACAGTTGTGTGACAGTGCAAACCTATTTAAACTGAAGTGTGTTTTGTGAGGAGATACGCAAATCCAGAGAAGAGAAGCCCACTCAAAAAACATCCATAAGTCAAAGTTCAACACAGAGACTGAAGCCATCTGTGAGAAAGTTGTTAACCTTATCTGCAGCTAAGAGTAGATGACACTGTCAAGGTCAGTGAGGGAGGTTGAGTTTTAGTTTTAAGATTTGATGATCTTGAGATAAGACTGAGATACAGTTTGAGTCGAGTACCAAAAGCACTTAAGTGGCTAGAGTTTGTATGTTGTATGTCACTGATTCAATAGTGGATGGGTTATTTTATCTTGTAAGGTCAAAAATAAAATGAACCTCCTCCTAGGTGTTGAAAGGAGTCTTCTCATAATTTTGTGAATTCTTTGAATCAAAGCAGAGAGATATTTTCCACCATTATAAACTGTTTTAATCTGGTTTGGGCTTACTATCTTTGACAGCCGCAACCTTGCTGACTTATTAACAGGAGTGGGGAAAAACTCCCCATGCCTTCAAAAAACTTCTAGTTGGCTGATTCAATAAGTGTTGTGTCCCTTTAGTGGTTAGCCTCGCTGTTACGACACATTCATTTTTAAAGCTTTCCAGAGAGGCAGCCATTCCATGTTTCATAGATCTAATGTGCAATTCTCTTAATGGGCTCACAGGCTGTATCAAAACATTCAGTTGTTTTCCTTTTAACTTCACTTGACTTGCTTGACTCAAACCCTTCTCCTAAGCCAGGCATGTCCAAAGTCCGACCCGGGGGCCAATCACGGCCCGTGGTCAGATTTCATGTGGCCCGCAGCTTCGTTTTTATAATATATTATTTATGGCCTGCTAGGATTGTCAAATACTGTGTGGCTGACAGATTTGGCTTTTTTGGTTGACATAATGAAGCATTTGAACCTTTAAGGACATAACTGCTGATGTTATATGTCTGTAGATGTGACACAAAATATTACTTTCTGAATGATCTTGTGAAAGACAAGAGCAAGAGTGATATGTTTTAAACTTAAATGTTAACAGACTTTGCATTACTCATGATAAGTCATGTTTAGAATGAACACGAGGTTCAGATTTGTATCAACTTCATGCAAGTTTAACATATTCCATATAATTTATTCTTTGTTATCTGACTCCAGATGTGAAAGAAAGGAAGAACTGGTTTTTAGATTTGTTCACGCCTGATTGGCTTAGATTTGGTTACATTGCCATTAAAAAAAAAGATAATTGTGACAATGAAAATATGATTGTTAGAGAACAGTGCATTTGTTTGTAACTTTTATTATTCATTTTTTCATATTTTTAAAATGTTATTATTGGCCCCTGGACACACCCCTGTCCTAAGCTCTTTTCAAGGAGTGTATGCAACTGACTAATGTCCTCCATCTTGCACAGTTATGGCTAATATTTTCTAGACTGGACTATGTTATACTTCTTAACTCCAGCTGTTTGTGGTATTTACTTTTAAGTCAGCTTCCGATCACAGAATATCACATTTTCAAAATTATTCCTGTAACACATAAATTAGTCCTGTCAGCCAAACAAGATTTATTGTCTGCTCATAAGATTTCTTTTTATGCTCCAATTTAGCTGTGACTGTTCGAGCCAAACCAGCCCACTCATAGAAATATTAGTCACTGTTCCAGCATTTGTTCATATGTCAGGTTGAATGTGAATTTCTTTCTCATTACAGCTGCATGCGCTGCAGGTGTGTGTAGTATTACATGTTAGTCAGTGTGATCAATCCACCATTTTCCACCCACCCCCACCTACATCACACATTCCCATAATGCAGCGTGTTACCAGGTTGCACTAAATGACCTGACAATAGTAGCAGGTGTGCAAATATCCCTCAGACCCGTTGGGCAAAGAGCTTAAACAATGTGGGTAAATAAAAGTTTTATTTGAATGGTCAGATAGATGGCATGTTGGAGCAAACTGACGCAGAGTTCAAGAAAGACTTGTTTTAAATATAACTTGTTAGTCATGCAGCTAAACCTCTAAGTATCACTTTAAGATATCTTTTTAAAAATAGACGGTGTATTCACAGGTAAAATATCAAATCTTGGTCACTGTTTTGTCTCCTTTTACATGATTCTGTTCATACTTGGTGGCTATCTTCTGGATAGTCGTCAAACACTCTTTAAGACATAAAGTCTGTTTGTGGCAGTTAGATAATATTAATGTCTATCTGAGCAGTTACTGCAATAGCAATAATACAGCAGGCTGTAAACCTACTTCACCCTTTAAATGAGCTTTAATAGTCTCATAGAATTGGAAAACTGCCATCTCACCCTGCCACGGTTTGATTGGATCTTTTATGTACATGCATTAGACTGACAAGAACATTCTTTGGCATGAATACTTTTGTTTTTTTTGTTGTTGCCGTAATTCATATTCAGTTTGAATAGCGAGATCTCAATACAGTGCACTGATGGAGGATTGTCTCGCTGTACCGTGGTGAATGAAGCAGCTGTTCTTAGAAGTATATGCTCACCCTTTATGTGTTTTCTACACTCGGTTGTCAGAAATGTCTTTGTATTCATCTTAAAGAATAACTGACTGTAAAAATGCCCTTCTGCACAGCAATCTAACAACAATCACTCATTTTATTTAAATGTCTGTCTTTGCATTACTCATAGATCACTAATATACATAAGTTGTTTTACTTTTTACAGTTTCTAATATATTTGAGCAGGCTGTACTGTACTGTAGACTACAAACATGAGACTAGACTGACCTTTTTCAGTACTGATATAAGATCATAATCTTCCCCTCAACCAAGAGCTTTGAGTTTTCTAAACATACCATAAAAAAATGTTTTATGTTTAATGCTCTAGCTGCCAGGACTGTAGGGACGACAAATTAAACATGTTCTGAAGAGAATTCGATTTTTAGAAAACACTGTTGACTCGTTACATCACTCTTACATCATTCTTTTGGCCATAACTACCCAACAGTGTCTTCATTTGAATGAGCAAAGCTCTTAACATGTTACTGAAATATCACTGCTTTGAGGATTCTTTATGTCAGAGTTCCACTTAGATGAAAATCATGCAGTATTCATGAATCTGTGTAGTTTTTATTCATGATCAAAAGGAACAATGGACATGGTCTCAGTAAAAGCTGCAGCCACATAATAGAGGTCCAATCCCTGAGACCTCGACTGGGATCATGAATGGGGTCCATGAAATTCTTGAGCCGACTTCTGATATTTTCAGGAGTTGAAGTCGAGGCTCATTCACAGCATGTCCTTGTTTATTGTGATGTGTGTTTCTGCTGGCTTGCGGGCTCTCACATGCGGTCATAGTGTGGTATGGCAGAAGTAGAAAAAAGATCAAGGTCTGTGAGGCCTGAGCATTGGCAATGTTTCCTTCCATGGACTGCCACTGACAATTCTTTCAAATGACATTCCTTCCAAGGAAACTGATCTAGTTCCTCATCTTTGGAGGTTCTGACTCATGGTGTAACTTTTCAAATACCTGCACGGCCTCTGGAACGGGATCTCTCTTTTTTAAAATAGGCTCCACTACATTTGTGTCTCTCCCGCTGATCAACAAGAAGAGATGCTGAATGATTACACTGTTTCAAAGGCATTACAGGCAGCTGATTAAAGTGTTAGGTCGGAGTTAGCCAAGGTTAACCGTCCATAATGAAACACTTTGAAAATAATGATACGCTGCATGGTTTTATGAGGGCTTGTGGCTGCTCAGCTCAGCAGTGGTGACCTTCACCAGTTCCACGAGCTAACCGTAGCGATCCCGCAGCACCCCTGTGGTTTCGAGACTCCATTAGCTTCTGATATGCATCTAGGAGAGCAGACCTCGTACAATGTCTGTCTCTGTAACCATTCTTGTGTCAGAGAGGTGGCTGAGCATCTTCACTTTCAACTCTCATCATGAGATATGTCTCCAGCTACAGCTTTGATTTGTCAATGTGGATATGTGGCACAGCAGGCCAAGATGAAGAGCGATTTTATGTTTTATCCAGAGACGCTGACGCTCATCCAGAGAAACTAAAAAAAATAAAAAGTGAAAGAAACTTTAGTTCTGACAAGCTAACACAATCAACACCTATAGTGCTTTTGAAACTAGACTGAAAAATGATTGAACAATATTACATCACTTGTGAGTATTTGTCATCTGTTATTGCAGGGCATGTGGCCGCCTGTTAATACAAACAGCTGCATATTGTACACCAGAATAGTCTGGATTATACTCTTGCCAATACTTTTAAGTTTCATATTGAAAACTGGCTGCTGTCCATACTATACAGTTACTGAATAAGTAATACCTGTCTAGAAAGAGTAGCAACAATATTAGCTTTGGCTGACAAGTATATCATACTTTTTGGACGTTATAGTTCATGTGAACACTGCGTGGAACATGCAGGGGCATGTTGATAATTCACAAATGTGTGCACTTCTGATTTAGGAACTGTGTTAAACTGGCAGAATGTTTGCTGATTAACATTTAACAGTAAATAGTCTTTGAATACAATGAAGTTGGATTCCATAGTGTTCTGCAAATTAGTATTGTATTTTACGTAATTTGCTGCAGTATGGGGGAAGCATGTAAATGCATAAATAGATGTGTTATCCTCTTGGCTTGCTGAACACACACAGGCCAATTACTATCAGCTTTTGTTGATTTAACAGTGAATTGTCACCAAATTTAGCTGAAAATGTATCAACATGTACCCAGCTTACAGTAAGATTACTCAGTCCTAATGCCATCACTGGTTTATGTTTGATTTTTGTGAGGTAGGGAGAGAGAGTTAGTCATGTTAAGAGACAGCTCATGTTCAGCTTCAGTATTGGTGGGTATTGATATTTTCAGAAGAATACATTCCTAACAGGAGCTAATTAACAAATAAGAATAATTGCCTGGTTCTTTCATTCATCACCACAGTCTCTCATAACAGGCAAGCTTCAAGCAGGAACAACAAAGTAGTACATAAATCAAAGTAGTTTCCTTTGCCAAGCCAGAACCCCCTGGGAGGTACCTTGGTGCTTAATTAAAATCCAGAAGGATCATGTTTTAAGTGTAGGTGAACGAGCACTGAATAACAATGACAAATCATGCCCTAGAGCATTAGTGGTGTGTTTTGGAAAAGAATAACAGTGTCTATCTTTTTTTTCTGTACACTATAAATGAGATTTAATGTGAAAGAAAGCTGTTTTCAGTGCATTGTGGCAAAGGGACTGTGGTAAATACAGCCCTTCCTGGCTGCAGAACTTGCCAAAACCAGCATTGACATATTAATCTCTTAATTACCCATACAGGATTATAATGAAACAGCTCATTATTTGACATTATTTAATGGCTTACTCTTTTCAGTGCACTGTTTGTCATCCGTTTTAAGACTTGCAATCCCTCACATGTATGTGCCAGCTCGGAATATAGCCATATTTCTGTCAAAATGTCACAGGTCTGTAATTATTATAATACATTGGAGATTTTCATTGAAATGTCGCGTCAGCTATTTCAAGTGATCCCATGTGACTTTTGTTAAACAGTGGCAATGGTGGCAACTAGTGAAAATTACAAACTAATTTGGTATAAAGTTAGCAGAAGGGGAAATACTTTTCTTATCTAAACCTTGCTAGCATTAGCCACCAGTCATTAGTCAAACCAGACAAGGCTGTTTCTGCAAAACCCATGAGTGTATCAAATTGTGCAATGATTTTGTTTAACTTTGATTTGTAAGAGTGAGAATGTGTTATTTCTTCGTATTTTACTTGCATAGTCTCACTGATCTTTGAATTTCTAGATCTGGCAGTTCAGCATTGACCAGGCCAACTAACACTGACAGGTCTCTGGGCTACAGCCAGAGATACTTTGGTAACTCTTCAGACGAAACACGGTGTGGAATCACATTTTCTAGGGACAGAAATCGGAATATAAACTGTCCTACATACTGCTGTTTCTGCAAGCGCCATAATTTTGATGTGCACTGGCTCTTAGGACAGGCTAAAAAAAGAAAAGAACATTAAAAAAGGGGAATGTGTGTAGTTATCAGCAGAAAAAAAAACCTCTCCCAAGTCAAATCCGCTCAATTACAGAGCTCTGGAGAGCTATCCCCAAGCAACCCTTCCATTGGCTAATCAGTCACAGCAAATTGCAGTGGTGAATATTTCAGACTCGACAGATTTGAATAAAGACATCATGATTATTTCACTGTTGTACAGTACCCTCGAATAATTTTAGAGGCCTTCAGCTGGAGCCAGAATAAACTGCATAACTCCTGATTTAAGAAGGGGAAAAAGTCAAGGGAGAAAAGCAAACACAAGCGCTGTCAGTCAATGTGGCAAGCTAATTGGGTCGATCTCTTTAGTGAAGATGAATGAAGAGATTAACTCTCCCTATGTGTCCAGTGAATCTCCCCCTCTGGCTCCAGGTAAATTAGCTGATGACAAGTTGACAGTGGGAATTCTGTCTCACTCCGACTTAAATCTGCAGTCTGTATTTCCAGCACGACGCCCCCTGTTGAAATATCCGATTTAGTCGTTACAGGCTTTGTTTATATATTGATTAATTGGATTAGTGACATTTGTCTTTCAGGGTTTGTTAACTGAATGCGCCTGACTGACACGGGAAACCCTTTTACACGTATCTTAGGCTATATGTGTTAGCTACAAGTTATTTACATTTACTCACGGCTGCATATAAACAACAGGATGCCAGGAGGTTTGGGCTACAGTATCACACGCTCCGATACTCTCTGCAAACTATATATGCTGGCAGAGAATTGGAGAAGCGGGTTAAACATGAGCCTAATGAAGACAAATGAAGAGTGATGGGAGAACATGTGCACGGGAAGGTGTGAGTGCAGAGCAGACTGTGCCCTGCTCTCATTTATTTTCGTGGAGAAACTCACAGCATGGTTCTAAAATAGAGGTCAAGGCTCAAATACAGAAAATGTCAGTGACCTCTTTTTTTAGCTGCCTGTGCTGGAGAAATGGGATAAAAGTGCTCGGAGGAAGCTGTGGTCAAAGGAAATCAATACAACTGTAAAGGGGGGTTGTACAAATACAATGTATACAATTATTTTCAATTGTATACAGACTCGGGGTTATTTACAAATTCACATGTATTAATGTTGGAGGAACATGTCAGAACAACATCTACAGGATAAGACAAATCTGTGTTTAATATGTATTATGTACATACAAGTGTAATATTTGTGTGACAACTGAATGTTCACTGATTTGCTTAATAGAATGAGTAGGGAAAAATGGCTGCATTTGATTGGCCACACACTGACAAATGTCATCAAGAGAAAAGATTTTTGCATAGAGCTTTTCCCCTTTTTTCCATGTGTAAACACTTTGCTAACTTACCTTGATCTCTTAAAAAAAGCACTGCTTCAATAGAGCGCAGACCTCCAGGTTTCCATGCGCCTTTGATCTCCGAACCTGTCATTTTACACAGAGGAAAGGAATCATTTTTTCATTATGACTAAAAGATGTCTAGCGTGTCTTTGTTCCGAATCTCTTGAAATGTCAGTGCAATGATATGGAATCAAAGTCAAAGCTTAGTGTTTGTAATTATTCAAAGCTGGTATCTTAATCTCGCAAATGCTTTTGAGGTAGGAAATGTTAAAGTGACATTTTGAGCTTAAATACTGTTAACAACATTAGTGAAGCACTTAGCCTGATGGTTGCTGTCACAAGAAAAACAATGTCTGCGACTCAACAGCCATCAGGTTTGCTAATGATGTCCTGGTGTGCTGTCAATCTACAAGATGAACGGACAATAGTGTGCCAAGGAGAAAATGCTTGAAATAGCTAATTGCTTCTAAGAGCCCGCTCAACCATTCTTTAACTACTATGTGTTCACAGATGTCTTTTCCAGCTGCTGTTTCATTATGGAGCTCAAAGACATTACAGACACATTGCACTGGCTTTCTTTATGAACCTTTTGTTGTTGCACATCAAGTAATAATGATTATAGATACATTATTGCAACCACAGAAGGAGGGGGGAACAATGGCACGTGCAGGAAAGTAACAAAGCACAATTTCTATACGGGTGCATTTTCATTATTTCACCTAATATGCCCCAGTCATTCCGTTAATCTCTGCCAACTTGTTGATTGTCAGTTTGGAGACACATTTCTGGAGAGGAGCCCGAGAGTATTTGCAGCCGGACCTCTGTCAGTAGCGCCAAGCAACACAGCCACAAATTGGAATGTGGTACAGCTCTGGGAAAGCAGCCAAGATTTAAATTAGACAATAACCTCTGCTCTCTCTATATTGCCTCTCTTTTCCAGCTGCAGGCCTAGCCATTTGTTTAATACAGTCAGCCCTGTAGTATATAATAGACTGATATATGAGTCACCGCTCAGCAGTTTGTGTTTTTCAGATTTATAGAGATTGAACAACTGGTCAGTTTGTGCTTACTGTGGGCTTATGGTAAGAATAACAGAAAAGACACAGGTCACAGTACACACAGGAAGGTGCTTAAAATCTATAACTGAACCCAAGAATTTTGATCAGCAAGTAACTTGAGGACAAAACAACAAAATAAACAGTTCTTTTTGTTTTTTCTTTGTAAGCGTTTCTTGAGGAGTTTCATGTTTTTCAGTCACATCTCCTACCTTTTGCAGACAGTTTATGTTTATTAGTATCAGTGAACTTGAGTAAGTTGAACAAAACTGATATAGCCACTAGGTCAAGTTGTCCAAAAATGATGTTATGTTATTGCATTAGTGATCTTTACTGATTTAAATATCTTGTTGCTTTTAATACTTTGATTTAAATGCCTGTTATATTTCCCATTTAAGTCCCGATACAAAACCAGAATATTCCACTTTTCTGCCATTACTAGATAAGGAATAGAGAACTGTGTTGAGTCCATCACTAAAAGCTCTTGACTGTGCACATTCCCAAAGCCGGTTATAATGAGTGTATTAGCCAGTAACGGCACAGGGGGAATAGAAAAATGCATTTGTGCTCCTAGAGCAATAAGAGAGGACTCAACTCCCAGCAGCTTTCAATGGAGCTTTATGTGAAGCCAAGTACCAGAGCTCATAGCCATCTGACAAGTAGCACAAGCATCACCATTAGCACCACCAAAAACAAACCCATTTCCAGTGGCAGAAAGCTATTATTCTCCTGTATGACATTTAACCATGTCATTTTTAGTTATTAGCTTCTTTAACCTCACTGAAACCTCTTGCTCTGTAGTAGAAGAACGGCAGAGCAGAGTAAGCTTGGTTAAAATCCACACCTCTGATACCATCTTGAGTTGGAGTTGCTTCAAAGCTGCTGAGAGTAAACAGCCTTGAGACATGGCTTAGCAGTAAAAGCAAGACAACACCACCAAGCCAAGCCTTTCTCATGTTGCTTCCTCAAGAGCTGCGTGTCCATGCAACAGCAGCCATTGTGAGAAAGCTACACCATGTTTCTGAGGCCCTCTCCATCGCATAAGCTCCTTTGTGGCTGTGGGCCAATGGCTTTGCACCCCGCCAGATCAAAGATGGAACCCCATTTAGCTTGCGCTTTCTTTTAGGATTTGCTCTTGAGAGTACAGAGCAGACTCAAAGGCTAAGAAAAAATGGGATGTTGGATGTTGACCTGCATAGTATTGAGACTTCAGGGCTCAGGCTATGGGTCCATTATGACAAATGCTGAGACCATCTTTGTTTTGGCAGCATTTGCAAGTCTTAGGCCTTAGAGAAAACATAGCTATGGTGAACCTCAGTGTATTTTAGTTTCTTTGTGTAACGCGGTGTTAGATGTGGCCGTGCTACAAAGTTATGCTGTTAATGTGTTACTGTATTGTTGCAATGTTTACTGTTAAAATCAACATATGCGCATGAATCTTGATGACAGAGAAGTCTGAGGATGTCAGCAAAATAAAGAGCATTTTTAGCCACACTAGTGGTGTGGCTCTAGGGATTATTGTGTCGGTCTGTCAGTCAACGGGTCCACCACTTTGGTCTAGACTGAAATAGATCTAATTTCAATAACTATTGGAATCCTATTGATGTTGGTGATTCCTTTTGATTTAGTTCAAGGTTGACATGTTTTTTATTAGTTTTTTTTTTATTTATTTTTTTTTAGTTAAATGTCTCTAAAACTTTCATTTCATTTCATGTTTCCCTCAGGTTGTAATAATTTTGGTTATCCTAATCTACCGCACTGTCAAGTTTTTGATTTTTCCAATACTTACTACTAAATACTGAAAAACCAACTATCCCATCAGCCTCAGCTGTAATTGTTGTTGGCGCTAATCACTAGCAAATGTTAGCATGTTAACACTCTGAACTAAAATTGTTAACATGTTACAGCATTATCTGCTGAACATCAGTGGGTATTTCTATAGTGAGAGAGTTAGCATGCTGATAGTATTTAGCTCAAAGCTACTAACATGGCTGTAATTGTGCTTTTAAATCGGGAGGCCCATTATGAAATCACAATATATAGCTGAAAATCACAAAATCCCTTTGGTATTGTTTTCTCAATCATCTGATGGATTAGCCAAAGTTGCATAATTCTGCTGTGGTGAGACATTACTGACAGAATGCTTTAAAATTTTTTAGCATGTGTTTTAACTTGTTGTAAAAGATTAGTGGATTCTGACAATACGTCGTCTGCCAAGTTTACTTTTCTGTGATTGAAAGCTTTTCTGATTGATGCAGTAAACTTAACTTATCTCATTCCCAAATACTTTAAAAGAAATACTCAGATATTACAAATGCTGTTTCACCCTGGTCTGTTTGTGTCTCCATGTTATCACTCTTGTACATGGCGTCTGTGTCGAAGATAAACGTAGCCCCAAGGAATATGCTGAACGCACCGACTATAGCTCTGCTTTTACTGTCTTTCACCACTACCATAATGACTGGGAAGCTTGAAAAAAAATAATACACATTTGCTGAGCTGTGAAATCGCTTGAAGTTTTTCCTTCATTTTGATAGTTAAGCTTGTCATTTTGGTTGGTTATGCAAACTTTGTTTCATGCCCCGTGACAGAATTTGAAGAACAGAGGCTCTTGATTTTGGGTTTGCTTATTACAATCTCCCTTTATAATGCCTCATGCCCACATATTTTAGAGACCTGAAAAGATGACGTCTTCCAACCTGACTCTCATACAAACACGTTTAACATTTTCTGACCAAACACTAAAGAGATGAGCTGATTTTCCATCATTTTTGTAACGGCTACAAAGGAACAAAGTTGTTTGTGACAGGATTGATACCTCCACAAGGTTTTAAACCGCTCCTCCAGGTCTTTGTTTACTAAAGCAAGCTGAGATGACACTAGTCCAGGCCACCGTGGTCTGTGTGGTGTGAGAGAGGAGATAATCAGAAAACAGCCTGAACAAAACTGTCATCAGCTTGATTCAGATCCCAGATAAGACCAAGACTTTTTCTCACACCGGATCCTCTGCACTACTGTGGCGGTCCTCACACTGAGCAGCAGAGGAAGAATGAGATGCTTACAATGAACTTCCCCTCAATTCTACCTGATGCAGTTGAGGACTAGCAGTCCTAATGGTGGAAGACAGTGTTGGGCTGGGGGAGTAATGATTTTAGCTTTAAACTGAATTACCAATCGATTCGGCCTGCAGATCAGAAAACAGGTTGCGAGCCGACTGTGCGGACATGCTGTGTTGTGGAGTAGCTTTACAAATTGACTGCTGCACACATAGGAGGAAATATATCTATATGTCGGCTTGGCGCTGCTAGCGCGGCGGCCTGCTGGGCGTGAATAGGGCTTGTGATAACCAGAGAGGCAGCTGCAGACTGTTTATGCTGAATTGGGTTGTAAATGAGCATGTATTTGGTGAGGAGGACCTCGGCAATCAGAAGATAACTTTTTCCAGAGGTTACAACAGGACCTGACCAGGATTTTGCAGGAAAGGAAACTGTGCTGCTCTCTTGAGTCTCCAGTCCCCTTTCACTGAATGAGAGGCTTAAACCTGGTGGTAGGCTTGAAAGGAAATTGCATAAAATAATACATAGCAAATTACCATGGGTTTGGGATTGGAGGTTGAGCTTTAACTGTGGTGTTTTTGCTGTTTTTTATGGAGACCACTGGAGAACATATTAGCACAAGTGTCATGTTCCAGAGAACACATGCTAGGCTGTGATTACTGAGCTCAAGCTGAACTGTAAAATCGCTTGTCAGCAGTTGATATGTTTCTGGAAAAGCCTGGGCTCTTGATTGAATTAGTTTGGTGGTTTTCAGTGGGGAGAAAGAATGTGCCCAATTTGGTTACCTGCTGACAGACAGCACTGATGTTGTGACGTTTTGATTGTGCTGTAAAACCAAAGAACAGTCTGCTGAAGGTGATTTGATCTCATTTTATTATTTTTCTTATGCTAAAACGCAACGTCATCCTGCATTTTCCCCAGTCATTCTTTAATCATTTAATCACCACTGACAAAGCAGTATTCAATGCTCAGATGAGAAGGTATAGGCTAGTGCATGTTTATTTTGCATTTGTATGCATACAGAGATGGCAGCTGTGCTATCAGAGGCTCTTCAGGCGTGTATTCTGTGGATCTTGGTTGTCCAGTTCATGTTTACTGATAGGATCTGTGTGGTTACTCCATCATATGGGGGGTGAGATGGGGTCATGTTGGTGCAATATTGTGTTCGCCCTGAGGTTGAAATAATTTTGTTTGCTATAATAGCTGTAAAACACCTTATTTCCCCCTGGACATTCTTTCATACAAATATTTCTGCACTGGGATTTAAAAGGGTGGGGAGGAGGAGGAATCAAGCATCAAAATTATGCTGGCTTCAGTCAGAAAAATAAAAAAAGTATGCATGCTGATGGGTGTTGTTTAGATTGTAACTGTTTTGTCTAATGATGAATAACTGAAGCTTTCACAACGACTCAGAGAATATCCTTGAAATATTATTTTGATTTGGAATAAAAGAGAAAGGCAGCACTGTGCATTTACAGAAAAACCTAGAATTTCATATTCATCCCATTCACTGCGAGGTTGCTTGGTTTTCTGTCTGCCTGCGATCATGCAGACAGTGGAGTCTTTTCACATTAGGATCAGGGTCCATGTAAGCTCTTAATTCTCTCCTGTTAAACAGTTATTGAAGAAATGTGCTGGTGGTGCAGAAGGAGAAATAAAAACACTGAGTACCCAGTGTTTGCTCTGCCATGTAGCCATGTCTGGCTCTTAGAGCGACTCATATTACAGAGCACCTTTAACCGCGAATCCACACTGTTAATAAAAGCCTCCTACCCACAGCTATTTTAAATCACTCTTTTCTATGGCTTCCCCTTGGCTCCCTGCTCGAAGTGCGTGGCTGCTTTTTAGAAATGTGAATAAGTGAGATGCTGGTTTCTTGAATGCATGTAACTTTAATGCCTGAGTTGTCGCTACAGCGCTGTACTAGACATTTAAGACCAGTTTGTTGTGTTTCATGAGCATTATTTTGCGGAAAATTAAGTTATTCCATTTGTCAGATTTCCCCAACGTTTCATTTGTGTTACATCTCTGATTCCAAAATGCTTTTCTGTGCATACACCCGGTTGTTTGGCCCCTTTCATGGCCCGCCCCAGCTCTCGTCTAGCTCGTCACATCATTTTAATTACAGAGCCTTCATTGTCTGTGCTGACCCATTTTAGCGCGATCCCTTACCGTCAGCTGCGTGGTCTCTCCAATCACACTTAATTTCATCTGGCATTTGACTCAATCGGCACTGCCGCGGACATCAGCACTGAGCACCCCCCGTCACACACACACACACACACACACAAAAAATGAATTGGGAATAACAATAATAATCTCCACTGCCTGCTCTGGTCGTCCACTGAGGCCTCCGGCCTGGGCTGCGGCGCAACGTGGTACAGCTTTTAATGGTGAAGATTGATACCAGTGGCTGGGGACATTTCTTGGGATGTTAGTCACAGTTCTCGAAGGAGATGTGGAGCTGCTCTTAAAGGACCCTGGAACAATAAAACATGACTCGCAGAGACAGAGCCCAGGGAGTTTCACGCCACTAATTAGCACTTAGACTTAACTTGATTGTGTTTTCACTAATGAAGCTAATGTCCGTGCTTACAGTATGTAATTCAACCATACCTATCAGTGTGGTGTTTGTATTAATGACACGTTGCTTCCTGGTTTATAAGCACTTACATGCTCATGGAGTTGTCACCCACATTAACCAGGGACGTGTAACATGACAAGTAATTAAGTTGAAAATTTGTGACTATTATTGCCACCACGAAGTTCGCACAGAAACACAGCTACTCCACTTACAGGAACATTTCTCCTCTTTTCTTGCACACAACAGGCGGGACATTATACAAGCATCTATATTAAAAGTATCATACAGATCTCAGATCTGTCTATATTCCTCTGGGAGTCTCAGTGAACTATTTACAACTAAGAGCAATTGTCTGCTCACGCTTTAAAACCTTATTCACATCCAGAGAGACACAGGGATAGAAGAAACAGAGACAGCACTGCACGAAGCCCTATCTCCGCTCACAATCAGAACAATGTTCCTAGTGCTTGAATAGAGAAGGATATCTCTGAGACTTCAATTTGTTATCTAAAAGAAGAAGGGGGACGGAGTAACACTTCTAAGATAAGCCCAGGAAAAGGTTAATTACCAGCCGAGTGGCTGACGTAACCCAACCATGTCATGTCTCAAAGTTACACACAGCTGGGAAATAAAGAGGTGCTAGCTATTGACAGATGCTCCTCACTTAAGTGTGCGTTCTAATACATTTGTGTGTGCATTTGTGCGAACATGTAAACCCCCAGTGCTCGAGTCAGATATAGTTTAGTGGGGCAGCTCCAGGTAAGACGGCACCGGAGGCCTAGACAGAACAAACCACCTGCTTCAGCAACTGCTAGCAGAGCTTGTGGCTCCCTTTCTCGTTGGTGCGTAACACTGTTAACATTGCTGCTGATTCCCCACTCTCTCTCCAGGGCATAGACTAATTAATGGATACCATTCGCAGTTGATTAGCAGCAGTTCTTTCGGTAATTACATTCGCATACTAACCACTCAGAAGAGAAGGAGTAGGGGAAAAAAACACAAAGAGCTAGAAAATATATTAATGCACTTCTCAGTTTGCTCTGATCTTAATTTGTTTCCACTATTGTTTGGTTTCTGCTTAGATAAGAAGCCATTTCTCTCTCTCTCTCTCTCTCTCTCTCTCTCTCTCTCTCTTCTTCATCTCTCATAATGTTTTAAGAGAGTGACTTTGTAATAAACACACAAAAGAGATTACTGTGGAGCTTTGTTGGAAATGTGTTCTCAGTGGAACCTCATGAAGACGCAAACGCACTGTGATTCTTTCTCCTCCGTGCCGTGTAGGCTGGGTTTTGCACTCCTCACTCACAGAGAGGTGCATTGTGCTCCTGGGCCCAGCTGCTAGGCCATAATTCTTCATTCTATGTCCCATTGTTCCTACCTGTCAGCATGGTTGTGTCTCCAAAGAAAGGAAGTGGCTGCCATTTTGCCAGCAGGCTATGTGTGGGTTGGGATGGGGGGTGGGGTATGTTGTGAAAACATGTTATTTCTTACCAAAGTAGAGGGTTTTAATAGCTTAGTAATATGCCTTTGTGTGGCACTCACAGTTGTATCACCACGGGTTACTCTATTACCATTGAAATCAACTCTGATATTAAAAGGTGAATGTTTGTGTGGAATGCACTTTTATTTGTAAAGCAGGATAGAGCCAAAATACTTTTAATGTTGAAATTTATATGAGAATTGATAAAGATCAAAATCCTCCTGTTTAAAATAAATTGTAAAAACCATCTCCCGTTAACCGAAAACGTACTCCACCCATATTAAAAACACTCTCCACCTCCTTATTTCCCCTCTGTATCACTCTTCTCCCTTAGATTATTTGAAGTTAATAACCTGCCACTGCATCTTGATACTTGGCTTTGTGATGCAAACATATCCTTAATTGCCATCCCATAAGAGCTGAATAGCCAGACCAGATTCTCATTACCCTGGTTTGAATTGGCCTGGGCCTCTCACATGCCTCTCGTCATGTCACAATAATAGCAGAGTGGCAGAATGCACTCGTGCACGTAGAGAAAGAGGTTAACTCAGTGTGTAAACATTCAGAGCCAAGTGTGACAATCTGTTTGAGTGACAGGTGTCCATTATGAAAGGGGAGAGAGCTTGAGTTGATATTATCTGGACACTATGTTCATTGTGCTTTTTGTCTTCATTTGCAGTTCCAGAATAACAACAACTACATGAACATGGCTGAGGCGAACGGCGCCCTGCTCGCTGCTGGTGATGTGAGTATATTTGACTTTTTTCCATGTAATTAAAATTCCCTTTTGGACATGGGAGCTAATACACACACACACTCTCCAATACAAATGGCTTTATTGTTTTCTTACTTGATAATACCATATTTTTAATTTAGTTAAGGCTTTGCATGTATGTAAATGATACTGCTCTTTATTAATATTTCTTTGTCATGCCTATTTATTTAAGAAAATGTAGTATGGCAAGGTTGGCAATATCATAAAGGATAAGCCCTATATTTCACACAGTAAAGCCCTCTAAAACATCCATGATGATTAATTTATGTTTGGATTTCTCCATCTTTGTCACAGGCAACATTATTATTGCCTGAAAAGCTGCCTATTCTGAGACCCACTGAGACAATAAGCTTACCAAAAATGAGCTAGGCTCACCCTATATTGCCTTATAGTAACTTCTGAGCACTGATGCTGATGTGATCTGACTGTCTTGACTGCACTCTGTCAGATAAAGTGATATCCCAGAAAGCTGAGGATATAAACACCTGTTTTCTTCCTCTTTTCAAAGATATAATGAAGGAGCCCAAAGAGATTCTATAGCTCTGTCACTCTCTGAGCCACTCTATCTGCTGGCACTTACAAAAAGTAAAATGTCACCAGCAAAGTGAGTCTGTGGAGCTGCAAAAATAACTGTGTACTGTACTGCTGCATTAAAAGAAAGAAGAGAATAGTTGTTCCTCTGGAGGTATATAACCACCACTCTGAGCCATAGTAGTCCTAACAGTGTGCTAAATTTACCCGTTCTATTCCCCCTCCACCCACTCGGCTGCCCTGTCATTAGAGACAAGTGCACCAAAAATACCCATCATCCTCTGTGGTTCAAACGGGCCAATCTCATTCAGTTTAGCAGGGGAGATTGATCTGACTTCAAAACCCACAGCAAAGCAACATTACAAGGCTCTAAAATACTGAGTTAGATGTCATCGTTAACCTCATTGTTTTCATTCACGTCACTTGGCCAGTTGGGATGCAACTGTGATATTCAAGCTGCGGCAGCTACACAGAAGTGTTTTGAGTGTGTGACCTCATGTTCACAGAGTGTTATGGAAGAAGTTTAATTTTCCCCTACATTTACGCTGAGTGGGCGCATCCTCTGTATCCACTGGCTGCTGAGGCCCACTGCAGCGGGGACCACGCCGACACAAGCTGCTTGGAGAGCGTTCAGCCCCCAGCTGTGAGGGCCCACTGTGGCAGTCAGGGAAAAGGGGGGGGATGGGCTGGTGGGGGTTGCTCCTTGAAAAAAAAAAACAAAAAAAAAACAGCCCAGCTCATTTGCATTTTATCAAAAGGAACAACTGTTTCCAGTGTTAGGGCACAGATGGTATTGTGCTTAGGAGAAAGAGAGAAGAAGTCTTAAGCATAGAATTTTATCTTCAAGCAATGAAGTGTCCAAAGTATTGTTTGTTGCAACCTGAGCTAAAGTAAGATTAATGTGACTTCCACTTTGAGTTGTGAGGTTTCACACTATCTTCTCTGTAATGCTATATTAATCTACTTAATGTGTCTGGCTTGGGCTGAGGATACAGTGGGAAAGGAAGTCTCCATTATGAGGACAGTTGACTTTGAGAGCAAGGCTAAATTTATGCCACCACAGTTGGTTAGCTATTGTTTTCAAATCATGCCAGACAGTTATTGCATAAAAATATACACACTTTTATGTATTTGTAGATTCACGCCTACTATCTGTACTGTACTGTGTTTAGCTACGCCTCTTTCTCAAAATAGGTCTGGAAACATTATTGGTAGTTTGAGTTATCAATTGGACTCATAAAGACACCTCCAAATGTTTTCTATTTTAATAAAAAAAAAAAAAAGTTTTCCTCTTAGAAACACATTTATTGTAACACATTTTGTGTTTGTTTCTTTGCAATAGTATTATAACTACCATGTTCCTAAGACAATATGTAAGTTAGTTAGTCCGTGCTTACAGTCTAGTGAATTTTGACTACTTGAACAACCACAATCATGGACAGCTTTCAACCACCTGTTGTTTTTTCTACATGAAGACATTGTAATGATTTAAAGTAAGACTATGTACCTTGTGCTAATAGCTTTCACTGTGCCTATGAATAACAATTTTGGGATAATGGTAACTGCTAAAACATAGTGTAACACAAGTAGATTTGTTTATTTTTTATTTACTTCTTGGGGTCCAAGTAGATGGTTGTTCACAATATTTTGTGCTATATAGCATTACCGTGAAATGCCTTAAAGCTAAATAAACCTGTTTACATTCAGCTACTATTTGTCTATACAACATATCATGTCTATTTAAAATCGCATACAGTATGTGTTGTGAACGAGGCAGATTGCTTCTACATTAGGACACAGCAGACCTGCGTTTGCTGTTTAGATGGCCAATGTATCATTTACCTTATGCACTTAGGGGATGAGATAAGATGACCTTGGTGTGCCTGGTAAAGCATACATCTTAGCATCGAAAGCTTGACTGCTTCCCTCAGGGAAAAGGATACTGTACACTGAGATTGTGTTCCACTCAGATGTATCAATTTACTTTCCCAATCAAATTAGAGACATGTAATGAACTATAAATATGTAGAAATGGACTACAAATGATCCAAATTTGAAATAATGTTGATTAGGGGTGCCATGGTTGATGTTGTCATTTGAGTAGCTGCACTCTGCCTGTCTAGATATTTGAAACTGGATCCTCAATCCTGCCTCTATTGATTCTGAGGCCTATTATATGCAGTAATTGCATGCTGCTGCCTTTAACAAGTCTGGGTTATTGCATCTGTGAATTGCATTACTACGTTTATTGAAGGACTGGGAATATTGCCTGAAAAGCTTTTTCTTGCTCTTTGTCCTGGTATTGAAAGAACACCATGGCAGCATGGGGATAAAACATAGGAAAGAGAAATACACTGATACATGTCTCCTAGTCCGCTCTCTGTATGTTTCTATTGTTGTAAGCATCGTGTCATTTGTTATAGGTTAAAACAATGTGCAGACTTCATATAAAGCAACATATAGTGTTCACCACAATATGTTGTTACTTTTAGCCATGCTAGTGGTGTGGCTCTTGGGATGGCAATATTGGTTGTTCCATCGGTCCACCACTTTGTTTGAGACTGAAATAACAACTATCATATGAACATTTTGTGCAAACAGTCATGTTCCTCAGAGGATGAAATCTACTGACTTTAGTGGTCCCTTCGTTTTTCCTCTAGCAACACAATGAGGTTGAGTTTTTTTTTTTTTTTTTTTTTTTTTTTGGTTCTCTGTCAGTGTCTTGACAATTTAAAATTTCCCATGAAATTTGGTAGATATTGAATCCTAGATGATCAATACTCATGACTTTGGTGACACCTTTACTTTTTATCTAGTGCCTCTGGGACAGAGAAGTTTTCACTCATCCCTTGGAATATCTCAACATCTGCAGGTTTATTGGCTTTAAGTGAAATTCTTCAACTATTGGATGGCTTGTACAGACATTCACGACCCCATCAGGACAAATTAATAAGTAATAATACCATCCACTGACATATACCCCCACCTTCAAGTAAACAGTTTATAATAATATAAAATGTAATATCTCCAATACTTTGGAATACCTGCAAAAACTAATGGCATTTCCATAAACATTAGCTGTATTTTGCGATCCATGCTATATTATGCAGTATTAACATGCTAATATGCTAACTAAGCTTTTACCTGCTAAACATTAGCATGTTAGCGGCACTGCTGTGTCTAAGTACTGTCTCACAGAGCAGCTATTATTGCTGTAATGTTGTATGTTGCTGTGTATGTTGTGTTGTGTTTTATATAATTCTGTCTCTGCACCAATAAGAATACAAACTTTCACTGTACACTACACTTTATTCATTGCTGTGCATAATTTAATTTTAATTCTGAATATTATAAATGATTAAGTGTTGCTAGATAGCCCCCCATTCTTTGATTTTCTCAGGCAGAATATAATATCTGTTGAGAATAATTTGCAGTACAGCGTAGTTTGGTCCAGGTTTACCACCTGCAATAGGCACTGAGGACTGGAGATTTCCCACACACCTGCTCAGGATGCTCATGCTGAGTATATCAGGCCTCTCTGTTACAAGCCCTGCTTTGCCCTCATACCACTGGACCCTGTGGCTGCCAATAGAAAGACACATACACACACACTGCTCTCTGTCTTTCTGTTGTGCTCTCCCTTGCCCACCCTTTAACATGTACATGCCTGCACATCCCAAGCCAGCATCTGGCTTGGCACTTGGCTCTGCTGAGCCTTTCAGAACAATTTAAATGGATAATCAGGCTGGTGATGCAAAGAAAGTGGATTGTGCATCTCTTAATCTCCGATCAGAGCCCCCTAAGCTGCTCCTGGTGCAGAATTAGACTGGCTTTATGTGAAATGACACTAGACAGTGTGCAACACTGTAACACTCTGCGGGTTCCAGTAAAATCTGGCACCTCTTCCCCCAGGGAGAGCCTTTTCTTCGCAGACAGCTGACATCTTCCATACCCCCCCCCCCCAAATGAGACACAAACGCCATGTCTCCATTATCAGTGCCCCTGGTGCAGATGTTAATTTGTATCATCATTAACAAAGAGAGGCGATGCACACAAGCAAAGCCTTTGATACTGATCTGTCCCTTCCCCACAGTCATTCTTTTCTTTTTCTATCCTCTACTTACACTCTGTTTAGCAGACACTAAACACTAGCATTCCTCTCTTCCAAGTACATGTCTGTGTTTTGCTTAAAGGTCACAGTCATGCTTGTGCTGCTCTCCTACAAAAGTGGAGCTCACCTCAGCTACCCTTCTTCTTTGACGTCTCATATCTCTAGTTTGGCTCTATAATTCAGGCCACAATGCACCAGCCTATAGGATCCAGTGGCCTATATAGTTCTGCCCTGATTTACCTTCTACAGAAAACCTACTTACATCAGCAAATAGTGCCCATAGTAGAGCAAAAGCAAAAAAAAAAAATGTAAGTGATATGTTTCCTTCCTCAAAAGCATTCCTGCAAGGGATTATGTGGATAAATGTGGCCCAAGTGTCACAGTCTGTTCAGTGTATCCAACTGTACTGGACAAGGCAAGACCATGACAGGGCTGATACTTCTTTGTCAGAGAGATTATAATAGTGTGCCAGTGCTTTCAGATTGCTACATGATGTGATACAGACCGCAGATCTCAAGGCTTGCATGGAGGTTGACCCTGCTCCACAAGAGACATTGAAAAAGATGAATGAAGACTGTGATGATGAACAATCTCCGATCCTCTCCATGTGCAACTAGAACTTTTTGTCCATGACTCAGGATGGTTTAGTTTTATGTCTCTTATAAACACTCACTTCACATGCTGCTGAACAGGCGTTATTGTGAACTGAGTTCCAGAGATTTTTGAGTGGACTGAAGCATAATATGACAGCAGAGGACTCAGAGTAAATGGTTCCTACTGAAGGTGCTTGTGATTTATTCTGCACTCTGCAAGCCAGAGGCCAGGGCTGTGATGAATATGACCTTAGCTCCCTCTGAAAGGAGAACTGATTCTCTAGCTGTGAAACAAGCACTGAAAAGTGAAACAGTGGTAGGGAGCAGGAAGAGGAAAAGAAAAGGGGGGAATGAAAACTCTATTAGCTGCCTCTGCCACTGGAATTCATCAGTGCTTGTCAAGACAGCTGCCCTGAGTAGGCAATGAATTAGTTTCAAGTGTCTGTGTGCTAAAGCAAGCAAGGGGAACATTAATACTCCCTAATCAAGGGCTGTGTTGGCATATTCCCTCCGTTGTCTCCCTTCTGTTATTCTATCCCCTACCAGAGACAAAAAGACAGAGCCGAGGACGACAGGGAAGACATGCCTGGTTAGCTTTGTTGTTGAAACCAAGTTAGCTTTGCTGGCAGGTCGTGCAACTCCTAATATCAGGTTTATAGGTTTGAGGTTAGGAGAACGTCACCTCTATTGGTAGGAGTTTAATTCCTATAGGACAAGCCATGCACTCATTCTTTATACGAGACTAAGTGCTGTAATGTTGTCACATTTTGTTAAGAGTGAGCCCACGGAGACTGTGAGAAAAACCAGCTCCCCTTTCAAAGAGACAGGTTTATCTCAAGAAGCGAGGCATGATCATCTCCAGGACTCACAATCCCGTTGAAAATTAAATGCAGGTGTGTGAAAAGGTGAAATCGGCCTGCAGGAGACTCATCGGTGCCTGTTTGAATTGATATAAATGCCTGTTTACTCACGTTTTTTGGCCTCCAAGCCAACCATTTTCATGCTGCTACCATTGTCCGAAATTTCAAATAGTTGATGAGGTCACAAGAGGCAGGTTTCAAACTGTGCTTTCAGTGTTTGAGAGCAACCTGAAGCACTTCATTTCTGTGTTTTCCAGTACCCTCTTAATGTAGAGCTGGCTACTTTTTTGTTTAATTTCACATGCTGGTCAACACACCCAATAAAACCGGGACTTTTACCAGATTTTAGCATCATGTTGCTATGCTTTCAAGCATTATGCAGAGGGCTAGCAGTTAAAATCATGTCACTTTTAGTAGGAAACCCATTCTTTGAAGAGGTTTTCTGTAACTTAGCAGGAGCAGCCAAGCCCAGCGCCTCAGATAGCATGCTGTTTGGCCCTGTGTTCAGCCGCATGTATGTAGACCCGCAGTGTGGTCATTGTGAGGATATGAATATATTGGCTTTCCATAGAGTAGCTTAATGCAATGTGCAGATGAAAACAAGACCCAAGTAGGTGAACAGTCCCATCTCCAAGAAGGCGAATAAGCAAATTAAGTGTGACCAAAAGCTTTAATTCGAAAGGCAGAAGGATTAGGCTGTTTGATGAGCAGATTTAAGGGTGCAGGCAAGGGGAACAAAAAGAAACACTTCTGGCCAAGCGTAATAATCTTTGAAAATGTTCTTTAAACCCATCTCCCTGTGACGTGTATTTTCACTGCACTTCAACCCAACATCTTCCATCCTCAAGATTAAGGGCTTTTATCATGTATCCTCTCTCTCCCGTGATTGCTGCTTGATATTTTTGCTTTTGACGTCTTCTTTCGCACTTGCCTTTTTTCGTTCTTTTTACTCAAAGTGGACTTTAATAGGTTTAGGAAATGTTACATCTTAGTGCACTTACAGACAAGTGTATTACCACTCTACTAAAACACTCCCTCTCTTAAACAAAGTTGTCTGATTTAATCCCCGAAGGTTTCCTTCCGGCGTGTTAGATAAGGCCCACCTCAGCAAATGCTTGCTGACTGTTTTCTGTTGCTGGATTTCATGACTTTCCTCTTCCTTCCTCCTCCTTTGCAGACTTTTCATACACCCAGCTTGGGAGACGAGGAGTTTGAGATTCCTCCCATTACACCTCCACCTGAGACGGAGTCTGGTCTGGGTCTATCTGAAGTGGACTCACCTTTCCCAGCAATGCCAGAGCCCCCGGTTCCACACAGGGGTCCTTTAATCCCTCAGTTCCCCCCTCAGAGCCTGGATCTGCCCTCTATTACCATCTCACGCAACATGATGGATCAGGAAGGGATGTCTGTCAACAACGGCCAACCAGTGGTGAGCACTTCTATGCATATACACCACTAGTAAATCAAGAAGTCTATTTATTTTCTGCAACCAGACAAATCTTTTCCTCATTTCTCAACAAACAGAAATCCTGCATTAGTGCTGCTCCAGTATGTGTCCTACTTGTAGCTGCTGCTCCAGATGTGGTTTTTGGTGGTGTATCCAAACTAAAAGACATGATTTATGAATATATACTACTAGAGACCCCTAATATCTGAAGCATCCTTAAATGAGCCCTTTTACTGAACCGTAATGTCACCTTCACAGTTTTTGTACGCCTCCTGTTGTCAGTGCATCTGGCACAGCATCTGGTCTTGTTTACAACACAGGAGGTATATGATCACATTGAGTAAATGTCATGATATTATGTTACTTACTGTGAGGATTTCTTTTTAAAAGCACTGAGTGTGGATGATCCCCCTCTGTAAGGTGAGCAGATGTGAATAGATCACAGGTGTTAGAGTACAAAGCGTATTCAGCCCCAGAAGGACAGTGAAAATGGGACCCAAAAGTGCCACAGTTTCACATGCTCATATTTAATTCATGTCGCCTCCAGAAGCCTTTTTTGTGCTGTAAATGCTGAGGCATGCTTCTGTCCAATGTCACACGAGGTCTTCAAAAAAGACACATATTTTGTTTGGAGTTTAGGATCAGGTTTGTCTTTGTGTTGTAGAGAATTTACTCTGAAAGGACTGGACTGGATGAATATATTTTAAGCTTAATAGTCCTTTCCTCTTATACGAATGATCGAATATAAAACAGCCGACATAGTAATCACTCTCTTTGTGTTGATACTGTTATGTGCTAGAGATTGTAAGATTGTTGTCTTGGGGTGGAAAGGCATTTTCAAATGCCACAATCATGGAAGCATTGAGGAGGAAAAATGGAAATGTCACTGGCTGACTAGTTGTCTTACAGACCCATTACAAAAATGGAAGATTCATTTAGGAGAAAAGAAACGAAAGGACAAAGGCATGAGCAGAGAGATGATGATGTTGATGCTGAATTTTGCTTTGTGAACCACAAAGCACATTGCATTGGGAAGATGTGCCATGATCATTACAAATGTGTGAATAAATGCTCCTTCCCTCCGACACAATTGTTGAATCACACTGATATTATATTTATTTACATTCCATATGAGAAGGGAGCTATAAAAAATTACAACTCTTTTTCCTGCTTCCATGCTTCTGGCATGTAAAATAATTGCAGCTTTTAAAATATCTCCGCTGCATACAGTAAGTGAGCCCCCAGAAGGCTTTTGCCTAAAGAATTTTCATTTCATGGTCAGTTAAGCTTTCTACATCTGGAAGAAACGGAACCTTGACACAATTACATTCCTGACTGTTCTCACGACTTGCTGGAGGATTAGATTTGATTCTCAAACATTATTCCTCTTTAACACCATTTGCATGGCTCATGTCTCTGATTGTGCAGAGACTCTATTAAAAACTGAGGGGAGAATGTGGGTTTCTGCTCCTTGCCTCGTGGCATTGTCGGCGGCACACTACTCACTCGTTATCAGTCATCACACATTGTACTGCAGGAAGGCTTGTGGTGGCCCTTCATTTTTTCTGTAAATGGGATTGATCCCCAAAAGTCTTGTGCTTATAGAAATTCTATTCATCTAGAGTTTTAGATTAACGCAACTTTTAAATGAGATAAGTAGCGTTGTTCTCAGTGCTTTCTATATACAGAGACAATGATTTACGAAGGCCCTAAGAGAGGTGTTTTGTCATTTTGTCAGCGCACTGATAAAGGAATGACAACCTTATATACATGATTACATTCTGTGTTATTTGTTATGGCTGCAGGGGCAAACAAATAAACCGTGCACTATTGCAATTACATTTTTCATCAAGCCACCATGCTCATATTTCCCAAACACTCGTCTTGGTTTTCTTTTCTATATACAAGCTTACTGGTGGAGAATATTTAGTGCACGTGAAAGCCTGTCTCTTATCAGAACTTAATGAGAAACCCAACCAGTGAATATACCTGGGCTATTTTCAAAAGCTTCTTCCATGTCATTGCATTGCCAAGTGTTCTGCTAATTCCTCTCCCCATAATGTTCAGCGTATGTCTTGCAAATTGGCCACAGATGCCGGGCTTCTACAAAGAGAAATACATTTTCTCAGCTGCAATGTGCCTGGCAAGCCCTGAATCTGAAGTCATTATTTATTTAATCTGCTCTCCTAACAAGCTTCTGACTCTCATTTTTGTCTCCCAGCATGTGTCCTCCTGATTTGTGATTGAATCTCAATAGTGCCAAATAGTACTGGAGTTAGAGCTGCCAGTATTGCTTTATTCACAATTTCTTCTCGATTTTCTCCCTGCTGCACAGCAAGGGTCTCTGGGTTCTATTTCAAAAAACACCTGGTGCCTTCACCACATTTTAGGTTTTTCTTGACACATGTAAGCATGTACTGAAATGTCCTCCGTGATTGGATTTGAAACGTACAGGAGTCAACTAGTTGTATTAGATGTTAAAATCAATATTTAGGAGATATGAGCCCTCCTGTCCTATTACATTTACCACTATGTGGTGATGCATTATATATTTTTCATTACCAACTAACTCTTTCACATGCCATTGCGTTTTCAGAGTCAAAGAAGACATGCTAATATTGAATACAAAATAGTGTGTTTGGAGAACATGCATCATGCAAGATGAAAGTGAGGCTGAAAAAGCCATTTGTAGTTTTGTTGTTCACATGATTTGATACGCCTTGATATTGTGTAGATTGCCAGTGAGTATAATACCCTGAGTTTTGACTGGTCAAAAACCACTATATCCTGAATTAAATGGAAAATGTGAGCACTGTTGCAGAAAGCATGTTTTTCTACACTTCCCTCTTATCTCCCTTCCAAGCCAAGAAGCACTGACATGAGTTGTACATCAATTTAAGAGAGTGGATTTTTTTTTTCGCTCTGTTTCTTTTTTCTTTTCTCCCTCGACAGACAGCTATTGTGACATATTGGGTCAGTCAGAAATGAAAGATATTCATGCAGGCATGCAATACTTGTAATGAAGTCTCAGCTTGACCTTCTGCATGATTGATTCTGTAATTTACTTTTCTCAGGCTGCTCTCAAAATGAAATGATGTCATGTTGGACAAGTTTTAAATACCCATAATGCATCAGGAGAAATGGTGGAAAGGGGTATGGGTCAGTGGCTGTACCGGACCAAGGGGAGGGAACCTACTGGCCTCACAGTCTTGAGTGGGTGGAGGGAAAAGAGGGAGAGAGATTTGTTTTTAAGTGGGGGTTAGAGGTTGGGGAGATAGATAGACTGAGTTTGCACACCACAGACAGAGAGAGAAAGACAGAGAAGTGTTTTTGACTGAGACAGGGCAGGGGAAAGAAAAACAATTTATCTTCATGCTATTATAGCCTTTACCGGCATTCAAAATTCCATTTTTCTCATTTGGCTTAAGCACAGACTTCAGCAGGTTGCTGAAAATGGAGGAAAAAAAATAAAATGATGTACCCGTTTAGAAGCCGAGTAAAGGAATATGTGCAGAGCACTGATAAACTATCTTTAATAGGACTGACCTTTCATGCTGGCGAAAGTTACTGGGGGATTCATCCTTATAATTACCATATAGATGATTTTACCCCTCTCCTGCCATGGAACATTTCCAAGAGCTCTGGCATTGATTGAATGGAAATTGAACTTGTTAACATTCTTTTCAGCCTGTTACAGCTCAGTACATGGTGCCACTGTTCATACATTCTCCCTAAATTCTGATTTCCAATATCTTTAAGAACAGACTGGAGCCTGCTTTCATTGACATCAGTGTTGAGATTTTTATCACTTGGTGAATGCATAATGTTGCAGTTTGAGTCCAGCTGCTGTGTTTATTGGCCCGCGTTTATTGTGGAAAGGGTTTCACACACTGTCAGTAGTGTTTTTTTTCTCATCTGCTGGTTTTCAGAATGTGTTACGTGGCTTTGTGTGGAGTGTTTGCTGTGTTAAGTGTGGATGAGGCCAACAGTAATGTACAAAACAAGCTATTTTTTTCTTCTTTTCACAGCATATTGTTGATGGCATTATGTTGACGACATTATGTTGCCAGCTTTTTCAGCTTTCACATTAAAAGCGACACAATGGGGAATATTACAAAATGAATTAACATAAAAAAAAAAAGAACCTTTATTGATTTGGGAGTAGATTACAGCTCGCAAGTGTTTGGTGTACAAACACAAAGACAGACAGCACACCTAGACACACATAGACCAAACTAAGGAGGGCACATCTGGCCACTGTGTACTCAAGATAAGGACTTATTTGCAGATTTACGATGACTATCAAAATATCTAGTTAGATGTCTGCTGTGACTGCTGACAATAGTGTAATCAAAATGCAAATGCGAAGGCAGAGGGACATAAATAAACATCCTAGTGCCAGATTCATATTCACAATCAAGGCAACTGTTACTTAAGATGATTTCTTTCACTACTGTGTTATTAGCTGTTATCTTTTCATTCAAATCAGAATGCTGGCGTTTCACTCATGTAACTGTCATTGCTCTTTTGTTACATCAAGTGAAAAGCAAAATTGCTGCTACACCAGTTATTGCTATAATATGTAATAAAATAAGACATTTAGCAGACTGTTTAATGTGATATGACCAAGTGTTTAACTGTGGTCATCAGTGCATATTTAAAAAAAATGCACAACACACACAAGGCCATTTAGAAGAAATTGCCATATTCCAAACAAATGGCAAAATGGGCCATTGCTCTAAGTCAAAACTGCATCACTGGGATTGGGAAAAAGTGTTATTATACAGATGGCCACGACTAATGAGCTCAGTGTGTGCGTCTTTGATGTTCGCAGTGAGCAGAGAGCAAACTGCGAGCCATCATGTTCTCAGTAATGAAGATGACAATAGCACTCAGAACATGGCGGGTTGTAGATATGTAAATCACAGTCATTTGGTCACTGGCTTGTTTATTGCAGCTTTTATTTGCAAGAAAAGTGAAAGCTCCCATATTTGAAGAATCACAACAATATGTCTTCAATTTCTTCCCCACCTTTACAGAATCTTCCTAGCACATGTAAATATAAATCCGTTCACACTCCATAGATTGTATTTATGATAAGCAGTAGACATGGCGTATGAGAAAGAAATGGATTGTAGATCCAATATGTTTCAGTCTGAAATGGTGTTACGATATTGTTTTGGAAGACAGGCATTCATAAGGTTCTTTCAATAAAGCCAGGTGTGTGGGTTTATGATGTGTTGATGTTGGGAGAGATTGGGTTTTGCTGCTGAATACCAGATGGATGTACCCAGGGAGAACAAATCACCTTTTCTGTTGTGTTCACGTCCCCCTCCTCTGTTCCATGTCAGCTCTGCTAGCTCTCTGATCAGTCTTCCCTCTGGGGAGCTGGCAGTTCTTGTAATTTCATCCTCACCACAATCAATGCAAACATGTTGCCTGCACCTTTTCTGAGACTCTTTCAAGAACCAAATGTTTTACCAGGAAAAAAGTGAAAGATTTTGAAAATGTTATTACATTATGGATGCTAGAAGGGAGGGTACCTGTCCAAAGCTCTTAAGCTTCATACCTTCAGCCAGTTGATTTATGGAGTTGATTATAAAAAAGTTTTTTCCCCACTATTTGGCAGTCAAACATGATCTATGAAAGGTGCCTCTTTCACAGAGTTATAACCTTAAAGTAACATTACACCAAAGCATATAGGCTTGTGGTTGCCTGAAACTGAACTGACATGTTGCTGCATGCATACAAACTGTGACTCAAACAATCTTTTTATTGTGGCATTTGAAGTTATGTACCACAGCACAGGGAACTGACTCCACTGTTCCCCTCCAGGGACTGGGCAGTCAAAGGCAGTGTCACAGATTTCCATACAATAGAGTTTTGAAATGAATCAACTAAGCCGTGTAGCCATCTATTACTGGCTTATAAAGTTGGCTCCTCGGGTGTCAAGATAATTTATCATGGCCTGTAATAGAGACATTTAAGACCTAGGACATTGTGACATGCGATCTGCCAAATAACAATCCACAGAATCCAATGACCCGATTTCCTCTCCGGTAAAGAGATACAGCTTCTTGAGCTTCGTACACTGGGCAGTAGGGTGTCATAGTGAGTACAGAGATATCAAGCCTATGCAGACAGAACCTCAAGGGAAGCGTGAAAGCAGAGGGAAAGGGATCAATGAAATATTCCATTTGATTCTTATTTTCTTAACAAGCCCCCTTTTGCCTTTATATCAATTCCTTTGCAGAATGTTGGACCAGGCCATCTTCGTCAGTACCCACCGAACCCAGCCATGGTGATGAAGTCCATCATCAGCATGAACAGCCCCAATGGAATGATATCACGGAATCAGCTGACTACCATCAACCAATCCCAACTCAATGCACAGCTGAGCCTAAACATGGCAGGACCAAACATCACCCATACTTCCCCATCACCACCTGCCAGCAAGTCTGCCACACCGTCTCCCTCCAGCTCCATTAACGAAGATGACCAGGACGAAGGCAACAGGGTGAGCAAAGTTAGAAATCATTGAGAAGACTATTAGTCTAGTCTACTACTAGTATTAAATAGAATTGTATTGTATAGAAGGCATTAATAATGTAATGTCTAATGTATCTTAATCATTGTGATCATTGCAGGTCATTGGGGAGAAGCGACCAGCCCCCATAGATCCCACAAAGAAGCCCAAGACTCCAAAGAAGAAGAAGAAGAAGGACCCCAATGAGCCTCAGAAGCCAGTGTCAGCCTATGCCCTGTTCTTCAGAGACACCCAGGCCGCTATTAAGGGTCAGAATCCCAATGCTACCTTTGGAGAGGTATCCAAGATTGTGGCCTCCATGTGGGACGGTCTGGGAGAAGAGCAGAAACAGGTACTACGCAGTTTGATTATTCATAATTGTCAAAAATGCCATCTGGAGTGGTTAACAGGAGTTACAGAAAGTTAGATCATCGGAGATCCAGACAGAAAACAAATGTATATACTGCATGTGATTTGTGTAATGCACTCTATATTGCCTTAGGTGATGGGAATTATCTCTAATGAAAATGAAGCTTTATTTATCCATTCACATATACCTTTGTGTCATCACAGGTTTACAAAAGCAAAACAGAAGCTGCCAAGAAAGAATATTTAAAAGCCCTTGCTGCATACCGTGCTAGCTTGGTTTCTAAGGTGAGAAACTGTTTCTTCTTTTCACCTGATAAATGTGTGAATTTGACTGAAAAATGAATTAAATTTCTCGATATCAATAGACAAAGTCACATTCTTAGAGGTGAAAACTGTGGCATTGTAAATAAGTTTTGATATTTTTTCTTCATCCAGGCTGCAGCAGAATCAGCTGAGGCCCAGACTATCCGGTCAGTACAGCAGACCCTGGCCTCCACCAGTCTGTCCCCAGGCCTGGTGCTCCCTTCACCCCTCAACCAGCACCCCTCTATGTCATCAGCTTCCCAGGCTCTCCAACAAGCCCTACCCAGGGCTATTGCCCCCAAACCTCTGCAGATGAGACTAGGGGGCAGTCAGATTGTGACCTCGGTTACAGTCTCCCACCAGAACATGCCCTCTGGGATGCCCCCGCAGATGCTCGGTCAGATGGGTGCTGGAGGGGCCATGGTGGCAGGTGCCCAATCCACAGCGGTGTCTCAGATGAGCCCACCCATGCAACCTGTGCAGCAGCATGCAATGCAGCAGCTCCAGCAACAGCAGCAGATGCAGCAGCACCTCCAGCACCATCAGATGCAGCAGCAGCAGATGCATCACCAGCAGATCCAGCAGCAGATGCAGCATCAGCATTTTCAACACCACCTCCAGCAACAGCTGCAGCAGCACCACATGCAACAGCAGCAGCAGCAGCAGCAGCAGCAGCAGCAGCAGCAGCAACATCAACATCAGCATCAACATCAGCATCAACATCATCAACATCAACATCAACATCCACATCAACAGCAGCAGCAGCAGCAGCAGCAGCAGCAGCAGCAGATGCAGCTGCAGCACATGCAGCTGCAGCATCAACTGCATCAGCAGCAGATTCATCTCCAGCAGCAACAACAGCAGCAGCAGCAGCAGCAGCACCAGTCCCAGTGTTCCCCACCCCAGCACTCTCCTGGTACACCCCATTCAGTGGGAGGCTCTGCATCGCTCGGCAGCCCCCAGCCGGCACCACAGCAACAACCACACCCATCTCAAATCCAGGCCCACGCCCAGGTCCTGTCGCAGGTCAGCATTTACTGAGCCAAATGGAAATCCTATCTCAAAGAACAGGAATAGAATAAAAGCATCATTCCACGTTGCTTTTCTAAGTTGCACTTAAGAAGTGTGTAAGATTTAGAATGTTATACAAAGAACTTGTCCATTGTTATAGACGGATATGCACACGCGTGTACAGGGGGTAAACATGTTAACTGGGATATTTCTGTCATAGGCTTAGCTATGACAGAAGCCTGTTAGGGCGACCGCCCAGTGATTGTTTGTTTGTATGTTTGTTTGTTTGTTTGTGAGGTCTTTCAGTTGTCAATTTAAACTGACTGGGCACACAATATGTTGAAAGACACATGTCTTTCACTGTTTTATTTAACAATAAAGCTTTATTTATGAGACCTGAGTTGTCAGTGCACCACAGAAAAAGACTTTTTGAATGCATTTCAACAAAAGGATTTCTATCAGCTCTTGCCTGGACTGAATGACTCACAGGATCCTTGCTGGAAACCAGTAACCCACACATCAGTCTTTGTTCCCACACTGGCCAGTATATAGCGAGACTTTCTTTACTCCAACCTTTCTCTTTCACACATCATTCTCGCAGATGTAACTGTTCAACAATGGCTCGGAGGAAACGGTTGATCAAATCATCAGACGTTGGAGGCCCAGTGATATTTGAACACATAAAAAACCATGTCACAAATGCAGACAATGTCTCGAAGAATAAGGGGAACTGAAAATAAAAGGTCTGGGAACACAGATCTCTGGATGAACGACTGAAGAGACTGAGACAGAAACTGTCATAAATCATTTATGTCATCACATCATCAAACTGTAGCTGTAATCTGCTGTACATGTTTTGTAGAGTGAGGAGAGACGAGACCTCCTTTATCCAGTAATCGACCCTCCAGATGATTTGCCCAAAAGCTTGTAACTGGCACCCCCAAAAATTTCTTCTTTAATCTATTTGTTCTTACTTCAGATGTTTAACAATTAAATTATGTTTTTATTTTGTGTAACAAAGGGGATATTTTATGGTAAACACAAATTTCTGGATCAAGGCAGATGGTTTGGGGATTGATGTATTTTTACTCTGCTCCTTGATACCGTCATTGTTTTAAAAAAGGAAAAAAAAGAAAACTAGCAGAGCCAGTTTGTTGCACTGCCAAAGCCAACTGACAAGGCATCGGAGGTATTTTTGCCAGCTGTACAGAAGTCCCTGAAAAAAAAGAAAACGTTGTACATTTTTCATATCACCTGTTGTAAAGTTTTAATATGTGAGGCTTTAATTAAAACATTGTTAAACGACCTGTGGATTGCTATATCACATAGTGCATTTCTGCTCTTTTATACTTTTTTATGAGTTACAATAGCAGCGATTAATTTTGTTTGTATTTTGCTTACAAATCAACTGCTTTTGAAAACTGTCCATAGTATAAATGCATATTGGTATGGAGTTCTTGAAAAGTTGTTTTCAGCTCACGATAGGAAAAGTAATTTAATGTGTGAGTTTTTGCTCGGCCATGAAGACGAATCCAGAGACATTCCATCACTAATATGATAGTAGCCATAATTTTGTATGAAGTATTATATATTTCTTTGTGTCTCTGTTCAAAATTAAACTATCAATCACAAATATTTATTTGGAGGAATTGATTTATTTCAAAACTTATATTAGCCATAATTTCTATAAGGTATTTCTTCACGTCTCCTTGTTAGCTATTGAAATTAAAACCACTGATAAACTAAAAAAAAAAAAAATTTGTATGTTTTCTATGGAGTAATTCTATAAGAGAAAAATACTTTGCAGGGGTATATGAGCATTCATGTTGGCATTAATATAGTGTGTGCTGTTTCTCAGTGATTTGAATGGAAGTCCATTGTAACTGTGTGTAAAAACAGTTTTGATACTGGACAAGGTCAGCATGTAACTGGTACTTGTCTCAATAACAGTCCCCTTCTCACACACCAGTGCATTGGATTCTGCCTCTTTCTTACTCCCTTCAAAATCGCTTCATTTCCAAGACATCCCCAGGGGTTTGCTGAGCTCCCTTGAATAATATGGTGAGTGGGGGAGGGAAGGCAGGCAAACAATAATTATCATATCTTCACAATAGCCGGTGAATCCACTGGCCCAGAGAAGGGCCTTTTTTTTTTTTTTTTATTCAAAAGGCAGTTGAGACATTTTAAACACAAGTTAATGTTTGTTACAAATTAGGAGAGAGAATCTCCTCCTGTGCTTCTGCGATAGCAGCCTGATAGAATTTTCAAATTTCTGGTTTGTTTTCAATTAGGTAGTTTTAGAAAAACGTTTGTAATTTTGGCCGAGGCCCTGCCGTCGTCTCTGCTGCTGCTGTGATCGGCTCTTCAGCATGGAATGGAAACGATGCCCATTTCTCTGCCGTGATTAATTGCAGCATCTGTCCTGTCAGAAGCCCGAGTGAAGAGGTCTGCAGCAAAACTGCAAATAAGCACTGGCAACAGTCTTAAAGTGCTTATGATGAAATGAAAATTAAAAACAGCAAGTGCTGTGCATGACCTGAATCTTAACACAGGGGGAGAAGAGGAGAATGTGAGAGCGGGTGTCCATGGATACCAAACACATGCTTTAAAAACACACAGTAATGAGGCTCTGGGAAATCGCCGTTATTATTCTGAACAGATTCACAGCAGAGCCCATTAATAATGCATGGAGCTCCTTGTTATTCCATAACCCCTCAGTACTGCGGTCACTGTGTGTACAAATATCTCACAGCCAGGGTTGGAGTTATGGGACTCTGCAATAAAAAGGTTACAGATATTTTCAAAACACTGCTATACATACACAGACACACACACACACACACACACACACACACACACACACACACACAACGCACATAATTTACAAGGATAATACACTGCTCCTCCTATAATGGGGATCGGTTTAATTTGAATAGGTGAATAAATAATCTTCACCTGCTTTATGATGTAGACTTTGTTCTATCTGCAAGATAAATATATTTTTTTCTCTGTGCAGTATGATGCAATCATAGAAGCATGAAGCAATCAATATCACCCATGCTTTTCTGTCTTTCTGTCCTCATCATTAACTAACGCTGATGAAATGCATGAAGGGCAGTATGACATTAATATGTCATTTGAGTAATGCAATCATGAGGTGACCTAATTGTCCTCCTCCTCCCCACTGAGGTCAGTTGCTCGGCGCTGTGCCGAGGATGACTAAGGAGTCAGATGTGGAGGCTAAGGGATTCTGTATTTTAATTATTTATTTGGCCCTTTTGTTGTTTTCCCGTTCATCGCACAGATATAATGTGAGCATAACAAAAGCCCTGCTGACACTGACCATCTGACCATCAGACCCACGCTGCAGCCAATCTCACAGTCTGGACTCGCTGGTCGCAGATGTAGGACCTGCCACTCCACTCTGCTCTGCCACTAAACTTTGTCTTCTTAAGAAAAGGAAAACAAACAAACAAAAACAAAAGATAGGCCTTTTTTTTCTTATGAGACCTGGTCCAGGAAAGTGCAGAGACAGTTGACCCTACAAGTCCAATGCCAAGCCTACAGAGAGGAACTAGGCCTCCAGTCAAATGGCTGACCACATTTAAGGAATTCTTGACCTTGCAATGAGGAGCTACGTGGAGAGAACTATTGACCTCTGAGATGAATAGTGAACTTTGTTTAGGGGGCTGTTGGCTGCTCTGTTGGCTGGCTGGACTGTTGACATCCCTGACCAATGGCAACGTTTGTTTAGAGAACTTTTGACCTGCCAGACTAAAGGAGCGCCATAGACGATGCCTCAGAGCAAAGCTAATAGTATATTCGGGGGGGCTAGTATAAATATTATGATACCCTTTCTGACATACTTATCTACATCTTTGAACTGAATTGTATTTATCATTGATTTGGTCAGTTGATTTAGAACTTTCATTTTAATTGAATAAAAAATTGAGACAGCGCTCATTTTTTAATTAACTATCAGGAAAAAATACCTACAAGAAATTCAAACGTGTTGCAGAAAATATGAGCCTAACCAAATATAAATATGTATAATATAATCACCTATACACTCTCTTGTTCTGTCTTTTGACCTCTGTCAGCCTGTAAGCCAACCACTTACAGAAAACCAACCATACACTGCAAGGTTTGATACTCACAGTTATATATTTAATATTGCCAGAGAAAGTGGTGCAGGTGTTAATTACTATAAATAACTCTATTTCCTTTAAGTTGTTAAAAGTATGCAATCATAATCAGATGACTAACATGCATCTGCTGTTAACCAATGTTAAGAAACCACATCTGAATTTTGCAACACATGAATGAAGGAAAAAAACTGCTGTAAATCTGATGTCCAGCATTGCTATGAAATGCCTTGAGTGATTATATATTCAAATAATAGGTTTTTCATGCAAATGCCAACACCTTTTATATATTTTTGAGTGTGTATTATGTAGTTGAGCACAAGCTAGCATGAGGGCAGATAAGCTAACCACCATTATTCTGTTGCTAACATCATAAAGGTCATGGAATAAACATCTAAAGCCCAAAGAAAAACTGTTTATTGGAAGCAGTTGTCACCATAACAATAACAGCAGTGAGCTTTTGAGAAGCTGTTTTGTTTCAGATTATTACGGTTCACTCAGTATGTTATTGTGCATTGTCAGTATTTAGCAGACCAAATTCATCTGGAGCATTTATTCTCTGATGAGTTATACAGTCGTTCTAAAAAAAATGCACAGCAAGCTGTCAGTGATTTGAGAAAGCTTTCTTTATTGTGACAGATCATCATGCCCCAGAGGTTGACAGATGTCCCTGCATTGCATGGAAACGCATAGCAGTCTCTTTTTATTTGGATTTCTTTGGTTTAAGAATGTAAAATCCAGCTCGCTGTCCCCCCACTGCCACTTTCCAATTTATTTCATCAGTATTTTATAGGCTTTGTGTTCAGCAGAGGATCCCAACTCTGAAATTGCCTTTTATTGCAACTTACTTAGCCTGTTAATATTGGCTATTACAGAACCAACATGTTTCTATGGCAACAAAACTGATAAAGTGTACCAGGAGACTAGAGTGATAGATTACACATGCACGCTGTGTCACATCCAATTAACTCAAACTGACTGTACACTGCATTATGCCACGACTTGCAGGAAAATCAATAAATATGGACGGTACCCAACAAGGTTCCCCCTCTGTTTCTTTCTTTCATCCCTATACGATGGCAGTGAAGCCAAGACAGATCATGCCACTAGGATGTCCCTGCTGCTACAAGAGGCAGGTGCTGTGTAGACACCATTCAAAACTTGGCCTATTCAGTCCAACTCCTCTAACGCTCCATTCATGCATAGCAAAACACCATCTGCTCCTGTTTTGCCCGGAGCAATCACAGCTGACCAAAAAAAAAAAAAAAAAGAGAGAGAAAAAAGAAATCCATGATAACAGCTGTTGCCGAACAAAAGCCAAACAAAAGGGGGGTAAGGAAAAGGTTAGAGACAAGTTAGACACCAAAAATTACTCATTGGAGAGGGCTAAGGAAAACATTTACTCATGGTAATAGTCAGTAAAATGGGATGCCATCCAGCAGAGAGCCAGGGAACGGGTTAAACGTGAGATGTTCAATCTGTGGGCCTGGCAGAGTTGAAACAGTACAGGATCAGGTGATAATAGATTCAAGCTGAGGATGATTCTTTTACACAGTCAATTCTCAGGGTGCAGGAGCAGAGGCAAATGAGCCATAGAGGCTCCTCACACTGTATGAATGCTGTCTGAAGTTCATGCAGATGCAGGTATAGATGCACACTGGCCATAGGAACCGAGTACTTACTGTTCTTTATACTCTACTGCAGTTACCTGTCGGCATTAGAAGGTTACTATATTTTTTTTAGAACTGCAACTAACAATTATTTTATTGTGTCAATTATTTTCTCAGTTAATAATAATAAAATGCACATCACAATTTCTCAGAGCCTTTAACTTCTATTAATTGTTGTCTGGAAGATATTCAAGTTCTCTTTTTTCAAGTACTATATGTAATATATATAAAAAAAACAAACTAAAAAGGCAAAGAAAAAAAAGCAAGAAAATATTTACTTTTGAGAAGCTGAAACCACTTCATTGCTGGCATTTTTGCTTGAATAATTACTCAGATAAGTTGTTGCCAAACAATTTTCCATGACAATATTTTCTGATGCATGCTGTATTTTGAAAAAAGTGCAATGACAGCCAGTAATAAACAAACATGGATTGAAATAAAGGGTAGAAATACATGTGTCTTTCCTTCAACAAGGCATTTAGTTTCCTCCCACCATTGCTTTATGCTGCATTGTGGTGTGATTGGCACCGGTTCCTCGACCCTTTGAGGCCTAGCTTGATCTAATGTATGGCCGCTGACCTGGGGGAGGGGCCGCGAGTGGAGGTGAAAGACCGAACAGCTTGCATGCCTCCAGACCTCAGCTGCCCATGCAGACGGTGAGCTGTAAAACCACCGTTTGAGCCACATAGAAGTGTCACGGCAGCCATATAGACAGCTGACAGGAAATATTCAATACAAAGATTAAACAGCAGCCTGAGAAGGAACAAAGTTAAGTAGAAGAAGAAGAAGAGGAGGGAAGGATCAGTAAATGATGATGATCTTACCCATTGTCCCCATGGGGATAATTAAGTTTTATCTTATCATACCTTATGCTGACTATGAGCAGACCTGGATCTAATTGCATTTTGGCATAATTCATAGCATTAAAATAATTCCATAACCTCATAGTACCAGATGGTGCGTTTTACAGCTATAAAGCAACATCATTTCTACGGAAAGCTTCAGACAATCACAGGAAAACAGTGGAAAATAAATTCTTCATGTTTGTTCAATGTTATTTATAACCTAAGTGACATTACCTACATTTCCAGATGCTGTGAAACTCCAGGAAGGATCAGTGTAATAAAGGCTAGGGATGATTTGCAAATGTATTTTTAACCAATTTGACTATGAAACATGCAAATCTCTGGGCTTGATGCTGTGAGAGATTTCATAGGCAGAGCTTTTATTTATAAACAGAGGCTCCTGTGGCAGTTGATCAGTCAATTTGCCTAACAAATAACTCTGACACGTTTTCAGTTGGCTGCGTATGATGGCCTCTTTGTTTGTGACACCATTCCAAGCAACCTTGAACTGCAACATAAAATAAAATCAATGTAAAAATGAGGGATTCTTGGAGGACGAGTGGACAGCTGCTCTTTAAGGTCACGTCCTGAGCTATGAACTCTGCTGAGCAGCTTAACATGGCTGTGTGGATGCCTGGACAGTGTACAGTAGACTTATAATGAAAAGGGGAGAGACAGGACAGAAGACAGGCTCCAGCCTCACGCCATTAGAGGTGATTTGTCTGCCAAACTGATTCCAGTCCCAGTAGTTTTATCAGTTTAATGCCTAGGCAGCGTTCATTATTTCTTTGCCGGGAGGGTCAGCCTCTCTTCAGCAGAACAAGTGTGGGTTGTGTTTCTGTCAAAGAGGGAGGGGGGTTAGTGCTTGACCCGCAAAGCCATTCAGCTCTCAGAGTGATCCATTGTTTGGGTCCTCTCTTTGTTCAGTGCCTGCAGAGAGAGGGAAGGGGCCAGCTAAAGGGGAGGGACGGAGCAGAGCTGGGGTCTCGTTGGGTGCCAGGGGTCTGCACTTACCCTCAACACATTCTCACCTACAGTCGTTTTAGTCCTAAAGGGCCATGCAACCTAAAGTTTATTATGTGTACCAGTGTTTTGGCACACATACACATACTGAAGATGCTGCACTTCAGACTAACACTACAGGTCAGAATTCTCTATATGCAGCTGAAATATTTAAAATATTGACACGTTGTGAGCATCCAGGCAGGCAAGATAGAAAAGCAGAGCAGGTCAGCTATGAGTTGTTTTTCTTGTTGCAAGGCTACTTAAAGAGTATAGAAGTGTTAGAAAAGTGGTCTGGTATCACTGATATAAAAGCTTCACATAAAAAGCCTTAAAGTAACACATACTATAATAAACAATATTAGGATCTGCTTGCAAACAAACTTCAAATGCATTAATATGGAAGAGGAGTAGAAGGTAGAGGGAGGGTGGAGAACAGACAGACATGTCTAGTTGGAGAACAGACAGATACAAACCTACTGCAGTCAGGTTTCAGAGTGAACATGATCCAAATGGTTTGAGTCAGTATTTTACTTGTCATGTTTGCAATTATGCATTTCATTATAATTAGTCTGCTTGCAGCTTTTCATAAAGATAGCTTCTCAGCTAGCAATGTGATCCTATTTTTCCAGATCAAAAGAGAGAATGTTTTCAAGCTTTTGGGGAGTTTACAACTCATCATGTATTGGCTGTTCAGTCCGTATACAATTTTCTGTGAAGCACAGCGAGGCCGCATTGAGGCTCAGTGGAGAAACAGTTTTCAAAGACTCCCATGTGTCTGAGTGGAGATGGCATGTTCTTCTGGTGTTTATGTAGGTTTGCTCATACATAAATAACGACCATCTCTCGCTTATCCTTGCAGTATCTCTCCAGTCTTTAACCTCTTCTATACGGTAGAGTCCAGCTTCTCTGTGAATCTGAAAGTATGTGCATTGCATCCGCCTGAGTGGAAACACTGGAAATTCTCTTTTCCTGCAGTGGATTAATGGAACCCAGTTGGGTAATTAACACCATCAACTGTTTATCTCAATGTGCAAAACTTCTAATATTTGCCTAACGGCAGATTGAATTGTCTAAAAAAAAAAAAAAAAGGTTGTTAAAATTTGTGCTGAATTTGGAAGGAAATTTTCACTATTGAAAGCAAAGTAATGTGCTGTTCAGTTTAACGCTCCTTTGTTTCACTTCAGCGCACAATTTAATTTTCTGTGAGAAAGAGTCAAATTAATAGAAAGAGGCAAATGGCAAATAAATTGTAATTAAAAGCAGTCAGTGGCTTAGCATTGTATGATAGCACTGAACATCCGGCCACTTGAAGCCACCTTTTGAAGACTGTGCTCTGCAGGGAGAGAAAATAAGTGGTTACAGGTGGTCAATTTTGCAGCTTATTCAGTGTCCTTAACTGTTTTCAAATTGTTCCAACTTAGACAAAAACACTTTGTCTTTATTGTCATAGTATAAACTAGTGAGACTCTACTTCATTTGCGAGGTGCTACCTATTACATTTAAATAATGTACTTATTTATTATAAAAGTCATTATAAAAATTATAAAATGATTTTAAAAAATCATATCATCATAGCATACTCACAATGATCAACCTGCTACCAGGTACACGCAAAGGTACCACACCATCAGTAGATTTATTCCAACTATATATTTGGAAAAATTTATATTGTTATTATTGATACTAGTAATAGTAAGAGTTCTGAATCTCAGAATCAATTCACATCTACAGTTTAACACTGTTTAAATAAGGACACAAATGGTCATGCCCGTCAGCAGTTGAAAAAGTTTTCCATTTCCAGCCGTTTCTCAGCCACTGTCAGTGTCAGATGTGGGTGTGCAGCCAATTATCCTCATTTGAAGTAGTACTATCTCCTCTCATAAAACATTTTGAGTCTTAAGGCTCTGTGTGTCTTCGACAGCATTATTGATAACAACAGACCAGACAGAGGTTCATCTTATCAGCTCAGACAAACCTCAGTTGTTGTGGCTCATTAACTGAAGGAAGTTAACAGTAGCTACAACTACAAAACGTGACAGTGTAGTTCTGGAACAAAGTAAATGTTGATTCAGAGATGTTTGGAAAAGACACCCGCAGGCCCGACTTTATCTGACTTGATCTTCAACAGATATTGTTATATACTTAAAAGTTACTCTCACACAGGTGTTTTCAATTATTTTGGTTGATTGGAAGTCTGTTCGGGTTGAAGTTGTTTGGAGTAATGCTGAGAATTACCTGAGGTCGCCCTACTCCATGTAGAAGTGGGTTCACAGAGAATGCAAACATTTTCTATGCAATTAGATTACATGCAAAGTCAATGCAAAGACGCAAATGCAAATTCATGTCCAACTAACGCAAGGTGGGCAGTCACCTAATGACCTGGTCACATTACTGCTTAATTCCACTGGGCACGACTGGAACATGGCAACCAGAGCTGATTGTGGCTGTTGTTTTCATGGTTTTAGGTTAATGGTTTAGTGTTTCCTGTTTTATTTTGTAATTTTCCCCTCTCCTTGTGCCTTGTTTTACTTTACTTCCTGCCTTTGTGTTTCCCGCCTATTTTGATTATCTTTTGATTACCCTGAATGTCCCTCATCAGTTTCACTTCATGTGTCATGTCATCATGCCTGGTCTTGTGTATTTAGTCTCTGTGTTCCTTGGATTCCTTTGTGGAGTCGTACCATCCTGGGTCAGTTACTGAGTTCTGTGTTTGTCCCTCGATTCTGTATTCTGTCCAAGTTGTTCGTCCTGTTCCTGCTCCCTCGTTTTCTCTGTTCTGGATTCTGTTTATTAGACTTCTGTTAGACTTTTGGTTTGTCTTGGTTTTTTTGAATGGATTGTTTTTGCCTGGACTTATCAGCTACTATTTGTTCAGTAAGCTATTGAAGTTAGTTTTGTTTACAATACCTTTGTGTCTGCATTTCAGTCCACTTCCTTGAACAAACCGTGACAGTTCTAGACTGTGCTTGTGATTCCACCAGAAGCACTGCAGTCCATTTGAGAAGCATCCATGCTCTGCTCTGTGAAAAATACGCAACTGGTCTATTTTTGTAAAGCAGCACAGAGCAAATTGAATTGGCCAGAATTCAGACGCATAAATTATAGAGAATCAGACTTGCAATTGTAAAAACAAACAACAGGGAAACAATTTAAATACGTAGCCCATTTACCCATGGTAGACACACATAAACCAAGGAAAAATGATGAAATCTGACCATGTTAACAAGTCTGGTTGGCGAAATGCTCAGTTTCTGAAATGCTCCTGTTGGGGTTTGAAGCCACCTGGAGAACAGACCAAAACAGCGTTGCGGCTTCAACATCACAGAGATGTGTGTGGTGGAATCAAGGTGTTACTGTAGCTAGCGAGTTGACAGCTAACATGCTTGCCAGCTGGGAAATGATAGCCCTACTAAGTTACATTGTATTTCTGTTTTCTCTGTACAGGGCTGATTACTGCTTTCATGCCATTTTTCTCAGAACTGTATGTCATATTTATGTCAGTTCTGACCTTTAGGCTCCAGTGTTGCCCAACTTGACATTGTGGACAGTTGGGTAACCCTGAAGAGCTGAACTAGAGGTTCTAGGCAAACACAGCTGAAATCAGCTGAAGCTCCGGGTCCAGTCAAATTGCACAATAGCTGCTCTTTGAGGTGATTTGGGGACTGGCTGGTGGTTGGTCTATTTATCATACAAGTCCTAATGTGCTAATTCTGTGTTCATAATCTGAGGCAGCATCATCGATCAACATAGCTTTGACAGGCCCCACCCCCCCGCCTCCTCTCTTAGAGGCTGTTCTCATGCATAAAGGGGTCATTTCTTCACAATGTCCTAAATTCAGAATTTCACTCCGTAACAATACAAATGAGCTTGCTCTGCCATTGTTGATTAATGGAAAATCACATCCCCTCATTCTGTTTTTTTTGGGGGGTTATTATAGGAACGTCTGTGTTTTGGATAAATGGAGTTTGTAGAAGAGATGCACCTCTCTGCAGTTCTTTTATGTCGATTTTGCCCACTGAAAGAAGTGGCTTTTTTGTGTCCATTCATTGCAAGGACATGATTGTCTTAATATTCATTAGCTTTTATCACATCACAGCTAAAACTGGGCAGGAGGCCCTCTGTTACTCTTAAGATATTTTAGTTTATTATTGCCATCGTATTTTAATATTCATATATACAACGCAATCATTATGCTTAATACAGCATGAATACTGAACACACTACAATCAAATGAGACCTGGCAGTGTGGTGAGGTCTGATTCTAGAGAAATTAAAGGTGACACAGCTAATTCAGCAGGCAGGCATCAGACATGAGTGCTTGCTTTGACCTTTTCTATGACTATGAGAACAGAGTAACTCACAAGGGGAACTGTATTAGAAAATAAATGAAAGGTCTTGGTGGAAAGGTCAGGACACATGTTTCTGTGATGTGGAATAAAGTCTGTTTATAGCAAAGGTTTGGCTGACTGCACCTCAATACAAAGAATCCTCGACAAATCAAGTCAAACAGTCTCAGTGAAATATTTTCTGCATATACTGTCATCATGTCTTAGGAATTTGTAAAACATCCTGTGGCTGACAAGTTAAGGCAGAAAATATTGACTTACATAGCTGAAATATTTTAAGCATTTACTCTTGACTCTTGTATATCATGAGACATGATTGGATTTATAATCATCAAGGTTGGTAGAAATGCTGTGATCCTGCACTTGTTTATACCTGTACAGCTTACATTTCACTTACCGCTGTTTGTTTGCTTGATGAGATACTCTGAAGTATCCCCATTGACAATGATTAGAGCAGACCAGCTAAGACCATATGTTTGCTTAATGTGAGTACAACTTGTTCTTTTCAGTAAGGCTATAACACTGCATAGAGAAAACATGAGGCAATAGGCAATGCAGATGAGCCAGTAAATCTTTGCAGAGGTGCCTGAAAAACACATTCCTCGTTACTGTGCAGTGACATGAGCATAACAGATTAAACAAAGACTCTGGACAGCTATGCAGCACAATAGTAAGCGTATATATGTAAGTGTAGCAATTTATAGGAAAGGGTATATTTTACAACTGTGTCACCTAAAGCACTTTTCAAATTACAGCAGAAATGATTTGCTGAAAATTGGCACGAGGTGCAATAATTATAGAGGCATTGTAATAGTGCAACAATGTGTGTCTCTTCTGAATGAGTTTGCATAAGGAAACTCAACTATCAGTAATGACTATGCATCAGCCCACAGTATAGTCAGGGGAGAACAGTGCAGACTCGTCACTCAGTGGAGACAACCCTGATTCTTTTAACTACTGTATATGAGACAGAAATAAATTGATTCAGTACTGGTTCATTTGATTCATCTTTGTACAAATATAAATTTCGCAGCTTACAGCTGAGAAAATGTCAGCACAATAAGATGAACAACAGCGTAGTTCAAATGTTTGTTATCTTAACACAGTAAAACAGTATTAGTGACATCAGTTTCAGCTTTTCCCAAATTATGTAGCCTGATATTTATTTTATTGACAGGTACACATGTGCAGTCTATATGCTTTGGTATGTAAAGACAGATAAACCTCATCAAAAGATAAATAATATGTATAATCAACCCCACACCGAGAGGAACACACGGTCTGATCTTTATTTAATCATATCAAAATTATTTGGGAGGCTTTAGGTGCATGTAGTCAAACCTTACAGTTATCAACATTAACTGTATCCAAAATTTCCAATAATATTCATAAAAGAAGACACAATATGCCTGTTGAATGTGGATCTATGTTGTAATTGTAACGGTAGTTCACACTAATACGACACACTGTTTAGCCCAAATGGAAATTGGAGATCCAAATGGAGATCCAAAGGGAGGGTATAAAAATATCAGTCAAATTTAATTGCTGCCTTTGGTAAATCTATGAAGAATACAGATCTAAAATGATAAATATACCATTTTTAAAAAGGTGACACCTAATTTTACACACTAAAAGCTTTAGCCTTTCTGAGTTGTAAGTTGTAAACACAACAATGACATAGCCTAGGAAAAACTTACAAGCAATTTACACTACTCTTGCTAATTTACTTATTGAGCTTAAGACACATGTTCAATATTCACTTTGTTTTTAGCTCAGTTTTCTCCACCAAGTCCTGCTGAAATCATAGGGCCTTTTAGCGGCTAAATGCTCCAGTATGTTCTACTAATGTTGTCCATATGCAGTGGGTTTATCAAAAATCATCTGCTAGATACGCTGATGAGAGTAGTAAGAGTGAGTTGTGTAGTAAGTTGCTGGGTGTAAAACCAAAACATTAAGCTGAAAGAGGCTAAACCGCTCCATAGAGCTGAGGGGAAGTGAAGGGTTGTGTGATAATTTTCTGTGGGTTTGTCACTATGAGAGACCCTTACACATTATAGTATTTGATCTGATGGTAAAGTAAATATATTAATTAGAACATCTTTAAGTATGTCTCTAATAACAAGCAAAACAAATAATCACTGAGTACACCAAGATTATATATTGTGCTAAAATTTGGTCCTGGATTTATAGACTAATGTTTTTCTGCAATGTGACTGCTCCCCTGACAATGTTACAGTTATACAGAGGTGGCTTGGTTGTGTTTAAAAAGACTGACGCTAAACTATATGTTATAATGAGTTATGAGGATGTGCAAACACATTCAATTATAGTCTTAAGTCTTTAAGAGCACAAATGTAAATATTTTAGCTGGGCATAAAAATGGTCATACTCTGTTATCAATTAATCATTAGAAGTCATTGATTAACATGCCAGAATATGACTACCTTAATGGAAACTATTCACTAACCTACTGTACCTTATGCCAAATTAGAAACATGATGGACGACTGCATAGCAACAAATCTCCGGAGAAGGAAAGGTCATGTGGGCAATAAATCCACTGCCTCAGTGAAATGAGATGGGTTCCTTCAATTGTTGTCCAGTCTTTAATATTTTTTTCTCCCTCTCTTTCTCTCCCTCAGTCATAAATAGTGATTCACAGCTCTGATTCTGACCAAGCTGATGATTTTAATTTTCTGTTTTCAGAGTAATAAACACTGACATGAGAATGAGCCTCAGGCAGAGACTTCTAATGAGAAAATGAAATTAGTTTTTCAGCTGACTGATCAGAAACATTTCATACATTATAATCAAGCATTTATTTGACGTGATTTGTTCTGTGTGCGTGTGCACGCCTGTGTGTACTATACTGTATGTGTTTGAGAGGGGCATGTGTGCGTACATGTAAATACATTATTCATGCCTCTGTTTGTGCTATGATACTGCTTGTTATTGCTACACCAAGACGCAGCTTATGACATTTTCCAACCTTTTGTACCAGAACTAGCTGGCTGGCTGTCTCAGTATATGTGTGTAATTTTATGCCTCATCTTTCACTGTTGCATCCATCACAGTTCATCACAGATAAACTGCACTGGTCAAATAACCAATTACACCTGGCTCTCCTGTTACAGGGACAGGGGTGAAAGGCAGGGACCGCCAGTTCAATACAATAATGGACAAAACTCTGATTCCTGGCATCATATTGGGCAGATAAATAAGACAAACTTGTCTTTCCTTGTGCTAATAATGCTACAAATAAAAATTTTCTATTTATTTTTCAAGGCTAGAGATAAAAGACCATGAAGTGATCATTTAAAACTCATTAGATTATGTCCTTGATGGAAATTCACAGGAAAAAAGGTCATTGACAGGGTGCTTGAAAGTTGGAGAGACCTTAAATATTAACCTTCATTTTAATTTAGTTTATATTCACTGATGACCTCAAAAGCATAATTGCTTGCAGAAATACTAGGCTGTATTTACTGAAATTCAAATGATGGAAAAATATCTCAATAACATTAGAATTGGATCATTGTGATGTTAAAATTGTTCCACTGTTCATGTTAATAAGGAAAATCATTTTCTTGGTAAAGCTAACCAGGCCAAGTATGAATCATCATCAGTACAGTATTTTCAGTGTTCATCTTTGCTCATGTGCATATCCTCCCTTCCTTACTTCTTTTTAAATTGTTTTAATCCTGTTGCCAGAGGCCTGTATTAGAACATCATGTTCATTAGCATCTGTTTTCTGCTCCTACTGAGTTCAAAGTGTTTCGTTTTCCCCTCCTTATATGTGGATAAGAGCTTGAATTACTGCAACACTACCTCTAGTCTCCCTCGGTACCATTTGACAAAAGTAGGGCAGCAAGAAAAACCAAAGGGTGGGCAATGTCTTTATTGTCATGTTACTCATTTCATCCTTTGCAAGAATTTTTTGTTGTTATGTCATCTGGTTAGTTTGATGAAGGGTTAGGGTTAGGCTCGGCTCTACAGGATTGTAAAGAGGCATTCAATTAACAGACAAGATAAACAAGATGCCAATTTACACGTCGACAATAATGTAGGAAACCTGACATGTTGATAAAACACCCACTTTGTGACAACATTAGATAATTTGTTTTGTTACCTGCACATGAAAATACTGATAACTGCTTATTTGTTTTATGTTTGATTAACTTATTAAAATGTATAATCATTCTCAAGATTTCCATGTAATAAAACCCAATTTTTTACACTATTTATGGTTGGTTTGAGTATATTTACATAGATACATAACTTTGTTTGTCCCCAGTGGGGCAATTGGTTATCCTACAGTGGGATGCAGACATTTACATGCATAGATGTAATCCATCACACTGTTTTAAATTGAATCCTGTTGATATTAGCATCATTGCTTACTTTTAACTCTTCTAGTATGACATCAGAGCTGCGTGAAGTTACTGCTAATGCAAGCCCAATATTTCCTACTGCTGCTAGTTCGCATTAAAAACATTCAACTTCTAACTCCTAACTACTTATTCACAGGAAAACACAATGTATTTGTCATAGTGCTGACAATGCTCATTCATAAAATGTGGTGATAGAAAGCTAGTGTACAACAATAGCCATACAACCAAAACAATGAGCTAAAAGAGGCTAAAACGTTCTGTAGAGCTGTCAGGTACTTCACTGATTTAACATTGCACTCCTATAACAGTGTCGGACTTACAATAGACAAAAAATATCTAAATCAATGCAGCAGAACCAGAGATATTGGTTGTTCTATTCCACGCTGTTTGTTCTTGTCAAAACTTGGCTCAGTATTTGACTGTACAGACGGCTGTTACTACCTGCTGGACATCTCTGCCTGTAGCACCTTCAGTGGACCCATGGGGTAAACCTGGAACATTTCCTGGTGTACAATGCAACTCAGTCTCAGACAGAATCACTGGTGTCGTGCTTGTAGCAACTAATGTAGCCTCATGCCTCTAGCCTCAAGCAGAGATGAGGCTACAGAGGTCTGGTGAGGTTATTTCTTTCAAACTCTGCACTCCCAGATTTTTTTTCACATTTTCAGACTTATAGTGCTCAGGCCCAACTGACTCAAGTGACATCACTTGAGGCAATTTGTCAGACATTGTGCAGCTCCGTCTGGAGCCTTAAAATTATTTCACATCTGCAGTAGCACTCCACAAGACCTGGGGATGTGTAAAGCTTTCCCTCTAACTTCACCACTAGTAACTGCAGTTGTCACCAGATGAACCAGGGCTGAAATATTAAAGAATATTACTTTAAAATACCATTAATAAATCTGAACACTTGTAGAAAAGACACATTGTAATCTTTGGTTAATGGACATTGTCCAGACCTCTCACAGGAGGAAGTTATTCTCAGCTCATTTTATGTCACATCTACCTAAATCTACCAAATTTGATCTCATTTAATGTCATTCAGTCTAATCTCAATGCATCTCACACAAATTCATCTCATCTAATCGTCGTTCATCTTTCTGCAGAGCAATGCACTGTAATGTTTTGCATGTACTAGCATGGGATTTTCTCTAATTGCAGAACTCTCAGGTCAACGTGCTGTAACACGCACAAGTTTGCACAAGAATTGAGGGAAGCTAAATGTCACAAAGATAGTCATGCATAGTAAAAAAAACACACTCCAGGAAAAAAGCACACAGTAAGAAAATTTAAACAATTAAAAATGCAGTAATAAATGCATGAATAGTTTCCTCATGAGCTGAGCTGAACTCTGGTAATAAACAGCTATTTTTGTGTTGAGAACAAATGAAAGCCTTGTTGTTCTAACACAGAGGCTTTAGGTAAAATGCTGAAAGAGCAAGACTGCACATCTGGAGCAGAGAATAGCAGAACACATGCTAAACCCAAGTCCTCTCTGCTTGCTCTCTGCTCCTCTTTCTCACTGCTGCATGTTCTACTGTATCATGAGGCCTGCCTCCTGCCATGCTTCACTGGCTCTCTGTGGGCTCACTGTCCATCTGCTGTGGGGAAATCGCAGAACTTAGGAGACAAGACAGGTTACTGTTGATTTCAGGGAACAGCACAGTAGCTGATTATTCTTTAATATTGATACACTTATAATATACTGTAAATGTATTCACATAAAGTAGTGCTGTTATGGGTTAATAGCACAAATTTAAAGTCCTGAAATCTGATGCATTACACAGAGATATAGCTGGCAGGTGAAACAATAATACATACATAATACAGTGCATGATAAAGTGTCCTTCTGGGGCTAACATGTAAAAACCTGATGTGAGCATGTCATTACGTTACTAGTTGTTTCAGTTTTCTAACAGCTGTACAACTCATCTGTTTCCCAATAGATGACATAGTATTTGCAGGACTTTGGGTTCACAGTGTACACCTATAAACACCATGCTCATACCTTCCTCCTTAGCCAATTACATAGCTGACTGTAACCAATGTTTATGGAAAGACTTATTTCCATTGCTTCACTGGCCCCTGCTTTTTCTCTTCACTGCACTGATATATAGATGCCTTTTTCAAAAATGATAATCAATGAGTACATACTATACTGGATCATATGATTGCACTGTTCTTTTTTAAATAAAGGAATGATTTAGTGTGTTTGTCACCCCAAAAATGACATAGTAGTTTAGTCAACATGGGACAGCTGTAGCTCTCACTGCACTGTAACTACTCACTATATGAGTCTAAAATCGCATTGTTTCGACTGCTGCTGAAAAGTGACAGAACAATTATTCCGAGAAGCAATTTGGTTTGACTCACCCTGTCTCCTAGAAATTGTGTTTCTATATGACTAATGCGCAACAGCAAGTACATCCTCTGGGAAATGTCTGAATTACTTTCTAATCAGCATAATAGGGAAACTTTCTAATGAACATAACTGCCATGTTGCAAAAATGTTCAAATTGAATGATCCACTGACTGAAAATCCACTCCTGTGCTAAGACATTCACTTGTAGTGATTAAATTGTGGTTAATATTCCTTATGCTTACGGTTAGCCACTCACAGCACTTGGTTAACGTTATTGAAAAACCATGACCTTGTCAACAATGGCTTGAAAAATTACACAAGACGCATTTACTTTATCAACATTGAACTCACATCACAATCTGCTTTCAAATCAATCAAAATATTAAAATCTTGTTGCCTAAACCGAACCACACCCTCCATCCATCACAGCACAGCACACATCTCATGGTGGAAAGTATTACACTGCTTGAACTTAATAGTATATGTCAAAATTTAATAATTTACTTGCTTCAGTTTAGGTCACAGTGTTACAGCAGGCAAGTCACACATGATTCTCAAATCAAACAACATAAAAACATAACTTAACACTAAATCTTAACTAACGGGTGAATTAAAACTAATACTTTTAATATACATGAGAGTGCTGGGTTATATGCTGTACATAGCAAGTGCAAGACTTGTATTGCTATGGCAAGGAATTGTTTTGGAATTGCATGTCACACCTGTTCCAGCTAATATATAATTTAGGTTTGCAATCTCCACTTGAATTCATGCACATAGTAATTATTTAGCTTCATGGACTTTGGCAACCCTAGTTGTTGGTAACAATATACGGTAGATTGTATCTCATGGCTTTATCCAGATTTCCTCTTGTGTGTATGCATGTACATGAATTACACTGTGAAACAGGATGTTTCTCCTGGCTTGGGTTATTTTAAGCTGCAGGTCCTCTGCAATTATGTAAAATTCTGGTAAATTATAACTTGATCTAATCAAGCCCAAAATATAGCAGTATTATTCTGTTGGTAATTTATTGAATGTGTGTATATTAATTATTCCAGATAAGATTTTAGTGGAATATAAAACAACATAATGTTAGATTCTTGTCATATGTTTCAGAAAAAAAACAAAGTGTGGGCTTTTCTGTTTCTATGAGTAAGCACCTTTTGGATCCAGAAAGTACCTCATTCATTCATTCAGCCTGGCCTGACTGGCTTTCTACAATAATGTCACACTGCATAGGGTGCTTTACACACATGTTTCAAGCCACTTGGCCATACTTTTGCATAGGAAATCTACACAGAACTAAAGCCGATTGAACATCAGTGTGTTATGTCAAATTATGTCTGGAGTGGGAAATGCTAGTACAAATCATTTTCATTAGGTCCTGACCCTGCCTCTGACTTTTTCATGAGTCTCTGTAACAATCACAGCTGGTCAAATTAGATTTACTGGGACAGGTTAAGAAAGAGCAGAAGCACCTAATGAAAGCATGCCACATAACTTCAGAGGACAAAAAGCCTTCTGACCATTCTTCCACATAGGTCACCGAGTTGCTTGACCCGTTCTTAACACATTCAAATTATTTCAGAACCTTATGTTACCTTATACGTCTTTTAAAGTGTATTGGATTGCAAAACTGGAGCGAGTGAGCATGTTTACTGCAGCCGCACACTAAAAGCAAATGTTGTGTTGCCTGAGGTGTAAACAGAAAGATGAGCACAGTACATAACACCCTATTTGCAATACATTTTGCTCTGCCTGCTCTGCTTAAGGAAAGAACTTAAGGATACAGCACTGGGAACCGTCGTGACTGAGCTGATGTCATGCCAAACAAGTCCCTCCATTTATAATAGTGTGTCTGGGTATGCTTAAATCCATTGATACATTTGTCTGTTGCCTGGCAACACAGTCCATGTTTGTTAAGATTTTAGGACTAGAGTTGGTGCTCTTTAACAGTTCGAAAAGCTTGAAGCTGCAGCAACCCCATCATTAGATAGCAGAGTAATAACACAGTAACTACAAAATGATTAGCTAGTTCACATCCAGACTGTATCACATCATTAAAATGTAGGATAAGGTAAAATATATGTTCTGCAAGCATTAAAATTCTCAAAGCATTATTACGTGGCAGACCAAGAGTCTGTTATACCATTACTGTTAATGAGAAATGAAAAGCTTGCAGCCTCTGGGGAATAAATGGGTTCAGTAATTGACAATCTGCCCATTATATTTTTATATTTCGTGTTTACAAGTAGAACCTTGTGGCCTGAAGGTCATGCTAAAGGAAAGGTCTCTGAGTCTATTTCTTTCCAAAAGGAAATTTTGACCTGAAAGCAGCGGTGGTTACAGAAAAGAATCATAATTATCCTCTGGAGGACATGAATATCCACATTGACTTAATGGATATTCTGACCAGCAATCCCAGGATATATTGCTTTGACCATTGAACCATTTGAGTTGTAACATTTCTTCAGTTCACCTCTGCTCACCTCCTTCTACCAAGGGCCAAGGGACATACAAAAACAAAGTGATTCAGTATAAATAAATAAGAGCATGTTGATTGTCATCCCAGTGATAATGTCCTAAAACCTGTAAACAAGTTCAAACACTGCATAAGATAAAGGGCAGATTAATAAGCCTCTATGGTAACAGCACTGCCATAAAGATTTATTTATCTGCACTTTATCTTTTGTTTCAAACGGAACAATAATTGTGTGGCTCAGAATTGCATTTTATCTTCAGCCCGTTGAAAGGAACAGCCACAGAAGCCATTCCTTGACATTTCATGCCAACCACAAAGACTATACAGTATATCTCAGCTGGGATCGAAGCTCCAGCATACCAGTGTTAGAGCAGATAAACAGAAGGCCACCTCTGGTTTCTGGTAATTCTGTCCTACACAGAGATAGTGTACACGCACAGAGATGTATTATGTTTGTACTGTGTGTGTGTGTGTGTGTGTGTGTGTGTGTGTGTGTGTGTGTGTGTGTGTGTGTGTGTGTGTGTGTGTTACAGTGTTCCAGCCAACCAGCTCATTTTTTGCACCTGTTCCAGACAGAGCCATGAAACTGACACTTGTTTTGGGAGTGGGATAAAATTGTACCTGTGACGTTCGACAGAAAAGAACTCATTTCATCCACAGAGCAATCGAAATGAAAGAAATGCACCAGAAAGAAGAAATGCTCAAGAAATGAGCTCTCCACTCCCTCTATCTGTACACATTCATGTCCCATTAATGTATGTTACTAACTTAGCTTCTCCCCAGAGTTTTACTGCTTTTTCGTCGTCTTGCAGGTTCCCATGGATCATGGCTATACCTACATCGGCGATTGTGATTGTATCTGCTGCTGTGGTTGTGGTTGTTGAGGTTTCTGTCTCTTAAAGGAAGTTTTTCCTTGCCATTGTCACCAAGTGCTTGCTCATGGTGGGAATTGTTGTCTCTGTAAATAATATTATAAAGAGTATGGTCTAGACCTGAGGCCTCATGAGATTCTTCTTCTGTTATGATTTGGTGCTATATAAATTAAAATAAATTGAAAATTATTTTGCATTAGTAATTATGTTACCCAAACCATGACTGCTAATGAAAAACATTGTCACAACTTGGCTCAGAGGTGCGCTCAAAATAACAATGAAAAACAAAAAGGACAATTAAGATAAAGATAAATGAAATACAACAATACCAAACAGAGTGGAAACCAGAGGGCTGACTGCCACCAGTTTATTTAGTCTTGCCAACAGACCAGGTGAGCTAAATCGTCCTGACAAACTAACTCCGCCCATCAGGCCTAGGGAGGGAGATTCTTTCTTTCAGCTTGTCCACCCTCAGACTTTCTTAACCTTGGTAGTGGAGGAAGCATCTTTAAGACTAGAGAGGGAGACAATCAAGATTATAGTGGGTATTAGTGAGGATGAAAGCAGAGCAAAAACAATGTGGACTAATACAAAAAAACAACTATTTATGTGTCAGGGCCAAGTCTTACTTCAAACACTCCAAAGAAAAAGCAATGCATCAGGTCAGGGTCGCATTAAGGCCCAATCCCTTACCATTAAACAAACAATGCAAAGCACAGATGTAAAGTGTTGAATCCCAATGTGCATTAACAAAACCAAATGGTACCCTTTACAAACAAACTGGAGTCTCCCCAAACCTACGTTATCTAACAACAAACTCGAAGCTCAGTCCTATTGTTCTGGCAGCTACTGATAGGGGGTAATTATTTACTGGAAACCAGTGGGTCCAAATCCCTGATATGCAGTTGCCCCCAGAAATCCTTGGCATGATCCCGAGCATATAGCTCTATCTGCTTTCACTGCCACTTAAAGATTCAAGCTGTAACAAACAGAATGTTACTAAACTTAATGGGGAAAAAACTCCAGTAAGCACACACCTGATATGCAAATGAATGTACAGTAATTTGTTGTAGATGAGAGTTTGGAGACAAGTGTAACAATTAGCAATTGTACATATTTACAGTAACAGAGCTTTTGTGTAGGAGACACTTGTTTCACTATTTATTGTATGAAAAAGTGCTGTAGGGCAAGTTGATACAAGTAAACTATGCACTATAGAGGAAAGAAATAATGTTTTACATATTTTTAGTTATCATCACAAAAATGTGATAGGATCCTGCAAAAGAAAGCACTACTTCACATCTTCGAATACCTCCAAAACAGACAAAAAATTTCTCATTAAAATTCTCATTACAAATAGCAAAACTGAGAACTGATAAATCCACTGAAAGCTTAAAGTAGCTACTCAAAGAGCATTTTGTTTCCACAGTCCTTAATGCTTGTAAACCCTTTCAAAAACCAGAGTTCACCTTCTTTCAAAACACAGCCATGTTGTTTCCATTCTGTCTCCTTCACCACTGAGGGGAAAGTGATTGAATTTTGTCTTCTTAACAGAGGCAGCTTGGACTGAATAAAGATCTGCAGTGCTCGAGGTTATAGCGGTGGTGAATGACGCCCCATAATGGCACTTAAAAGAGAAACTTGCATCATTAATCATCCCTTCCTTTCATACCCTTGACACGTGAGACAAGGAAATCCATGTCTATCTGAGCACAGACAATAAATATGAATGCTTTCCAGATTAGTCCCCAAAGAACAGAATGGATACTCTTTAAGGGCACATTTTCCAGTCATCACTCAACTGACTAAAATGAGCCAATTATTTCTTATACAACAGCATGCCAATTAGAGAAATGTCTGCTCTGCTCCATTCATGATATTGCCATGTGGCTTATTTAAGGTGGTGCCAGACAACATCTTTTTCAGTCCAAAGCCATTTACACAAGATTTGGAGTGCGGAAGCATGGTCTGTCATTGTCTGACACCGGTGGCCTGAAAAGGGAGGGTTTAAGACAATTTGAACCTATCTTTTGTATTTGAACCGAGCTGTTGCACACAGAGTAAAGGTGTGTACAGTAACATATTGTGAAATGATATATTATTTCCAAAAAGCAAAGAGCAACCAAATAATACTGCTGATCATCATCAATCTGTTTCAATTAATAAGAACCAAACGGATAAGACCATGATTTGTTTACATATTTAACCTCTTTAACCACTTTTTCCCCTGTTAAAAGGGTTTTTTGTGGGCAAGTTTTTCCTCACCCGAACCGAGGGTCTAAGGACAGAGGGTGTCACTCCCTGTACAGATTGTGAAGCCCTCCGAGGCAAAATGTATTTTGCGACTTTGGGCTATACAAATAAAATTTGATTGATTGATTGATTGAACCTCTGCCTGTATATTCTTCTAAATATACTGTATCAAAGGGCTTTTACAGTCACTTACTAGCAATACTGTTGATTCAAATGTGACATTTGCAGTTTAACAACAAAAAGTTTACTCACCCTGTAGCTCGAGGTAGACTTCTTAAATCACCAGTTAGCTACCAGCTGCCTTGAGATTATCTAAAATATATGTGTGTGGATGTGTGTATGTTTGTGTGTGTGGGTGGCTATGGCATTGTATGTGTGTGAGTGTGTATGTAGTTGTGTATATCTGTGTGGGGGAGGGAGGTTTGGGTTTTCAGGGTGTTTCTTTGTTGTTCATGTTTTACTTTGCTTGTCTTTTATTTTTTGTTTGTTTTATCCCTGTAAGGCACTTTGAGTTACCTTGGTAGGAAAGGTGCCATATAAATAAAGTTGAATTTGAAATCTTGGTAGCTGTGCTTTATGTTAGTTAAAGGTATTTTAAGACAGATTATGAAACAGTCTTTAATTAATACTGATGACTCAACATGACTTTCATAAACAAGCAAGACCGTCAGCTAAAATGGCTGTTTCTGCCATTGCATCAGTTCCCCTTGAAATGAATGAAATGAGGTAGTGAAAATAGTACTGCTTTTTCCCCGAGGGGCCACCAGAATCAACACAAAATTAAAGTTCCGTGTAGCTGTAGCTGTGATCTGGCAACCCCAGTTTACAAGAGTACAATACCACTTTCCTGATATGATCATCTCCACATGTTATGTTATCATTGTTCTGATTAAATGTTGTAATTATATTACTTATAATCAAAAAGTAGCAATCCAACAACAGCTAAAAGTCAAACATCAAGCAAGGGCAGCAACACAAGACATAGCAGGCAGCTAATATTACTTATTAGTCCAAGAAGCCCAGCTTGACATCTGTCTTGCAGCCTTTTATTTCATGAAGCTCTCACCAACGACTAAAATCCAGTCTGCGATTTACTCTTGTCTGCTTCTGATCTTGCTCGCTCACTTTCTTTTTCTCTTCTTAGCTTCATCTCTTATCCTCTTCAGACTGTTCATGTCTGCCATGCTCTGCTGTTCTGGTGTCAAGTCCTATGTTGCTCCCTGTAGGCATTCTCTAAATCCCAGAGCACGGAGCCCAGAGTTACGTAGTGCGAGAACAGGCATACAGGGCGCAGAGTGGGAATGGCAGATACCATTCAGCCCATTACAAAGCAGTGTAGCATCAAAATGATTTAAAATCTGTTATTTTATGGTAGAAAAGTTACACAATGTCTCTTAAAGGTAAGCATTTCTTTTTACGACTAAAGTTCAGTCAAGAGCAGGTTTTTATGAATTCAGCTTCAGTACAACAACGCTGTAAAGTTATTTTTAATGAGCTGTCAGTGCACTAAAGTCAGCTAAAGTTAACTTAATGTGCTTTGAAATGGCTAAGGTTAGCAATCAAATGGGTGGACATTTGACATGACAATCGTGACTAATGTTGCTGTAAGATCTAATGATATTTTCAAAGTGTTACCTTGGCTTGTCAGTCACTTCTGTGGAGACATATTCAGTAGGCTATGGCTGAATCCTAGGCAGATCTGTGGCTGGTCACACAATAGGCTTCCTCCCCTGCCAATTGTAGTGGTTCCTTATCTAAACCAGCTTGTCAAAACATATCAGTTCAAATCAGTCAGAAGAAAATTGAAAACAATTGGCCTCAATGAAAAACAGCAAAAAAACTACTTTGGGTGCCAAAAGGCCCTTTATGTGTCCAGATTTGTGTGCCAAGGGAAGACAATTGTGGTTTGTATTCATTTAATCAAATGTTACAGCAGTGGTTGTTTTAAAGCATTCAATAATGTCAGCAAGCTGCTGAAATGCCTTTGTTGGTTAACTCATTACTTGTGGTGGTGATACATTGGACAACTTTTTGGTAAGCATGACAGGGCAAGACCATTAAATATGTAAGAACATGATTTCAAAGAATATCACTCAGTTACAGACAAGAGTCTGACACAGAGTGAAAGAAATTGAACATAAATGTACATTTATCCAGTTCCTGCCCTGCACCTGGCGAGACCAGGGGGTCTCCAACTTTGAAGGTCAGTTATTTCTCAAGTTTTTCTTAAGTCTTCCCATAATGAGGAATCTGACCCTTATCTTAGCCACAAAGGTTATCAACAAAAACTCCTCATAGACACTTCTCATTATAAAGACAGAGAAAACTTTTGAAGAAACTCATTAAAACAACAGTTATTTACATTTTGCTCCCCAAACTCTTGGCCGGCTCTTGTGACGGGTCACAGCTGCGAGATAAGACCAACTGTAAACTGCAGTCACTTTCCTCAAAGGAAAGCACACAGAGTAAATCAAATCACAAAATGCAATATAGTAAAAGTTTACCAGTGTAATGGATACATTTTGTCACCATAATCGAGTAACTATCCACGTTAGATCAGTCAGTGATCAGTTATTTTCAGATAAACCGGTGTCATTTTTATAGCTGACGACTGTGGATTGCCGTTGATTCACCTACTGAATTTAATTACAAAAAAAATGTGTTATCAGATTTTTCAGACCCTCCTTTCCTTTTCTATCAAAATGTAGCTGGATGTCAAACCACACTTTGTTAAGCAGGTCCTGTGGTGTGTTTGGGTTCATTTAGTCCAAGTTGCTCAGTATTATCAGGTTCTTTTTAGAGATTGCGGCATGTCTTTTTTGTCACAGATTGCTCTCTGCTAAAGACATTATTTGACGTAGCAAACTCATTGTCTTGCATTATATATCATGTCTGATCAAGAGGAGGGTCGTTAATAAAGTGGTTAATGCCAGCTCCTAATCCAACATAGCTACTAATTAAGTAGTACTAGTCCTGGTTACTTTAAACTTCAAGGAGAATCCTGTCGAGTCTTGTTTTGTAACTGTTGTCAGATCCACACTTTGTTTAGTATTTTCAAGAGTCCTTGAAAAATTGTGGGGATGTACTGACTTCATTCACTACCATTTCACTCCAACAAGTCCAAACAAGTTTTCAGTTTGTAATTAGTGTGCTGCGGTAGTTAAAAATTATTCAAAAGCACCACATTGAGAAACACCAAACTTTTCGAACAAACTTTACCAAGGGATCAGAGGAAACCGAGGAGAGAGCTACAGTAGCTGGGGGGAAGGAGATACTGGTAGAGTGGGATAGAGTGTGTGTTATTATTACTGCCACTTGTTATGGTTCTGTGCAATGATAGCTATTTATTTATTTTTATTTTTTTCGGTTTCTGCACTTTGTGATGTGCCTGTTACCAAAAATATTTTTATTTTAGTGAATCATTTCTATTTATTACTTCATTTATTTGCATTTGTTTACAATTTGTCATTACCAAAAGCTTAAAAAATAATAATTTTAAATAGACTGCTAAAAATGTCTGGTCCATCCGCATGTCCTGGTTTTAAAATCTGGCCCAATTGAATTTATAATTGAACAGCCCTGCACGACAGGTTCACATGCTTGGAATGACATGAGGAATAATAAAGCCAAAACAGTTTCACAAGACATAGCAGAGAGGTATTAAATCAGAACTCATGGAAGACAATGACACCTATGACAGGCAAGTTGTCTGTCACTCAACGTCACTGTTGCCTTGGTTACAGAGACTTGTGTTTTTAATGTTGGCAAATATCTCCTGCTCAAATCTGTCTAAAAGAAGAGGTAGTCCAAATACACATCTAAATGACATTTGGACTATATGTAGGTGGATCATTCCTGACAACCATTTTCTGTTGTCCATGGTGGACTGTCTGACCTGAAGCAGCATTTCCCTCACTCTGCAACAATATGATCTTTGTTTCATCTTTATCTATGACAGTGATAGAAAATGACTTATCTTTACAAGTCATCCACCGTGGTCTCTGTGGTTTACCAGGTCACAAATATACCAAAATTATGCATGACTATAATGTTTTAACTCTTAATTTTCTTTACACTGAGAGTAGCAGAGGACCAGAATTCTGCATTCACACCAGAATGCAGGAAATTAAGTGTCCCATGATTGACTGATGATGATTGATTTGCGTACCTCAGACATGGGGCCACTAGGAAGGTGTTCCTTATTTTTTTCACATTGAAGGTGATAACCCTAATATTGGTTCACAGATTGACATATCCACAAACAGTGATTGTGTCAGTCACAAACAAGTCATTTTTATTGAAACCTATAACCCAACAAAAAATTCCCTTTGGATGTATCGCTAGATGTAAGGTAGTTAGCCAGACATGCAAATATTTGCGGCCTATGTTGGAGCAGATAAAGTTTAATCCAATTACTCACATTTGCTGTTGTGCTCTAGGCTTCTGAAACCTTCAAAAGATGCCACCATCCAAACTCTTGCGATACCTAGTATCGCTCTTCTTATTGCATGCTGCTTCAACATGTAAAGAAATGCAAAGATTGACAGGCCTGCAACATACCTGGTTACAGTTACTAAAGTATGAGCGGACAGTTGCTGTTTAGGGGGGGTTTGGCAAAAGGTCAATTACCCAGGACCATTTTTAAAAATTTATTTATAACTACTACTACTAAAACAAAGCTTGATGAGACAAAGCTTGATCATTTTCTCTAATTAACATGCTGTTAACAAAGAATTCTGTAAATGTAGAGTCTATATTCTGATTTAAATGAGCACAGAGAGTCAGCTCTATAATGTTATTAAGAAACCTGGTCAGATGGTATCTATAGGAGAATACATGTGTTTGAGGACTACTGTATATGGCCAAGAGCCTAAAACATTTCTGTGGTTCTCATTTTACCACACAGTCCTGCTTTTTAGGGTTGTGCCAGACAATATGTTTTCCATTTCCATGCAGCTTTTTATGAAATTTGGAGACGAAGGCCTGGGGAGAGAGTACTTTATCACTGTCTGACACCCATGACTCAAGCAGAAGGACCTAAAAGTTTCTGTTTTATTTGAGTTGAATCTATTTTGTAGATTTCTATTCACTACAATAAGTTAACTGATGAATGCCCCATCTGGCCCCCAGGTTGTGCATACTGTGCGCCTGAAATTTCTTTCTTCTTTTTTTTCCTCCTCTGCCAGAGAAACTGTAAGGTTTCAAGGTCAGTTGAAACAACTCTAGCAACTTTAGATAAAGGCCACCAGTAAGGTATTCAGTAAGGTATTTTGTTGTCAGTTTTTTTGCTGTGAAATTCAGTGAAATGGTTCATGCCTATTTATCCAAGAGACATTTAAATTTCAAATTGAGATTTTATCATCTTAAACCTATGAAATGTGCAATTGGAAAATTCTTCAATTTTGCATCATGCAGCAAAACAATGCTTCTTGAGGTTAGGACATTTAAAGGCCAACCGTTTACAGACTGTCCTGATCAGAAAAAACACTACAGCATTGATAGTTCAGTCATCTCACTGAAAACCCTTAATGTTTTTTTCTGAATCTTTGTCTCTTACGTCCACACAAGGCAAATGACAGTCTTGATGTGGGGATATTCCTATTGTGTCAAAAAAGACTTGAGGCTACAGTAGGTCAAACCAGCAATTAAAATGGCAAAGGTTTGTGGCAAAATCAATTCATTTCAATAGAATTGCCAGCATCAGCAAGTTTCCTCATGGGCGGAGAAAGAAATTATTTTTGCTTTGAGCTCAACGTTAGCAAACTTTCACCCGTGTAACTGTACCGTTGTCTTATATCAAGCCATTTTGACAGTGGAGGAAACAGATGGTTTGTGGAAGCTATTATATCATATTAGTGTTTTCATAACATCTTTTACAAACTTCTCACAAAACAGGCATAGCTTGCAGACAGTAATGTGACAGGAGTCTACGGTAAGAATCTCTTTTTTTTATAAACTGTGCAAACTTGTTGTCCTGTTAGTTGACTGACCTAATAAGCTTACTAACTATACAGTATCTTGCTAACTGGCAGTTCAGTTTAGCAATGACCTAGACCTGCTACTGGTCACTATGTCACCAAGCCTCTTGTAAAGACATGCAGATCAACGTCACTGTGCAACTTGTGTGACTGGACCTTTAGGCTGCATTCAGATGGACAGCATTGCGTCAAAAGAAAATGCAGACACCTTGTTTATTTTGAGCTGTGTTGGCACAGTGGGAGTCTTGATGCAGCGGACTCTGGAAAAAAAAAAAATTAACCTGGCTCAGCTTTTGCCACAAAACAGTGCAATTTCACCCAGCAACACACTACATTGGCCAATCAAATGCATAAAAACACACATTCCCGAACAATGACTTTGTACTGTGAATGCTGTAATTCTATGGTTTACTATACCTCCAGATTTTGTATTATAAACATTAAGCAAAATAACCATTTTGTGCTAAGGAGCAGTGAAACTGTTATTTCCCCTTTAAATGACAACATTGAATTGACATGTGTTTCTCAGCATGCTTCGAGTGAACAGAAGTAGCGGATTCTTATCCTGATGAGGAACAGTCTGAGCTCGAGGCTGCAGCTGCACTCTTGGGCTATTTTCAACAGCATTTATGCAGCTGCTTGTGAACCAGCAGCTCAGTTCAGCATGATAAACATGTTTTTTCTCTGTGTGTTGTCTCTCTTGTCTCTGCTTTTAAAATCTAATTCTGAGATTTTTACCTTTTCATAGATCAAATATTATAGACTCTGTCTTCATCATTATGAGACACCCTTTGAAACAGTAATCAATGATTGACAGCTTATATAATGTATTTTTTCAGTCATTGTTCAACAAAACACTAAAATGTCTTTACAGATACTTGTTTTCCAAACAGTGTGTTAGAATAAAGCACTGGTGTTAAACACTTGACCCTAATGTAAGGATAAGGTCTGTTAAAGAGCGCACCATAAAACAAACCATCAAAAAGAAGAGAGACCTACAACCTCTTTGACAATGCAGATGACTAATGGCGTCTAAAGAATGGGATTCTAATGATGTGATCTGTGCGAGCGTCAAGCAGAGAGCAAACAAAAGGATGAAAGGTTTTCCCTGTAAGACCTGTAACTGATGCCATGTTAGGAACCATCTGCCTCATACTTGTCCTGGCTGTCATCTCTCATTCTAATCCAGCGTAACTCAACACAACTGGAGCCAGCTCTGGGACACACTGCTGCAGGCTGTCCACTGCTGACTGGTAAGACCTACAAACTACTTAAGAGAGATGGGAAAAAAGAGGGACACCTGCTGTATTACACAAGCTGATGCCAGTTGTTGTGCTTATAAGTGTAGCGAAAACCAGATGATCTGAGATCTCAGCGTCTATCAGTTGTCTGTAGGTTTCTAAATGCAAAGTAGAACAGACGGTAACAAACGCCCTTACTTCAAGGACACAGCTCACCTGAAACAATTCTCTCCCCTCATTCTCTTTCAAACATTTTCAAACATTCAAAATGGATGTCCTGAGCTACGTTGTCGTGAGGTACGACAGTGTTTACAAGCACAAGACTTACATATTTCACTGCCATGTCACAGACAGACTATGGATTGGTTCTGCAGTGCAGGTTCTTTTTTAAACTCTCTAATTGTTTCTACTCAGTTTAAGCAATAACCGCCCCAGAGAGTCCCCAGTGTCTATTGAGTGAAATGTTTAGAGAGTCTCTTGTGCTTATGTCTTGGGGATGTTGTTTTTGTTATTTTTTATTTTGGGTTCTGCCTTTATTTCTGTCACAGCTAAGCCAACTGTCTTTTCTTTGCTATCCTATTCTAAAATGGTTTACCAGTAACTGAAATACCCGGTAATATTATGCAATGTAAGGTAATAACATGGCTGTAAGGTGTTCCTGTTATTTTGTCCATAGGAAGCAAACTTAGATACAAAATATTAAAGCTGATGTAACCAATATTTTCATATTAACAATGGATCAAATGAATGAATGTAATGGTAACACTCATGGTTCTCATCAGTGCTGTTTCTAATAAGAAGTGCTGGCAGCTGTTTTCAGTGACAAAGCTGTGATAAACCCCCATTATATGATACATGCCCAGCACCAAACAGCAAACAGACAGTTATTGACTAGATCGTGACCATCGTGGAGCATTTAGCAGCTGAAAGAGATATAAGACTTATAAACAAGACCCAAGACACACACTAAATGGATACCAGTGTTGTTCCCTTTCTGTTGGATGTGTAAATAAGCAATGGAACAACAAGTTCATATGAGCTAGTTATAGCTGCAAGAGAGCAAAGCCTTATATATATATATATATATATAACTTTTCTAAAAATAGCCCTGAGCACATTTGTGTTAATAAACACTTTCCTTGAATAAAACCCAGCTAAGCATGATCAGTTCACCCACCGCAAACCTACTGTGCTCTAATTTAGGCAAGGTAAGCTCGGTAATTAGGTTATAATTGGCTTGCTTACAGTCAAATTAGTTCTTTTGGCACATGCCTGTTCCTTGCACCTTCTATTAGGCAGTAATTAGTCCCAAACTTACACTCGGAAAGACAAAATAGCTGTTTGTTTAATAAGTTTAGTTTTGTTAGGCCATTTTTTCACCTGCGTGGAACAGTGTCATACGTTGTACTTGCCTAAAATGATGACGAATTGGAAATTAAAGGACGTTTATCTGCCACAATCTGTTTCCTTTGCTGTCTTGATGGCAGTTGTTAGTGTAGCCAAACAAGACGAGATCACTTACATGACTAGAGACAAAGAGTGGTTCAGCGATTCAGAGCTCTTTGTTTTGTTTTACTTCATAAGCATCTGTGCATGTAAGTGCACAAGACTCCAACAACTACAGTAAATAAAAAAATAAATAAAAATAATACTAAAAAAAAAAAAAATGGACCTTTGTTTTGAATGCCCACAGAGAATGTGGGTCATGATGTGACATTTCCAAAAATGAGGACACAACTGTTGGTGAACACTCAATTAATTAAAACATGAATTGAACAAGAGAATCAGAGGAAATGGAAAGGTTAAAAAAAAAAATCCTGCTTTCCACCTTCCACCTTTGTTATTTTCTGTAGAGACAGATTTAAAACTAGAGTTTAATCATCTGTCCCAGAATGAGTTTTGAACTTTTTAAAGTGTGCATTTCTTGGTGCATTTGAACACATGTTTATAAGCTATTAGTTAATTCATTTTGTTTTCACGCTGCACCATCTGCGCTGTTAAAACAGAGAGCTGATGATCTGAAACATTGCTACAATTTCATCTCCTATTATCGACTATATCTCATTCACAGCCTAGATTTTTGAAGGGATAAAAGGTTTTTTTTTTTTTTTTTTTAAAGTGTTGAAAGGTCCGTGGAGCTCAAAACTCTCATTAAAACTCTCATTTCTGAGCTGCACTTCTATTTGACCTGGTTCACCACAGAGCCACAGCCATATCACTGTGTAGCATCTCAGTGGACTAACAGTAACAATAAAGCATTGTCTCCATGCCAAATTGCTCATTAGCACTAAAAATATCATTTGGCGATCTATAAAATGCAGAATTATTTCCCCCTGTGCATTAATTTTCTCCAGAAAACTACACAACCACATATTTTTATAGAGATGAAACTTAGAAGTGATGCCCTCAAGCCACTGCCAGGCAATTTAATGTCAGCCCTTCAGTGTGTGATTTACTTGAACAGAAAGGAGCTATTTTGTACAAGAAATGTTGCCAAGTCACACCAGCAGAGCTTCGTCTGTGTGTTTTGGGTGAATGGCCTCTGGTCTGATAACATTGGCTTTGAAAACAGGTGTGACTGTGTGTCATGGGGAGGGAAGATAAAGACTGAGATCTCTCTTAAGCAAAATGATCTGAAAAAAGGCGTACCCTCTATTAACTTCAGCACATTTTACCTCCTGATCGACATGTTGAATCTCCCTGCATATGGGCAGTTCCCGTCCTTGTGTCTTATCAGGAGCCTAGAACTGTTTCTCCAGATACAGCAAACACACACCTGGAGTTTGCTAAAAACACAATTCTCATTCTGTTTGCACCACCTGTGACTATATTGGTCCAAAAAGATTGTCCTGCAAATTATAAAAAATAAACAACATCCTCCTGTGTGCATGCAATTTCAAATCTGTATTACTCAAATATGAGAGATAAGTAAATACTAAAGCAGTATATTTATATTTTTTACGATGATCACATAGTAGTTTGTGGTCACAGTGAAAGTCTGTGAACCATCTAAGCAGTTTGCCATTCATCACTAATGCTTTCAATCATTGAGTGCAGCTGAAAACAATCCCCTCTGTGAAGAGTATTGGGTAAGTGGATGCATTGCTGATTACCTGTAACCACTCATAATACAAAGGCACAGCTGTTTACTCTTGGTTCTGCCCATGGAGACATTATTCTCTCCCCAGGAAAAAGAGATAGGTGATCAAAAGAAATAAAAAAATGTGCATGCAGCACAACAAAATTGTTTTTAAACATTTGCAGAGAAAATGTTTATTCAAGTTTAGGTCCAGTGATTTCTGTTAGCAAAAGAAAAATATAGTTTTCACTGGAAAATGTAACACTTTCTGTTTTCATTTGGATTGTCATTTCTCTTCATTTTCTCCACAATGGTATATTTTTCATTTGTGTTAAACAACTGGCTCAGGATTTCCTGTGTAGCCTGAAGCTGCAGGTTAAGAATTAACTTTCCCAGAAGAGCAAATGAAAGTGTTCTCCATGGTTGTTTTGCTTGTGGAGAGATTCATTTTCCCTGTGCAGTATTCAAACATGAGTAACCGTCCTCTCTGGGGAGCTGATGTTTATCCTTGGATCTCAAATTCCAACCTTCCCAAACAGGGCATGACTGACCTGGAAGAGTACAGATGCCTTCTTTATTCTGTAGCTCCAATCTCTCAGGACGGGGCCAAAGCAGCTGAAGAGGCGATGTTTGGAGTTTGTTTTTTTTTCTTTTTCGTCCAGGGGAGGTGTTGGAGATGCTGTTTGCATTTTAACAACATGTCTGCTTTATCCGTTATACTGTATCCAATTCGTTTTAATTGATTTCTTTCTCAGTGTTTTGCCCCTTTAAATAAGTAGATGGCTTTGTAAAAAAAATGGTAATGGGTTTGGCAGAATGCCTAATTTATCTCTTTTGTATTTGTGTGTGTATGTGTAAGCCCATAGGTGTGTGTTTATTTATGTATTTATTTTTGCCTTTTTAAAGAAAAGAAAAGCAAGAGTGTACATTGTTTTGTTACAATACATCTCTATAGCTCAACCTGCTGCATAATTCCACTCATTTAACATACATATGACTGTAAGTGTGAATGGGATTCGCAATAAACTTCTCAGTTATTGTCAGTGGCTCTGTGGTTTATAGACTGAAATTTGTCACTGTACTCCACAGTGCTTTGGGACAAACACAAAGATCCCCCTCAGGGATGAGAACAAAGGGGCAGGTGCAACTTCCTTCTCTCATTCACTTCTATGTAAAACTGACACAGTGCCAGCCACAAATATATGAGCTCTAATACAAGCAACAGGGTGCCAGCTTGTGTTTCATCAGTTTGTGCTGCAAAATATAGCTAGATTTTGCAAACAAAGCTGTCCTGAATACAGCAGTCTAATAACACAGGCATGATGGTAACAACCATGCACATTAGCAGGCCAAATGGCAGCAAAAAGTAGCTAAGATTGGAATGACTTCTTTACGGTATAAGACAACATCCTTACAATACTCATGTCATCCAACCTGCTCAGTCTGAGATACTAAGTTTTGATTTGTTTTTATGGTTGTTGTTACCCTTGCTCCAGAACTTTGCTGCCCACATCTCAGATGTATTCAGCAATTCAAATAGGTCTGGTGTTGTGCCCATTAGCGGTTGTGTTTCACAGTTTAAGAGACAGTCGTGCAATCAGAGCTTTATAGACTGGATTAAGGATGTAGGTGTCATCTTCCTACAGCACATAGCTAGCTAGTAAGGTACATCCACAGATAGCCACAGAGAAATGGACAGAAAAATGTGATGGACGTGGATGGGATTGACGCAGATGTACAGGTTGTTGTGTGTCAAGGACATTTCTTTCATTGTCGTAAATAAAGATTAGGTTACAGTAACTGTTCACACCAAAGGCTACTGTAGCTTCCATGTGAACTGAAAATTACATTAGCCCCCAACACAAAATGGGTTGACATGAGCACAATGCCAGGCTGACTAATAAAGTGAATGTAATAGCGATAAAACAAACAACAAAAATGATGATGTATGATTCAGTGTGATTTCTACTCATACTAAGTGTGCATAATAAAGTATCAGATAGCAGTGGTACCCAGTGAGAGAAATATTAAAAAAATATGTAATTACTTTGACTTTCCATGACTTGTTATGGTTGGTTTAGTCCTGGGCATTATGGGCTATTATCGTTGTGAGGACACACTTTAAGATCAGGGGTCCATACCTACTCATTCACACATACCAGCTGTCCTGTCTTTTTTTTTTTTTTTTTTTTGCCCATGTGTAATAGATGATTTCTGACTTATGACTTCTGCTAAGCTGTCTCTAAGTCTGTGCACCTTCATCATGCTGTGTGAGCAGCCAAAGCCTGTACACTGAATGGGGCATTGATATTTAGGATCATGTTTCCCATTGCTCCAGACTAAAATAGCACACATTATGTAAAGCTCTGTTATGACAGCAACAGAGAGCACATTTAATGTGCCCAACTCTGCTGTTGCAAGTGAGTGCTGCAGTGAATTTAAAAAAGATCCAAACACATTATCCCCAGTTGTTTGGCTGCACTTTTGTTTTATAGATAAACAAAACAGGACAAAACCATTTTCAACACGTTAGGTTAAAAATCTTGTTAATCCTGTTTTTGTGTTTAATCTTTGGTTTTATAATGAAATAATAAAAAAAAAACCAAAAAAACCAAAATGAAGTAAAGTCAATCAGAAAATGGGTGGATCAAACAAAGCATGGTTTGACTCAATATTCTCCTAAAACACAGCTGGTTACCCCGGAGGAGACAAATGACCAACTAGTCATTTAATAAAAACCTTGTGATTATGACTCACCATCAATTATTAATGACATGTGGGGCTGGCTTTGTCTGGATCAATGCTAATGTCAGGCTGGCTGGTCATCGGTGCTTCTGAGGAGTAGCTGTGTGACCTGCAGTGTGTAGCTGTTGTTTTGTTTGAGAAGCAGCAGGTGGCTTGCGTCCTTGGGTTTTTGTTGCCTGTGAACTTGAGCCTTTTTGGCACATCAGATTCCCAGGAGACTTGACTGATCAGGTTCAGCTTTCTGTGTTTAGATCTAGTTGCATCATGAACTGAGGCGTGTGTATGTGACCAACACTTCTCGGCACCCATTGCTCAAGGGTGCACAAGGAAAACACAATGAGGCTTCATTCATTTTGTTACACAGTTTACTGTGTAATAATTGTGTTTTTAAAGTAATAATACATTTGTGGATCAAAGAACAACTATGTCAAAAGGCTAATAAAGTGAATAATATTTTAATAAGGAATGTAATTTCCTTATGAATAAATAAGAATACAACCATTTATTGAATCATCCTTATTGCTTCTCCTAGTAGTGTTCCCATCTCCATTCCCTCGCCTTTTCATCTATTATGTGAGCCTGAGCTCGAAGAGTTCAGATACAGTGTGATGAAAGATGGCTAGCCTGCCCAATAGCACTGTACAACTCAGGGCTCTGTGACAAAGTTCAAATTATTTGCAGGTTGCCTGGGATCTTCTACAACCCTTATCAATAAATCCCGCCGGTTGCAGCAGCAGTTTGTTATGACAGATGTATTTTTTCACTTGACAAGCAGAACTACCTCTCAATTACCACAAGTATGCATGTTATGAGCCGGCCAGCACCAAGCCATGACAGCTGCAGTTAAAATGCAAACATCTGCTCATTCAGGAGTTATTTTTGAACCTTTAAAACTAGGGCAGGTAGTTTAATTATAGGTTTTTGAAAGGAAATTTAAACTAAATATACAGCACCAAAGCCACAGCACACCTCCTGCTCTATATATCTTTTTTCCATACTGTTGAGAGTTCTCTGCGGAGGACAGACCTCTCTGCTTCTAAATGTATCATTGTATACTCATTATAAAAACAGTGGCATTGCATTATTACTCACTGCTGGAGTGTCTGCTAGGAGGATGTGGGTGGGTGGGTGGTTTACTGTAGCTCAGAGGAATATTGCAATGTTGATTCACCCCCTCTCCCAATAATTTGCATAGCTCAGTGCATGGTACATTTTTTTTTTTTTTTCATTTGACTTAACATAACAAGAATATCATAAATAATCATGAAGTGATAATATGTCAGTGTTGCGTTTACAGCTCATTTCATTGCCCACAGTTAATCAATCACTTAATATTAATTAATGCAGGGTTAAGTATTCTTACCAATATCTAGCGTCATGTCACTCAAGGGATCTCAATGTCAGGCAGTACACCATTGTTAGACTGTTACCTGTTACTCTTGTCCAGAGTGTTATAACTCTGTTACATATATAGCTATTCAATAGACATTCATGGTTCCCAGAGGATATATCTTAATGACTTTGGTGAGCCTTTATTTGTCCAATACTTTGTTTATAACAATATACATTTCCCTCAGCCTCAGCTATACTTTGAATTGTGTTTAAATAAATGATACAATATATCCATCCATTATCTATAACTGCTTATCTTCATCAGGGTCACGGTGGGGCTGGAGCCTATCCCAGTTGACTTTGGGCGAAAGGCACAAAGGTACACCTTGGACAAGTCGCCAGCTTATCGCGGGGCACATAGAGACCAACAACCATTCACACACACATGCATGTCTTGTGCATGTGTGTGTATGTCTTTGGACTGTGGGAGGAAGCCAGAGTAGTCCACGCAGAAAGGCCCCAGCCGAGGTTCGAACCAGGAACTTTCTTGCTGTGTTGCCCATTATATAATATATTTAGTGTCTAATTTGCATGTTAAAACTAAATGCCATATCTGCAAGTCAGCATGTGAGCACTGTCATTTTAAACATGCTGATGTTAGCGTTTAGCTCAGCACACCTTCCTAAGTATATTTTCATAGAGCTGCTAGCGTGCCTATAGGCTTATTTACATTTAGCTTTGCTATTTTTGTCATCCAGTTTATTGCATTATCTTTTATTTTCACACCAAGCACATAGTCCAGTAATAGAAGTAGCAGCAGTAGTCGTAGTTTATGACAAATAAATAACCTCATCATAACAAACGAAAAATGTATGGCTCTCTGTTAAAACACTAATCCTATCCGTTCATCCCAGCTATTAGATGTTACCATTAGTGTACTCTCACAGCAGAAACCTTAAAGGGGGGTGCTCATCTGTTTGTTCATAACGAAAAGAATCCATTCTTTTCGCTAGTGAAAATGTATGTTTGAACTGTCTACTTAAACTACAATAATGTTTCTCCGGCAGAGGCAGTTCTGTAGCTGCTCCCAGGGCTCAAAGGGATTTTTCATCCTCAATTGGGTATGGGGGGTAAAAAGTGGGTCACAACAAACACTGTCCTTGTTAACAGAACATGTAAATAAATAGACACATACCCACGCTGAACTAATCAGGAAAACAATTACACCCCCATTTAAAATGTTCCAGTGCACTGCTGTGAGGATGACAAGTAATTTCCCACTCTTTCATTTTATGTCCCACGGCATCCAGATGAGAAGATTAATGATGCCTTTCAATGGGATTTACAAATGCTACCTATCAAATACATCGCCTAAACCTGTCATCTTTGACAACAACAGACGCTTTATTAAGCGAACCAGTTATTAATTCAATTCCTATTCCAAATCATTGCAGTGCATAATCTTCTGGTTCCTCCCAGATGAATGTAAATTTTATGGACTGGAGACTTTACAGACAGAATCAGAGCCTTGTAGTGCCTTTATAACTTTGAAAAGACATGGCATACATTTATTGTGACATTTTAAAGTGGAAATAGAGATCTGTAGTCACTTTGTGGGCTCTATAATATTCCTGTATTCCATTGTTTATTGTCATACATTGGACCAGCTGCTTGTGCTCTATGAGCACCATCAAATCTGACTTCACAACATCAAATGTAATTGAACAGTGTACAAAAAAAAGGAAAAAAATCAGCACATCATATTCTCCCTGCCATCAAAAATAAAAATCAGAGTAGGCTTCAGAAGCGAAAGGAAATCACAGCATGCTAAATCAATTTCTACATCGTGATGAGGTCATGAATTTCAGCGTATATGAAATTGTCAGGCAGTGAGGACGCGGTACATTGTGGTGATAAAGAGAGAAGGAATGATGATCATGCGTTTTGACTGGAGGCTGCCGAGACAGGAGAGACCCTGGCGAGAATGGAAGCAATGTTACCTCTTTGCCCTCCTCCAAGCAGGGCAATGAAAAATCCATCTGCATTGCAGCACATCAGTTTGGTCGCTTTGGAGCTGTGCAGTTTTCACTGAAGGAGATGAGCACGGAAACTATTACCAGCAGACTGAGACTGATGAAAATGCTTTTTTTTATTTTTTAAATAAGTACTACTGTGTACACATTACAAGTTTGATTGAACGTGCTAGTGTTTCTTCTGTTTGTTTATGTGCATAACATCTTTTACCAGTCTAACTTTATAGATCTGAATTCTTACTTTACTATAGCTTTTCTTAATGGGCTTTTTTATTTCTAGCTTACACCTAGGGTTGCTTCAAATGCACAGTGTGTCCCTGCATATAATAAAGATGCCATTATAAATCATAAAAAGGGCATCTGAAATCAAACATCTGTAAAAAAATACATTTCTGTTTCTTGCAATAAGTTTTTCTTTCAGCCCCACCTAAAGCCAAAATATAGTTTGACTTCAGTTAATGTTACTTCTCTAATAGACTCGATGAATAAGCGAATATGTCAAATATTTTTACATGTTACTACTCCTCAATGGAATATTTGTAGTCTTTGAGTCTCAGGTGTATCTGACACCAGATGCAGTTCTTGTTATCAGAGAAACTCTTGATTACACGCTTCAGGTTTAATTTGCCAGCAGGCCTTCAGAGCAGAGTTCACTGGCATCTGGCCGAACAGCTGCATGTATATAATTGCTACTCCAATTAATTAGAAGCAAAGACAAGACTTACACATTATGCATGTACTTTGAGAGATCTGAGATAGAAAGGAAGGTCTTCATTGTCCAGACATCTTGGCCTGTGATCCAGAGTAATGGATCATGTCAACTGTGCTAAGCTTTGATGATTACCTGCAGACAAAATCATTAACATTCAGTCATTAAAATGGTCACAGAATACCTGAAAAAATAGAGCTCTAGCCTGTTCTTGAGCTAAAACACCCCAACAAAAGGGAGATTTTAAAGTAGCCACTTGCTGCTATTTTTCAAGTAAGCAACCTATGAATAGGTTCAGGGGTATTAAGTTCAGTGTGATGGAGTATGTGTCACATGTTAAATTGTAATTTAGAAGTACATCATTTTTCCAAAAGATCATTTTAGGCCATTTTGCATGCAGCATAAAACAAGAGCTTCACTCCATAACAAGTGATGTAATGTTGAGCACATGCTAACCTACACCATGAAACAGCATAACTCTGGTTTGTAACGTTCCACTACAAATACTTTAAATGAGTTTGCTTGATCCTCTAAATGTGAGCAAACCCATCAATGTAAATGCAAACTTGGGGCATTTTAAATCAGTCAGTTACTATATTATGCTATTATGATCAATCAGTTGTGGGTAAAAATGCCACATCAGTGAATTACTGCTGCTGTAGTACTATAAAGACTAAAACTGCTGAATTTGACTTTGGCAGTCTTGGTGAAGAGCAGCTCTCTGCAGTTACTGCAAAGAACACATCCTATTATAGTTTAACAATCAACACTCTTGCAAAATGACACCTAGATTGAAAATAAAAAAATAATTATCCTCTGAGGCAGAAGAGAAATGTGTCGACATTATCAGTTGCATGTACATTACTCATGGTTTTTAATTAGTATTCTGATCAACACAGAAAAGAGAAGTCAGACACTGTTTTTAATTAACCTATGCAAATGAAATGATGTCTCATGTTCACAGTTTGTATTATTTAAAGGAGCAAAGCAGACCTAGACTGAGGAATTAAGTAACTTACTGTGTGTATATTTTCTAACTGGCCATTCAAATTCAGATCAGTTTAGATTTTGTTGCCAGAATGTGTTAAAACACTTGGCTGCGCTACAGTTATAAACATAGTATACATTTTCAAAATGGAGAAGATAATTAAGAAAACCATAAAGAGCACTGTAAGTGTAGGTGTTTATGTGATCATGGTTGAATTTTAATCACTCAGGGATTTGTCTTCAGGATCAATAAATATCCACCGACCAGACTATCTAGTGACAGTATTGTCCTGATTATCTCATACAGTATGTTCTATAAGGAGTCTCCATTCCACAATAATAATGTCTGACATCTCAAAAATGAAAGGTCTTTCCCTGTTTCTCCAGTGGGGACTGTTCTGTCACCTTGAAATATTTAGAGGTTGCTGTGGAGCCACAGTGATTTCTATAACATTAAACTGCCTGCTGATACTGCAACAAATGTGGAGATTATAGGCAGAAAATGATCCCTATTCTTTTGATTATGAAACATGCAATCACACACCTGAGAGAAAAGCATTACTTGGCTGCCCATTAGTCCCGTCGTTCCCACCAGAGCTTTCACACAAATGATTATCTTGGGCCTGAGCAGCCAGAGGAAAATGCAGGTTTTGTGGTGCAAATTTCTCTTGTTGTGCGGTCTCCTGCATAGACCTCAATAACAGGCTCGCATTGTATGTGCAGTGTGTGTGTTTTATTCACTTTTAAAAACCACAGTACTCAGGTTGATGCAACGCTTTGTTGAACAAAGGCGGTCTTTGTACGCTGTGGCAGGTCTAGATGTGGATGTGTTTTGAAAGATCTGCCACAGTAAAGCAGAGGTCACCTTACTGAGACACAGTCTACAGTCCTTGTGGATTGGATTATGAGGTCTTTCTCATCCCAGATCATACTGAGGCAACAGTGTGTATCATTGTTATTCGCTGATGCCAATAGTAGTGACAACTGCTTCATTTAATGGAAATTAATAAATACATTTTAATGCTGTAGCTCTTAGCCTTGTATTAAGACAAGGGCAATAATTTCCTTGTAAAGTAGCCAAGTGGAAGATTATATCCATATTGAATTTTTGTTCTTTGAGCATAGGCAGGAGAGTGTTTAGTTTGTGTAACTGCTCTGTAGGCAGGATTTCTCTCGTTCTGTCTTTGCTCAGCTTAGCTCTCTGTAGTGCCAGACACACACTTCACTCTATAACTGATCTGGCAATTTTACATGTTGATGTGTATTGTTTGAAAAGACCATTTGTAATAATAGCCAGTGGCCCATAGCTGTAATTTGTCAATTCAGGAATTAATTGCATTCATCAAATCAGTTGAACTTTTGTTCATACCAGTTATTGAAAGGATGAAAATCTTACAAAACAATTTATTCAAAACAGCAGCATGTGGGCAGAATATGAATTAAACAAGAAAATAAAGTTAAAGTGTAATAACTTACAACTATATCCACTTTTTTAGTGCATGTACAGTCACTTTATTATGCAATCTATTTATCCTGGTCCAATGTTAATAGTATTCATTATACAAGTTATTCTCTTTTTTATGGAGAAAATACAGTTGTTCCCTTGTACTGACATATAAATATATGAAGTATGAAATTTGTGTGTTGGGGCAGTTCTAATATTATGATTGTTTCTGTGGCTTGCACTGTCTTATATTATGCTTTTCACACAAAAGTATATATGTACCACTGAAAGGAGCTTCACGGCTAAAAGCTACTATTTCAGTGTGTACTGAACACCTCTATTCACAATGCTTTTTTTTGTGTGTGTGTTGTTTTCGCATCAAAACAGGATGTTAGATTGCTCTTTAATTCTGACATATTTTTATACATGAAGTGGCTTGGGCACTGTTGAACTGCGATAAATAGTAATTTAATAGTCATTTTATAATTTATTGTTATATCCTGTTATTCAGTAACTCATCACCAGCTGGAAATCTTGTTTTTGCCAGCATGCTGGTGTTGAAGTTCTTATCTTGAAGAAGTGAGTGTGTACTCAAGGTGTGGTGAGTATAAAGTGTTTTTCACTGTTTTTATGAATTTATACTTGCAGCATGGCACACTTGTGACCGTACTTATTAGCGCTCAAACTTAAAACTTTGAACCAGGAGAGATTAGAGAAAAAATGCTTTTCAGTTTGCTGCTAAGTTACTCTTTAAAATTCAGCCTGAGGCAGCCTGTGAGAAAACTGGTGTCATTTTTACCTAATTTACCACTGTTCTCCAGTAGTGCTGCCACCGTGGTGAGGAGGAAACAAAGGTTTCACTTCATGTCTTTGTGCCAGACACCAATTGCCGCTCTATCTTCTTTCCAGTCGTATTTCTGAGGAGTCAATATGGAACTTTTCTGTAACAGAGACAAAAATACATTACTTTAGTAGATAACAGATGAACTCAGCAGTGTTAAAGATTCATGTCTAAAATGGGCATCTTATCAAAAAGATAATGAAATGTAGCACAGGAAAAGGCCTTGAAGCAAACATAGATCAATATAATTGTTGGCATCACCATGCTCTTCACACCTGGTGTGATGTGTAGGAATACATGATCTCCTGCAGGATGTACACTTCAGATGATAAATGTGTAGATTTGTCATGTGTATAGTGCCGATCATAATTCATGTGACATGGACTATAACACAACCCAGTCTCCTATGGAACCAAAATCCCACAGTATACTACACTATATCTAGTGTAGCATCCCCTTTGTTCTTGTATAGGAAGAAATCTACACACGAATAAACAGCAAACACATCAAACAGGAATAATAATGTTGAGTGACAACACTACACAGAGCAGCCTAAAGATAGTACATAGAGACAAGGTTGCTATGGATGTCTAATGCAATGTACAGATAAGTATTTTTTTTCTATTTTTTTGTGCTTTTTAAAGTGTATACTGTGGCACACTGGAGTGCCTTGAGTCAAATGTCAGTCTGACTCATATTCTCTGATCAGTGGGAAAGAATAATTATCATCCATCACATTCACAGGTTACAGTTACTAGCTAGTGACAGTTGGCACTAGCTGTAAGGAAAGTATAGAAAATCTTTACCTTCTCATCATCAGCAGAGAATGAAACGATCATCTCACCTTTGACTATACTGCAGTATGACACACACAGACACACACACACACACACACACACTGTCTCTGCTTGTTTGTAGAGAGAAATGATAAATGAACTCCTCCATTCCTTGTTGCTAGGTTGGTTTTCAAGTTAGTGGCCTGTCTACTTTCACTATTTCACCAGTAAAATGGTTTGAGTTAGCAAATATGCTTGCTATGTTTAGCAGCACATAAAATGCCACAGATGCTGTTAATTATGCTCTTTCACAGTCTCTTTACAAGCTAGCTTTATTTGTTGGCACGCATCAGTGGTATTTGTTCGGTTATAGAAATTGTACTTTTTCTAAATAGAGACATGAATTTATTCGACCAGCCCTCTAAAATGAGAGAGAGAGGGAGGGAGAGAGAGCGTTAGGAGAGGGAGAGAGATCTGGATACATTATCATTATGTTGGTTTTGGCTGGTAGCTGCTGTTGTCTGTCTGACAGACTACTGGCTCAATAACATCTCAGAGGAGTATAGTTAATATTCCACAACAGTGCCAGTTTTAATAGCTCCGACATTTGCTAAACAATACCATCAGACAGGGAAATGCAGTTTTGATCACACTGTATCTTCGAGTGGTACAACACTGTTAATTGTTCTCTGAGCAATTGGAATGGTATTTAAGACATACTTAATGACTGTCTGCAACAGAGTTTCTCAGTGTTTTCTTTCCAGTGACCCCATTTTTTGGGGGGCCTTTTAAATCTCAAAACCACAGTTGTCAAGTTGTCATGTCTATCTGAGTGTGTCGTACTTTTGTAATCTGTTTTTAAAAGCATAGAGGAAGCTCCCAACGGACTACACAGACAGGATGGCATATTCCACACCTATTCAATTTATTTTTCAATTGGAGGCAGAACAAACAAATATCAGTATATCTGTCTTAGAAATACCCTGTGTCCCTGCATATTAAGTGACACCATGCGGGGTGCCTCGAGGTTAAAAAAAACGCTCGACAAATAGGCAATCAAGATGTACTCCGTCATACATGTGCCAAATTTTTATAGGGGTGTTGAGGTTGACAGCACCTCTAGGGTTCAAATACATTTATGTAAAAGTACATAAAAGCGTATCCAGAATTTCAGAACTATTTTTGAACATCTTACAGTTTACATCATTGCCATGTCACACCAGGTAAAGGCTATGTTTTCATCTTGGGAAAGCTGGATTAATATTATAGGCAGCATCTGTCTCTTGCCTGTTTCTTGACACAATAATATAATATTTTGCCCCTCCATCTGTGTAAAAATGTCCATGAGCTCAGGCTTCTCTGGCACGTTCTAAAATTTAAATGTATCCTATTACACCGAGGCATCACATAGATAGCGTTTATTGCAAAACTACTGCATTGGCTCACATTACATTACACAAGGGTTTCTGGTCAGTTTGGTTTCTTAGCCATAAGCAGCAACAGAGCACAAAATGGGTGAGCCACTAGGCAAAGCTTTTTTCAATCTAAGTCAGTGAATGTTAATGCTTTGACTTGCAGTTTCAAACACATTCCAGTCTCAAATATTTGCACATAGCTCCAGTGTACACATCTGAAAGGCCACGGCTGAATACAGGATGAACAGCTGAAATTGGATGAACACCATTGCTACTTCATGCAGTTTCAGTCTAACACTTAGTGTTTGAGCATCTTGAAGGTTCACAAAATGATCAAATACAATAGGAAGCACATGGAGGTAAGTATACTATATACCGGGCTTGTGGTCTCACAACGCTTGAATTTAAAACAGATTCGTCTTTAGCCAGCAGAGTCATTTCTGTCATCATCCTCTTCATCAACAAATCTTCTTTATTTCCAGACTGATCTCAGCTGCCAGCTCCCAGGCTCGGGTGACTGAGAGGATATATTTCAGATTAATATCTTTTAACATGATCTGCTAATGGCATTTATGTTGGTTTTCTGTGGGGCTAAACAGTTTTAATGCAATGACTTCTTTCTGCTGCATTGGATTCACATGTTACTTGTTTGTTAGCTCATTACAGCTGAGCAGTATAATACTCTGTAATGTATTTGACTGCCACTGGCATTTTACATTTTGCTTGTGCGTAAATATGATAAACCATTTAACAGAATGATTTTTTCATGCAAAATAGTTGCCAGTGCAAACATTAGCTTTCATCTGCTACTTAGCAGACTGCTGAGGCATTTTGCTTAACAAATTAGGGAGGAAAACTAGACCCATATTTCATTATAACCAAGTTATTTTTTGCAATGACCCAATTTTACTTTCCTCAACTCAGCAGATGGAGCGAGCCTCAGCAACAATTAATTAACAGGAATTAGTAGCATTAATTATAACAAAAACATCTAGGAACTCATTAGCGTGATATGGATAACATTTCCACCGAGAGTCAACCAATTGAACTTTTAATGATAAACAGCGGTTTACTGTGAGAGAAGGAGAGAAACGCTTTCTGTTTGACTTAATTGAACAAGCAGAGGACACTGAAACAATCCATAATTAGTTAAGTGCCTTTTATCAGCTGAGTCTGTTCAGTTTTGAACTTTATAATTCGCATAAATGTATGTATGACAGTTGATGGCATCAGCTGTGCCAGACCGGTTGGTGCCCCGACTAATTGCATTTTACCACCAGAGGTACTTTATCATTAGAGGCCACACTTACATTAAGTCGTGTAATTATAAATTTCCATTTTATGACTACAGGTTCATTACTGCAGTCTTATAAAAAAAAAAAATATTATATAAAGAATTGTTTAGATGAGGATTTTTTATTATCCTCTCCTGAATCTCCGCAGGGAATTGGGAGCTAAAGAACTGAACCACCACTGAATGCAGTGTACTGGATGTCAGGATGGAAATGACTGGTGGTAGTCAGTAATTATGCATAAGATTGTGTGTGAATGTTAAGAAAAGTTTAAAATTGGATGGTACTGTTCTGGCCAAAGCCCCTGTGGATTTGATGTCAGTGGAACTAGGCAGTGAAGGTGTAGTTATTTTTTGGAACATGTCTGTGTTAAGAGATTTCTCCTGTTGTTTCCCCAATTTTGGGTGCTAGATGTGCACCTGAGGAGATTTATCTTAATGCTGATTTAGTCTAATTCCCAGCTGTAGGTGACAGCCATTGCCTCTTAGTCGAAAAAATTGAACATAATAAAGTCAGTGAATACACATAGAGTGTCAACATGTCATTTTTAGCCATGCTAGAGGCACTGGATCGAGGGATAGCAGTGTTGGTCTGTTTGTTAGTCAGGGCATCACTTTGGTCCAGGCTAAAATATCTCATTAATCATTGGATGGATGCCATGAAGACTGTTATGCCCTGAAGATTAATCTGAATAAATATACAGATCACCAAACTTTTCATCTAGTGGGACCACCAGGTCAAAATTGTGTAAATATATTCATGGTTGAGGATGTATCCTAATGACTTTGGTGATCCTTTGTCTTTTCCATAGTGCCATCATGAGATTGACATTTGTGGTTTGCAATTAAACATCTTGAAACTCGAAACAACTATTGGATGGATTGAAATAAATTTTTGTGCACACATTCATGTACCCCTCAGGATGAATTGTAATCCCTTTGGTGAACATGAGACTTTTCATCTAGTACCACCAAAATTTGCCCAGTAGTTTTATTTATGACCAGATATCTGCAAACCAAATGACATTTATGAAGCTGTACGTTGTGTTTAGTGCTAATTAGTCGGTTTAGCATGCCAACAACTATGATGGTGGACATGGTAAGAATTATACATGCAGCACATCAGCACACTAGCATGCTGACATTAACATTTACAGTAGCTGAAAGCATCACAGAGCCACTAGCGTGACTGTAGAAGAGTTGAGAGATTAACTTGGAGCTTAGCATAATGTAAGTAAATGTAAATGAAAGTAATTTGGTTTGAATTTTGAAAATGTTTAGCAGATTACTGTGACCTAACTTGTCCAGTTTTGGGCTTGGAGAGGCTGCAGAGGTTTACCCTCTGTGGCCTCAGGTGTTCCTGAAGAATGAGACTTCTCTCTCTACTTTTTTTTTATTTTAATGTTTGACAAGACCTGTCTCCCCTGGTTAACGTCTTCGGTCAAGGGAAGCAGCCCTTCCCATACAGTATCAGGTCAAACCATGCTGTCTGGGAGAACAGTAACCTCCGATAACACATGCAGTGTCAGGTTGCACCATCATGTCTTATTTCCGATTTTACTCAGCCAACATTTGAGATGATGATGCTTATTATGTTATACAGTGGTATATATGATGTTTATGTGAGATTAAGCCACACAGGCTAATTCTTATTTGCAATCCTTGGTAGACTGATGGCACATAAGAGACGGAACATGATATACTGCACAGAACAGCACAAAAAAAAAATGAAACTTCAAATACTTAAATGTCTGTTTGATTTTTTTATTTGCCAGCAATTCTCGTCAGGTATTTCACAATGCATAGTAAGTAATAAGAATGATACAAACTCGATGCAGCTCTGAGTAGCATCTGTCTTTATATTACTGTACGGTCTCTATTTCAATTCAATTCAACCTGACTGACAGGTGGATTGCTGAAAGAGTGCAATATTGATTGTCGTATCATATCTTTCTTATCTGTTTTCAGTACTCCCTTCATACTTTAGCATATGTCAAACTATTTCAGTGATGCTTGTTACAGTAAGTTGAGAGATATATTATTTATAGAAGCCCAGAAGAACCAACAATGATCTCTTTTAATAGAGACATTCAGTCTGGGAACAACTGGACATGGTTGGCTTGTGTTGTGCTTTCCATCTTAGCAGCTGATCTCTGGTGGGATTTAAAGTGAGGAATATCACCAAATAAATAGCACTCTAGTCCACCAAAGTGTCCTGTCATTCAGTGCTGTGTTTGTGCTGATTTCCATTACACCCTTTCAAATAAGAGCAGTAATAAATACACTGATTTCTAAAAACAAATCTGCATCGTGACAAGCATGAGCCTGTTTTGTTTAAGGCTGAGATATTACTGTATAAAAGACTAAATTTAAAACAACCTGCAGATTGGAAGGAGAATGCTAATAATTGGATGAAAATGTATAAATTCAGTGTCAGTCTATCGAATTCCATTAAAATGTATGGTGACAAATAACCCAAGAGACAATTTTCTTCTGAAGAAATAGGTCACAGATTCAATTACAGTCAGTGAAGCATGGACTCAATCTATCATGCCAAATTAAGTCCATTTTAGCAACCTACTTTTCTCTGAGAATTTTATAGACACATTCAGTGAAGTGGAGAGATTCTGCTCAAACAAAATTATATCAGCGTTTCTTTCTTCTTCTAATTTATAGTGGTTTTAAACACTATAAACATTGGAAAATCATTTTCTCCCATAGAAAGCTGTTAACTCCGGGAGCTGAGTTTATCTGTCTGAAGAGGTGAACACTTCGCCTTTCTCTGATGGTTATTACAAGTTAAAGAGTTCAAGAGATTGCCACTCACTTATATTCTACCAAGTTTCAACTGCAGTGAAGCATAAAAGGAATTTAGTGACAGCATATATTTAGTCATGTTATGGGCACTGCAGTATATACAGTACACTATGCAGAGTGTATCTGTCACATTACTATAGTAATAGTTCACTACAGCATACATTGCTGCAGCAAAAATCCAAAAGCCCCCAGCCCAATACAAGGGTGGTGAAAATGATTTCCTTTCTACTCAAAACATTAACAAATTCACCATTCAGCATTAACACCACTTTCAAGGAATGTTGCTGAGGATTATCCACAGACTTTATTGAGATTTTACTATGTGGAAACATTACTACATTTCTACTTCAACAATGAGTCCTTATGTAAACTGTTAACAATGAGGTTTGAGGATTAAGTACGAGAAATTTAACAAAAGGAAGACGAAGATTGTTTGAAAAATCTGTTTCTATCACCTTTTGTTTCAATAGCTCTACCTCTGCCAAGTGAGAAAACTTAAGTGAGCCAAAGTGTTGTTTTTCACATATCTGAGTTTTATTTTAGGTGGTTAGTTTTGTTTTTTTTACATCATAACATAACATACTGTACTTAAACTTACTGTATATAACTGACTGCACTAACCATGTATGAGTACAAAAGTAGGTTAGATTACATTAAAGTAAATAAAACCTGTAGGGAAGTTATGGGGGAACTGGGTTGTCATGCCTGGGTTGTCGTATTATACACTATAATGTGCATGTAGATATAAGGACATGTTATAGTGTTTATCAGTGTTTTGTTTTTTTAAAAAACTCATCCTCCATAATTCCTCCAAAGAAGTACTGTAACTAATACATATATAAATAGTAATAGTTGTAATCATATATGATGAACTGTCCTCATAGGTTTTAAATATGCATATGGATGATTTATACAATTAATACATGCTTTAAAACAAGATTTGTTTGTGTTTAACAATATATGATTATATATAATTACAGCTATATGTACACACATCATATATAGAAACTTTGTAGAAACCGTTAAGGGGTTATATACAGTATAAACTTTAACTTCCTGCTTGGGAGTAAAAGTAAAGAGTTAACCTAAAATGGCAAAGCCCTATATGCCCATGAACACTGTGACCATTCAGAGAGAAGGCAGGAAAGGTTGGGATAAAATAGATAAACTACTGCACAATGTGGGTAACAGTCATATGCTTAACAGAACTTAAACCCACTGTGAGGAATCCATGAGGTAATTTGGAAAGAAAGAGAGAATTTAAGTTAGAGGGGGTACAATTACAATACTATAATTAAAAAGTCCCAGTCTGTTTTGTTTTTTTAAGTGTTTAATTAGCACCTTAATGTGGCATTGATTTTACAAGTTCTGAGTGGTGTAGAATGATTGCAGAGTGATTGGCAGTTGCAATTGTTCTTGGTTTGAAGTTATTTTAGATAAGATTAGTGTTGGTGAAGTGTTGTTAGGTATTCCCTGTAACACACTTTAGATGAGTGGTAATTCAGCTGCCACTGCAAGTACTGCTTCAAAGGTCAGCCTTGTTGTGGAATACACTGCACGCAGAGTAGAAGTATTTGTTCACTAATATTAAAGCATAGGAATTGAAAATGACATCATAATATAAGTAGTTTAAGATATATATTTTGCTTCATTGAAGAGTTGTAAACACCAATATATATGATATGATAATATATGAACATTTTAATCAGTATTGCCATTGGATCAAATTACTATGTGTGAAAATCTTTTTTTTTTTAGCATCTTTCAGTTCTATTTTGTGACTTTTGTGAAAAACACTTTCAATAAACTATCTATGCTATTTCAGCTAGCCATAGCACATGGCATTAGTGCACGCACATACACATACACAGAGCTCCATTGTCATGCAAAAAACTATTAATCACATTCAAAAATCTATAATTTTGCAATAACTGATAGTGATTAATTGTGACTGATGATTCCGATGTGACAGATATCACTGTGCATTCTCAGTGACACAGCTTTGTGTCTGTATTCTGCTTTGCTAGTTTGATGAGAGGAATAAACACTTGTTCCTGTTCACTGTAACAAAAGTATACAGTATGTGACTCAATGCAACTGTATGGCTGCTTTATCTGTCCTAATGATATTCATAAACTTATGTTATAGACCTAATCAGGCTCAAATGGAGGCATTAGCTTTATCAGATTAGTCACACAATCATTAAATGGGATAAATCTGTTTGTTTGGTTGGTTTAAGGAATTTAATCAGAAATTTAAATAATTTTGTTGATAGCAATAAGAAGAACAGATAGTTCCAGTCATATCATATAAGTGAGAGCAGAACAGTTAAATTACTCTGTGATACATCACAATTATTTTTTCTTGGCTCTCACAAAGCTTGTTTTTATGTCTAAATGGGCTTAATCGCCATCATTTAACCTAGAAGACTCTTGTAAATCTCTTTATATGCATACTATATGAAGCTGTGAATACATTGCATTTGTAGTACAAAGACCTAATTAATCAGAGTTCATGTTATAGAAAGAAAGTAAGTAGGGTACAGTACTAAATATTCACGAACGTGGTGGAGAAATGTATTGTATTGCATTCCATCCATCTCATAAACTTCCATTTTAGTTTGAGGCTGTGTGTCGTGTCCTCAATCTATACGACTAACATGATGCTGTGAGAAGCGTAAGCTCCTTTTGATGTAGCGTGGGCTTTGAAACAAGTGTGTGACCCAAACACTCCACAGTCCAAATCAAATGGGTGAAAAGCCCATAAAAGACTTTTGTATACAGCTTCTCCACAGGAACTCAACTGAAATGCCATTTAGAAATACATTTAAGGATAAGATAAAATGTTTTGTAAATGTGGCTCAGACTGAAAGAGCTATTTCACAAAGACATGCAGAGTTGGATGACACAGACAGAAGTGATTCATCCACAATTGACACTCACCTCCAAACCAAAGCTCTTTATTGTGTAGTGATATTCAGAAGAGGTAAATGTGCTCTCTTGTCATCATCTTGTCATCTAGTGAGGTGCAGCAAGTTTTCTCATTTCCTCTGTATGCCTCTAAATGATGGTTGCCATGGAAGTGACCAACTCTGACCATGTGACCAGAGACCTCAGCCTCTATTCCTTTTGTTTCTTTTCGTAAATCATCTGACACAAGTTGTCGTTATGTTCAAGTGCCGAACAACGATGAACATTTTGGTAGAAATACTTTCTGCATTACATTTGGCTCCTTTTCTCTGCTCTGTTTGATCTCAAGCTTGTACTATACTGTGGTGGATATTCTCCTCTGAAGAAAGCTCCATAAAGGGGGCTTTAATAATTCATGACGCCAGATTTAGATTTGTGCCTCACTGCTCAGAAACTGAAAATTCTCCACTATGTTACTTTGCAGAAGAGCAGTGGATCAGCTTTTTTAAAGTTTGATGTACAGTTCAACAACTTTTAACCAAGCATGATATATTGTTGATCACATATCACTTACTATTGTAAATGCAACAAAGACACACTGAAGGATGAATTATATCCAAAGTATGTGCCTCTTCCCATTATTCAGATGTCCTACCTCAGGACATTTTACAAAAGCCTATTTATTCTGGCTTCCTATAAGGCTCCTGATAAAGTCTAGATATACAGTATGCTTAATCAAAGTCTAAAGGCACCACAAAGAAGCAGCCCTCTTTACGTCTACTGAACCTAAACTACATTATGGTGAAACAATGCGTTAAGAATGTTATCTTCAGCATGTGTGATACAGTATTTCATGCCAAAGTGTCAGTGCTAAACATGCATGTAAGAAGAACTTTATCAGCAGAAAGAAGTACCATCATCCATCATTCAGGAGTCACCTAAATACTTTATGCTGTATTATTTTGTGCCCTAGCTTTTCCAACATACACATGGTTGTTATTTGTTTGTCCACTCCATGATGTAACATTAATCAAGTTACAGTGAATGCTCTAACTAGTCTTTAGGTGGATATGGAAATTGTATCTGGCCTAGTTGCATTTTAATGAAATGAACATGATTGACGAATATGCACCAGTCACTTTCCTGTTTCTAGTGCTAATGCAATGTAAATGGAGCAAAATAATCTGCAGTGAGTAATGTCTGTTTACGTATGCATCATGCATTCAGTGTTTGGTTTCCCTTGCATGCAAAGTGTTACCTAGGTAATTGATTTTGCAAGGTTCATTAGGCACAATTTGTATATCAGATGGGCTGGAAAAGAGAGTTGTTGATTAGTTAGATCTTGCTTTCGGAAATTGCTTTTTTCACATTCTTATCTCTGTTGCAACCCTAATGGTACCATACTTTAGCGGTGTTGCTGTGTTAATAAAGTAACACTGGTGAATCTTAACAACTTGTTTTGTATTCATACATGGTTTGTATGGGTTTTTTTTTTTTTGTTATGTCTGCGGGGTCATAAATAGAGGAGATGATGCGTTGGTTTATCAAAGGTAAAAACGTGCCCTGGCGTATATAAACACACACATACGCACATGGCACAAGTGCACACATGTACATACACTTTCACTCAGTTGCACATTAAAATGGCTTTTTTTTTTCATTGTTTTTTTTTAGGATTCAAATTATTCAGATGCTGAATATTTACTGTTTGCCCCCCAATGTCACTCACCTGCTTGTTATTCCTGTTCATATTTATACATTCAGTCTCCATGTTTCCATTATTTACATGATAATGAAAAAAACAAACAGCTTCAGATATGTAAGCAGAAAATGCAGCACAGTTACTTGGCTATGAGGACATAAGAGGTGACCACTCAGGTCAGTGACCACCTCTTCATTTGGTCAGTACACCAGTTTAATGATGGTCTCTCCAGGGACGATGGGTGGAATATAAAAGGCAAATGCTGACACTGGTTCTCCAGAGGGTTTTTGTGGGAAAAGTAATGGTTCTTTCTTTCTGACATTCTTTCATTCTTTGACATATTAAAATGAAATACCATTTATGCACAAAGAAAAACTTAATCACACACCTCCTAAATTTTCAATTTGCAGCCTCGAGCAGCAGAAAGATTGCTAACACAAACCTTAGCAAACATGGATCTAAGCATCTGAACAGACTGAAGTCGGCGTTGCTTTTCTTGTGCCATTGTTATTAATCATCAAAATATCATTCGCATGGTATTCTGTTCTGTCATTAATAATTTTGTGGAACATTTTAATCAGTAGTTGACAATCTCTGGCTTTTACTGCATGGCAACCATTTATTTGTAAAAAAAATCACCATTTCAAGGGCCCCTTCAACCGCTCAATGGTCCTTTGCTGATGTTTGCAAAACCATTTGTGCTTCCACACAGAAACCAGTGGTTTAATAGTTCTCCAACAGACAAAAATAAATCTCCCAGATTGGAGGTTAAGTACTTTAAGCATTTGTATTTGGGGAGAGTAAGCAGCTGAAGACCTTGGTTTGAAGCTTCATATGTTTTCTAAAGATTGCTCAACGCTACAGTGCTTCTGCATAGAGTCACTGCCTGCATAGAGAACCTTTTCTGTTGTTGTATAAACCAAGAAAACATATTTTCTGAAGTACACAGAATCCTTTTGGTGAGAACTGTGTTTCTTAGCTCCATAGTTGGGTATCTTAATGACCTATCTCTGTGGTGTTTTAGTACTTGCAAGCTCAATTTGCTGGCTCATGAGCCAGCTTGCCAGCATAATGTTCTTTCTCCTCCACTTATTAATAATAACCCTGACTTTCTGTCCCTCTGAGCTGCTACTCATGATGCTTCACTTTGTGCAACATGACAGACTCCTCATACAAACCGAGATACAAAACAAGCATACTTTTAATGTGAAGCTATGTGGAAAATATTGTATGTGGACAAAGAAATATCATTTGTGAACATATATAGCACACACAGCCTGGTGCTTATTTATTGTCTGTTAAAGATTTTGAGCTGTTTTGCTCTTACATGAATTCACTATATGTGTTCAGCACAGGAAGGGACATTAAAACGTACATTCTATTTTGGTGATTTTCAAGCTTTCAACTTGAAAGATTACATGCTCCTCCGGGGACTGAGACAATTTTTCAAAACCTTCAGCTCATAGTCACACAAAAACACTTTGGATAATGGCAAATTGTATTGTCACCCAGCTAAAATAAGACTGTTTTTCTTTTTCTTTCCTGATATGTTCACACATTATAGACTGAAGATTTTTACCTGATGACAGTGGTATTTACTCTCACACACTGAAGGGGGAATTTGTTCTCTCATGTCACATAAACAGCCATTTCACAGGTATGTATATACGGTACAGCCTACACTGAAACTATGTGTTGTGTGTCTACTAATTCTCAAGTGTAAGTTGTGTTGCATTGTCCTGAAGTAGGTGTGCTGCATCAGTTTATTGAAAACATATCATATTACAACACATGTCACTGAGATTGGCTGATGAAGTCTTTACCCACAGCCAACCTGATTAGAACAGCACATGAAATATGTAACTTGACTTCATTTTTCCTCTGAGCTATTTTTGTCAGATCCTCTTGTCCACTTAGCCGTGCAGGTTAATTGTCTCCTCGTTTCAGCCTCTGCATGTGATGCAACTTAAAAAGGGACATGATTACAAATTCAAATGCTAATTTCCTCAGAGGCTCAAGAGGTGGAAATGCATGAAACACACATGCTGGTAGTAACTATTTATATGCGAGGTTATTAGAATATGGAAACAAATTAACCAGACATCACTCTGGATTATGTTAACATGACAAACTGCTGTGGTGGGGGCCTCTCGCTACGTCCACATGTCTCTGTGAGAGGAAGCACAGTGGAGTGGAAGTGTTTTAACACCGTGGGATAAGTACAGTACACTGAGGTCATACCCCAGAGCTACAAGGGCTGACCCTTGAATCCATGGACACTGCGGTAATACATTAGAGGGATCAGCGACACGCACTACACAGCAGACTGCACATAGTTAGATGCAGTGCAACGAAAATAATTGTCTTCATTTTGCTTGCAACATGTGTAGAGATTCACATTACCCCTGTGGCATCCTCCACTCAATGTCTGTTGGCTAATATAAGCTAACGATTGTACAGCTGATCTCTACAGTGCCAATGGCATTACAGTAATTGGTGGGATGTACTGCAGTGTTAGGCTGTGATTTGCAGCTGATGGGTAGTGTGTGCTAACTTAAATTGTTAGCAGCTTTTATTTGCGAAATACTAGAGACCATCCTGTTTGTCTTATTTGTCAGTATTATATGAAATGAATAGATTGTCTGTGGGAGAGTGATTGATTTTCTAAATTGAATGGACAAATTGGGATCATTTTTGAGGAATTTCAGACCATTTTCTTCTACAGTCTCTCACATGGATGGATGTAGATGACGTTCATGTATTTCTATCAGGTGACCTCGCATGGTGACCTCACATTACTGTCAGTCTCTTCTTTTGCAATCTGCCTCAATACTAATCACACAGCCCAGCCTACATGTCTGCTTGTTTCAGAGCAGAAATCAATTATTAAGATTGGAACATACCACACAGAAAACAAAAATGTCTTGGACTAGAGTTGAATCTTTAGTCCTTCGCCTACAACATGTAAACACAGCATTTGCTTACAGTAAAAACAGACTGTCATTGTCATTATTCTTTCTTACCAAACTCCTATGTGGTTCAACTAATAAAGTCGCTCTGGTGTCATCATAGAAATCGTAGAGAGAGATGGATGACCATTCTCCCTTTTAGCTTAAAGATTATAATGCCTGTAGCTGACAGTGACTGTGAAATGTGCAGGGAAATCATTTTTAACCTGCATGCAAAGTATTTATGAATCTTTTTTGCTTTAGGCGAAAAATATAGTTTAACACGATACATTAATTATACCACTCTGACTCCCACAGTACTAGAATCTTTATACCCATCTACAATATGTTTACCCTTTTCATCTCTATGAAAACAACACAAAGTTTACAGTAAATATAGATGGGAATGTTAATAATTAATAATTCTACTTTGTATTGTACACATTTTTGGTACATGCTTGTTGACCCTAAGATTTATTACTCTCCTCTTTTACTCTACCCTCTTTTTAGGGGGGGACATTACGTTGACCTTTAAATGGGTCAAAATGAGCTATATTCATTTCATCCTTCATCAGTTATGTGTGTCAGGCATGTACAATATTTACTGTGAACCACATCCCAACTGTTCATTGTCACCACAGATACATTATTTTAAACAGCAACAATAGTACATGTCATATATAGTCTATATTTCTATATTTCAGTTTACATTTGATTCACCCATTGATTAATTATTGATTGCAAAGAGTATGTACTATTACAATGATACTAGCCTGTTCTATAGGTAACTAGCTTTACTCTAGAGTAGTTGTTGTGGATGTACTGTCATTAATAAGTAGCTTTGTAGCTTAGCTACTTAGCTTAACTTAATGAATGATAGATATTGGATAAAGATGGCCCAGACTAATAACTAAATTATCAGAGCAATTCCTGAAGAAGTTCACTAAGATGACAAGTGAAGAAGCAGACATTGAATCTCTGCAGCAATGGGAAGGTGCAACATACATAAAATGCAGCATACTAATATGTAATGATCACAGACACAGATAGTTAGCCAAATGCAAAAATCACGATTTTGTACCATAAAATATTACTGTACTGTAAAAAGTGTTGCTTCTAATACGGGTAATTTTTGATCCACTAATAAAAGATCCTAATGCTCCCAATGACATATGCATCTAACGGTTAATGTAGCTTCATACTAAATCCTGCTCACTGTCATACTTTAGTACAAGAAATGAACAAGCAGCTTGGAAAACTGACAACTGAAGAGTTTCATTCCAAAGATGCCAAACTGTACCGTCATTTCAAAGCACTGTTACCCTCAGTTAAGGGTTCCTTTGTCCCTGCTTCCATTTACATGTGTTTGTTTATAACAGTGGATAGTATTTGACTGAATGCTTATTTTATTTTTTATTTTTTTGCACTTTGACATTGAATGTACTGAATTTAATCACTCTGTTCACTACATCCTGTTGTCTATCAATGATTAGCTGTTTTGTGTGTTTTGTATGATCCTGGCCGTAAACCAGTTTCCTGTAAGGGACAACAAAGATACTTTGAACTTTGAACCTATACAAAAAGAGACCAAGGTCTGCTGAATAGCTTCATTATAAAAAGGATGGCCAGTATTCAAATAACACCTGTTATAAGCAAGAAAGAAAATAAACTAGCACCTTGTAACTAGTGTCTTGTATTATGCACCTCTATCTCTCACTATGTTTCATTGTCTTCTTCTGTACCCCCTCCCCTTTTCTCATTTTATTTCTCTTTCTGTCTCCCTCAATCTCACTCACACACATACACATGCATGCACAGACACACACTCACCTACACACACATACAAATGCACATACACAAACACAGAACCCCACTGCACCCTCTTTGCAGGAAATTTAATGGTCTCATGAACATCAGCCAGGGTCATGCCTGGGTCACAGCCAATTTATCTTAGCTATGCACAGTGAGGGGGCTGTGTATGAAAAGCATCTTTACATTAGTTGGGGGTTGTAATTGATTAGCTCGTTTGTGTATATAGAATAGATTGCAGTTGTGCTCTGAAAAGGAAAATATGTGATCAAATTGAGTCTTATTCTCCCGACAGGATATAATCATTTGCTCTCTTCTGTGCATTGTTCCTCTGCTGTAGTCTTCATTATTCACTTTCCTGTTAGCACTGATTTTTGATTGTTTTGGCTTCTACAACTACAGGATAACACTTCGTATGAACATATCTAAGATTAAAATACATAGATAGATAAATCAGTTTACTATAGTCTTGCACAAAACATGTAGCGGAGCATTTTTTTTCCTGTGTCTACCGAGCTGTTACTGTACACACAACATTTGGTAGCTTGTTGGCAGACATATGCAGGGGCATATTTGACTTGTGCTATAAAAAGCAAACCAAACAGCCCTTGAATGAGGCAATCTTTTTTACCCATGTGTGTCACTTTGGTTGGTGCTTATTGAGTTAACAAAAACATATGGGACTTATGGTGTGAGGCATCAGTTTCTGAAGATGTTATTTGCTCTCTCCAGGTTATAGTAGCTACACTTGGATGCTATTGTATTGAGACTTACAGTGGTACTCAGTCCCTCTTTAAGCTGTGGCTTATCAGCTGCTTGTTTGACCAAAGCTCACACTATATCTTTATTTGATTTGCTCTTCAACAATTTGCTGTTTCAATCATATGATGCAAATTCTGCAAAACAGTGTTGGACTGGCATTTTCTTTCTGCATTTACCTCTTTTCTCAGTTGACAAGCAGCTTCATTGTTTATTCCTCTGCTATCTTTTTAGTAGGCATGCTTAGTCTGCAGCCAATCTTATCTGGGCTTGGCCAAAAGCCAGCTGCAGATACTTATAGGGAATGGAATCGCATTAATTAAGTTCCGGTAACCTAATATGTTGAAACGCAATATGGTAAAATCAACCATTGGCATTTCCAGTATGTGGTTGAGGCTCGGGCCTCTGCATATTCCATAAAAGCATTCTGGGAAACATCTCCATTGGAAAGAGTGGAGGCCTTTGTGGCTCTGTGGTGACACAGACTCACCACAAGGCAAGCTTTCGTCTATGTCCTGGTTTTGTAATGACTTCTCATGTCTACTCACAGTTCTAAATGCATTCCCATCTGTGAAATGCCAAACAAATTAAATCTAACGCACAGCGATTTGATTCAGTCATACTCCTCATTATGGCCATTAGAAGCCAATGAGGTATTGCAAATATTTTATTGCCAAATTTAATGAAGCTGCAGTTCTCCATTTGGATTTCTGGGATATTTGCATATGCCAGCTCCACACGGCTGACTGTAATGAAGCTATTTGCCAGACCTTGATCCATTTTTATGGCATTGGCCAGGTGTATACAAGCTGCTTTAATCCTGTAGTGCATGCAGATCAAAAGTATATCTTAGATTACAACCTCCATACAGGTCAGCTTGGATGATTATCAGTAATAGCAAAAGCTGTACAGCCAAAGGAGCATAGTGGTTAGGGCAAATCTATGCAAGTTCACAGGTTTCTACCCTAAAGGCCAGATTTCACTGTGCCTAATTGAGTTGCAGATGTAATACATATTTATGTGCTGAGAGGCTTGGTGGCATGCATGTCCAAATGGTCTTAAAGCTCCTGATTCACTTTGTATTTGTGCTGTTTTGGTGGCACGACACCATTTGGGTGCCTCTTTTTGAATACTGGATAATACTGTGTTCTATTACTGAATTGGTAATTAATCACTGCTGCATTTTTAGCCAGTCCTTTGGTTAAGGGAATGATGTTGACTTAAACAATGGCAACAGCACAGAAGCCGTTCCCACAGCTGTTGTGCTACACTAGTGCCATCTAGTGAGGTGTTGCTGTTGCCAAGGAAGATAAACAGGTATCATGCCTCACAGCTAGTATTAATGCATGAACCACCAAACTTGTCAAGCACTCCAGGCCATGTGGTAAATATTAATGCAAAAACAGCACTAATAACACAACTTCCTTCAGTCAGTGGAGGTCAGTGATTGGAAATGGTAGTTTGTCTTTTTTTTTGCAGGTGCAAAATGAAATATTAGTATGAAACTATGCACACTGAGGACATAAGCCATAAACAAATCATAAAACATGTCTAAATCTAATATTTTTACATGTACAATATGCTGTCCTAAAGGTAAGGATATTGCACACTGCCAGTTCAATCTGCTTTTTTTTTGTGAACGGCAATCTTTTGTTTTACAAAAGACAAGACCGCCATCATGTGGTCATCTAGAGGTTGAGCACAAGCCAACTGAAAGAAAAGGTATGATTTATTGTATAAATTGAGATGACTAAATTGAATATTTATTTTGTAGCCACAAGCAGATTAATTTTCAACTATGAATAATAAAAATGGGAAAATTTGTACAAATTTATACTGTATATATTTTACACAAACAGAGTCATCAGTCAATTTGGGAAGAAAAAACTAAACCAGATGTTGTTGAAGCAATTTACTGCATGATGCTGTGTAATGTTTTTTTATATCCTTCTGTGGCACTGTAAAACAGGTGCAGGTTAGAAGGATTTAGTGGAAGCATTCAGTTGGATAATTTTACCTCAAGTGATATGAAGGGTACAGAGTGTGTGGATTATTTCTCCAAAAAGAAGTGAGTCCATCATTTATTTTCTTAGTATTTCCAGTTGCATTTGTGGGATGTGGTTGTCTATTTTACTCTATTTGCTGTTATTGACAGAATTTGTTTTAGTATTACAGTTTTGTATCATGTGATACAATACAAAATACAATACAACAATTCAATACAGAAATGTATGTTGTTCAGAGTGAAGCCAATGTAGTAAATCAAACCTGTGGCAGCACCTTCCCTTGAGCACAGCTATGTAACAAAAGTGGAACAATATTTGAGTCACTTGGCACTGCTGCTGTTTTGACATCATCCAGCAGTGGCATGGTGTGGCTTTCCTGTCCCCAGGTAAGCTGTACATCATCTTTTGTTTGCTGTAAAAGCTGCCATTACTCTGAATTTGGCCCAATGTTACTCCAACAGTTAACAGTAACCAATATATTGTTTCCCTGCACAGAGGAATGAGAAACCGAATGAGTATTGCTCTCCTCTATCTCAACAACCACTGTCTTAATGCCCTCGAGTAAGGCACTTGAAGGAGCTGCTCAGCGGTTAACAGTAGAATATGGTGGCTGCACTGAGCTATGGTACCTCTCAGGTCTAAATATAAGCAACAAATGCAAAGTTTGTTGTTTAAAAAAGAAAAGCAAACTTCCGCTGGATTAAAAAAAGCTTCAGGAAATGTGTTGCAGGCTGCAGTGCAGTCACAGCAGGAGATCTGGAGCCCTGCTGGCATGCTGAGTCAACACTTCTTTAAGAGTGGTAAGTGCAGTATACATGTTAATTCCCATAAAAAACTTTTACTATACCATAAATGTATTCCACATTTTAGATGCAGTTGCATATATATGTATTTGTATATGTCTAGTATTTCTTCCTGTTCTTTCTTTTCAAATGAAAATGTACTATTTTATGTGCACTGATATGATTAATGATGTACTGCATATAGTCTACTTTGTTGTACTTCTTCAGATATTATTTTCTTAACAAAACAAAACAATCTTATTATGCAGGAAGCTTAATTAAAAATCTTAAACAGCCACATTCTTCTTGAAATCTTTTGTTGTGCCATTTTTAACGAGGACAACTTTACTGTAAGGGCTTTGTAAGCAATAAAAATGCCCTTTAAATGTGAATGTGCACATACAGTATGCAGCTTTAGAAAGAGTATGATGATGATCATCTAATCTCAAAATACTTGCCTCCACCTTTACTCCATAGGAAGAATGCGATTCAGAAAGTTTTACTTCTGTATCATCCTCTATTGTTAAAAAGTGCTGTAGTTGCACATACACTTCCCAGTCATATATTTTACCAAATGAAACATTGATGTTCCCTCTAAAGCCTCCATCCTTCTTACTACATGTTTCACAGACAATAGCACTTTGCCAGCAATTTGTTTCAGCCAAGATGTATGGTGTGATAAATATTTAAAATCAAATTTGGCAAAAAGACATAGATGGATGTGCCACCCCAGGCTGTCGTGGGAGCCACACACTGAAGTACAGGGACGTCCCTGTCGAAACTCTCTTATATCCACACATGCGTACAGAAGCACAAAGACACACACACACGTACAAAAAAAATGAGAGATTGGTGGCATGCATAACACATGCAATCTATGCAAAATATATGTGTATGAGCAAGAGAGAGTTGCTGGCATGGTTATGCTTGTGTGTGTGCAATGAGAGTTGAGGGGGGGAAGTAAAGCCTGCTGCATCATGGCTGTGTATGGATGAGGCTGAATGTCGGTGCGTTTACAGTCCAAACACTCCCGCTGTGTTTGCTGAGAGAGTTGCCGGCTCTTTGCCAGGGATTCCCTCCAGTTGCATGACCACACACACACACACACACACGCAGACATGCATACATCCACACACACAGTTGACTTGTGTGCGTGCGGGATTGAGAGAAATTAGCCAACAAGCAAACCCAAGCAGAGTAACCACATACTGATTTTATGCCCACTGACTGCGAGTCTTTCATGCCAGGCACGAAGCTGAGAAACTAAAAGCATGAGCCAACCGTTGCACTGCTTCTTTTTACTGCAAACATTTCATTTTAATAAAATGTTTTATCCTTTCAGAGCATACAGTGAAAGATTGCAGTGGAGGGTATGAATCAAAATTCTCAATACACTCTTCTGCTTATTTGTTGGAAAGACGCCAACCATTTTTGGCCAAAACTTACATTTCTGTGCACTATTGATCATATTTAGTAATATCAAACTAATGCAAAACAAGATTCATAAAATACTGACTTCTGTTTAGATTGCAAGCAGTAACTGGAAGTATTAGTTTAACTCTCTCTTTGTGTTTTATAACTTGAAGCCTTTTATTAACTCATAGTGGATGTAAACTTCAGTTCTTCATTGTTACATGCTTAATATAACCGTAACTTGAAATGTGATGCTCAAATGAGATGTATACAAAAAATATTAACTCCACCATCCTAAGAGAGATGAGAGATCAATGTGATGCCTGGTTGATGTATGACCATTGAAATGCTGCTCTATTCATCACCATTTAACAGTAAATGTTCAGTTTCCGGGGCTTGTCATCTGCACTGTGATGACTAATAGCCTGGCATTAGATGGCTGATAAAGGCACAGTGTAAATAATCTGCTTGGGAACAGATGATGCTCCCTGTACTGTACCTGCCCGGCCCCCTCGAGCGGCTTTTGTAAACCATTAGGAAAACTGCAAGCAAGTTCCCACTTTGGGAGTGGTTTGAAAAATATAGCCCCTACTTCAGTCATTAATCAACTTACCGGTACAGCCCAAGCTTCGCTTTATTAAAGTTTGCTGGATTGTGTGTGGATTGTGAAGAAAGCACCATCTTTTTAGTTTGGTGAACATTTTCAAGAATTTCTTTTGAGATAACTGTCATGCCGTCTGTCAATATTTTTGAGTAAAGATAGCACAAATACAGTGACTGACAGGTCCAAAATCTTATTTTATTGTCTCCTGGCAACATGTTCCTGTGTGATTGACACAACAATGCTGTAAGAAGCTGTTGCTGTCAGAGTATACCCCAAAATGTATCCTATCTTTGGGAACACCATCTCAGCAGAAAATGAGTCAGTAATAGAGCTCAACCTTACCTGTTACAGCAGGAGAAATTAACCGGACACTGAGGTCAGAGTGAGAACTGAAAACATGGCAAGTCTCAAAATGCGATGTTGTGATGTGGGAATTGGGTTTCTGTTTTATTTTAATTGAGCCCAGCACCCTCATTGTGCGATACAGTAAATTCTATGATAACTTGCATGAGGGCTGGTGATTAAAAGTCATACAAGTAAGGTATCTAAGATTTTTCCTGTGTAATGTTGAGTGGCAGATCCACTCTTTAAAACAAATATCTAAGAACTTAAAGCAAAGAAATAAACTCTTCTAAAAGGACAAGTATTCATATATCACTGAAATGATTTTTGATTACTTATTTCATCTTGCAAATTGACATTTCACTGACAGTTGATGTGATGAAAGATATTCTATTATATTTTGTTCCAAATAATATTGTATTATAATAAAAATCGTTTCTATTAAAAATATTTATCTATTTATTTATCTTTCCTCATATTTACTTAGGCCTCCTGACAGCGTTTTTTCCTGTTTTTTTTTTTTTTTTTATATTGTCATATGATAAAGCCAATTTATGGTGTTAAAAGCAAAACAAATACAACATATAAATGTACTGCAGACTTTTATTAATGTACAACAACAACTGCTTTTGCTAAAGTGACATCAGGATTAGGGATTACTACTTTTATTCCCGGCGATGAGATGCAGAGGTCAAAGGTCAATATACCTAAAGGGGAAAAACAAATCGAGAGAGAAAATGTCACCCAAGGTCGCTCTTCACAAAAGCAGTTCCCAGAAGCGGAAAAAAAGAACACGACCACCAGAGAGAGGTTTCATAAGTGACCGCTGTGAACTAATGCACAGGAAGCCTTTTAATCACCGGTCGTCGAGAGGAGCACAGTGAAGACGTGATGCTAGGTACCTGCTAACACCTGCTGAGTGTGCAGCCTCATGAGGTAAAATGTTTATTCCCAAATTGCTGGACATAGTTTGATAATATGTAGACATAGCTTTAAATCCACTCAGGCTAAGTGGTCCAACTAGTTTGCTACTTAGCTGTCTGTCGTTCATTAATGACTTTAGGCTACAGGCGTACGGTATTGTTATGGTATTTATTCATCCATTATGCTTTGTAGCTGTGACTTTGTCCCCAGTATTTGTTTTACTGTGGTGTTTTAATGTAACACAAAGTAATATTAATATATGAAGGTGCAGTAACACAGGCCCCTGCCTCACTTGTGACACGTCTAAGCAGGAAAAGCACAGGTGTAATTAATCACATTAATAATGATGGCTAAATTCCACATAGACTAATTAGTGTCATTACTCACAGCTGTGCTTCTTTCTGCTATGAGTCAAAGTGAAATAATCTTCTGTGAAAAGGCCCATATTCAGTAAACACCAGACACCACACTTATAGACTGATCCAGGTCTTTGTGACATGGTGGATGTGATGTTTGACAAACAGAACTGACCCTGAGGTTTGAGATGTACCATTCAGTCATATCCATTGATTTTAGCCAGATAACATGTCATCCCGACTTTCCACAGAGGCTGTGGTGGATTTTGTGACACTTGAGGAAATGAATGCCAGACACAGTTTTCCTCTAACCCAGCGTTGACCTCCTAAAGTTTAATGTCACCACGATAATTAATTTCCACTACTTTGCATGGTTTCCATTTATTAACTTGTACGTTGTGGGTTTTGGAGATAAAGACACGCTGTCTTTACAAATTTGGGCCTTTTTAGATTTAAAAGATTGTGATTGTGCGAAGATTGTGTGTTTGTTTTCCCAAAAGAAAAAGTGCTATGTAATAGGCTATACACAATGTAACTGATTTGAAAACACTGTCAAAACAAAGTCTTACTGCTGTCAAGAGTTTGATGCTTAGACCTGTCATGAAACATTGGAAGTGTTTCCCAACAGTTACAAAGGTATGCCATCATGCTGGAAGAATGACAGTAAAGTAAGATTAAAACTTTCTTACATCTTCCTCTTTTGATCTTTTGTTCCTTTTTGTAGCAGATTTGAACACCTCTCATAGCAATTTAAATTTTTCTATGTTTTGTCAGAGAGGATGAGGCAATAACAATGCAATCTCTCTTTTGTTGTCGCTCCTCCAGTATGGCAGTGTATTCCTCCTGATCCTTAGTAACTGCTCTCTTCAGATATACCTGAAGTGACAAGTGTGGTTTTGGTCCAGCCAGTATAGGCTAGTCCTTTAGGGTTCAATACTGAATGTGAAGATTCCTAGCCTTCATTTTTCATCACGTTAATACTGGAGGCCCATTTGTTCTTCTAGTGATAACAGGCTCACCAGAATATGTAACTGTTAAAAAACAATATTATTGTGCAAGACTTCAAAAAATGTTTTTTGTTTTTAATACTTTGTATGCCATAATGTTCTGTCCACATAATTTTGGCAGTAGTAAAATCGATCTGAAATATAGCTGAGGATCTCATTCGTGGTCCTTTCACCACACATGCCTTAGGTTTTCATAATAGATCATGCTACGATGACACATTTGTTTCTTGTGAATTAAGGGCCTGCCTTTCTAAGTACTATAGCAGTTGCCGTACTACTGCTGTACCTGTATTTTATTGTTAAATGCTATGCATGCAAAGTACTTCATCCTAATGTTTTGGTCAAATTGGTGCTTTATAAATGCTGACACTCACAGCCTGACTGTGCTGGCTAAGCAGTTATTTTAGTACACTTTACAAAGCATGGCAGGCGTGTTTTTCTTTTCCCTTAACTAAACTAACATCCCACTTATTTTCAGCCAAGCAACTTCCTACAGGTTCTCTGACAGCGTTAGCACACAAACGAGTGCAGAGGAGGAGGAGGAGGAGGAGAGGGAGGTGGAGTAGGAGGCAGAGGCAGAAGAGGTGGAAACAGTAGAAAGGAGCCTTTAAAGCAAGCTGAGCCACCAACTGCTCCTGCACATCTTTTCTCTTATCTTAATAAGTAATGAGGCTGCCACAGGCTGACAATGAAGTATTTTGAAAATAGTTCTAATGTATGGCTTTGAAAGGAGTGGCTGGGCATTGATGTATGGTGCAAACAGGCTTGGAAACAAGTGAAATATTAATGGGCTGTTTCCCAGGAGTTAATGTGGGATTTACCTGATTGCGTTGGTGAGAGACGGGGGCTGGGATGATGGTGCTGGGGTAGCAGGACAAGGATATGACTGAGAGACAAGACTTTAGGATTGCAGTGATGTGAAGGTGTGGAGTTGTCCTGAAGTAAACAGATAAAATATCTAAAATAAAGCCACCCAACACATAAATGAACATTCATCATCAAGCTCAACTCATTGCTGCTACAAGAGCAGTTACAAGAGGCAAATATTAAACCAAACTGACTGAGGCATTTCTGTGTAATTGTAGGGTTTAAAATACATAATATACACTTTTTTCTGTTAAACAAAGCTGGGTTTTTTTTGCTTTCTATTTATTTATAAAAGCTATTTCAACTTCTATTTAATAACTTTCGCAAAATGAATGAAGACGACAATCCCTCTCCTTTTCCTCTTGATAATGAATCACCTCAAACTATTACATTTATACTTTGTCAAACCAGACTATCATATCTGGATACACCACAAGGGAGCAGCAGTGTAAAAGGAAGAAAGCTCAGCAGGTTGTTCAGCTGAATTCTGTTTCAGTTTTGACATTTAAGTGGCAATGTTCTGATTTGATACGCATGCAGTGGATAGTTAAACAAGTGACAACAAAAAATCACAGTGTTTAGTGAAAAGTCAAAATGAGTATATACATTTTCAGGTGCCCGCTTTTACTTGAAATAATAGATTAGTAGAAATAAAAAGGATAGATTTTATAATTTGTTACTAACAGGACAGGAATAGCAGAAAAGCTCACAGTTCAAATAATGTGGTAAAAGAGTGAGCGTACAGTAATAGTTTAAGTGCTTTACCCAGGAGACGAGGCCTAAAACAACACTGACGCACAGAATTAAAAAGTTCCGTTTGAGAGCAGCAGTGGCATCCCAGAATGCTTGGAAATGCCATTCAAGTACTGGAAAGGTCAATAGTTAGAATAACTTTAGTTAGAGGAAAAAGAAAACTTGGCTGTACCATCACAAATTGCTTCCAGATTCTTTCTTTCTCTCAGAGCAAGTTATTACCAAAATTGAGTGCAGACACTGACACCATTTTAGCAGAATCATACTTTTCTCTTTGAAGTGTAGAGCGAGTGGGCACCCTCCTAAATCTGAAACATGGCCCTCTCTTTTCGTCAAGTCACCCACTTCCTATTTGTTGCGTTCGTGAAATCAGCGCTCCCCTGAGAATTTATTGCACATGAAGTTAAGGAATGGTTTTTGATTGACGGAAAATTGCCCAATATTTCAAACAAATGGCCGAGTTTTACTTCTGTACTTGTCTGTGGTTCCTGCACATGTTGCTAAGAGTCAGAATCATGTTTTTGGTACAGTGAAGAAAGCCCATTCAGTACTTCACATTACCTCACATACCACAGTTCCTTATTGTATTAATACAATGTCAATCTCACAGTGGTTGCCATGGTGTATGGTACATGTGAGGGATAATTATGGAAAGTTTGAGGGTTGCTGCTTTTGTCCAACCTAGGTAGGTTTGATGAATATATAGGCTATGAGATATCATAATGCTATATTCCCTCAACATTGTTGTAGGAACTTACGAAATCCAGTATATTGTTAAATTTCTTCATTTCATCAAAAAGTATTTAGTGCAAAAGGTTAATAACTTTTAAGGCCCAAAGGGATAATTCAGGTATTTTGAAGTGTGGTTGTATGATGTGTCCATAGTCAGTGTATTACCTACAGTAATGGCAGTCGGTGTGCACTGGAGCAGAGCTATGCATTGCTGTAGGCAGGGTCAACAGAAAAAAAAACAACATATTTTAATCACATAAAAAATGCCCAAAAGCTTTGCTTCTCCCAGCTGGTTATGCACTGACCACTGTCTAGGTAACTGTGGTGACTATGGATACCTCATACAACCCCACGTCAAACTTGTAATTTACATTGAGTTACAGACATCTGAGCTTTACATTTCCGATTGTAAAGCTGCACCTGCGGAGCACTCATGCTTACAGTCTGTACCACAATAGTGAATAGGACAGTGTTATAATAAACCTATAGATACATTGACCAAAACTACGATAACAGGAGCCAGGTTGTAAAAAACAAAACAAAACAAAAAAACAGAACTTCTTCAAAGGGTGTGAAGACCCCAATGCTGTAAATCACTTTCTGATTAGTTTCCTTGATGTTTCACAGTGTTTGGTACTTTGGATATCAGCTCTCCAAACAGGGTCTATTACTCAGGTTTAACTTCTCCGTTTAGAACCCAAAGTGCTTCTACTGCGTGATAGCTCTTTCACGTTGTGATTGTTCTCTTTGTGACTGCAAGTGTAATGTGGGGTGTTAAGTAAGCCCTCACCAACTTTATAGTGCTGCTGCTTTCAGCTAGTTTGAGAAAGACACATGGATGGTGGCAGTTGCTTTGACAAAGTGAATTTCTCATCTTCTGTCAATCATTGTGTCACGCACAAAGAAAGCCTTTACCTCACATTCAGCTCTAATGAGGCCTCACAATGTGAGTCTTTTTTTAAATTTCATTTCACCTTTGGAAAAAAATATCCTCAATTACAGTAAACTTCTATTTCATTGGCACATCAAGCACTTTTAGTCGCTATAATATCCTGTCTGAAGGCCTCATTCGCCACACTCAGGCTCTCCTCCCTTTTTCACTCCTCCTGAACAGAGTACCACTGCTACCTGAAATGAAAAGCAAATATTAATATTCGCTGGTGTTACTCTGGAAAGTAAAATATGGGAGGCCCGGGGAGGTGTTATACATTCCCCACTTAATGACACATTTACTCTCCTGTTCTGTGGTAGGTTCCTCCAAACACTGTATCATCCAACATCTTTATTGTATAAATGATAGCATTCAGGCTTCCAGTTTTGCTTGCTTTTAAGAATGTATAAAGCAAAAGTTTGGTATAATTCCACAGATTTAAACAAGCATTAGCAACAAAATGCGTTGCTAGTGCTGAATGGTGACACTCTCTCTATAAAATATATATTGAACCATTAAAAAAGTATATACAGTCCTATTAAAATGCGTATCAAATCAATATACAGTAAAGTGCACATTTAGAGGTTTAATAATAAACAGCAGTATTTCAAATAGTCTTTAATGGTTTTGGTTGTCACATAATTGAGGTTTTCTGGGTATCCACACAGCCTTGCTCTTGAGGTTACGAACCAGCAGAATAACTCTAAAGTATGCAACCATACTTTAGAGTTATTACATACTTCAAAAACAGTAAAACACATTTGCAAGGATTAATTAGCAGCATACGTCCTTTGTAGTATCTTTTTCAATGTTTCAGAGAAACCAATCCAATTCACATTAACTCAAGTGCTAAATCTGTTTATCCCCAATCTTTAGTTGATTACAACAATAATTTGTCCTAGGTGCTAGCTATGAGTTTTCAGCGATGCTTTTGTTCTATTAATGCAGTTGTATTTTATCAAAAATGGACAGCTTTGTACAAATGATTTAGAGAAGTTGCTTAAAGCTACAATCCCCAACACTGAAAAGCTGGTTAGTATTGAAGTGTCTTTATGAGAAGAAGGGAGAGCATGCTCTGTAATTTCAGTCCGATGGATGGCCTTCACATCACTGCCCTCACATTAGGAGACCAATTACGGCATGAGGAGATGAAACAGTCTTAGTAAATATGAAATAGGTTGTCTGGGTTGACATTAATAGAGTTAACCCAGGGACAGGGTGGGATCAAAGGGGCCTCAACCATATTAACCAATCTGTCTGTGTCTGCACACACAACAGCTGATCGAAGATAATGACAGTGTGTGTCATCAAAAACACACTGACCACTAACACAGGGGTGTATGTGTGTGCTCCTCCTTATCTAGATGTCTGCTGCTGAAGAACTAACAGACTGTATGCACTGGCCCTCCATGGGAAAGATGTCTGTTACTACTGTCAGCTCTTTAACTGGTGAATCTGTTAACACGCCAGCATTCAGTACAGATGGCACAGACCCCTTACCACGTGGTAAGGGGCGGTAGACAGTGGAGGTTGTGAGCGGATGGTCCTTAATTAGATTCATTGTAGCATAGGTTGTTTACCGTAACTCCCCCTCCACCCTCATGCCCCTGACAGCACCTTTGAAATATGGCACTTTTGCTTGTTGGCTTTCTTCAGCTTTGGCGTCCAGATTTAAAAGCATATTGGTGTTTATGCACAGAGAGCTATAATGATCCATCATACCATGCGGACGACGGGGCTGAGCCCTCTGCTCCACATAAATAAGCAGCAATTTGGCCATCTGCTGGGATTCTTTCTGTCTCCCTGGAGACCCCCATCTGCCTTTTACATTATCAATTACACTTCAGCCATGCCGCTACACCCCACTCCACCACCACCACCACAGACTTAGCCCCCCCCCACCCCCCCACACACTACTATCACCCCCATCTCCAAGAGAAACACTTTCTCACCTATCATTTGATATTTATCTAAAATGACATCTTATCTTGTTATCTGACTTGCTGATCATAAGACTTTGATTTCCCACAACATTATGATATGAAATGGATTTAAAAAAAAAAAAAAAAAAAAAAAAAAAAAAAAAAAATTCTGTGACTGTGTAAGAGGAATAATATTGTAATGGTTGATGTGGGTTTCCGCCAATCCCACCTGGAATTCATCATAAAACACCTCAAACAGGCAAAAAGAGTGCCAAGTCAATCACAACAGGAAATGCAGAAAAAATATGCTTTAGATATTGTTTTACTATCACAGGAAGTAAATGAAGTACAGATGATCTCCTGTTGTTGAACATATAAAAGACGTATGGTCATTTGTCTGCAGCATGCAGCCTTATACTGTCCTATGTAGGGTTGTCAAAAGTATTGATACTGTGATTGACTTTTTTGATACCACATGTTTACCTGAAGTTATTTAAAAAAACAGATCTGCAATCAGAACGATGGCATCTGTGATCGATTAACTAGTGGACAATCTCCACTTCACTCTCTACCTCCATTGCCGTCTGCTGACAATCACCCAAGCACCGCTGCAGAGACAGAGAAAGAAACGTTATCTGGTATTACATTGAAGATCAAACACAATGTTTATTTCCCAGGCACGGATCAGGTAAAATGACCATGAACACACAGCTGTATCACAACAAGCTGCCTCTCCACGTGAATCGCCTGCTGCTGTGAAAACAGAATTGCAGGTGAATAATACAAAATGTCAATTTTGTATTTTGGGTCACTTAATAAAAATACTGTTAGGGACAAGATATAGGGGCGGGGCAAGCAGGTGTGTGAGCAGTAAGGTGTGTGTGTGTGTGTGTGTGTGTGTGTGTGTGTGTGTGACTGATCCTCAATATGTGTTGAGTATATGTTTTTCTGTAGCAGCACTGTGTGCAGGTTGGTACGGTAAAAAAATACTATTTTGGACTTTCTTTTCATTTTGCCGTGGAAAGAGATTTTGAGTATCATTTTTTATACTAGTGCTGCATCAAAGTTTGAAATTCTTGTACTTCAGTCCCATGTACTGCGTGTAAGACTAGGTTGTAGACTGTGTTGTCAAATATATATTTGCACCACTGTCTTTCTGATCATAGTCTCTGATTCTTTTTATGTTCAGTGTGGCACTCGGCACCCCAGATGATCTGGTGAGTTTACTCAAAGTGTGGCTGCGAGGAGACACAAGCTCGAGAATGAGAAGCACCTTTGTTCTGCGGTTTCCAGGAAAAGTGGTGAGGTTCTCAAGGGGACAGGTATGTGTGGGAAGAGGACCCTTGTCAAGTGCACGGTGCCTCATTAATATGGAGACAGGTGCTCTTTTGATGAGTTCATAAGCAGTTCACCAGAAGCCTGGAAGTAGTGCACTTTACAAGGCTGTTCAAAGATCTTTGACATCTGAGGAGAGCCAGTGAAGCCAATAATCCTACTTTCAGAATGTGAGTCTTTCCTCTGAGATCAATGCCAGATCGAAACATCAAATAGAACTGCTGCTTTTCTCTTTTTAAACCCCCCTCCTCCCCTTACAAAAATCACTTACTAGATGGTATTAGACAAGCTAGCAAAAGTGTCATTACCGCTGGGAAGAGGGGATGGATAGATTTCCGTCAAATTGTGGAATATTTTCCACCAATTTAAGCCTATAGTTAAGAGCGCAGCATTATTGATAAGACTGTGCTCTGGGTCCAGTGCTGTGCCCAAGGGCCCAGAGAGAAGCAATCCACAGAAGTGGGCTTTCATGTTCATCTATGTACAAGAACAAAGCGAGGATTAAGTCTGGGCCTTTCATCCACAAAGCGGGAGGAGTATTTTTATTTTTTTATTTTTTTACACACCCCTAGGGAAGGCCCTGCGCTCAGTTGGAGCCATTTCAGGAGTGCCATAGCACTGTCGCCTCTGGCAGGTCTGACGATCCCCCACACCGTCCCTTGCCTGGCAGAGAAGAGTGTGGGAAAATTTCTGCCACTAAAGGGGATGATGGCAGTTAGTTACAGCTCTGCAGTACACAAACAAAACATTACTTTTGTTGGTTTACAAAATGGTGTATGAATCAAGATATGCTTGAGGTCATACTTACAGGCTATAGTTTACAGAGTAAAAAGCACAAGTTGTCTTGCCAAATCAAAGTAAGCTGTTGTCTTTATGCAGTGACAGGAAATCAGGTTAATTATTTCTAGCCTCTCTTTTAATTTGAACAGATGTTTTATTTTGATGACAGACCGGTCAATCTGTTTGTATTGATGCTGTCATTTCTGGAGGCAAGAGTGGGTCCAAGTTAGATTGTAGATATGTTGGGAATCATGTTTCATCCGTCTCTAAGGTTTATAAGTAGATTACCTTTTGTAATTCGTTTTGTTACACCAGTCAATAAGCGTCCAATGCAAATGTGGTTCATTTGTATTTGAATTGATGTCCTGTCCCCATTAACTTATGCCTCTAATGCATTCTGGTACATTAGTAAATAGACCTGCCGGATTAATCATTAGTTCATTGGGATCGTTTGCTTTCCTCGTGCTTAATCGAATCTCTGACATTGGTAATAAGGGCAGACTTCACCTGCCTCCCTGGACACTCAAAAACAAGGAAGAGTAATTTCAGGGGAATGTTGTAGTCTTTTATTTGTTTCAATTGTGCACTATATTTCCATTTCAGAAAAATGGCATCGGTCAGAAAACCATGAACACAGAAATTAATTAACAGTTTTGTCTTTGTTTCTCATATGGAGTGATAAAGTTTGCTAGTTTCATTGACATTTAGAATTCTACCTGTTTCACTTATTTCGATGCACTCTCGCTCTCTGTTATCTCCTCTCACATTGACCCTGATAATTAATGACTTTTATGTCTTGAGAATAAAACCTCTAAATAGGCTCCTTGCACATTATTTATTTAGTTCTAATTAATTGAAGTATACCTGGATTGAATTCAACAAGGCTAAGGTTGCTGTGTGTCCTCATAAGAAGCATCACGTCCTGTGTAAAGGCTGCATGACCGCCCTTTAACCACCTTTTTACAGCCTGACAGATTTGAATAAAAAAAATCCTTAATGAATAAAAACACATGTCCTGATTATGTTTATAGTTCTGACTGCTTTCACCTCTGCTGGTCTCTCTAGGGTTCCACAGGAAGGACATTCACTGTCTTAACAGAAAGTTTTTTCATGCTATGGAAATGATTTGCTATAATTGTAGAGTGAAAGTGCGTCATTGGCCTGTGGTTTAATGCATGCGGCCTTGCAACAGGGACATGTCATCACCCCTTGATTCAACACCAACAGAGATGATACATGGGTCATTGCATGTCTAGAAGTCAGTGTTGTGAATAAGTACGGGGAATGTATGCCGTGACTTGTGCTGGAATTGCAGAGAGTGACCTCAGTGAGTTGCTATGAATACATTTAGGATAAAACAATTGCAGATTATCTTTTTCAAGCAGTCTTCAATGTTAGCAGCAGTGATTTATTTTTCACGTGAGGTATCAGTATTTAATGCATTGCAATACATGCTTAGTGGCTGTTTTGAGTTTTTGAGATGTGTCTTGAATAAATAGGACTGAGACCCATTCTGTGTGAGGGACATGACTGGGAATACCAATGCCATGCAATAGTATGCTTGCCAGTTCCCAAGTGTGAATGTGTGTAACTGTATTAATGTGAAGTAGGCTGCTCCTGTTATGAATGTCATCTTCAAAATATAGACACTTAGCCCAGGTATATTAGAAAAAAAGTCTGGTCCTTCTAAGTCTCACAACAAATTTCTCTTTACATTATTCCACTGGGTGACAACTCACTCATCAGCTTGTGAGATGTGTGGATTTACAGCAAAAGCAGCTGTTGTGCCCTGTGTAGTATCCCATCCAAACAAAGAAGCCCATTGTAAACGTGCCCTTAACCCATAACCCACCCAATCAGCACTTGTGTGTTCCTTTTGTTTTCCAACCGTCCCCAAAATACATCCATCTCCTTAATGGATATTTTTTTCAGACAGATAACATGGTTCAGAATATAGCAACACCGGCCTAGGAGGATCATAGATGGAGTCAGGCCACACAGGCCCTTTAAAAAGCAAGATTAATAACCCAGTGCAGATGATCTCATAGTTAAGTGTTTTCTGTTGTATTTACACATCCGCCCGGGCTGTCAGGCTTCTGCTCGTCTCTGAGAAATGGAACCGACACATCCTGACACTAATGCATCACTGAAAATATTTGAAATGAATAAAGCTCATGCTTTCCAGCAAGAGAGAGAGAGACATTACAAACACTCCATTTGACACTGACACAATGGCGCCTCTGCTCAATGCAAATACTGTTATTCTCCCCCAACCAACCAACCAACCAGCCCCCACCCACCCACCCCATATCCTCCTTTTGATGGAGGAGTCACACAGGGGAAAATCTCCCGCACTCAATGCAAACTAATGAGACATATTAATGACATTAGACACTTAATTCAATGCATGTATAATTCATAATAATTGATTGCTGTGGTTTGAAGGAGTACCTTTTGTGAGAAAAATGATCCTATTAAGCCAGGTTTAATCCAAATCTAAGCTGTCAAAACACCCAGCTCTTATTGCATCTTGCACTGTTAATTGTCATAAGCATTTCAGATTGATTATTCTCACGTTTGGGAATGAGCTTTCATTCATGACTTTCACTGTTGTAAAATAGGCACGTCACTTGGAAACCTTCCCTCAAATGATTCTTTATTATCACATAACTAAGAGGGGATATTAGCTAAATCAATTTTCAAGATAAATATTTCCATACTAAGAAATTACTCCAAAATATCAGCTTAATCTCTTTTTCTTCCTCTCTGTCTGTCTCTTTCTCTCCAGCCAGATTCATGTGATAGTGAGTTTCTCAAATCTTTTATAATTCTGCCATAGGAGACCATAATATAGCCAATCCGTGACATTTCATATAATGTAGTGCAGTTCACAACAGGCTGTATTAAGGAAACTACATGGCCTTTGAGGAGCTCTTCTTTCAGTTTGCTGTTTTTAAATTAAATTTCTTTTTTCAAATTTTGCAAAACTCTCTTACTCCTGTAATGGCAAAATTGCACTCATTATATTGTGTAGCTTAATGTCACTACAGTCATTATGTTCAGGTGCCCTGCAGTATGTTCCAGCCTCTAAACAAAAGCTTTTTTCCCTGTTAGCCCCCTTATTCTGCTTGCATCCTGTTGGTGGACCATGGGAGAATGTGCTCGTCTTAAGCCCTCACCAGCAGGCAATACTCTTTCAGATCTACGCCACTTTTATGTTATTTGATAATCAATGTACCATCAAAGCTAAAACTGCATGGGAACAGGAAATGGGTGCTGAGTTCAGAAAGGGATAAAGAGCTGAGAAAATTGACAGAGTACATCGCAGTGGGGTTCTTATATACACAATTCAATCTGTTACAGCTTGGTAAAAGACAGTGTAACATGTGACTCTTGTCTGTTTATTAATTATAACTTAGGTATAGATTGATATTATCAAACGTATGTGAGCCTGGTGTACTGTTTATGGTGGAGAAATCACGTTCCGTTCAAACCAGTGTTGTGCAAATCACATGATTTTGAATTTTGATCATTTACAGTCTCAAAAAAATGAACTAGTTCACACTGATTTATTTTCTTCTCCTTTTTTTTTTTATTTAAAAAGTGCTGTGAGCTTGACTTGGGTGGAGGAACTTCTTGTGATTATCATTCACTTAGTGAGCTGGCTTTCCACCCCTTCAGCAAAATGCAGCTCAGTTGGAAAATGAAAGTCAAACATAAGTTTGGTATCATTTCCTTGCTTGAGTTTGTTGTCCGTTCCCATTACAGCTTTGTCTCTTTGTATGTGGCACCATGGTTACCTAGCCTAACCTGTATCCCATATGCGCATGTGCTGCAGTATTTTAACTCTGGTAGCAGTGGCACTCACATCCAAGAGTTTCTGAGGCAACAACAAAGAGGTCGACTTATGCTCAGCACAGATGCACCAACAAAAAGCTAAAAAATATCTTTTTCCCCTTAGCTTGGTGGTTCGCCATGCCTTGTACTATTATAGGTGAAACACTACCTTTTTTGTCTTTATATGTCTTTGTCTTTATATGATACTTGATATAGTACTCATGGATTTGTGGCAGCAGGAATTATCTGTGAGAGTCCACAGCAATAACCTGCTATTACAATCAGAAGAGCATTTGCTTTAATTTGCCTTCATTCTAATGCCTCTCACACACGCAATTTATGTGAGTGTCTGATATGTAGATAAGCATAATGTTGTCATTTGTAGCATGATTGTTTTCATTTTAAAGGCCCAGTTGTGAATTGTGATGTTGACACAACAGCTCAGGGGTTAGCCTTGTGCAAACAACAAGAAAGTACTAAGTTTGAATTTTAGCTCTTATTTCTACAAGCAGTTTGCATATCCCTCCCATGTTTGTGTGCGTGTCTCCAGTTTCTTTTCACAGCCCACAGATATGCGTTTGTCTGTGCTAACCTTGTGATAGATGCTTGACCTGTCAGACTGTATGGCAAAGTGGTGGAGCAAAGGTGGATTGTTCACCTGCTGTATAATGTGACTTCTTATCCATTTTCCTTTAATAATAACACAAGTCAAGAAAGGTTTTATCTGACTTCATGGGTAGATGACAGAAAATTGATTTCTTAATCAGGCGTGTTTGAGTGAAGGTGCTCTGGGTGTTCAGCGTTCATCAGACTGTATTGTTGTGAAATCACTGGTTGGTTCCTGACCTCTGATCTCTGTTTTATGAACATACATGAAGGTTGTCTGAAATTACAGGGTTTGTGGCAGTTCCACGGAGATGAAAAGTAATAGCTGCTCATCTGTGGACATAAATGCAATTGTATGCTCAACCTACACAGCAACAACTACATATTTTACTCTATATAGTGGTTCAGTCAGTAGCAATTTGCACATTGTCTGACATTGGCAATCGTCTGTATGAATTTGGAATGCAATGTTTCTCACAACTCTGGACTGAATATACGAGCTCATGAAATTCAAATTAATTTATCGTCTTTGCATGATAAAGATTTCACAGCAAAGTATTTCCGTCATGAAATCTATGCTGGTGACAGTGATGTTTGTGGCTCAGAGGACTCTTAAGGGCCGCTGCAAAGCATCGTTGCATAGCATTCTAACCAAGCTGGGGATTTTGATAAATAAGAATTGAATTTAGTTCCAGCTGTGACATGTTGATTGATCAAAAAGCTCATGGCTAAGGCCTCCCCCCTCTCCCGTCTTATTTATTCTTTGTCAAATGGTTTCAAAATCAATACTAGCCTTGTACACAACCTTTTCTGCTGCAGGCACTCAGGGAGACGGGTGGTGGGGGGGAGGAAAAAGAAAAACACCTGCTCTCTTGGTGATTGTTACTAATTTTTCCTGTCAAACATTTGAACACAGAATAATTATTTGCTGTGTGGTTTCAGGGCACAACAGATTATTGTACAATCCATTTAGATAACTTCTGAGAGGGGTTGGAAAATGAAATTGCCTCGAACCACACAAGTCAAGCCGAGAAGGTGATCTATCAGACAGTGCAGCAAATAACTCAACTTAAAGACGCTATAGTCTTGGATGAGCTGGATTCCTCATGTTCGAGGAAAGGAAGCACAAAGCACTTGTCACAGTACAGACGAGACGTCGCATGGGACGTTTTGGATCTGTCACATTTACTGAAGTTGTGTTGTTGTGGATCTGTCTCAAAACCTTTTGAGACATGTGGATCTTCACTGGCCTAACGATTTGATTCAATTACGATTCACATGTCAGCGATTTTCGATGCATCTTTTTAATACCAGGATCTGTGTGACCCACCTCAGTACGTAAACATGATTCTCTTTCTTCTTACAGAGTTGGACAGCAAATTTGACAGCACCTCCTCAATTCATAGCTGATGAAAAGCCTTGCTGCATTCTTTGTGGGTGGGTGAAACGGCTAACATGGTTTTACACATAGCATGCGTCTTGTCCATTTTACGCTTCCTAGTTTATCAAATCTAAAATGTGCCCAGATGTCTACTTTTAAAATGCTGCATGTGTTGTTTTATCAATCACTGCGTTCCACCGCCAAATCTTCCAACATATAAAAATAATGTTAGCCTATTGTTCAGGACTTAATTGTCCAGCCGAGGCCAGAAAATCAACGTTGGTCAGCTATAATTTTGTTTATGCTTCAAACCCCTGATTAAGTGCGGTCATAACATCGCTGCAGAATCCACGTCTGCATCACAGTGTGTTTTAGGATTGAGAAAAATTCACACCTCTATTTGAGATCTGTATAAACTTGGCTAATAAGGTCTGTCAATAGATAATGTCTAACTGATCCATCCACTTATTTTTTGATTGACTGGAGTGGAATATTTTTTTGTCAACACATAGCATCTTTCATCGAGAATTGGTTATATTTTCGCATCACAAATGCTTATGTAATTCATCAAAAATGGGCACAAGTTTTGCTGTCCATTGAGTTTTTTGGAACATTATCACTGGCAGAAAAAAGCATGAAAGTCTGGAATGCTTTGCGTATAGTAGTGCTGCTACATAGAAAAGAGTTTGCAATGATATTTAAGGTAAATCGATGGAAATGGACAGACAGACCTCTTTATTCTGGATTACAGATGTTTTGGGCTGATTTATCCCAAATTTTACCCCTGGGGATGGTCTCAATTTGAACACCCCAGTTGAGAGAGAGAGTTGGTGAAAAGATTTGTATGTGTGTGCGTTGGAGTGTAGGAGACATCAGCGTAAGTTTTCAGATTTGGCTCCCTCTGGAAAAAGTTCTTTTCTTTATAGGTACTACCTTTCTTTTCTTTTCTCACTTTGGAAGCGAGTGTGTTTGTGTTTACAGAGAGAAGAAGAAAACTTCTTCTAATGTGTTTTACATATGGCATGCGTGGGTAGGCATATACAACAACTAATGTATTTGTAAGTAAAAGAATTCTTGCAAACATTATTGTTATTGCACTTTAATAATATGGCTGTCAGTTTGATTTGATGTATATCTGCCCCCTAGTGGTCAAAAATGATTAAGGCAGCTTTAAACACTGGGTGTCATATCTGACTCTATCTGGATCGCTGCCTGCACACAAGAAAACATGTATAACAGAAACAAATTTTGACATGGTTTGATATGGTTTTTAACATCCTTTGTGCTCAGAAAGTGTTCTTTACTGTGTTACAGCTATTTCTTTTGTTATTGTATATTGCATGACTTTTTGGGGCATCACTGACTTTTTGGAGTACATCATGTGACCTGTTGTTCTGATTTAGTCACTCAACTCGGCAATATCCATAAAGACTTGTTCACTACAAAGCATAGTTGGTTAAAAGGCAGTAGGACAAGTTCATCATGTTGTGTGGGTGTGTGCATATAAGTGCCTCTCTGACATTGACAGGATGAGGTCTGCGTCTTGTTTTACATTCTTCTTCATTTGTTTATTTTACAGTCATCTGTGCTGCCTCTATGCAAAAACAAAGAGCAGAACCACTTTTGAGCAAGTGTTCCTCCACCAGGCATGATAAGTAACTGACCCAAGTGTTTATAAAAAGAAATGGACATTTATGAGCCATTTACAAGACACTTGAATCAAGTGGAATGACTTCTCTCAAATTTTAATGAGTTTATTGAAATTAAAGTTGAGGCCACTCTATGATATTACCATTAACCTGTCTGTGGCTGACTCTACAGCTGTAACCCAAGCATAGATGGTACATTTTCCCATTCACTCCCCCCCTAGGCTATGGCTGTAGAGAACTAAGGGAGTGTTTATCAGACGGGGGTGGCTCTGCCCTCGAGCCAGCCTCTGCATCAAGACAGGAGACACATCATAACATTGTCTGTCAAATGATTTGTGGCGTGCTTGGTGTGTAAAGGCTTTTAAAGGCATTTCTCAATTCATTTTTTTGAGCTAATGGAAAATGTAGGACAGCTCCACCCTCTTTAAACACTGGGTTAAAGAAATGTAACAGGCATATTTTGTGTAATAGTTTGTTCAGGTGTGATTGAACCTAGTTCCTCAGAAACCGATGTAAACTGTAGGTTAACAGTTTGAGTCTTTGTGTGACACACTGGAAGGATGGGTTCTTTGTTTCTTGTGCTGTTAAAATCTAAAAAAGACAGAGAAGGAGATCTAAACCCAGTTACTTTGACAGCTGGGGGACATTTTATTTGCTCTGAAATTTCAATCGTCTGTAACCATTAGTAAGGAAGCTCCAGGAAGTGGCTCTCTGCACATTTCACAATTAGTCTGGATGGAGGGCAGGCCGTGCCAAACCTGGTTCTGCTCCGGTCAGCTCACGTAATTATTATTGTTTTGGAAATCTATTACAGTCCAGTTGATGGAGCTGAAGAGTTTGTTTTAGAAAGGCTGAGTTTTGGTAGTGGCTTATGCAGCTGCTTCGGTGAAGACATGAAAGAGTTCAGGGCTCTGAGTTTTATTATTTATTATATTCTGAGCATTGATGCCCAACTTCAATAAAAAACACAAGTAATGTAATTACAAAATATTGCATACATTTGTTGAAAGTGCTCCTTTTTATAAACTGCAAAACAAATAACATTTTTTAGATTACTCTAGATTAGATTGATCTTATACTTTTGTATTTCTCAATTCATATAACAACGAAATATCAAAACCTTGTCTCATTAATATTTCAATATTTTATTCAATTATCATCCCGAGACACATGAAGAGCATTTAAAATGCTGATAATAGAGGCATTTCCATTTTTGTCTAATTTCTATGTCACTATAATATAAATAATGATAAGAGACCCTATTTGTGAGACGCCTGATCAGAAAAGTGCTGGACCTCAAAAGGAGTGCTGTGACACATCACATGCCACATCACACACTGTATGTCAACCTTTTCCTTGCACTGGAGAATCAGTATTTACTAGTTTACTGAAATCCTTGACTTAAAACTTAAAATACATTTTATGACATGGATTGATTTCATCACTGAAGTAATATGCAGTTCAGATAATACTTGGCAATTGTATTTTGGCATCAGTGTGGGACAAGGAAAATAATTCATCAATTTACAGACTGTAACAATGAACTGTAATGTTGGTATAAGCCATTTCTCACTCATACATGGCCATTAAAGTAAACAGAAAATGTAAAACCCCTGAATAACAATGTACACGTGGTGTCATGTTACGTTGCCATAACAGTAGCAGTGCAGAAATTACTTTTAACATGGGAGCGATGAAGAAACATTTAGGAAATCTATTTTAAGTGACTACTACTAACAGAAACATGTTCCGCGTGTTGATAATCCTAATACATCATGCTTGGGTGGGGACAAAAAGTAAACAGGACTTTAAGTCTTGCTGCTGCTTACTTGACAAAGCGCTCCGGGGATGCTTTCGTTCGTGCTTCGCAGACACGTCAAACTCAGGATTGGGCTATAGTAGGTAGTACTAAGAGACTTAATCCAAGAAGAAATTCTTTGTTCAATTAGTAGAGTTGATTATTCATTTGAAAGCCATTGATTATAGTGGATGTGCTGTCAGCATCCTCATTATTCCCTTTGGAGGATAAGAGTGCTTTGTCAAGATGCACGATGAGCCGATGATGTGTACCTCTTAGCAGTATGACATCTTCATCCATCATGGAAATTTTGGATCTCTCAATCTACAGACCCTTGCCTCTCAATCACGGCTCCCACAGCCACTGACAGGCAGTCACTGTAACATGCAGGAGGAGCCACAGATGAGCTCTCCATTAATGAAAAAATAACATATCACACAATACAAATGGGTGTGAAGAAGTGAGAGCACTTCAGAAATGCCCAGATAATTAGACTGTCCGGCAGCAGATTGATGGATGCACTATAATTACCTTTGTGTTATTATTTCAGGGCCAGACAAAAAGGAAAAGCTGGTTTCTCTACTTTGAGCTGCACTGATTCATTAATCTCATTAATGTGTGGAATTAATATCATTTTATCAGACATTCCAGAGCTGCTGGTGGTGTGTGTGGCTAGAGCCATGATTCAGAACTGTCAGACAGAGGAGATGCATCAATCTAATTCAGCACACCGTCAGCTCATCTGCCTTCCAGTCACGGGATGGGTGAAAAGTGTACACAACAAATATGAGGCTGTGTTTCCCTTTTGTTTATTGCCAGAGCTCTGGTTATGTGTCACTTTTCTATAGATTTCTTTCAAAAATTGAGCTAATGTATGTCCATGTTGGTGCCTTGTTTCTACAAAAGAATTCAGTTTGATACTGATTTGCCTGACAGGCATAATTGAGTCATTATAATAGTGAAACCTCCATGTTAATATTTTATGTGGAATAATTAGGAATTCTGGCTTATTGCCTGCCAGTCCTCCACATTTTTCTTTTGTTTTTTTAACAGTTTTGCCTCTCTCAAACCTGTTCTGGAAAATGTAGAATATAAATGAGCAATTGACTGATTTATATCTGAAGCTACTATCACATGACTACATAGTTTTTCTCAATTTCTTACATACTACAAATGTCTAACAAACCATTGCCTATTGACACATCTAGCAGTTACATAGTGACATTGACATTCATTTAGAGTTGTGTGTCCAACAGTCTGGTGGATGAAAGTCTATTAGTCCCTCTTCTTTTAGCTCTGTTTTGGTCTCCACCAAGTCCTGAAGGAAATATTTGGCTTTTGACCTGGTGATGCTCCACTATGTTCACCAGCTATTTGATAAAACATTGACATAGAAAGTAATTGTTAAAATAATACTAAATACAAATACACATGGATCAAGATAATGTAACATTTATGTGTTATATTGTTACAGGATTACTTAGTGTAGGTGATACATGGTAAATAGAATTTTGCGCTATGTGTGACCACACAACTCCGCTGTAGCCGTTTGATAGAATAGCAATGGAGACATCACTAACATCATATCCTATCACCGTGCAGGTGGTTTAGTTTGTCGATGGGAGGAAATGGGATCTTTACACCCAATTTGAGGTGAAGTGACTCAGAGTTTACATGTAGGATATCCCGTGACCCTGGTGTAATGACTTCCAGACTGCAGGTGGTCCTGCTCTTGTGTGTCAGTGATAGGACTCCATAAACAGACTTAATCACATTCTTCCAGCAGTCTCTCTCTCACACACTCTTTCTTTTTCTTTCCCTCTCTCACTTTGCCGTTCATTTTTCTGTATCTGACACCCTATGTCTTTGTCTTCACACACTCAATCTCTGTCTGTGAAAAAGGCCAAGTCGATATGTGGAATTTTAAAGTACTTCCTCCAATTACACAAAAACATTTCTGCATACACGGTTATTCATTTGCTCATACCTTAATGTCCATTTGTCTTTTTCTCTGCCTCAGTGTATACAGTGGTGTGCACACACATGCACTTGATTTCTTTTATGGCATATGTCTCCTTCCACATCTCCCTGTCTCTATTACACACAGACTATGTAGTACTGTAAGTCTACTCTGTCATATGTGCGCCATGTGAGGAAGAAGTTTAGCAGGCTGTGGGGGGGTTGCGGTAATCCTGACCCAGTCTTACGAAGGGAAATCATGGTAAGCAGTGTGAGCCGTCACAGAAAACAGCTGTTCACGCATCCTTTCTCTTTTTAATGGCACTTCCGTGGCATCCCATAGGTCGTCTGGGATTGGAATACAACAGCCACTCCTTTCCAAGTACAAACGCGGTTTGTGTTTAATTGTTTTCAGATTTTTTTTTTCCTTTCCCCCACCCATTGAAGCCTTTTCCAGGCCTTAATAACAGAGTGGTTTTGGAGGGCGAAGTCGGAGTCAAAACTCCATGAACAGAAGTGGTTCTTCCAGACCCGTGCTGTTTCCAGCAGGCAGCATGTTGCCCAAATGGATGTTCATCGGAACAGAATACAATACTCATTAAGACAGACTGATATGTGGACCTTTTTAAAATGTAGAGCAGGCTTCATGTGCACACATGCTCTTTCCTGTTATTTAGCAACACCACCATCCTTAATTGTACATCCATACATAATCAGACATCTGAGCTCTTAAAGACCAAGGCCACATCACTCCTTATGAATTACATCAACAAATAAACACAACAAAACTATAAATCTTAGATGGTTTGTGACACTTGATCAGAAAGAGCTACTGAAATACTGTGGATCTATATTGACAGATGGTGGGGTTTAGTGAGTACTTGACTGAAACAAGTATCAAGGGTGGATAAAGTACTTTTTATGATTACGAGTATCATCAGAGTACAATGTGTCAATACCAGTTTTCAATAAATGTAACTTAGACTATAAAAAAGGAAAAAATTGTTGTGTAAATAGTTGTCTCACTGTTGTGATCAAATATAGCAACTTCTGATCAACTCATATCAATTTCAGGGTTAAATGAACAACTTCTGATTAATGTCCAGTTTAAACCCTGCCATCCGATCACAGATGCAGGTAATGGTGCACTTTTCTTTCCTAGCAGATGGCAAAGTAATGTTGTTAAGCTAGTAAAAATGTCAACATTTACTAATAAAATAGGATTCAACTAATAAAATAGGGCTAATAAAATAAGATCCAACTTGAATTTTACTGAAATAAAAGGACAGCATTAAAAAATAAAAAAAAACGTTTATTTTCCCAAATCCATATTTTTACCCTGGTCATCCATATACCGCCTGCAGTGGCTTTATTCCCCACCAGTGGGGCCACCCACAGTTGAGAACCACTGCACCGAATGAACCCATCCCAAGTGGCCAAAGTGGATTGTATTTAAATTGATGGTGAGCATATTGGTATTTTGAAAGAGGTCTGTGGCTGCTGTTGGGCTCTGTGATTGACAGTGGTACCACAAATGGGTGACTCAGCTCATGATATCTATAACAATCAAAACATCAGATTATTTTATTCTTTCGTTTTATTCATTCACAACATGGTCAAACTGATACTCAGTTACTAAATCATATACAGTAAAGTATCACACACATAACACGTAACGTAACACACATTTTTTGTTACTTCAACTTCTTCCATGTTGTCTATCAGCACTGAAAATAGGCTAAACAAATGCAACCTAAGTTGGCCAGTTACAGTTCTTTAGGTCTCCCTTATGCATCTTACTAGACCCTATAATACCATTTTTTTAAGGAGGTCCAAATCAGCTATTTGAGTACTTTGGTCAGACCCACAAGTATAAAACTTGATTTAGGTATACCTAATTTCAAAGGGCTTGAATGGATTTTCCTACGTAAATAAATAGAACAAAAGGAGCTAACCACTCTTCCCCTAAAAGGTCTAACAAACCGTTCCAAACATCCTTAATGTGAATCTGCCTTAGCTTTGTAACCCAATGAAACAAAATGATATCATCACACAGATGTTAAGGAGTGGAGAGTAACGCTGTGCCCTGTCCTATCTGGACAGCAGAGCGTCTTGTCCCAGCTCAGGATGTTGTTGATGTAGGGGAGTTGAACTGTTGAGGCATGCCTGAGAGAGATTATCATTGGTTGGGGGCGTTGTGGGCAGTAGGAACCCATGAAACCTGCCATCTAGACCTTAATTGGAGGTCATTAATCATGTGAGGCTGTCCTGCAGTGAACAGCCCTGTGTTTCTCTTCGCCGTTTGGCCATCATGTAGAGGTCTCCTGTGTAGATGAGGAGTCCAAGTCATGCTGGGAACAGTTTGGTCATGCTCACACATTTATTGCAAGAATTGCTATGCATATAGAGCTGTATCAGTAGCTCTACTGGGGCTGTTTCCAATAGTATATTAACAGTAGTAATACTAGTTGCAAATTTTACTAGGTGCACCAGTTGTGCTAGTTTTATTAACAGTACTAGTTAACATTGAGTTTTAACGACTTAAAACTGTAAACGGTATGATGAGCTGACGTTTGTGTTTGTTATAGTTTAACCTATGCTTTCCACCTGAAAATTCAGTTGAGAGCTTTTGTTGACACACACACACAAAAAAAAAAATCAGTTAGTGACCATCATTAAATGAAAGGACTAATACCTTTTTACATAAACTGACCTTGATGTCCCAATTTTATGAATACATTTTTTATTTGATGTGGACTTTAAAGGCCATTGTGCATCATTCTATGAGATGATTGCTGCACTAGTTGCTTGACAAATCCATTAGCAATATTAAGACAAATACAGTAAACGATACTTCTCTTAATTCTGACACCAGAAAGCCAACTAAGGCTTGCAAAATCATGGCTGCTGCTGTGTGTTGCTATTTGGAGGCTTTAATGTAAAAAAAAAATGACTGAGCTCAGCTTCTGCCTTTCACAACATGAAATTATACTGTCTGCAGATTTGCTGGTTCTTCCATATTTCTGTGGCAAAAGGAAAAACCTTGAAAATGATGAGCTTGATGAAAAGTAAATCTCCACGGAGGTAAGCCAGTATAGCATTACATGAGTTGTTGGTGAAGGATTACAAAGACAGCCAGGTGGCTAATCATTTCTTTGAACGTGTTGGAGAAAAGAACCAACTATCAGATAAGAGTACTATGAAAACTCACCGTGAAAGTGCAATGGCAAGGTTTGGACATTCGCACATTCATGTCCTTACTGTCGAGGAGAGTTGACACGTGTGTGCAAGTGTCACAGCTCAGACGTTGGAACTTTACAACACTTCTTTCCCATTTCAATAATCTGTCTTTTGTCTATGACATCAAATTATTCCAACTCGCCAGTAGGAGTTTTAACTCACTGATATGAATTAGGAGTAGGAGTATATCTGAAAGCTAGAAATCATGACCCCCCTCCAGCTGCTATTGATCGGACTAGCAGAAAATCCATAGTGGCTGATTTGTGAACCATTAAGTTTTGAACCCAAAGCTCATAATGTTCATATTCACAGCTTTACTCTGTGCTGATGAGGGTGAGGGTGGGATAAAGAGGCAGGGGGTTAGGGCATTAGATGCTGAGGGGTTAGAGGGAGGCTGTTAGAGAATGAAGGGAAAAGCGTTGGAGGGATTGAAGATCATTAAACAAATCAATTCAACTCTATCTGGAAGATTGCCCACACATGCAATAAAACAATGAGGGAAGTGCACAAGAGGAACAATTTGTTATTATCATATTTACAAGTCTGTTCTAATTTATCTTTAAATTTATTGACCAAATGCAAAACAGTACAGGCGGGGGTTCTTATCATCCCTCAGCTACAGTCCTCCATTTTATACAGTAAATGAAATGGAGCACTCTGCTTATATTGTGGCAACCATCTGTAAAGAAAGCCCATGAATAACATAGGTCAAAACATAATAAATATCTTGTGCCGTCATCCCAGTTTTCCATAGCATATGGAGATTAAGTATTTCTGCTGTTTAACAGTTAAAAACAGCATCGAAACTCCAGTGTACTTCAAGAAACGTCTAAGTTAAACTGTATATCATGTTTTGTTGCTTTCTCTTGCTTTTCATCTCCTCTTATATTGAAAAGCAGTTCTGTGTTTACAAGATTAAGCATTTAACTGTATCCAGGCTCTTTAACCTTACACTGTTTTAATTTCATCTCACCCCTGTAGAATCTGAAAACATTGTGGTTTTGAACAAGCAGACCTGTTCATCCTGTACCCTAGCTCCTATGTATTTCCTAGCTACATAACTCCAGTCTTGTTCCCTCTCCTGCTGGTCAGCCAGAGGTCACCTCACACAGCTGCCTCACTGATCCTTTTTAGCTGTCTGTATTCAATTGCCATCAAGATTTTATGGGTACATAACAAGCTTTTAGTTCTCTACGATCCTCACTATTTTTCCATATTACCAGGCAGCAGTCATGTAAGCTGAATTTGACCATGCCAGTCTGAAAAAAATGTCAAAGACAAAATTCTTAAGTGAAATGAAATGATAATTATCCATTTCTAAAATAAAGAGCCATTACGCCAGAGGTGTCAAAAAAGTCATGAAGAGACATTAATCACAGCCCGCATCACACATTCTCAGGTACACATATGCCCCTCTCTCGACCGTCACTTTAACACCATGTGCGTACAAACTGTGGTAAGCCTCGAGGGAAACACTAATATGTTTTTCATACATATTTTGATTTCATCCTAGTGCGAAAATTGCGTCTGACTCACAGAAAGCCATTGAGATCTGCTGGATGTCGTCCATCTGTCCACAGTAATTGAGCAAGTCTTTGGGTCTTTAGGGAGGTGGTGGGGGTGAGCAATCCAAACTCGGTCACGCAACAGTCGAGCCATTTACTGCACAGGTACTTTTAGAAACCTGAGTATTGTTGAAGTAATTATTCGTAACTGCAATTCTATAGTGGCTATTGTTCACAGATTAAAGCCTTCTTTTTATCACTTTGAATTATTTCATTGCATTTTAACAAACTGGTCACATAAGCAGAGGAGGGATGAAAATGTATATTTATTTTAAAAGTAGTGAAATTCACTAGAGCTGCTGTTTTGTGCATATTCTCCCATTACAAGGTAAAATCCAACGTCAATTTGATTGCAAGCTTTGATATAACACAATAATATTATGTTTCCACCAGCTATAGCTTCTAGCTGCTCAGGTAGAAGATGGTGAACAAACAGATTAAAACACAAATAGTATGTCAACAAATTCCACCATTTTTTAGTTGAGTTTAGTAATCTCCAGGTAGCGCCACTTATTTATCTGACAGATAAATACAAAATGGTTCACTGGAATTACTGCTATGATAAAAAATGTGCTTCACAACAAAATTGTTTGACTGACTGCCATGGAAACATTCTGTTTTACCCACAAGTCATATTAATACACACTGTTGGAGACCCACTCACAACAGAAAACATCCCTTTAGAAATCTAGAGAAGCGGTCTGATCTGCAGGATATATTTTCCCGGTTACTTCCAAGATGTGTTGAGTGGCGTCCTAATCAAAAATCAATGTGCCCACTTGAGTAGGCCCACAAGGCTTCTGTAGTGGGTTATGTAATCTGATAATATCAATCATAACTGTGTTAGAGGCAATCCATCTGACTTTCACAGGACTGGGGTCAGTGAGTAGGGGGAAGGCAGGGTGAGGGAGCCCTGGCCTCTCATGCCATCAATTACCACTTATTATGGGGGGGCTTACTCTGCCAGAGAGCTGTGTAGCCCCCCTACCATAAATAATATTAACAGGACCAGCCTCATCAATCAATACCAGCACAGTTGTATTGCTCCAGTCTAAATGGCGGCTTCCATGGCTCTCCAGCCTCGATCAATGACCATGGCTCCTCCAGACTAGCACATAAGGGTAAATCTAGCTCTGTTTGAGCCCTGGGGTCTTCAGCCTGCCTTCTCCTGCAACTCAAGCGTTCTTTATACCGTGGCTCTGTGACTGCCTGTCTCTGTCTCGCTTCTCTTATGTTGAGGACCCAGCCATCACTACAATCTGAAGCTTCTGCTAACTGCTGCTGTTGCAGTCTCTGCCAGGCTCATGTAGGCTGGCTTGTTAACAGTATGAAGCACACGCAGAGGAAGTGTCAGAAAAGTGTCTGAAAGAGTGATTATGTAGAATTAATGAGTCACTTAATGATTCCCCTCCCTCCACCCTTTACCTCCTTCCACTTTTCTGTGCGATTTCCTGTAGTAAGGGATGCGGCGCGAAGAAGAGCTTTTTAAGCACTTCATCGCAGCCAATAGCAGCAGGAGGGTGCGGGGTCAGGGTTGTGCGAAGTGATATTTCACTTTTTCTGAAACAGCTGTCACAAATAAAGCAGTTCCAATTTCTTGCCACCATGTTCACCTTAGATACAAATTTATGGGCTGTTTCTTTAGCTACATACAGGAGGTCGAAATGTGCTACGTCGGTTAAGGAGGGTGGGGTGGCATTAGGGGCATAATTACGGAAGCAAATAATTAGCGAGTAGAGTGCAAAGCAAGATTAATTAGCCTCATCATCTGCCCGTGACCTTAGCTCTTGCGAATCATTCCCTGCTTGACCAGCTCTGCCATAAGCAAATCATTCACCCAGGGACTGAGCGCTCCATGCCTAGCAACCAGTGAGAGAGTAAATGGCTTAGGCAACCTTTGCCTTGTGACTGCTATTTAGGTGGCTACAGCACATGTGTCATAGTGAGAGATATGAAAACACTCCCTTGTGTGTGGGCTGCAGCTGTGAATAAGTATTTGTCAGCTAGAAACACGATGTGTTCCGTTCATAAATGATCTAATGCTGCTCAAGTATTTATTAGATAGAAATTTTGAGCATCAGATCTGGCTACAAAAACAAAACAACCTAACCTTGGTGTGATGTGGGTTAACCATCACGGTACCAGATGTGGTTATTCTGCTGTTCACTGTTTGTTTAAAGAACTGACACTAGTGTGTAATATCTGTCGTACTGCAAATGTTTTTAGTTTTTTAGACAACTGTGTAAATAGTTGGCCTTCATCTCTCATTTCTCCTTCTTGGTTCGTTTTTTCCAAATAGCCGTAACTGAGCTGGTCTCAGGATTTCTGACCTAACCCTGCTGCATTACTGTCACTGAGGTCGACTGAATTTGACAGTCCACTTTATCTGAGACCATTGTCCCTGTTTGATCAGTTAATTTAATTGACCACAAAATCACATAGATTTTGACTTATTCACATTAGGCTATGTTTAAGGAAGGGGGCTATTGAAAACGGAATACGTACTGTTCCAGGGTCTTTGCTTGCATGGCATTCTTGTGCCTTCACAAGAGAAAATCAGCTCAGTCCAACCTCAGCAGTGACTTCAAATGCTGGCCTTACACTGACCTGCAGACTTCAAAGCTTGATCAATCCTTCCCCAGACAAGGAATTGTGTGGTTCAGGCAATTTGTTAAACAGGAGAGAGGTTTAGTGTGATTTGGGAATGAATGGATGCTTCACTAGTCCTGGCTAACCCAGAGCTCAGCTGCTCAGGACCCAAGAGAAACACTGGGGATCCACCACCACACCACTATAAAAAAAGAAGAGAAAAAACTGTCACTAATGTTGCTGCAGAAAAAAAAACAAAAAAACAAGCATTGTGTTTCTTTCCCAGGGAAGACAAGTTAATTATGGCCATAGTGTGAATCAAGGTCTCTGTTTTTGTTACCTTAGATATATCTTGTTAAGTTTGTCTAAATACTGACAATGTCCATTTACTGAGATGGACAAAATAAGCTTTTTTCAGGTGTTTGTATTTTAATTTTTATGGTTGATCAAAGGAAAAAAAAAATCCATAAATAATGAAAAGTTCCAAAAAACTTAATCTTTTAAAAAGTTTTTTTTTTTTTTTTCTTCCACCCACATCACAGAACAACTCTTGATCTGGTCCATATTAATAATGAAATCAATCACAATTTTTATTTTACTTGAAAAAAATGTTTTTACATATCTTACATATATATATACTGCAACAAAAAACCCTCAAATTAATCTTTAGGTCTAGTGTGAGGGGTCCACACCCAGGATAGTATCGTGAGAGAGTAGGATAAAGGAATAAAGACAGAAATGGGGTGGGGGTGGGGATCTCACGGCTCTTTGCCAGCTATAGAACAACAAAAATCCATTGCTGGAGTCACAGAAAGATGCACTTCTTGTTCACAGTATGGGCCTGAGTCTCATCTAAATGCCTTCTCTGTGGAATACAAGCTTCAATCGACTCATTGACTCTGGTGTCAGCCAAACACGTCTGCGACGTATCAGACAGGCAGGCAGACATTTTACAAACAGTTGGTTTGTTTTCATAAAGGGAAAAGGCCAAGAAAAAAACTTGCCTCCAGATATTTTTCAAAGTAGTATTTCTGGCATATGAAACTAAGTCAGAATAAAAGTAGATTTCCATAGATGTAGTTTTCATGCTAAATTAAATTCTCTTTCTTTGTGACTATTTGAAATCATCCTGGAAATTGTGCTTTTCTAAGATTACGTATTGCAGGCAGTTAAAAATACATAGGCTCTATTTTCAAGATGTTTCATTTTAATCATTTTCAGAAGAGGAAAGTCCAAACCACTCCCTTGATGAGTATGTACAGTTTGACATAAGCACTGTATTTACCTCCAGTAATCGTCACAGTTGGCTGAAACCTGTCAAGTTAAGATGTATGAGCGGGTATATAAAACGGACATAATTTCATGGTAAAGATGGGAAATGTTATTGCTGTTTGATTATTGAACCTTTTGGTGCAACTGCGAAAGTCTTTACTCCGGATTAGCATTCAGGTTAAACCCAATTATTTATGTGTACACCAGAATGATGTTTTGAAATCTGTCCCCCCGTTTTAAACACTGTAAACAAAGGCTATCAATCATAACCCCTGACAGCTGTAATTGCTACCAGAGATGGCGAGCCAGCTCACTCACTGCTGCATTAAGACGTCTTTCAGTCGCACAGTATTCTTTGCCAGTCTCATCAAACAACAAAGTATCATGTTTAAGTGCATGGTAATCCATTTCCATGCGTGTAAACTTTTAAACTGTTGTGTTTTTTCTGTTTATAGGAACTGATTTGCTAATTATCTTAGCCTTTTTATATTATGAGCAACTTGTGTGTCATCTGGGACTTTATGACCCAGTGAATTTGGCAGTCCAAAAAGTAATTCTTTGTCTTGACTCGTTCACTCTCTGTGAGTTCACTGTGGATGCGAACATCAGACAAAATTAGTCAACAATCAGTCTCTGATTTGTCATCCAGATGATATATTTTCACATTTTCAAATGTTTCAAATGCCTACTGCATTTTTTTTCTCTGCCCACTCTTTTAATTTCATATTTAAATATCACACAGAAGTGATGTTAATGACATCTGCAGATGCTGTGAATCATTTTTAAGAGGAGATGATTTGGCAGTTTGTAAACTAGCCTGTATGTCTCTTTGCCTTATGTAAAGAGACTATTTTATTGTATTATATTCTATGTTATATACCTCGAGGCTCTTGTTGATAGACACGTGGTGGGAGTAGGGAGGAAGCAGAGACGGTGCTCACTGACTCCTTTTACATTAATGAATGGAGAGGCATAGATTTTATGGAGCCAGGCTGTATTGACCTGTGGCTGACATCTACTTTTTAGTTTCATAACATAATCAGCACTTGACACATGATTATAATAACCCAATGCAATTTACTGCATTCTCTGCAAACACATTGATTTTTTTGAACAGCTCCCAGAACCAATTACATTAATATTGCTGCATAATTAGTTTACACATTACTAAATTACTGACAGATTAAAAGTGAAATAGCACAGTTCATACCCTGCCCACATAACTGCCAGAGAGGAAATTAATATGGATTCAAAAGGTCCTCAGAGGCGTGAGCAGTAAAAGGGGAAAAAAAGCAACAATCTATAAGCCATGCTTGCATAAGGATATCCTCTCTGCATGCTTGCCAGGTGTTGGTTTCAGCAGGGGCATTCAGGCCCAGGCAATTAATATGGTCCTTAATTAGATTTGCATATGAATATCGATAGGCCCTTCTCCTATGGGGAGGGTTACAGTACTCTTACTTTAGAGGGGTGTGTGTAAGACTGCTGGGGCTGCCCATGCTTATCGCCTCATTATCAAAGCCTCCCATTCAAGCTAGGCTCAGACATGGCCTCATTTAATCCCAGTACTTCTTATGTTATATATACCACTAGCATATTTACAGTGTGGGTGTTGATGAGTGGCCTTCAGCAGACTTAAACATATTTATTGCATTATTTGCTCTCATTTGGAAGGACCATGGTAGAAACCATTCCATATGTAAATCTATATGTCTGTCATTAATGCCCCACACTTCTCAGTCAAGGGAAGGTTGGTGGCTGGCAGATGAGCTGCTTGATGGCACACTAACTTTTCAGCAGAAATGTATTGCTCTGACCTTTGACGTCCACATTGATCCAATGTACTGAGTGGCCATTTCCCCAGAAACAAACATATATAATTGGTATTGGGTTCCAATGGTGCTCTTTCAATGTCTTGGGGATGCTTTGCAGCAATATAAATCAATTCACACTTATAGACACAATATGGATGCATTAGTGCTGACTGGTCATTTGAGGATGGCTGAGAGGTGAGAATTCAATAGACCTTGATCAGGCACAACCAATCTATCTTCATCAATCCTCAACTTCTAATTGTACACAGAAGCTCAAGATGTAATCATAATGAATTTTACTTTTAGTGTCCTTAAGTATGACTTCTTTTCAGTATCTTTTAGTTAGCTTTGTAAGTGCAAATTAAAACACACATAGGAGAAGTGGTAGTGAACAGGTGCCGCAAGAATAAAATGAGATATTTAGTATGCTTTGTTTCACACCTCGAGCGCCCCATGGTCCTCAGGTGTGTCTTCCGCCATGTTATGTACATAAAGAATTGAGTTATGTTTAGCGGAACAGAAACTGTGAACATATGGCAGAAAAAACTGTGTTGTCTCACAGCACACAGCAGATCTGAGATCTTCCTTTTTTGAAATCATGAGCGTGCTTTAAGGTGTTGCTTGTACACGTCGTGATGAATGTTGGATTTTTAGATTGTAAGGGCGTATGTTGAAGAAGCACTGCATGTTAGGATTCAGCCACTTTAGGATTAACATGCATCAGTGCCTCTGATGCCTTTGTCTTTTCACAGCTTCATAAGTGACCTCTGTGTTATTAGTCAATAATACAATATTTGCAAATCTCTGAGGCATTGTTTTTTTTTTTTAATGTATACATCTCCCCCACTTTGAATAATACATTTACATAATTCCTCCACTTTCCTCTCAAAGATATTGATTCTCCTCATTTTCCCAACATCTCTTGAGCCCTCTTGTCTTGTTGGTTTTCATATCAGTCTTTGAAGTTAGCTGAACAGACCCTGAGTAAAGATCTTAATTCTCCTTGAAGTTCTTTAGCTGTGGTGTATGAGATGTGGGTTTACTGAGGACGACCACAGTTGAATCTCCTCATTGCTCTGGATGTCTCTCAGTGCTGCAGGACTTAGCACAATAGTGTAACAAATGTCTTCATTCATTAACCTCATCAGGGGTCATCAGACAGATCTCTGACTTATAGAAACAAGAAATGTGCAGTATTTCACACAGTCACAGCTCAAATGCCCAAAACGGGCTATACTTTTATCAAAGACAGACACTTTATATCTTATCTTTTATTTTTATGCCTCTAATGTTTGTGCTTTTTTCACATTTTTCTATTCTCTCATCAATTAAAGATAAAATCTAAAAATATTTATTGTTTAACTATAGATGAGTTATCCAACAACTGCTGCTTGATTTTGTCATAATTATACATTTTATAGTAAATGCACACATTATGCACAAAGAGTTAAATGCACATTAATTGCATATTTAGTCCAGTGCTGCAGCTTACATTTATTTAATCTCAGTCGCATACTTTATTATCAAAAAGAGTCAATAAGAAAATCATTTTTGAATTGCACACAGGCATTTTTTTAGTTTGAGAGAAAAGGGGGGAAAAAAAGCCATATTTTCATTTTATCTATGAACCCTTTGTCCAGGGGAACAATGTTTTTTATTGGTCAGTGCTGAGCCGATTGGGCACTAGTTGTTACCTGTCCATTATATGCAGCCTTGCTGTTTACTCAGCTGTAGGGCCTCTGCCTCCAGTGGAAGGGCAAAAGGAACAGGTCACTAAATATTTCATTTCCCAAGTAAAACATGCTTCCCCTCGTCAGCTGCAAAAAAGAAACAGATCACAGTGATGAATGTGCAATCAGGCTGATTAACTCGTTATTAGTTGTCCACGGGATCCACTGAAGGAAATGAGGGCAAGAACGAAAAAGGTTGTTTATATGTCTCGTGGTCAGAGTTATGAATGTGATGTGAGGAAGAGGCCTCCATGAACTTTTACCTCTCTAAGTTAGTGATTTGAAGTTGAATTATGATTCTGACATATAGTGCTTGTTCCCACCGTCTGGGTCTTCCTTATACAGTCATGCAGGTGTTTTTGCCCTGAGTACTAACAGTACCATGAATACATATAGAATGAGCGGCCCAAGTTGGTAATAAACCTGAAACACTCACTCTGGACACATCTTTCTGCCGACATCTCTCTAACATTTCCTCTCTGCTTCTTTTTCCTTCTTTTCATTGACTGTTTTTTTGCCAGCAGATGGTGCTGCAATCTCTTTGCACTGCATCCATTGTGGAGCTAGACAACATATGCTCTCCGGGTCTCCCACAGACATGCACCGCACACTTTTAAAAGAAAAAAAAGTCCGGCTTAGTTCCTGAGTTGAGGCAAATGTTTGTTGAAATAAGTGGAGATTTCCTGGTTTTCTTTTTGCAGGAAAAAAAAAAGGAAAGAAGCAAAGTTTCTTTATAGGATGAGCTTGGGGTGTTCTACAATTACCCTTACTTGTGCTCTTGCTCTTTTTCCCCTCGCTGAGTAGGAACAGACAATGTTTTCCATTGCAGTTGCCTCTTACAGTTGCAGAGAGAGTGCCGGTGGGCTCAGTGTTGGGGCTTTTACTGTTGTGGAACATGGTGGGTAGGATGGTTGGGCCAAATATCCCAGCTAGCATGGATGGTGGGAGGCATTATGGACGTAGGTAAGAGCAGCACTAACATCTTTCTTTATAAGTGGAATGAGAGGAGAGAGCACGCTGGATTTCTTGTAAAGGGGTTAATAATTAAGCTTATGAGCATCTGCCAGGGCCTTGTTGTTTCTAATTGAAGAAATAGGTTATGTTGATGTGTTTTAATTATTTTCCTTTTTTAACTTTTGTTGGAGCTTTTAATATTTATTATTATTATGATTATTGAGTCAATGTTTTTGGTGGAACACCTGTGACTTGTCAAATGGATAACATTTGCTTTTCACACCATTAGGGGAGGTGTAGGCTGACCAGGAGAAGAGAGGTGTGTGTGTGTGCAGAGGGGGGGTGGGGGTATGTGGGGGACTGTAGCGTGTAAGCTATTGAAAAGAGGAATGTGAGAGAGCATTATTGCCCACACTTCATGTGAATGGAAAAGGGGTTAAAGAAATGACAGCGTACAGTGGGTGGTAGGGCCTCAGCGCAGCCTGGGAGGAAATGGAATGAGAAAGTGCAGTCAGGCAGACCACTCATTCACCATGACAAATGGGAGAGGCCTAGGCCAAGGGGATACCTGATACCCCACGGTGGGCTGTATGCACCTGCCTGGGCTCCATGCGCACCAAAGTGCAAATAAACCTCAGCCACTTGTAGCAGTGCACCTTTCATTGATTACAGAATTAGATATTAATAGTGGTGATATTAATGATAAAGTGATTAAGAAGTTAGATAATAGCTAATAGCTAATTTCACTCTTAATGCTATGTTTTTTAATCTTTTAATCTTAAATCAAATTAGTAATACCCTGAGGTTATTCTTAAACGTTACACGAGTTTGAAGAAAAACACATTACAGCAATGACTGCATGACAGACATATACAACATATTACCATTAGCATGTAATTTGTCCACATTATCGCAAAATTATCCACTATCACCACTATGTTTCATGTACTAATATTTTCTATTAATTGTGTGAAAAATACTTCAGTCAATGAGATCGTTTATGGAATAAACTTGGACTTGGATTATATATATCAATTCTGAATCACTGTTCACGTCAGGGATCTATGCTTTTGAAACTACAAACTTGGTAAACTCACATTAAAATGCAGTTGCTCTGTTAGTCTTTACGTTGAGTTTTTGGGCATATTGACACACCACTATAAAACAATTAGTCACCCAAAGACAAGACAAATTGAGGAATTAATTGTTTCAGTGAACTACAGTAAATATTATCAGTGGTTTCTATTTCTGAGTCTGACAAAAGTTTTTATCACCATGTTTATCAAAATATAACAAAATTAAAAGACCAACATAACAGATTGTAAGCAATTGGGATGATTACAATTACATTACAATTATTTACAATTTGTTACTCACAAATAATTCTTTGCATTTTATTTTTAATATGAATAATTTACAACAAATAAAACTTCACAAAGCTTGATAAATCTTCATCCACGGACAGGTTTTGAACCTATTAATATGCTCACAAAGAGTTAACACGTGTTTCAACAGGAGGTCACAAGCTGCATGTCATGAGGTTTCCATCTAAATTAAGTCATATATCAAATTCCAGTGGCATATTAAATCTTTGGGAACTGTTCAGAATTAGAGGGGTACTGCTATAATCCAATTGTGTAAGAGGACAAAACAAGAGACATGCGTAGGTAGCAGAAAAGCGGGCTACTGTTCACATATGGTCACACGTGGTTCAGGAAGTATACTCCGCCTCAGAGCTGTCACTCCTCCTTCAGAGTCCAGGAAGGATTACTGACCTTCTCCCATGCAGGCAGATGAGCTGTGGTCACTCTAACACTGGTCAGTCTGTGGCGTCAGGGTGCAATGCAGCGTGCCATGAAAATACTCAATCTCCTCTCCCATTTCAGTGTTTAGATTGGGCTGTGGAATGACCACAGGCTGACAGTAGTAGGGCCTGCTCTACTCAGAGGAGAAGAAAAACATACTGTTTTTCTCTGGCCAAACATGAGCTCACTCCTCTGGTTTCGTGTCTCTTTGTTAGATTTACAAGTATTCCATCATCCAAAAACACACACAGTACTAAATATCACTTTTCTTTAAATTGCCATTATTCATATTTACACAGCATTGTGTTACGTTTTGCTTGCATGTAAGGCAAAGAACAGCATAATGGGAAGTAAACTGGCAGTCCCTCCATTAAGTGCATTATTTTCTTTTTCAAAACAACTGTGTTCATTACATTATCACACTTAAACCACCACCAATTAACACAGGAAAAAAGTTGTCATCCGTTTTCACTGGTTTTGGCTAATGTGATCACTGGCTAAACTGTATTTGTTAAATTCCAAGTGAGTTTAACCATTAACGCAGTGTAAAGCATTAGTTTTGTTACTATGGTTACTTGCAGTCAAATAACAGGCTGGGGTCTCATGAGCACTGATAATGCAGAATGATGATTAAACTGGAACTTTGTTTTTCCTCAAAAAAGGCTAATATCAGTATTTGATGTGGCCATACTGAAAATATTAGATATAAAGATAAAAGTAAATTCATGCATACATGTTGTATTCAAGTGGGGAATTCTACAACTTGTAATAGTTACCTACTCAGTGTATTTTACATTTTACGAATTGTTAGGTCCTCTGTCTGTCTGTTGCTCCGTGTTGCAGAAGTTGAACAGATCAAGATACACTCGAATTGTTCAACTCATCTCATAATCTGCAGTATATATACTACTCTCACCTCGATAGGTAGAGGGGGGTAAAGCTGTGTTGTGATTATTACTTTTTCATTTTAATTCTTTAATTTTAAGAAGATTTTTAGACATTATTTTACTTTAAGATTAAGGTTTTACTGCAAAAAGCGGCAGTGTTTTCATTAAAAACTAAATGCTGTAAGCATTTAGTTTTTTTTTGTTTGTTTTTTTACTTCTGTGTGCACTGTACATGAATGTTTTCCATATCCCAGCGGTATTACAACCCTGTATTAGCATTCTCCAAGTTTTAAAGAGTTTGAATCATCTCCTCTCAACAACTGTTTGTTGGATTTTTGGAATAATCTTCAGTTATCGCTGGTTGCTTCACTACGGCTGCCCACCACTCCTAAATAGTACAGAATTGTATACGGTATAGCTTAATTTTTATTTTAACTGTATAGCTTTGCACTGTTGTCACTGTATGGCATTTCTTTGCATTTACCATCAAGCTAGCAGTGAGTGTGTTTTTATTCCTTCGCAGAGCATCTGGGTTAATCTCATATTAGTCAAGAAGGATCATGCTCACAAACAGAACTATGCTCTAAATTAAATGCATGGCGTCAGTGGATTACTGTGTATCACTTGCAAAAAAATGTCACAAAAAATGAATTTCCAGTTTGTCAAAGAGTCGCATGCTAGACGAAACAGGGAAAAAAAAAAACACACAGGGAACATGCTCAATTCCTAGAATCCAGGGCTAGTATGAGTGCATGCATAAAATTTGATTAAGCACTGTGATAGACTTTACATTCTTAGTCATGAAGTTTGTCTAATAAATTTAGAAATATAATTAGAATCTAATCAGACATTCCCAGAAGTCAGGTTATGTTATTAAGTTTGATGTTTTGATTTTACAGCCCTCACTTTGTGTTCTGAAAGTTGTCACTGGTCCTGTGTGCAGCTTTGCCCTACACGCACTGTGCTGTATGTATTAATGTTATTCAGTGTGTCCTGTGGTTTGCATTATTCAGTTGCACATTCCTTGCCCGTTACACACACTCACACGCGCACACTCTCACAGTTGCTCTGTTTTATTTTCATACTCAAATGTATTTATTTGGGGAGGAACAGCGGGCAGCAGGGACATCTGTTGCACTAATGCCCAACAGAGTAAACAATATGTTTTGAATTAAGATTTGACCTTGGAATAAGCCTTATCTTATTTATAAATCATAGTGAGTTAAATATTCTTTGTAAGTAGATTAGGTCATCTGGAGCCCCCCCTCCTCCTCATAGACATAGTCTCTCAGCAATGAGGGTGTAGCGATGTAATCCAGATTCATAATCCAATGATTCTTACAAGCTGTTTTGTGTTGTTAAATACTGGGTATTTGTGTTGATTTAATATTCTAATCTCCTCTAAACTGCCAGTTGCTGTCTGGTTCATGGCCATCTTGTTTATTGCTTGCTCTCTACTCTTTACTACTACTCTTTACTGTAGGCTGGGAAGTTAAATTTGACGAGCCCAGTGGACTTTGTGGATGGTACTGAACAACTGATGTGTTCACTGATGTGTCAAGTTAGATTTAGATATTTTTTACCAAATGTATAGATTTATGGATTCTTGTCTAATGTTTGAAAGTCTCACTAACACCATCTGATCATCATCTTGCCAAACATTGTATAAACATGTTTTGTGACAGTGATGACAGTGATTAACTACAACCTTTTTTCAGAAACTTTTACGAACTACAGGAAGCATTTTTTACTGGTTTTCCAGCCACCATTTTTGAAAAGCAGCGTCTTGGAGAAGCAGCAACGTGCTACGGTGACAAACTCACTTCCCTGAGGAACTTCATTTTTGTTTTCCTGCCACACCATGCCACAAACAATCCTAAGTCTCCTAAATGTTAAAAAAAAAAAAAAAAAAGCAGCTTTAAAACATTAAAACATTTTAGTGGCATGAGTAAAAATATGTTACGTTATTTCATATTTAATTCATTTGGATAATTTTTGAAAAACATCTCATTTTATTACTCAATGTTTCCTATCTATCTATCTATCTATCTATCTATCTATCTATCTATCTATCTATCTATCTATCTATCTATCTATCTATCTATCTATCTATCTATCTATCTATCTATCTATCTATCTATCTATCTATCTATCTATCTATCTATCTAACATCACATCAGTTCTATGAAAAAATATGAAAATGTAATGTAGTTGTGTGTGTTTATTTGTGGTCACGTAGCAGAAACGAAGCTCAGTAAAAGGTTTAGACCAGCTTGTTGTATTCAGTCCAGTTCAACAGGTGGTTCCGAGAATTTTGTCCTAATAGGTGTTTACTGTCATTGCTAATTTGCAATAATTGACTCGTCATAAAGCTTAGTTTTTATTTAGTTTTATAGTAAGTGGATTGTGCTCCCAGAAGATTTCCTCGGCGCTCTGACTTGCATGTCCAATATTATTAGTTGCTATGAGTTCAGCCTGTGCAAATCTGTTAATGCATAAGACCATAAGAGCTTCTTATGTTCCAAGCCAGGTCAGAGTGAAGACACATCAGATTAATATTTGATCATGCAGAAGGGCCCTTAATCAGATTTGTTTATTCCCTTAGCTGAGTGCTCTGCAGCAATTATCATAATTGTTGCGCTAAACATGCTTGTCTTTACGGCTGGCGGTTGGACGTGAGCGTGTGCTGTGAGAGAGGGATTCCAGCACCAAACCCAATTAATGCGGGATGGATGGCTGGGCCTGCTGAGGGAGAAGGAGGATATAGGGAAGAGGAAAGGGGAGGGCCGTGGGCAGGGATGCTGGTCCAACCCACAGCCAGTGACATAGCCCAGGGCAGCACACTCAACTCCAGCCACCTGGAGCTCCTCAGGACAGGCTCTCCACATGCTGTAATCCTCCCTTAGCCATGTCACCAGCTCCGGCTGATACGAGGGAAATCAAAGCTGCAGCAGGAAAATGACGATGTCAGCCTACAAGTGTCTATACGATTGCATTCAAAATAGATTTTCTGAGCTTGTAGATACCAAGATCTCTAGTTCATCTTTCTCTCTCTCCTCTTCTGTTGCTTACAGTGAAGAAAAAACTGAAAATAAGGCTGAATAATATCTGTGAAATACTCGAGGGGACTGTACTGCTGTACTGTTTCAGCCTGATTAACTAATTCAGTATGACAGTGAATACCACTTTATTTCTGTGAGATTTAATTTGTGTTTTAAGAAAATCCCAATACTTGAAATGATTTACATACTGTAGATTTAAATAGTACTGTAAATTAAATGCTTGGAAAACTCAGATATTTGGTTCTTGTTAATATCTACTAAAATAGCTTAAAATATAGAACAGTGTGATGAAATAATAATAATTCATCAAACTATTTTGATGAAAAAGGTTCTAGTTAGTTTTATCCAGATCCATATCCAAACACCAAACATTTTTACTTGTTTAATTATGTTTTTATTTATTTATATTTATTTCTTTTTGTGAGTGATTTATGAAAACCTTAAAAGTCTATCTATGTTTGGCAAAAAAAGGACGCATAGCTAATTTTTATTTATTTATTTTTTTAAATAAATAGTTCTAAAATCGTAAAAACTCCAAACAGTTTACCCTAATACCTGGGACAAGTTGTCGAAACACAATTCTCGATTTATGTCCCAATGAGATATTTCAAGAAGAAACAAATGGCCTTTCATTCATTAAACCGCTGCTGGTTTTGCAAAATAAGATTTTACAAAAGAGACTAAAATACCTCCACATGTCATTTCAGTGTGAAACGAGAACTTCACCACTTGAAACCGTGGACACCATGTCGACACAATAGTTTTTATATATTCAAGTAAAATAAAAAGAATCATCTTCAGAAAAGAGACTAATATTGAAGCTTGAAGCTTTTATCTACAACACATTCTTTGGAGGACAGAATATTTCATGATATACAATATACAAATGAAATCAGGGAAGTGAAATGTTAAAAATGGATTCACAGACTTTTGAGATGAAATTATTCAGGTTATGCTGAATGTAAGAAAACAGGAAAGAACAACATTTTCTGTTGTAGTGTTTTACTTTTCATTGTGGATGTAAATATTTGGGACACAAATCCTTTTAATATGTCAAACCAAAACAATAAAATAACCAAAGAAAAATTCTGCTCTGTGTCATTTTGATTGCCCTCTGATGAATATGTTTTCAGCTAACCAGTTTGTCATAAACATGTCTATTAAATAAATGAGCCTTTGGATCAGTTCTGTCTGTATGAAAGTCATCCATCCTGCTGGAGGCATGGCACTGCGCAAAGAAACACTAGGAGAGATGGTTCCCCATTAATCTACGTTGACTGGCTGGAAATTGCATCTTTGTAATGAGTATTAGGTGTGCATCTACATGAATTAAAGCTGAATGAGCCTCTGATTGATCACCACCTCCCAAATGATGCTCCTTCCATGATCATTATTGTTTAAAAGTGACTAAATCATATCGGGATGATTAAAAGTCTTGGCTCTGAGGGGAGGGAAGATAAAGTAAAGACACAATGTCTGAGAAATTGTGTTTCTATCCCCAAATTCTGTTTATGTGATTGTGGTGTATTTCAAGTTGAGGTTGTGGCTGTATGGTCAATTCAGAGTTATATTTGAATCAGTCAATTTAATTACCAAATACAACACAAGCAGAGGAATTTAACATGGATGTACATTGACTCTTTTCAGGAATTTCACAGCGCACAAATTACAAGGACAACATATGCAAATGTCGAGTAGATATACTGTATATTGACGCATCAACATTCAGCATCTCAAGCTTTAATAAATGATATTCAGAATAAATTCCAATGCCTATTTATTTTATGATAGATGTCCCGTGTGAGCTGCAGTTTGCTGTATTTATTTTTTTCCCCCAGTGTTCTTTTCCAGTTCCTTGTCTCTTAACAGTGTATAAACAACAATAAAACGCTACATCCTCTGGACTGGACAATGAGGAAGGACTGACCTGCATCTGTGAGTAATGCACGTACAACAATGCCATACTTTTTTCAGATGTCACACGTGCAGCTATGAAGAGATGAGATTATGTTTTTTTAAAAACCTGATCACATGAAAGGTCTGTAAGGCTAAATAGAGTGCACAGGCAGTGTTTGAAGTTGGGGCCAAAAAGTCCAGGTGTTTTTACAGGGATTGTGGCATTTATGTGGTCTAAACTATATGTCTGGAGTCGCCTACACGAAAGTGCTAGACATCCCTGCCAGGTATTCGCTTACTTCATAAAGTACATTCAACTGTGGGCAGCTGATTTGCTACAGTTTGAGTCTCAACCATAAAATCTTGATTGTTTGGACTCCCACTTGACTCTGGCATTTTTTAAAAAAAGGGCCCCACACATCTAACAACTGGACAGACCACAGTGCAAATTCAACTGTTCACACGCAGCCATTTTGCAGATCCACATGTAAAACTTTTAAATGTAAAGCATTATCAGGAAACCTATTCTTACAAGGATAAATTGTAACTGTAATTTCCCCCGGTGCAGTTTGGAACATGTGGGAAAAATAACAGCTTGTTTAGAAAAGATCCAGCTTCAGAAAAAGAGCAGACCTCGTCACCTTGTATCTCGACATATTTACTGTACCTGGACACACTAATGTTCCTCTGTAATGTCTTTCTGGTAATTATACTGCCAAGCACCCTGTTGGGGTAATTATACTAAAAACACCCTCATTAGCAGCATCAAGATGTAAACCCCCAGAAGCCTCGCTATCTTTCCCCTCGTGCACCCTTGTAAGGCAAGTTATTTGGCCAACTCCACTTCATGCTTAACTTTCTGCTTATTGCAGTGCAAAGCAGTATCATATCACTGCTTTTAACTGTGGCTGCATTATATTGAAATTGCACAGAGTCAGGGTCATGTTTCTCTTCACTCGACATGAGTTTAGATTGCCTAAACTGTCTTGAGACTGATTTTCTCTCAAGCTCGTTAGCTTGTGGCTATATGTAGCAATTAGTTTAAATGAAGAATGCTAACAATGCTAAAAGGATGTTTACCAACAGAAGCACCCACAACTCACAGCACAGACATGCATACACAGACACTAGCTGGTGAAGTAAGTCTGGGTAAAAATAAGAATGCCATAATTGTTTTCAGTAATGTGACTTAATTTAGTTGTGGCTACAAGTATATATTTCAGCAGATATGACTTCCACTATGTGATGCTCTGTTTCACTTTACCAGCACATGGTTTGCTGAAATGTGTACAGAGAAATTGCTTAAATGTCTCAGCCCAAGCAGTTAGAGAGAGAACATAAAGAATGGCAACTAAAAATGTAGCGCTGAGTTTTGCTCTGCTCGTGCAAAATGGACATACTACTCACCAAAACAAACCCGCAAAGAAATTACAACAGTCCCAAGCTCTGCATTGTCTGGCAATTTGCTCTCTTTAAATTATTCAGAGGCAAGGCTTTTTTATGTCAGCAACTGTGTGTTTTCCAGTGACAAAGCTAGCCTCACCTAATAGTTTCACTGCGTCTGCCGTTTTATGACTGACATAGCAATAAGCAGATTGTCCAGATATTTATGCCATCTGCAGCTAGGAGAGATAATTAAAGTATATAAATTAATCAAGTGCAATTAATTAGAGGCTTTATGTTCACAGCAGTACATCTTTGCATGTATAATTTATATTTATTGATTTGTTTGGTTTCATTAGCCTATAAGATAACAGTGCAAATGCATTAGAGGGGAAAATGCACAATTAGCATGCGGTAAGGGCTGCTGGTAATTGATAGATCAGCGAGCACTCCCTGCAGATATAAAGCTGTGTAAACTGTCATAAGCAGTTACAATCGATGACTGATATTTCGCGCCATATCTCTCGCTTGATTAATGATGTTTTTGAAAGCAGCCCCCCACTTAATGGGACCCTGATAGGCATGCAGAATTTACTGTTTAATCAGGGGATAGAATTTATTGCGGTCCAGAACCTGTGTCGTTGCTGGTGGAAATGTATGATTGGTCTCTGTAAGTGCTATGCTGATGTTATTTGCTCCCGTCAGCAGCCAATATGGCTGAGCATTAAGAGCTTTGTGCTTCCCAGTTGATTTTTCATTGACTGCGCTGCCATCGTTCATCACTGGCTGGTTTCCCTCCGTTCTGCAGAGCTGAGAGGAAAGCAAGCTGGGTAGTCGATAGCGGCCAATGTGTTCACAGCATTCCAGCGTTTCCTGCAGCGTTAACGGTGTGTAAACTGTGTTCAGAATGAAAGACACTTACTTATTTTCCTCATAATGAGGCTATATACTAGTTGAATCACACAATAGAAAGTTGATACTGGCATTTTGTGTAATTACATTTTTTTTTGTTGCATCCTGCTGACATGTAGTGACATTGCCAGAGCGGTGAAAGCAGAAGGCCATCGAGGAGTAGTGCCATTTAAGGTGGTAGGAGTGCAAGTCCAGTAGGTGCTTGACAGGCAGAGAGAATGATGGATACATAGATAACTTTTTACACAGTCATTCATATTCCTCAGTTGCAATTTTAGCGCTCACTAACGATGATTATGATAATGAAAACTGGCGTCATCTGAATTGGTAGCTCCTGTTTTGTGTGGCTAAAATATTTTGAAGATGTTGTCACTATGTCTTGCGTCATTGATAATTCATGTGGCTGTAGCAATATAATTACTCTAAATAGGATGTGGGTTTTATGGGCACCACATGTTGCTGTTTGGGAACAGCTTCTGTGTATTTGCGAGGTCTTATTGAGGTGGACCGCTTTCTCTTGTTATGCTTCTGAGCTCAGTCTCTGATGTTGTGTTCACTCTACCTACAGTATTCTCGAGAGATGAGAGGCACAGGTGCGTGGCTTAAAACAGTGTTAAGTTAGCCAGACGTTGGTATACAGTGGTATACAGTGTGTTTCAGGAGCTTCATCCTGCAGCTGGGTGCCAGACGTACATACATTTTTGCCTTGTGTCTCAGACAATTTCCTCCCCTTATGTCACTGTAAATGCTTACAGAGACACCGCCCCCTGTTTAAAGTTGCAGATATGTGCTGTAGAAGAGGAAGAAACCATTTGCCTTCTGGTGATGTGCTCAAAATTGGGATCTTACTTAACACCTGCTGGCATCTACTCTCATTTCCCACCCTCTGGGCAGCTCCTGAGATGTTGTGTTGATGACAGATCTTTGGCAAAGTTCACTGCCTGTTCTTTTTGTTCCACTGGATATTTAATGTAGCCATCTTATAAATGGATGACAGATCATGTTGTCTTGTTGCCCTCTAAAGCAAGTGGTGGGAAAATGGCTATATTTGGAATATGAGGGTGGTGGGTTACTGTGAATAATGCAAAAGAAAGGTCTTTTGTCCCAGAAGAAACAGTAACAGAAACCCTTTGACCTTCCTCTCCTCTCCGTTGCTCGTCTCTGCACCCAGGGCTGGGATAACAGCTGGAGATGTTTGGGGCTTGCTTGTCTCTGATCCTCTCATCTTGCCGTAGGAGCTGGTAGAGAGGTGGGCCGCCTGATAGCAGGGCCATATTGACACTGCTGGACCGCTGCGGCCCTTAAACCCACAACAGGCTATCTGATTTCCTTCCAAAGGATCCCCAGAGAGTGAGAGCTTCCATTTTTCTTAACTTGTGTATAAGTAAACTGCAGGACCTGGCTGGGAGGTCAAATCAATCTCTGCTATTTATTACATAGAAATGTGACACTCCGTCTTAAATGCTCCCGTCCCAAGTGATTTAGCCTTGTGTCTGCATTATGTCTGCAGAGTGTGTGCTGGTGTGCGTGTGTGTATGCCAGCGAGGTGGGGAGCGCGGCATTTTACGACCATTGTGCCAAATTGTCTTTTTCTCCGTCTTGTCTCTTGTAAACAAAGATGGGTTAATATGCTCTTTGAAGACAGTTTTATGTAAAGCTTTTAGCCCTGGTGTATGTATCATATTTACTGTAAGTACACTTCAAACACAAGGGATGCAACGAGAATGAGTAGGAATAGTAGTCATGCACAGGTCAACTCTTGAACACAGCGCCTAAATATGATCAGTATCTCATGCTAGTTCAGCACGCTTTGATGCTCGTTCAGGTTATGTCTGTATTAAGTTGTTCAGACAGTGCAGAAAAATGGGACAGTGACACACTCATTAGCCCCTAAAGGGGGATGCAATCCTATTTCTGTGGGAAGCAGAGCTCTGTTTACTGCGTGACAATGTGATATTGTGCGGCTCATGCTGTCTTAATTGGAAACAGTCTCACCCCACAAAAGGTGCATAAGACCCCTGATTTTGTGAGGAAATCTCACCCCTCCTCTTTCCCACCCCCATCAACCCCCCCTCCTCCTCCTCCTTCCCTCTGAAGAGCAGCAAAACCCCCTGAAGCATTTCCTTAATCCTCCGGAAGATCATACTCTCCCACTAAATATGGTACCTGTGGACAAACAATGGATTTTTCCATAATAATAAGTTGAAGATTTCATTATGAGTGGCTAATGGATGGACAGGTCTAGGCCTGAGCAGATACACGGAGAAGCTTCCTTTTGATCAGCAGCATAGGGTTAATCCATGGTAAGAAATAATGGAGGTTTGGGGGGGTGGGGTTGGGGGGGCAGTATTGAGCTGGGCTGAATTTACAGCCGAGAGGGCTCAGTAAAAGGATGATTTTTAGAGCCTCTCGCTGCGTATTGAAGGGAAGACTGTCTGACAAGTCATCAATGAGCCCCGGCGCTGTACTAAACTAATGAAAGCTGCATTTGATCTTCTTCGAAGAGGTTCAATACCACTCCTGCTATTATTTAAGTCCTCAGCTTCACCCAAACCTGTTTTCAGATCCACAGAAATCATTAAATTGCACAGTGAAGTAAACTGTGTTTGTAAGTATTGGATGAGGAGGAAATATCTAAACTGCTTATAATGTATCCCTGTTGATTGCATCCAATAGACGCTTCCTGACTTGTTTAGTACCTGTCTAAGTCTTTCTGCTGGCCACGGTTCAGTTAACAGTAACATCTATGTACCGTAGTATAAGATTCATGTTATTTATATTTCACGTACAAATGTTATAGACGTGCACAGACAGATTTATCATGCACTTAGACTTTTCTAGTTTTATTATTGCATTGTTTGGTCATCTTGTGTGGTCTGATCGGTTTAGTCTTCACAGTGACACACTAAGGGCTATTTATAAGGGCTTGAATGTGAACTGGTCTATAGGACAGTACTTGATGCATTTTACATGTTGTTTTGACCTTGTCTATGTTCAACCATTCGGGTCTTGAAGGAGGCCACCTGAAAGACAAACTGTTTTAACCAAATACAAAATCTTAACTCCTGCTCATAGATTTAACTAAAACACTGAGGTCTGCTGTCGGCTATATTATTTTCTCATTGAACCAAAATAAAAATAAAGCCTGGTTGTTGAATTTATATTCAAGCTCAAATGTTAAGGGCCACCCCGACCGCACTTGAGAGGCAAGCAGGATGAAAGATTTGGTCTGAGCCTGTGCCAAGGAACAGGGCATGCGTCATCTGCTAACATCAATGATGGGGCTGCACCGCAAGCAAAACAGCCCATCCTCGCACTTGAACTGCAGTGATTCAAGGTTATGTTAACTGAAACATGTTGAAGTAATAATATAAACACTGTGATAAACCAGCAGTTTGGAAGATTTCAGTAATAAATCTGGCCAGAGGGGGCCTGACTGAAATTTGTGATGACATCAAGTGGTTGTTAGTGTAAAAGTCTCCCATTATGCATCTGTTCTGCATCTATCCAGTGTTCATCCTGCAGCAGCTTTAGTGGTATATTTCTACTGAATGATGTAAATAAATAAATTGGTAATTAATACTGTAAGTTGACCTATACATAGGTATAATGCACCCATCACTCTTTTATCTTTTAACTATCTGTAAAAACAAAAATATTTTTTTATTTCACAATAACTTGAACAGTTTTACATAAACACAAAAACATGATCAAAATCACTGATGTTAATACAGTAATAGCTGTGTAAAATTACTCAAATTTTAGCCCACCAGTTGACCAGCAGGGTGATAAATCCTGATAAATCTGTGTCAAGATCCTTTGTAATCATTGCATGAGTCCAACACTTTTTAAGTTAACTTTTTTAAGGTTTCATGTAAGACGTCCAAACAATGCTGGCAGACTGTATTGGCTCTTGAAGACAAATTGCAGGTGAAAATTTTCATTATCCAAGACTTTGACAGCAACCAAAACATAACCTGAGAATATTCCATTTCAAAGCACATCGGTAGGCTTTTTCTGTCAAAACACAATCTAAGCGGAAACACACTGAAAATGTTTTGTGACTTAATTTAATTCAAGATATCCAGCACAGAAGTCATTTTAATTAGCTTTTTATTACATACATTCTTTGATATCATAGAATCGAGTAATAGTTCATGTTTTTGTGACCTCCAAACCAAAGAAGGCACAGATCATCACTAATCTGAAGCTGTGTTGAGTATGTTGAAAGAGAAATCATAAAATGCCATGAGAAAGAGAGAAAAAAGGAGTGGAGTGGAGTGACTGGTGAATGGAGGAGCCAGAAGGAGAAGAATGTGAGAAAGAGGGCAGTAGAGTTGAATTCTCACCAGGCTGAAAGAGGGTAATATGTGGAATATGGAGTAGAGAGAGAGAGAGAGAGATGCATGGTAGAAGGGATAGGCCTGCTAATCCTCACGTATATATTCTCCTAATTAATCCTGATTACCACTTTTTAATCGGTGTGCTCAGGCTGCCCCGGAATAAAGTGACACTTCCTAATGAATTAAACCTGCAATTTACAATCGGTGCACTATTCCCTCCGTTGGTTTTTCTACAGCCTTCCATATTGGTCCCGTGTGGGAGCCTCCAGTCTGTCAGTGGCGTGTGGTCTCACTCCACACTAGTTAACTGCTAAATGCTTGGGTCACACCTGCGCCCTTTTATGGGGTCTGGCAAATCAGTGGGGTTAGTGTTGTGAAGGGAGTGACCATTCCCCCCCGCCCCTGCTGTTAAGGATATGCAAGACACATTTATATTTGAGAGTGGCTGCTGTATATGTGCACACGGTTTTAAGGACAGATTAAAGCTTGCTGATGAAGACACAGTCCTGTGTAGCATTTCAGTTTGCACCAAATCCTATGTTCACTTTTGAGCTCCCACTGAATGTAAAAATGTCCCTGACTTTCACTTCCCCATTGCCCAAAAGCATAGTGTGATCAGCCTCGACCCCTTGGTCAGTCTAGTGTCTAATCCAATGAAATGCGTTTAGGTGCAGAAAAGGTAAACAGATAGATTGCTGATCCTACCTTTACTTCCGGGTCAGCAGCACCCGGTGGCCAAGCGGTTTGAGACCACAGCAGTAATGAACTCTGTCCCCCTGCGGTCAGGCCCTCTGCCTCCCTCATTTGAGTGGGCTCATCCCTGGGAGATGGGATCCTGTGAAGCAGTGATTGTTTCCACGATTAGGTGGGAAGAGTAGGGGAGCTGTGCTTGTGGATCCCTCCCATGGATTCGCTCCCTCAACAGAGCCTCGGCTGAAAAACAATAGCCAGCTGTCGCCCGCCGGCTGATGTGCCTTTGATCAGCCAAATGAAGGCTGCTGGCATTTCTTATGGAGTGGAGATTGCTTATCGATCTATATCAAAATATTCATGCTAATCCCGGGCAGCGGAGACTATTTTCAAGCCGGGTTAGCAATCAGAGCTGCCGTCCTGTCTAGAGCAATTCGCTGAGCTGGGAAGTCTAATCAGCTCAGGGTCCTGCAGTCAAATGCACTTTGCTGTTTAAATTTGGACCCCTGACATTGATGGAGGAGTCCAGAGAAAGGTGTTGACAAACCAAATTGTTTGTTCCAGCACTATTTTGCTAGAGATCAAGTCCAGAGTAATGCGCAGTGAATTTGTTCATTACTAGCTGGGGTTGGAGAGGAGAGGGCTGAGGTTTCACCCGCTCTCCACTGCAAGAGGACTAGTGTTTCAGGGTTGGGGGGGGGGATTGAAGGGTTGTGGATGGGGGGCAGCTTGATGGTGGTGGTGGTGAGTGTATGCATGTGTTTGTGGTGGGTGTGTGCGGGGCTGCAATGGATTGGTAGACGTGATGTGTGTATATTGTTTGGCGGGGGGATGTGGTTGTGACAGTGGTTTTGGGGTGACTATATGAGTGTGTTGGAGGGTCAGGTTGGGGTGTGTTCAAGGGGGTTGACAGCATTTGTGGACCAGTCTAGTGTGTGTTGCTTTTGTTTTAAGAATGAAATATATACTTTTGACACCATCCCAACCCTTTATTTGATTACCTAAATATGTATTGTATTAAAAATGAATTATTACCTGTTACAAGGCAGAATATCTTTTATTGCGCAGTTCCTTTACATCCTTTTTATACCACATTTTTATCATAAGAAATATCAAATTTATGTTTGTATTAAAAAATAAATCACACCTTTAAGTGGATAACATAAGCCTTCTTCAGGGTGTGTACACGGCTTCCTTTATCACAGATTATGTTTCCTAACTTCCTTTGACCGAAGCCCCTCCTCTGTCGAGTGACGCAGTGCGTTCTAAATCTGTCCCAATACGTTAATACTGTCATGCAATTATTGTGCAAAGAAATCTGTGAAGAAAAAGCATTGCCAGAATGGAGAGATTATCCTGCTGGAGGGTTGAAGGGCTAATGTCTTGCCATATGGCCCAGATTGTAATGTGCAGTGTCCTGCTTCAGGGTCAATCATACATCAAGTATTAGTGTCAGGTGGGGATTAATGCTTAATGTTCCCTCACCTCCGACATAGCACACTGTACTCTACCTGGCTCTGGATACTGACCTGATGTCTCATGACAGGTAACAGGTTTTTCCTCTGCGATAACATTTTCATATTGTGAAAATCAAATGAGCAAAACACCACAAAAATAAAGACAATTTATTATCATTTACAGCAAGAGGTAAACTAAAGTCATTATTATTATGATTGGAGGACAACACAGTTCTGAAGCTTTCCGGGAAAACAACACACAGTTTTTCTTTGTCTATTGCCTGTTTAGCGGCCTGTCACCCCTGAAAAAGTCTTCCTGTTTGTGTTGCTGTTGCTGCAGAAACCAGCGATTAGTGAGATTATTGCTATTGTTGACTGATGCGGGGCCATACATTTTCACACAGGGTGATTTACCCCACACTTATGGCATAATGCTCGGCTTGTACACACTGCAGCCACGAATGTTTCTGTGCGCATAATCAAGATTTATTTTTCAGTTTCCACGCTGATATTTGGTTTATATGGATTGTTATTATTCATCCAATATAGTGCACTGATATGTACGCCAAAAACGAGGCTGTAATTTGATGCAGAGTAGAGCACGTTATGCATAACCATATATTATTTGATTATTGCTGCTGTTAAAAGCATCTTAGTTTTTCCTCAAGGCATTTCTCTGTCACTTTATAAGGAATGTGTATACAGTATTTCTGCAAGATAGTAATTGCTATGGATCTTGTGGTTGCCTTAAATGGCCCAGTGTACCCAGCCAGCTTTTGTCACCTGGTAGAGTGTTAAGCCAAGTCCTGGCTAGGGCATTAACCTAAATGACTATATAAGTAATTAACCTCATAATCCCTTTTTGACTGATTAGAATTGATAGGTTCTTGCTCATTTGACACGAGTGCCTCTCCATATGAATCCTCTCAAAATGAAGTAGCAAACACAAATGTCAAGGGGGCCAAAACATGTTGTGCATTGTAACCTTGAGAAACGTGGTGATGGAGAGGGTGGGTTATGGAGAGGGTGTGACATGGCAAGGTGTGAGATGTTTCTGCGTGTATGTGTGCGTTTGTGTGCGAGGTTCACATATGTCAGACGGCAGGATGTAAGGTGCAGGTGTCGCCAGGCTTTGGTGCTGCCTGTCACCTTGTGAATAAACAGCAGTTGTTCGCTGGGGAAGGCGGGACTGATTCATGCGAGATTGGCAGAACATGGCAGATGGATGTACTTTTTCATATGTGTAAATAGTCGCAGCTAGCTATTAACATACCTCCGTGCAGATGGCAAACTGTAATAAAGTACAGGCGATAAAACAAGCCTCCTCGTCGATGGCTGACGCCCAGCCGATGTTTGTTCATTTTTACATACAGTGCAATATGTTCTGTAGCACAAGGGCACAATAACTAGTGGGGATATTTAGGAGCGCTTGTTGTTCCTGAATAGTAAACAGTTTTAATGTTGCAGTAAAAGCAGTTTGATCTGGTTTGGCTTCACATACCAGAAGTTGAAAACTTAATTTTATATTCTAACTACACTTACTTGTTTTATATCATATTTGATCATACTGATCATAAATAGACACAAATTCTGAACATATTTTTCTGTTTTATTTGACACTCTAACATGAGGTTGGGCTTGTGGTTTCTGATGTGTCTACCATGCCGGAGCTAGCTGGTGTTGGAGCAGCAGCAGGAATGGTTACATGTTGGATCACAAGTGTTAGCTGACGTTGGAGCCACTCTGGCCCACAGCTGGTTCCCCTCCAACTGGATGATCTGCGCCTTCCTGACTCCAGAGACCAGAGGAAGGGGCTGAAAAACCCAGACAGAGAGTGAGAGCAGCAGAGACAGACGGGTAGAAAGGGGTGGAGAAACAGTCGAGGGGGAGTGCAAGTGAGAGTAAGAAAAAAAAAAGAAAAGAAAAATGGGGTTGCGTGGCGTCAGCATCCAGATGCATCACAGCCACTCGCTGCAGCGATGTGTGTGTTTGTGGAGGGCGTGCATGCGTTTGTGGAGCCCAAGGACTTGTCGTCTGTCTGCTGCTGGTTGTGGCAGCCAGCTGTCAGGGGAGCTCAGGGAGAGAGAGAAGGCCAGGTGAAAGGAGGGCCAGCGGCAGACGAGGACTGGAGCCAGCGCTCGCTCACTCCAAATGAATGGTGACAAGAGCGCGAGAGCCATTGATCCACTGGTCAAAGCACCCCTAAGGCTGCAACCTAATGTGCTGAAAAAAGAAACATCAGCCCCAGTTGGGGCTTTGGGAGGGAGACAACCCTCATCGGATGAAACACACCCTCCACACAACATGAAGGGGATCAATAAACGGAGCTGGTGGAGGTGGTCATTCAATACATTTACATCTATTATGGACGAAATCGTGAAGAATTATATTTTGACATGCCGTAGTTAGACATAGTTCATAAAGTTAAATGAGGGAGAAAATAATTGTATTAGTATACACACATGATCTTGCTTATTTTAAGGACTATCTTAATGCATTATTGAACTTCACATAAAGAAATTTGGTTTTAATCAAACTGTTTTTATTCTTAGCATGTGTGTGTGTTACTGTTAAAAAATAATTGTTGCAGCCTATAATAGATAAAGCAGCTTCTAATTCCTGACACACATTGTTTTAAAACAATTAAATATATAACAGCTCTTCTGCCAATAAGCCAACCACTGTGTCAAAATTACCTCTGAGAAGTGTTATTCATTAAATGTGTAACGTTGATAGTAATTTTCTTGAGAGGTGCTGAGAATGACTTTTTTTTTTTTAATCCGTCACTGATAACATTTGAGGTGAAACTTACCAGAGTTCATCACACACATCTCTGACTTATAGCCATTTCCTAAGAATTTCCAGAGACGTTGTTTGAATAATGCCTCAGAGCTACAGTACATGTGTTAGGAATTAACAAGCAAATATGCACCGAAAATGCATCTAATCTAAGATGCAACGGAGGAAGTAGCCTGAGACACTTTGCAAACAGCGAGCAAGCGTAAAACACTACATTACCACACCGTTGTTTGATTCTGTTCACCACCCATGAGTGTTGATAATTACCTGCTGTAGTCCAGCTGGCTCTACACTATTCATCTGTCATGAAAAGGAAAATTACATGAATATAAAATATTCTTTAAGATTAGTTTTTAGCAAGAGCTCATTAACATTTATCAGCCACTCTTTGAATATTGAGTCCCGTCCTAAATTGTCTGATATGGGTCTTACTTGGTGCGGTGACACTTGATTGGCCGGTGTAACCCGAGCCAGTCAGCAGGGCACAGGAGGGCCCTCTGTGGGCGTAGCGCCGAGCTGATTGATCGGTGATGCGGGCTGAGGGAGATGATTGATTGATTGAGGTTGGTTAGGTGACAAACAATGCAGCGCCTAGCCCATCAAGGTGCAGCCCTGTCAGTAACTATAATCCCTGATTGCTCTGCTCCTTGCTCCCTCGTCTCACCCACTTCCCCTGTCTCCATCCCCTCCTTTGGGACTACATTTACAATCATTTATTAACACAAAGACATCCAAACAAATACGCACAAACAAAACATGTACATTACTCCAATACTCTTACATGCAAGCATTAATTTCAGAATTACAGAATTGTTTGAAAATGAGAAAAATGACCTTTTTTCCTCCAGTGCTCACCCTCAACTCCCATTCTCTAACTCACCTAAACTCTGGTAAATATCAACTCAAATAGCTCTATTTTTCGTAACCACACACCTGCATGTGTGTTTGTGCATGCGTACGTGTGGGTGTTCCGCTCACTGTTGCCCTGCACACAATGTTCAGAGCAGAGCAGCCAATTGCCCTGGGCATCTCACGCATATTATTCATATTACTGTTGATTCTAAAAAATTAGTCGCCAGGATATCCCTTTGAGATTGCAGAGATTATCAAGCTCAACTTCAAATACTTCCCAGATTCAGTTAGAACACCACACAGCATCCATTAGCTGGCGAACTTTGTTTCAGGGCATCAATCAGGTGGTGTTTTACACTAGCCAAAGAGAAACATGGGTGTCTTGGTTTAACTTTGCTTTTGATAGTTCCCCCATTCAGAGCCGGGCTAATACTCCATCCAGCTATTATCCATAGATTCATCTGATAATATGAATTTCTATAATAATTTCATTAAGACCTTCACAATATCCTTTGGTTCTGATTTAACTAATTCAAGATTTTAAGTTTGCTTTCTTGCATAATGTTTCCTACATGTCTGACAGCCTGCCCTGGAGCTCTTCCGCTCACTGTGGGCCGGTTGGCAGGTCTGCTCTGCACATTTGGTTCGTGTCCCACACATTTCCTATCTGGTGGGCATCACAGGCATTTTGCTTTAATTGCTAGGCGTTCTCCGACTGAGTGCAGCTTATTTGTATGTTTGTTTGCCTCCCTGCCTGAGCTATTGGTAATCTATTCTCCCTTCTTAGCGGGAGGAAACTGAGGCAGCCAGTGTCTGGATTCATTGAACTGGCAACAGGGTTAGTGCATTATCATGCTGGGTTAGATGTGGAGACATACTTGGCTGGCTTTCCTTGATTGCAACTAAAGACCAGATAGTTCAACTTTTCTGAGTAGTTTGGAGGAGCAGTACATTTCCATAAGATGTTGAGAGTTTGTAAAAATAAGATGAGAGGGAGTGAAGCAAATAAGGAAAAGATCCCTCTCATATTTAAATGATTTTTCCATTGTTACTTATGTGACAGTGATACAAACAGTATTCCTTTGCAGCGGTGTTATTGAGAGATTAGGCTTTCTTATCCTTTGGAGGAAAATACATGGATAATCTGTGAAGAGATCAAGTGCACAAAAAGCAGATTTTGTCGATAATCCATCTCTGAAAAACAGATCCACCAGTCAACAACACTAATTGTGGTTGTCTAACAATTATTTGCTTGTTTTGATTTTTCCTAAATATTGAGATTTATCCTATAAGATTACAAAGGAGGTAATACATCACTGTGATGACATTGTTTATTATAAATAATACCGTGCAGGAACTTGGATGAAAGCTGTTTATCTAAGATAAAAAAAGACCTTGAGGAGAGGGACATGGACAGTTCAAGGAGCAATAATATAATAATTTTAACATAAACAAAACTGAAACATTCAATCAATTAAGTTCCAGCACCTTATCTATAAAGATAATATATGTTTATGAGTTAATTCTGTCCTTGGTGTACTAAAAATACACTTACTGGGCATAGTAGAAACATTGACAAATAGAGATATACTCTTAATAACAAGCTCTTCAACCCTATCCTTATTTTTACTGTCATAATTTTTCACTTCAGTCATTTCCATTGTTGCATTTGTGGACAAGGTACATAAAGCTTTGTAAAATCTGAATTTCAGAAATTATGCATTGTAATAATCTTTATACTACAAAGGTCTCAAATTAAATTTGCATAATGTTTGATGCTGCATACTGAGAGTGCTGTGGAAGACAGGTTAGTCAAGTTAAAAAAAGGGTGTGTTCTGGTTCTGGCAATGTGTATGCCACTTGGTAAAGCTCCAAAAATGTCTCAAAACTCAACTGCACTTGGTGACAGGAGTTTTGACCTTGTCTACACAGGCGGATAAATCCAGCACAACACCCAGTAATCCTTTGTGCTAAAACCGCGTTGCTTGACTGTTTCTGGCACATTGCATACTGTGACTCTCCTTCCTCTTAAGCTCAACAAAGTTCACAGTGGAACTTCCACCTCCTGCCTAATAATGTTCAGCACGATGTACATCTGGCAGGTTCTACAAGACACGTGGAAATGTGTGTGCCATATTCACATTTCTTAGGACCAGACTCACGGTTTACATTGATATGCAGCAGTGAGGTACAGTAAGTATGCTGAGTAATTTAGTCATGCTTGAACCTCCTTAACCCGGCTGGCTGGTACTTGTTCTGTGTGTCATAATTAAGCAGAGACCCAAGCAGATTGTGACAGTATTATAGATCACAACTAAAGCATATTGCCATTAGATTAATACTGCTGCATACTAAGGTCTTGACATACTGCCAGCACAGACGCAAGTGTGAAATATGTTTCGTAAGTGCATAATTATGAAATCTGTTACCCTGCGCGGTAGCTCTTAGCACAATATTAACTGAAGAAATAACAGGTTTAAGTACAGTATGTGTTAACGCTATGATAGCATGTGTAATTGAAATATGACTGGGGCGTAATGAAGATTAAATTAAACCCAGAGATAATCGTCTGACACAAAGATAATTGAGTTGCAATCCTCGGGCAATGAAGAATAGCTCAGGGAGAAGAAAGAAATAATCACAGCCCTTTGCTAGAGAGGAATAAGCTTATTTCTCTGTGATGGGGCACGTATAAATTCAGCGCTCAGATTAAAGAGTGATTAATCAAAGCAGTAATCCACAATTTGAGTGGAATCAGAATGACATATGTCTGCTTTATGTAATTTTTTTTCCCCCTCATCTCCTGGGGAGAGCAGGTCTGATTGTGCTGGGTGCAAGTGTTTTTTTTTTTTTTTCCCTTTCGGAGATCTCTCATTTATGCTCACAGGATGACTTGATGACTGATCCGATTGCGGAAGGGGGGACGAGGGACGAGATGCTGGCAAAATGTTTTCATCTCTCACCCCCTTAACATTGCACAGGAGAGCGCTTGTGCTCTCCCAAACATATGGTCCCACGTTAGTGCCTGGGCTAGTTCAAAAGGGATTAGAGCCTGCGGGTTGAAGTGTCTCCGTGTCAGCGGTGGCACCCTGCTGCATTTCCAAGCCTCTGCACCGCCAAGCGCCAAATAGTGCTCAGACATCCACATATGAGCACACACACCGACACAATCATGTACACCGCAATGACCTTTAAGCTTACTTGTTTTGTCTTGGGAGAATTATCTTTCTTCCAGGGGTGTTACATCCAATTAATATAATCATTTTGATGTTTTTGCAGTGTTTAAAATGCCTGGATCACAAAATCGAGGTTATATGTTACAGTAAGTGTTATCTTGTTTTTGTCGAGTAGAAGTACACCAGTGTTTCCAGCTGTTTCACAGAGCAACAAGATTACACTTACACAAGCACATTGTAACACACAATGCCAATGCTGCAATCCAGACATTACACACATCTTAAGTGCACAAACTGCTAGTTAGATTGCACACTATTTTAAATGACATCAGTATCATCAAATGGCATGGGAATGCACATAACATGGTACATGGAGTCTTGACTCAGTTGTGCACAATAAAAATATGGCAGAACATCTCATATCTCATTGACTATTTGATAGATTGCAATGAAATGTGATTCAGATATCCACAGTGCCTAGAAGATTCATTCAAGTAGCTTTGGTGATCCTTTTCATCTAGTGCCACCAGCAGCCTCAGCTGTACTTTGTGTTTGCATGCTAACATGTTAAACATGTTACAAGAACATTATACATCACATAAACACGTTTGCATTGAGTGTCATTTAACATTAATGTTATTCTGTTTTTGTTATTTTATTCAAGTATGTTTGGTAGTTCATGAGCCAAGTGCAAAAGTGTTCATAAAAGCTTTTGCAAAGTATTGTAAGCGCCACTGATGTCATTTTTTAAAATATTTAGCTTAATAACAAATCTGTATCTCTTTCTCCTTCCCTGGTTTACATCTCTATTAGCATTTCACCATCAGCTCCAAATAGTTTTGTTTCAGGCTCAACTTTCCAAGCTTGGATATCTGCTTGTTCAGGGATGCATTTTTGGGGATGAAAAAGCTTTTAAATCCTCATAAACTCTCAGTCATATTTGTTGCCTTTTCACCATAGCCTCAGTTGTTGTCTTTTGGGGTTTTACCGCTGCCATCTCCAGTTGTCCATGAAAATGAGAATGTCCATACACTCTCTTAGACTGTAAATAAACAGACAGCACAAAAACCACAGCATGTATTTCTCAACGAAGTCAACTTCATTCTAAGAATCTTACCTTAAGCCTCCGTCCACAGTGAACGAACGAGCCATTCATAGACAGCATTATGCTCTTCAAGATGACAGCCGGGGTCATGTGTTCACATCCACTTCTGCTTCACCTTCTCTGGAATTCCACAAATAGAAAAATATAGATTTCTGTTCCAAAGACCCCGAGTTGTGCAGGTTAGAGGTCAGTCAGGCTTCATGCACCCAGAGGCCCATTTTAGAGAGGTGAATAATTAAAACTGTGCTCAGAGGAGTGGTGTAGCATTACAACACACGGAGAATGGGGATGAAAAAGGCGAATTTCCAAGGGCAAAGGGCACTAGTAGGAATCATCCGTAATTAGAGGTTACCATGGAGAACTGCTCAGTGTATGGAGTGAAACAAAGACAGGCATAGCAACTGACCATCAACTCAAGCACAAAGAACATGTCACTGGTCTCACCCTGACAGAGATGCACATCGAATCCAAATGTTAGCAGGATTATGACTGAATTCCCTCATGAGCAGGCAATACTCTTCATTCTTAGTTTGACATAATAACCATGGTGCACTCTGCACACAAAATTTCAACTCACCTGTTTGCACCAGTTGCCTTTTGTGCAGTTCTCATGAATTAATTAGACATATAGATTTTTAGGCACGTCTTCAGGGACTAAAATCATAAACAATCACAGCACCAAGGTCATAACCTCAACGTCAAAATGGTTAATCCCCGGGCTGATGATAACAGCTCAACGAAAAGGAAAAAAGATGTTATCCGTGAATCGACTGTCTGCTATTGATGTTGGTGTCATTATCTCCAGATTGGCTCTGAATTAGAACAATGGCCATTTTAAGTACCATTTCCTCTTCCTCCCAGCCTGCTGCATGTGGTACACATTAGGCAACTTGCCATTAGGCCAAATATCTTCATTTCTATCTCGACTCATGCCCCCTGTTTTGGACAGATTTATAATAACATGGCAGTGAAGGAAAGAAGTTGAAAATTTAGCAGGAATCTTATTCATAATGCGTGATGTTAGTGTCTTCATTTTAATGACGAGGATTTCTGAAATTTCATAATACTGAAATAAATGTATCGTGTGCTAGAATTCATGGTATCATGACGGTGTAACTTAAAATCACCATGAACACAATTTTTTCCATATATTACATGTTTTGCAGTTGGTAACTCACTAGTGATGGTGACAATATTCATACTTTGGAGTAAAAACGTAACATAAATGACCAGAAAAGATGGTGTTTGTTTGTTTCGGCACTGTACAACAATGTAAAAATATGTGGGTTGGATAGAAATCCAAAGTCCCACCTCTTTGAGAGTGTCCATAGGCGGCCAGTAGGATTCAGGGTACAAAGAGGAAGGAGCTGGGAGGTGGCAGACAGTGCTATGCTGCTACATACTGCAGCACACTGGGTCATAGGAGGAGCCAGGAGGACAGAGAGTGTTGTTCCCAGAAGTCAACTGGAGTAAGGCGGGGCGTCAGCCAGCACACTAGCGACCTGCCTTCCCAGCTGCTGGGAAAGATGGAGATACCAGCAAATCTGTGTTTGTTCAGCCACTCCACAAATATCCCCTCTCCAGATTGCGTCTGGCTGAGGAAACGGCACTTGACTGGGATTCTGAAATGATTATTGGTGGCAGTGTCCTTCTGGGGCTGCTTTTATAAATGTGCCAATAAATTTCACATGTCCAGCTTTGTTTTGCTTTCATTAGGCCTCTAATCTCCGTCCCAGGGCCAGGCCGATTCTGCCATGAGTGAACTCTCTGTTTTCTCTAGAGCGAGTGATTAATGACTGGACAGCATCATTACCAACGCTCTGCTCTGGAGTTACATATCTGCCTCTACTGACACAATGCCACAAACAGCAGCACTATACCCACTACATATGTGCATGTAAGTGTTTGTATGCGTGCCTGCATATATGTGGTTCTGTGACTATAAGCTGTTCATATTTAATTACAGGCATACTTTTCTATGATTAGATTCTTTGTCAGGTATATCATTCATTTTGATTATAACAAGTATTTTAATTTAGCCTCTTTGAGTGCTTTTTTGTGAATTAGCTAGGCTCCAAGCCTTGGTTCAGACAGCACAGTTTATACCCTTCGTCTCTCTGAAGTAACTTGTACATTCATATCTCTGAAGTCTCAAACACGGTGTACGGATCGCTAATGGACTCAAGGAATCTGACCTGCCAACAACCCCACCTCTTTTACAACGCGGGCATTGTTCATCTTTTCCTTTTAAAACTCATATGCCCATAGCAGGCAGCTATTAACTTGACATTTACAGTACTTTTATCGACTGTTGAGTGCATTGATTCATAACAGTCATGTAAGTACTCATCTCCCGGGATATTAGTCACCCATTCCCCAGATGCTGTAATATCATATTTTCGCTCTTTGTCTCAAGTGTGTGCCCCAGGCATGAGACATATGCATGGCCCAACAAACCATAGCTCCATAAACCCCGCCTTTGTGCTGCAGTATACATCCGGCTAAGCTGAATGTGAATGTGAATGTGTTTCCACATGACTAATAGATGATGCATGCTGTCTGCCAGGCCAGGTTTTCCTCTAGTCGTGGGCCAGACAGTGAGCGGTGGGAAGAGGAAACCCAGGGTTTTTGTTTTCGTGAGGTCAAAGAAAGAGAGTCACCTGTACAGTGGAGTCAGCAGGTGCTATGCCTCTCAGGTCTCAACACCTTTACTGTCTTGGGAGTGATTATGCCGTTTGAAAACTAGCTGGAAGGGGGAGGTAGATTTCTCTTAGCAAGCTGTTCTCTTTGTATATACTTGTAAAATATGTTAATGGACACAGTATAGATAAGGTCCTTTACTAGTCATTTACTGCTTTATGCTGTTATTATGAAGAATTAAATGCAGATTGTTGTGAAATGTTGATACCACTATACTTCGTCCCTTATATCCAATTGGAAGAGAAAACCCTTGTGTCCATCTCTGCTTTGATGAATGATATTTTCTCAGCAATGAAGCTTCCATTGTTTATTCTTCCTCTTTTTCAGTGTTATTCTTTTCATACCAGGTTGAGTATTTCCCCGGCGAGTGAATAAGCCTGTCATTCCCATATTAAACACAACGCTGGTCCAATAAATGGACACCACCTGTTTAAACGGTCAGTGCCATGTTAGGGTCACGCAGGGTCCTGTTTGATTGGCCACATCGAATGGTTGGAACACGCCACATGCCCTCTGTGGTAACTTTAAAAAATGTTCAGGAAGTTTGGTTCACCCTTTACGGCCTAGGACATTTCCTACTACAGGAGTTAAGCACTCAGGACAGGAAACCATTTGCTGTGGCTGTAAGATCTCTTTAATGACTGTCTAACTAGAAACAGGCCGGCCTAATTCAGTGCCTGGAGCCAGCAGGAATGGCCTTGCATCTAGACGTTGTTAGAATATTTACTGCTTCTTCGATGGGAGTCTTTTTGACACTGCAGCAATAAAATTTACAAGGAATCCCTTTTTAGCGTGATGCAAGGCAAAGTGTGGTCAAGAGGGGAAAAAACATGCTTGAAAAAGTAGCGGGCCATTAAAGTTATCATTTGTCTTTGTTTATGTGGACTGGGAACTACGGATGGTTGACATTTAAACAGCATTTGATCGGCTTTGTCCCTGGATAGCTCAGAATGCTATTGGTTGATGGTCAGCATCATCTGACTTTGCAGTGTGTCAGAGAGGGTAACTGTGTTGAATTGTAGGACCTTAGTTTTAGTATATGTGAAAGGGTCAGTGTTGTCCTTGGGGAATAAAGCTGCTGATTCAAACATATTGAGCTTTTAATGCCCTCTAACTTTCTCTTGACTGCTGTCAAATGTTGTTATACTTCAAATCAAAGTCTTTCTGTCACGAGAGCCGCAGGGCAACCACATGCACCTTGGAGCTCAGCATTGAACAAGTGGCTTGGTAACTGTGGGAGTGGTTATGGATTAGGAGTGTTTGTGTACACGTTCATGTGTTACATGCCTATGTGGGTGTCCATGCACCACCGTACACAGTGTGTCAGTGCTCCCGCTGACTGAGGAAATGAGCTGGGACCACCAGAGGTGATTGTGCATGTGCAAGCAGGGACCAGGATTGGCTTGTTCCAGTCACTGACTGACTAGGCCTGCTCTGTGACCCACCAAGCATCATACCCCCAACCTTTGTTTAATAAGCCCAGGGAGTGGTAGCCCCTTTTTCTAAAGTGCCACCGTGTCTGGACGAACTGACACACTTCAGTTTCACTGCAACCCCTCCACCCTCCTTTCTCTTTCTTCCACTGCGGATTTAAACAAATGCAGTCAAACCCAATTAGGGGAGAGTGAGAGCAGCACAGGAGAGGCGCTGGTAATAGTAACTTTGTTCAGCTGGTTCCTGCTGTGACCAGCCCTCATTTAAATGAGCCGCTTGATAACCCTCAGAAATACGACCCCAGTGAGAGAGGGAAAGAGGCAGTCTCTCCACTTTCCTCGTTCCCAGCGGAGCGTCTTTTAACAGGCCTCTCACCTCTCTGTGTCGAGGGGCACCACGGTGACACAGATGAGGCAGTTGGGACAAGAGAAGAGGTATTCATGCTCTGTAATAACATGTAATGGTTAATACTTGACATGTGAAATACTGCTTACAATATTTTGTTTCCTTTTTTCTTGTGGTGTGCAATTTAACAATAATTAAGTTTATCATTTGGGGAAATAGAGATTAAAACAAATCTCTAGTAAACATTTAAGTTCAAGTTAACGCAGTACCTCATGAGGTTGGTAACATACTGGATGTTCGCTGAATTGCTCAACTGTGTTAAACTCCGCCCATCTGGGATGAGCTCAGAGTGGGATAAAACAAATGCTTAGAACAACTTCAATTTGACACAGGTTTCCTGACAGCTCCCGAGCAAACTTTGAAGTGTGCTTATCATTGATTTTGTGTTTCTTCGTCTAACGTATCTTCCAGACAGACCCAAGCTGAGATGAGTGTTAAAATACTGTTATCCACATCATTGCATGTGAGGTAATGGAACAATTGATAAGATGCCCTACTACCTACTGGGTAAACAATGCATCAGAAAAACTGTCAACATTCCTTACTCACCCAAAGCTATATTTGTGCCAAATGGGTGATTTGGTTTCTGAGGCCAAGGTGTTCTATTATCTACCCATCGTTGAGGAGGGAAACCAAGTATCTTGAAAAACTGTTTATTGTTTGTAGAAATTGTTTTCTAAGATACAAATCAATCCTGTTATGGATGTTTAAATGTTTTTGTGACTCCAACTATCACAAAAGCACACTGAACACATAAATAACAATGTAAAATGTAAACAAGAGTAAGAAGAAAAAGACTTGGGCAAATATTAAGGGATAATTTCCGACCCTAAACTAAACAATTTGTACACAAAAAGGAAGAAATATACATAATGGTTGTAAAGCTGGGCTTGGATAGGGGATATTGAGCTGGAGCTTCATGGGGGGACTCGGAGAGCTTTGATCCGTTCACCAGCATGTTTCACAGCTGATCTTAGAGCTCCACTGGAGAGCTGTTGTAGGCAGATGGCCCTTTTGTCACTGTGAAAATAAAAATCCAATAAACATGGTAATTACATAAAATGCAGGACACTGTTGACAGGATCTAGCAGTGGGCTGCTTTTTCCTCTTCTTCTGGTCCCGAGAATGGCAAACACAATTTATGAGAGTTTTTGTACCACACACTTACCAGCTGATAGCCACAGTGGTGCTTTTCCAACAGACCACCACCAAGCCCACCTGGAATTAGATAAATTGAGGCCATATTGCCACCTTTTGTTTCTCTATTAAGGGTGTTTTTACTCTAACTTGAATTTATGACAGATTAAAACAAAATTGTACAAATTATAACTTTAATATTTGTCATATTAAGCTTATTACACATGCTTGTTTTATGAGAAAGTGTCACTAAACCTGGCCTGAATGTCTGAAATGTTGGCCAGTTTGCTCAGAGAATTGCGTGTGATTGAATGTCTCCCTATTACACTGATAGCAGATCAGCTGGGGGAGCCTGTTGGGTCTTTGATAGGCAGTTAATGGTCCATGAGGCATTGGGAAGAGATATCTCTGACAATCCACAGGTCTCATTGCCCTTATTCCCTTCTCCTCCCCTCACTGCACCAATCAAGCTGTAACACCAGCCTGTGTTTCCATTGGCACTTTAAGTGATGTGATTTACACGACCACAAGGTTGATGTCAGCTCTAGAAAGATGACAAACAATAAAAACAGAAGGGATAGCGCTCTAACAACCACAGGACAATGGCATGTCACTTATGGCATGGCAGAGATACATTTTAATGTCCTCAGTGTTCTTTTGTGGGAAATAAAAATGTTCGATTACATTCGGAGGTTTGAATACAGCAAGATCATATGTCATAATAAATGGTTGTGGTCTTTTTGTGAAATCATTGTCTGACTTGTTTATCTGCTAGGAAGGATGAGTTGAGTTTAAATGTGTTTGGCAGTGTGAAGCCAAGTCCCAGCCCATGCATGGCACTGTTACATTAATAACACAGATGTGGGGGTGGGCTGGGGTAGAAGGGTTACACGGTCAGGCTTTATTATACGCCACACTGAGGAAGCCTTTGTAGGTGCTGGGGCCACACTTTTAGTGCCTCTTTATTTTGGCTCCCATTACACGCTCCAATCCCACAGCAGATACTGTTGTATGTGTGTGTAAGGGACTTGAATGTAATGCAGAAGTCCCTCTGTAGAAGCCAGTGTCGCTAACCAAACATTTTTTTTTTGCCTGCCCTGTTAGGCTCAGCGAAGCCCTGCAGCCTGTCTTCCTGAAGCCCCAGTGAATGCAGACCACCAGATCCTGATTTATTCAGGCTCTTTATTTGACATTGTTGTCAAACTTGATTACAATTATGTATATCAGAGTCCTTTTTGTTGTTGTTGATTGTTGCAGGGTGTTATAATCAGTTTAGTGTGATACGCCTCAATGGCAGACACAGCTGTTTGAGAGGCTACAGGCGTCTGCTTGGGAAAAAATAATAAAAACTGAGGTGGACTGAAATGATTACTTCTTTTAGTGGCAGTTGTGGATAGTCAACCAGATCTCAGATGGCAGACCACAGCCAATTATGTCTCCAAAGAAGTTTTGCACTTAACTAAAATATGCAGAACCAACTTTTGCAAACGTGTCCTGTGTTTTTCCATTTCAAACCACTGAAAAAGATCTGAAAGTCATTAGTTATTCAAACAAAACTAAAAGTCTGTAGTCTGTTCTTTAACATGTAACATAATGACTTCCTACAATACAAAAGTGTTCGGATTTTCGGATTTGTAAACCCTCTTCAGTTGTGGAATGTGAAGTTTGATCCGAAGGTGGAACTAGAATAATGTTCATGAAAAAGCCCCAGTAGTCTTGAAAATAGCAGAATTCAGAAGTTATAAAAAATAATTTGAAATCATTGACATGAAACTGGTTGAGATATCCTTCTCTGAGCCAAGGACTTGCGTGGACAGACTGCTGAACTGATCAACTGTCCAACATCCTTACGCAATGTGATCTGTAAAATATCTTTCCAATCAAGATTTTCTGTCAAACCTAATTTTGCTTTTGCCACCAAAACCTTTAATCTAGTTCTATCCATTCAACATTTCAACACGAAGGAGCAGTGCTCATAATCAGAGCTCCTACTAGATATCTGAACCGCTCACCTCATCCTTAAGTCTGAGCTCAGACAGCCAATGAAGGATGCTCCGCAATCTTATTCTTTCGGTCAGTACCCATAGGTCATGACCATGGGTGAGGGTTGGAGTGTAAATCAACTGGTAAATTGGTAAATTCACCATAACTGTCAGGTACAACACTCACATAACTTTGGACAATACACAAGTCTGCTCTATTTCATATACACAATTAAGAGATTAGTAAATTAAGTCATAAAGTGAATTGAAGTCAAAGCCCTAAAAATGGAGTACAAGAACACAGTCATATTTATTTCTTTGTACTAATCATGAAAATGGTTGTTAGTAATGCCCATTACAAGTCTGGCTAACACCCCACTGTACTGTTAAATGCTCAACAGACATTTATATTAACAGTTGTATATACAGTTGTCAAGATCGAACACTGACACCAGCAGTATCAAGTTGCTGTCAGTCCCACACTGATTCTCACAAACCCTGAGGCATATAAATGTGTGAGAAGAGTGTGTTGTGTTAATTTTAGGCATGATTGGCAGCATGCTTGTAAACGCTGGAATATTTGATTGCAAATTTTTCTTTAGCAGTGCGCTCAGAAGGCACTCTGACCTAGTGAATAGTAAAAGATTTAGAACATTTTAGTTTGACTTTATACTGGTGATTTGTCTGGCTCACCATCATGAATTATATTCAATCTGCGAGTCAACAGCCCCAAGAATGGTAAAATTCATATGGTCATGTGGGTAATTAGAACACAAGGCCTCAAATTAAGACTAAAATGACAGATTCATGTGAATCTGGCTAACAACAGTAGTCTTCTTAAAACTCGCTTTGGTAAGTAAGTCATTATCAAGCAGGAGCAGCAGATGGGCCCCTCAGATTCTCCTCATGGCTTGTCAGAAACATTGTGGGTGTGTTTAGGGAGAGAAAAAAAGAGAAAGGGACAAACTAGGAAGTAGTGGGATGCAGCCGCTGAGCCCCGCCTGTCAGTTCACATGATGAATGAATCAGTTTCACATCAATCTGATGCTGAGCAGCTATAATTGGATTATTTACACAGCGCAGAGGCACATGGGGTCTGACTGTCTTAACCCCAGGTGGGCGCTGGACTTCTGCTCTCAGGCCATGGACTCTGACCTACAGTCAATATCCCTCTGCTGTGCTAGTTATCCCCAGCTAACCAGTTAACACTGTGAAAACCTTATTGTTAGGGCTGGGGTTAGCACATTTCTATTTTTCTTTAATTCAGAGCATAGTGCAGTGTGTGTGCTGTGCCCTCTTATTAATCCTATGACCTTTAGAAAGATTGTGTTAAGACTTGTGTTAAAAATTTAAGCTAAGCATTTTTGACTCTACATAGGAGAATAGTTTTGCTTAATTCATTAATTATTAATAAAATCCCAAATCATCAATGGCCAATCCAACATCTGTATGTATGTAGAGGCTCTTAAACATCACCACCAACTTAATTAAACTAAACATTTTTTATTTTATTTTTGCATGATCAGAAGGTAAGCAAATACATAACTGGAACAAGACACAATGCTTGAAATTAGACATTATTAAATCATTATTGCAAATTAATAGCTTATCTTTTGTCTGTGGATGCCCCCTACTAGTCGACCAAACTGTTACTTGATGAGAAGAGTCTTAGCTGACCAAGTTTTCACTAGTCAGTTAATTTCAGAAAAAGAAAAAAAAAAACAACCTAAAACTCTATTTGGGTCCTGTGCCTTGTAATTGGGGCCAGCAAGAAAGCATCAGTGGGATTGTTGCAACATGGATCTTTCTCTTTTAACATGGAAGTCAGGAACATGCCGTACAGTCCACATGAAGTACACTGTGTTGTTAAGACCACAGCTGAAAATCAGCCAGATCTGACCAGTTTTGCCAGAGTTACAGCAGAAAAAAAGTGTAGTAAAAATAGTTTTTAAGGTAATATTTATTTTTAAAAAATTTTTTATTAGTTACCTTTGTCAGTTTTCTGTGTGTTTCAGTGTTTATACTAAGCTAAGCTACGCATCACTCTAGCTCTATATCTAACATGCAGATATGAGAGCAGTGTCAAACATCTCATCTAACTCTTGGCAGCAAAGTGGGTAGCCTAATTGTTTTGCAAAAAGTTTATTCCTTATAGCATCAAACATGTCTGTATATGACATGTGATAGTGGAACAACAATAATTGTTCCCACAATAAAAGTAGGAAGCTATGACTATGAGGAAACAGTACTCTGAACTCCTGACATTGACTCCTCCTAGAAGTTACTTATTTATTTATTTAATTGAATGTAATTTTTCTATTTTTTTTTTTTTTACCACAGGTTAAAAAAAGAAAAAAAGGTTTGATTTCTATATTAATATTGATTCTAAACATTTGCATTTTTAGTTTACTTCCCTGTAAGCAATTAGTTTTCTCGCTTTTCTCACTTTCTGCAAGGGAGTTGAACTTTTCTGGATGAAGATGCTTTTGCTGTTAAATCAATATAGATTTAAGTGAACGAGTTTCATGTTATTGCTTAAGTCAAGGTTGTTTTTTTTTCTAAAGGGTTACCTAATCTTTTCACATGTGCAACATTGTAATTTCCAGGTTCTGCTATTGTCACATTTATTTGTGAAATTGTGTTTTCCATATTAATATTTGGATTCATTCAAGAGGTCATAAGACTTTTATGGTACATTATGGCATTGATAATGTAACTAGTGTCTGTAGCCTGGAAATGTCCCCTCATAGAGGTGTTGTGTGTCATCTATCTTTGTTTTTATCGTCCAGACTAAATTCAGTGACACTTTGCTGCTGATTTGTAACTCAAACTTCATGTGGAGGAAGTTTAAACAACTCTATCTACAGCAGGAGATAGTTTTCTTGCCCCCTAGCAATGACAGCCAGCACCAGGATAGAGAGTGACTGGGATATTGTGGTCTGGGACATGGTTCTTTACAGCATAACAGCTTCCCATGCTGGGGACACTGTGAATTTATGCTTATAGAAATGCAGCTTCCTCAGAACAAAGTCTTGGCAGAGGACAGATTCATTTTGTCATGCAGCATTTTCAGTTTTATTTTAGCCAGTAAAAGTTTAATAGAGGAGGATTTTTAACATTGGATTAATATGTAAATTTCTACGAGGACTCTCTTCGGTTATTGCTTATATGATGCTTTTATGAGTTTGATTTTGAAAATGAACAGAGACTATTGCAGATGAAATGTAATGTATTACCTGGACAAAGATTTGAGTGTGACCTCTGAAGAACTAAATCAAATAAAGTACAGATATAATGAATCATTTCATTTTCGCCCCACGTCACATTTGTTTATCTTCTGCATTTTGTTACAAGGTGTCATACAGTATTGTGTAAACAGTAGTCTCATGACAAATTTAGCATTTTACACTGTGTTTAAGTGTCATATCCAATACAGATATTTTATCTAGTAAGGTGCAGTCATTTTTGTGTTCAACAATTACACATTGTTTATTTATTTACTTGGACAAACCACTCAGATCTTTCTGTAGCAGACACTGTATGATACAGCTTCAAACCTCACTTAATACTCAGTACACCCAGGGTCCTCTTCAGTTTCATGCTGCTTGCTACAAAGTGGATTCTCTCTGATTATCACAAAAAATGGCCTGGCTACAGACCACTCTCCCCCGCACACTTATTTACCCTGATGAAAAAACAAAACAACAACAACAGAAATGTGTGCTGTCCAGTGAAGAAAGTACATACCCATCTTTTTGCATACTGCATAAATACTCTGGAAAATTCCGCAGGATTGTTTTTTATTAGGGTAAAGTTCCCAGGAGCTGCACAGCCAATAAAAAGCCAACAAGATAAAAGAGCAGGGAGGATTAGGAAGGGATGAAAGCTGTAAAATTTTCCATATTATCTTGTGAAAAGCTATGTTCTCTGCTCTCTCTTATTACATTTACCTTAATTATTCTGAAGGGCAAAGCCAAAGTGGGAGTAATTTGAACTTTCAGCAAGTCATCCCCAACACACTCAGTACTAATACAGATACTTTTTCCTTTCGTGTTTTGACATACATTTCTTTTCCTCATGGCAAGAAAATGGCAAAGCACTTGGTCATAAATTAAGTACATTGTTGTGCAAAGACAACCTGACTCACCCCCTCCTTTTGCCTTCTGTGTTGCGTGTCTAAGAATCGCACCACAAGTCGCGGAGACTCATAAAAGGAGAGGCGAAGAGACATTGAAATATCTGAACCTTGCAAAGATAAACAAACTGAGGTATTCATTGCACATTTTATAGGCTGTCCAAAGAATTCTGTCCTCTCAGGACTTTTGAGACGTTAGTGCTGCAGATCAATTTGCACAATCAAAAGCACACATACAGTCCTCCCATGTATAAAAGCAACTGCATCCGCACACGAGCGGGTCTTTACACTCATACAGACCCAGACACACACACACACACACACACACACACACACAATAAATAAATAGTTAAATAAATGGGCTTTACTTTGCCCAGTTCATGGATCGGTTTTCACTATTTAGTTCTAAGAACCATCTGGGTCTCTCCTTTCACTCTGCTCTGTGGAGCACAGATGCTCCTTTTGTGGTGTGCTCCAAATCTTAATAAGCAGTTAAAATATTTACCGAGGTGTTTTTTTTTTTTCCCTCCACCAACCACATTTTCCTCTCCTGTGTCTTTTTTTTATTATCATTATTATTATTTATACCTTTTCACGGGCAAAAAATGGAGATGTCCACTAAATGTGATTGATTGGGCTTAAAAATGGCCATTATTACCATTAAGCTCCACATGTCAGCTGCTGCTTTTGTGCCGGCTGTATTTCTAAGCTAACCAGTGATCCATGAGCGCAGACAGGAGGGGGAAGAATGTAATGCTCTGAAAGAAATGCCCATTTCTCTATGGATCCTTTGCTTGATTAAAAATACAGCTGCAGACACTAGCATACAAGAGGCAGAGAGAGTCAAAAGAAAGAGGAATAAGAAGAAAGGAGAAAGTGAGACGGAGAGCAAAGGGGAAAACCCTGATGTTATAAGAAAAGGAACTCTAGCTGAATTGGAGAAATAACTTCTTTCAACCAACAGAAAAGTAGAACAATGGCATATTGGGGGCAAACGTGTAAATGTTTAAGAGTGTGCACGTGTAGTTATGTGGCATACTGAGTTTCCAGCACACATGGGAATCAAAACTTGTGGAATGTGAGGAGGGGGTTGGTGTGAATCTGTTTACTGTTGTTGTTACTAAACAGCAAGTTGTCAGCCTACCGCATTCAGTTAGTTACTGTTCACCATCTAATGAAAAAATGTGAGACAACAACCATCGAAACAATGTTTAAAGGATACCTGGAGTGTATTTCACACATAAATCTCTCTTCACCTTTCGCAGAAGTGTTTTTGTTTTTACATTTAACATTTGGCAGGATTATTTTCATTGAATTAGATCAAAAATTATATAAAATATAACGATGGGAATACATCAAAAGATTTTTTTTTATTTTTTTAAATGAAATATTTTTCCAAAAAAAGAAAAGAAAAAAATCTTCCTTGAACCTTTCCATTGTTTCATGGTGTGTGATTCATTTACAGATTATATGAATGCAGGATTTTACACGTCATTGTTGGGCACGGCTGGCATCATAATTGTGTGTTTAGATGATGTGAGTAAGGCATGACCTCATGGGAGATATAAACAGCATAACCTCTTAGTTGTGTGATTCAGTGAATCATCGCAGTCACACAGTGGTGTTTGGATTGGACTTCCTGTAAATTAAAAGTATTTAAAGGCTTTTGCACACACTGTAAGTGAACTAATACAGCCGTCTTTAAGCTACCCAAAGGATGACGCCTTTTAAGAAATATGTTTTGGGGCATTGTGAAATGCAGGACATAGTAATTTCACCATGCACTTCCTGTACAGAAGTTTCCACAACAACTTCAGTCCCCTTACATAAAGGAAGAGGAAACGGCAGGAAAAAAAAATGAACATGTGCTGCTAATGGTTGCTGGATGCTGAATACATGATTCCTCAGTTTACCTTTTCACATTCTCTGTTGTGATTCTTTTAAATGCATATGCTTGTGGGTGTACTTTACATAATGCAGCACAGTGAATAATTTGCATTGCTTACAGGTGGTTTATTTGGAACTTGTAATCAGAGCCCTGATTGAAGCCTGCAGACTGTGGAGCATCATAACGTCAACTTTATCTCTTGTAACACCGAGGTGCTGGATGACATGATCCAGTGACTCAGACCCACAAGAGACACTAAAGTGACAGTGGCAATAGGCCTCCCGAGCTCTCTGTAGAAGTCATCAGTCATCTATGCTCAGCAGCTCTGGTCATTAATTTACTGTGTGGGAGGCAACTGTCCGCCTCCAAATCCCATTGACTTCATATGAGTGACAAACACTGCCTACACTTTGCAGGCATTTTATCTCACAAGTGACCAACTGTACAGTGTCAGTGACATGTTTTCTTCCATTGTTCGCTAGATGGCACAGGATATGCTTCTCTCTGCCTTGCTATATTTTCATAACTGCTCAGTCATGTTGATACAGTCTGCTGGGGAGGACAAAAAACACGAGAACATGCGCGGGGTCTGGAAAACATGACCTCACACGCGTTGTAGAGAGGGAAGATTCCCAGAGGTCAAAGCACTGTTGTTTCTCAGAGGGGAAGTGCCCGAGGGTCCCCGAGGCCATTGAGTGACCTCACCAGGCGACGTATTGAGCAGAGGGTCAGTCTGTTTCTGCAAGACGTCCACCAGCAGCCCGGCAGCTGGAAATAGGATGCACCGGCTGTATTTATGTCAGTGTATGTGTCTGCAGGTTTTCATTCCAGTACTACACTGCTGATTAGACCCCTCTGGCTGAAGAGACTAGAGGATCTGATCTGATGGGCAACAGTTTGACTGTGGATGGCTACAGCCAGTTACATACAATGCAACATATCTTTGTTCAATGGTAACATGAGTCCTTAGTCCCTTATTATACACATTTTTACTCTCTATGTAATAAATGTAATTAACATTTTATAATAAAAATATATATATATATATATATATATACACACGTTCATGATCAGTCTGAATGGTGCAGATTCCCACTGAATGTTTTTAAATGATCATTGTGCCAGGTGCAGCTTTAATTTTTCATAACTAAGTAGTTTATAGCCTCACTTGTTTTGGAAACTAATCATTTGTAATAGCCAGTTTTTTATTTTTTTAATTAATTAATGAACTTTATGAGTAAAACTCATCTTAATTTAATGTTTGTAGAGTAAACTGGAATGCAAACTCTTGTTGACATTGCGCCTCAGTGATGTTCACCTCACCATCTTGAATGTCTGTCTCTTTCACCACTCTGGGAGGGCACAGTCTCTGGGCTCTTTTGAAATAAGTCATCTCTTTTGCTTCCTTTATCTCTTCCTAACCATCCCTTTCTTCCTCCCTCAAGCCATCACTCTCTTCCTATTCTTAGTGATGGTGCGTTTGTTCTGCAACACGGACGCCACGTGGGCCCCTTTTAAAGCTCTGCGCCGTTTGTTTTATTTATCTGACAGACGTCCCCCCCGTATTGTCCCAGGTTATCAGTGCTCTCCTGCAGATCGCGTTACCGCCTGTGTGAGGCTCTGACCCATCTCAGGGTTCACCTTTAAATCTGATTCTTATCATTACCTCCGTGATAAATAGGCAGGGCTTAGGAGGAGATTATTCCGCTTGTCCCGTTCCCCTTTTCCCACTGTCGACAGTGCTCTCCGTCCGGCCCTGAGCTGTCATCCCAGTCTCAATCAGGAGGAAGGCAAATACTCAACTCTGTTCCTTTAAAGATTTGGTGACTTTAGAAGAAAAAAAATAAAAAAGGGCTACTGCTGTTCCCATGTGAATGGTCTCTTATCTCCGGTGGGCGTCCTTAAAACCCTCTTCCCACTCTGCCTTGCTCCTCCGAGAGTTAGTCAGCACATCGTCATGCTGACAACTGAGCTCCCCCATCGATTTTTCACACGGTTCTTATCTGGGGCAATAGTTTCAGAAAGTTTTTTTTTTTTAACTAATGAAAGTGGTGTCATTTCAGTTGTAATGCACACATCTGCCATTCCCTCTCTCTCTCTCTCTCTCTCTCTGCTGCGCATAACAGGCAGGTCCCTCTCTGGTTTTGTTTTCCACACGTTTGTTTCTTTTCTGCTGTTCTGTTGCTCTCCTGTGCTAATCATCTAAAGCTGCACTGTGCATGATTTCTGTTTAGTAATGCACCAATCTTTTCCGCACGCATCACAGCGTGAAACTACAAAGAATGTGTGTCCCAACCAATCTAAATAAGATATTGTTGTTTGGCACTTTTTTTCTGCCCAAATTTCATTTAAGTATTGGTTCTCTACCCACAAGGAATAATGGATCAAAGCAAAACACTTTGTACTAAACATCAGCGAGCAAGCACTTCTTTCCAATACTTTGGTATCTTTTTGGTATAAGGTCATAAAAATAATGATCTGGGTCACCAGACATCCCACTGCTTGTGGTTTACTGACATCACATAATTGCTAGGCATTGGAGTTTAACATTTTCAAACATCTATCAACAATATGCAAAGTTGCCCCGTCTTAAAGAGCTGATGTGGCCAACCACATGCATGAAATTACCCACATTTTTATATGGTAGCTGCTTATGTTTATTCTTTGTCCTTTTTCGTTATATTCTGCTCTGGTTATATCTCTTTACATTATGAGCAAACACACATTTGTAAATTATAGTGTCATCGTGGCCATTTGTATAAGACAGTAACTCTTCTTCTCATCTGCATTTAAGTGTAAATTTAGTCTTTGTTTAGCTGATAGACTTTTATTCCTGGATTTGTAGTGTTGCACTTTTGCAGTTTATGTGTGTGCGTATGTCCCCTGATCATCTCTTTCCTCAGGCAGTGGGCACTATCTGTGACTCAGTGGTCAGTCATGTGACCATTCAGCTCTGTTGGCTTTGATTGATGGTCACTAACAGCCAATCCTGCCGTCCACCATAGGGAAATATGGAATTCATTATTTAGTTTCCCGTGTGGGGTCAAAGGTTAAACTGAAACAATGATAAAATGGGGGGGGGGGGGTCGTTTGCTTTGGACCACGGATGGGGGAAAAAAGACCTCACGCTAACATTAGCAGCTGGCTTCTCTCACCTATATCATGTGGACAGTTTTAATAGCAGTAAGCTGAAAGAAGTGCATGACCGGGTGATGGAGGACACTAATGTTAGTCCTGGGTCGCAATATCTAACCCAGGTTCACAATCTTTAAGTAAACATTTCCGAGGATGCATACATTTGACCATATTCATCAATGTGAGAATTCACAGCTGTTGTCATGCAACCTGAAAAAAAGCTAAAGTATGGACATAACACTGGTGGTCTTTGTGCAGTAAAGTCATATGGCAGATGGTTCTTGTATATAGTTTTAGAAATTATACATTTATCCATCACATCATTTATATCCCACACCATTTACTGATGTATTATTAACTTAATAATGCTAATCATCCATTCTCAAAATCTCAGCTCTCAAATCAGAGTATGAGGGTGACCTTGTGACCTCTTTGGCATTTTCCTATTTGGCCCAATTATTAGATGAAATGACGAATTTGATCTCCTTTCAAAAGCAGCCAATTCAAAAGACCTCCATTCTTTTTCCATAATGTTTGGGCAGCCGGTTAACAAGAGCAGACTGGTGCATTAATGATGATAGATTCCACACCCAAGGCCTTTGGAGAACAATCACTCCCAGAATGCCATGCAAGAGGCTGACCTCCTGACCTGTCTCAGGCCACACAGCGAAGGAAATCTATAAGCAGATTTGGAGGCAGAAGTGACCAGTGGCCAGAGTGACTGGCCAGTAAGCATAGGAGCTTGTTTGCTAGACAAACATACTCAGGCATACAAGCCGCACAGCTGGAGAATAATCCCATTGGAGGCCTCTTAAATATCCGGACCATGTAAAATAGAGGGTCTCTAAGATATGCAAATCTTTTTAAAACCTAATGAAGCTCAATCTTATTTCACAACAAGCTGAATTTTGTTCCAAAGAGAGTGTTCCTTAGTGTTTCTCTGTGGGAAACTTGCCATCTTTGAACTCTGAGGGGATTCTATCTCTTCAGCAACCACTGTCACTGTGAAAGTGGCCTATTTCCTCTTTTTAGTAATTTCAGTCAGGTAGAATCTTCTTAATATTCACGCTGCTGTACTCTATTCTATTTATGCCATGTGGATAGTCAGGATAGTCACAATTTTTGTCCTGGTCACAGCAAAAATGGCAATTGTTCAGCATCTTACCGTTTCCTTCTGCCTCCAGACTTCTTTACAGTTAAGCAAGTTGCCTACAGCCACGCATACGTCTCTGTACAGTACGTTAACATACTCAAAATGACAATGTTAACATGATGATTTCATGCAGGTAATGTTTACCATGTTACCATTTTACTTCCGCTTGTTAATATGCTAATTTTATTGAAAGGAGAAAAAAAAGGAATTGGCACAAAGTGCAGCTCAGGCTGATATGAATGTCATTTGTTTTGTAGATGTTTGGTCGAAGTTGAAAACTTGACCTGGTGATGGCATTACATGAAAAGATTACCAGAGTTATTACAACTCGCCCTCCAGATTTCAAAAAATCTATTAAAAAGTTGCTCAAGACATTTCTTCTAAAACCTTGAATGTTAACCTCATGGTGGTGCTATATGAGAAGTCAGGATCGTTAAAGTCATGAATGCCTGTACAAAAAGATGACCTGCTGGTGGCACTATATGAGTCAATGGATCACGTAAGTCATTGGGAATGAACCCGTGGGGACCATAAACGTCTGTACAAAACTTCATGAGAATCCATCCAATAATTATTGAGATATTTAACTGAAATATTCTTGAAATCTGCTACTGTGGCTCAATATATAGAGGTGTGCATTTCTGTGCATTGTATGATGATTATAACCACGTGCTAAGCCAATACACTATACACTGGGTCAATATAAGTAAACCAGGCCTCACTGATGCACAGTATACCTGACAAAGCAGACGCCTCTGACAGATCACCCATTCTGTGTGCTGCAGCTGTAATTTTCTCAAACACCTGCCTTGACTTAACTATCAGCTGTGGTTCCTGTCGCTTTTTACACTTTACCCAAATAGGTTGGCAGTCTTTACAAGCAGGGTGATAATCCTACCTTTTATTGCTGCTAAGAAGGCTACCTCCACTGGCTTTTGCAGGAATAAACGCCCATGCCAATGCCTCAAGCTAAGGGCCCAGTGTAGTTTTTATTTTCCTTATTTCTGATGCCATTCAGGAATATCGGTGACACAGCAGGCATATAATAACATGACGCTTGACCCCTGCTATAAATATTTAATATACATATTTAGATTTGTTATTCCAATTAAATTTGAGAAGAAAAGGAATGGTTGGATGTGTTTACTGAAGCTTCCCTCTTTTGGCAACAACCTTGTTATTCACTGCAGATTATATCCTGCTGACATTAACCACACAAACACATGAACTTTGACACAATTAATGTTAGGATGTTTTTTTAAGGACAAAATATGGGTGAAACAAAACTTTGCCCATAGAAACTCTTTGGCCGGTTTGATGGCGACAAGCCAATGTGTGTATGTGTCTGTGTTTCTGTAGGGTTACATATTGATTAATCTCCTGTCCTTATCTCTCACTAAGGGGAGGTGGGGGAGGGGGTTTCAAGTGAAATCGTAAATGGGACCTTTCATAAAAGTCCATGGGTACAAACATTGTGCATTCAAGGACAAATTGTTTTCCATGAAAAACTGATAGAACGATCAGTTCATCACTGAGCAAACTTTAGTCATTATTTGCATTCAGAAAAAAATTCCATTGAGGGGAAACTTACTGATGTCTAGGGCATTTGGCTCTCGTTCAGTCAAATGGTGAGAGTTGATTTGTTTGTCCCCACTGGCAGTAATGTAGTTTGTTAACCTCACTGGTAGATTATTTCATAGCTTCCAAGGCTGTTGCCCACTGGAACAAATAGAGAGGGGAAAGAAATTCCCACAATAGATGAGGTTTCTTCCTGAATGATGTCATACCAGATAGAGAATCATGAAATTCTCCAATCTAACAGAAAAGAGTTACTGTGCTGTGAGGATGAACCCAGTTTAAACCCAGCAAGGGAAGTGAAAAACACATTCACAACATTGTTAATCATAGCAGGGAGTGTTGGAGTAGTCTTTTGGTTGGTACAATAACAACAGGAACAAAACAACAACTAAAAAGCACACGATATTGTGCTTTTACTGGATTCATGTTTCCTGATGACTTGTTCAGCTTCTGGGAAAATCCTATGGATGTGTCATCATGAATATGAGTATGACGATGATAAGTCGTGAAAATATGATTTCATTCATCCATGTTTCATGTTTACATAGTGAGTCACTGCTGAAACATCAGTCTCTTTCCTTTATGATATTAGTGAGTCATAGCAGCAGGCTGTGAAGAGACAACTTTAGTATCAGCAGAACAGACACATTCTCTTGTTGATCTCTTTGCTAGTTCTTTGTTGTTGCCGAGTGGGGATCTATACTATGTTGTTTCTATCAATGTCAGATAGCAGCTCGTGTCCATTCAGTGATGGCATTCCTGCTGGGAAGGACTTAGTGATTAAAGCAGACAGGTGTTCTTAGTCCTTGGAGAAATAAAGAAAGGAAACCATCAATGGCAACATGAGGCCATCATGGAGGAACATCCATAAAATAGATCATGGCAAGAAAAAAACAGATAAGAGCTCGAGGCAAGAAAGATCCAATCCATTGAGTAGAGAATCACTGCTGGCTGCTAAACTAAAGTCCACTTAGTGTGGGAACATTTTATGCATGTCTTTGGGGACACTGGTCACTCAAACATTGTGTAAAGGCCAATGTTATTCTCAGCATGTATTCGGGAAAATACATATTTATTTATTATTATCATACATACAATATAGTGTACTAAAGTAACAATGTGCACATTTAAGTCATCAAAAGTTAGAATCTACAAACTAACAGTACAATGCGTCAATTGTTAAAGTAGACAGGACAAAGATGATGGGATGTTAATTAATTACCGGGCCTGTGAGACCTAACTCACTACTGACTCCACACATAAAACAAATATTTTATTTAACCCAAACTTCCCGAATTCCCCAAGGTGCATTGTTCCCCAAACGCCTTATGTTATAGTTAGCCTCACAAAACCAGTGTAAAGTCAGCATTATGCTTCTGCTGAAGTGCTTCTTTGATGATCAAACAGTGTCTGAAACCTCCTCACCCCAGACCTTGTGTTTTCTACTTTCTGAAAATGACATTCACATCCATTTCATGCAGCAATTCACCAGGTGCTTTGACAAAGCAGGCGGGGACTTCTCTCAACTCTCAAACCCCATTTTTATTATTCATTACACAACTATTTATCTTATTTTTCAATGTAAAACTGTGTGGCCATTAGGAAAAGCTTTAACAGTTTAGCCTCCTCACGTGACCAGTCACATTGTTCAAACCAAACTTTTTTTTTTTCTTCTTTACACACTCACAGTTTTTGCATCCACTGAGGCTTGATAGAGGCCGTCAGTTGTAAGATGGATCAAGCAGAAATTTTTGGGTAGAGGTTTATATCATCGTGACGATAAGCTGTGCTGTATTTTGAAGTGAGCACCAACTCACCCTAGTTATTGAATTATTCCATGCAGGTCTGACAGTTAAGATGATTATGAAACATTGGTGAATAGATAATATGTGATGATTATAGAAATATTCCTGCTAATGTGGCACAATTCACTGATAAAAGGCTGATATCAAATGGCCCACTCAGTCTTTTCCTGAAGTACAATGTGCAAAACAAAATAAATATGCTAACTTTGCAAGGCTTGCATACAGTATAGTATTTATATATAACACCAAAAATATTTGTGTCAGCTAAAAGTAAACACACATCTGTGTTTAAAATCATGCACCCCCAACGGTGTAAAGAAGAATCTTCATATTAGTCGCCTAGCAGACGGTGGATAAAACTGAATGCAGTGAATAAGCTGTCAGCTTTGAATTAGCATGTCGCTGTATGCTTCTTGGCACTGGTGTCCCACAGGGCTCAGATTAAATCAGAAGTGTTTGTGTATAATTTCATCATATTACAGTGTGTCAACCCGGCGGCAGAACAGTGTCATCGTGGGAAAGCTAATTGGATTTGCTGGCTGAGTGTGCTGCAGCGCAGCCACTGTGGGTCTGTCAGGGTGGTGATGACACGTCATGCTGGACTGTGTGCGTGTCAGCAGCAGTGAGTAAAGGCCCCGAGCCCGCAAATATCATACGACTGCTGAATTTGTCACCCTCACATTACACCGCCGTCACCACAACTGTATACGCTTGATTTATATCAGTCTACTTTCTGAGAGCATGGTTTAAACCACATTTTAAAATTCTGTAAATTTGCTTCAACGTGATAATTTTGTCTGAGCGTGTCTCTGCAGTGTTAAAATTGACACTACGAACAGTGGAAGCATTGTATATTTTGAGCCTATTTAAAAACTTGACATGAGATTGGACTCACCATGCAGCTGTAAATAGATGAAGTCTTTGGGGGCACTGGCCTTGGGTGAAAGCAGCTCTGGCAGAACTAAAGAGTGATTTACTGTATTCACCACTTGGCCTGCTCTTTTCACTGAGAAATAGGCTAAACTGAAAGAGGAATAAATGTTGCTGAAGTTTTCCCAAGCATTGCTCAGATTCATTATGTGCATAACTTACTTAATAGCATTCCTTCCTTGTACACTTCACGCCATGCCTACCCACCATGCACTGCAAAGGCTTTATATGCTCCCAGTGCTATGGAAAGGCTCAGAGTCGGAGGGGTCGGCAGGGGTGGTGTTAGAGTTGGTAAAACATTTTTTTTTTAAATCCTGACATCGGGACAGTTTGAATTTTCTGGGTGGTTTTGCAGTCACAGTTGACAAGAACAGCTACACCAAAAGACAAATGCACTTTACGGAAATTCACTCTTCACCGGACAGAGGGAACATAGTGTTTTTGGAACATGAGCTTTTGGTGAGAAAGATTTTTGTTATAAAGAGTCCCCACAGCAAACAGAGCTGATTAATTCAGTCCTCCAACCCCCACCCCTGAAAATGATTCCCCCCACAGCACAGGAGCACTTGGGCATGTTTAGCGCAAATGTAATTACGGCCTCGGTAAGCGGCCAGCTTTTTAAAGAACCCCTTCTCCTCCTCTCTCACTTCAATACCTGATGATGTCATGGCCCTTTGTGGGGTCGCAGAAACTCCTCAAATCAACTGCCACTCATGACCTTTTCTTTCAATTTTTTTCTCTCTCCCCCCTTTGCCCAATTCTTTCTTCCTCTTTTTCTTTCTCTGGTTCATAACTGAGGTTCCCTTTATGGGTTGATCAAGCAGCCCCCTCCCATTGGCTCGCTCTGCCTTTAGAGCCACTTTATGAGAAACGCATGCCCCTGTTTAAATGTATTGATAGTGCTCATAGACGTCCCCGTCTTTTGTCCTCTTGGTCTGCTCAAGTCTAAAAAGTTCCAGAACATAGAAAAAGGACTCTGTATACGGCATTGTGCTGACAATCCCACCTCTAAAAATATTTGACTACAGACATATTGCAGTTTGAGAGACCAGAGCAATGCGGCTTGGAGAATTTCACCCATTTTATTGCCATTCGCAGTGGCAGAAAGGAATGTAATCTGGCAAACAAATGTTGTGACAGACAGCTTGTCTGGAGGATTTTATGGGCCGTCTGCGCGGTTGGTACATGGTTACACCAGGCCCCTCAACAGTTAATGCTGTATGGAAAGGTGCATTTACTTTTGTCGTACACATTTTTTAAAATTCATTCACTCTTTTCCTTCATGTAGCTCTTCAGGGTTTGAGAAGCTAATTAAAGTTCAAGCAGTGCACAATTTAACAAGCGCTACGCCAATAATAGGACAGCACTAATCCCAGACTCACATTCTGCAAACCACATGATTGACAAATGGAAATGTGTTCATTTTCTTAACATAGGCAACCAGCAGAAGTCGTGCATTGTCAACAAGCTTTTCAGTTTAAAACCCTAATTGTCCTTTCAATAGCAGATCTGATTATGTGCGCTTTTTCCCCAGTCAGTGTGATTGTGTTTTGTGATCAGTATTTTCATGAGAAGTTAATGATATTGATAACGCTCTTATTTTCCTTCAAAAGTTTTAAGTTCATGACAACGTCAAACAGATACATTTTGTTTAAAGCAGTAGTGTGTAGGGTTCAGTGGCATCTAGCGGTGTTGATTGCAACCTCGTCGTCTTACCCTCTCCTTTATAGAATGAAGGCTGTAAAATGGATGAAAACACGAAAGGCCCTATCTCGAGCCAGTGTTTTGTTCGAACTGTAAAAATATGGCAATTCAGCATGGTGGACTTAATTTCAAGTGATTATACTCAAATGAAAAAAAAGTTTGTTCCATTTGTGCCATATTCTGTAAATAGAGTTCCCTAAATATTACAAACTGGACCCTTTAAATGCAATAAAGTAACATTAATAGTCCACGTTGCCACTAAACAGCAACTAAAAATCCACTTCTAAAATCTCCCTCAATTAGCAGTATGACGAAAAAAGAGTACTCCTTCACTTATCCTGTGGTTAACTGAAAATAGAAAAATCACTTCTTATTAAGCAACATTAGTAAGAACTGATTAATGCAGTGCTGTTTGCTTTTTGAAATGACCTCACACAATGAGATATGAGTTGCCTAGTTACTTATTAACTATAAAAGAAATGCATCAGTGTCCTTATGGTCAACTTTCTCCGTTGACTTAAATAAATTTGTGTTTCACCTAGTGCATCACGTTGGCTACAATATGTTGAATCGTGTATCTATTCAACACAGCTCCTTTCTACCCTTTATATTATCATTGTACAACATAATATACAGTAGCTCGTCTTTATAGAATGTATACACAGAGATACTTTTCCACATACTGTTCATACTTTCACATACTCCATGGCATTTATTCATTTGTTCAGCTAGCACAATCTTTTATTTTTCTTGGTCTGTTGTTGATGATGATGAAGTTGGAGAGTTTACTGATAAAAACGACGTACTTGTCTTGAATTTTTGTTTTCTTATCTGAGCTGTCACAGTTATAACCAGCTCATGAGCTCAACATCCCTTAAGTAAGATTTGAGACTTTATTGGGAATTTTCTACCTTGCGAATATTGATGGATGGCTTGGAAATATACTCATTGGTTAATTGGAAGCCAAACCATTATAATAGAATGAATAGCAGAGAGAATAGCCATACAATGGGCTAGTCTTGTTACAAATGCTAATGTCAGGAGAAAATGAATGGCAAAGGCATGTGCTGCTGAACGGAGAGAAAAAACACAAATTTAAAATGTTGAAATTACTTCAAAATGACATTGTTTTTATCTTTTATACTACTACTGAAGTTAAAAACTGAAAAAGAGAACAATACAAAGTCTTGTTTGTGTGCATATCTTCCTTTTTCACGGTGCATTGATGTCTCATAGCCTTTCTGTTGTATGGTTCCTATGCAGCATTGACATCACGCCTTTCTCTTTTTGCCTTGTTTCACTTGTCATACAGACCTCAACACAAGATGAATGAATCACGGCAGAAGCAGTGAAAATACATGAAGGTTTTCTCCCCCAGTGAGGACTTTTCAGTGGCATACACACAGTTTATGTCTAATTATGGTTGTCAGTGTGGGAGAGAAATAGGGGAGGCATTCATTTGTCCTTTGGCCTGATTTTCTATCTCCTCCATGCTCCTCTCTTCATCTCTCCCCGTCCAAGTGATTACAGCACACTTAAATGCCTAATTGGCTTTACTCCTTATTAGCAATACAATTATACGGGCCTTGGGATTCTCATGTGTTCAGCCATCTGTAGAGAAGAGACACCATTCAGATCTATCCATAATTCAAACCATAGTTATTCTTCCACTGGCAAGCCCGGCCCTTTGTGAGTGTTGTATGGTTCTTATCCAGGCTTGCACGCCCCTCTCTCTGCTGTCTTTTGATCATTACCTCACCTTTGTCCTGAATTAATAGAAACCTTACAGATAACACAAACCATTATAATTTATTCGTTGCCCGTCTGTATCTGGTGGTAAATTTAGGCAGAATTCAAACTGTATTTTTCAAAGGAAAGAAAGACGATCTTTGTAACTAATCATGCATTTAATTTGTTACATCACATCGAATGTACAGTAGGAGCTACTATTTTTAGCTAAGCTAATAGAAATGTTTTTCTACAATGGTGAATAGCATAGAAGCACAGTTTTTCTTCTAAAAGATTAAAAAGCTTCACACATAACCTACACTACTGTACTTGGTGCACCAACAACAAGCCATTACTCCTCTATCTATATAAATGCCATTTGTTTACCAGAATATTTAAACTAATACAATAAATGAAAACTGAAAACTACTATCTTAAGTGGCACTCACTTCCGTCCCTCATACAAGGAAGTACAGCTGTCCGGTTGACAGTAGGAAGTTCACATGATCTGAGGGAGCTCACTGAACTTTGGCACATGTGATGGATGGATTAACTCAGCCAGGTATATTAGAGCACACTCGTAGAGCTTCATTATCTGTGGCTATATCTGAGCGCCGAGGAACCCGTCTGTCTGCCTGGGGTCTTCCTCCGCTGTAATAAGACAGCTCTGATAGTATCTAATGACAAGGCAGACACCCCGGTTCCTGATGCCATTATCAAAAGTGGCCTCATCAATCAGACGGCAGTGCGACAGGGGATGTGTGTGTGATGACAGGAAAGATCGGTGATGAGAGGCTGGAGTGGAGGAGAAGGATGGGATGATGGGTGGACTGAAGGGTGTTGGGAGTGTAGTCAGGAAGAGGCGGGGAGTATGTGGCTGTAATGAGGTGGCACACCTTTTACTCCTGACGACCCAGTAAGAGATGGTGATATTGGGGGCGTTGCAGAGAGCAGAAGAACAACCCCCTCAGTCAATTTATGTAGTCTGATAAATTGCTCCTCATCTTACATCTACAGAGGCACACTTAAAGTGGTCACTTTATTTATCAGCTCATATCATCTTTAGTCTACAACACTGTGGTTCACAAATAATCTTCTGCATTGTCACGTTCTCAACTTTACTGACAGTCATTACATAATTCAGAATTTCCATTTTTGCACAACAGGTGTCATTTTGTTTTATGAAATCAAGGCCAGCGTTGAGAAACAGGCGTTAGTAAATTGTGCATGCATGAATTGTTCGATTGAATTACGTAACTCCATAATCCTGTATTCGTTTAGTTTAAGAGCATATTGCATCCAAACTCAAAGGCACACTTGTGTTGCTCAAGCACAGGAAATTTCCAACATGCTGAATGAACTCTCAAGCACTGTGGAGGAAGGGGCTGAGTTTACGCTCACGCGGATTAACATGTTTGGAAATTCTAACTCTCTCCATCTGACATCTTTGTGCGAGAAGAAAAGCAGAGAAACCTTTGACAACGACATTTTTCACATGATCAGGGCTGGATGAAAAAGTGCCTTTGAAAGGCAGTGAAGCCCAGGAAAATTGTTTGTTGACCACACAACAACCATCGTATTGCGGCTGTCAGGCCTGCGTGGCATGAGGAATTCCTTTGGGAAACAGATTAATAGTTCATTTTCATGGCAGTTGCACTGAGAATGAGAGAAAGAAAAGAAATAGAGAGGGAGTGATGAGTGAAGACAAACAAAAAACAGGCTTTTTGAAATAGACTTCTTTTTGGTATCATTTATGATTTTTTTTTTCTCCTGTTTTTAAATTGAAATTTGTAATGCATAATAAAAGAATATTCATGTTAATTTTGTAGCCATATGCAAATGCTTTGCTTTCAGACAAACACCAGTCTGCATTTCCACTGCGGTTGCCTCGAATAGACGTTTTGTTTTTCCAACTTGACTACAATGTCATCCGGAATGCATTCTCAGCGACAAGGAAGTTTAGGAGGACTGCCGCCCCATCCTCGCTTTCCCATAATCTCCTGTTTTATTTTATCAGGGAATTGCTGAGGAAACAATGGTCTTCCTTTTCAGAAATGGTTTGCATACCTTTCCTGAATATATCTGAATTAGCATGGAAATAGAAACATGTTTATGTGTGCACCAAAATGAAGACAATTTGGAGTCTAACCCTAACCCTAACAGGTTCATTGTTTTTCTCTGAATTCATCAACCCATGGAAAAATATGAGAGCAATGTTGGATTTTTGGATGCTTATTTTTTTTTTATTTATTTATTTATTTATTTTTTTATTTATATTTTCTAATGCAACCATTGTAATATATGTACAATGAAAAGACACACTTATTAGTTAATGGTACACAGTTGGGAGCAGAAAGGCGGTTTAAAAGAATACTGGAGCATTTTGATCCTCTGTTAACAGATTTCATCTTTATTCTGCGTATTTGATTAATATTAGATGAAGACTTAGATGATGGTTTGTTTTCTTTAACCTGAAATGGATTTGCAGCGTTTAGGAATAGCACCAAATAATTTGTTGATAATCTGTGTGCTTGTGAAAGGGCAGAGACAGCACATTCTTTTACAGGTTGTGCTAAGTATTCATTTGCAACCAGAACATTAGTCCTTATTTGTTGCCTGTGTCACACTTTATAGCCTTGGGAACACGCTCAACAAACACTAACAAATCACTTTCCCGGGCCACCGTAGGTAACCCTACGGTAAGTAGCACAAACTTTTGTCTTTTCCCAAAGTTTTCACCCCAGTAATTGTTCTAAGTGCAGGTATCAATCAGAGCCCTTGCCATTTACAGTACATTATCTCCTACATTAGCTCTGCTGAATTATGTGTGAGTGCAGTTGGAAGCACTGTAAACACCAGCTCTGTGAGAGCGTATGCATGTGTGTGATGAGAAGTAGGTGTGCATGCATGTGCATACACCTTGTTAACTTGGACCTATGCAAGCCCATAGCTTTAGAGCCAGACAGAGGTTTGCTCCTCAATAGATCAAGGCCTCACTAATGGCATATGATGCCGTGGCGGCCTCAAAATGAGCCATGTAAAAGAGTGACATTATCGATCGTGCCCGGTGAGCGTGTGGCCTCCAAACACCTGTGATTTTAATGGCACGCTTACTTTTTCATGGTTGTGGGAATAAATCACAACGTAGCTGTGCTGTGCGGGATCAGGGGGGCCCCAGCAGTGTGGCAGAACGCTCCATCACATTTTATATTGTGTTAATAATGTCAGATGTATGTGGGGGGGAGAAGGCCCTGCATGCATTCATCACAGGCTCTGAGGTATACGGAGAGAGAGGACCGGACAGGGTGTCGGGCTGGGAGACAGACGCCTCCATTGAGCTTTCTGTCATTCCTCCACAGACTCAGACAGAGACTGTGGAGGATCTATATAATCTCCGTGCGACACAGCATACAATCTGTCTGCTCTGCTGCTCTCAATAGCACTAAATTTGAGCCTAGCAAACATTCGTCAAGACATATGCTTTTATTCTTGCCATCAGAGAGGTTAATGGGATTAATTCACAAATTCAATCACTCTGAGATGTAGCTATAAATAATTCATAGTCTCAATGGAAAGCAAGACTTTTGTTCATTAATTCTTTGAAATTATTTTCACTCTCTTTCTGTTTGATACATGACGTGCACAAAAAAAACATATTGAAATGTGCAGGAAAAATTTAACTGCTGTCATTTTGGTGTCTGCGAACAGAGGCCCATCAGCAAGAGTGTTCCTCTCACTGATTAATGCTGTGTCGAAGAAGACTGAGGAGATCATCTTACACCTTCTGCCAGAGCTATTCCAGCGCACCTTCCAGGAAACCTTCCTTAATCTGGTCAGCATTACCAAGAAGATTTTACTTATGCATTGAGCCTATTGACATGTCCTCTGACAAGGATAGAAATCAAGCCTAATTATAACAATTTACATAATCTTCCATATGACAGATACGGTATGTCCTTTTCAATCTTTTTCTCAGGCACCTGCAAAAATTTGTTTCAACTATTGTTCTCTCTTATCTATGCTTGTAAAAGACCCCTAATTTGTCCCAGCCTTTCCGCTCTTCAATGAAGGCTCTCTTCAAAAACAACACTACAATGTAAATCATCGTAGGTGAACAACAGGTAGTGAGCAAGCGGCACTGTACAATTATTACAACCTCTCCGTGCGATAACATGTAATCCACAGGCACCCATCCCTGCAGGCACTTAAAGACTTTGACCCCTTGCACTCCCTTGCAATGTGGTTAATGCAGATTACAATGGTCTGACTACTGAGAGCCCTCCTCACAGCTGCTCCCACCTCTCCCAGTCCGCACGGCTGTAATTTAGCAGGCTGGGACACTAGCATCCCCCTGCAAGCTCTGAAGCAAAGTCAATAGAAATTGGACAGAAACTTTGTTAAGAAGAAATAAAAATAATAATTAAGAAAAATACAACCCTTTAAAACCACGTGTCTCAGGGTGAGATGGAGAGGACAGGAGTGAGAGTGCACTGAGAGGAATCAAACGGGCAGCTCACTTTGTCAGACAGGAGTTGGCACCTTCACACTTCCGTCTCCCTCGCTGCCAGTGGCCTCATTTGAGCCTAAGCAGGATCAACTTCCATAACAACATTGAAGTTAACAACGTGTCACAGTTTATGATTTCACTAAAATGGTTTTTAAACCTTGAGCCAGATTTAAATTGATGCAAAGCATGGTAGTTACTTTTCATCATTAAAGGTCGCTTTTTTGGTACCTTTGTAGAGTTAGGAAAGGGGCAGAATAGCAGCAAAAGGTTATTTTGGACAGTCTCCAAGCCACGGGATTTATTATGCCTTGTCAGTGAATTGCTCTCTGTATTGAATATATTCGCTCTAAACTAATTGACCAGTATGGTGAGAGAGGCGCTGAATTAGGCAAATGGGCCCAGGATGTGAAGTTGGACTTGATTTATTACTTTGAATGCAACTCAAATCAATGGCTCAGCTCCCCAAAACCATTGCATTTCCCAGCTGAAATCATTGTTATGCTTAAGAAAAGAGAGATTATGCAGGCTTAATGAGTTTCAGTGGTTGAATGTGTTTGCGTGCCATTCAGGGGCGAAATCATATTTAATGGCTGACACTCAGTTCATGGCAGGTCCTCCTTTTTCTCAGTGGCAGGTCACCTTCGTCACCGGGAAGGTCCTTTCAGAGGGGAGGGCCAAAGATAGGGTCCTACATTCATGAAAAGAGGAGCACAAACGCTGCGCATGAGAAATGAAATGGGAGAAAAGCAGCTGATTTGCACACAGCACTACAGCTCAGCTTAGGGTTGGCTATAGGCCTCAGCCTGCTGACCTCACTGTGCCAGACTGGGACCTCACTTGCTTTTGGGAGACGCTTTTGTTTCTCCTGCTCAAGAAGAGCACTAATTTCATTTCAGTCTCGACAGACCAGTTGCCTTGGCTTCTAGGTGAAAAATGTCGCAGATCGCTAATAAATTAAGATGTTCTCTTTCTTCTGTCTCAGAGCTGTTTGTCCGAATGTCCCAAACTAAGCCCACAGTTATATTTTCACAACTGAAATCGCATTCATTTGCAAATCAACCCCTTACAATTACACTAAAATTCTAAGAGACTGATGAGGAAAGTAAAGGACAACTATAATTTGGCTTCGGCCTGACAGCATTGCCCTAAATTCTTGTTTTCACTAAAGTCCTCTCGTTTTGTTACAGGATAAATTTGTAAAGCCACTGCTCACAGAAACCAGCTGTTCTTTTTTTCTCAATATTTTAATTCACACTGAATCGTTTTTTTTAATGGCACCAGACGACAGAAAATAGCGCCGAAGTGACCCAAAAAAATGTGTAAAATGCTAAGGTTAATTTGGGGGATTTAGAGTGACTTGAAGAATATACTTAGTTGATTGGTTATGATTTAGCGAGAGCTTCAGGACAGTTTGCCTTGGTTATAAATTTCCATACACTAATCAATGTGACCGCTGTATTTTGACCCATTGTCAATAGTAATATGCTCTTATTAGGAACAATGCATTACCATGACCAGTTATGAGATTAACAGTCATTGGCTTACAAATGAAAAAGGCCATCCCAGCTTATTCCAGTTTAATAAGCACTGAATCCACTTTATTGATTATTCACTGCTAATATGCAGTAGCTAAAATCAATAAGCAGCCCAGCTCTCATTTCAATATAAATCCAATTATTGCTATTGCTAAAGCTGAAGAAATTAGTGAGGAAATGGATTGCCATGTAATTTACATTTGTCCATATACAATATTCTGGCCCTAACACTGGTCCTTGGTTAGTATATTTATAAGATATAAGTAAGTAATGTTCTTTTTTCATTGCAGTACACACATATACTCTCAGCTGATCTGTTGCTATTTTAAAGCTCAAAAGAAGTTAAACGTATGTTTGGTTACATGTTTGGTGCATGTCATTAGCTTATTTAGTCGAATCTTGACTATGAATGAACTGTATTTGATTTAATGACTCCATATGGAGCCATTTGTGCGGCGCACAGAATATAACAGAGACGCGCATAAAGCGAGCAGAAATATGCTTCTACATTCCTCAGTAGAATTGTATGAAATCCCCCTTAAGTCTCTCTAATCACCTGGTTACACAGAAGGCTGTTTGGTTTTTCAAATCATCTCTAGTTAGAGAGAGAAGTGAGGGAGACAGAGAGAGACATCATTACTCTGTAATAAAGCATCCATATGGTGTAAATGTTGAGCTGGTGCAAATCCCTACAGCTTAGCTGCAGAGCTCCCTGGCAGGGAAGGTCAGGAGTAAATGCTTCTGACTTAAGCATATGTTTCTTTTTCTGCCATTTATATTTCTGGGTTGATGACACGAATGGGAGATCAAAGTTACATATGTTGGTTGTAGGACTGTATAGGAAACCCATAACCCCGTGCTTTATGTTAGGACTTTAAATGTTACGTCATTATAAGAAAGCAGTTACTGCTGTATATCTCTGGTGGCAAAGAGATCATTGTTAATAGTGGAAGTTCTGGGTTTTTTGCTCGGTTTTGTTTTTTTTCTTTTTGAGTGCGTCCAGCTTGGTGGCAGTAATATATCCAAGTATCAGCAAAAAAAATTAAAAAATCACACATTCTGCTTGTAAAAAGTTGTTTTGATCCAGTCATATCAACAGTGGTATTTCCTTTAGAATAAAATCAATTTTGATATCATTTGAACGTATAACTTACAACTTTTTTAAAAACCATCTACTTAATTTAAGAAACTTAATTGATTTAAAATGTTTGTTATTCGTCCCTTTATGTACTGTTTTGTGTATTCACATACAGAAATAACATTAAAATATATGCTACATAGCAAATATACATATATATTTCAAGGAATTTGGTGGTATACATTATAATCTTATTGAAATTGCTCATATTACATTACTGTACTGCTGATGGGCCAGCTCTTGGCGACTTTCCATGAGATGGATGTGTGCTGCTTCTCCCTGTCTAATCACATCTTTCCATTGATTTTATATGCAATCACGGTACTTCTGAAATTCACTTTGCCTTTTGTTTGAACAGTATAATGTGCAGTATCGTTTTTTAGTTCTTCAAACAACATTTGTAAAACATCTTTAGCTAGAATTTTAACGCTATCAATATTTAAGTGTCATACAGGAATACATTTTTAATAGTGGATGTCATCTTTTACCTCATCCTCAACAGCCAGCATGCATTCTTTCACGGTGATGCCGCTGAATATTATTATTTAACTACCACAATGCATTTGTTGCAAATCAAACACATTTGTTTGGAGTTTGTAGATGCCGGTAACATTAACAAGTACTAACAAGTACTTGCCAGTCATGGCAGGGTTAAACAATTTTCAATGGAGATGTGAAGGAAATGAGATGGCTCCCATACATTATGTGTAGTTCACTTATTTTGTCATATATCAGATTTATGTATGCTGGGACATTTGGAGGTTGCCTCTGAGACGGATGTGGCACGAGGGATGCCAATTGACCAGATTGGCTTTAAACAGAGTGCTTATTATCTGATTATCATCTAACAGTGTCTGATACAAACTTTCCAACATCAGAATAGGGGCAGGGCGTAGATGTGAAAGGTAAGATAGGGGTTTGAATTTCTCTCTCTAGCTTCACACAACTGCTTCTGTCACTTTTTGTTATGTACAGCTGAGCACACAGCTTGTGTGCTGTTTTTCTCATTTGTTTCATCTTGCCAAGACTATAAAAACACTGAAAGATGCAAAATTCTTGGAGAGAAATCGAGAAGCAGTCAGGAGCAGACAGGAGGAGGCTTTTTTTTTTCAGAACAGGTACAAACACTACGGCCTTTAGACATACTGCAGTTGGATGATGCATTGTATGACTAAGTTCGTGTAAAGCATACCATTTAGAGGGCTCTAACTGTGCCCATAAAACTAGAGTTACAGTGTGAAATGTTCAGTATGTTTCTCCAGACTTTATGTCTTCATAATGTAATAGTAACATGTATTGTATATTGGTTAATGAGTTGGAAACATACTGTTAATGCCATCTTTCTTAATTGTAAAGTGATAACGATGTCTTTGGAGGGTTAGGACATTCAGACCAACAGAGCTGGGTGGGTGGGTGGGTGGATGGGTGGAACAACATAAGGTATTCCTTACCACTAACCTTATTTATCATGCACACACACACAGAGCACAGCTCAGCACACTCAGACATAACCCAGGCAATCTGTCCTTAATCCTATGCTCTCTTTGTGTGTGTGTGTACACAATGTACAGTCAGGTCTTCAGCTAATAATACCTTTCTTAGTAAAGTCCATCACTCAAAGTGACTGGGTGTATGATCACAGGCCTAAGCAGCTTCCTGTCAACTTATTGATTGAATAATCACCTGAAAAACTTAAAAGTAATATTGATATTTAAACAATGGACTACAATTTGGTAGTTTTTGGTGATACTAAGGGTTTAAAAGTGTTACAAAGGCATGAGCTCCTCTCAAAACTTTAGCTGAAACTGACCTGTTTCTGACCTCACATTAACAATGTCTAACACAACATAATGCATTCGACTCGTTTGAGAATGGCAATTTAATCACCGAGACTGTTAAACCCAGAGATTGAGTAAAAAAAGAGCAAAACAGGAATGCTGTACTTTCTCCCCATCCCCCAGTCTGAAGTCTTGTACTTTGCCAAACCCTTTTAAAGTAGACAGTAGTCACCCTGGTCCTGAAGGCTCTGCCCCTAATTACAGAGCAGCTGTAATTACAGAACCTGGATGGAGAGAGAAAGAGAGGAAAACCTAAATCCAGCCGTTGTAAATTTAGATGACTGCCTTCTGATGATACCTGTTTTTTCAGCATTGAGAGGTGCAAATAATCCCATCAAAGTGAACAATGGCTACACACCTGCCTCCTACACTTCTGTCCAATTACATGAAGCTAAACATTAGGTCTGCCTTCCTCCTCGCTCTCGACATTGACCTTACATTATCTGCACACTTAAGGCACTTCAAATTATGAGGTTCTGTAACTACTCTGCTCCTAATGAGAAGTGCTAAGATAGACCTGCAAAGTTCAGCAGTGGCGGCTGTTTTTGAATACTAGTACAAGACAACATTTACACAATGAATTATGATTCGTTAGCTGCGCATTAGAAATTAATAATGCCACCTCAAGCCACGTGATAAAAGCTGATCTGAACATCTTGTGTCACCGGAAAATTTGTGTGCTGTACTGGATTTATTTTATTACTCTGGCTGTAGTAATAAAGGTTGGTTTGAAGAAACAGGTGATTTGCATAAGTAGTGACTGTTGCTTTTCCAACTGACTTGTGTTGACTTGGTGATACAGGTGCAAGCAAAGGCCATCGTTGGAATACACTTTTGTCACATTATGTCACAACTGTGACATAATGCTTTTTTGTGTTTCTTCTCATAGAGCTTTGTGCGGATTATTCAGATCCTCATCATCATTCTGCAAATGTCTTCATCACAACTCGAAACCTGAAATTATTTGTATTGTAATTTTGAAATAAAACAACAGGCAAAACTTCAAACAAGTCATTAAATGTTTTGAAATATAAAGGGGCCGTGTCTTATCAATCATTCATAAAGTCTGTTTGTCATATTATTCATAAGTTGCTCATTTGCATCCCGGGGAGGAGTGTTAGTGTTAATGAGTTGACCTCAGAGGTCAAAGGTTAAGCTCTCTTCCAGTTGAGTTGTCAGCACAGCGGGGCCATTGTGTTTAGGAAGGCAGTTGGAGATAGAGTTGAGTGTTTGTGTGTGGTTGTGTGTGTGCATGTCAAAGAAAAGGACGCTTTGTTTTATGCGCATGTGTGGTTATATCTGTGGATATGCGTGAAAGTTTCTGTGTGTGTGTGTGTGCACTGAGGTACGGGTCACCAGGACTAAATGTGCCACTTATAAAGATCCTGAGGCCAGTGTGGCAGCATCCACCCAGTCAAGTGTTTCTCAGATCTCCCACCACACCCACATCATTCTTACACAAAAACGGATGAATAGAAGTCTATTACACTTCAGTAACTTCTTCTTTTGGTTAGAAATGTTAAGGACAAAACATTGATCCATTCAATATCCAAAGCTTGTCTTTTTGCCTCCATCAAAGTGAAATATTTTTAAAAGCTCTAACTTTATAACTTTATAACTTTGTAAGCTGTAATATTTTATCCTCATTTGCATTCCACATTTTTTCAAATAATCTATATACATTCTTTAAGTCTGCCTAGATTACTTTAAGCATGTGTTCCTACTGTACCTGTACTATTTCATGTAGGTGTAGTGTCCTCCCTCAGCCGCTTTGGCAGATATCCAGCCATCACTGGGAGTGATAAGCTGGATCAAACTAAGTAATTTAGTCAAATGCAGCAGTGAAATTGGCTGTTGTGTTTTGAGATATACCCGCTCATTTGTGACTCAAATACTCAACCTCCAATCCCTCTCACACACAGATGCACAAACACACAAGTTTACAGAACGAGTTCTTACACTTAAAGAGCAGAAATAACTAACTTGTAATTTGACTGGTTTTGTTTTAGCTTCCTGAAAGCACTGAAACAGACATAAAACTTGTAAACAGGTTGTATTCCTGCCCCCTGTGTGTGGGTAGTTTGGTTAGTAGCTCTTCCTCAAAGGCCACAACATTATTATTATGTTGAGGAAGCAGTCATCTCTTACCCTGGGGAGTACAATAGCTTGACATCTCTTTGTTGTTTTATTCCAAGAAACTCCAAGAGTCCTTTAGTAGGTCATAGTAGAAATAAAAACATAATCAGTCACCATAAGACCAAACGTCAGTGTAAGTAAGGTGCATCAATATGTTTCAAAATGGTAATTCTAATTTTTTGTTATGCCGATGACATTTTAAGCCTCCAGTGACTGCTGTAAAAAAAAAATCTAGTTTAATGTGTCATCTCGTCAGCAAAGGACCTATTTTATTGCTGGCAATCATTTCATAATTTCATTTTTTTCAAGTGGCAATCATCTTTGTTTTTTCTTCTTTTCTTTAAAAATGGGGGAAAAAAAGTCTAATTTATTAATTTTACTTTACTATAAAGTGAAGTCCACTTTCCTGCCTGCAGGCCTGTTTGCAGCCCCCTGCCCCTCTGAACCATTACCCACAGGCCATTAGGACCCGCTTAGAGTTTAGGTCTGTTTTTATTGAATGCTCTTTTACGCCTCTGCGTTTGAAGTGAGCGCCGCTCGGCTGTCATTTCCTGCTCTGAGCGCTTGCCGCTCACGACGTGTGTAATTAAGGACTGTGCCTAGCATCCCATAGAGTGGCCGGCCACACTACTGATGTTTAATACCCACAACCAGACACAACGCCTCATTGACAGTGCTATGGTTCACTGCTTGTACAATTACCCTGCAGGATATACTTCACATCACCTTCACAGGTACAAAGTGCATCTGCCCACTTTTCTTCATGTCAACCTTTATTCATCAAAGGCTGCTGCAGAAGCACATTTGACCATAGAGGACAAGTGGACTCTGTTGTATTGTCAACTATTATGCTATCCGATTAAAAAAAAAAAAGAGCTGCAAAGTTCAGTGTTGTAATTATCTTTTTCAAAGTATTTATGTGTGGGGGTGGGGGGGGTGTCTTTTTGTGTGTGTATGGATGCACGTGTGTGCATTTTATAAGTGCTGAGGGTTAAAGCGTTTAGGCTGTGTAGATCCCATTGAACACAGATGTGTTAGATGTTCTTGCACCCCTGCGATACCTTCTCCATTTCACAACAGAGCGGATGTTGATAGGCGTAACGCAGTTAATATTGAGGACAATTGTTACCCAATCTGCCCTATTACAAAAGAAAAAGTTAAAAAAGAGGAAAATAAAACGTGACTCTGTAACCTGTCTCTTCCTTTCTCTGGTTGTGATTAATGAAAGACTTGATGGGCTCTCTGGCACATTAATTTCATAGCTCTATGAATTTACTGCTGAGGCCTCAGGCTGAAAGAGACTTTTTAAACAAAGGTCAAAGTAGAGGACTTAAGTAGGTCTGGGTTGTGTGTCACAGCTGGAAATAAGGTCCTGGGATTTTTAGTACTTTATGGGCCCGTTGTGGAGCTGATAATGTGCATTGTGGGAGAATATTCCACTGAGAAAGAGGTTAAAGATGAAGGGACAAGTTAAGGGGGCTTGGCCTTCATGTAAAGAGCTTTAATGATAGAGCAAATTATTCTGACTATTACAAACAGAAGACATGCTATATCATCAAAGTTAAGAAGTGATCGCAGTGGATTGGAGCATATGTTACTGAGAGAAGTTTGTTGTATCATAAATGGCACATAAATGTATCAAGTCTATATATTTTGCTGCACACAAAAACCAAAAACCTATAAACTCACACCCACACACATTCATACAAACAAGGCCATAGTGTTTCATAGGTTTAACAGTGTATTGTTTCTGTGTCAGCCAGAAGCCAGTGTGTGTAACTGTTTCTGTCATGGCTGACAATTTGATAGTTTTTCACACTTTGGTTTGCCAAGGCTTCCCATTTTTCTCCACTCTCCCCATTTCCGCACTAAAGCCAACTGAGGTTTACAAATATTGAGCCTTAATCCTTGGGCCTCAGACAGCAGGGCCTGCTGTGTGGTGCTCAACAAATGACTGAGTGTTCATGAGTGAAATTAGTTCAGGGAGGCCTCTGTTTCCTCTCTGTGTTGATATAGGGGCAAATAAAAAGCTGCGTAAACGTAGAGCCCCAGTTTGTGAGTACCCCAGTGAGTTGAACACCCACTGATATGAAGCTAAATGTATTTTTGGAATGAGTTTTATATTTCTTTTATATACTTCATAAGGGTCTATTTCAGTCATGCTGAATAGTTGACATATTTCAATCCCTGTACTGGGAAGAAAACCTGTATAAGAAAAAAAATAAAAGATAAAATACTGTCATATGATCTTTGAGCAAGGCACACCTAATTTGTTCTAATGGAGCTGCTAGCTGTGAGCTGTGATTATGCTGAAGGGCTCTCAGTTATGGAGCAAAGTCGTAATGAATTACTGATGATTATCTTCTATAGATCCTTAATGCTACAAGTGCAGGTTATGTACATTAAAGTAACTGTTAAACTCATCCCAGACACAACCGCCAATTTCATACATTTTTTCATACATTGTTTTGTTGAGGATATCTGAGTGGAAAAGAAACATCAAATACACATGCTTATTTATGACAAATGCGTTTTGCAGAATGTATAGCTCTTTAACAGCAGTTGTGTCCAGATTGCTGATAATGTGGAGTCATGTTAATGCTACAAGAGCCAAACCTGGATGCATTTTTCCCAAAATGATCCATACTGAGCACATGAAGAGAGCAGTAGTGCTGGGATTTATGTTTTATTAAAGTTGATGCCTGTCTTACCTTCTGGTCTGTACAACTTAATGAAATCTATATATATATATACTCAGCACACACAATCATAGACAAAGGCATACGTTGTCCATTGTGTAGCTTATGAACATCAAAGTGCTTTATTTTAAGTTAATAATAGAACATAATCCGCTGATTTAATGTGTTTTAAGAGTGTTTACCACACACATGCATGGATCGCCCACATTAATACACAGCACCACCTTTGCACACAGCTTCAACAGATGTTTCTGAGATACCCGGTTCCTCTCTTGCACTCCCCCGTGTGAGACCATCTGTGGATTTTTTGTTTTGTTTTGGGTTTTTTTTTTTTTTTTTTTTTTTTTTATTTGTTTGATTTCAGGCATGGGATTCACGGCAAGGTTGCACACAGGAGGGGAGTTATGATGTTTTCCGTCTTCTGATACTGTATGTCCTGAACAATGTGTGCTCCAAAAAATAAATATTAATCTATGTGCAGACTTTGTTCCCAGCCAGGCGCTCTGTGTATATGTGTCTGTGTGTTCTGGTGCGCAGTGTGTTTCTGTTTCTGGATCAGGCCCAGCTCCAGCCCCATTATCTCTCTGTGTCTTTGTATGTGCTGATTTATTTCAACAGTTCTCTTTTGGCCAAGCGCTGGGTGCCTCCTCTTTGTCAGCTCCTGTGTGAACGCAGAAGCCTTTGACCACCTTTGACAGTGTGAATATTTTAGCTCCTTTTAATATGCAGCCTGAACTTTTATGTAAAGATGAGGAGTGTGGGGAGGGTGGGGGGGGGGTGGGGGGGGGGGTGATGGGAGGGAAGAGAGGGGGAGGGTTTAGTGATGAGGGGGTAAGGGGTGTTGTGAGTTAATGTTCCTGGAATTTGACATTGATGGTATCAAGCACAACAAAAACCTAAATTTGAAAAAAACAACAAAAAAAAAAACATGTTTTGCCTCCAAATCTGACAAAATTCACAATGAAGCAAAACTTTCTCCCTTTCATGTTATTTGTTGGTATTTGTAACAAATTCCTCTAGTGGTACATGCAGACCTGTTGACTGTACATGCTCTTCTCTGGCCACAATAACACAGAGCTTCCCAGAGCTAGTAGGTGCCCTGGTATTCTTTGATGCCAAATTGTCAGGATGTTAATTTTGTCAGTGTCCTCGTGTTGATTTCACAAAGTTGCAAATGAAATGAGGCTTAAAATAATATTGTAACGAGATGTTGGATTAATTAGTCTCCAGAATTCTTACCACAGAGCCTTTCCTATCAAAAGAAGATAGAGCTAGCAAAACTTACAGAGTATAAAGGCTAAAGTAATTTATTGAAATATTAAATAAATGATTAAGCTTTGCTGTAAAACTCAGCCTAGGATTTTTTGCTTCAGTGAATTATTTTGCTGTGACATCATATGTATTTACTCAGCATGTTAGTGGAGATCGAAATCATTTCCCAGAATCGTATATTTATTTATTCTTGTGCACATTATTCAAATAAAAACAAAACAAAAAAAGATCCTGATGGTGTTTTTTTTCTGAGCTTTGACCTCACAAATACACATGCATGGCGCCCTTCAGCGAAGAACCAAAGTTCAGCAATTGGGTCTTTGATTTCTAGGAAGCAGCAGTTGGAGTGCTAGTCCAGCCTGTCGCTGAGCGGCCATTTGGGGCCAACAGCAGCACTCATCTCCTCAGTTATTATTCTGACAGTGTTTGCTCAGCCTTGCTGACATATGTTTCACAACTTGAGACGGTTCTGTTTTAATCTGCCCAACACTTTAAGATGTGGACACAGTCACTGGTTGGATTTATTAATCCAGCTGGTGTTTTTTGATGAGAACCCCCCCTTCCTCCCCATCCTCCCTCATTGTCCTCTTCTTTTCTTCCCCTCCCCTGCCCTTCTGTCCTTCACATTGACTTTAGCATCAAACCTATGGGCCGCTCTTAACTACAGGGGCAGGCAGTAGAAATCAAAGCCATATTCCTGATATTGTTTACCCAGCACCGGATGTAGTGAGCTGCAGGAGATCAGCTCAGTGGAGGTGTTTGAATGTTCAAAGAGGACTGGTGTCATTCATTACAAACAGGACAAAGATGGGACAGACTTGTTTCACATTTGAGTTTTAACAACCATTTAAGCCTCGGAAACTGACGCAAGCACTTTGCCCCAGTTTCCTCAGCGAGTATGCGAACATGAATCGGTGTGACTGTTTGGCAGACTTGTCGACCTGTCAGTCCACTACTACAATGGATTCAACAGGACAAACAATAACACAGACAGATACAGTGGAGATTATAGAGAGATAGACAGAAGACCTCTGCAACCAGACAAGATGGACATGGGAGGGAGTGAGGAGCAGATTTGTATGAGAAGCAGAGGGTGGAGGAGGGGGGGGCTTGGTTGTGTCATGGCAGGGGTAGGCCAATGGAGCGGAGAGGCCCTCATGCCCCCGCTGATCACAACAGGGGATTAATTATGTCAGCATAATAAGTACAAATGGTGATCTGAACGTGGAATTAGCCCCCTGAGCAGAGGCTGGTGCAGCGCGCAATGGAGAGGAAGAGTGGGTGGTAATGGAGGGGGGGATTGTCCCAATTTGTCCCAGTCTGTCTGTGCAGGCACAGGGGTGGAACCTCGGGTGGGGTAGCTTGTTGTCTGTTGGGCTGGCAGGCTGACTGGCTGGCAGGCTGGTCGGCTGAAATGACTGTCTGGGTGGGTGGTGGGGTGTCCTGGTCTGTCATTTCTGTTATGATTTGCATGGATGTCAGTCTCAGTGGCAGTGGGACAAGGCTCTAGCTGAGCTGGAGGCGCTCCGCTGTTCAAAGTCCCATTCATCTCCAAGCATCCTCCATCTCAGCCTGTGTCCAGTTCGAGGCCTCTGTCTAAGAGTGGAGCTCTGTCTGCTTCGGTCGGTTTTTGTAGTAATAGCTGTAAAAAGTCACCATGCACTTTTATTTTACATTTCTGAGCAATATTAAAAGAACTTGTCCCTAGTAAACAACCCAGCAAGTATTTCCTGTGTTGTTGTGGGTGAGTCCAAGCTTTGGTTATAACTCTGTTTCAGATCCAGGTCATGTTGCCCCAAGTCTCAGCCCAGAGGCAACATGACCAGCAGTATACAGTGTTCATCCTCAGCCTCCCTGTTGTAATAGCTGTTGTCCCTGCAGGCTCTTTGCCTTCAGAACTTGACTTGACCAGCTCTCTCTCAATGCAACACATTCTCAGAGCAGTAATGCAAACAAAGCATGCTGGGCCAGACTGTAAAACACAAGGGGAATACAACAGAGGTGAGACACATTTATTATTGTTTTAGATTTTGTTTCAAAGACTAACACTGGGTAACCGTCAAGCAGAAGTTGTACTGGGAATTGCAAATGTGAAAGTTTGTTTACATTTGTAATGGTCCGTAAACCTGATCTATTAATCTGTTTGGGGGTTATGATGTTTTAGTTTTAATCAAAAGCATCAAAGTACTTGTGATATTTATTTTCTGCAACTCTCTTTTCAGTAGTTTTCGTTGCTGGTGGCGGAGTCCGTCAATCCCATGCTGAATTTAAATTGCCTTCAAGCGTAAAAAGATTCACAGAAAATGAAGCAACATGTAATCCAGTCTGTGTTTTTATCTCACTGACATCAGCCTCCCTCCGTATTGTTCACTCTGTACAGTTAGTTAAATAAATAAGGATATTACCTCCACAGGTTACATTTCTGGACAACCTGCAGCACACATAGACACTGGACGTCTTTGCAAAGATTTTGGAACCTTGGGAGGATGGAGTATATGACATGTTTTTTTTTTTTATTATTATTATTAATTTTTTGAAAAATCAATTCTTAGAGATTATTTCTGACAATGGACATATTGTGAATATTCTTACATCATCATTGGAAGTAGATGCGGAGCTCTCTTGCTAGACAAACATTAGCATCAGGCTGTGTTTACAGGAGGAGCAGGACCCCAGAGCCAACTTGCTTTGAGTAAGTCTATGAAGCTTATAGTGGCTGCGTCTAGATAATGATTCCGCCTCTGTGGCAGCGTGGCAGCTTGGGGGGGGTTGGACATATGCAGACTCAGGCCCCATAAATCCCTGCTCTATGATGAGCACTCTGCTTATGACTTATGGAGCACAGAGGCGGCCAGTTAAGACAGCCACTCGTAAACATGTGGCATGGCCGCCCTGACGGCGCTGTCAATTTTCATATTTCATCAGTTATTGGTCCAGGAGTGCTGAGTTATATCTCCAGCAGACTCTCGTTAAGGAGGGCTCTTTAGCTGCTCCTGCTGGCTGGCTGATGAGCAAGGGAGGGAGAGAGCAAGAAAATTACTTAATCAGATAATTTTTCAGATAATTTGTAACAAATGTTTAGTAATATGAGTAAAAAGAAGCATTTTGATTTTATAAATAGTGAAATTTCTTTTTCTGTCTGACATTCAGAATCTTAAGAGATTACACCTTTGCAGTAGTGGCACATCTTTGCAAATGCTCAAAAATCACACTATGACATTATTTATTCTAGTTTATTTCAAATGAATTCAAAGTGCTTCAAATGATATCTATAATATGGATACAATTCTGTATTTTTGATAATGAGGAACAACACCAGACCTCTTATGATGCTTTGACAAAGTCGTAAGTGTTGAGGTGGATGGTAGGACGTTGACTCTGTAAGTACTCGAAAAGGGGCATTATTATGATAGATGTATTTTCTGAAGATGTTGAAATATGTACTTCAGTATTTTATACGCACATAATATCAATGTAGTGGTAACTGGTATTGTGTTTGGGTGTGAAAACAGGCTTTTAAGTTTCAGGTTCCATGACAAAATATGTAGAACATAAATTTTAAAAAAAACTGAGAAGACTGCAGTGGGTGAGAAAAACTAAAATGAGAAGATGATGGCCTGCAGACAAATAATGTGTTGCTTCTTTTCAACAAATTTAATTTTGCACCACCAATAGTCATGCCTGTGAGTGGGTGTTTGTGTGTGTGTGTGTGTGTGTGTGTGTGTGGTGAATTTAGACGTGTTGATCAAGTCACATTTGCACCAGATATGATGCAAATGTTGCATATTTCTCTGCCTTGGAGAAGAGCTGCTATTTGAAAACATCCAGGAAGTAAGCTAAGCAGAAGTTACTGTTTAACACCTTCAAAGTGCATTCAACAAAAGAGGCAACATCTCATATTTTGTCTGACAAACTGTTCAAAACTCAAAGATATTTAATTTATTATGTCATACAATGAAATTGCAGGAAATCCTCTCATTTGAGAGACCATTCCTTTTGAAAAAGCAAAACACTTCAGCTACCCACCCAAACTCTACACCCCCTGTTGCATTTGTCAGGAGTGTTACAAAAAAACTTGGTGTGCACCACAGAAAGGACATACTTTGTTTTACCCTCAAATATACCACTTCACTTTGCAACAAACATTCTACATCAGTATCAGCGCAGTGTGCTTCTGTGTGCCCCTGGCTGGCTAGCCGTGACTGATGATGCACACTGAGTCACTCCCCCTCCCCCCAGGTGAGTAAGACTGCATGTAACTTACTGGAACACGCTCTCCAAAAACACAATGGAGGTCTCACTCAAACACACACACACTTATAACCATGTAAACCATGCCCCTAACTAATGACTCAACGGGTAGTTTTCCTCTCTTCATCCCCATCACCACCCTCTGAAACCCAAAATAACCCCCAGTGTCCATTGGACCAGGTGCTCTTTAAACACAGTGAAAAGGATTGGAATACCATGCGAACATTCATAGCCGAGGTTGTCATCGCCTTGATCAATGAGGAGGCTTTTGTATACACAGACATAAGAGATGATGTCAGCTTGGCTACTAGTCTATGACGACATTGTAAAAAATATCATCATTCAATCTTGATGGGAAAAAAATACAATAGAAACCACACTGTTACACAGTTTCTTAAAGATTTTAAGCACAATACATAGACAAATATTATTGGATGTTAAATTTAGGACCTTGGATTACACTCTTTCCAGTTGTCAACAAAGTATTATATTATCTATTCTAGTTAATTTCAAGTGAATAGTCTACTCTAAATGAAGAGTCTAATGTTAATTCAGCTGTAGTGCTTTAGAGCATGTCTGCGTTATGTGGATACAGTTCCGTAATGAGAATTAGATTAGATTTTATTCAAGCTCACTGAGATAAAAATTGGGTATCAAAATGCCTCTTGGCGATCCACTTACAAAGGCACACATTGTGCTTCTGAGAGAAGAACATACAGTAAGGCCATTTCCTCTTATTGACGCTCTTGGCAAGTCTAATATTTACAGAAATGTTATGGCTTGACAACCCTCAATTAAACTTGTCATAACAGAGCCCATCCAAAAGAGAGACAGGAAGGAGGGGATGCTATGAATGATGTCAGCTTGGCGGGGAGGGAAGGGGGCACGGAGGCATGTAAACAGATGTTCTGAGTGTCTGTGGGATATCGAGCATGCCATGTATTTGTCATGTTATCAGGATCACAATGTGTCTGAGTACAGTGGGTACACAAGAAATTTGACCTGGTTAATTGGTGCCTTTAATGTTAAAAGACGATTACACAACGCAGGATTGACATACTGAAACATGCCCTCACTAACAGAAGAGACATGCTCCGTGACTGTAGACGAAACAAACACAGTGCCAGCTCCAGTATAGCAGCGTTATGAGTTTTATCTCCTACCTCTGTTCCATACAGTGCTGTGCACCTTGAGTCTGTTTGCAGTTTAATAGAACAGAAAGATCTTTAAAAAAAAAGGTTTCTGTGGTAGAAGTGGGCTCATTCTGTGCCATTACACCTTCTGTTACAAAAAGGCGCCTGAGTGATCGGATCCGAAACTCAATCTTTTATGAAATGGCATTTGTCTTCCACTATCAATCTGTCCATTTCGCTGCTTTGAAGTTGATCCACGTCTGAAACAAAGCAGAGCTCACTGAAACAGAACGCGGGGGAGAGAAGGGAGAGAAAGAAATCTCTTTGCAATACATGTCTGAATTATTACAGGGAAGGAAGTATGTAACCCTAGCCAAAGATGTGGAGTGCTTTTTTGGAGTCTGTGTAAATGGATCTAGTCAGAGGTGAAGAGAAAACAAGTCTGACCCCGTGCACTGTGCACCGGGGAGGTCAGCGTGTCTGTTTGGTTTTCTGAGTCTGGACCATGTGCTCCATTTGAAAAGGGGGCGGGCCATGCTGACGTCGTAAATTACAAGGCAGGCATGGTTAGAGGAGCCTGCCAGTATGTCTGTATCTACTCCTCAGTTTGCGCGTGCACATGTGCAAGTACGAGACAGCGTTTGTGGTCCCCCTGTGAACCTGGTCACCCACTGACTGCATCTTATCTCTACTGGCTCAGCAGAGCTGCTCTGACCCACCAAACTGTTCTCCCAGCCTCAGGCAAACATAACAGAGTCCAACTCTAACGCTGTCTGATTCACAAATATGATTCAACATGGAGATGACGGGGCCCCTTAAATGCCATTTACCGGGCCTTGGCATGGTGATAATTGAAAATGTCAGTAAAAGTGCTTAGGAGAAATTCCAGCAGGATTATCGCCCCAGTAACATCGACAGACAGAGGGGTTGTCTCTGGAGAGCACAAAAGAACTTGTCTCCATATCATAAAACCTGCACTGTTCCCCTGCTTTTTTTAATGAAACTGCTGCTATGCCAATCCTGGGAGGGGAGTTAGAGTAACATCTTGTTTTTTTGGTGGGAGTTGGTGATGTGTGTGTGTGTGTGTTGGAGATGATGTCAGGAGGAGGGGGTGTAGTTGTGGCAGTTCCCCTCCTCTCTCTGTTTCGAAAGCCAGTGTTGTCGGTGCATCATATAAAAGAAGATATACAAGCAATTCACATGCAAATGTTGAGGGTGATTTAGAAAAGAGGGGGAGAAAGGGGAAATGTGCTATTGAAAGCCAGTGGAGGGAAGGGGGGAGGGTGGTGAGGAGAGAGAGAGAGAGAGAGAGAGGGTGGAGGGGGGTCACATTAAGCGTTGGCGAGGGAGGTGTGAGGTGGCTGCGCTGTGAAACAGAGAGACATTTGTGTAATCTGGCTTTATGTATCACCACTTCTGAATAATAACATGAAAAAAGAGACTTACCTCATCTGCCTGGTAGAGCCAAGGCATAAATAAAAGGGCAGAACAATGGAATTACTATTACCCCAGCCTCTGCGCCGAAGCTACATCACCAGTATTCTTTGGAGCCACTGGCAAGAAGATTAATGTTTTGTTAAATATCAGTGTGGGAGCATGTGAAGAGGGGAGAGAAGAGGAGGAGGGGGGTTGCTTACTGGGTCTTCTAAACTTAGTCAGCCCTGGCTCTCTTTGTAATTATGGTGTGTTGCTACGGATGCGTCCCACACTCTCCCTTCCTAAGTGTTAGTCGAGCGTTGTTATGGTACCAGATGCATGTATTTGTCGAGAGGATTATGGGTAATGTTCCGTGGCGTCTGATTGGACATGTGTGGCTTGTTGCACTCTGTTTTCATGATGCATTCCTTGGCTTGCAGCCCTCATGGCAAAATGTTCTGTGTTGCTGACGAAATGCACTGAGACTGGCTCCTCTCTGTCAGAGCACTCAGTTGTCCGTTTTCGTCAATAGCCTGTCCACTTTGGAACAATCCCAGTTTTAAAATTGATGAATAAGGGACTATTAATTGGGTGGGGAGGGAGGTTAAATGTTATATTTCAGTATTTGAAGTTGCATGACCCTCACCAGCATTATTCATATTTTACTTGGACCATGCCCTTGACTTCCTGCCAGCCTATCTCAATATGATACATTTATTTTTTTGTTTTTTAAAGTGAAGGAGGAAGCAACTTTTGGTATAGATAACATTATAATATGATGAGGAAGAAATAAATCCCTGAAAAAGAGACGGGATTGTTAGCACGACAACCACCATTTGTGACTACTTGATTCCTTTTGTATTTATTATGCAAGGAAATGTCAATATAAATGTGGGATGTTAAATAGAAGATAAGTCAGACTACCCTACACTCAACAAAACGAAAAGAAAGTCCTCCCCCAATAACTTGTGTACACTCCCTAAATGCAGATCATTACCAACTCAGTATTATTTAAAATCAAGGCACATTTTTACTCCATCTTAACATTCATATTCCTGAACCGTGTAAATAACAGGCTATATTTCAGCAGCACTAGGCTTCACAGTTGCATCCATTCTCACATATGAAACTGCCCAGTTCAACCACAGACCTCTACTGTTGACCACAGAGCTGCACTGGAGCGGTTTGGGGTTTAGTTCCTTGTTCAATAGCACCTCAACACTATTTGAACAGGAAATTTTCCAGTAATTTCCAGTCTTTTCTAACCTCTGGGCTACTGTGGTCCCCCATGCGTTAAATATCATAAGAACACAGAATTTACTCAGACCACAAAAACCGACAGTCAACAGTAGAGGCTGTTTACATAACTAAAAGTCCTAGGTAACATTGACAGATCCCAGCTATCATGCTCAGGTTTCTTATAATCAGTCTTTAACGCAGAGATATTTTTTTTTACTTTGCCACCAGCACCAGCCACAAAACCTTTTTTTTCGTTTTTCTGACGCAAATGTGAGTCACATGTAGTCATATAATGACTTTCTCCTCTCGTAAAACGTAAACAATATACACGTTAAAGCTCCCACACACAAACACACGTACACACAAACAAGTGCGGCAGTTCTTCCTTTCAGAGAAAGAGGCCTCTGATTTCAATTTTAATGGCATTTGCATGTGTGTGTGCATTTGTGTGTGTGTGTGTGTGACCCGACCAGACATCCTACCCCTGTGTTAGTAACAGGACTAAGGGGGTGAGTGTGGGGGTAGCGCACCCACAATATTACACACCCTCATAAATCTATGGCCCCTGTAGCATTTATGTCGGTGGCCTGTGATCTAGGGTGATAGGCATGTCCGGACATAACCGCCCTCCCTCCTGTGCCTTGACTCTTTTCTCTGTAGCGTGTATGAAAGAAACAAAAGGTCAGGGGTGAACCTTGTCGCTTGACAACGGGCTGACAGGCTCAGTTGCTAAGGGGATAGGTGACAGGGTGGCACGGACGTGGGGTGACAAGGTGATGGCATGAGGTGACAGAAAAGTTACCAGGTGAGGATGGAGGTGAGTGACGGCAAGTGACCGACTCACCCGAATCGCTCCTTTCTCTCTTCTTCTTTGTCCTTCTTACTGTCATCCTTTCTCTATCCGTCCAACTCACACGTCTTAGTCTCACTAGCAATCACACTCCGTCACACCTTTGAACTCATCCTACCTGACTTTGACAGCAAATGTGTGTGTGTGGGCTTTTTTGTTTGACCTGGTGTGTGTGTGCAAACATGTAAGTACCTGTGTATTTACACGTGTCACATGTTCAGTCCTACATATTTGTGGCTGTTTTTGCTCTAGTTAGACCTTTGTTATATGATGTTTTTTCCCCGTTCCCATGCACTCTTTTGAGCTCTTTTGTGTGTGTGTGTGTTTCACAGCAGTTAACATCCTTCCTGTTTGCTCTCTTAGCTCTGAGTCACAGCCGTGACGTGCTGAAACAGCCGTGGGGGAGGCATACATACTCCTGTTGGCAGTTTAGGAGAACCAGGGGGAGGAAATGAAAGGTACTCCCCTCATTTCATACACGAGCAACCTCACACACTGACTCAGCAACCAACCATGGCAAGTGTGTGCATGTGTGTGTGTGTGTGTGTGTGTTCATATGTGTGGTTAGGGCAAGCAAGTGCTTACATGTGACTATGCATTGGTCTACATATTATGCCTTCTAAGAATAACTTTGCATGGTTGCACAAATTGTTTGAGATCAGCGGTCATATTTGCACAATCTGCAGTGGAGCAGTGTGTTCTCAGAGTATCGGGGAGACTTTATTCAGCCGACTACGGGAAAGGATTTGACCTGTCTGGCCCTTCACACACCCAACGTCTTGTTCAGTGCAACTCCTCCTTGCCAGGGAGGTGAGGGGAGACACAATAGCAGCACTCATTGACCGGGTTAATAAGTATTCTGTCTTGGTCCCGGTCAGATGCTCTTTACCTTCTAATACACTGTCTGTGTGTTTCAGTCTTCAAAGTGTCACAGTGACCTCATGTCTGCCTCACACAGCTTTTGTAAACTAATGAATGACAGGGGTTCGGGGATTCTGCAGTGTGTGTGGGAGTGTGTGTCAGTCAGTGAATTTGCACATATATAACTTCTTCCTCCTCTAACACTCACATCTCATCTACACTTTGTTCTCTTGTTCTCACACACAGTTGTGTGTATCTGTATGTGTAGCAGACAGGTAGATTTGTGTTGGTAATGCTGCCAGCCTTTTTCCCCAGGTCATATGGGGCATGTCACTCTGCACTCTGTGTTGGATTATTGCATGAACTGTTTTGGCAAAAACAGGCTTTTGTAATGTGGGTAAAGTCACTAAGCAGCTTCTCTAAATGTACCAGTATGGATCAGATAACATGACAGAAATAGCTGTGGAGTGCTGTCTAACAGAACAAATACAAAGAAGTTAATTGAATATATGCATATGTTTATTTGAATATTATTTGAATCTGATGAAATATCGCAAAATAATGTTCTGAAACACAGTGATTGATTATTTGTACCGAATATAATCAGTTGACAGCTGACTGTGCTGCACTGCTAGGTACTTTATTAGTTTATTATTGCTTTTGTAATATAACTGCCCTGCTCCACTGACTTTCTTAGCCTTTGATCCATAGAGGCTCAAGAAGAATCAGACTTTGCCATGGATGAACTCATCACCCAGATGTTCACATCCCACATCATTGCTTTCCATTCACCATCGCATTTATTTTGTATACAAAAACACTCTTTTCCAAAGTTTTTAATATGCAGTTCAGCCTAGTTTAGACGATGAGGCTAAATGTATTATGAACATTATGGAGTTTTCACAACAAGGAAAAAAACATTACACCCAAAATTTTGCTCTAGTCTTATGTCACAATATCAGTATTCATATATCACACAGATTTCCTCAGCTATTGCTACTACATTTACTGTTTTTTTGTTTTTTTTGATGTATATTACCATATTTCATAAGGTTTATAGGATGAAGACATGCTAACCCAGATAAGTGCTTTATTCAGCTGAGCCCTCGGTATGTGTGTAATACAGTACTATCCTTTCTTACATAATCTGCTAAACATCTACTTTTGCATCAGGAAATGTAGTGAAAAAGGAAGAGAAAATAACTGCAATCCCTGGTTGCACAACAGTAGCCAAATAGTCAAGTCAAAGTTATTAATAAAAAAAAATCTGTTTATTCATTCTGTTGTGATTGAATTTGCCATAATGGATTAGAGTCTTGGCTACAAGCCAGTCACACATTTTCCAATATGTTATAGCAGTTGTATTGGAAATGATGTTGTATGTTTCAGGAAATGCATATTGATATTTCGCAAACAAATGGGGACCAGTCATGTTTTCTTGCTACACTTTTTATGTAATTACCTTTGAAGGTATGTGACATGTATTCTCTGAGAACAGATGGTGAGGACATCAGTCAAATTAATTAATTATTCAAATCAAATATTCATGTTCATAAAATTTGTGCTGTGTCAGATCAGGGATTTTGATTCGCTGTGTGTAGAAACCTACATTACTGCACTACTGCATGTAATTGTTTTGTTATTACTACCTACTGTAGTGGCCACTATAGTAAAAAATCTGTAGCCTGCAGCAACTTTCATCTTGACTGCTGTTGAAAGGTGTTCCTTCAGGTCCTGGCAGCATCCGACCTGGCAACCATCAGGTGTCCTGGCTTGCCCTGCTGGTTTGCTCTCCAGAGCCAGAGGAGAGTACTAATGCAAGAGGGACATAAGCCATCAGTGTCAAGGGAGGGAGACAGGATCTGCTGCCATGTCCTGCTGCCGCATGTTGTTTGTTTACAGGAAGGTGCCATTTGGCTGTGTGTGTGTGTGTGTGTGTGTGTGTGTGTTGCTAAGGGCCATGGGCCTGGATGAAGAGATAGGGCCTACTTCATCCCTAATGACTATTGAGTGTGTCTCACAAGATGACAGCCTGCTGAGAGCACCTGGCTGGCACTTCGCACAGCCCCGCGCTCATTCCTCACGTTGTAGGAAGCCAAAAAGAACAGTTTTATATGTGCATGTATGTGCAGCTCACACTGAGTAGCCATGAATCAAGAGGTCATGTGATCCACTCTCTAATTGTCATGTTTAAGTCTCTTCAAAAGAAGAGATGGAAAATTCCAAACCTTACAGGTCATGCGCTCAGGCCACCAGACCTTTTTGTTTGCTCATGCAAGACTGAAAGAGGTAACAGTCTATGTTTATATAATTTTATAGCTTTTCATGTCTGGTACGAAGAAGAAAAACAACATTTGCCTGCAAGTTAGTCAGTGATTTATGTCATGTTTGGACAAGTATGAACAATCCATCTTTTTACACACTCTTAATTTCCTTAAAAATATCACTATTATTCCACAGAGAGGAATGTCTGTCTAAATCAGAAATTTAATGTGTTGGTTTAGCGCATGGTAATATAATACAGCCCTTTAAGAATTCAGTCCCTAATATATTTGTTTCAGATTTATGATGATAGCGTTGTTGTTTTTTTATAGAGGTGTACAGTAGCAACTGTTAAGAAACTCATGAGCGTGTAAAATGTCATTTGTTTTTAATTTCATACAGCAGCCCACAGAGAGCTTTGTTACGGGCTTATTCCAGTAATCATACTTGTCAGAGCCCCTCCACACTGCCAAAGTATGGGTGAGACACCTCGCAATTACTTATCTGCATTTTGTTGAGACGTTTATAATTCCCACAACCTAATACAGGAGCATCGACTCAAATTACAGGCTTTGAGTTACACGGTGAGAACTTATTTATTGTGGCACCTTCTCTTTCTTTGCCGGTGTCAGTCGACTACAAAACCTAATTAGTGCTTTCAGCTCGACACCCATTAGCTGAAACCCGATCCTTGGCCTGCTGGAGAAAAATAATTATGACATTCCTCTTATAAATCATTGGTTATGTCCTAAGCCCTTTCAATGGAAATATGATTTCCCACTACAAATTGTCCAACCTGTTTTATGTTCTCCAACACATAATTAAAGCTGTGGTGTGCGAGAGGAAGTAATTTTGTTCAAAGGCTTTTGGCAACAGCGGTGCTATGTCTTTTCTGCTTGTTTAGAGAACAGCTACTGGCAAACCTGGACATGTGAGCTGTGTAATGGATTAGGAACAACAGCAGCAACATGTGTGAATAACCTGTATTTGTCAGTCAGCCAAGAGACATGGGAAATGAAATACATCATCGAGTGGCAGGGGTGATCTGCGGGTCATCAGGTACAGCGAGGGCCACTGGCAAACTGTTTTTTGACTCTGAAAAAATGTGTCCACACATTAGGGCTGCCAGAGCCAAACAAGTCTGCTTTATTCTCCTGGGGAGGTTGGCTTCAAACCACAGGTAGCCATGCGTGACCCAGTGAACCCAGCTTCACTGAATGAATTCCACAGAAGAATATGTCCAAAGGTAAACTTACATATGTTTGACATGTATTACGACAGCCTAAAATTATAAGTCAGGGATGATAACAAGTTGAATGTTCCATAATGGTTGACTTCATATGAGCTTGGTGCGTATTAAAGTGCTAATACCAAAGCCACTTGCATAGCTCACGTAATCAAAATAAAAATACAACTGGTTATTCATATAACTAATTAACTTTTGTTCCGCTCATCCTGTATCAGATTTAACTGTCTGCTGGAATTTCTGTTAGTACTTTTAATAATACTAGACTTATAAACTCAATGGAGAAAAGCATCCGCACACTTAATTCTTCCTATTGTTTCCTTCACCACAAGAGAAGCTAATTATCTTTTTTTTTTTTTTTTTTTTGGAATGGTGGGTACACAAATAACACTCACATCATAGACGTTTAGTTATACTCTTTGGTTATCCAAAGTCCACACCTTCCAGCTAATCAGAATCAATATTTCTATCTTACCCTGTTATAAACTGGAAATAATACACATAGGAGCTATCTATCTATCTGTCTGTATGTCTAAATACCGCCACATGGTCAAAGATAAGTGCATAGAGTTGGCACTTGAGGATACTTGGGTTTAACCCTTCTTATTGTTGTAGTGTTGTAGCTAATCTCCTTCATACTTGTAATCCTCCTGAAGCAGGAACATTAACTTATAGTGTCCTGTTTATCTGCGCCCTTCCAGGCAGGGAAAGGTTAGCCCATTACCCTGCCAGTGTGTGTGTGTGTGTGTGTGTGTGCGCTGTATACTGTATGTGAGGGGGAAGCGACAGCCTGCACCAACGTCAGTCGGCCAAATACATGTCTGTCTGAGTGCCTTCCAGGGGTCATAGGGCAAATCTTGTGGTAATCTGCTAATCTAATTTGCTTGCCGTATTCACATGATCTGCCAGGCTGCAGGACAGCCATCCTCTGTTCTGAGACACACAAACACACACACACACACACACACACACACGTATGTGGGCAAAAGCATACACACAAGCAGGCCTACCTACCGTTAGGACCTTTCTCTCGCGACAAGGTTTGACTCGATGACACCAGCCTGTTTGATTCCATTTAGGCTTGAAGCAGATTAGTGAAGGTGACTCCTGAGGGGGAATGCCGCTGCATAATTGGCAGAATTTATAAACCAATTAAAAGCACATTCTAAAGAGCGCTATTCTGAAGCTATTATTAACTCCGTGTGATGGGATAAACAGAGGCCCACTGATGAAATGCGTGCACACTTCCTATCATACATGCAACTGTACAAGTGCGCCTGTGTGCTATTTGAATTTAATATGATCTCAATCCAGTGGTCATCGACAAAAGAGTTCCTGTGTAGGTAAACTCTGACTGACCCTGTTTATGTTCAAAGTCATACATGTAGACAGAGCCACAACATATTCGCTGTCTGATAACCTTCATGCTGAAACATGAAAGAAAGTTACCTGCTTTTTATATTTCCTATGAAGACATAAACATAATTAACCACATCATAGCAAGCAGGCTGTACATTTTGCATTTCAGGAATTTATACACTCAGGCAAGAGCTTTGTACCTCGCTTTAGGATACTTTAACATTACACTTAGCTGGACTTAATCATTATGGGGCAGTCTCTCTAATCCTTAGCCCACCCTGCCACCCTGTCTGTGCTAACTAACATGCCATATATGAAAGGAAAGTACTGAGTACATGTGGTTCCCATGCAAACATAAGATAACAACCACATCATGGCTGGCAGGCTGCACTGTGAGTGTGTGACGTGCTCTGTAGCACCAAAGCTGAGGCTTAGGAAGGGACTGGATCCCATTTCCCAGGCTGAAGCAGGACCTGAGGGCAGAGTGTGGAAACTGAACTAATTGCAGGATATTGGTCCTCGGATGATTAGAGGAGGACATGGAATGCCTGGTCTGTGATGCAAGCAGACCAAGGTGAGACTAATGACGGATGCATTTTTTTACGTCTTCAGATAAGTCTGTATCCTACATTGGAGCCCTGCGGCATTGTGACAAGGAGGGCAGGAGTAGAAAGGCTTCCTATTTGTCCTGAGAGGACAGTTGTAACCACTTGTTGTGTTCTATTAATTCCATGCCCATTTCAAATTCCTAACTGGACTGTATTATTATACAACATTCAAACTATACACATCAATTTTTCTAAGTATGTTTTTTTGCAACAGATCCTGACTGGTCACTCAACAAGCTGATATGTATAATTCTTTCTTAAGGATAAGTGATGTGTCCAAAGAAAGACAGTAGGACTAATATCTGACTGATACTTGATTTTTAACCAGTATCAGTATTTGAGAGCCCAATAGCAATACATCTGTTGATATTTACATGAATTAATTAACATTAAGAACACAGGACTTCTGGTAAAGATATTTTAACCACACGTATAGGAAGTTTGATAGCAAAAAAGTTTAAAACAATCTAAATCTGTTTGAGAAGAGTGAGTACTCGGTCATTTACCTAGGAAACCTAGGTAACCTCTATTACCTAAATCAAAATTGTTCACGCCCTCCTGCCCCTCAATTTTTGTCAATCATTAACAATGATAGGGGTAATAACTAATATAAAAGGATACAAGCTGAATTTAAGTGAATGTTCAGTATATTGGCACTCCAAGGATGACCACTAACCCAGTTTGCCAAACATATCACAGTAAAAATGAACTTCCATTATTTTGTTTTTATTGAGTCAGTGTATTTTTTTTAATTTTACGTGATAGAAGACATAAATGTTGCAAAGATGGTTACTCAGGGTCCTTTTATATTTCAGCCAACTTAAACATCGCTAAAGAGTACTTAGTGAAAGTAAATAATATAGACGCATAGATGTAGAATGTTCCCTTAATTCAACTTAGGGTGTCAACGTCTATTAACAATGGCATACATATTAGTGATTTGTAGAAACAAAGTTTAATCAACTACTGATTTTGCTTTGTGCTGAAGACCAAAGGGGGGTGATTTTAATTTAAAGTCACATTTTTCTCTCTTACTTTCATGATTGTTTAACTTAGGTCAAGTTTTTCTGACGGTTACATAATGTGGATAGTTTTATTGGTATTCTTCTCCATTTAGTGTTCAGCTGACATCTGTTCAATGAAATCATATCTGAGCAATGCAAAGAATCCTGCCTATGCTCGAGTCTGAAACAGAACAGTAGCAGCCATGACATGTAATTCAGATAATAATACAGAAAACTACATATGTCCTAACCCCTGTGTTTTATTATAGATGTCTCAAGCCGCATGCAACAAGTGGCAATTATTTTCCTTTTGTATGATTCAGCTGGCCCAACTACTCAGCTAAGCTTCACTCAGTTGTTGTTGTCGTGTCCAGAAATGTTGGTAATACTGGACAGGAGGCATTTTGGAACGGGTGAAGTGTTGTAGTCCCTCTGTGCAGACATCAACCCTTTGATTCTGTGTCTGCGTTTAGTAGCCCCCTTTGTTTGCAGTGTTTGTTTGATGTTACTTTAGCAGAAAGAGACAGACACCATTGAGTAGTGGGAGTGCTGTTCTGCTGCGTGCCATTCACGCCTGCTGTAGAGCGCACAGAGTCAAACACAACAAGGGTAGGCCATTGTTTACCAGTGGAACTAATCACCCTGATGGCACCTCCATAAATCCCCCTCCCTGTCGACAGTGATTGGAGTGTACCTATGTGTGACCATGGACAATACAAATGCGCCAAAGGCAAATAGAATGGGGGTGCACTGAGGCAATATTTAGCTTGGCCAGATGGCCGGTTGCATGCAGCAGGCTTCTTAGCCCTCCACATCTGCTCCTTATGATGTGCCAGCAACTGGGTGAGTGTCTCAGCTTTACTTGATAGGGCTTTCCTGTGCACCCATGTTTGTCCCACTGCAGAACGATGTCTCCTCACTTTAACCTGACTGCTGGAGGATCCCTTCCCACACTCAAGCACTCTTCTGTTTTTCCTTCCACTGAGGCAGACTCTTCATATTTCTTCATGACTGAGGCATCAGTGCAGGGCCCAGTCAAAACTCCTCTTCTCTGATTTCTTTATAATCCTTGTCCTGGAAGATGATCACATTCAGACTTGTGGTGTGGTCCTCTTGCATCACCGGTGCACACACACAGAAGCTTGCTTTTGCAGCTGTTTAATATAAATTCTGTTCAAATATCTTTGTCCAGATGGTTTATTTTTACAAACAATACACAGGGCTGCATTCCTACTGAGCCCCCGTCCCCACCCCTTTACTGTCTAACTAGGCAGCTTCACTTCAGAGGAGCAGAAAGACAGACACTATCATGCAGAGTGTGCACAGATGGTCCAGTGACACTGCTGTCATACAAACAGGCATCAATAAAAAAAGATATATACACATCCATCGGTATGGATACATAAGCCATTCATTTTCAAAGAAGGTGACATGCACGTGCACCCGCAGACAGATGTGCAGAGAAGAGAAAAAAAATCATGTATATGGATTTTGGATTCCAATGTGCTTATTTTTATAGGATACATACCCATTTGTCATAGATCACTAGGTTTCTAAATTATTTCCAGATGACAAACCAGTGTTGTGTTAATGTCACTGATATTCAGTGGTTGGGCGTGTCTGCCCTCACTTCAACCAGGCACACACTGCATAAAAAGTACTAAGATTTATAATCTTAATTTATGAACACATCTACATACTGTTTGGTCAGGTGTTACCTGTGTGTCCATTACTGAGGCACTGGATCCACATCCAGAAGTACTGTTCTGTAAAATAAAAGTGATCATCATGTTTAGTCCTCAAACCAATTTCTAACACTAGATGTATGGGGAAAGTTCCTTAGCCCAAAGAAATTATTCATTTCTTAATGTTCATTTATTTATGTTCATAACTGAAGCTAAGACAATTACCCAATTAATTGTTTAGTTGAACACAACCAAAACAACCAAAATCAAAAAATTGAACCTCACTTAGACTCTTGAAGCAATCAAAGATTAATCAGTTGATCAAAATTATTATCAACAGATAAATTGCTAATGATAATAATAGTTTCAGCCCTATTTCTAGCAACATAAACAGAATGTTTAATTGAGTCAGTCTGTTTGAATAATAAAAGAAGATCAGGGTATTAAGTTGGAACATATTTAAAATTCATCTACTGGAAATCCAAGAAAGCCTCCTATTTAACATTTTAATAGCACAAATATTAAAATTCAGCATTTGAGGTCACTGACTTCGTCTCATCATGGTTGAGACCTTTTTTTCTGTCTCTAAGAAACAATATTATGAATTCCATCAATTGGATGAACAGCTTGTTAGGGCTGATTTTTTTTTTTTTTTTTTTTTTTTGTAGTGTAGGTTCTACCCCGACCCCCACCCTCACCTCTCCCCAGGCCTTACTGCCACATCCACTGCACATCCTCTGCTCCCTTCCGGGCCCCAAGCTCTGGAGCCTCACAAAGGAGCCCTAACAAGAGAGAAGAAAGAGCCAGTGCCACTTGGACGGGATTACATCCCAGTAAGATTCTTCAGTCCTCTTGGCCAGCCGCCCCTTAACCCTCCCCTTCCCTGATTAGAAAGTGAGCAGGGAAAGGCTGGCTGGATACAGAAAAAGGGTCCACACATGTCCAATGAAGTGTTGCGCTGTTGTATGGAGTAGACTTGCTGAGAGTCGTGTCAGTCTGGTCTTATCAGAAATCCTGCCATTGAAGTAATTGTAAAGTACATAGATTATTTTTAGTGCATGTGCAACATTAAGATGAATAATGAATAAAAAAAACACTTAAAATAATATATTTTAGTGTTATTGAAATTAATGATCTTTGTTCCATGGGATACCAGGTTACTCCTTAAATCCTGGTAATCCGTTTTAATAGACACAAACGTAAGACCAATTTTTAAAATATAGTATCTGCCCCCGTGTAAACGCCAGCCCTAGTTCATGCTCTGACATGCCCAAAATTCAGTCTGCAAGGGGCAATGACACAACACCTCTCATGAATTACCTTATCCTCTCCAGATCTCTAATACCAAACTCCACCCTTCCTGTCCTCAGATCTGACCTATCTGCCTCCTTCTTTCACAAGATGTTCCAATTTACATACCTTTAGTTAAGTGATTGTCATCATCAAATTATTTGACTTCAGAACAGTACAAATATAAAAATAGAGACGGGTGACAAATTAAGGAGGAAAAAAACATCAATAAATGAGTGAAGAAACATATCGAATTCAGATTCTGTCACACGGTTGCAGTCTAAGGTGTAGTTAAGACTTCAACATCTAGATCTATGAGAAGATCTACGTGACAATGAAAGAGTGTTCATTGTTGGGGCATGGATGGCAGGAGCTGGTCACAGATCAGCAAATTAGCAACTCTTCCTCAGGTGACTGAGAATGTCATTGCAGGACATGATCAGACTGTCAGCAAGAACAGTCCGAATAATTATATAGAAAGGATATTATAGAAGGGCTGCAGTGCATAAACCCCTCATTAAAAAGATGAATATATATGGGTGTAGATGTATATTTGGGAGTTCAGTGGTGCAAAAATCATAGGCACCATAGGTCTATAAAGATGTGGAAAATAGTCATATGGTTTGGGTCAACTTGTCTCCTTAGAGGGTAGGGTCACTGCAAATCAATACAAAGTTGTTCTGAGTGTTCACCTTTATCCTGTGATGAACCATTTCTATCCTGAGGGAAGTGGTCTCTTCCAGGATTCCCTGGAGGGGCGAGTATAAAAATGACAGTCACCAGATCTCACAGTCACCATCGCCATCATCAAACTTTCATCAAATTTTAATTTGTCGTCCGTCTGTATATACCAATATAAATAATGTTACGGTAACTGTCCTAATCACTACAGAGAGTGGTGGAAGCCCAGCACAGCACATCACTGGCAAAAGACTCCCAGCCATACAGGACATATTTCATTAACAGTGTCTGCAGAAGACACACAGCATCATCAAAGACCACAGCCACGCACCTCGCAGACTGTTCTCCTTGTTACCGTGTGGCAGCGATACAGGAGCATGACTGCACACACCACCAGACTGAAGAACAGTTTTTACCACCATGAGACTTCTCAACTGATTATCTAATAGGACTGCTGTCTGCTAAAGTATGCACTATCAACTATGACTGCTGCTATATTCTCAGGACTGATACTTTGCAATACCCCTGTATACACTTGTCACTGTTACACATAATCCTTCCACATTTGTACAGTGTATAGTACAGGTATACTGTATGGACTTAGACTTATACATATTATATATTATTCTGTTATATTTCTGTTATATTTTATTTACATCACTCAAGTTTTTACATTACATTTTATTGTATTTTGCTTCTTTTGCTTATTTTTTTCTTCTATGTCTAGCGCTGTTATTACAACTAGCTCTTGATGCTGAGCTGACCAGAAATTACACATTTCATAGTCAAAGAAATATCAAATAACGGAAAACAATACATTTGGAGATTCAACTACAGACCGAAGTGCCTGTAAAGAAAGATACTTTTTGCAGTGTGGATTTCTGTGATGTACAGCCAATGAGTGTGAGTGATGGCCTCTACGTTTCCCCTTTTTCACCACCTGAGCCCCATGCCCCCTCCAACTGTGGCGGAAGGGGTCAGGTGACAGGTGGACAAAAACCAGTAGCTTCAGAGTAAATGATGCATGCCCCAGGATCAGTAAATAAGAGGCAAGGTGCCATTAAAGAAGGGCAGCTTGCATAGCTGCCATTCTTGCTGGGCTGGTGGTGATGTCAGGAGGTCACCTGGCTAGGCCCACTGTAATAAGTGCAGCATAGTGTGTGTATGTGTGGTCTGAAGAGGCACAACTAGAGTGACAATCATTTTTTTAAGTCATTACATTTTATAATAACTAATTTTTTTTATTATTATTATTTACAGGTCTAATTTTCCCTTCAAGATAAATGTTTCATTTTCTGGATATTACTGAAAATATCAGCATTGTTTAAAATTTCAGAAATGGGTGTCAACACAAAGACTGACTTAAAAGTCTGTGGAAGCCTTTGTGTGTGTGTGTGTGCATATACATATATGAATGGGTATGTGTGTGTTATTTGTGTTGAAGTGGGGGATGGGATAGGCTGCTTGTAACTGCAGAAACTCACTGATGTATGTTGTTGAAGTAGTGGTCAAGGGCCATGACACATTCACACAAAAAAAACCCCCTGCACCCAAGATAAATGGAAATAGCTTTGGGGCTGATGGCATAGACCAGATTATAGTTGTTTGTAGATGACGGCAGTAATAGCCGCTATTCTTTTGTTGTGTTTCTTGTCTCACTTATCTTCCAGGGAGATGCCTGACATAGTCATTTTAACTGTGAGGAAGGTTAAGTAATTCCACAAAATAAAACTGATGGGTTAACCACCACATCCACCTTCAAGCTTTTGTCACTGCCATTAGTCATTACATTTTTATTTTTCACCTCAGCCAGTGCAAGAGATGAGCTGTTGTTGTTGTTTATGAGAAGGCGGTATTGTTTAGAGACCCTGCGTCAGAGCAGCTAACCTCAGAGCGGAGAGCGAGAGAGAGAGAGAGAGAGAGACAGAGAGGGAGAAAAGCAAAGTGGGGTGGGGGGTGTTCTGGCTTCCCTCAGGAGCTCCATCGTTCATTGGAGCCAGAGAGGCAGCTGCTTGCTCACCCAGCCAGGGCTCCCCTTAGCCAGGCCCCGCAGCACTTCTCTGCTCTCCTCTGGAGCTGGGCTGGGGACTGACGAGGCCTGGAACTCCTCCGCCTTGCACACTGCAGCCAGGACAGCAGCCGCCAAGCCAGCAGGCCAGCCAGGCAGGCAAGCCCCCTCCCCAGCTTCAGCTCTCAGCCAGGCCCCTTTGTGGTGCTCCACTGCCCAGTAATTGATGCCTTGCACTGGGGATATATTTAATCACCATAACAAGGAGTTGGTAGGAATAAAATGATCTTGTAAAGGCGCTGCAAAGCTCTCCGAACAAGCTGGATCAGAGTTTGTGGGAAGCAGAGCGCAAGATCTGAGACTATGTGTGTATGGGCATGCATGCATTCGTGCACTTTTGTTCTCTTGCGATTGCACATGACTTTTTAGAATCGGAGACACTCACCTACGTCCTCCCTGTCTCCCCCGTCTACCTCTCAGCCCTGACTCCACCCCAAAAACACAACTGCAGGCCAACAAATTTCATTACAACAGCCCTAAACTGCACAGTTTTAGAGCCTTCTAATTATTCCTCTCTCAGATGTGGTCATGTTGAGAAAGGCCGTAAATCAACAGAAGTAGGAGTGCCAGGCCTGGAGCTGTGAGAAAACTGGAAACAAATGATCTGCCCCTTCCCCTACTCTTTCCTTCTCTCACCATCCCTCTTTCCAACACCTTACCTCTCTGTCCACCTCCTTTGACTTTTCCAGAGACAATGAAAGATGGAAGTGAAGAACTAAAACAGGAGGATGTCTGGAGCGTGTGGTCCGGTGGGTTGAGAGCCGTCCTGTAAGACACTGAAGTGACCTTAATCGGTACAATGAACCCTCTGCCTTTGTCGGCATCAGCTTAGATGTAGACATTCTTTATCCACTTGCTGCTGAGCAGCTCCACTGAAGCATTTGAGGGTGTAGTGTCTTGCTAAATAGCTACGCTGGTAGCTGTGATGCAGTGCGTGGTGGTAATATGGCCAGCAGACAGCTGAGTAGTACCTGGGACCAGGTCTGTCTGTCTGCTCTGCAGTCTGTGACTGCCTATAATCAGCTTCTTTAAAGGTTCCAGCCAGTAATTGCTCACTGTAGCCCCAAGATAGCAATCAAAGAGATGCTGAACTCCATGCTCTCCCTTTCTCTGTTTCTCTGTCCTTCTGTCTTTCCTTCCTTTTCTCTCCCACTCCTATCCTTTTCTGCTACTTTACATTTGGAGACACTGTAAAGAAAAAAACATCTTAGCATCTGTTTTTTAGTGTGAGTGAGGGAGGAAAATCAATTCAAACTGAATTAATGGCAAAACTGATATTGCTTTGAAGAATGCCCCACCACCCCACCATCACCTCCCCCCTCAGCCTCTACCCTCCCACCCACCCCCGCTCTCCCGTCTCTGTCCTGGTTGCATTTTTCCCTGTTCTCTGTTCTCTTATCTTTCAACAATTACAAGAGCAGTCTAATGGCCCTTTTAAGTTGCCTGCCAGCTGTATTTGCAAAAAAAAAATAATGTCTTCTTCATCTGTGGGCAAATGTAGCTGTGTTGAGGCTCATTCTCATGTAAGGATCGCTGATGCCTTTCCTCTGAAGTCATGATGAGGGCATTAAAGCTGTTTGTCTGGGCACGAGATGTGAGTGGATTCATGAACAGATCTCATGATGTTATGTCAAATCTGTCAACCATCATAAGATACCAGGCAGCTTTTGATGTGGTATGAATTCCTGATATCTGAAGCTGAGGCGCTGAATGGTGAGCCAAAACCATTAGTTGATTGACCAATGACATTATTGTTGGAAAACAATTTATCAAGTCAAAATAAACATTTTCCGGTTAAAAATTTTATGGCTGCACATCATCTTCAAATGAAAACTTTTTTGCTGGCTAGATGATTTCAAGACATCATTGTGGTTTCTGGCCATTTATGACTTTATTATTTTTGACAATATATAGACCAAATCATTAATCAAGTATGAAAACAGCCCAAGCTGAATGTATATTTATATTTTCAGACTGATGTGTAGAGTCTTGTATATATTTAGTAGGTTTTGCTTTGTAGATAATGTTCTGTCTGTGTTTACTTTGCTACTGTAACTACATAATGTGCTATTGCTGAATACCAAAGTTTGAGTCTAATTTCCCCTGGGAGTAATGTTAAAATATATATATATATAATTTTATATTCTATATACATTTTTTATATAATTTTTTTTTTATATTCTGGAATATAATTTTGTATTCTATATAAAATTACACTTGCTCTGTACTGTTGCTTTAAATAGCATTGTGTCACTGGGTGAGGTCATCTGTTAAGTCTCATGAGAGGAGTGAAGTAACAGACACCTGCAGTTAAGCAGATGTCTCGTCAATTATCACTGACTGTTCTTCACCAACCTCACCCAGCACCCACTCCTGGTTCCTGGAAGGTGGCCCCAGTCCCTTTTATCAATGATCGGACACAGTACTCTGATCATTTCAACAGTTTAACGTAATTTTCAGACTGCGTTTCAGCATTTTATTGTGAGACCACTCTCCTCTAAGTACATCGCTATAGTCAGTGTGGGGGTGTGTTACAAGTAACACACATGAGTGGAAAAAATACTTTTCATATTCATTTTTTTTAAAACTACACTTCTACTTGTACATGAATATATTTTTGAGCCAGTAATCTACTTTTTTCTTCACTACTTTTGCTATTTCTGCCTTCTTTGCAACTAGTCTGCCACAATGCACCTCTACCTGTGCACGATTGCTACTTCACTGAACTGCAAGCCTCACAGACGGCATTGCTGCTGCTTATGTGAGCCCTATCTGAAAGTATTTCACAATAAATGTCAATTTTTAACAAATACAGGGATTCAGGAGCCTTTTTAGTTCACAGGAAGCACCAAAGGGAAGCTCTATTTATTTATTTAACAAGTGTTGTGTTTTGCATAATTCTGCACTGTCCCACACCCTAAAAATATTAAAATGACAAGTAACTTGTACTTGTAACTGGGACTTTTTATAGAGTAATTGTATTTTTACTTGAGTATAGATATAGTACTACATTCTGTGCAGAAACACAACCCTCTAGCGTAGCATGCTGTCACTTAGTACTTAGTTTGATGGACACATTGCTCAACTTTAATACCAGCTTAGCCTCTGTCAGACTGAATTCAACGGGGGGAAAAATGAACCGGTGTGTCCTTTCCTCTTAAGACAGAGAAGTTAACCTGCTTAAGAATCAGCCTGACGTGGGATATCAGGTGAGGATCATCCAGCATGGGGGATCAAATCTCATCATCACCAAGCACGCAAGCCCAGAGATGCTAATACATAGAGGAAGCACAGGAAGATCAGTGACAGTGACTAAGAGAGGACAGGCAGTGAAACTACAGAGGAGAGGGAAGAGAGAGTTGAACCAGAAGCAGAAAAAAGAGAGAAATAAAACAGCTTACAGATACGGGAGAGTGGAATGAAGGAGTCAAGGAGAAAAGGGTATCAGTCCTTGCAGCTCAGCTGAGACTAAGAATGATAGAGCAAGAAATAGTGTGAGCAGGAGAGAGAGAGCAACTCGAGCCAAGTGTTTGAAGTGGATCACTGTAAGCCAAACATCTGAAGAGGACAAGACTGCAAACATGTCACACTGCAGCCTGCTTGCATTTAACAACAGATGTTTGATCTCTCCATCTCATCTAATAGTTCCCCATCCAGGTTGGTCTGACCTAGAATGAATACTTTATAATTTTTTTTTTCTTTTTAAACTTTTACTCTTAAGAGGAGGTTTCCTCGTGTTTAACAAAGCTCTGAATATTCCCAACTCCCAGTTTTCTACTGTCTTCCGTCTCCTAGCGGGGGGTATAGTGCCTCTCCTGAGGGCATTTCCACAGTACAGGTTGCGGGAAAGGAGAGACACATTACTCATTCACATATCCCCACCCAGTTCTTCCCAGACAGCAAAAGAAGTTAAAGTGTCAATCTTCAGTCACCGGCCTCCTACCCGTCAATACAGACAACCTGAGCTATAATAAGAAGAACTGCAAATCTTCCCCTTCATACGTTCTGTCCACTCTCTTCATAACTGAATGCTCAGCCACGCTTCCTCTTTAAGTGTGTAATTATTCCCCGTCCACAGCAACCCATACATTCTCCCCATGCAGTGGCATCACCGGTGATTTGCTTCTAATTTATGGGAGCAGGAGGTTTAAAAATATTTCGGTAATATCATGGCAGACCTCGCCTCACCCATGTGATGGATGAAGACTGGACCAAGCCATTGCGATTCTGAGCATGACGAGATATTGGCACCAAACAGCTTTATACCTCTGCACTCCTTTATAGGGGCTGGCAGCGCTGTGAGAGCAAAGCCAGAGGACCTTCATGAATTATAGATATGAGGCTGAATGATTGGGGCTGAGGCCATGTGAGCGATGGACAAATGGGACAGGACGTGGCTGGCTGATGCTCCGCTGTCCCTGTTGTCCTGCTGGATGCTGGTGCTCACATAGATTAATGATAGGATGCTGAATAAAACAGGTCCTGTGTCGGAGCAGTTCATTGCCAGTAAAACGCGAGGCTGTCATGAGACGCTGACGACTGCTGATGGAAGCTGATGGCAAGTCAGATGTGTTTTTAAAGTACTTTTGACAAGCAGATCCATTACAGAGAGCTTTAAAGACTTTAGAACATCAATAGAGAAACCTGCATCAATTATTTTTAAAGTCTGACCCGGTGTCTGTAGGGTGTGTAGAACAGTACTGCAGTGGCAAGAAGTTACTGAAATCACTTTACACCTAAAAATGTCTTCCATTATTTCTAAGAAATGCAGTTTTTCAGCTTCAGAAAGAAGAAAAAATATTGGAGTGCATATGAAGAAGGAGGTACCTTGAGAAGAATATTAATAAATGACTAATTTAATTAACATGTTAAAACTACAAATAAAAATTACCCAGGACCAGGGTCACATCTTGATATTAAACAACAGTCCAAAACCCAAAGAAAGTCAGTGTATTCAGTGTGTTAATCAAAGATTATTTTCTTTCAATCGATTAATCTTCTAATCGTTTCAGCTCTGCCTCTGTCTGTTATATATCTTCGTGTTGTTGTATGATTTCCAGCTGTCCTCCTCACTAGTGCATCTAAAACACATTTCTTCAAAATTATACTCTTCCCAATATTTCCACTTACAGAGTTAATTCACTCATGACAGTAATGTGAATCCATATCCCACTTTGTGCTTTGATTCCTCTGTTGCCAGTTTTTGAGCCAGTGCACATTTGTAATACACGGAATTAAACATTGCCATTCTGTTTTAATGAACCACTTGTTGGAGGAGCATTGATTGTGCAGACATTAAGCCCATGCTCAGATAAGATAACACAGAACATTCTCTAATCTAGCTCTGTCCTACTTCACACTTGACCAGATGGAGATTTTTTTTTTTATCGTTGAAAGAAGAGAGAGAAAAAATCTCTTTAAAAATTAATACATTATTTACACCCACCAACAGCTTACTGCCCAGTGTAAATCAAGTCCACAGCAGGCTCTACTGAGTCCCTCTTAATGACTTCTAAAACATATGCTTTTTTAATCTTTCTCTTCTTTTTTCATTGCCTCATTGCTGCTCTGGGCTTTTTTTTGCCCTTTATTAAACCATGCACACACACTGACATAGACACATACACACAGTGAATTACACAGTGTCATTTCCACAGTGATAAGGTCCTCTGCTGTCCTGATAAATTCTGGGCAGGAGGCGCAGTGCTCGCCATCTTTCTTTTCCTTCTTTCGCTCCATCTCTCCTGGAAGGAGCAGAGTCGGAGGAGGGAGGCACAGGTAATATTAGGCCTGACCTTATGTCCAGCAGGACAGCTGCCTTCTTTGTCAACACTTGTCAGATAAAGTCAGCCAATGAGGCCATTGTTGTTGGCAGGTAACTGGTTTTACACGCAACTTAAAGAGTGTCTGCTAGGCGGCACTGAGAGATTACCACCTGAGATTTATTAAAATGGTCAATGATAAAAACAACAATGGGGCTTAAGCGGGCTGGGTAAGTGGTCCTAATTCACGACAGGAAGAAGGGATACATGGCCCCACACCTACAAACAGAGGGATCTGAGGATGAATGCCCCGGCCACTTTGCCATCAATTAGCAAACAAGCTTTGTGACTGCATTGTCTCCAGGACAAAAAAGTAAGAAAAACAATACATGTTTGATATGGGACAGTGAGGAGCAGGCGAGCTAAGAGATAAGTTTCCGGGCTATTGTCCAGCTGACAGTAGGGAGGAGAGGAGGTGGCTTGCTTTTGGATGAATTAAATCAAGTGAATGTTCTAAATGATGTTGTCACATAATTATCCTGTCCTTTGTGTCATACAGTCATCCAGTAGAAAGCAGAAGAAATAGATATTTAAAGGAAGTTGTGTAGTATTTCTCAACACTGATTAATTGCAGCTACTGTTAACTGTAATTCTGTGTATGGAGCTGTGCATGCTGAGCTCTTTCTTTGCTTAATAAATATTTTGAGATTAAAAACAGTGATCCTACAGATGTTCGGGCAGACATGCACGGCAAGCGTATGTTTTTCGTGTTAAGAGGATGCGTTTAATTCAACTAGAGAATAATTATTGAAAATACTAGGCTGCAATCCTAATCTGGGGTCCAATCAAAGCATGAGCCTTAGTCAGATTAAATTTATCCCCCCACATTTCCATCTGCTTCAAGACATCTCCAAAGAAATACACATTTTCTTTAGGGGAGAAAACAACAGAATTAGATGTTGGCCTGCAGCAGTCTTAACGTCAGTGTTTACCAAATCAGTATGGATTAAAGAGAAGGCCCTCGTCCTGGCACAGGAGCAAGTCTGCACAAAGGGACAGAGCAGCACAGCATTCCTAAAGTTCCCTGACCTAGACTTTTACACACACATACACACACTCTCGCGCACGCACTCCTACATTACCAAGCCCATGACTTTATGTGCAATCAGCTTGTATATTGCTTGGGTGCATTCTTAAATCCGCAGCAGCAAATTTGGGCTTCAAATCGACAGAGGGATTAATCAACGGGATGCTAAAATAGGTGACATCATACTGATTCAGGTTCAGCTGGAAAGTTTCGTCAGGGACTGTAGACACAGCTGCTATCACCTGTTTCTTTTCACCTTTTTTACCCTGTGGTCGTTGTTTTTATGAGGCTTTCTTCTTTTTGAAACTCACTCCGCTTAGAGCAGGACAGATCTGCAGTGACTGCATTAAATCTTGTTTGTCAAGCTTATGTCCAGCAAGTTACCATTTAACCCCTCACTGTGAACCTGGTATTAGGTGGATGGGCTGGACTGGGAGTGGGCTTCAGGGTGGAAAGTTAAGGCCTGCTCACACCTTTATTTCTAACAGTAAAAACTTGCTGCCAGATAAATAATATGTTTTGATTCAGTAAGAATGACAAGCAATGTATGAACTGAGTTGAGATGAACAAGTAATTTAAAAGAGAAGATTTCTGAAAAGGTGCATTTTAAAAAGAGATTTAAAAGAAGAAACAGAGCTGCTTGAGTCTGTCGCCTCTGGATTTTAGCCTTGACGTAGGAATTACTAATGGACCACTGCCAGAGGATCTCAGCCTGCATTCAGGCTCATAAGGGGTTAGTCATTCTGTGATGTAATCAGTGGCTAACCTGAAAAGGGCTTTAAATAGTAATCATTAAAATTTAAAATTAATTATAAAATGTAAAGATGCTAAGACAGGTGTTATGTGGACTCTTCTATTGGATTTTGTGAGTAGTTTTGAACTAGGCTTTTGACCTAGACCTAGTACAAATACATCTTTTGAATAAACTATGTGAACTTACTGTCCCGTTAGCAAAAAAGCTAACTAGTCTCACTTGCCAGGAGGGCTTTTTTCCCTTTAGTAGTTCTTTGTTGGATTTAATGGTGTACAGAGTCTCAGTTTTCCTGAGAGCAAAATGCCAGAGACCAGTAAACAACCCAGTACAAAGACTAGCTAGCATGTTAGTGTATAGCATGCCACGTTGGCCGCAAAACACACGAAAGACCGCATCTAGTGTTTGATTTGTCAGTTCTGTGTGACTGTAGAAACATGGTGGTTCAACATACTCCGTGGAGGAGTTCCCTCTGTAGATATTCTTATTTTCAGGTGATCATACATCAATGAAAGCATATTTCTGAATATTATATTCCATTTTTGGCAATAGATTTCCCTAAATCTTACACACTGGACTTTTAAGGAGGACATGAAGATAATTTGACTGTGTCACTTTCTGGTGTGAGCAGGCATTTAAGGAGCAGCAACAAAAGAAAAACAAGCTGAACTTAGAAGAGCCATTGTTAAAATTCAAAGCACTTTTCCTATAGAAAAGGGATATATGAAACCACAAATTAAGCCTTGGACTTTTCTAAAGACAGAAACATTTTTAACAACAAAAAAGCAACAAAGGGCATGAACAGATGGAACATATCTTAATTTCTGAGGTATTAGATTAGTGTCTTCATTTTCAGTGGTTGTGGATGTCTCACACAGATGCAGACAAATGTGAATACCATGCTTGTTCTTCTCTCACATTGTAAATGAAGTCAAATTCTGTTGTTTTTAAGTATTTACCCAAAAGGCAGTGTTTTTGTTTTGCCTCAGCAGAATGTGTCGGGTCTGTCAGTTCACTTTTTGAGAGTGACAGGAGATGACAGCAGGCTACGATTACCTCCTTCTTCCAAACATGGTCTCGATTGCAGACATGTCAGCCTGTGGCATTTGGGGGATTTGATGATACAGTTACACATGTTCACATGTGTCTGAGGGAATTAAGACATATGTGACACTGCTGTCTTTCTTGGGCCACTGTCATACTTGGCCTCTTAGAAATTATGGCCCTGTCTGTCCACAGCTTGCTGCATTTCACACTTTGGATTATTTCATTACTCGCTTTGCGTTTCACACTGATACATCCTAATATATCAACCTCTGTCTCCTCCACTGTCTCCCCCCTCAAGTAACTCAGTTTTGGTGTAGCTTGTTTTAGTCCCTCTTTTTTAATGACCATGACGAATTGGATATGTTCTGTTGGCAACTGTCTTGTTCCTCTCATACACTGGGCCATTGTGAATAAGAAGCAAAAAAAAAAAAAAAAAAGAAAAGTAGGCCCTCCGGATTTTTAACTTGAGTGTCTGTAAATATGTTTCATGTGACTCTCCATCTACCAACTATGTACTGGTACAAACCTCATGTTGCATGTGATTACCAGTGTTTGCATGTCTAAAGGTTTGTCAATATATACTTTCATTAAATTAACAATTCTCTAATCACATTCCTGTTTCAAGAAATCCTTAAGCGAAAGAAATGTCGGACTCTGGTGTCCACTGCATTCAAATCTGTACTCATTAAAGAGGGAAACTTGTGCACTGCGCAGTTAAGTTACAAAATGGAGCAGTTGACACAGGGAAAGTAATTTGTTAGCACAATGCTACATCCAAAGCACACTGGCCCCTGTAAAGCTGCGAGTATAGCCCATCAGAACTGCTAATTTAAGGTGAAATAGCTTCAGAACATGTGTGGCAGAAGACATCTTCGGATTCATCATTTGAAATGAAAAATGGAGCAATAATTTATTCATCTTAATCACACTCATTTTTAGACCCTGTACTGTGTATATTGGTGGATGTGGTCTTTGAGAGGAGAGTTACATACTCCTGTTTTTATGTATGCATGTTTAAATCTGTGACTTCAGGGTTGAATGAGTGTAAAATTAAAGCCAAATTAAAAAGTCACTCCTAAATATAATATATATGAGGTATATATAGTAGTACTAACCTTTGAAGATGATGTGATTGGCAAAAAAAAAAAAAAAATCACTGAATAATTGGACCATACAAAATATGTGCAAAGAAAATCAAATTTAATTGCACATTTTACAGACTTTATCTCCATTTATCAGTGGTCACGGATAAACCTGTGTCATACCGGACTGGCCAACATCCAGTAGACCCATTTAATAAATTTAAGGTCAGTACTGGTCTGATATTGGTTTAACCTGAAATGTGGGTACATGCACTAGAGTGCTGACATGAAGCAAGAGGTACAGATCATAAACGAGGGAGGAAGTATCATAATCTCTCATTACATCATTCATGGAGGTTATTGCAAAGACATAAACCACTGCTGCAGGAAATGACTTAACAACTGTCATAAAAGTCAGTTAAATACTACATACACACAATACACACACACACACACACACACACACACACACACAGTCCTTCGTTTCCAATCAATATATGTTGAAATATTTTTTTTTCTCTTCTTGCAGCAGTGGTTATTCTCTGTTGAAAACTAAAGAATTCAAGCTTTGTTGTTGAGGTGTGCTATTTGTGCCAGCTTATACACTGTAGGCTGCAGTTATTCATAAGCACAAAATACACACACCTGCACACAACATTCACCGCTATCATGATTCAATGAAAGCTTCTTCTCCACAGATCGACTGGTATTTAAATGGCTGATTTTGAAGAATGGCTTGTTCATGGTACATTTTGCTACACATTCCAGCCTGCGCCAGATGGGTCCTCTTTGAAGATAAAAGACCTGTAAATCTGTGGACAATGGCACAATGGATCAAACGCAATATGTGCGGTCAAGAATATCAGGAGCTGGTATGGGTAATCCTTTTATCCACATCTCAAGGAACTCCTCAAATAATTGTCCGCCGACTACTATTTTTTAAACTCGAAATGCCCGTAATTCTTCTCCCCTCCCGTGCTGACCCACTCAGTGCTCTCTTGAGGTTATGTTTTTGGTGATGTGCCTTACTTGGAGAGTTACCTAAAGCCATTTTATCAACTAAAACAGACTTGGTGGACCTCCCTCTCAGTTGTGTCCCAATTATCCCAGTGAATCTTACAGCAGCTATCCAAATGTCAAGCGTCTTCCATGTTACTTCTCCCACAACTCTGCCGCGGAGTGGATTCAGTAATTAGTACCTGTGGGATGTGTCAGTGTGATCAGAGGGCGAGGGCTAAGCATGGCTCCATGCTCAAGCGGTCCTTCATAACAGCTTTGTGGTTGCATTGTTCAGACAGGGATTTTTGTTCGATAGAGCCCCTGAATCAGACGTTACAGCAGTGTCAGCAGTGTGCAAGAACGGAGGCCGGGGCAGGTGGTGTATCGAGGTGGGTCTTAGTGTTCTCACAGCATTGAAAGTTGCATTCCCACAATTGCCAACTCAGAAAAAGTATGAGTTTTTACAAGTTCGAAAGTAATTCTCCAGCAGGGGAGGCACTGTGATGTGAATAATGTGAAGACAGTGGCCATCTAGCTGACGCTCTTTGACTTCTATAGACTTCTTATCTATAATAAGAGTGTAAGCAAGAGAACCAGTACTGTTGATAATCTTTTGATATGTCTCAGAAATCAAACCTGTGTCTTTTTAGTTGCAACAGTTTGTTTTCTACAGTTATTTTGTAATACAAATATCTCTGACAAATGTCTTACCTAATCACAGGATAGTGCTGTTTAACACGTCAGATGTATGTGACCATCTACTTTTTTTAAATTCCAAATAGAAAGAAATATACCATGGATGTATTAAGTAAAATTGGATATTATCTTCAAATATTGCATTCCAATCATTCCTTTTAAAGTTGCTCATTGAGTGCTTTCTATCTCACTTTCTAGGGTGTCAACACTTTTGTCTTCCACTGTGGTCATATGAATTTGTTTTTTTCTCGTATATCCTGGCGGGACATTCTGGGATTAATCTTAGTCAGCCACCCTTGCTAGCTTGGCACTAATATTGTGGCACAAGTTGAACCTCTGGTAAACTAAACCTACACGTAACTCAGCGATACATCAAACACCCTCATGGAGTTTTTAGAACTGTGTTCTCACAATTCAAGTCAGTTATTTGCATAGTTCACATTAGCCGAAACACAATGAGAAACAAGGAAGCTGAGCAACCTGCTCCCTGGTGACTGGTGAAGTTTGGATTCATCTTTAAGCAGTGTTACTGTGTGGTTAAAACAATTAGTGTACTCATTAAAGGTATTTATGTATCTTGATATTTTGACCAAACACTTAAATTCGCTTTAATTCTTCTCTGTTTCAAGCTCCCGTAAATAAGAGAATAGGTAATAAACTAACACGAGGAAGCTGTGGGAAATCGACTGATGGGGCCGCTCAGCTCAGTGTCTCCGTTTGATATAAGAGCTATTCTATGCAAAAGCACTCCCCGCTCGTTTTTTCCCCTCTCCTCCCCCTTTGTCACTTAAAGAATGCTTGGCGCCTGTGGATTAATTAAAGTCTAAACATTAAATATTGATTGATGCATTATCAGTGGCTCACAGTCGCCTCCTCTCAGATTGATTTCCACTGTGATTTATTGTCATATTTGCAGAGTCATTTCACTTGATAACAAAGAGAAATTGCTTGCAACCTTGGTACCCCTCACCATTAGCCCCCCACACTGACACGTTCCCCGGTACTTAGCCCTCCTCCCGTCCTCCCCCCTCTTTTCGCTCCTGTTTTCTTCTGTCTCTTTTTATTCTTTTCCCTCTTTTTTACTGACTTTTCCTCCTTCATCTTCACTGTCATCTTAATGCCATTTAAGAATAAGTGTGTGCTGCCATTTCAGAGTTGTTTGTAATGTAATGCAGATGCACGCATGTGTTACCGCTCTGTCACAAGACTGAGAACGAAAAACATGTGGAAGAAATAACATTTTTTAAATATTAAATCCGCTCTTGAGAAGACATGGAAAGTGCAATTCAAACATTTGTTGTTTATAGTTGAAAAGAAAAAATTTTCTCCATATTGTAAGATTTTTCAAATATATTATCAAGCTACCAATCAAGAAACAAAATACCCAAACATATGTAACTGTGTGAAATCAATCTCTTTTATATAAAAGATATGTAATTTTTAGGAAAACAAACATCAAAAGCAGGCACGGGAATTTTGTGTTACAGGTCTGCCCTCCAGTTGTCATGCCATTTTCATGTGCCAAACATAATTTACGATTTTTCTCCTCAGCCGTCAACTGTGAACTCTATTAATTTGTAGGGGGGAAGTCTGATTTATAGGCTTATGAGCCCATGTATCCACATCATCATTTGTTAGCCAGATATTTGCTGCCAGCTCCCTGAGTTGATGGCATCATCCTATTTCTCCGAACCACACGCACACATTGTGGATGAAAACACACAGAGAGGCATACAACCATCCAGGATATATAAGTTCTACATATATTGATCTAAAAGTTGTCCCAGTATCTCTCCTTTTCTGCTCAAACTCTTCTGGCTTTCCTCCTGTTTTTTAACAGCATCATGTCATTTTCTCTCAGATAGTCTTTAACTCTTTACCTTACTGTTACCATCTAATTAAGCGCTCTCTCTGGTATAATTTAGATGCTATTCTTATACCGGCATTAGGGGCACATATTACTGCGCTCCTTTAGTTGAGGGATTCTTTGCCATCCCACTTATTTAGACTATGTCAAAACAGAAAAATGCTTTGTTTACCAACACTTAATATTTTTAGAACTTCTACTCAAATCAACTCATTATTTCAGGGGCTCGAGACAAATTGAGTTTTCCAATTGGATTTGTTGACATTGAATTATGAGATATGTTCTAATTTGTGTTTGTTGTACCTGTGTATGTGTGTGTGTGCGTGCATGAGGGCGCGTATGTGCGTCTTAATAACGAAGATCTTGTAGGTCTTAATTCTTAAGCCAGTGTTCAGACGAGGGATGCATGTCATCCAGGTCTCACACGGTATTGTATTGCCTCCTAAATTGCATTATCACTCATGAGGAAATGGTGTGGGAAACAGTGTGTTCCCAAATCAGTAGCTGAATGGAGAACTGAACACATGTGATGCGAGCATGGTTCAAACAGTGTCCACAGTCCACAATTGTCTAAATAAACTCCACAACTATTCATTTGTCGCAGAGCACAGTATTTATCTGACATTAATATTGTCTTGTTTTTAAGGATCAGTAATATTTGTTGTGCCTTTATTCACACATTTTTACCTTTTTAAAAGATACTTTTTGATTTCCAGTTGACCTGTATAGGAATTACAGCTCGGCTGCTCATCGTCTATTCAGAACATTCTGCTTAATCAAAATAGCCCCTCTGCGTTTGACATCCCTAATCAGTACGCAGTGAGGGAAATTATTCAATTAACCCTAATTAACACTGTAATATTCTACAAACTGCATGAAGATTAGACTTGTGCTTTGACTGTTTCGAAGCATGTTCACACACACTCTACAAGCTCATCTATTGTCTGGGAGTGGTTAATTAAAGCTAAATTTGCTAATTGTTCATTTGTATTTTTCCTATTGGCCTGTCATGATAAATCACTGTGCAGTAATTCATCTCGCCCAATGTACTTCATCTCTGTCGTATAGGAGCTTGTGGTGCGGCTGAAGATGAAATGTTCATTGTTAGCATCATCTGTCACACTGTGGGAGGAGAGTGATGACACAGCTGTGATTTGCTTGAGCTTTACTGTTCCAAGTCTTTTACCCACACTGCCTGCTCCATATTAACTGGGTTCGGATTAATAATCAGGCATTTTTTTTAGCTTATAACCACCCTCACTTACAGGTCGTGTAAGGAAAATGGGCCTTCAACAATGCAGATCTACGTGTATGTACAATAGTGTTGTCAATCAGTGGTTGATGTACATACACATATTCTTCATCCTTCATCCACCGTATCTGCCATGTTCAAAATGTGTTCCAATGATTGGACTGTAAACTGGATGTTATTTAACACCATTAATTATCTAATATCTGTATATTGTTAATATTTTGTTCATATGTTTGAATTCTCACTGTATGGGTTGCTTTGTTCAGTTTTGCATTTGTGCTACTGCCATTTGGAGTGCCAGAGTCTGAATGTTTCACCTATTCTGTTTAATGTTTATTCATTACCTGTAGCTAACTGTTTCAACTATTATGTTTATTATGTTTATTATATTACAACTGTTCGTACTTTTAGCTAGATTTTTATTCATTACCAGTTACTGTTGAAGTGGTTTATCCATTACGTTTAAGTTAACTTAGCCTACTTAAGCTAGCTAGCTAGCTAGGTAGCTAGCTTTATGGCTGTATTTTTAGCTATTTCATTACCAGTAACTTTCAGCTAACTATTTCAACTTCTCTGCTTACTCGTTCGCTAGTTTTCACACATTCAGTTGCAACATGAATGTGACAACTGACTCAGGTTGTAATAAGCAAACAGGCTTGATTGCAAATATAAAAAAGGTCAACATCACACCAATTTGTAATCCTATTGGGCTGTACATTCCACCTTAAAACATTTATTTATTTTTTTTTTTATAAATTTTTTTATGTTTTGTTGAGTACCTGTTTCCAAATCAGTGGTCTTGATTTATATCATATTGTCATGATTACTTTCAGTTGATTAACACAAACTAGTTTGCTAAATAAATTCTTACATAATCTAACATCACTGTATATTATTTTTTCCAGTACCATGATATCCCAGCACCACACTGGATAAAATCCAGCGGCTGTAGACCATCCTCTATGTTGCAAGAGTTTTCACCAAGGCCCCCTGTTAGATAAACAAATCCCAGCATCTTCTCTATGGTAAAGCAGCTCAATAGTCTCTCATCTCTTTCTTCTCTGCAGTCTCTCTCTGCTGCATGTATTGGCTTCGGCCTCTACCAATCGTCTTATTGATCCTAAATGAAACACTGAACTCATCAATACGGTCTTAATGCGAGTTTGTTGTTCAATCACTTGCCATTTAAATCACCCGGCTCAAGTCTCGCAAGCCATCCGTTTTCTGTCATACGCCGCACGTCTCAACAATTTGCTTTGTCATTTTGGGAGGAGTATGCAATTATCATAAATATCTCCCACCGCTCACTTTGTCAACCCCACAGTGCGGTGCGATCATGTCTGTGAGGATTCTTTTTTATCCCCTTTGTTACCTTTTATCCCGTGTTGAAAATAGGTGCTTTTCTCTTACCACCAATACTTACGATGGCCTATTCTTACATCTTAAATGAGGTTCCATGAATGTCACAAATGAAGTCAAAGTGCAACCCCATTGATTAGGCTGGTAATTAAGATGTAAATGTGGTTGTGGGCTGGTGAGCGATCACACCTGCGATAATAGCAGAGTGCTGTTAACATCACCAGGGGTCTGACTGCCATGCAGTGTGCTGCCTTATCAATGTTTGGAGTGATCTTCTGTTTAAGTATAGGCTCTACTCCTAATTCATGCTGTTTGCTAGTGCTGTGCTGCCACTGCCAGATACTGGGCTACAAGGTGATGACAATTTTCTCCAGTGGGTGCAAGTCACTCAGTGAGAGGTGGCTCTTGTGTTAGCCACCTGGTTAAACAAAGGACCATTGGAAGATGTTACAGTCCAAATGAGAATTACTTTAACTGCCAAGTGCAATGAATGTAGAGGAATTTGTCATGGTGACACATGCACAACTCACTGTGGCAGAACATAGTGACAAACAAAGCCACCAGGGCCTTCATCACATTATAAGGGGACAATGCATAAGAACTGATTGAACATATGTGAAGAGTTCCTGATTTCAAAGGGATATTGACATGGCAAGTAACTCAATATAACCACAACCTATTAAATGAAGTTCCACAGACAACTCTGCTTTTGGCAGCTTTCTTGAGAAATGCAAACATTCAATGATACGCTCATATACTTCATCCCTTTTTTGCGTGCAGAGCAGATGTGAGTGTGGTGTGGATTCAGGTAAACCGGTCATGTGCAGCCGCTGGCAGTCCTTAAGGGTTTGGGCGCTCACACGTTGGTGTTAACAGTTTAGCTTCAGTGCCAGGTAGAGAATGAATGACACGGGGCAGGGTGGCACATCCTTGGAGATGTTTGTCAGGAGATGTCCCTCCCTTCTGCATGTTTACACTCACAGGGGCCACACTTGGCTGTTAGCGGGGGAGAAAACTGGGAAAACAGCCGTCTTGTGAGAGCCAAGACTCTTACTGTGAATATTAAAGAGAGACAGAGACGGAGAGAGGGGGAGAGAGAGAGAGAAAACCAGCTATCTGGACAAAACAAAGCTGGGTTTGGAGAGCCCGGAGCACATAATAAGCACGGCTCTTTCACTGCACACCCAGGGCACTCTGGAAAAGTGGGGAGGCCACTGAATGGGAAAGGAAGTAATAAAAAAAGCAAACTTCTTTGAAAAGAGTCTTGTGTGTGTGTGTGTGTGTGAGTGTGAGTCCATATGCATGCATGTGAGTGTTTGTCTGCAGCTGTCTGCCTGAGTGATGAGTATGTATATCCTACCTGTAGTAGAGTTTTTGGACACAAGATACAACCTGGCTTTTTGGAGAAGGACAGAAATATTAAATACTGTATCATCATCAAAGACGGTGGGTGGATCACAGGGGCCTTGTGAAAATGTAAGGAGATCTGTGCCGTGTCCCCTCGCCAGACATTTTGATGGGAGTTTAAAAAGCAGCAATTCGCCAGACAAGACGAGCCAAGAGGTAGGAGGCAAAGTAAAAGGGCAGTGGAGTTTGATGAGAGAGTCTGATTGCCATTCTGTCTGACATGCAGCCTAAATGAGCTAAGAGAGAGAGAGCGGCTGACCGTACACACACATACACAGGAGTGGGCGCTGAAGTGTCTGGCTTTAAAGTATCTTGTATAAATGCATGCATCATTTTGATGATAAATGTGGCGATAAAAGAGTTGAATTTGGTTAAAGGGTGAGAGGGAGCAAGTGATGAGGAGAAGTAGACAACAGGGGGTGAGTTGTGAAGAGAAAAGGAGGCAGGAGGGACACATGGAAAGAAAGAAGCAAATTGGGGAAGTGGTGGCCGTGCTGTAACTTCAGTAAGTCCAACCCTCTTACCCCCCGAGGTAGTCTTTTCGCTAGTCATCAGGGAACTGACTTCACTGACGTCCTGTATCTGACTAGACTTCTACAAGTGGGGCAAATAAAGAATGACAAGCCCCACCTCACCCCCTCTGTTTCACCTAAAGGCAGGTCTCACCCCTCTTCTCTTCTCTCCACTGCAGACACGCTTTGCAACAATCCAGCTTTAACTAAATAACGTCTCATTTCCTCTCTATTCTCTTTGTTGAAAGATCTTTTTTTTTTAGCACTACAGATTTTTTTTTTTTTTATCCTCCATGTTTTATCATGTGGTCACCGGGTAGCTAAATAACACACTTTACAAAAACAGACAGGCACACAGAGACTCCCTCTGACACGCACACACACACAAACATACATTTAGAGCTGTCTCTTGTGTGGTCACAGGGAGCTAAAGAACACATGCAAACACATGAAGAGGACCTCACATTGAGCCTGCAACACTGTGCTTTCCAACAGATTGCTGATTTTTAACCGCCAAAACCTCAGTGCAGTCTAATGTGTGTTTGTGCTTGTTTTAAAGAGCAATTAAGTATAGAAAGGCGTCATATTTAGTGCTGTTTTCTTTATTGGGAATATGGAGGAAGCAGAGGGCAAACCGAAGTAGACATCTGATGAATTGCATGATAACGTCCAGGCACTAAACAGCATTGTGAAAAGCACGCCCAAGTGCAAACACTCTATTCCAGATAATCAATCAATACATCCACAACTAAGGACATTATTTTCAATAGAAGAACAAATAAAAGGTGAAAAGAGAGGAAGGGTAGAAGAAATGTTCTTTCTGTAGGAAGTTAAAACTTAATTTCACTTTGCTTTCTTACAACTAGTTTTGCTGGTGTAACAACTGACATGAAATGCATGGCACAACAGCGCTCATAAAGTGACAATAACTGAATCAATTTAAATGCAAAGCGACCACCTGAAGGAGTGATAACTTTCTGAATACCAGCAGTACCAGTAGCCCCTTCCAGGTGCCAGACAGTGAGTCTGGGAGTGTCACGGAGACTCCACCCGGCCTCGACTCCCATTCCTTCCCTCTAGCTCTAGGCAGGTCAGGGACAAGCTGGAGATCAATAGCTTGCGTTTGCCCACAGCAGCCCCATTTCTCAGCCGGGACACTGATGCTAACTATCAATAGTAATAAGGGGCTGTCTGAGACACAGTTAACTGCTGGCCAACCAACACAGCTGTCTGGCGGCAGTTGATAAACATCTTGTGCCCAGAGTCACTGCGAATAAACCACTTGATATGTTTTAACTTTGTGGGTGTATTTACTGTAAGAACGTGTGTTTGTGCTTTGTTTTTTTACGTGGCTTGACTACTCACTCTGTGGTTACCTGTACGCTGCTTTGTTGTGTGGTTACACTCCTCACTCAGCTTGCTTTGTGGCTGGAGACACCGATATCACATGTGTATATTTTGTATGTTCTGTGTTTACGAGCGTGTGAAGTAATGTAGGGATAATTCAATGTGTAATTTTTAGTTTTGCTTCCAGGTTCTTAAAAATACATAAACACTCAGCTTTCGGGGGGTGATGTCTGTAATTTCTTCAAGATGTTTGGAGTGTTTGGTTCCTCTGTAACCTTCGGTCTTAGTGATGTGTGTCAGTGTAATCCAGCCGCCATTCTGTGAAACATCTAACGAGCTAAGCATCTCTCTCCATCCAAATATCATTTGTCAATGTCATATGAAAGCAGAATGTGTTTTTCAAGAATACGAAGGAGCTAAAATAGGAGTCTTGGTGGTCGTCCAGTACCATGGTGTTTCTCGTTAATGCAACTCAAGCGAGCATGTTTAATCAGATACAATCAAGTGAATTTGTATCATAACAATTGGAGGCTTTAATGATTGCATCTCTGTGAATGTGAGTATCTATTCAGAAAAAAAAAGGTGGGTGCAGGGTAATGAGAAACAGACATAGTCTGTCATAGTTGTTAATAAAACTTACCGAATTAAAATTGCGGAGATATTTACTCTGGAATTGTGTGTGTAAGCACATATTCAGTTTATTTTGTATTTTACAATTTCAAATTTATAAAATGTGTTTTTGTAAATTATCATTGAGTTTCACATTTAAGAAATCTTAAGTTATGTGTACGTCATATATTTGTTTTTGTGTTTCATTCATGCAAAAAGCTGATTAATACAATTACTTTAAATGAATGGATGTTTTAAGAATTTCCTGTTTGGTAAACAGCAAATTATATCACCTATCTGTATGTCTGTTAATATCATCTTCATCAATATTATTTATCATATCTACACTTTTTTGTAAAAGCAAAAGTGTGCCAGTGTTTGCAAACTATACAGCAGGATGTGGATTTATGTGTTAGTGCACACTGCCTGTGGTATCTGGTTTCCAGTTACACCAGTCAGGACAGGACACTGCTGGCCGCCTCGCCTCTCTCACTAATAACTGGGAGGACGAGACTCTTAGTCAGGGATCCTTTGGCACACATCTCTTAACACTTGTACACTTGTACCTGGGCAGCCACAGCTGATACACACACGCACACAGCGGAGGCAAGGTGTGTGTGTGTGTGTGTGTGTGTGTGTGTGTGTGTGTGTGTGTATAACTGTACCAGTGGCACATGCAAACTCACACACACCGTGCAGACGTAGTGTTTGTGTGTGAGTGTGTGTCTGATAGGCCAGTGACCTCTAGCACCTCTGTGACACTCTTGAATGTTTGCTTGTTTTCCCTCAAACAAGACGGGATTGAAAGGGGGTGTCTGTAACTGCAGCTGAGATAATGTAAAAACAAACACGGGCCATTGATATCGGGTGATGCTGCAGGAAGTTGTCAGGGGGCACAAAGGGGGGAGACAATCTGTGGGACAAGTGGTGGCAGGGTTGCTGGAGGACAATAGAAAGGGTTTGATCTCTTAATTAATGGAGGCTATTCTCTCCTGCTGCAGGTACTGAATTTTAATGCAGGCGATTTTTCAAAGGGGTTTCTTTAGTGGCAAAACAGAGCTCTAAATGCTGCATTCTGATCATCTGGAAGACAAAGTAATTTCAGCTCATACCAGAAATATTGGTAGTTTATGTCCATACATTGCTTTATAAACTTGCGCTCATTTGATGATTTATATGGCATCCTTATAAAACATATATTGTAGATATGAAGATAAAAAGTGAAATAAATGATGCAGTTAATTTAACATTTTTTAAATGCAGTAAGATTAGTTTCCATTTAAGCTGTTGGACAAGCTGCACAGAGCCATTAAGAGTCATACAGTGACAGTGTGTGTGTGTGACGTGATACAGGAAAATGTGGGCCTATTTCTTTATTTCTTTGAGCATGAGACCAGCTTACAGCAATCCCTTTAATCAAGCTCCTAATCCTTTTGCAAGACGTCAGCATGCCATTAATAAGGCTGTGCACTTCTTGATATTTGTATTGGGAACAACGGAGGTCAAAGGCTCCAGCATTTACTGTTAATCAGAAATAAGGTTCACCATAGCAAGAATACTTTTATCTGCCATAAACATAATTTTATATGTATTTAGTAAATGACATGTGATTAAATAACCGCTGTCTGACATAATTTTACTGTATTTTATTTCAAATGTGAAGCCTCTCTTAATTCTATAGCCAAAAGTTTGAATTAGTACTTTTTATCAAAGGGCCTTAAATATTATCTTTAACTGATGGCATGTAAATCAGCGTATCAAACAATTACAGTGTGCAATAATGATAGTACCAACAGTCTGGTGAATTAGTCCTCCAGTGTGTTAACATACTGGAGTCTTGATGCACCCCTATAAACCCTAAACGCCCTATAAGTTTTCCCGTTTCCTCGTCTTGCCACTCGGGCTTCCATTATCACACACACAAACACACACACAACACACACACACACACAAGCAGACACACACGTGCAGCTGACCTAGATGAAGGCCTGATCCAGCTAGTTGTAATTCTTTAGGCATCTCGTCGGGCAGAGAGCAGGACCGTGAATAGAAACCCACCACGTGTTGAATGCGGTGTCACACAGAAAAGAGGCTTTCTACTCCCAAACACAGAGTGAGGATCACTAACAAGTCGAGTTTGGGAGATTCCCCGCCGTAACTACCACATTATGCGGCCAAACGCGCAGCGTTTCTGAGCCATATGATCAATCATGAGATGTCAGTGATAATAGTGAATGATGGCACCCGGGCCGGACCTTCTGTGATGTGTTGCGCACAGCATTGATCGCGCAGGCGACTGCGCACTTTTTATGCGCCAAAGGCTTCTGTCATTTTCACCTGCAGAGAACAAAGTCCTCCTTCTATACAATAACAAATTAAGAAATGGCGAGATTGTTATAATTCTATCTAATCTAATTATAATTAGATTAATTAAAGCAAAATAATTTATATGAAAATAAAAAAAATAATATTAGATTTAATGCTGTATTATTAGGATGATGTATACTTTAATTTCAGTCATGAAGATCTGGGTGAGGACATTCCATTTACCTTCCACCTCCCTCTTTCAAAGCACAAAACAGTCCAAATTTTACATAAATCCTGTGCTGGAGATTATAAATATTATTTTATAATCAATAAGTAATCCAACCAAGTCCATCTGAAGGCTAAAAAAATCTTTTAAGTCATAGTTGAAAACTTTTTTCAGGCACTGACATTGAGTTATGTCTGTTGGGTCCCCAAACTGTGTCCGTCTGTGTCATTCAGCTCATGATTGTTAACACTGTATCCTCACCGTCCCGAGTGAATCCCATTTAAAATGTCTCCCGCTCGGCTGGGCTGCAAATCACCCTGTTTACAATCTCACACCAACACTCACATCAATTAACTGGCCATTGATTTTCCCGCCCGGGACATTACAATATTGCAGACCCCTTTTTCCTCTCCCAGCAATTTCAAGTTTGGTGCACGGGCTTTTTATGGCGCGCACACACACACACACACACACACACACACACACATTTCCCCTATTAATGATCATTTGCTGTTTGATTTTGTTAGTCACACTCTACATTTCGATGTGGATTTTAAGACATTTCAGACACCAATACTTCAAAAGTATGTGTAAAATATAAAATAATAAATTTCAAGAAATATATATTTGGCATAACGCACTGATAAAGCAGATCACTAGAGCCATCACAAGTATTTGATTTTCCCCCTGCTCTTTCCTTTTTTTCATGAATAAGTAAATAGTAAGGCAAGTCGAAACTAAAAGATAGCTGACACAAGAGAGGACCAGATCCATCTAGCCTGCAGCCGCTCTTTAAATATTCAGTGAAAAATAATGGCATCCGAGGCATCACCTATAGTAACATTATTATCTTCATTTCTCAAAATCAGCTCCACTGAAAGCTTCGTTTATCTTTTTCACGTAATAAATCTACTCGACTCAGCGCTCAAAGGAAGCTCCCCTGGGACCTCTTGCCCTCTTAAAACATCCCCACTAAAGGCGCACTCCCGTGCATAATTTAAGATAATAATAATAATAATAATAATAATAATGTAATTGTTCTTGATATTATCATTATTATATGTAGTGTGTGTCTATACCTTACTTAAAGGGTTGATTAAGACATTGCTTTCTTGGATTTACAGTACCTGGCAGCTCCCTTGTAATTGTCTTAAAAAAAAAAAAAAAAAAGACTCACATTTGTAGAAATGAAAAGGCATACAAAGGGCCTCCAAAACATCCAACTTTTGATTCAGATATGCAATCATTCATTCATACATGCATGCAAATAACCCACTGGATGGCGATGATATGATAAAACTTTGTTGTTGTTGTTTTTTATAACAGTTAATGGATGGTGTGAAGTGTAGATGAGTCCACATGACGTGAGTGTGAAACAGGCATTCGCTAAAAAAATAAATGTTTAGGGGAGAAATTAAAAGCTTTATTTATCCCTATTCAGATGAACAGACTTGTCTCCGCTGTCTTTACCACTGATCATCCCGGTGCGCACAAAACGTTTGGATCTGCTGTGCGCAATCAGAGAGAGAGAGAGAGAGAGAGAGAGAGAGAGAGAGAGAGGCAGAGAGGCAGAGAGGGAGCTGGGGGGGAGGAGGAGGTGGTGGAGGTGAATGGCAGCATGACTGAATAGCCCGGTGACCAATCAGATCCTCGATGGGCCGGGCTCCACATTTGTCCCAGTGCTGCACGGGCCCTCAAAGTTTGTTTATTCGCGGAATGCCGTGTGTGATGAAAACGTGTTAGTAAGTAACCCCCCTTACGACTAATAATAATCAAATGAAACTGATTGGGACGTCGGAACACACTGTGGACTTTTGGGAACGCGTACCGGTGCCATTTACGCACGGAACATGCTCGCGCGACACTGCGTTTTAGCGCACCGGGAGCCACGAATGAAACTCTTCAGAGAGTAGGTGTCGGTGTACAACACAACAAGAGCTGAATTACAACGATCTTAATACGAGAGCGGAGGACGGACTACCGAGTTGCAGAGAGAAGAAAGTTGGTTGGAGATCGCGGAGGTTTCAGTCAGTCCTCATCTACAGGAGGGAGAAAAGCAAAGAAAAACTGTGATCGCTGCTTGATCAATGTGAAAGATTGAAAGATACTGTCGCAGGCATTGACTCGAGACGCTGACATTCCCCAGTAGTAGTCAAGATAAGCTTTGACTTGGCTAACAGAAGGGGTTAAACCGTATCTAAAGGGAGTTTGGAAAACCCAGCCTTTCTTCCCCATACGGATCAACTCATTGGGTGGGAGCTGAGAGAGAGACAAGAGTCCCCAGCAAATCAGGAGCTAATTGATTAAAGAGACTTCATTTGAATAGGAGGGGGGCTGGCGAGGTGCCAATCGCCTTTCAAAGAAGCCCCCCGTATGATTAATCGCAGAGCATTATTGATAATCATAACGGGGCACATGCGCGGTGGATGGGCTCGATTTACGTAATTTTTGAGAAGGTTTTGTAGTCATTTTTTTATTCTTTGCCTGCTGATGTGCCAGCCAGCATGTCGCGGAGGAAACAAGCGAAGCCGCAACACTTCCAATCCGACCCTCATCTGCCCTTACCGGAGCACAATGGTGAGTCCAAGTAACCTCTCGCTCCTTTTATATACAATCACCGCGAATATGTCACTTTTGGGGATGTTTTATCGAGTCAGTGGTCATATCTGTCGGGTAAACTTAATACTTTGAATTGGACTTTGTACTATTGCCACTTTTCACAAAACTTAACGCTCTTAATTTGCTTTAATTCACTTTATCCCAGTTTAAAGAAGAATTTCAAACTTTTTTATGTTTCCCACACGGAAGGCTTCATTTTTATTCAGACTGCACTATAAAAGATTGAAACGTTCGCCTAAAGATAATAACCAAAATCCAGAGCGCATTTATCTTCAGGTTTACTGCGTGTGTGATTAAAAGTTTCTAAACTTTTTATTCTCCGCCTCAGCTTTGAATCGTGTTTTTTTTTAGAACCACCTTTAAACTCTCCTGTGATGAGTAGCCGGTTTAGTTTTCGCTCCTCTCCGAGGCTTCCCTGCGATCAGCGGCCGCTCTCGGTGAGCCGAGATGGACCACCCTGTCTCCCCAGCCGGGACTCCAACTTTTCCTGAGTCCCGGACACAGAAAAATCCCCTCATCCGTGTGTTTCAGTCTAACGCTGTAAAGTCGTACAATGTTCACCCTCTTTTATGAAAATCAGCCTCTATAAAGCGATGCCTGTTTTATACAATAACGAGCTTTATTGCTAAAAAAAAAAAAAAAAAAAAAAGAAAGTTGGATCAAAGGAGGACAAACTCTTCTAAAGAGCGCTGATGAACACACATCCTTCCCGTATCCTGTAAATATCCCCTCGGTTTACTCATCGTTTACACTTTTTGTTCAAATATCAGCATAGAGAAGTGAAGTCTTACTCACTATGAAACACACACATACAAACACACACACACACACACACACACACATACGATTTATGTGTGATTACAAAATAATTTATACTTCTCAAATAAAATCACCTCGATAGATAAGCTTGTTAATTTGTGTTTAAACGCATTTAGAGAAGCTCACGCCTAAATGGGCAGTTGTTAAAAAATATAGCTGTTAATTCTCAAAGTAAAATCCTCTGTAACATGTGAAATCATTCAGAACTGGAAATCCAGGACTGTATGTACTGGAGCTCAAGAGTTTCAGAGGCCAGCAGCAGCCAGTAAAGCTGCTGTTCATCGTAAATCGTTTCTATTTTGTTGCAAAGAAAATCTAAAACTAAATATTAAACTTCAGCAGGACTACGGCGTGATAAGCCTGCAGGAGAAGGTTAATAACAGTTGAATTTCGTCACAGGACGTTGCGTTGTAACGTTTATTTTTGATGACCGACTTTTTGACGTTTCTATTACAGGATTCATCCTTAAAAAAAAATAATAGTCGTTTGATTTTCTCTAAAATAAAATACATTTTATAAATTTAAATGGAGGCGTATGTTTGGTCTGTCGTGCAGTGCGATCGAATTTTGCTGCACAGCATTTATATTTTTCATTATTTTAATTTAAAAGAAATTCATAAAACATACAAATAAAATGACAAATGATTTTTGGCTTTGGTTAGACCTGTTGCACAAGGCCTATAAATTTGATATATGCAATGTAAATATTCTCAAAGCCACATTGTGTTTAGAACAGGCTGAAAAGCATGTGCAGGTAATTTTAAAGAAACACTTGCTTCTTTCAGGAGAAAGTCATGCATAGAAACGGTGTTTACAGCCCATTTCACGTGATTTTTAGGAACTTGATGATTAATGCAAAACCTAGTTAATGCCTGACTGCTGTCTTTTGCTGCATATTCCTTTAAATCTAATAAACTTAACGAAGAGTTACTTTTGTCACCAACCCTGGCAGACTGCAGAAAACAAAATTTCTCAATTAGGTACAATTTGTTGCAAGTGTCTTGTGTGTGTAATTATAAGGGTTATGGGCATGTTGTCTTTAGGTTTTGGGGTGTATTTAGCTGAATCGAAAATGTGCTGTGTGGAGAGAGTTGTGGTAGCCGGAAGTAAAAACAGAAAGTCATTGTATTTGTAGCTGAATATCAGTGATGCTGAGGGGCTGTAGTTAGTTAGTGGGAGATCGGAGTGAGAGCCACAGAGGGTGGGATGTTGAGCTGTTTTAACCTTTGCCAGTGTCCTTCTGTGTGGAGGTGATGAGAGTTCAGGACCCAGTGTGTTCCTCTCTACCTCGCCATTGACCCTGCTGATCGGAGCTGCAGGCGGCCCAGCAAGGCCTCGGCTTTTTATTTAAGTGTGTATGTGTGTGTGTGTGTGTGTGTGTGTGTGTGTGTGTGTGTGTGTGAGGCCTTATCAATGTTGTGACCATCCCCTTTTGCCCTATCAGAGTGGCCCCCCTAGAGGGCAGATTGGCAGCCCCCTTTGCACTGTTGTTCCCCTGCAAACACAGAGTGCAGTTGCTTGTCATTTTGCCAGTGTTTATGTGGTGTTAGTCTAGGTGTAGCCTGAAGGACTTGCTTTGCCTTTTTTCCCTCCCCTTAAGCTTTAAGCATGTCACCGGGGCAGAGCTTCTTAGATTTGAATCTTGTCCTGGACCACGGCAGCTTTAGTGGAACCCCATCTAGTGTTCAGTGGGATGAGTCCTGAGGGCTGGAGACGATGAGAGCAGAAACCCTCCTGAAGTTACAAGTGTCAAGAGGCTCACAGAGGCCCCCTGCGAAAAAATAATGTAGGATCTCTCAAAGCTCTCCGTCAACTTTTTCGACTAATCCTTGCTTTCTTGTCTCTCATATTCAGACTTTGGTCAATCTCTTTGAGACTCTGTCCTCTGCTCTTTGTCTCTCCTGACGCCCTTTAGCCCTGCGCACTGCTTGCATTGTGCTTTTGATTGAGATTGTATGGAAGTTTTACAGACTCCATCTTTATACCAGCTTGACTTTATCTTAATTTTAATTCGAAGTTAATCCTTGCTATTTTGGGAAATAAGCCTAATGCTAGCATCTGCGCTGTTTGCTATACTGGTCTTATGTGGACAGTGGATTTGTAGTCATGCATTGATTTAGTTTTGATCCTGTTTTTGTCGTCATGTAAAGTAAAACATAGTATTGCAGTTTAAAGAGAAAATCTGTGGCAGTGTAAACTTTTAAATTATTGCCGAAATATGATTCTTATGTTTTGCAGCTGTTAAGGGGATTATTATTATTTTCTTCTCTCACATTCCAAACTTAAGATGGAGTTGGTAAAGAGGAGACTGTCCACTGCTGCATTGCACAACTTTGATGAAAATATTTTTCTCCAGTTCCTTAATTAGTAAATGCACAAATGATTTTGTGAATATTGCCCCTTTTTCTTTTTCTGTAATTATATATTTTAGTTATAGAACATCATTGTATTTTTTGCATTTTCATGCTAAAAATAGGACTGAGAATCTTGTGATTTGTAGGATTTTTGAAAATGCGCACTACATAGAAGTTTGTCGTCTTTGTTTGAAAATATTCTTAATTAAAGAAACACACTTAGGTCCCGTTCTAAAGTATATGTATGAGTGAAATGGTTAATTAATTTAATTTCAGTGTACACTATTATTATTAACGTAATATATGCATTGTGTGTAGCATATTTTTTTGATATGCTCTGCGTATACTTGAGCATACACACACTCGTACACACACGTATTTTATGTATTTATTCATTCTGCATCTTCCAGAAGTTTGTTTGACAAAAGTTTTATTTCTTTTTTATGTAGCTCCTCTTTCATCCCACTCAGTGTCATATGATTGGGGTTTCTTCACACTAAATTGTGTACAGTCAGTTTGGAGAAGAGAGAAAAGGTGTTTATTTAATCCACATATTTCTCACACTATAAATCAAACACATTTTTTCAAAATTAGCACTTGGGGTGTAGGTAGACGGGTGGGTGGAAGGGGGGATTTAACATGAAAAGTTGTCATTAAAGTTGAGTCTTCCCTGTTTGCATGGTTTGGTAGTGTGAGGGCCAGGGTTTACTGTCATGGCAACTTTGCGTTATCTGATGTCTCTGAGCAGAGAAACATTGAGGGAGATAATCCCTGAATTAAACAGGATCTGCTTTGAGTCGACTGAGATGAGCAGGGCCAGGCTGTGCCGACGATCCCCGCCGCTCCCATGCTGCGTGAACAATGGGAAGGCATCCTGTCTCTCTGTGGGGCAGGGCTGCACTTCTCTGGGTTTCATTTGCAAATGAATTCTTGGCCCTGATGAAAGTGTTGAGGGGCCAGAGCCACAATGAAAGGGATTCATAGAGAAATGCAATTTGTAAATCAACTTGTATGTTAAACAGCGAGATTTTACTGTGACAAAGAGGGGAAAGAATAAGGAAAGTCTGTAGCACAGCAGTGGCTCTGGGGTATAGGGTGTCGTCTTGCCTTTTTACTCTCTGACTCGTCCTGTTTATCAAAATGGAAAATTAAAAAACCTGTTTCGCTTTTGAAATGCGGTCAGTACATTTGAATTTTCATCTCAGTGACAACAGAAGTTGCTGTGTTTGTATTGCATGTTCTGTGAGCTGGTGTGTCCAGTTTCTCAGTTTTGGCAAGTCTGTGCTGCATGCATTCTGGTGTACCGCCCTACTCTTAAGTTTTGACCAAGCCATTTATTCAAACAAATAGTTTTTTTCCATTACGTTTTTTTCCCCGAAGAATTTACTGATGAGTGCCTTCTATGGCTGGTAATGTTTTAGGTTAAAGTCTATTCACAATTATGGACAAAAGTTTTAAAATTTCAATGTATTTTTTAAATTCTTTTCATTACATTGCAGACATTTTATCCATAACAAATAGTGTCATATCATATGTTTGAAATCGGTTTTTACTTTTCTAACTCTATTTTTTTCCCTCTTTTGTTTTGCTTGTTGTGTTTAGTGTGTGCACATAACAGCTTAGATGCCACAGGCTCTGTTGTTCATGTCTCACTGTGACTGCAGCCTGAGTGGATACAAATTAGTTTAGTGACATAGATAACCTGTCCAAGATGCCTATACTTGGCTGAAAATGAGCAAAGTTGACAGCAAATTGAAAGTCTAATAAGTCCTTCAAATGCTTGATTTGCGCCGAGTGGACAAGTAGACTTTGAAGGGCATGGAATATAGGAAATCAATGCCTTTCTATGAAATTTCATTAAGACCCAATGTCCACACTTCACTCTATTCTATATTTTGATGGATTATCTGGAGAAAATGATTACCTTTGGTTGGGCTGATGAAACCCAGATGTACATCTTCAAAGATCACTTTTAAGCAATATTTGAGTAGTTCCCATTGATTTTGTATCCCTTCTTATCGTGTTTCAGAGGTTGCTGCATTGAATAAGGCCTTTTCTCATTTCTGTTGGCTTATTGTTGCCTTTCGATCGTTGTTTTTGTGAACACATCAAGGGGATAAGTGTAAAACTGATTAACTTAAGATTAACAACAATGGAATTTGAGGAGATAAAGCTGCTTCTTCAGCTGCAAAACATTTCTAATCACTAATCCTCTGTTTCCTCTTTTTCAGGGGACACAGAACTTTGCTCAGAGGACCCCCCCTGCAAGGAGTCAGACGCCCATGTCTGTAGCAGATGTTGTGCTGAATTCTTTGAACTATCAGATCTTGAAGAACACCAGAAGAATTGCACTAAGAATCAGTTAGTACTGATAGTGAATGAAAATCCTGCTTCCCCCACCGGAACTTTCTCGCCTGGGTCTCCTTCAATTAATCCCGATGACCAGATGAATGACACAGCTAATAACACTGATCAAACAGAGTGCAGTGACCTTTTGGAGCCTAATACTCTTGAAAAAGACGAATCCATGGAAGTGGATGTTTCCGGAATGAGCAGTGGTCATGAAGAGGAAGGCAGTCATACAGAGAGCGGGAGCCCCATCAACACAGTCAGCGGCCATGGTGGCAGGGGCACCTCTGGCCCTGCAGTAGGTACTTCAGCTGTCTCTGCCCCTCTACCTCAGCTCAGTAACCTAACTGAACTGGGGAACTTTTCTATGATCAACAGCAATGTCATAATTGAAAATCTGCAGAGCACCAAAGTGGCTGTGGCTCAATTCTCCCAAGAGGCCCGTTCCACTGGGGGCCCTAGAGTGGCAGTGCCAGCCCTTATGGAGCAGCTCCTAGCCCTGCAACAGCAACAGATCCACCAGCTGCAGCTTATCGAGCAGATTCGCCATCAGATACTGCTACTGGCCTCTCAGGCCCCAGAAATGCAGGTGCCCCCAACTTCTGCTCCAGGCACAATGGGGCCTGCTGCCAGCCCACTGACCACACTCAGCTCACATCTCTCCCAACAGCTGGCTGCAGCCGCAGGCCTAGCACAGAACCTGGCTAGTCAGTCAGCCAGTATTAGCAGCCTAAAGCAGCTGGCTGCAGCGGCACAGCTACCTCAATCCAACCCAAGTAGCAGTGAGACATCTCAGAGCATTAGCACACTGGGACCATCAACAGTTAATGCCCAGTCCTCTGACAAGAGGCCGAATCATATGAGTACCCTCCACTCTCAGCTCAGCAACTCCTCACTTGCTAAGTCATCCACGCCAGCATTTGGAATGCGTAGCTTGTTAAGCTCAGCAGTGAACCCCCTTCTACCTCAGCCCCCACCTGGAAACCCCATGTTCTCCAGCTCTCTGCCCAGTGTTGGCACCACCGTAGAGGACCTCAACTCTTTAGCAGCTTTGGCCCAGCGGACAAAAGGCAAGCCGCCAAATGTCACTTCATTTGAACACAAGAGCAGCTCTGATGAGGCTTTTTTCAAGCATAAGTGCAGGTTTTGTGGCAAGGTGTTTGGAAGTGACAGTGCCTTGCAAATTCACCTGCGCTCACACACTGGCGAGAGACCATACAAGTGTAATATCTGTGGCAACCGCTTCTCCACCCGTGGTAACCTGAAGGTGCATTTCCAGCGTCATAAAGAAAAATACCCACACATCCAGATGAACCCCTATCCTGTTCCTGAGCATTTAGACAACATACCAACAAGCACCGGCATTCCATACGGCATGTCTATGCCCCCTGAGAAACCTGTCACCAGCTGGCTGGACAGTAAACCAGTTTTGCCCACTCTGACCTCTTCAGTCGGTATGCTGTTGCCACCTACCATGCCGAATCTGCCACATTTCATTAAAAAGGAAGATCATTCAATAGCCATAACTAGCCCTTCTGTTACTGCAAAGAGTGACTCAGGTGCTGCTGAGCCTTCAGCTAAAAGTAATGATGGCGTGTCTGAAGAGGGTGAAGGTGCAACTCTGCCTACCTCAAATGGGAAAACTGAAGAAGGCAGCAACTCCTCAGGCTTCTTGACAAATGTGAGCTCTGCCTCAGAGAGCACTGCCGACTACACAACATCTAACAGCCCGCCCATGATGACCAACCCGCTCATGCCTCTTATGTCTGATCAGTTCAAGGCTAAATTCCCCTTTGGAGGCATCCTGGACCCTCTCCAGGGGTCAGAAACCTCCAAGCTACAGCAGCTTGTGGAGAATATTGACAGGAAGGTGACAGACCCAAATGAATGTGTCATCTGCCATCGGGTGCTGAGCTGCCAAAGTGCTCTGAAAATGCACTATCGCACTCACACTGGGGAAAGGCCATTTAAGTGTAAAGTCTGTGGCAGGGCATTTACCACCAAGGGAAATCTTAAAACCCACTACAGCGTCCATAGGGCCATGCCTCCTCTTAGAGTCCAACACTCCTGCCCTATTTGTCAGAAGAAGTTCACAAACGCTGTGGTTCTACAGCAACATATTCGCATGCACATGGGTGGGCAGATCCCCAACACCCCTCTGCCAGAGAGTTACCCAGAGTCCATGGCCTCTGACACTGGCTCATTTGAAGAGAGAAACTTTGACGATCTAGACAACTTCTCTGATGACAACATTGAAGAAATGGAGGAGGGCCCAGATAGCAGTGTGCCAGACACACCCAGGTCGGCTGATGTCTCCCACGACAGTCTATGTAACTCACCATCTCCTATTGAAATGGCTTGCCAGGAGGGGCAAGAGAAAAATGGCCAAGAGAATACCCACAATAATGAAACACAGGAGCTGCAAGTCAGCCAAATGAAGGCTATGGCAAATGGCTTAGTTGAGGGGGACTGCCTCACCAATGACTCCTCGTCTTTGGGAGGGGATATTGAAAGCCAAAGCGCCGGGAGTCCAGCTGTGTCAGAATCTACCTCCTCCATGCAGGCGCCATCCCCCACTAACTTGCAGCCACAACCACGCAAATCCCCCAGCCTCGAAGAAAGGCAACAGAAGGCCTTCTCCTTTGAGCACACCAGTGCAAACCTCTTGCACTCTCATCCCTCCAACATTGGAGCCCTGGACCTGACATCTGTCAATCCCTCAAAAGACCCTCTGGGCATGATATTCGCCTTCCGTGAGCGTAGCACCATCAAGAACACATCCTGTGACATCTGTGGGAAGACCTTTGCTTGTCAGAGTGCCTTGGACATTCACTATCGAAGCCATACCAAAGAACGACCATTTATTTGCACGGCCTGTAACAGGGGTTTCTCCACCAAGGGCAACCTCAAGCAGCACATGCTGACCCATCAAATGAGAGACCTGCCCTCACAGCTCTTTGAGCCCTCAAACACCAGCCTGTCCTCCAGCCCAACTCCTTCCCTCCTCTCTGTGGGCCCTCTTAACAAACCAGAGGTCAACGGCTTCCTCCATGGCCTCCACCAAGAGAACAAGGACATGCCCCCTGGCTTGGTCACATCATCTGCCTCGACATCCCCAGTGCTTTCTGCTGCACCGCCACGCAGGACACCGAAGCAACACTTCTGCAACACCTGTGGGAAGTGTTTCTCCTCCTCCAGTGCTCTACAAATCCACGAGAGAACCCACACAGGGGAGAAACCCTTTGCCTGCAGTATCTGTGGTCGGGCTTTCACCACCAAAGGAAACCTCAAGGTAAATGTTCAGAAAACTGTTGGTCTCCTAAAAGTTTGTGCGTGAGAATGTTTGTAAAAAATGAGTCTCAGAGCTGCTATTTAGTTTTATACGGCATGTCAGTGCACTAGGCATCAAGAGGTGGTAATGTTGTGTAATTAATTAATGGCACGGCTCTCTGAGAAAAAATTACCTTAGTGGAAAGGCTGAATCACACAACTAATATGATTATAAGGTAGAAATTCCAGAATGTAATCAGCTAAGAATGATTCAGTGCACAGAATTAATTATCAGAGGCAATCATTATGCGTAAGGTCGGTCTGTAGTTTTCCATAACATGCCTAGATGTTATGGATGTTGTCATGAAGAATGAAAATGATCCTGCTAAATGATCTACAGACACTTGGAAGAATTATGTGAATGTACAATAAAATTATGTCGGTTATTTTTGAGTGTGTCAATCCTTAATCCTAGAGAGGAATTTGAGTTAATTTAGTTAATGTTTCATTTTTAAACATTGCGGTAAATTAAAGTGTGGCTTTTGGTTAAAACTGGTCTCATACAGAGATGATCTCTGCATTTGTAGTTAAAGTTTCTCTACTGTAGTAAACATAGAAAAGTATCTGAACTTTTTTGTAGGAGCTTTTACATAAAATACTTGACATAATTATTTTAATGTGTCTGTCAGGGAGTATGAAGCAGAAAACATATGAAATAAAAAGTTGTCTTTGACACGAAAAGGGTATTGGCAGAGGTGAAATGTCAGATGCAATACTGGCCAGAGCAATGAAACTGGACAGTGCAATTTTACCCCAAGCCCCGTGGTCCCCTTGTGAGATGAGCAAATTAAGGTTTAGATTAAGCAGCATGTATCAGTCTTGCCAAAATAAGATGTTTACACCATGCTGGTACCACTCACAGCATAGGCAGCTAACTGGTCTGCTGCACCCAGGGTGTGAAGCTATTTTAATTTGGAGCCGAGCATTATTATTATTTTTTCCATTGCATCATCTCATGTGCAGCTCTTGTGGCCAAGTTTGTAAACATCACTAATTTTCATCCCTCTCATTGCTCTGTCTCTCTCCTCCCTCCCTTTTATTCCCTTTCTCCGCTCCCCCTTTCTCTCTGTGTAGGTACACATGGGTACGCACATGTGGAACAGTGCTCCTGCCAGACGCGGCCGCAGGCTCTCTGTGGATGGGCCAATGGCCTTCCTGGGTACCAACCCAGTCAAGTTTCCTGAGATCTTCCAGAAGGACATGGCGTCAAGAGCAAGCAACGGGGACCCGGCCAGTTTCTGGAACCAGTATGCTGCAGCCTTCTCCAACGGCCTGGCAATGAAGACAAATGAAATCTCTGTCATCCAGAATGGAGGTATCCCACCCATGTCAGGTGGTGTTGGAAATGGGGGTAGCTCTCCCATTGGTGGCCTGACTGGCAGCCTAGACAAGCTACACAGCATGGAGCCAAACGCTGCTCTTGCTGGTTTGGAGAAAATGGCCAACACAGAGAACGGGGCCCACTTCCGGTTCACACGCTTCATGGAGGACAATAAAGAAATTGTCACCAGTTAGAGTGTATGTCCTCAGTTGCGCACAGACAAATGAAGATGCCTAAAGGCATATTGTACACATGTAGACACACACAGAAGAAGAGAAAGAAAGAGAACAAGACAGGGACAAAATCAACTGAACTGCTTTGCTCGCCATCGAATCTTTACGAACATGAGTGTGAAGACAAGTTGCTTTTTTTGTACAATGTACATGTTATAGTTTTAAGGAGCTTATTTATTAGTGATTATAACCTTGCTTGAAACCAAGTGGAAGCATTAACAGTTAGGTTTTTGTTTGTTTTAAAGCCAGAATGGGTATGTATGGGTGCTTTAAAAAATGTGCTTTTGAAACTTAGAATATCTGGCTAGATAACCTGACCTTGGCATTAAGTTATTTTCTGTCTGTAGTAGCTATAACCGAACTGTTGATGTTCATGTGATGCATTAGCCCTGTAATAAGCAAACAGACTTGCTGTAAATAATGTACACTGATCTTCTGTAGATGGTCTAACATCTGTGTGTTCATGCCCCCCCCATCAAAACAAAACAATGAAATTCAGGCAAGGGACTAGATGATGTGGTAGTCCTTTCTTTCCAATTGCTATTTACCTTTATTTTATTTAAGGAAGATAAAACATTGAAGTTTGCTTCAAGGGTTTCTTTAGTGTTATCTCGTTTTGTTGTTACTGTTTCTGTGTATTGTACTTTGTACTTTTTGTTTACTTCCATATTTTTTCCCTCAATCTCTTTTTTTTTTTTTTTGTTGCTCGTGGTGTTGTTGAAAGAAAGACAGAAGGGAACATTCGGCCTGGCCTATTTCCTGGTTTTTGGAACTGAGACAGCCAATCAAATGAGCAGGATCCTCTTTTAGTTTCTCCGCTGGATTTCCACGTTGCTGCTATGTCCCAGCATCCTCACTGACATCAAGTGCAAAGTTATGTGTTGAAGCTTCTGTAAATACGTTCAGATGTGGAAATACAAACTCCCTCGTAAGAAAATGTACATATAGCTCACACAAGAGAAGTCCATCATGGCCAGGGGACAAAATGATAGTGTTTTTATAAATATAAATATATATTGGGTTTGACAACCTTCGGACTGTTACATGCACTTTCTTGGAAAGTTGGAAGATCTTTATGGGTCCAGTTTCTCTACACTTTAATACCTACTAACAACTAAGATACTGTAATTCTTTACTCTAATAATCAAATACATCAGTTTTCCAAAAGAATCATTGTGTGTTTGTGTGCTTTTATTCCCTCTTTTATTTATCATATAATTGAACATACTCACAATTATTTTTCATACATCAAGCATTGACAATCATTTAAAAAAAAAAAAAAAAGGCATAAATGACTTTAAAACAACTTATTTTGACTTTGATTAATTTGTGGTCAGGGCCTGTGAGACTCTTTTCAGTATTTGGCCACTGTCAAGCAGCAGAAGCACAAACGGGGGTTTGGATGCAGTCATTGATGGTATGAGCTTCCCTGCTCTTTAATTTAAATCACAGTTTTAACCTCATAATTTCCGTTGCCAGTCTTTGAAATCACCAAATGATTCATTTGGTGATTTCAAAGACTGGCTTAATCCTCGGAATCAGGTAGATTCAAGGCTTTTTACGCGGTAGGGAAAATGTTTCCTCTCACCATTTATTTATATACGTTCATCAGATTGTAATAATAAAAAAGTCTCAGCGGGGGAAGCGTGTTATTATGCGTGGACACGCAAGTTAAGCAGGTACAATTCGCATTAGCACTATTAAAGCGTTAGTGAAGCAGTCTTTTAAGGAAATATACGTTTCATTAAGGACGCGACGATTTAATTATTTGCCACAAAGCCCCAAAAGAAGTTGTCAAAACGATCACACGGCTATCCGGATAAAGCCTTTGACGGCTTTGAATACATTTGCCTTGATTTTTTTTTTTATTATTCAAACTGATTTTTTCCCCCTCTTTGTATTTCAACAGCTGCATTTAATTTAACACATCGTTGCACATCCTGCAATACAGGATCTGTTAATTTCTGTCCAGCATCCTCGGCGCTCTCCTCCTCCTCATCACAAGACCGAAATCCTCAATATTTACGTTTTATATTTCAAGACGTCGAAGCTAAATGATCCTTGCCCACAGTGCCTGTTTTCCTTTTAACAGTCACATCTGTTCCCCGAGCTCTGTTTGTGCAGCACATCGGCTTCCAGAGAGATTCCTTCAAAGGACAGAAAGAAAAATAAAACTGCTCCACATTTTTACTGCTCTGCTAATTACGACAAATACTTCGTTCATATTTACAACTTAAACTTCCCTTTAATTATAAATACCTCGTTTTCCCTCTTTCTTTTAGTTTATTATTATTATTATTATTATTATTATTATTATTATTAGTTCTGTTTTATTTTAATCCTGCAACAATAAATAAATAAGATATCAAAGTAATAATAAAAAAATAAAATCTACAAACTTACTAATGTGGTGAGTGCAGTGTTGCATTGATAGTTTAAGCCTTGCTTTAATTAATTTAATTAAAATATATCTTTATAAAATGTTTAGATGGTGAATCATATTTTTGTGTGGAGGCTATTAATAGGTGAACACAAATATACAGGAGTAAACACATGCTTTATCTCTGTGTGAGCAGTCCCATCACTAAGCATGGCCTGGGCTCTTCCTTCTCTTTTCCTCGCTTAAGTATCGATTGAGCTGTGCAGAATTACAGAAACACTTGAATCTCAGGTGGCAGGAATGTGTACAATTGATCTCTTCCACTGTGGCTCCCAGCAGTGGCTTTTTGCTCCACAACACAGAGCACCACAGGAAGAGCTGGGCGAACACACTGAAACACAATCGCTCCAGACTAAGAGGGGCTGTCCCAGTCTGCCCTGTTCACTGTCACAATTTATTGTAGTGCTGTGAGTCTCATCAGCTGCTCTGCAGCTACACTGAGAATGTGCTTTCATGGTGCAGAGATTATGTACTTTATATTATAAACACATTCAGGAGAGATTCATATGTGCTGCATCTTCACAGCTTCGCACAAACACACTCCTAGATATTTTGATTTATTCTTAACAATTTATCTAATGTGTTTTTATTTTAGTGTTGGGTATTTTTTCCCCTTGTCTGAGCTAAATGGCTTGATGGCCTTTTGCTGCAGTGTCTGGAGAGGATGGGAACCATCAGCAAAGAAACATTACTCTCTTTAGCTGTAAGCCACTCCTGTCCACTTACTGTACACTTGAAGGTTCATTAAGGGTTGGCCTTAAGTAAGGGCTGTATGCACAGCTGCCACACTACAAAAATAACATCATTTGTTTCCAGCCTAAGTTAACTTATTTTGTACAACATTTTTTTTTTGTGATTCTGGTTGAGGTGATCTACTTAATGCTTCTCTGATTTATATATATATATAAAAAAACTTTTTTCATTTTCTAAATTCTTTAAAAGGTTTAGATTTTTTTGTGGAGAGAACAATGAAACTTTATTATTTTTTTTTAATTTTAAAATGTATTGCCCAAAACTAGAAACAATTTTTGTCTACAATTGCTTGTGTGTGTGTGTGTGTGTGTGTGTGTGTGTGTGTGTGTGTGTGTGTGTGTGTTAGGTAAAGTAAAAAATGAAGGAAACAAGTAAACTGCTTCTTGTCTCATCAATAGTAGTTTAATTCAGGAGTAAAATCTGTTTAATATCTGTAATTTCTACCCTCCACAGTCCTTCAGTGTGCAGGTCAGGTCGAGCTGAAGACTCTCGGAGGTGATCTCGAGAAGCTGGAGCCCCCTCTAACATCTTCTGCCTTGTGCTGTCAGCCCTCCCGAGTCGATACAAACTGTAGCCTGGGGCCCGGCCTGGACTCCCCACTGAGGTTCTGGCCCACCGCTGGGAGATCAAAGACCCGTGGATAACAATGGTGAGCCTCATTTAGCTGTCCCGGATGCACTGCCACACCTGCCCACGCTGTCAATCACACTCAGGTGATGGACCTGCTAAAAGGCCTTGCAAGAACATAGTTCTCCAGTGCTTTTACAAATAGGCCTGTTTATGTTGCAAAGAATAAGTTGTGTGAGCAGTGTTAATTGGTGGGAGCCCTGATTCATCCCCTCTTCATCTCTGTTTTAGAAGACATAAAGTATCCAGTCTTCAGATGGACAGATGGACAGTGGTAGTCACACTGCATTAATTCATTCTTTCAGAATAAAAAATATTTTTGAAACCATTTAGTATAAATCTATCACATTCTTGTTACTGATAATTTGTTTTTTGTTTATGAAATGTCTGTCTTGTGGTGCCTTTAATTTCCTTAATATGGCCTGTAATTACATTTTACAGCGGATAAAAGTGATTATTGGTTTTATATATTATATTTGTATAAGCCTCACCCTAATTGGTGTTGTCATTTTCCTCCAGCCATTTCATGCTGGTTTTATCTTCCTGTGGTTCTCATCGCGTTTCCTGTGGAAAATGGAGCCTGTCTGCAGCGTGTACACAGCTGGTTGGAAGACAAGACCTCCAGATTGTAAGTACAAACATGGAGCTGGATTTTTCAGGCCTGTGCACTCTCACAGTTATCTCAGACGAGCAATCAAAGTCTTCGAGGAAATATCCATCCTGCCCAAAACCAGACACTTTTTTTCCTTCATTTTGCTCCTGTTTGTTCTCCATTGAAGTTGTGCTTTGGTCTTATGAGGGCTTGGAGATTGTCTTTGCATGGTTTATTTTTATGGCACAGCAAATCTGGAGCCTATCCAAATGTCAAGGTCATTTATCTTGCAGTTCATCCGTTCCTCGGCTTTTGTGTGGTGAGAAAGAGAGGCACAGGCCCATATTGCATTTCATGACCTATTGTGTCAAACGAGTACCCAGACAAACAGGTGGGAGCCCTGATGTGAGCTCCTCATGGACCAGACTTACCAAACTTGAGGCTCCCTGGCCCATTCTTTAATAAGGCACTCATGCTTGTAGAGCAGCCACAGTGCTCTGTTTCCCTCATCGTCAAATGGGAACCTTCAGGGATGCTAATGAACATACAGTGAGGGTTTGTCTCACGCACAGTGCTCCCGCTATCTGCGTCTCCCAGTTTATCATCACCACTGAAATTGCAAGGCCGCTTTACTGGGCTTTTACTAGAGGGGGGACATTTAGCCCATTGTGATGCTAATTCTTTAAAATTTGATGTCTAGGGTTTGTTCTTTCAGGTCAGGATAGGTTTATGAGACTGGGTCTTTTGACAGAGTACAAGCTCCTTTTTTGTTATCACAGAAAAACCTGCAGTCAAGGGTTGCCCTCATTGCCCCTGGAGGCAAATTTAATTTAATGTGCATTTCCATTTCACGATGAATCACATGTTTCCTTGTTTTGTACAGTAGAATGGAGACAGATCGTCTTTCTTTGGTTTTAAAGAACAGCTTCGAGATTAAGTAGGCTGATTGTGGCCCTTTCACCATCAGAATTACGGTTGGTAACCCTAGCCAGGCCTGTCTGCTCTGGGGCTGAAGCACACACAGAGTTGGGGACACTCTCTGTTAATGTCATCTCACAGATTCAATTTCCTCATCACAATCTTACCTCGAGTCCCACAACCTCTGACACATATTCTTATTCTTTCTCACAGTGTCAAAGCATGCTAGTGAGATGGAAAGATATTCTACGACCACAGAGATATTGATATTGAGCGTCAAGATGGGATGTCAGAGACTAGGAAGAAGCCCTTCAGCTGCTTGTCAGGTGTGTTTGATTCCATAGGTGCTCCGGAGAGGTGTCTTGAGTTTATTGAATTTGTCATTTTCGGCCTGGGAGTGAAAAGGGCACCTGTGTGCTGCCGTAAGCCCCTACGCCAGGACCGCCACCCACATCACACGATGACAGCTGATGTGCAGGGACAACCCTGAAGCTGTTGATTTTTTTTTTTTGAAAGCAGTCCATCAGACTCTGCCTACATTATTCATCAGGAAAACAGCTGAAAGGATATTTACTTTGTCAATTTTCTCATAAAAGCCTCCTCAGGCACAAAAAAGTCACCCATGGTTACAGCAAGAAAAACGTAGCTATTTCAGAGGCAGGTTCAGTGTTCTGTCAGACTCAAATTGAAGACTGTTGTAGTTGTGGATACTGGCCACCCACATCAGTGCTAGATCAAAGCAATGGCCTGCTACAGTGGCTGAATATTCAGTGACGTTATTGGAGTGTGATAGTTTCTTCTACTCAGTCACAGACGGTGGGAAAATGAGGAAGGAAGGTCTGATAGAGAATTTGTCCTGTTCTACTGTTTTTTACGGGATTTGGAAGCTGCTGTGCAGTGTATCTAACAGGCCAGGATCACAAATCTACCACCCACTCCTTTACAAAATAGTGACTTCTGTAGACAAGTTTGCTTCTCTCATTGGATATCTTGTTGTAGGGAAGAGGAAAATGGTTTCCTCTGTGAAATGTGTAATCAAATGTAAGATAAGAAATGCATTAGGTCATGGCAATTCCCACAATGTGCTGTTTGATATGGAGATGTGTGTGCATACATGTGCGTGTGTCTGTGTGAATAACTCAATTGCACCACTAGAGTAGATGTGAGTAGATTTTTGAAACCCACCACGTCCACCAGTGCAAAAACTGTATCACTTATCAGATTAAAGTATCCACTAAATGACATATGTTATGATTACATGATTTCACGCTTGTGTAACTGTGTGTATGTTTTATAGTGTGCTGCCTGTGTAGGTCTTTTTAAACATGCTCAGTTAAGTCTGTGCCACCTGTGATTAATAAGAAATATCCCAGATGCAGCAGGTTAATGTTTAATCAATCAACTGGGAAAGAAGCCTCTAAATTGCCTAGATTTATTTTTAACCACTGGATCACATTAAATGCACCGTGGTTTACGCAGCCAAAACTCATTATTTTTGCTTGCAGCTAATGTTTATCAATCCATGGTGAGAATATTTTACACCAGGCCTACATGCTGGTTTTCCTTTCTGGGAAAAAGTAAGAAAGTTTTCAGCTATCAAGAACATAATGTCTTGAAATTAGGGACAAAATGAAGATCACAGAACAAGATCAACATGTACAGTATGTGACGATGTAAAATTCCAGCTCATATCAGAAAATGTTGTACATTGATAGTAATAATATGTTGCGTTTCTTTCCCTCCATATTAGTAATATTTGTAACACTTCTGCTGCTGCTGCTTAGTGTTTCCTTTCCACTGTGAGCTGCTACTGGGTGACTCGGCTGCAGCACTTGCGCTATGAAATCAACACCCCACTCAGCAATAATGCTCTCTGAGGCTTGGCCAGTTTACTAAATAATCGATCCAAATAAAAGGAGCAGATAAAATTGACTGACCCTCATATACTTAATTATTGCAGCTATTTGACCAAATAGCATTTTTCAGGATGCTGTGTGTCACAGGCCATCAATATTCCTTTAATCGCTGTTAGTTATTGCCCTACTTTGTTACTGCTGTGGATGGCCAGTCTCCAGTGGTCAGTTTGGCCCAGGGCAGTGAGGGAATGAGATGCTAAATGGTTGCACAAACAATTTGATTATGCTGTTTAATTCCCGTCATATAGATCTGCCCGGCCTGCTGATGCACTCATTTCTGCGAGGCTGTACAGCAGAATGCTGACCTGCCTACCTCACACCACCGGCCCTGAAAGAGCTGGTTTTTCCTCCGTGGCCTCAGGATCAATAGTGACTGCTCCCTGGGTATGAACTGGTGTCTTGCAGGTTTCACCTCTTACCACTAACCTCTCATCCCTTGTATGATGGGGCATCATTAAACATCCAGTTCAAGTTCAAATGCTGAACTGCTGCTTTCAGGGATGTAGGACTGGGTAGAAAAAAAGGGACTGGAATAAATAACTGTGGGTGCAGGGAGTGGCCCATAGAGAATGCCTATGTACAGGGTGCAGAACACCCCAGCTGCATTTGTGGCCTAGTATAGGCCCTCAGTCCACAGCCTGACTGAACCAAGGTGTTGTAATACAAGGAGAGTTGAGGGTTAACTTTCCCCATCGAAACAGACCACCTCAGCCAAGTGAAAAATGAGAAATGAGCAGGGCAAGCTCTCAGGCCCAGTTGCCCAGTTCCCAAAATTAACATTTCAATTCAAAACCAATAATAACGCATTGTGTCTGGCATGAATGAGTGCTGCTGCAAAGGGAAGGCGATACCTCCTGTTCCTGTGTCAATGAAAAAGCTCCTTCATCTTCTGCTAAAGGGCCCACACAGTCTGAGGTCAGCCAGTCAGCCTTGGTTACACTGCACAGGCATGCCTGGGTGGACGGCTCAAGCTTCCCGGTGCCTTTACAAAAGCCAGGAACTACAAACACACACACACACACACACACACACACACACACTCTATACACACGCATACATAGACATACACAGAAACACTCATGTCTTGCTCTGCATGAGGTTGATGGCTCTCAAGTTTTGCCAAGGACTACTTAGCACGTTGAAAGAAGTACACATTGTGTTCTTTGAAATGAATTGCAGTAACTAATTGCAATATCATATGACCATTTCAGCCTCGACCGCATATTATGATTTGAAACATAATAATTGTATGAGGGTAAATAATCGCTACATGTGCAGTCCACTTACTTAGTTTGTTACAGCTGCATTCATACAATTGTGACAACTTATCCACAAGATGTTCAGCATAAAACATGTTATATCTTGAGTGTACATACTGTGTGTCTCTGTTCATGTCAAACCCTCTGATACGCTCATTGACAGGAGATCTCAGGCAGTCAGAAAGGGCCACAGATGAACACACTGTGTCGGTGGTTTTGGGTATCTTGGCTGTAGAGAATGGGATTGGGAGCCAGCGTTTGTGGCTCTGCCAAGAAGGTGTCAGAGCCGATCTCTGCTACATGCTCCCCTCCATCAGAGAGCACATTACCAGTCTGGGAGGTGAGAGAGAGGGACACAGGGCAATTTCAAGAGAGCACTGTGGATACTGAGACTGAAGGAGTGCAAGAGCCTATCTGCTAGCTGTCTGGTCCAAATGGTGCAAGCTGTGTTAGTGTGAGTGATTCCTTACGTGGACTGCACTGTCTACAGGCAGGAAGCTTGTCTGGGTGGGTTAATCTTCTACAGCTGATGTTTCATTTTTCTATGATGATGTTCAGTGTGTTTTGCAAAAAACACATGAAACCTCAAAAGTTCAAATACTACACAAACGAAATTCAAGCTGTTTTAGATATTAGATTAACCTCACCTGAGGCAAGATATGAATGTGACTAGTCTAGTTGGTGAGGAGGATTATCAGTCCTGTCTCTATGCAGGAATCTACAATATTATTTCTCAGTACTTCTCAACCAAGCTCATCTGAAAATCAAATCACTTGTTGTTTTCTTCTTTATCATTATTGGAATCACTGGAAACACCTCAAGAAATGAATTAAAGTTTTCCAACTCCTGTCAATTTAGAAGTCACAATTGTTTCAAGAAGTAGTTTTAATAAGTGAGTTATAGAAGTGCTGGTAGGCAAATTCTGTTATCTTTTGATAGAACCAGGCTAGTTATGTTCCCCTGATTCCAGTGTGTGCCAGTCTAAGCTAACTGGCTTCTGGCTGTATCTCCAACATTTAGCAAGAAAGAAAACAAGTGCATTTCACAAAAAATTAAATCCTTCAATAGTTACCGAAAGTCTAGTTTATATGATAATATTATAAAATATTAAATACAATGCAAAGCTAAAGCTCTCAAACTCACAGACAAGTGCTCCACCTGCTTGTTGTAGTTCAGTGTAGGCAAACATGAATACAAACTTTTCTTGTCATATGAATATGACAGCACAACAGCCCATATAACATCTCCACGACACAAATCACCCAGTTATTGTCCATTTGCGTATAACGCCTTGCCTCACCAAGGCGTCGTCTTTTGGCTGGCAGTGATGACATCAGTGCTCCCAGCGAAGAGGCCAGCTCCACTAATAAGGCACTGCTGGGATTGCCGCCCGCTTAGGTTGTCAATGAGTCTGTCTTGATCTGAGGATTAGGCCCGTCGTTCCAATTACAGCCTGGTGCCTTGAGGTTTGTCAGGCATTGACACAGACGCCTGTCGATGGCCCCGGTGCATATTCCAGGACCCCGCTGAGTGACAGGCGCCAGCGCGCCAAGAGACGATGACACACTGTGAGTGTGTGCGTGTGTGGCATGTGTTGTGTGTGTGTATACGTGACTATTCAATATCATTAGTTTCTTGTCCATGTCATAGCTCTCAGCTGAAAATGAACCTGTCCTACTGTATATATACTATGAAGCACAAAGTGAACTAGTGTGTGAGAGTGTGTAGTGTCTCATTTCCATGGTGAGGATATCGACTGTTAATGACAGTCTATTCCTACAGACATGAAGGAGCAAGAATACTGTAAGAGTGGTATCAGTTAGCTGTCAACTGTGGATATGAGGAAGTCATGTATTCGGGCTGCCAGTCTGTTACAAAGAGTATTGATAATTTAGTGAAATACAGAAAAGAAAGAGGCGCACTCTTCGTTCTATGGATCTTTGGCAAACCAACTGTTGGATCGCCAGCCATGGCAGCAAAAGAGGAAGAAAAGGGGGCCTCTACCCCGACCATCAGATACTCGTAAATTGTTATCATCAATCTATGATGTATTCCAGGAATTATTTTGTGATCGAATACTGTTATTATTATTTTTTGTTTGTTTGTTTATTTGTTTCCTTCAGCCTGCCACATCTATATTCACGTTGGTCTGTAATTTCCTACATTAGAATATATAGTATAGAGGCTGTTATTTTTGGAAATAAACAGATTTGAAATGTGATCAAATATGAAGGAAAATCTGTCCCCACAAAGAAAAGTGTGACAGGGGCTTGACAATCTCCCTGGAAAATAAGGAGGATATTTGTATCTGTTTCTCTCTATGATGGACTCCACCTGGGTGATTGCACAACATCAGTGCAAATGGCAGACTGCACCGACAACAAAACCTGATATTTACTGTTGATGTTTGAGATTTACTGCACAGGCAGACTGTAGGTTTACTCTATACCTGCACTGGAAATATGGTATTTGACTACTCATTCATAGAAAGAGTTTTTTTGACGGTTTTGATGTTTTTTTGTTTCTTATTATTCGATTTTTTGAACTTCCTGATGCCCAAGTGAATACAGCCACACTACTATCATGTCGCATCTCAGGAAAGAGTCAGAGGGGCTGGTTTGTGCTCTCTCAAAGCAGCACTCAGTAACTTGACATGGCTTGGATGGACTCCTCTCATCTGGTCATCTCTGCTAACTCACCCTCCCTCCTTCCCTCCACACACACACACACACACACACACACACAAGCTTGTCGCCTGGGAGGCCAGCAGTGACTTTACACCCACAGAGGTGGGTCATGTGACACAGACTGCTGTGTCCCACGTTTGATACTTAATATTCACCACCTGGTGTTATTTACATGCCATTAAATGAGAGATGGGTGCTGCCCTCACTGACTCTCCAGTTATCTGATTTGGGTAATATATTCAAAAATACTCTTTCTATGTCTGAAATTTAAAATCCAAGTTGTAACATGTTTTCCACTCAGAAATAACCTCCTTGCCATGTTTTTAATTTTCATAGCAGATTTTCCCTCCATTTTTGCCGGGTGTAATGTAATCCGCGAGCGATGTTAGCAGGCTGTAATTAAATATGAATGGAGCGCTGTTGGTTGCCCGGCCAGTTTGTTTGGTTGAGTGCTGGCCTGGGGAGGAAAGCTCATCAAATCAGTTGTGTTGGTGTCATTCTACACCCCTATAACACTCCATGACAGGGAATCTCGGTGGTCCTGTGTATAAAGGGGCTGGGAATCACCTGTATTTAGAGTTAATGGATTCGAAATAACTCACAAGCTCACACTTTAATGAACGCTGGATTGATGAAAAAGGGCCCCCCGCTCTCCCTTGTCCCTGCATTGCATGAAAAACATTTTCAAATTGCATGCTGGCACAGATAATTCACTTATTCTGTGTAATTGGATGCTGACCAGGGTTAATATGTAGGGTGTCATTAAATGGAAATGTAGAGTTGTAAAGGGGGACTGTATGATACAGGGAGTCTTTTCTATAGAGCTGCCCCTATGGAGCTGATTGTGAGCTCCTTCTTCTAGCTGGCAGGGACCTTCTTTATTTGAGGCAACTCAAGCATGAATTCTGCGAGGGAAAGATTGGGGACAGTTATATTCACTTCTGTTTGTTGCCCAGTTGAATGAAATGACCTTTAAGATAAAGCGAATCTCTTGAGCAAGTCAGGTGAAGAAAAGGCAGCACAAATAGGGCAGATGTGGTGAAAGGAACTTTTTAAATTCGACAGTGAAGGAGGGCTGCAAGACCACGGATTGTTAAAAGAGTGTTGTTTGCTGGTAACCCTGCTCTTCCACCACGACAATGCCACATGGGAGGAGGCACTCACTGTGGATGCTTTTTATTTTGATTCAAACAAGATTGAACACCAGGGAATTACTTTTTTTTGGGTTCAGTTTTATTTTGAACATATAACTGTTTAGGAAAAATCCCGTTATTGTCCAGAAAATTATTTTGGGGGGGTGTAGTCTAGCATAATCTAGAGACTGGTTAATTAAGTTGCTCCTCCAACCTCCATTCATGGGAAAGGCCTGTAATTAGTCTTCCGAAAGCAAAGGTATTTTCTTCGGATGGGTCAATTTGAATTCCTTCTGACTCCAATGGAGAATGCAGAGCCTCTGTGGCTTCAGGAGACCTATAACCTGCATTTTCCCAGTGATAGCAACACTGTAAAACTTAACCGAATGGTTAAACATGTCCTAAAGAAGAACCATTAAAAGCTGAAGAATGTGAAAGTACAGTCAGTAATAAAAACAACAAAATGAACCCTTTTCGGTCATGGCCCACTTTTTGTTTTGCTTGGTAGTCTGGTGTCGGCTGGGCTGTGCCACGACTCACCAGCTTTGCCACCTACAAAGAGGGCAGACTCTGGGCTGCCTGGGTACTTTTGGTGAGGAAGTTAATCATATACCTCAGAGTAGCGCGACACAAGAAAAGCGGTGTTTGTAAACCTGCCCCCACGGCTCTGCCCATAATTGGCTCTACAAGTGACTGCCTCGGCTTCCTGTCAGCATTATATCTGTGTTCACACCAGCCCAGCTGGTAAGACATTTGTTCCTTGAAAACATGGCTGCTGTTTTGATCTTTGGACTGTGAAAGCAAAGTAGCTCTCACAATGGTAGTAATGTGGGGAGGATTTTCCAGGCTGTGGAGGAAGCCAGGCAAAAATGTCCTGCTGTCTCAGACTCGGAGTGAAGAACAGGACTTTGGTAATGCTGATGGTGCTTGCTTTACTCTTTTGTTACATCTGTTTTAGGATGTTTAATCAGTAATTGTTGTTCACTGAATGCTCAGTGTGAAACACAATACACCTGTACGTCAGATGTACTTTGGTCTTTCCTGAAAAAATGCCCTTGATTCTCAAAATGCTTGTTAGCGAACATCACTGGTGGAAGAAGCACTCACATCTGAAATACCAACAACACAAGCAAAAGTCCTACATTCAAAAGTGTACTTGTTTTGCTTGTAAATACAGACATATTCATCAAAAGGTAGTTAGTGTCAAATGTAAAAGTACCCATTATACAGAGTGTTAGCACTATAAAGTAAAAAGTAGAATATTTTCCTCTAGCAGAGTGGAAGTATAAAGTAGCATAATTACTACTATTATTGCTATCAAGCAGATTACATTCATCCCTAATAGTAAGCATATGAACAAATGGTACACTTACCAAGCCATGTGTTTTATATTTTGTGTTTTATATGCTTTAATTAATCAATTTAACATTGCATCTTACTTTGAAAAACAGACCTTTGTAAGCAAATTTTGAGAACAATTAAAAAATGAGCAGAACAAAGAAACTGATTTGGGTCTGGTATGTCTGTGACAGTGTACAGATTGTTATTAGCAGGCAGTGAGCATGCAGGAGTGGAACTTTATTTTGAAGTTGACACATGGCAGGAATCAGAGATTAAAATTGGAAATGTTAAAATACTGCTGGTGACACCTCAACGTGTGGAGGGATGTAACTTCCTGTGCAGCTGTCAAGAAACACTTCCCAAGCTGCTGCTGCTGCTGCTGCGCTCGTATCTGCACCTCAGCTCTGCTAATAGAGCATGCAGGGGAAAGTGGAGGAATGGAAAATAGTTGGAATATGCTCATAATTAATCATACTAACCCTAAAATCAGAGGTTAATGATAAATTTGTAATAGTAACCATTTGTATGATATAAATTTATGTGTTTTTCAGAATACACACACACGCTTTGATTTCAAAGCATACTTTAATTTCGTTTGTTTCCTTTGGCAAAAAAAAAGAGACATACATTAAGATATATTCATGTGACAGATGATGATGAATATATTTTCTCTGATTGTTGATTAATACAGGATGCCCAAACCTTTGAATGTTGCATCATGTGTTTGTTGTTCTTTGGAAGGGTGCATGGGTTTCTGACAGATATCTTAGCCAGGTACCAGGAGGAATAGCTCAAGTTGCAGCCACTCGGCCACATGTGTTTTTAGCGGTTGCCCTTGTGTAATGAAGAATTGCTCCTCTTCACTTCTCACCGGACGCATTGGCAGAATATGACTTTCCCTAGATGGTTCTCCCATTTATAGACAGGCTAGATTTGTTTGGGATTTTTTGGAAAACCACACTCTGATGAACATCCTGCCCAAGACATTTAATTGTGGCTGCTCCATTTTGTGCACAAGCAGTGCTCTGCCTTTTTAAGACTTGTTTATTCAAAAGCGTCCACATGTTGATTGTAACCCTATTTTTTCCTTCCTTTGGCCCAGTCATGTTTTGAAGGAGTTTCTGAACCTTGCTGGATAGTGAAAGAGTATTTTGATGGATATAATTCATGTTATGTATGCAGCCATTTATTTAATATCCTGTAATTTATCATTAATTGACTTTTCATGTATTGAAATCATCAATACATTTTGGCCAGAAAGTATTTCTTTTACTATTCACACTGAAAATGTATCAATATTTGCACTAATTTTAAGTAACCTCCCCCTTGAGCCTCTCACTATTTATCTACTTTTCCTACCTTTGTATACCTTGAGGTAGGAGCAGTAAAAATGAGAATTGAGCACAAATAATACTTTGAATGCATGAAGAGAAACCATAGTCATAAATAGCAGTGGGGGCGAAGCTAAATATTGACTGTGTGACTCCATGCTGATGTCTCCTGTGACTGTAGACCTTTGTCTTTTCCTCCACCAGCGTGTGGTCGTAATTGAATTGTAAACAACACCCACCATGTTATTATTTACTGCGCTATGCTGCTCAAATCATTCGACCAGCCACCACCTCTGCCACTGGAGCAGAGCTCTGAGTCACTTTGACGTGTTACCTAAAAGGCAGTGAAAACAATATATGGCCAGCTCATCCATAAGTCATGGCATTTGGCGCAGCACCGGTGCATCCAACAGAAAGGGGCTTTATGAATGGCACAAAGTCTGTGAATGATAACGGTCATTAATATGTCCATTGAGGGTCACCACATTCATGCCACATATCAAATCCCCTTTGAATGAGATCAGTTCCCTCCTGTCAGAGCCCATTAGATCCGTCCCACAGCCCCAGTGGCCAGCTGACAGGGGAGAAACCCTAGCCCCAGCCCAGCACCATTAGCATTAGAAAATGAGCAATCAGCTGGAATGAAGCGCAAGAGGAGGGGGGAGTCGTCCAAACTTTAGTAATGATACCCGGCAGATACAACGCAAAATGTAACACCAAGTCAGAGAGGCATTGTGCTCTAAAAACAACCAAAATAGTTCACTGCATTGATGTCTCCACTATCATTTTTCTTGTACAACTTTCTTAATTCAAATGTTTGAACTGAATGCATTTATAGGTTTGTTACATGTCCTGTGGTTGGTTGAGTCTCTTTCAAAGGCTGCAGAATTCAACTACTTCCCCACCACTGAAAATGTTCCGGCTGCTCATAGAAAATTGTGTTGAACCTCTTTGACTTTGCGAAATAATTGAGTTAAAACACTCGATAAAACATTAATTAGCTTAGCAGTCTGGAGCAGATAACATAGATAAAACCCTATGTAATTCATATTGATTAGAATATGCACATTGAGCGTAACCTCTTAAGACAAGTTTTCCTTATTAAATGGACACAAAGCCGAGGTCATTATTCGTACAAAGAAAGATCGCTTTAGATTTTATCTTTTCACATAAAAAGGTTTGATTGGATTTCTTTCTGAGGAAGCTGCACAATCTATTTTATTCTAGTTTGATTGTATTACCTCTTAATTAGTTTGTATATTGAGTAGAACAGGCCTTATTGATTTGAGGTGCATTCATTTGCATTGCAAAAATCCCCTTTAATCCAATATAATCTCATCCTTACTCAAACACAGGAGACTGCATCTTTGAGTCACTCTTTTGCTGCTTGTTTTCCAGCTCCTGCTTTTGGCTTGTCTCAGGGTTAATAGAACCTCTTGGTAGAAATTAGAGATTGCTTTCTTTGTTTGCAAAATCATTTTCCTAAATTTGGCTGTTTATTTAAAGGTAGTTACACTCAATTTCTGTGTATTTCATGTGGAGAATTGCATGTTGTGTATGGTAATTTATACGTCGGGCGTAATAACAAGCTGTAGTATTTTCATGTGGCTGTGTTGTGGGGTTTAATTTCGAGCTGTTTCAGTGAATGATTGGCGCTTGTAGGTGTTGTGTGTAAATCTGCTGCTGAACACCCGTGGAGCCTGCGGAGCCGTGTCACACAGAAATCAGCATTGGAGGCGTCAAATCCCTCCCACCCGTCCAGCGCGCAGCAGCAGGCTTAACAATTCTCTGTAATTAACCTCACCTGAACTTTAATGGCCCACCTCCGGGACCGAGGGCCCCGGCTGTGTAAAATTACTGTCACACATGGAGCCGAGGGGGAGTCCTGCCGCAGCGGGTGTGTTCTAGTCAGACAACTGAGAGGGAAATGCACCCCTGTGTAACACCTAATACCACCAACACAATGTCAGACCGCTCACAGACATTTTGGGGGTGGAGAGGTGGGGGCTGGTGGTTTGGAGAAGCACAGCCAATTGAACATCTGAAAGTATTTGGAGATGGTGTTTTATTTTCATCATTCATGTCATCTCTGTGCTGTTAACTCATCATTGCAGTGTTTCTGCATCTGTGTGTGGTGCTCTTTTCTTTTACTGTTTCATGCTAATGCTAACTATCCAGTCCTTCTGTTTTGGTTATAAATTCAGTGCTACTGACAGAAACATAATATGTAAACAGTTTTAGAACAGCAAATAAAAGACAGCTTTTCATTGAATCAAGGGTGTTAAGACATTTATTTATATCTATATTTTATAGAAATATCCAACCAGCCCTAAATAACAAAGGTTATTAGTCAGTGCCGTCCAAAACAACCAACATGACTATTCAAATAATGACTCATAGGCGGGATGTCTGATGTGCCACCTCTATGGTTAAGCTACTTCAAAGACACTTTTTGTCGTGGTTTTGGAGAGGACAGTCATCATTTATACAACTGCAAGAGGTTACCTGTCTGAATAATGCCAATAATCTGGAGTTCATTGATCAATGCTGTCTATTTTCCTGATATTCACTTAAGTGGGGTTACAGCCACTGAAGACCTCTACTTACACACAGGTTTAGTGTGCAGAAAAATACATGGATTTAATTTAATTTGAAAACATTTTTTTTTACTCCCAAAAACATGCTTTAAAACAATATTTTCATTTTAAAAAAAATTTAAAGTAAATTAAAGTAATAAGTTGGTTTACGAGCTTGCAGGCATGTGTGCCCTCTGTTGGTCAACTGCGACTGGCGAATACTTACTGTACATTATGAATAGATATCCAAGCCAACGTGATCATCAGAGTAAACAAGTTTCTCTGAAACTATCTCTGCTGCACCAAGTGTAGGACAGCTGTTTACAGGCGTGAAGAAAAAGAAAGTGAGATTCAGGCGCACATTATCTGATTGGTCTTGAATGATCCAGCTTTGAGCTTTAAGACAGATAAGATGTTGTTCTATAACATATGATGTGACAATATTAACTATGTCAGACTTAGTCAACTTTATCTGTGTGAGTGCAAGTGTTACAACAGAACACACAGTGTGTCCTGCTCAACGACACTTCACCAGACCAGATCAAAGTCCTGTGGTTGAAGGCCTGCCGCTCTGTCTATCATATTCCCCGAGCCACTTCAGTAGTCTTCATACGACAGCTGCATGCAGCTACCGAGACATTTTGCAGTGTGAACATGTGCATGTTGAACACTGATCTGAATCCTATGTCTGAGCCCCTGGCTTTGGTGGAGCAGACGGGTGGGGCGCGGGGTAGATTTCTGATGGATACAGTGAGTCTGAAGTCATCCAGTCGCCCTGTGGTACACTGGAGGCAGTTTTCCATCAGGGATGTTCTCACCATGTGTGTGTTGCATATGTGTGTGTGTTTATATGCCTAGTGGCTGAAACACACACAGAGGAGTGAGTCACAGCCGGGATCAAACACTTCAAGTGGGCTCTGAGTTTACCATCAGGCCTGATGTTTTATCAGCACAGTGGTCCTCTGCCATGGCTCAGTGATACAGTGATATGGACAGACAGACAAACAGAGAAGGCCGCAAAACCTGTACGTCGTCATTTAAACTTGTACTTCGCTGTGTTGTATCACATGTTAGAGTTGTGCCAGATGGCGGCCCAAAATTTATAGGACTGTATTTCCTGCGCTTTGTTTAGTTTATTCTTGAACTCACACAAGACAACATAATACTGTAATTCAGGGAGTGGAGATTATACGATAATCTAGTGGGATTAGAATAAAAGTGATGATAGAAAATTTTAAAATAAGAACACAAAATGTACAAATGTGTAATTCTCAACATGTATTATGTTTTTTGTTTTCTTTTAGGTTTATTGAAGTATAATAAAGTTTGAAAGAAAAGAGCTGTACGGACATGTTTTTATGTCCACGTGTCACTGTGGTATTTTAAAGTACTTAAAGCCTGCAGATTAACATAAATTGATTAGCTGGTGGGCAGTAGCGGAGACAGCACCGTCATACACATCAGCAGTATATGCAAAGTGACAGGCTGACAGGTCTGCACACACACACACACACACACACACACTGAGCCCCTCTCTCCCACTGGCTGCTGTAATATCCCCCGAGCCGCTATCTGTCTGCCACTTGTATGAAGGATAAAGAGACAGGATGTGGAGTAGGGGGGCTCGGGCCTATGACTGAATGCTCCATCAATGGGCTTATTTTCATTACAGCCAAACAAATGTGTCACCCCAATCATCACACGGCTGATTTTATCCTTCTGTTACTGTAGCTCCACAAGCATTTCCTTTTGTGAGCGCTCGCTCCTGATAATCCCGCTCTGACAAAGGGGCCATGTGCCGCCACAGAGTTCCATGACCAAAAATGTAAAACTAGTCGTTTCCACTTACATAGTTTCTCAGTGATATCACACATAATGAAAGAGTGTTTGTAAGCACTTTTCCTTGTTAAGTAATTCCTGTAATCCCATATGTTGCAATAACAGGTATTTAGAGGTAAACACTTACTGGAATTCACTTGTTTATGCAGATTGTTTGTTAGAAAAAAGTAATTATTTAAAAAAAATATATATATATATATATATATATATATTATTAATCCTGAAATATTCTCTTCCATCTTAAATCAAGTGTTTTACGGCAAGAGTTAGAGGATACAGTTTCAATGCTGAGTTAGCATGTGTTAGCATGTGTCATGTAGTTATGTGTTATCACATATTTTATAGATTAATTGAGCAGTGTGAGTGTAATTTACAGAGGTGCAGCTCTCAGTGGGACAGGGCCTCAGTGCTTTCAGCTGGGCCTCCTAAACCTGAGAAACTCCTTTATTCCACCCTTCACTTGCAGACTGACTCCAGCTTTACTGGGCTGGTCTGTCGTAAATTGGACTGGGTATCTTTTTTCTCAGACGCTGTCTCAGCCCTGCCAGACTCGGTCTAGGTGACCTTACCAGGTAAAAACAGTATTACTGCTGGTGTAAAATACACACAGCGACAGGCCATGCTGCATGGTGGTTTCTGTTGTCAATATTTGACTTCTGGAGGGCAGATATTCATTACAAGAATAAAACATCACCATGCATTTCTATTAGCAGAAAGACCTTGTAAGTCAATCGTTTGCGAATAGCGGCTCTTTTCGCGTCATGTTTTAGAGATGTCCAGTGATAAATATGACCCTGATTATGATGTATGGCGGTTGCAGTGGCCACTACTCCATTGTCCTGTTTGGCTGCGTTGCCACACTGGACAAATAATTGAATAAAGTAATCAATATTTAATACAATTACTTGTATTTTCATTATTGTTGCTGTTATTATTATTACAACTGTGAGACTGACTGTGACACTCATTCAACAAGCAATGATGATGTGATCTCTCACTTTAAATTAATATTAAAATTGAAATGAAAAGAACTTGTATTGTTGTTGCTGCTGATGTTATTATAATAAGTGTTTATCCCGCTAAGCTACTGTTCAATAAGTCATAGTGTCATCATCACTAGTGTGACAGTTCCTATTAATTATTGAGTTGAGAGGAAACCTTTGGTTGTTGTTACCTTTGTCATGTATTATTTATATTTTATATTATTTATTCAGAAGTTTTTATTATAACTTGAGACATGAGTATAATAGAAGAAGTAAGAACAGTGACAAGACACAATGCAGCCAGTCACACACAAGTACACATACAGAAAGCATTTCCAAAAATGTTTCAAATTAAGTTTAAGTTCATCCAGTGGGATGAAATGTTCAAGTTTTAAGGTCATTCCCATTTCTACGGGTGTGACGTATCGGGAGGCAGTCCTCCATAAGCCAGTATTTACACCTTACATATCAAAAGCCAGACCTTGGGTCTGTTTTGAGTATTTTTACTCAACTAAAAGTATTTTTAAATTTGAGAAGAGATGTGTTACAATGAGGAAGTTTTAGTAGGAGAAAAACAAGACAGTGTTAAAATGCCTAAAGTTGTTTTAAGGCAGGATGAGCAGCAAGGGAGAACATGACAGTTCCTCCAAAGAATTAAATTGTAGTTTTGTCTCTGTATCTTTAATGAAATGTCAAAGTAAGCATATTAACTTAGGTTCAACAACAATGTAAGTGGACAATCCTATTGTATGTAGAGTTCCGTTTTTGGTGCATGCAACTTTGGATCAGGTTTTCATCCAGGTGTAGGGCACAAATGTTTGTGTGTGCACTCAGAGAGAGGATTCTATTATTCACATGTCTATAAACGTTTAACCTCTGTATCTTTTCCAAACCAATCAGAACGAAACTTGATTTAATTGGATTTGTTGTCAGCTAGCTAAAAGCAGTCTAGTCTTACAGGGTCACCTAAGAGCTTCAATGACTTCCTTTTTACAAAATGGTTACTTGCTTGTTGCTTCCACGCTGCGCACTTGACTGACTTTCAGCAGAGTTGGGTCAAGCATCATTGATCCAAGGTAGGGTTAGCGAAGGTGACAAATTGACCCTTGATGCCCCCTGTAGCTGAGAAATTCAGTGTCATGACCTCAGTGGCTCCTGTCACAGCAGGTGCTTTTCCTCAGAGGTGTAACTGAGCCACAGCGTGAGAATACTCAGAGATATGATGATACCATTGTGCGTCAATAATTGCACACAGGTGTATTTGTGTTACTGACAGTTTCATATGCACTTACCTCAGCAGTGCATAATGCATAATGTCACTCGACAATATATAGCTCTCTTTGTAAGGATATGAAATAGAGTTGAAATGTTTGAGTTCATCCATCACCTCCATGCGTGACGCGTGGCGCAGGTCTGCCGTGCTATCCTTTTGAAGAGGGTATTAAGTGAACACTTACTTGCAACTATGAGGAATGTGGCACTGTGGTGTCCGGCAGACTGCAGCGTCTGGAAGAATTTATAATCTGTTCCCTCCCGTAGCAGGAAAAGTTCCCCCTCTAAGGAACCTGTTAGGCCTTTTTGCCAGCTTGTAAACACACCTCAGTCTGTCTGAGAGGAGACCTCTCTTTAACTTTTGTGCGAGCTCTGTATTATCTGACTGAAATCACTCTTTCAGTTGCAAAAATGGAAAGTAGTAACAACAAATGACACTGTTTTGTGTTGTTGAAAACAGACAAAAGGCTGAGATGCAACGAGCAGAAACATTAGAGTGTGAGTAACGCTGGAGTGATGCTGCAATAAAAGCTACAGGATAAACAGCCACAAGAAGGTGCTTCTAACAGTGAAACAAATGCTATCCTTTGTTATTTCACCATTTAAATCAACTGCTGTAAACGGCATCATAAGCACAGTACAATGTCATCAAAAGAAATGCTTCTAAATATATGTCTGTGAGTGTGTAAATAATGTAGCCAGATGCTTGTTTTTATTGCTAACAGCGTACCGTGGAATAGCCTGAAGTTGACAAAAACAAGAGAAACTTTTAGAAGTAAGTTAAAGTGTTAATGTTAAAGGTAAAAAAATAATTAAGTAAAATAAGTGAAAGGTATTTATAAATTGTGTACTTTGGAGATACAACAAGACATTTATTTTTTTACACTTTAATACCATTTTAATGGTTTTATTTTGTTTCACCTATAGAATAAGGTGTGCCTACACATTCTGAATAGACACACAGATGCAATCATGTATCGTGGACTACAGCCAGTGCTGCAGCACCTATACCTGTGCCCCAAACAGCACAGCCTGGATTTTAATGTCATTATTTGAACAGATAATTTGTATTTGTTGTCTCTGACTTAAAGTATCCAGGTCTCTGGTCGCAGCTAAGCCTCCTGTCAGTACTTGTCACTTGAGGGACGCTGTGATTTATCGACAAGGTAAACAGCTTATGAATGAGGCCTAAGCTTTAGTTATACAGTTTACAACATTTGAGTAACCACAGGAGGTTTATGTACACACACTTTCTCAAGGCTACTGTTAAGGGAGAGAATGAGGTTGCCAGCCTCATCTCATGTCGAGGGAAATTCCTCAATGTCTTAATTGTAAGCCCATAAGATTAATTCTGCGTGCACAGTTGCTTGTGTAAACGTTTCAGGGTGACGCTGAGACATATTTAAACAAGTTTCAAGCAGCGTGAAGAGTGACGGGGATTGTTTACACCAGTACCTGCAGTTTGTTCGGCATTGCTGTCTCGTCTTTGAAGCTGAAGGTCCTGAGGATAGGTTGGTTCCTTTGGGATAAAAAAGGAAATAAGGAAAGGACAAAATAAAGTATAGTGGAAAAATTGTCACATTTTTCTGAGTATTTAATGGCTATTTGTACCATTTCCTGTTATGATCTGCTTTGCCACTTTTTACCACCTTGGACATGCTTCCATTAAGTTCAATATAATGTTTTTCTCCAGCCAATAAATAACCTTTTTCACCTGCGCAAAAAATATATATTTTTCTCAGCTATATATATTTAACACATCACCTTTCTGAAAGAAATAATTTGTTGCACAAGTGAAAAACAGAATTTGGAGTTGTTTTTTCCTCCATGGCTCAGTGTGTATAAAGAGGAGCACATTTCAGGGGCAACCTGCTTGTGTTTAAGTGCCTAAGGTGAGGCAGAGGCTGCTATTGGCTAATGATTGACCAGTTATTGCTCTTTCCAGTGAGACGTAGACTGACTCACAGACATGCAGTAGAGAAAAAAACAGAAAAAGAAAATGGACAAAATGTACTGTTGAAAGACAAAAAACATAATTTATACGTTTTGGTGTTTTAAGAGTTTTAAAAGGTACTGCAATGAACACTTCAGGATGTAGAGTAAGGGTAACTATTATGCAGAATTAATATTCAATAAGCAAATACTTGTTTTCTGATTTGTTAACAGTTAAAGGTTGAAAATGTGTGTATTGGCTCGTGTGGGGAAAACAAAATAAGTCAAAGGCAGATATTGTTTTAGGGTTGATATTTCTCCTGGTGTCTGCTAATGTGTAAATAGGCTGTTTTTTGCACCAGTCCCTGCTGACACCATATCTATCTGCTCACAGGCGTCACCGAATTCTTGCACATATTTAAACACAGCTATTGTAAAAATGGCCCTCTTCCTGTTGTTGTTTTGTGGAGACTTGATTTTATTCAAGCCTGAGGAAGTGGAATAATTTCAATGCAGATGTTTTTCACTGTAAACAGCCGTAGCGATCTGGGGGGAGTTGGAGGATGAAAGCGGGTGTCAGGGAGAGTGAGGAGTGTTTTCCAGAGGTGGAAAGCGTACTGAAATATTTTGCTTAAGCGGCGGTGGTGTTGCTTCATTTAAATTCTAATTAAAACAAAGTAAGGGAGTTTGTCCGGAGAATGGCTGAAGTAAAAGAGAATTATGTTAAGAATTCAAGAACACTTTAGGTTAACATTAAACCCAACAACTTGAACAATACAAAAATTATTGTGATGTGGATCCTGCAAAATAATATGCCGACGTGTTAACAGGTTTGTGAATGGCTCTCAACCTTGCTGAAATGTTTTTACCTATTGGATTCATTACCCTGATACAGTTCTTTGCTTAATTAAGCAAAACTAATTAGTTAAAAGTGATAACTCAAGATGTAACTCAAGTAAAAGTTCAGTAATTTAGGGTTATTTTAGAAAATGTTATTATATCATTCAAGTTCAAGTTAAAATTTGTGATTGAAATAATTAATGTTGTGTTCTAAGAGAAATGATAGCAAAGCTTTATATCAGGCACAGTAGCTGCTAAACAGGTTGGTGGCTGCTGATAAAATGAAAAATGATGCAGCCTTGTTGAAGATTAAACACAGATCCAATGCCATTTTTATGTGCTGAGGTGTTATGGTTAAACCAACAAGCACTAACCAATATGTTCTGGGCTAGTGCAAACAGAGCAGCGGACTCATTTGATTAATGAGCTGGCATGATGTAACCACGGGGGGAAATAGGTTAGTGCACCTGGTCGTTTACACAGTTTTTCATTCATTTGGAAAAATGCTGTGTCGAGGGAGCGAACGGTCAAAAAAAAAAAACAACAACTTTCAAACCAGCAACTACTTGGAACTGTAAATTTTTTTAATAGCCGAATGATTGAGTTTCTGCTAATCTTGGCACAGCCCCCCTTATAAATGTCAATGTTTTTGACAGAAATATAGCTTATAGGTCATGGCAAACAAACAGACACACATTATTTGCTTCTAGTTTTCTGCAAACATACATGAGTAGTTGTAGGAGACATGATAATGCAGGGAAGATGCATGATGTTCAACCAGCAGCTAATATCGGGCTGTCATATATTGCTTTTTTTGTCTTTGTCAGTGGTCATCAAAAGGTCAGGGAGGTGACATGAAGTTGTAAAATGGCCAGAGCGAGGGTGACCTATGGCTGCCTGAGCATTCCTAATGCAATAGTGAGGCCCGCGGGCCCGGCCTGCCAATACCAGGCTGATTATAACGAATCAGGCCCCTCTTAACACAATAATGTGATCAATTTCTCATTCCACTGAATAAATAACATGGCAGATAGGGAGCTTTGAGTGACCTGCCGTTAACCCCGTGCCTCATTATTCATATCAGTACGTGAAAAGAGAGAGGGAAGGAGGCTAGGAGAGAAAGAAAGAAACTGGTCAATTTGAGCTAATTATTGGTTGGACAGAGTTGCTTTGCTAAATGATACTGATTGGATGAATGTCTTGGGACCTTTTTATGACATCTGCTCTGAGTAAGGCCAGTGAAACTCTGGACCTGCTTCTTTTTCCCTTTAGGGATTTAAAAGGGGTGACAGATGCTTTACTGTTAGCTAGTGGTAGCAGCAGCCCACACATAGATCCACAGCAGCTCAGCTAGGCCCTGCGGAGTAACACAATAGGCTCCCTCTGACTGCTTTCTCCCTGCTGGGTGCTTGTTCTGTCCAGCAACTGGTTAACATGAGGACACTTGGTAAAATATCTGGTTCACCAGGTTCAAGGAGTAGCAACAAGAGGCACTGCTAATGGTATCATAATTAGCCCTGTCAGCCTTGCATCATACATAAAACGACTCCTCTCTGACACATTTGAGCTCCATAAATCTGGACGCTTCTACATTTACTTCAGGTAGGCAGTTACCCTTCAATCTTTGTTCCGGCCTCAGTAATAGAGCCCAGTCTGAGCAGGCAGGATTTCTCTGCATTGTAACCAGAGGCCCTGCGCATCTGTGGCGGGGCCCATGTGGGAGCATACGACACTCCGAGGCGAAGCTTTGAGCTTTACACGATACCCAGTCGAGCTCAACCGAGAGGATGTGACACGGTCATCGCTCTTCATTTATTTACCTGTGGGTTCTTCTTTTTTTTTTCTTTGTCACAGTCGAACTCTGAGTGTGTGTGCGCTTCACCTGACACCCAATATCTAGACCTATTGCTTTCATCTCCTCGAGTATTGGTCTTCACTTATCTCACTCTCATCATCTAACTTTAATCAAGTTAATGGATGCATTTAAATGTTGCTAATTTCACTTTGGTAATTGCCTGTATTTAATTAGGTTTGATCAAAAAAGCATTTTAAGTAATTTGAAGTTACCGGTGCAAAGTTTCCCAAAGTCAGTGCACATCTACAAAGATCTTGACGTGAAAAATAACCTTAAACCTGGTATATTGCATTTTGCTCCAAGGACCCCGAGCTGCCTGAGAGGCCTGAGTCGTTTTTATCTTAGCCAGCCAGTGTATATCCAACAAAATATTCATATTCTCACACTGCGCCTTGTAAAATAAACATATTAAACACAGAGATGCTTATTCAAGAATATCATGTGAACTCAATGAAAATGTGCATTTTGGTTATGATTTTCAACCACTAAAATGAAATATATTGTGCATGCTTTTCTCCTTTCATAGCCTCACAGTGCAAAATCACACCAGATGTCTGTATCCTGCTACTTTATATCAAGCTCTGTACAGTAGATCCCACTCGTCTCTCTGTTCACACACAGACCTGATGGCCTTAGCATCTGGCCACATGGCTGAATCTCTCTGTATCTCTCAGCCCCCCTTTTCCCTCTGCTTTTCCTCTTATTTCTGTCTGCATAATTCTGAAGCATGTAAAAAGCCTGAATGACATTGCCGAGGCCCCATACAATTTTATTTAAGCCATTACAGTTCCTGGGAGCATATTGGGGGGGCTCAGTTCCACATGAGAGGACTTCCTCCTCACCAGGCAGTGTTTAAAGAAGAGCAACAGGTGGCTGCTGGCAGAGGGAACCTGAGGCTAAGTGGATGTCAAAGTGGAATTGCGGCTGAATCACGGCTATTTATTTGACCCTCCTCACATCTGCACTCTTCCCCTCTGAGAAGGAAGAGATGGGAGGGGAGACGAGCAGAGGGGCGTTTTGTTCGGTTCCTCTCCACAAGTTAATGTGGGGCTGGGGGATAGGGGAAATTGTACATGGTATTAATTACAGCCCTGTGTTCACATGGACACTCCCGCTATGTGTTTATGTATGGAAGTAACATCATGTGCGCACAACACGAAGAGGGTCAGCGGGATGGAGGTGTTTTTCCATGTGGCGAACGAACACATCCTATTAATTCTCTGACGTTCACATCAAGCTGCTTGACACCGAATGAGATGAATCTGGAAAAGGGCAGATGTGAAAAGAAGAGTTTCTTTCCACAGCAGATCTGTACTATATATAAAAAACATATTTAAACGTGTGTATATATATATATATATATATATATATATATAAAATAAAAAATAATACAAATCAATACATATAAATTACAAAAAAATATAAATGATTCTATCTAATTTAATACATTGTAATTGGACATTTAGAATTTTGAAATTATAATTGTTAAAAGTTTTTCCTAACCTTTACTTGCAGCACTATTCAGTGTCACGTAGTCATCTTGTTTACCATAATATGTGGTTTGTCTTTTATTATTTTTATTATTATTTGGATGAAGAAAAGTTTAATAAGGAACTCAACATGTGTCTTTATGATCATCATCATCTCAGTTTTGCTTTCACATTAGCCCTCAGTCTCCAAATAACTGGGTTTTATTTCTTTATTTCTTTATTTAGGCCACTTGGGAATAGTGGAAATAAGTGGTGAACACAACATTCACTGTTGGCAAACAGTTGTGTGTTTACACATCAAGTATTTAGGGAGCCATCTCAAGTCATGTTTTGGCCACCGCATCTAATATTCTCTTTCTTTTTGCTCTGTTTTTGGTCTCTACCAATTCCTGAATGAAATATCTGCTTCTTTAGCTGCTAAATGCTCCATTATGTTATCCCCAGCTAGTGACCAGCTTACCTGTGTCTGTCTGCTGGTGCTGGGCAGGTGGTGTACATCGGTTTTTTAAAGCATATTTTAACAGCTCCTGAAAATGTCGCAGTGAAAGCCAACAAAAACAGTAAAGTTGCAGGCCGGCATTCGTGGATCACTTTCTAAGCTAAAAGACTTTCTAAACACCACCCACTTTGAAGGTTATTGGCAGTAAAAAGAGAACAGTGGCCAGGTCTGGGAAGGATCCCTGCGTGTCTTTCCTGTTGGCCTCAGTTTTTCCATGCTGTTATCAACCCAGCTGATAATGTGGAGCTCCGGGCTCTTTTTCTCAGGACCCACAGCACACTGCCACACATTCTGATGGCGTGACACAGACCTCCACCACAGAGCCCCCTCTGTCTGAAGCAAAGCACACTGCCAGGCAGAGACCTGCAGCTGGTTCGCATATTGGTGAAGGACTCTGCCAGTCTGAGTACTATTACTGATATCTGAGGATGTGTGTGTGTCTCTCTCTTTCTGGTTGCAGGTCACAAGAGTTTCTGAAAATGTTGATAAACACTTTTACATGAGCAGATAAGTGGAAGGACTCAGATCAGGTGCAGTAATATGGTACGATTACAGAGCATGAGTAAAGTGTGACCTACAGTTCAAAGCTGAATCAGCTTTATTGACCAAGCATGGTCACCTATAGAGGGGAATTTGACTACACACAGTCCCAAGAATCACAATGCAAACATACACCACAATAAACAAGAAAAAACTGTTGGGCACTCAAATGTGTTTTTTTTATTATTATTATTTTAACTCCCAATAAGTCTTACAATATGACTATAATTACTGAGGCCAACTGTGTTTTAGAAATACAGGATAAACTAATCTAATTTCTATTTTTCATTTTAAATGGGTCAAACCAGTTTAATTTAGATTACAATAAAATCACATGAATACTTTGCAGAAGATTATGTATTTTTGGTCAAATGTAGAAATGTTTTGCTTTTGGTGGTAAAAACAATGGTGATTGCTAGATTTTCCTGTTTACCACATGGGTTGGCATGACAACCAATACATAACTGCACAACACATCTTGGACCAATCAGACCTCTTGGTTGAATCAGATTACTTTGTTGAAAACAGTTCTCGTAAAATATGTGAGGCATAACAGCACATATAAGGACATTATGTGTTATCAGAGGCTATAATATGAATATTGTTCACTGGAAAAAGGAATCATCTTGAGTCAATTCTCTGATCAGAGCATATTTAGTGATTTATTTCATATTTTAAATGTATAATGGTGATGTATAATGATTTGGAATGTACCCTTTTTTCATATGATTAATATTTCATGCATTTTCTACTATTAAATTACCTTTTTAAACTGTACTGACATTAGGAAAAAAAATCAAATCTTACATTTCAGTACTTGACGTTTTTCTGTTGTTGTTGTTTTTAAAGATAATAAATATACCAAGCTCTGACAAATAGATTAAGTTCTATATAGTGACTATTTAATTGCTGAATTAACTGTGTTAATGAATCATTCTCCACTGCTATGGCCTGCTGCCTTCTTCTGTCTCTGTAACTAAGTGGGAGGTAGCTCCCAGACTGAGGCACAGTAAAGTTTATTAAACACATCAGCTGGTTTGCAGCAGACCATTACTGAAATGCTATATTCCAGCAATGAGAGATCAACAAATAGGCCTGGGAAATAACAAGCGAGGGGACTTTGGTCTTTTAAACCAGAGAGCATTATGCAAACTTTGAAGGAGGAATTTATTAAATCTCTTACAACAACTGAGGGGCTCTATATTTAACTTTGCCAGAGCACTTTGGACAAGTATTGGCTGTGGTTTCCAATTGGCTCTGAGAGCAGTCTGGTGGCTGCAAGGCAAACTTCTGGAGTCCCCGGTTCCTAAAATGAAACAGCTGCATAGTGTGACACACTGAGAGTGGTGGGGCGTAGGGAGGAGGAGTTTTCATGAATGAAGTCAGTGGGAGGGGGAGGAGAGAGGAAGCTGGCTCGGGGCTGAACACTACTATGTAGGTGTGTCATTAAAAGGGTTTGGGGGGCGTACAAAGTATGGGTGTGGACTCAGACATGGGTCATATAAGTTCAGTTTGATTCATAGTATAAGAGGGGAAATGGTGTTGTTGTTTACACTGGCTCAGGGTGCACAGCAACCCACTGTGTAATTTGTAGTGTAGTTTGCACAGATCTGCCCCCAGGGAGCCATGAGAGGCTGTCCTACATCGGCTGTTCCCCCTCTGCCAGAGCCCTGCGTGTCCCTGCACTGCACAGCCGACAGAGACAGAACAGAGCACCACTTGGACCACGGAAAGGGATATTAAAGTCCAGTACTGAAATTAAACTGAGTCTCACTTTAGATGAACCTCCAAAGCTATCTAGCAGCCCTCTTGCACTCTGTGCCAGAACAATATCTGTATAATTAATAACCACAGGAAGAACGAAAGAGAAATTCACTTTGCTGAGCCAAACCGGAGCCATGTGTATGACGGTATGGAGCGCACACACATTGTTTGGATTGGTGAGACAAAAAAAATGCACTATAAAATACTTTCTGCTGAATCTGTGGAAAATTGCGGAGAAAAGCAACACACTCTTTGCATCTACCTGTCCAATCAGCGCTGGGAAGCTGGGTGGGGATGGCATCCAGCTGCGTGTTGCAGTATGAGTCACAATCACAACTAACACAATCTGGTGTGGCAAACTGCTGGTCCAATATAATTGTTCTCTTTTATTACATAAACTCAAAGATTTGGCAGAAATTGAAAGTTCACTTGAAAATGGAGAAATATACATCCATCCTGAATACTTCTCACTCCTGCATTAGACTTGCTCCTTTGGGTTTATACACACCTGAAATTATTACATTTTAACACAAATCTTTTAACCAAGCAGGAAGCTGGCAAGCAATTTTTTGCACCTTCTGATTCCTGTAAATACACAGTTTCTCTCTGAGATAGGGCCAAACCTCAACTTCAGTCCTATAATGCAGGTCTTCAGCGATGGTTACATCTGCATAACATATGCCAACAGTATTTTACAGTGGCGTGAGTGCATAGCTTACATTTTTAGGATGGGTGGTCTCAGTGGTATTTTAAACCATTATTTTTATTAACCCTGGCATTCTTTGCACCCTGCTTGATCCCTTTTTTTCCATCTTAATTTCTGTTTTTAAAGATCTTGTGATTTAACTCATTTGCATACTTTTGTCCTTCCTGCCTTTAATCATTTGAATATGTAAAAAAATAATAATTAAGCTTAAATTATACCCTTCACAAGTTTCTCACCTCAGCTGTCTTTTACTGTCTGTGCAGAGATGCTTGTGTTGTTCTTGTTGGTGTGTGGCTATCTATCTCACACCCCTCCTCGAGCTCTGCTGATCAATATGGTGAGCCAGTGGTCATCATCACTCATTGGGAACTGACACACACAAGTGCATGTGGATGTATACACACACACACACACACACACACACCATGGCCTTTTAAACCTCTGTATCTTCTAGAGTAAGCAATGGGACATAACCCATAGAGCACATAATCCATCTGGCTTTGATTAATGGATTCAACATCCATTTTCAGACCCATACAATGCCCCTGTATGAATTTTATCAGAGTACAGTGACAAATAGCGGTTCTGTTCTCTGCTAAGAGCCCTCATTGTTCCTCTGACGAAGAGTCATGCAGATGTCACCGCCTCGGCCAGGCTGCCCAGTGACTTGTTTAGAAAATATAAATGTAACGGGCTGTAGTCTGACATCATTGTCTCAACAATATAGATGCCTATTTTGTCAGCACATAATCGGTATAAATGTATGACTTGATACTATTTTGCCGGAGAATAATATCCAGGCAGTGTTCAGAGTGGTGGTGTAATTGTGCATGTGTTTGCTCATGAAATAAAATGTCAGTGTTTTTTACTAAATAAAAGATCTCACAAATATGTCTTTGCTTGAGCAGACTTATTACAGCCCCCAAAAGATTCAAAGTAAACTGCGTATTTGCATTTAGTTGGTATTCTTTTTGCATTCATTTGGAAAGTTGCAGAGTTGTGCATGGCACCGTCTTTACTGTTACCATACCCAGAGTCTGTTGACTGTAATATCAGTAGGCTATGAAGCACTGATCAGGATGGCATTGCTGGCTCCAGGATCTGGGTGTCCTGGCACTGAATAATGCAGCTTTTTCCTCTGAGGCCCTGTATCCTTTGGGCCCTGTCATTGAAGATGCCCTCTCATCTCATCTCTCACTGACACATGGAAATGTTCTCCAAGTAAGAGTTTACATCACTCTGAGAGGCTCAGTGATGAGGTTTTTACAATGGTAAACGGCCTGGCCTAAGTGGCGTGCGTCTCCCTCTGAGTATGTCTCCTGACTGTCCTCCTAATGACTCAGAAAATATGCACGCCGCTCCATTTATGGGCAGTAAAAACAGTCATCCAGCCGCATGCTAACAGACTGTGAAGAGCACCATAAAAACTGGCTCCGTCATATTCACTTACAGCATAGTGCAGACTGGCAGCTCAACTGGCTATCATAACATCTACGAGGACTGTCACTGAGCTCCGCAGTACCTCTCTGCCCGTCACGAGCAGCCAAACATGAAGTAAAACAGCAGTCGTGCCCTCCCTTGCTACAGAGGGTGACATGAACTAGCAGCCCCGTACATAGGAAGTGACATAAACAAGCAGGCCCCAGAGAGGAGCGCCATCAGTGGTGATGATGAGCGACTCTCTGGATGCTCCTTGACATGTGTGGCTGCAGCGGTGAGGGGGTGCAGGGAGCAGAGGAGGGAGGGCGCGGGTGTGGTGACGGAGGGGGTGGGCCTGGTGGTGAAGGTGGGTGTTGTGGGGGTAAGCAGTAGAAGTGTGCGCACGACTGCATTATCCGGCTGATTTAGTTATGACAGCTGGTGCCCAAGAGGAACGCAGCAGTAGGGGATAGGATCGCCCAGGCTGCAGACAAATGATGATGAAGAGATCACTTTAAAGAACAATCTCCATAATATTTCATGCTCGCTCGGCAGCTCCCAGGCAGCCCGGGCTGCAAGGCTAACTGCTCTATCAATTGATTTGATTCACTGCCGGAGCTACTCCTCACACATAGTATTTCAAATAAATGACACAGCAGATAGGAATGATATCTACATCAATATTAACCCTGAAAAGAACTAATGGATGCCGGCTGTAATTTGCGCTATATCCTGAGTAATGCATTGGAGGCAGAAGGCAGGTGATGGAAGAGTTATAACTCAGGCTTTTCCTGTCTCCCCCTAAGGCACAAGAGGATACAATTTGACCTACACCCACCCCACCCAACACAAATATACAAGCTACATCTTTCCTCCTCCCTAGGCAACCATTTGTTTTTGTATTTATAAAGCACATTACGGCAGACTAGGCTAAACTAAACCATCTCTCAGGCTTGTGGAACACAAAAGCAGTTTATCAGATAAATCACCCTTGACCAGTTAGCTATTAGAGCAGCCAGGATGTGGAGCCTGGGCACGTATGGTGCTTATAATGATAGCATAGTTGCCTTTTATTAATGCGTAGACATGATGCATGCTCCTGTGTTGCAGTGGTTTAACATGGCTCAGCACTCTTTAACCTGATCCCACTTACTAACCTGCTGTATTATGAATTCAGATCAGGTGCCTGGATAGATATACAGATTATTCCTGATAAAAAGACCACAGTGGCTTTCCATAGAGGGGCCATGACTTTTAGAAGGAGGCACAATGCATGTTATAGTGAGGTTCATCTTTGCTCTTTGGACAGAAAATCGTTCCTTCCAGTATACCAAGTTAACTATTTCCATTTACTGATAAACTCTATTCTACTCTATTTTAAGTAGCACACAGACAAGACAGCATACTTGTTACATCTTAAAATACCTACTCATCAGGTAAGGTGTTTTATTCATTGCTGTGAGCTACATTTAGGTGGCAACACTTGCGTAAAGGTGATGCCAGAGCATTCATTAGCCTGGATGATGTTCACTGAGTAGCTACTGATCACTCCTGTCCCTGATATCTGACCCCTGCCCTAGTAAGAAGAGACCTCAACCACACACACAGATAGTGGGAGGTTTGTGGCTTGCCGATAAGGTGGTGATTAATCACAGAGCCGATGAGAGTGTGTAGGGTTTCCATCAGTGATGCTTAATGAATGTCATAATAATACGAGCGTCTCTGATTGCTCAGGTCAGCAAGTGCGTGTGTGTTGGGAAGAGGGTGGGGATATGTAGGGAGGATGAGTTTTATGTGTGTGCATTTGGGTGTGGGGGGGCAGTAGGAGGGAGGCTGCGCCTTCGGGACCCCCACCGCTGAGCAGCCTGCTAATGAGTCCACTAGAGACCCACCCAATACCTTTGATTGTGATGCCATGGAAGAGAGGGGAGCAGTGCAATCTTTAGCTGGATTAAGTATCTCTTAAGGAGATCTACTTTCAGCCACAATGTTATCAACCCTTGAGTGTGTATTAATTAGGCCTATTGCAGAGGCGAAGCGGGCGAATCTGCAGTATTCCCTCTACTCTCCTGCAGACAAACATGCGCACACAAGAGCGCATGCAAAGCAAAAGATTCATCAGATAGCCTTTTGCAGAAATGCACTCCCACACAAACATAAGCCTCCTGTGCTGTATAAGAGTGCAGTTTATTTTAAGGAGGAAAAGCATACACGTGAAGCCTACACCTCAGTCCTCATGTTCCAGCATATTGTTGTACACTTTAATTTGACACCCCATTACATCCCCATCTACATGTTACATCCACACATCTGTATGCATGTTTTGGTATTGTATACATCATCCTGTTCTCATTAGCAGGGCTTTTGATATGAAGTGATGCATTATCTACGCACTAGGCAACAGTTGATTGACTGTGGGCCGGTAATACTGTTTAGCCCCACTTAGAGCAGCCTGGCTTTGATGTAAGTACATATTTCCTGGTGAAGGGGTTGTTATAATTTCAAACATTCACTGACTCATCATACGGAGGGCTGACATTGTTGCGGTTCACTTGCATTTTTTTTTATCTCTTACATGTGTTTCCTGGACGTGAAATCCACTATTTTCCTCTTCCCTGTAAGTCATCAAGAAAACGTCCGTTAACTGGCCTGCAGGTATATTGTTTACCTTGTTACCCTGTATGGCAAAACCCCTCCACCATATGCTAGCAGGAGGTATTGCACAAAGCATTGATATTCAATCCAGTTTCACCCCCCCGCCCCCATCTCCATCATAACCCGGATGTTTAAGAAGCATGTCCAACTGGTATGTTTTGACTTGGTTTAAGTGGTGTTTAATGACAGTGGACTGGCTGTTCTGTTCCGGAGCTGTGTTAAGAGTTTCTAATCAAACGTTCTGCTCCATCAATAATGCAGCGCCTTGGATCCCATGGAGGACTTAATTGTGGGTGTAGGGCTGATAGGGAGAGCCTTGGCTAGGGGTGTCTCGTTGCACTCTTTAATTAGAGACCCCCGTCATGTCAAGTGCAGGAGCTCTGGGTGTTTACTATGCAGCAACGTGCCCAGTACTACTTTGGCAAGAACCCTACTGTAACCCTGCCATCAGCTACCGCTCATAGCTGGCTCTGTCTGGAAGAGAGAATGAGGTGGGCGGAGGGAGACAGAGAGAGAGAGCAAGAGAGAGAAGCGGAAAAAAAGGAGGGTCGGAATGAAGACAGTGTACAAATGTGTTCCCCCACACCCCCATCCCAATTTTGTGTTTACCTTTGGCAGCAACTAAAATTATTATTTATTATATTATTATTATTATTTCACAACAAGTCTGTATCTGGAACTTAATGTAGCATACTTCTGTAGATTTAATATGGTGTGTTTAAGAATGGTAGTTGAAATTTTAAAAAAAACTCAAATATATATCTATAAAGGAAGATGTTTTACTTACTCAGGCTTGTTGACAGCTTAATTATTTATTTGTGCTGTTATGCAATTTGTAGTACAAAATTGTGCACAATATAATTTGGTGATGAGACAACATTTGTTTTATATTTCTGCAAGTCTGAATAACAGTTACTTAAGTAAATAGTGGATCAACAGGAGATTGGTAGCAGCCAAATAAAGGAAATCAGAGAGGCCATTGTACATCTGGTGGTGAGGCTCTAGTAGAGCTATTTCTTAGTGGCTATACCCTCTAGCCCATTTTTACAATAACTTTTACATTAAATGAATAGAATAGTTAAGTTTTGTTTTTCCCACTTCTGGGAAAAGTTTACAGTTTCTGTTTACAGGTCTTAGGGTTTATTACTGCTGATGTGGAAAAGGTGAATAAAGCCTTTTGTGGCTCCAGAGAGAGCTGCCTGAAATCTGATAAATTGGCCCAATTGATGTCACTTGAGGGAAGGTCACTTTTATTAATAATTAAAAAAAGAGAAAAAAGTGACATTACAAGACTTCCGTAGCCCGCTCTTTATCTTATACTTGAGGCTAGAATCTCGAGGCTACATTAGCCACTACTAGGATTATACACCCAGATCTCATAATGATTTTTTTTTGTTATAGGAGTGTAATACTAAATCAGTGGAGTTGGACAATGAGTACCAAGTATTAAAGTGCAGATACAACTTATCACATAGTCATCAGAAAATGTACAACATAGTTCAGTGAAAACAAAATTACTCACAGGGTGTCAGACCCAGATGTGCATGTGTGTCTGTCATGGTTATTAGACCAATTATCGATAACAGGCAAACATACCACTTCTGGAGTCTCAGCTTCATGTTTTTTATAAAATCAATAAGGCCCCCTGGCTCTTATCTTCTATCCAAAAGAAAAATGACAGAACAAATTTGGTGTATGATGGATGACGGTGCCTTTATGTGTTTCATGTAATGGAGTTGATGATAAGGAGCTGAGTGGACTTCCAATTAGGAAGCTTCTCCTATAGTGATATGGATTAGTGTGATGTTTGAAATGGTGACCTAGCTTCATTGAATTGGCAATTTGACTCCACTGAAATGAGTGACAGAAAAATTGGGAGCAAAGTGAGGGCAATGGGATGACATGGTGGTTACTGAGTCTGAGTCTGTCACTTTTAATATGTCCTCCAATGAAACTTGACCTGGTTGTAGCTGACCTGGTGTTCTGGTGAAATGCAGCGATGTATGCATTTCTCAGTGAGAAAAATAAAACAAATAACAAATAATTTATGTGTTTTTCAGGTGTCCAAATCCTTTCACATTTGACCTGGTGGCTGTAGACGGTGTGATCCATCTCAATGTTTGCTGGCAGTAAAGTGGTCAAGATGGAGGGCTGCAGAAGAAGATATAATTCAGTGTCTAATCATTCTATCAGGCCATGACAAGCCTTGTGTTTGCGGGGTGTCTGAGGTGGAGGGAGACCCCGGACAAACATCAGGTGTCACACTCAGCGGCAATGAATGGACAATGGCTATCCATCAATCTTCCATGCCAGCTTGTCTCACGGCCTGAAACCAACTACAATGTCCATCTCAAAGCAATTTGATCCCTTCAGCTGACTCATTCATCAGCCTGACCTCATTTGCAATCCAGACCAACTTCCTGAAGAGAGGAGAGTTGGATTCAAAGGAGAGGATGAGTGCAAAATATTGAATTTGAGGGAAGTGACCGAAATATAGCTTGGAGCACAGTAGGTGAGCGATGGTCTTTATCTCAGTACCATGGTGGCTCATTTATTTAGTTGATAGATTGTTTATCAGTCAGCCCATACAGACATGTATTTGAGTAGCTGGAGGGACGTTTAGAGGGGTTTTACTCAGTGGCTCTGTAGCACAACCCCTTCAGCCAACTGACCTCATCGGGTCATCAGGACTTAAGTAAGAGTGAAAGTCGCTTTAAATGGAGCGAGGCTCCCAGGGACCCAGCTCTGGCTGAGCAGCTGCTGCCGGCCGTTGACTATTACTTTTCTAGGGGCTGACTTTGATGTTTTAACAATCCATACATATTGATTCAGACTGATAATAAACAATTTGATTAGCCTCTTTCTATAGGCTGTCATTTCAATCACTTTCAGAGCTCCGATGGAGTGGAAGTGAGGGGCTGTGGACGGAGGGAGGGATGAGGGGAGGGCAACAGAGATGGAAAGACAGGGAGACAAGCCAAAGCTAAAAGAAAGGGTGGAGGGCTACAGCCCCCTCCTCAGACAGAAAAAGGAATCCAGCCCTGATTAGGCCTCTGCCTTTGGTGAATTGGACAAGACAGCTGAGCTGCCAGGTTATTAACTCCCTCAGAAAATTCTCAGCCCTCTCTCAGGCCGGCCTGAATACTGCGATCTGGATCGATAAGCAATCTCCGGTGTGTACCAAATGCCTGCTGGATTCATTTGTCTCCCAGCACCCTCTCCCTCCGCTGGACAATACACCTGCACAACTGAGCCCCCCCTCCCTCCCTGTCCCCACGCCTCTCCTCCTCCCTTCCTTCTTTCCTGAGTGCCGTTCTCACTCTCTCTCCTCTCCCTCTTTCTTCCTCACCCTCCCGCCTTCCTCATCTCTCTCACGTTCACTCACTGGAGTCTCTGTCACTTTTTAAATAATGACCCTGAGGCTGAAGGAACAACTGCCTACCTCTATTTCATCACGGTGAGACCCCTCTCCTGCAGGCCTGGGTGACCAAGCTGTCTAGGGAGAGAGACAGGGAGACTGAAAGAGAGCGAGAGAGAGAAGCTGTAGAGGGGGGTTTGCCCACGGCGATGAGGAAGGTGGGGGCCACAGTAGCATCATGGCTGACAACAGCACAGATGTCCCCATCAGAGCTCAATCTAAGCATATAAATGACCAGCCCATGGCAACTTTGTAGTAAACATGAAAACATACAAAGTAGCTGTTGTTATAGATGATATCATACTGACAGAATAAACATCTGAAGGCATGCGAGGTACTCATTATGAGATGCTGTGCAATACTTCCCGTCTATTTGTCTTTATTATTGAGCTGTTTTGTGCTGCCAGTGTGGGAGTTTGTTGATTCGAGCGAGAATATGTAGCTCCTCTGAGAAAACTCTCAGCACTGTTCTGTGAACTGTGTTCTGAACCATGCACTTTAATGTGCTGAGGTTCAGCAACCAGCCAGAGTTGCCAACATTGTCCATTTCTATCACACGTTGAGTTCTCGGAGAAAGCAGCTTCACTCATACTCAGAGCTCTCTTACACTCAAAGCGAGCGTGCCTTTGTGGAGGAGAAGTAAAGATGGATTTACATAGTGATTGTGTTTGCTGATTTGGCAGGGCTTCAGCTGATAACTTTTAGTGATTCGCTCCAGCATTGATCTCCTAGATGGATTTATTGACGTGGGTGGATGGCTGAAGGTGGGGGGTTGAGTTGGTGGGAGAGGAGGTGGTGGGAGGGATGCTGCTGAGCTGATATGAGGAGAAAACAGTAGAGAGCCACTCAAGCGAGGTGGACAGTGGATGAGCTTGATGTTACCTGCCTTTACTTGTTGGCAGGGTTATTCCCCCAAAGGAGTTAAAAACCATGCTGTTTCTCATAGCTCATTTCTGTGGTTTGTCTTTTCTATTGTCTTTCTATTGTCTCTGTGTGGCTGCAGAGTTGTGACCCCAGAGGGAATTGTCTGTCAGCATACAATAAAGGCAAGGCCTGTGACCGAGGACTCCATTTCTCAGGGCTAATTGTCAGAGACAATGCATGCCATTGAAAACACTGCCTATGAAGGATAAACCTGGCGGATGTTTAGTTTTTCTTATCACTGTAATCTCTCAAAATCAAACTGGAGCGGCAGAGCTCCTCATGCTGCTTACAAGTAGAGAGACAGAAAACAAAACCTCTGAGGGAAATGCAGTTATTAAAAGGAGCTCTCTAAATATTTCAGGGCCCTTTAATGTAGCAAACAGAAAAACAGTCAACACACATGGGTGCTGTCCATAAGCAGGGATGTGGGACAGACCAAACAGGAAGTCCCTCAAAAATGTATGTAGTTTTTAATCAGTCAAATGTGGCTTACTCATCAGGGGTTGATTGCAGTGGAACAGTTTTAGTTCAGAATATTTTTTCCTTTGAAAGATCACAGGCTGCGATATCATCAAAGAAAATTTGTAATAATGTAATTTGTCTGATAACATGATACAGAAAACGGATCTTTTGATTGGTGTAATTGTAGTTCTCTACGTAATTGTAGTCCTGCGTAACCACAGCATTATCCCTGCCATGTGATGAGTCTGTTTCCCAAGTAAGCACCTTTCACCTAATAGTGTTGTCTAACATACACCAAAAACTGGTGCGTTCAGTGAATACGGCCTGCTTTCTACCTTTATCAACCGTTTTAAACCTTTTCAACCTTCTCTGTAACTCTACCCCGGAAAGCAAGCACTTTTTCATTAGCATCTTTTTTCCTTTCTTTTCAAGGTCATCTGTAATGTGGAATCTATAAAATTCTCAATGAAGAAAGTTATTTGAATTCTTAGATTTTAATGGCTGAGCTTAAAAATTCCCATTTCAGACCTGCAGTTTTAAAATGATCCTATGTGTATGTCAGCAGATGAAATTACTGACGGTAATTGCTCTCACGCCATGCTCCCCTCTCTCTTCTTCTTCCTCTCACTCTATAACACACACTTACAGTACGCACATACACACCTCACATGCTCTAACATTTTCTTCAGATGTTTTACATTTTAGTTATGTCACATTTTGCTCACATCTCTGGCAGAGGCAGCATCAAAAGTATTGCTCTTTTATAACATTTCTTTCATGTAACAGCATCCTTATAAACAACTAAGGATAAAAAGCTGACAGCAGCAGTATTTAGTGGAGAAATATTTTTGTTCTGATTGAAAAATGTATTTATTGCCAATAATCTTCTATATCTCTTTAAAAGTTTGTTGTTTGACTCTTTGTAGCAGGGCATTGATTAAGTTTCTCATTCAATACTTCAAACAGGCTTTAAAACATATTACTTTTTTTCAGTGACAGATTTACATTACCAATAAAAATGGTGGATATTGTCATGAAAATGTATGACTTTTAAAGTCAGAAGGGAGTACAAGTAAATGCTGCTCTTGGTTTACGTCTTGTGCTGTCCCCTCCAAAGTAAACCTGGTGTTGATTACATGATTACATGAGATCACAACAAAATACATCCTTTTTAATCTCCCTCTGATCTGATGCCTCTATCAGCAGGGTGACATCATTTCTCATTGCCTTCCAAGATGTTTCCAACAACAGATCCATTTTCCGTTCTTACATAGCCATGTAATTGTTGTTGTTTAAGTTAAAATAACTACTTGGCCAGGGTTGTTTTTTTAAGAAGTCTTGGTGTTAAGAATCATGCAAATGCATTTTTGCCTATAACTAAAATAATAATAGAGAGAATAAAAATAATATTTAATTTGCAGATTATTCCTTTAATGTGACCTGTAATGTCAGGAAAACTGAATGTAGTTTGCTGAGAGTCTTGCTCCTTGTGGTTACCCTGGAAGAAGAAAACTCTCCTTCTCTCTCCCCCTCTCTCTCTCATTGTCCCTTCCTGACAGTGACGGTAATGTGTGAGTAGGTGAGCTGCCCTCAGGGCTCTGTACATCCATGTCCACCTTAATATAAATCAGCACTTGTCATCACAGACTCATATCACACGCACTGATCCCACATCCCCTCCACAAACGTGCAGAATCCTCCTTGTTGTTCGATACCATCCGAGGCGCCAGTGGCCACAGCATTAAACCTGTCCAGTCTCACCGGCAGTGTGTCCTTCTCTCTGTGTTGCTTTGTTTTCTCCCTCCTAGACCTGTAGGTGCTGCCGCATGGTGAAGTTAAACAGATGTGACTGCATTAGATTCAGCCCGGACAGCAGCACACCTCTGCTGCCCTGAATGCATTCTATAATTATCCGCCACACCTTGTATCAGGAAGTCAGCTCATGTCAAAAGTGCAAGTGAAAGCTAGGGTCACTGTCAAGAAAATGAGTCTGATAGTGACAAGAAAGCAGCTGCAGAGGAGTGAAATAAGATTTAGATAATGTTGCTGGAAACATGCAGCCTGACTGCAACAGTTTCTCTGCAGCTGTCTTCTCTGCCACTGAATGTTGAATTTTTACTGTGAAGGTATGTCTGACATTGTGTCATTCTGATTTTGACATCAGCTGTGTTAACCTTCAAAAATGAGACACTAACATGTACTAACATGATATTATTAAATAACAAGATGTGAGGTCGTTGCATTAGTACGAGAAGATCAGATGTCCTAAGACTCTTAAAAACCAATGTCCTCCAGTAAGAGGTATACATTTAGACTTTTACCGCACTGTATGGATTCAATCAATTTATAAAAGTTAATTTTTTAAAATAAAGACACAATACATTGGATGAATTTTAGTCTGTTGTGGTAAATAAGTGCTGCTCATATAAACTATATAAAATGCTTCATCATGAATTAAAATTCATTTGATGCCTCTAAGATTATTTGATGGAGGAGGAGCAGCTGCCTTGGCCTGGATTCATCCAGCCACTCTGATTGTGGCCACTGATTGATTTTTAAGTTAGGAAGAGGCAATCAGTAAATACTACCCAATCAGAGGCCAAGAACATAGAAAAGATTAGACAATTTGAGGTAATCAATGAAAATATTCTCTGATTTGTAGTGCGCTCAATTACTGCCATAAATCAGGCATCATAGCACGCAAGTTAGTTCGCAATAAAACAAAGGCCGGCGACAGGCAAACTATAAGAGATGAATTAAAGGTCCGGAGGAGGAAGTGCAGACTGGCGTGGTAATGAGACAGAATTACAGGCCACAGATTCCAGCCTGCTTCCCTTGCAGAAGCTGTCAACAACTAATGGGCTGCAGCAAGAGCTGCTATCCGTCACCCTGCTTCCTGTCCACATATTTATGCACTTATTTATCGCCTTGATGCAATATCATCATTTTTAATGTTAAACACCCTCCACTCCCAGCAAACGCAGACTCCTTCAGAGGACAGGATATGGATACGGACAGGATATTGCCCTTGGTAAATCAACACTACTTTACATTTGAGAAGGCTGCATTTTGACAAACAAAGGTGATACTGCATCAACATGGGTGACTTCTAGTTTTGTTTCCAACAAAATCTTTTCATCAGGATGTTAACTGATGTGGAGATATCAAAACTCAGGGCAGGGCAGCCTTGTGGTTCAGGGGCCATCACAGTTCACAATATGTGTCCATCACTTGCAGAATGGCCCATAAACAAGAAGACATCAACTCCCAACTTCCTTCATCATTAAAACTGATTAAGACTATGTTTGCTGAACTGTACACAGTAAACTCTTAATTTTTCTGTGCCCACTTGTCATCGTGGAGGATGTTCCCACTTAGGTCGGTGGAGCTTCATGCTGTCTTGGCAGGGAGTCGAAGCCCCTGCGTTCAGCCTTAATGGACTGACTAGACAGATGATCCTGACAGCGACCTGCGCAAGTGCTTTTGATTCTATCATCCACCATGGGGTCGGGCTGCTTTATCAGAGGAATTACCTAAAGTGCCTCTTATTTCATCATCCAGAATGTCAACGAGAAGGCATTCTTTTAATTTATACACACCCCAAACAATCACTGCATCATACATCACACAACTGCCTCTGAAAAAATCATTGTTAGGAGCCCAGGCCAGGTGCAAAGTCATTAACCTACACCGTGGTTTTGAGAGCAAGGTCATTATAGAATGCTCCTGCAACGTTTGTCTGAGACTGGCTTTTGTTACTTGACCTCTCCTTTATAACACTATCTACACAGACAGAAGCATGCATCAATAAACTCATTTCCTCCTCCCCTGGGCAGCTATGATGGGTCAAGGAATTTATTTTTCAACACTAACGCGACCTCAGTACAGTATCATACCTTTTTAACTGAATGTTTGAGACTCTTTTTTCTCACAGTGTATTTCTTGAGGTGCAGTTGCCTTTGATATCTTCATCCTCTCTATCATGTCAAAGTCGTTTCCACACCGTCTCAAGAGTTAATTCCTAAAGACGATACAGAACGAGACATAGGAATCATATTAACTGCAAATCAGTCTTTGCTGTAACTTTCTTAAAGTAGCAAGTTGAGACTTGAATAAGTGAGATTGTATCAGACAAGTTTTCAGTCAAGTCTTTCAAAAAAGTTCAAACAAATTCAAATAAATACATAATTTAACATGTGAGACCCTCTCCTGCAGCCTCAATCCTCAATCATGCTGTGGCTGCGGTCATACTGGATTTTACTCCTGACTATGCAGAGCTATAAATCTGATTCAACTCTGATCTCCAATATCACACCAGATTGACAGAGGGGTTGGACATTAACAAAAGGTAATGGCAAAAACAGTGATAAAACACTGTGTCACAATCAACTTGTGGGATGTTGTTCCACACTAACTCTTGCAGTTCATGCTTACAACCCGGCCCACACTTGTTCCCTGCTCTACTTGACATTTGCCCCAGCACAAGTGAGATTTTCCAGCTGAAATCAGGTTCCTCTCTGCACAGTGCCTCAGCAAACATGTGGACAATGCATTTTAGGAATAGTCCTCACTTGAGTACTTAAGTACTTGAGGACGTGGCCTATGGAGAATTTTGAATTCAAACAGATGATTACAGATTGCATATTTAATTTCCCATGTTATTTCAGATAAAAAGTGACAGCCCTAGTACTGAGGTTAGAGACGAAGCCAATAATTGTACAGTTGCTCTAATGCTCTGTTCTCCCTCAGCAGATAACGCAAAGCAGCTTTTAAGTAGAATGGTTTAGGTCTGCTCCAATTTGTGAAGTTGCACATAAATCTAAAGAGGACCATTGCTTTAAAAAGCATCAGTTGAATTGCAAATTCAAAATCAGAACAAATTAATACATGTATGAGAAATTCGCAGGGTGAGAAGCAGCATACTAACATACAAATATACGATGAAAAAAAGACAGCAGGACCTCACATACAGTGCTGATGGATAGCACAAGAAAACACTATAACATGTGAATTAATCATGTGGGTAGATGCATGTGCTGGTACAGTACTGACTCCTCTGACTTTGCTTACCCTTGGAAAGCTTTCTGCGCCCTATGATCCAACATCTGAAGAGCTGATAAAAACCCCTCAGTTGCCTCAAAGCAGCTGCGAGGCTTAACATTGTCAAAAAGGGGTTTTTATTTCCCTACCGTTTCGACCTCCTGTGTATATTTTATTGAGCCGTTCTCATCCCACAGCGGTGCGCGGCAGCCATAAGCTGCCGAAAATGTATTTCGAAGCTCATTAACACAGGACGTGCATGCTTGGAACATGTAGCATCCTTTTTCAGAGACACTTGTGAAGTGTGAGTGTGAAGGCGATGACGAGGAGCTCAGAAATCGTTGTTTTTGATATTCAGTGAGCTTTTCATCTTTTTTTTCTGCTGCAACACCACATGAGAGGATTAAGGAAGTTAATGAATTATCCTCACAGGGGCCAAGACAGTATGTGCAAGCTGCACTATCCCACGTCTCATAATATGGAGCTGTTTGAATTTATTGAACTGAGAGCTGAATTTTCCCACACTGATCTGACCCAGTTGAAGATTATACCCAGTCCCCTTTCTCTGTAATCAAGATGACAATGTGAAAGTCTTCTTAATCTTTTTAAGTCAGAAATATCATTAAACTTAACTGAAAGTTAAAGTTGACTGCATCGTGTAATGTTCATAGTAGCTTCACTACTTACTCTACAAGTTGGGAGATATCTAGAAAAGTTTCTGTGATCAAATCAAGGCTTTAAAGTGTGTGTCTGTGTGTGTATTGGTAAGGGCTGGAGTCACTCGATCCCCTGGGCAGCTAATGTTGGAAATTGTATGCTCCTGAACTTCTGTTAAGTGAAAACAGTCCACAAAAGTGAAATATCGCTTTAAGATGTCGCCTCTCGCCATTGGCGTCTGTTTGCTCAACCCCCAGAGGCAGCCCAGTATCAAATGCACCAGCACAAATGATAATAACACAGCAAGACCTTTCTATTTTTCCAAATTAGGTTGAGCCTCAGATCAGCACCCTTGAGGCCAGCACAAAGGCTCTAATTCTTCCCTGAAGATTTTTCTCTTCAGTTTTCTATCATATAAAGCAAATATCAAAAATGTGATTTGAATCCTGGAAAAAATTAAAGCTGAAGGGCGCCAGAAGGAGGAACAGTGTAGTGCAGTGGGTGACAACACACCACCTCACTCACTTCTCTTTTACAGGCATCGATTGAGTCTGTTTGGCTCACTCTCAGATGGCTACACTGCTAGGCAAACCTTGGAGAGGCTGTGCCCAGGGTCACAGCGCTGCAGACCAAACTGCCCCAGGGGTTAATTGAAGTCCCTCAAGTGACTCAAGTGCCCTCTGTTTAATGGGTCAACCCATAAAATGTTGGATTTCTGAACAACAATGGGAAAAAATGTATCCTCTTATGGGCCTTTTTTCCTCATCGTTTCTGTCCTTGAGTGGGGAACTCGGATGTGGCCTGGACTTAAAAACACTTAACTTCCTGAACTTGAATAACAAAAGAAACATCTTGAACAGGGTTAGGCTGATAATAATATGACTGTCTCCTGCTTCCTGTGATTTTTTTGTTTTGTTTTGTTTTGTTACCACAAGTATTTTTTTTAGGCCAAGTGGATTGTGTGGAGTGTGTTAGAGCAGTAGCTTGTGGGAATAGCTAAATACCTGTACAGCCTGAGAAAGTCATGGTGAAACTTGACCAGCACTACCTCCTTTGTTCATCTGGAAGCTGATCCATAAAGATGAAGGTAAGGACTATTTATTTCATAGTTGTATTTTATTAATAATATAATTTTAAAAAGTGATCACACACAACACATCTTCCATTGTTATTTTTTTATTTTTGTTTGTGTAAACACATGAGATATAAAATGTCAAAGGACCACTGTGTAGAATTTAGTGGAGCAGCATAGTTGCTGATTACAACCCCCTCACCTCACCCTCTCCTTCCTAGCATAAAAGGAGAAAATATGCTGGCCAAAACATAGGAAAAACTCAAAAGGCCCTATCCAGAACCAGTGTTTAGTTTGTCTGGTCTAGGCTACTGTAGAAACATGGTGGTTTATCTTCTACTACTATCTTCTACTTTATCTTCTCTAACTCTGTAGCCTACTTAGCATAGAGATATGAAAGCATTGTCAATATTGATATGTAACTCTATAGTCTAAAATGTTGTACAACAAACAAGGTGCTCATCGCGAGGCACTGAACCCCAGGCTGTAGGCCTGCAGTGGAGCTCTTTGGAGAGAAAACTAGAAGATTATGTTTCTACTCTGCAGCTACAGGCTGTGAATACACACACAAATGTATTAATATGAAGCGAGTGTGACTGGAACACAGCCTATGTGCTCAAACACAGAGAAAATGCAAGGTATCTACTGTTCCATAATGAAGCCTGGCTTTGCAGTGTCAACACATTTTACAGAGCTCCACCATCTATCAGTTTCAATCAACAGTGATTCCCCTTGCTACATTGAATCAGAGGTATCTGCAAATGAAATCTTAAATCTTTAAAAACTAATTTACTTAATGTCTTAGCATTGCAGATTAAAAGCTCTGTCTGCAATTATATTAGGACAGTGATTACCAAGTTCCATGATTTACTCTGCAACTGTGAAGTGAGTGTGTGCAACTGCTTAGAGCTTATGTGTTTTTCGTATGTGCCTATTCATGCAAGTTATGCGTTAAAGTGGCTAATCATTGCGCGAGAATTTAGTTGCAAGTGTGTGTGTCTGTGTGTGTGTGTTCAGTGGCGTGTTAGAGAAAAACAAGATGGTGAGAGATGATTTTATTGGCCTGTGTTCAGAATGCCTTCCTTGCATCTCTGTCATTTGTTGGAAGACAATCTTGCCATCGATTCGTAAAAATGCTTGAAAATGAAATGAGAGTCTCTCATCCCACTTAATCAAGAGAGCATATTGATCAGGTTTCTAATGAAGGATCATTTAGATAGGGTGGAGAAGAATAAGCCGGCGTATCATATCATGTCAAGCAGTAATAGGATGTCTTTATCAGAAGATTCCCGGATATCAGTAAAAGCAAGCCTTCTATATCTTCATAATGGAAAACCTGCTCTGCTGTCTCATTGTCTAATGTTCTCTGCTTAAAGGGATATTACAAATATAATACATTGTGAAAATAACAGAAGAACCCCAGTTTTCCTGTGCTGAGGTTTCCTTTGATCTCAAAAGCAGTTTACCCTTCTTTTTTTTATTTTCCAATACTTTCTATTTTTCTGGATTATTCCCAAATGCTAAACAACATTACTGCAAACCACCAGGTATGCCAGACTTGACACACTGATTTAATAACAAAAAAGTCAATGACAAAATGTCACAATAAGCCACTTTTAGGCTCATGTTCCCATAGTGAGGCTTGGACTGACGACCCACCACCAGTTCTTTCAATGGCTAGGCTAACGCAGAGTCTTCATGCACAAGCCCAGATGCTAACCACACTTGTTACTGGCTTATTTAGCTCTATTATCTGGGACAATAGAGTTGTCTGGGACTTACTGACAAAGTTACATTGGGGATGTTCTTACAGATTACTTGTTTTTTCTGTTGTGAGATTGCTACTACATTTGGAACAAAAGTAGAAAGTTGGCCAGTCCAGTGTGACAATTATTGGGGTTGAAAGTCAGCAATTTGGCTACTTTTCAAAAAGCGCTTTTCTGAGCGCAGAAGGTCAGCCTCAGCAACAGTGTCAGAAAATGTATGCATTTATAAGACTGTCCCCACAAGAAAACTGGAAACGAAAGCATCTGTCATTTGAGACAGTGCCCCAAAACGACATTCGCTGAAGTAACAAAATCAGTATGACAGGATCAAAGGGAGGAAATCAGTTGATGCTGTTATATAGTGACAAAGTCCACATCAGGAGGAGGTCAGGGTGGAGGAATGGATCTGTTAAACTTTAGACCTCAATACAGGAGACCACTGTTTGTTTCCCATTTGAAACTGACAGACCACGTTGGTTTGTTTAAAACGTGTTTCCTAACCTTAACCATGTCAAGACAAACTTATTTATTATTTATTATTTATTAATACTGATTTTAAACATTGATCTTTCCCTAAACCTTAACAAGTCACTTTTCTAATCAAACTTTTGTGATTGAGTGTTGTCAGATCATGAAACAGATTTATTTTTCAGCAGTGATTTGTAATGGTTTTGGATGGCGCAGGAATTATGTCATGATGGGAAAAAAAATGCTTCTGTTTTGTTTGATCTGGAGGATGAATGCTTCTGTGTATTATTTATTTTCATGTGAAATTTATTTTTTATTTGCTTTTATTTCTAATTGCAGACATTTATTTCAACAAATGTCTTGCTCTAAATATGGATACAAGTCAAAATATTATTTCATTTAATAGATAAACAGATTAAGACTTGATAAAGTTGATATAAATTCATTTTATTTACCAAAGCATGTTCCAGTAAAATCTAAATATTAAATATTACAGTCTTACAATACCAACATTAGCAATTGCCAACAGATATTCAAATATTCCTTATAATTTTTAAATATAAAAAAACTTCCAAGGTCAGGATCCAGATGGAGGGCAAGATTGGATACAATACAGTGAGTGTGTACATTTCTGGCCAAGGTGGACAGGAGGAAGTAGACCCAGTGCATGCTCTACTCATTGCGCTACACTGTTCTACTACTACTCACAACCATAACAGTCTAATGCTGTACTGTGAGCATGACATGGAGTATAAAGTTCTTGGCAGTAGAGTGATCATTACACTGAGTAAACTGAGTGACGTTCCTCTAACAAAAGCGGGTTATGGACTCACCTCTTTTTCTGTTTGTTTCTAAGGGCCTCTCACATGTCCTTGTATCCCCACTGTTAGCACTGTCACGCAAAGTTTAAATCCGTAATGCACTTCCCATAAAGGCCCAAAAGAGTCATTCACACCTAATGGTGGTGTGTTAAAACGCAGTGAGCACAGCCTCCAGGGGTCCATATACTAACCAGAGTGCATTGACCACTGAGTCCAGAAGGGCACTGTGTTGTGATCAAAAGATGGTAGTGGGGCTTGTGGGGATGGGAGACCAGAATCAGCTCTCATTATGGCTGTGAGACATCCATTTGAGCATTTTTAATATGTGTATCCTATTAGGCAGTTTAAGTGCTTTTTGATAATTGTGCTTTGTACTTTTACAGCACTTCAGTCTATTCCCAGTTCAATTTCCTCTTTTATCGGACGTTTGAAATATTGATCTCTGACAGATAAAAGCAAACACCATAATCTCACTCGGGTGAGCTGGTGAGTGAGTGAGCGCGCAGTGCGAGGGGAATACACCGGGGACCGGTCGCCCCTCCAACCCCTCTCTGTTTTATTACCTTTATTCGTCAACAGAATTTGCTTACTGCTCTGGGATGTTTATGTAGATCACCTGCACACTGATGGGTGGTTGATATGACCATCTCTCCCAGTGCCCCCCACCCCCACCATCGCTCTGCCAAGCCCACCCGTCTCCTCCCCTTCCATCAACCCCCCATGACATTTTGCAAAATGCAGCGCAGGGGCTCCCGAGGTGCTTCTGATGATTGCCGTTGCTTAAACTGCTGTCACCGCTGTCAGGATAACAGTGATTTATCTCCATAGCACTTTATGGAAGTTAGTGTTTTCTGTTAACCTGAGCACTGAATACTGCTTGGTGCTGGCTTGCAGTCACATTAACCTGAATCAATCACATCTTGATTTTTCCATAAAAGAAAAACCCTCTGTAAATAACACTCGAGCAATTGGCGCATTGAATACACTAAGTCCAATAGCAGCCGTACTGAGCTTTGGCTGATATCATTGTTACCTGTTTTCAATATCCTCATGTCAACGCAGGGATTTGATGCTTTGACTTGTGTGTATAATTTCTTCAAATAAGGCAACACTTAATACCAGTACTGTCAAGAGACGCACACTGAATCCATGGTGTAAAGCCATGAGCTATGAAAAAAAAAAAGTTTGAATCACAATCATGCAGAAGTGAAACAATAATGCACATTGATGGCGTATGAAGAAGTGTATATACTTTGGTTTGAGCTGAATCTGTTCAGTTTTAGATGGCAGGTCCCTCTTGAGATAATAGAAAGGCCTGTTTTGATGTTTAAAGCATTGCTAATCTCCTAAAGCCTTAGCTACTCATCCCACCGCATATTTGCAGGCCTGTCAGTTTGAGTGGGGATGCAAGAGGATGGTCCTCTGAGCAAATGAATTTTTTTTTTTTTGGGCCTGTTTTTCCTTTTTAGCTTTGCAGACACTATTTGAGATTTACTGCAAACATTTGACCACCGGCCTGGTGTATTGACTGCGTTTGACAAGCGTAATCCTTTTCTTCTTTCCAGTCACTTCCATTCTGCGATCAATCAGAGCATCAATGCCCTGTAGGCTGCTATGAAGTGCAGACGCAGTGTTCGATCATGAGCCAGGCACCTTGTGGACTTTCACTATAATATAGTGATTGATTCATCTTCAAAGATATCTTAAGTGGTTGGCTGGGCACGGTATATAATGCCTTTTGTTGACTGCAGTCTTTTCCTTTACCTAGCTTGCAATCCTTTAAAACAGCAACACAAGCACACACATCAAAACTTAACCTAAGACAAATACACTGCTTTTTCATGTGATTCATTCCCGCTCACCTCTTGAATTTCTCTTGTGGGACAGAACTTTGATTTGAAAAATGATAAAGTGTCAAGTATTGTATAAACAGAAGCTGTACTTTGAATCCCTTTGGATTTTACCATTACTTTCCTGTCTGAAAATTGCAAATTTGAACCTGAATCGCAATTGAAAACTGTTTCGGATTAATCTGGCAGTAACCCTGTACTTTAAGGGAATCTGTCAGTAGACCTATATTTTGAACAAACACAAAATAAGACCAAATAATAGACTTTAAAGATTCAGTGGAGACCAGGTCTGCAATAGCTTTTATGTCCATTTGAGTTAGTGTGTGATCAGGTTTAGTTTACCCATTTCAACTGCGATACTCTTGATCAACACTGTGACCTGAAGTTTAATGCCACAGTCATGTTACCAGAAACCAAAGAGCTGTTATTATTATGTTTCTTATTCCCCTATTGACAGTCAGCGGAGTGAGAAATGAGGGTAGGGAATATGTTTCCAAGCATGATCCAGAGATTTTGGTGGCGGGGTCACAAACCTGCTCTTTGTCATCTAACATCAACAAGATCAGCGCATTAAAAAGCTCAATCCTGAGAAAATGAAGACAGCATTGGGCTCGCACAATACAGCTGGAACAGTGAACACTTGTTCTCTTACTGATATGTTCATGTTCGTCTGGAAGAGGTGTGTGTTGGGGGGTGGGAGAACAGTTGCATTGAAGAAGTATTAAAGGAAGTGTAGTAATTACAGCAGAGGCAGTGTCAGTGACCTCTAGATTGCACTATCTTGTCTCCTTTGTGCCTGCCTTTGCAGGCCGCCTCATTGAGTGAAATTGTATCTTTTCACTTTGGCTCTCTTAAAAATGTGCATGGTATTGGGAGCCAGTGAGGCGTGATGTTTTTTTGTTTTTTTTTCATGCCTTTTCTCCACCTCCTCCTCCTCTCCACCCCTCCCTCCAGCCTCCCCCAGCTGCCCCTCTCCTCCATCCCCACTGTCTTACTGGGAGGTATTTCATGAACAGCTGGGTCCCGGGAGAGGAGAGGTTAGTGAAAGAGGCGCACTGTGTATAATTCAATGATTATCAGGTGTGTGGATGTGTGTGTGTATGTGTGTGTATGCGTGTGTGTGTGTGTGTTTATATATGTGTGAGTGTGTGTGTGTGTGTGTGTGGCCCTCCCCCTCTATTGGCAGGTGTCAGGTGACGGGCAGGCCATGTCACTGGCTGTCAGCTGGCTTTCTATTGGAGCAGTCACACTGTTCACAACATTACCATAAGCTGATGAGGAACACTCGAGCCCGTATCAGCACACACTCTGATCTGCAGCTCTGATGTCACACGACAGACTCTGACCATGTCAGCTCCAAAGCACATGAATCCGAAAAAAACATCTTCTTTTTTTTACTCTATTTTGAGCTTTCAAACATTTTCCAACACAGGGAATATAATTCACCCAGAGCTGATGGATTTTGAAAACTTTGGCATGTTGTCATATGACAAATTTGAGTTTTGTAAACCTTCTTATGGAGTACTTCCTGCAGTAATCTACTACCTATTGGGTATGACACTGTGATAACTTGTTTTGTGTATAGTTAATAACACAATATAGGTGTTGTTATTGCCATAGCTGTGTGTCAGACAACTGCATAACATAAAATACGAACATTCATACATCCAGTTAGTTTTGTTTATCAGTAAGCATTAATGATCTTGATCAAATATCGATTTTAAACTTCCATGGTTGATTGACGACACACACACAGAAGCCTTAGTTTATAAAAATATCAATATGTATTGTACTTGTGGATCTAACAAAACACAAAAGAAGTACTCACAGAGAGAATTGAAGGCAACAGAACCTGCTGAGAAACCTGCTGTGACTAACACATAGTCAGTTATTTGATTGACAGAAAATTAGTCAGCAGCTGTCGATGATCAATAAATCATTGAAATAAGCAAAAACCGCCAACCATTTTCTGATTTCATCGTCAGTGTGAGTAGATGATAATTTCGACAGTTTTATGTCATCTCAAACTGAATATCTTTGGATTTTGGACAGATAGACATTTAAACTTGAGTGAGGGAAATTATGCAAGGCATATGTGCATTCACATGACCGCTCACATGCACGCACATTTCAAATAAACAACTAACAGATGTATCAAACTTCTCTGGAAATAATATTACATCATTATAAACAATATGATCCATAAAATCGAGGATTTTTAAACCTGCAATAAGCTCAGCAAAGCTGAGAATAACAAAAATCACACAGATTTAACAAGTAAGGATGTTTGTGGTGTTTTATTCAGTGTTATTAATGATACGTGTTTTAGGTACTGTAGGTGTCCGTCCTGTCTATTCTCAGAATCAGCAGCTGTCAGTCCTTTCTCTGCAAGCACAATTTTAAACTTTTGCACCTCAGAAAATGTTCCACTGTATGTCCTGTATATCATGAATGGAAAGTTAAAGATAAAACTGTTTGCAATTCTGTATTTTATTCACTGCATCTTGTCTATTGTTGTATTTAATATGGTCTACATTTAGTACTTAATGCGGTCACATGTGATGTTCCATTTGACATCCCTGCTGACTGACTCGCTGACCCTGAGTTTAACACAAGTTAGCCTCCAAACTCTGTTCACTAAACTCCACATGCTCAATTATCCTGTATAAACACTGAGCCAATCTACCCATTACCAAAGCTAGTAGTGGGCAGATTGGTTCAGAGGGGGTTCAAAGATGGTCTCGCATTAGTGCTACCTTTAGCATGCTAATTGCTATTCTTCTCCTCAGTGGGGATCCTGTTTGAGATGGAGGGGACATTTGAACTGCGCTCAATCCCGCACTGCTGTTCACGGCTATGCTGTCAACATGCTCGACCACAGGAAGGAGAGGAGAGCTGACACCAGCACTAGCCAAGGATCTTTAAACCTAACTACTTTCCTTTCATTTCTCCCTTTTTCTTAGAGAGAGGGCAGCCACTACACTGGTTTCTCATTGGTGTGTGCTGAAATAACCAAAAACAACAAGGTACTATCACAAACATGCAAAAAAAATCTACTATGTATTGATTTTATCTTAAGTAAGTAAGTTTGAACTTTTACAGCAGAAGTCAAAATCTGTATATTGTGATCAATATTTTGAACAACAAATAAGTGAATGGCATATCTTTGCTAAGAAAATCTCATAATTTAAATCTTCACACAGTTTCTAAATACACAAAGCAGATGTACCCCATCAAAGTACTCTTTAAACTTCCTCCATGGTCTGTTTGTAAGAGGAGTGCAATCTCTCTCCAAGGATGATTAATGCGTCTAAAAGGACATCAGACACTTTTGAGGCTAAATGGATGCACAAAAAAAGAATTTGTGTAAGTTTTAAAGGGGGCATGGCTAGTGGCAGCACTGATCGATAGCATTAGCTGTGACAAAATATATAAAAAAGGGAATCAATGCTAATAAAGTGAGCTCAGCCTCGCAAGAAAGCCTCCGCCTCCTCCATTCACCTCCAAATCCGTTGTCCTCCTTGTCCAGCCATATGTGAGACATGGTTGACTATCAGTGACACAAGGTCCAGGTCAGGGATCACATCTATTAACAATTATTAATGGCCAGGCTCCAGAAAAACAGCAGCAATTGAAAAGAAGAAAGAGGCAAATATAAATATGATACCATGATTACCACCACTGTGTTGTGTAATAAACAATTCTCCACCAACCTGATTGTTCTATACAACTCTTTACTTAAAAAAAAAAAAGTAACAATATAATGGCACAGTGGTTGAAGGAAAGCGTACTGTTAAATATCATGCAAAGTGATGAGTACATTACATCTGCTTGTCATGATGTTTTTCCAGTGCTAACAAAAAGGGCTCCACTCTACATACCTGTGCTAACCTCCACTCTGTAAGCATGTCTCCCTCTCTTAAGTCTCAATCACGTGTTAAACCGGGAGAACACTTGACTGCATCACTGAGCTGTTAAAAAAATCTCGAAATAGCTGGTTCACCTGGGAATGCACACTGTATTTGTGTGCATGAAAATAGATTTATGGTTAGTATGAAACTGAAATGCCAGAAATTGTAATGTTGCTAATGAGAATCAAGAAATGAAAGCTTGCTGTTAAACTCATTTAAAGTCAGTGTGGTTACACTTAAAATAACTGTAAAGCTATGAAGGTTAATGGGCTTTTCCATATAAAATGGAACATACAGTATTTCACAATTTCCAAGGAAATTCAATTCCATCTAATATAGTTTTTATATTTGTTTGCCATTTTGGTATTCCCTGAAATATTAAGCCTTATCTAACCTCATGTTGTTTTGTATGTGCATAGTACAGTCCTACTATGATTGCACATAGAGTTCAACTTGCGCAACGTCTGCTCGATTTAATCTACATTCATGGAATAAATGTTCATGGAAATTGAATGAACTCTACTCCTTTTCGTCATACTCAAACTTGTGACTTTGTTTAAGCAGAGATCAAATTCATGTTATAGGGTACAAACATGTATAGCCATGTGGACCTTAATGCTCAGTTACTTACGCTTACACATACAGTAGTTTACTTAATATTTATATGCCAATATTTAATCATATCATAAAAACATTGTAAAGTGTAAAGTTAAACTGAATTACTGAAAAACTCTGTTAAAAGTGTCCTGCAATTGATCTACAGTATACCAAAAGGTTCTGGCCTTATTCGTCCTGCACATAACAACTTGTTATGTTTGACGTGTGGTCTGATATATTATTAAGGCAAAAAAAAAAAAAGAGAGAGAAAGAATACCAATAGTATGTGGAGTATACTTTCTGATAACAATAGGATGTATTCCAGCTCAGTCTGGAAGTACCACATCCAAAGAAAATAAGAAACTTGAACTTGACCCTAGTTATATGAACATGTATGTGTGAGTGCGTGTGTCATTGCCAAACAAAAACATGTACATACAAGTTGTGTTTGTGTATTCATGTGAGCTCTGTCTGATTACAGTTTGTGATCTGGAGCACAGCGCCCCACAGTGGCCCAGCCCGGGACAGTGATCCTCTCTCCCAGCACCTCCATCCTCCTCACTGCATGAGCCTCTGTTCCAAAGTGGACAGCACATTTACATAAAAGTGCAACCCCTTTGCGCCTGTGATCATCAACACTGTTTAGCGTTTGATCAGCTATGATTGATGCTCTGTTAATACAAATTTAACTTAGCGTATTTTCCCTGCCAAGGGACCCATGAAGAGGTTCAATTACAGAGCAATCTCATTAATTCGAGAGCTTGTTACGGAGAGAGGACAGCAGGCTTTTTTTAAATTCTGGAATGCAGATGTGTAAGGGACATAATTAGTAGATAAGAGTCCTAATTGGATCCTGCTGTGTGGCTGCAGAGGGTGTAGCCCTCGCTATGTTTTACAAGTTCCACGGTGTGGAAGTACACTTTTTTATAACCTGCTCACACACACGCACCATCCGTCACACACCAAGTGGGAGGGGAGTTGTGGTATTGTTAGTGAACAAACGGTCACTGCAGATGTATGATACTTGGCAAACTTTGCCTTTGGTTGTGTGGCAGTTGAGTGTATGTATATGAATATTATTTCCATTTAATAAAAGCATAATTTGCTTATAACAGACCACTAATTTTACAGGTTGGGAAAGTTAGATGAGCAAAGTGACCAAGCATAGTGTCAAGAGGACATGTTTTTTTGGTTGACAAAGAATGCAGGGTGAAAACATCAAACAGTCTTGTGCGTCTGCTTCACAGCACTGTTGTAACATTTTTATGACACAGGTCCTTTTTCCCGGCCTTCTCTCTTAGGCCATGTAAAATGTCAGAGAGGTGGAGGGCTGAGCGAGCCCACAGGGCTGCTCCACAGAGGCATATCAAAAGGCCGACCACCCCCTGGTCCTGCACAAATAGCTGGCTTCATTGCCCTCGTTAGATGGCTGTGTTATTTAAGCATGTCTGTCTTTTGGCCTCTGTGGGGGGACCTGCTACGTGGAAACGAGTAAGGCAATGCAACCGCCCTTTGCTGAGGGCAGATATGAGTCTGACGGTACTCATCACGGTGGTCCACCCACGTCTAGAAATCACACGCCCACCTCCCCTTCTGTTAGGAGTGAGTGCTGTGCAGCAGACTGAAGGCTCGGGCCCAGCAGTGGCACAGCAAGACTGGAAAGCAGGAGCAGGGGGGAGGAGGCGGCAGCTGGGTGTGGAGAGAGGGGTGTAACCCCAGCTCTGGGTGGCGGATCTCCCCCAGCTGTGCCCATCTGAGGGGAAAAGCGGCCCAGAGGAAGCTCCATTAGTTCCAGGGGCGGCCCAGGCTCTGAGTAGCCGATGGCAGCAGTAGAGCAGAAACACACTCTCCCTCTCTTCCAGCATCAGCGACCCTCCACACTCAATTACTTCTCTGGGAAAGAGGACTGTGGACAATGAACACAGCCTCTGGAGCACTGATTTATACTTTACACAAGTTTCTTCATGTTCTCAGTGAAATAAGCCTTTGGAAACGCGTGCATTGGAATTGTACCTGAGTCTTGCTTCTAGTGTGGTCAAGGCCCTGAGAGCTATTTACAGCATGTTTCTCTTTGATGCAGACTGTTGACTGTGAACAGTGTCAAGCTTGTACTTTGTGCACTGTTGTATCAATGAAAAAGCAATCAGTCAAGAAAGTCTTGTCTACAAAACACAGACAAGTCACACAGTGGAAGCTGAACTCCAAGTATCTAGTGATGACTTTGTCCTGTCTTCTACAGTGCAACATCTGTATAATGAATCTGATCCAGTATCAGTAAAGATGTATTACCTGTGCAGTAGCTCTATAATACTTTTTTGTCTGAGTATTTGGAACTGCTGGAGAACAAAAGTTGTGTGGGACGCTTTTATAGAGAAGGATCGTGTTAACATCAAAGTCAGGCATGGTCTCAGGAGCTCCTCCCCACCATGAGTGCTTCGCCAGAGATGGAGTCATTCACATCAGGGTGTTTCTTTAGCCAAAATAAAACAGAAAATGTCCATCTTTTGGAAGATGAGACTCACTTCTCAGGGAGGATAAAGAAAAACACAAGAGCCAAACGATGCCTCGGTTGCCTACTGACCCATATCTCTGTTAATTACAAATGTGGTGTATCTCTCACACCCCCGGTTCTTACAGTAAGGCCACTTCCCCCATAAAAATGGACAAGGACACAGATTTGTGTCAGCTCTGTGGCCTCTCTGTGACACAAACAACTCTTATCTCACGTCAATCTGTTCACCCTGGAGATGTTGTTGCAGTATTTTTCATGTGACACTGATATTTGAGAACATGTTTTCTCCATGCTAAATATCATATTTTAACCTGATGTTGATGATTTATGCCTGTTTTTCTTTAAAGGAGAAACACTTTAGAAGTCTGTGTGTGTGCAGCGGAAATTGATTAATTGTTTCAGTACTTTACATGCAACTAACATTATGTCCTTATGATAAACATCTTGGTTTTCAAGGGTCAGGTTTTTTAACCTCCCTCTTTGTGTTGTTCCTTTGAAGGCAGAACACTTAAGCCATCTCCCCCATCTTCATGGTTTTATTTGTCTGTTGCTCCTTCTTTTTGTAGTTGATACCACCTACTTCGGCTTTGTGTCTCCATGTTAACTTGGTTTGTGTGTGTGTTTGTTTATGTGTCTCGTAAGTCTTGGCCAAGCAATCTTGGCCTGGTTGCCTGCTGTGCTGTCTGTCATTCTTGCTTCCATTGACATTCAGACCGAGCAGCTGTGCCTCTTCATGTTTTTCAATTAGACATCACTTCAAATCACCCTGTTTGGAATTTAAAGGGCTCACTTCTTGTTTACACACCCTGGGAACACAGGGAATAAAAATCTGTCCATAGGATCTTTTTTCCAGGAAAAAATGTAGATAAATATGCAGAGGTTTTTCTTGTGACCTTGTACTGTACTTTGCTCAGTACCTGCTCAGGCTGTGTGATGCTGTGATCACTCAAAAGAAGCACAGAACATGGGGTTTTATTTTGAAGGGAATAAAATGCTTTCTTTGGAATATTTTGGTGAACAAAGTAGCAGCAGATAATCAGAACAGATCCGACTCATCTCAACAGGTGTTCCCCCTTGGCGCTGGGAAAACAGCCAAGCACCCAGAAGTGGGACTAAATAACCCAAAAGGCTTGCATTTTTCCAATCACAACAGAGGTGTCATTTACGTCCCCGTCACCAGGCGTGACCTGGACCCAGACTGAGCCCTGAGGAGACACGCTATTGATCTGCACAGCCAAGAAAGCCAGCTGCCATTAAAGCCATGACAGTGGAACTGTACGGTATCGATCGGCAGCGCCGTGGCCCCACCATATTATTTATAGAAGAGAGCTCCATCCACTACTCTCTTATGTCTGATAATTGATGGCAAGTGGGGCCTTGCTTCCTACCCTGACCCCGACAAACTGAAAGTCAGATGGATTACATCTAACACAATTATGATTGATATTATCAGATTACGCCATGCACGACAAGGCATGCTGGGTGAGCCAAGCTGAGGTATTCACTCTTTCGGGTTGTCTCACTTAATTCCTCCAGTGGGAAAAATGGTGTGTCTGTGGTGAACGTACATGTGGTTGTGTACAATCTGCGTGTGTGTGTGTGTGTGTGTGTGTGTGTGTGTAGGTAAGTAATGAATTGGTGCATGTATAGAAGGTTGCAATAAGCAAAATAAAGCTCCGAAATCTAACTTTATCAGCTTTTAAACTTAAGGATCCATGAAGCTAATACAAAATATCATGGTACCACTGTTTTACACGCAGTTTCCACCTGCACTGAAAGCTGAATGGCAACATTCCCAACTCTCCTGCAGAAGGTGTGAAAATATCCTAACAATTGACTTTGCTTGACTCGAGTAAATTAATAGCTTTGCTGAAATACAAGTTGGTGCATTCCCTTATTGATTTATTTCCACCACATTTATAGCTTCCCAAGTGTAATGATTGGATTGGGCACTTCACATTTTCTTCCGCCTCAATACATTAACATTGTTTTATGGTTTTGTGGTTTAGAAACACTTCCTCTGTCTTTCTTTGTCACGAGAGATGTATTTAAATAATGAGGTCTTTCACCTGTTATATCATTTTGTAACACTACTTCCTCATCCTATTAAGGATTCTGCTATGATAATATTAGTTTAAACTGGAGTCAGAGCCTGTGAAGGAACAGAGTCTTTCACAACCTGAAGTTGACACTTAATTTTGTATGTTTTTACTTACAGTTAAAGTGCAGCAGCTTATGTTTGCGTGCATGTGTGAGCGAGTCTGTCCATGCTCATTCGCCTGACTATGAAACCTCTATTGTAGACAAGGCAGGCTCAAAGTAGCACATTCAGAGAGTTACAGCAGCAGCCAGCACAGACCCTTCCTGTCCCATCAATGACCAGCATACTGTTCTCAATCCATTTCTTTATATGTTATTATTATGTGGTTCACTTGCATTTTTTCTCTAATCCAATTACACTGGACGACTATAATGCAATTTAGACATTGTTTATTATTCAATTACAGGACATATCTCTCCCTCTCAAACATGCAATGCTTGTCCTTAAAGATCCTCTTTATGGTTTAGAAGTTTCTACGTTCCGTGGAGATCATCATGATCGGGAATTGAATTAACGTGACAGAAGAGGTAGCTCCTTATGAGACTTAAATTGTAACGACAAGCCTGTTAAAATTCATTTTCCACTCTGATTAGATTTAATGTTATCATCACGGCTTCACAGATATGTCTGTCCCTCATTCATATTTGAGAGAAAAGTAAAAAAGAAAAACATAAATCTCACAAATTGGTTCCTGTCTCCTCTTGTTAAAATGATGGAGATTTATGGCTCAGGCATAGCACAAGGTCTCAACTGCTTGTCTGTTCTGAACATCAGCTTCATAAATATAATAACAAAATGTTTCATCCTCCAATAGTCATAGCAATTGTACCAAATTAAATTAAATGTGCATCTGTCTCCAATTAGATTTTTATGTCCAATTAATTAGAAAAACTAACATTTTTTTTTTAGATGCGGAGAGTGTGTGTGTATTGCACAGTGGAGCACTTTACTAAATGTCTGCTGAGTGTTTAAGAAGGAAAGAAGGTTTAATATTGTAATGAGCAATTTCAATAAGTGTTAGCCTCCCACTTATGGACTTACAGTTACACTTGCATGTAGTAGAGATGGTTATATGGTTTTAGGGACTTAATTCACTAAATTAATGTCCTCATCTGAGGATAGGCTATCATATGGAAAATAAAATGTCTGTTGATTTGTGTAAGAATGTATATGTTTCATTGTGTGTCTCTGAGTAAACAGATCTGGCCTCTAACAGTGTTAAGAAGAGGAGGTGAAGAGGAGCAGTCTGGTTGGCTGACTCTCCTGCTGGTCTGGCTGGCTAGCTGGGCCAAGTGCGTTTTAACACCTGGAGTTCTGGCTAGGCCTTCTCCAAGCACCACACTATAATGACTTGTTAAGGAGCTCAATAGAAGGCAATTCACCTGATGAAAAAGAGAGGTGGGGGTGAAACCAACTTGAGATATTGAGTGTCAGCCAAACACAAAAATGTCCCATTCAAAGGACGGTGTGTGTTACGCTACGGTTAGTCTCTATCATCTTAATTTAATGGCCTCTTCTTGTTTGTGATATTTGATTTCATTTTTCACTTCAGCACAGAGAGCAGGTCCTATATGTATGGTCAACATATGGCACATATTAGATTACTCATATATTGTGTTTTGTTTTGGCAGTATCATCTTTCTCATCCAATTGGCTTCATGCAACATATGTTCTCTGCCATTCCTCATATCACACAAGCTATTGAAGTCTTATCAGGTATCTGATATCAACTATTATAGTACTTTATATCTGCATAAGGAACACTAAGCTCTGAGTAACTAACAGGTTTTTGTATTCCTACTAAAACTAAAAAGTTGACTGTGAAGTTGTTATGAACATGAGGACTAGCTGCAAATGAAACCAAACCTACTACTTTTGGAGCCACCGAGCACATTAACTGGAACCACCAAGGCTCAGTGCTTTGCTTAATGGCACTTCAGTGGGGATTGTTGAGGGAGAAAATCTTCCTAACTGAACTAAACCATTTACAAAAGTCTACAGCCAGGCTAGGAGGTTTGCGAGGCTTAAGGTTTGGCGAATCAACTTGGAGCACTTGTACAACCAAGTAAGAGAGAAAAGAGAGGTTTAGGATATACAAAAAATATACATGGGGAATTCAGTTGCATGACGCCAAACGTTTATCATGTTGCCTATCTTTTAGTGTGTTAGCACACTAGCATTCACTAATTAATACAAATCACAAAGTAAAGCTGAGGCCGATGGCAATGTTATTAGTTAGTCTGGTGTTTAGACTAGATTTAGATTTGGATTTATTGCCCAAGTGGGAGATTTGTTTTCACAGCCAGTACAACACAATATCACATATTTGGTCATGAACCAAAGTATTTAGCAAATTTGGTAGTTATAACTAACTATAATTAGTTATAGTACGTTATAACAATTCATCGTGAGAGGGAATCAGTCTAACCAACCACTATACACAATACCAATATACACACAATACAACAAAATAACAAGAGCCTAAATACATTTTGTCTGTGAGACATGACTTTAATGTGATTTAACTGATTTACTTCTGGTAAATGAGCCAGCAGGATTTTTTATTTATTTTACTGTTACAGAGAAATAAATGTCCACTACATAGATGACTGTATTGTATTATTACTATTACTCTTAATACTATTTGTTGTAATCATAGCAGTAGGCCACTTATTAAACCTGTTAATTTCTTTTCACATGAGTTTGAGTTGTGACTAACTTTGTCTGATTCTTAACTAACCCATGTGACATTCAATAACATTTTTGGCTGCAGCCTGCAACTCTTTGTCTCACAAAGTGCAATCAGGGAACATCAGTGAAAACAGAGCACTAGAAACACTGGCATAATGCTTTGCTGAAGAGAGAAAAGTGACATCATCCTGGACACTACTGGACAAGCTTCCTGTTTTTTCCCCCCTCACAAAACATAATGGCAGTCTGTCTCTCTAGTGGTGTCCAGGCTTTGTATCTCTCCTCAGGAACAGGAAATCCATGCTGAAGGCGAAATGTGGTACTCCAGAAAAAGTGATGACTGCAGAGAAACCCTCTTTTAACATAATTACTGTCATACATACATACATACATACAAAGCTGGTCAGCTTGAACTGCTGTAATTTTGCATCAGCACACTACTAAGAAATAAATTAAATCACTTTCATTACTGTATGATTTGTAAATATTGTGTGAAATCCCATTCATACTTGTTTTTATAGACATCTTTCCTAAGAAATAACATTATGCTGCTGAAATTAGATTTATTTTCTTTCACCATGTTCGGTGTGGCATCGTAAATGAATCATCAATTGTCTCATGTCTCTGTCTTTATCTAAATTGTATTATAAAGTCAAAACGCAGTACAATACATCTTCAGCACAGCTATCCTGGCAAGTAATTGAACATATCAGTTCACAGAAGCTAATAAGGCCTAGTTTTGTAATGTAGGAATTGTACATTGACAAACGGATTGCATTTACTTCTTCCTGCCCTGCTTATTATCAGTAACTTGTAATATAAGTATGCAAATCTGCTGCTTGAACTTTACAATCCTCCGTTGAGGCTATTCATCTCCTTTAAAGTGTTCATTTACATGTGGAGAGCCCCCATGCATCAAACCGTGTCATTTTGAAAGCAAATATTAATCAATTTTGCATTGTGGATTGGCCTGGAGCAGTGTGTAATACATGGGGTGTCTTTGCCAGGATGGATGTACGCAGACGCTTCTCCACTCAAACTTCTGGTGATAACTGTGGAGAGGCGATATCGTTAAGAAGACTCTGTATCGCTAACTAAGCTTTATCATATTAGGTGCACATATGTCCTGCCATGTCCCACTCCCCCAGCCTTTTTTTATATATCTTATTTTACTGAGAAAACAGTTTTTTGTCCAGCAATTCAGCCTGGTATCCTTTTGGTGACAGTCAGGCTTCTCCTTGCTAACATTAGAGAACTTGTTTTCCTTGTTTGTTTTGGAAATTCATTAGGAAATACCCACTCGTTTCAAAGTTGTAGATATGATCTTTCTAATGGATGATTACAAAGAATCTGCAGAGCCAGCTGGCACGTTGGCTTACTGGCAGTGGCACATGTGTTAACTGACACTGAATCATCCCTATCGTCCAACTAACACACTGCCTACAGTATTTAGTTCATAATGCCTACTGAGCGACTCATGATAATCTTTCATAAACAGGCTGTAGTTTGCCTGAGTCATGCAAACTGGTGTGTTTCAGCTGACATGGTCCGTTAACGTTAATACCAGTCAGAACTCATTAACTTCAACCCACTGGGCTGCATCACGACTATTCAGTTTCACAGGAAGCTACATCAGTTTCACTTGAGTGTAATGCATTGGAAAAAAATACTGTGATTTCTTGCTCAGGCTCATAGCCCATGTAATTTGCTTCTCTGCATCATAATGTTGCACTAATGAGCTCCCAATGTTGTGGCATGTTTTCATATGGTGGGCACAGCTAATATCATCTGCTGGTGTTTGGGAGAGACTATCTTTGGCCTTGTTACAGAGTTTCAGAAGCTGTGATGGATTCAAGGCTGTTTGTCCATCTGCTAGTACCGTATGCACTGAGCCTCTCTCTTGCAGAGAAACGTCTCAGTCAGTCTTTCTGTTGAGACTGCAAATACTTACAAATATGGTAGGTTACTAATTTTCTTTTCTGTAAAAAACATAACATATAGAATATTAATGCAGTATCTGTAGGCAAGCAACCAAGATTTTGCCACTGGGAGAAGAAGTATTGACCAGTTATGTTTGAGCTGGCTTTGGTTGCAAATAGATTGAAAAGCATTCTCCGAAATGCAATCTTGGAATCCATCGGCTATCATCTGGCGATGATTTAGCTTTTTATTAGCTTTTTTTAAAAAGGTTATCTGCATTCATAGGCAGATATCAGTTTATAGAGATGAGTAAACATGTGTCTTTCTTATCATTCTTGTGTGTCAAGCTGCTAATCAGACTGCAGAGTAGTCCGTTATCTGTTTTCCAGATATCTGTTGGCTACACCAAAAGCCTAGAAATATTGGCTGTCGCCCCCAGAGGCTAAATCATCTTCAGATACATCAGATGGGGTTCAGCCTAAAATATTTCAACCTGTACAAAATGGATTGGCACCAGATTTTGTACAGACATTCATGGTTCCTAGACAATTTATCCTAAAGCTTTTAGTGAACCCCTGCCTTTTCCTATAGTGCCACCACAAGGTGGACATTTGAGTAAAATATCTTAACATCTATCAATGTAATTTGGTACGGACACCCATGTCTCCAAGCTGTACTTTGTGTTTAGTGCTAAATAGCAGATGTTAGCATCCTGTATAGACACTTTACACAACCCTTTTAAAAACATCTACTTTCCAAATGTTTTCCTTCAGAGTAGTTGCTTAATTACACAGAACGTAAACTAAAGGGAAAAAGGAAAGCTTGAAAAGTAAATTAGTTAATTTGACAGTATGTGTGTAACACAGCAAACCAATACATATACATCATACACACAGTTGCACTGCATCTTTGACAAATAAGTGCTGTATAATCATATGTTCTGATTGTGTATAAATACAGCCAGGTTTTACGGAGTAGCTTTCTTATAGCGCCACTGAGGCCTTGACGAGCCGTCATACTGAGTAAAACCACATGAGGCCAGCCTGCTGGATTTTAGGAGCTGTGTAACAAACCTTACCAAGCAATTTGACAGGCTGGAACAACAATCTTGATAAAGCCAAGCTAGCAACTAAGTAAAAACGGAGCATACAGCAAATACAGCAGGCAGCCCCCATTTCCCTAAGGGCTCCCTCCTACTCAATAGCATCAGACACAGCAGACAAACGATGATAAAGTGATCCTCTCATGACTTTGACAGGCACGGCAGACAGCAGCAAGGCTGGCCCACGCAATAACGCCAGTCAACCAGGCTCTCGCTCAAAGCACAGCACTGAGACATGTGTTTCATCTGCAACAATGCAGTCAAAGTAAACACCTACGCTCACAGTCATGCTCCTAATTATTGCCAAAGGAGTGTTAATAAATAAAAGCATATTGCTGCTGTCAGATCAGTAGCACTTGCCTCAATACGGCAGTTTTTTTTTAGGTTTTCAGATTAACAAACATACACTTCTAAAAAGTAATATGAAACACACAATTGAAAATCTCAATTCATTATTATTATTATTATTGTTGTTGTTGTTGTTGTTGTTGTTATGTCTTTCCTATGCTTTTGAGAAATAACATAAGGTCTTAAATGTACATATAATTAATCTTGGACGTTCAAACTAAGGAAAGTGAAAAGCTGCAGTGTTGCTGCTTAAATCAGGAACACCAATACAGTCTGTAAGTTTATGAAACATATAACAAACCATGTAACTCTTTTATTATTCATACAGGACTATACGGGCTCCTCCATTTGTGCTGCCAGGAAGCCATCAATCACAGCACAACCAAAGACTTTCTGGCTGTAGAAATATTTTTAGGTATGGCTCAAAGTGAATACAAGTAAATAAAAACATGTGTTTTAGTCTGTTCCTATATGGGTCCAATCACTGCCGGTTGATTTTAAAGAACCTGAAACCACCTTATTTCATTTGAAGAAGGTAAGGAAATGCAACAAGGCCACATGGAGAGTGGTAGAGCCAAAAGGTCAAGCACGTAATATAGCGCACTTGTCTCCAGTGCACAATAGCCTCCGGGAGCAAACAGCCTCTAGCCATTTCAACATAAGCCATCCATTTCTCTGTTAATTATAGTCATATTGCTGTATTGAAGTCCAGCGTTCCTTAACATATTCTTTGTTTTGAGTCCTTTTTGTCTCAGGTAATGGAATGTCAGTTCAGTGTGATTCCCGTGTGTTGCAGAGTGTTGATCAAAGTGACCTCTGTACCCCTCTGCTCTTGCAAATCAATACACACAGTCAACAGGAGCTGACAGAGGCAGGCACAACATATAATAAATGACAATTCACCATCACAATGGCAAGAGCATATCTGACAACTACTGCTCATGGCAGTAATTTTCATGTGATGCCAAGCTGTTATGTTCAAAGTGGGATTCATTTGCCAGGACTGTCTCACACAGATGCTGATATTACAAGGCTGACTTGTAAGCACCTCATCCCCCAGTCATACGTTCCTACTGAAGCTGTCCCAGCCAAGTGCTGACAGAGGCAACGGCATTACAGTTGAATCTTTTTATTGTTGTTGTCTTTCAAAGGGAGCTTATATTGAAAGCAATTTTCCTCTTAAGGGAGCAAATTGTTCACAGAAAATTGTAACTGCCATCGCTTGGAGATGATTGGCTGCATCTTTTGGTGTTGGCAGCCAAGAATGGAAGGATTTCATATGCGGGAGGGGAGGAAGAAAAAAAAGGGAGCAGCGCATATTAAAAGATGTGTTGTGAAAAATGAGTGTGAAATTTCACGCGCTCCGGATGATGAAAATGGCTGCTGTTTTGTCAGGTGGAGGGGAAGTAGAAATCTGATGTGTATTTATTGATGTGTAAAGAGGTAGAGGCAATGTGTTGTGGGGTTGGGTGATGCAGGTTTTATTATAAACTACACTGTGGGCCCATCAGGGGAAAAAAACTGAGACCGGCCATTTCCCTTCATGTTTTGCAGCTTTGTAAGGATCAAGAGGATTTGTTTCTACTGGCAGCTTGCCCGTCACCTGAAACAGAAAAGCCAATTAAAGGAAAGGGACTTCTGGGCTGTGTTGTGGCCAAGTTCACCACAACTGATGCCAAATGTCAAATGTCTGCTACTTGAGTTGGGTCAAAAACAATTATATAAATGTCACATGCCTGGCATTGACACTTGTTTCATAGATTTAGCTTTTTTTTTTTCTGTAATCTTGTTCTTACTTTCGTCCAACTGTTAGTGAATGTTTCTGCCTGTCACAAAATATATGTAACTTCCCTGTATGATAGCTTATGTAGACGCCATTTGTGCATAAGTACATCATTCTGTTGACATCTGCATTGGGCTTCTTTATGAATACTTGCCTTGTATTATGATACACATAGAATGGAACATACCGTCCTCTGTGTTAAAGTTCAGTTAGTCTCACTGTAGTTGTTTCTGCTCCATCACTGTCTATTCTCCAGTAAGCCCCCCGCCACCACCACCACCAATCAACAGGTCCCTGCAGCTGCTGCTAATTGCCCAGATCCTGACATTTCTCTTACTATAGACATAATGAATTATGAAAGTGTCAGACTAAGCCCTCTGCACACACAAATAAACACACAGGCATGTGCACACCTTCCCACACCTCCCAATAAACCTATTTGCTTTGGGCTGGCTTGCCCCATCCATTAGTTGTTATTGTTTTCTCTAAACATGACATTGATTCAATTTACCAGCAATCAATTTCAAATGGTTCTGACATTCAGATATGACCTTAAAGCCAGGCAGACCAAGAACTATGATTAGGATTAAACTTTTGTTAATGAGGTGATTTCTCTTCACACGGGGGCGTGTGACATGATCCAACAGGAGTGGTCAGTAAAAATTAGATCAATTATTGTGAAAGAAACCGCTTTAACTTGATTACCCTATGCACCCGCTAGTTTGTGTAATTAATAACCCCCTCTCAGCTGCAGAGAGCAGTTTATTAATAACAGTCTATATCTGTGCTCCTTAATGAAATGGCAGGGGCCAGGCCATCCGTTTTACAGGTAATGTCATAATCAATGGTGCCCAACACACATGTTAATTACCATAGTTATTAATTGTTACAGTTGGATTTGAATGCTACATGCTGTCAGCTCCTTTGTCCCACTATGTATAGCAATCAGTGGATTGAAAATGGCAAATCTAATTAGCCATTCAGCAAGCAGGCTGGGAATCCAAATGAGACGGTATCAGCCCTGACAGCTGGCAGCCGAGGCGCCATTCACACTGGGTTGTGAACAAAACCAGCATTATCCACTGCCCCGGGAACAACAGGAAAAGGCATGTATCGCAAACTAATAAATACATTCACAGCAGCGGCCTGCCATATCACACAATGGTCTAATGAAATGCCTGCTTGATGCCTTTGTTTGGGTACAAGGAGTGTTTATGCATTTATCTGTACAGGGTGCACCTCACCCATCCAGCAGGCAGTGGAGAGTCATTTTGGGGTAAAAGAGAGATTCTGTGCCAAGTGTTCTGGTAAAAAAATATTATTATAGTATATTATAGTAGTAGTAAATAGGTATTTTTGCAATTTAGTGCCCGTCGTTTCAGTGTCATAAATATGGGCCGTTGTACAATCAATGCATTATGATTATATTACTTTAACCAATATTTCTTACTAGTCCAATCGCAGAAGCCCAGCTTGGCATCTGTCTTTCAGCGTTTTATTTCACAAATCTCTTGCCAACGAATAAAAGTCAGTCCCAGATTTACTCTTGTCCAGCGCCTTACTGCATGGCCACTCTCTCCTTTTCTTAGCTTCCTCCGTCAACGTTCTCTTAGGTCTCTTCCCCCTCTGCCATGATGTCCATAGAAGCTGCTGACCCAGATTACATTGCCCACTTGCCCAGCTCCAGTTCTGGCACATTGGCTCCACTCCATATCAGCATTCGCCCACACTCTGGGCCTGAAAACCTCTTCTTCCCGGTGGTACAAATACTACTCCACTGCTCTGAACTGACAGTCCGGGCAGCCCAGCTAACAAACTGAGCTAACGTTAACTAACTGTCTATCAGGAAACTGTAAATCACAGAATTGAGGCAGAGCACCCGGAGGACATCAGAGGGAAAACCATAAATCATTTTTCAACAAATAAGTGAAATAATTGCTGGTGTGTGACTTAGTGCTGTAAAGCATTATGTACTTCTCCAGTTGATCGTATCTGGAGCACAAAGTTACATAGTGCAAGAACAGGTCGTACAATTATGCTAATGTACTGATATACTGATTATAAGTGTTGTATCAAAATGATTTAAAACCTATTATTTTATGGTGGAAAAGTTGCACAAGTTTACTTTAAATAAGCTATTTATTTTTATTGTCCTGCTTCAGGATACCTCTTAAACTAACAGAGTAGCAGAAAAAAAGAAAAGCCTTGTACTTTGATAACATTCCCCACTAATCATTTAATTGGCCTTTGATCATCACATGATTATTTGCTTGAGATAAGTACATGTCCTTTTGACCATATCTGTCCAATCTGGCCATTGTTGCTTAGTTTGTGAGAGGAAATTGTGAGGGAGATTATAAAATGTCATTGATGAGGAGAGCAGGGCATACTTCGCTTAGCCTAATCTATCCCTCACAGTCATTTTGTACTCATTACAGTGGATGATAGTATGTAGTCCTCAAAAGAAATCTGTTTAAGGCCAGCCTCTACATGTGTTGTCCTCATAATGGCACACATAGTATCTTGTAATGATTGCATCTAGAGTTGGTATTTCCATGCATTATTTTACTTTAACTGTAGTCGAAATTATGGACAGTTCTCACTACTCCCTGTTCTGTGTACAGCCTGCAGGGAGTTTAGGGAAACAGCAGACACACAGATCATTGTCCTGTGAAAATTGTGCATCTCTAAAATATCAACTTTGCAAGAGTGGATAAAAACATAAAAACAGGTCTATTTTCAGAAATGTGATAATAAAGATAATCCAATGAGTTTTCAAATAGTTTCTGTAGCATAAGTATGAGAAATGACCAGAAAAGGAAGGTACACTTCACAATTATTTTGAGACAAATGGTTTTCATTCATTCACATTCCTTTTGTCGTTTATTTTTATGATTTATTTATTTTATGATTAATTTTATGTGATAACTTTTTGTAAACAGTTCCAACACATCCAACATTAGCATTCATTTGCACCTGTGTCCACCTGATGAACGTAAACCCAGTTTTCGATCTCTTGGCACTTGAGTTGCTAAATGCTCCACTATGTCCACCAGCTAATTGCTAACTGTGTCTGTCTGCTGTTTGGTGCTGAACAGGTATACTATATAGTGGGATCTAGAACTTTTTCACTGAAAACAGCTGCCTGCTGTGGCTGGAATCAATACTATGAGAACCAAAACAAGTTGTGGGTGGGACAGCTAAACAGTGCTCTATAAAACTCTATAAAGCTGAGGGGAGCTGCAGATTGTGGTGATAATTCTTTGTAGGTTTATCACTGTAAACATGAGTAATACGTAACACAGCTTAACTTGGTGTGGTCAGGGAGCGTGCCATCCACAGGCTGCATTCTATGAAACTGTCCTGAAGAGTATAAACAGTAAAGAAATCTATTCTTATATCTACAGATGCAGATGTGTGATTAGCTAGACTGAATCAGAAAAAAAAGAATCTGGTCTTTTTCTGTTGAAACAATATAATGCAGACTAAGCACTTTCAAGTTTATCCAGCTTAGAGTGAGTTCTTGTTAGTGGAAAATGTCTCAATGTGGATGGAAGATCTGCATTAATCACACACACACACACACACACACACACATACAGACACACATCCATATTTAAAGCAGACAGCAGCTTGTGTCTCCATCTAGAGAGCACCTGTAAATAATGCAGTGTTAAAGGTGGCAGCCAGCAGGGAATTAGAGGGCGAACAGGTGGATGGGACCCCTCCCCACTGCCACCCATGTACCAACCCCATCATGACACACTGCCATGCCAAGTCTCACTCTCAGCCTCACCATCCATAGTCTTAACACCACAGGTGCTGAGCTCCAGCATGGCAGGCCCAGGGGGGCCGCCGGCCTTTCCTCTTGCCATATTCAAAGCAGTGATGGGCAATAAAAACACTTCACACCTTAAGTGAAAGATACGACTTTAAATATTTTACACACATTCTGCATATGCAATTTATCCACACCTGGCTCTTAGGAGCAACAACATCTGGTAGCTGTTGCTTTAGAGGCAATTAATTCTTCATCCAAGCGGCCACAGTCCTTTCTGAAAATATGGGAGAAGGACTTAGTTAGATGAGTACAAATGTTAAGATTACAATGCAGTTTAGTGACATGAAATAATACGCACTGGAGGAACAGAAATTGGCATTGATATTCACTTTGTAGCATCAAAAGGCAAGAATTTAATTGTTATTAAAACTGTCTTAGTGTGTATGAATACAATGCAAAAACGGAAAAAATAATAATTGAAAATTCTTATTAGTTAATGAAATATAATTGTATAAAAATTCAATGGTATTTCCCTAATGCTGGTGCAGAACTCACTAAAAGCAGGAGACAACGACAGGAGATAGAAATGTTAATTTTGTGTCCTGACAACATTCAAGCCAGAGGCACTTGTGTCCCCCTGCTGATGAATTGAATAGATAGATAGGCTAAAGGTGTAATTTTGGAGAGGCATGTGTCCATAGAAAGAAAACCGATCTGGTTAATGATGAAATATAACTGTCTGGTGAGGCCTGAAGGAAAACTAAAACAAAGATTTTAAGATAGCTTACAGTGACTGAGTAACTGCTGAGTTAATACTTTTGGCTATCGCAAACATTTAGGTTGATTACACTACTTTGACTTCATCAGAAACTGACCTTTGAAGACACTAAATAAAACTGGTTATCATGATGGAGTTAAAACAACACCTAAGTGGTATATTGAGTTAGGACTGATTGGCTTAAAACCGTTCATGCTCCACTCTTTTTCATCTTTAGTGCCGGAAATCACTTCTTTCCTGTTGTCTTAATGGCCTTAAACATTTACCTTCTTTCGGCACTGATAGGATTCCTTTGTTTAATGCTGTCTTTTCCCATGGGAATGAAAGTACATCTGGCATTCAGTGCTAAGTGAGAACTGTCCTGCATTCCCATGTACTATACAACAACAGGGTGACACCATGTTGCCTTATGAGATGGTGTTTACTATGACCATACTGCCACCAATGACTGTGTCCATGGCATGGACGTGAGAACCATAGCAATGAAATCTTGACAAGGTTATAAAAGAACAAAACAGTCCTCTGTCAGTGAGAAAGAACAGGGAAGTCAGACATTTCTAAATCAGCAACAGAATAAGAGTTTCTGTTTTGAGAGAATTTTACAGTTTAAGGTCACTCTTCACAGAATAGGTTGAGTCATAATGTACTTCCTGCCTTCTATTTGTTTGGGTTTGCCTGCTGTTTGGGTGAATGGAGAGTTGAAACTCAGTGCAGGTGAGGTTAAACTACTGTAATCCTGTTTCCTGTTAGTTTGTTTGGAGGGTGGGGTTAAGGTGTTAGATGGACACTGGTTGTACTGGCTGTTTATCATAAACACTGCCTAGCCCAGAGAGGTCCATCTGCTTTGATTTTATTTAGTGATTCCCCCCAGGGGCCCTGAGCTGGAGCGAGAATAACAATACTTGAGCCCATCTGTTCCTGTAGAACCAGCCCCGGCTAAATTACCACACGCTACGAGCGGCTGGCATATGCTGTGGCATAAAGCTACAAGAGGGCATTGTGTGCCAGCTGTTCTGTTGACAAATACTTATCTGGCACTTCTGAAGTCAGCTTGCTAAGCTGGTTTCAAGTTTGACTAAAAACTAAACGGGGTAAGGTGTGGAATAGGGTTCCTGTGGGGGAGATGCATGTATAATACATGCTGATTTATCCTGGGGTATCGTTTTATCAGAGATTGTCTGGGGAATTGGGTCACTGGATGTTGACTTAAGCTGAACATATAGGCCAGATAGAAGACTAAAGCCAACCAAGTGGTCAAAACAGACTATACTTACTGTAATCATTCTCATTCTCCTGTAAGCATAACAAGCTGTGATCATATTGTTGTTGTATATTTACAAGTCAGTGGAGGATCACTGTGTCAGAAGCCTAAATTGGGCTTGATCATAGTAATCCTATCAGTAAAGAATCAGATCTTTGTAGGAGTGCATAATACACATCCTAAACACAGAAAAATACACCAAAAAGCCTGGTTTTACAAAGATTTACTGCAACAGCCTGCCAAAACTCACAGGAAGAACTATATAATAAGAAAAGTAATAATAATAATCCAAACAAAATTACATGTTCTTGAAAAGATACAGCCACTTTGTTTTTTTTATCAATAAAATTACAACACACTGTTTTTATTTTCCTTAATAATGTAATAATATGAAAGATTTTCACTTCAAGGCCAACAAAGACACTAAAATGCGAGTCTCACAGGAAATCGTGAGAATTAGCAGGTTTGTGCTACACCAACCATAAAATTAACCTTATGGCCATATATATTAGATATTACATCACAGACATACTCAGTAGCAGTACAGTTGTTTCTAACAGATTTTAGGTAAGTTTAAAGCACCCTGTTTTCACACAATACTCCCAGCTTTAGCAGCATCAATAACAGACAGAACAGTCTATAGTGAAACTTGCTGCAGGATATTGCATATAAACTTGTTGAAGGGCAGTTATCTCAGGAGAAATAACACTACTGTGGGAGGTCTTCAGTTTTTTTTTGTCAGATCTCTTTCAGAAGCCACCGTTGTCAACAGTTCAGCTGCAGTAAAGTTGCTTCACTCAGTGCTTTTAGACTCACACAGTGACAGCCAGTATGTACCTGAAAATAAGGTTGAAAATTCCCCAGTTTATTTAAAAGCCTAAGCAGGCTTAATATGTGAGAACAGCTATTTATATTGTCTAACAGTTTATAGTCATTCATGTTTTAAAGAGTAACTTAATAAAAAGGCTGACAAGCAGTGTTTCACTGCAACCTCAGTTGAACGTTTCAAGTTGCACCTCTGACCACAGTGATGTCATGATGCACTGACCGGTAAAGGAAGAGGTACTCAGATTATTTAATAAAGTAAAAGTACCAATACCACAATGTAAAAATACTTCAAGTTTAAGTTAAGTTAAAGTACAGAAGTATTATCAGCAAAATGTACTTAAAAGTATCAGAAGTAAAAGTACATTAAAGAAGAAAATGTCCCGTCACTGATATATCATATATCACGTATGATACTATTATTAATATTGATCGACCAATGTGTACATAGCTAGCTGGTTTTAACCACTTCAGATACCATGTCAAGACAGGATTAATCTCTAATCTTTGTGTTTTGTGAAATATTTAATTTGATTAATAATTTGATCAATTTGGGGCTCAAACTGCTGAATGAAACCATGTGAGAAGTTTAAAAGGGAAATGTCTCTGAACACTGAAACACAACAAGAGGCCCCAACTAGATTTTGTTTTGTAAGGGGTCACAAGTCAAAAATGTTGGGAGCCATTAGTTCAATATTTAATAAATTCTGCTATCAGATGTAAAAGGGTAAAAAGTACAATATTTCCCTCTGAAATGTAATGGAGTAAGTATAGAAGTAAGTATAAAGTAGCTCTGTCTTCACACAAATGTAGCCAATTTATATAAGAAATTTAAAGAAGCACTTTTTATTTTGTCATCACTCCAACATGGCGGTCTGTGATTCACTTGGATCTTCAAATATCAATTGCTTACTAGTTCAAGAGCGACACCACTCACAGAATATGCAATATCACGATATTTACTATGTACTCTGCATGGTGGCTTTTTAACCTCTGTTAGGGATGCCATAGCGATTATAGTCTGAGTTTCACGATTATAATGCATTAATTTAACGCTATGCATATATAAAACACATGAGCATGTTTTGTTTGGTTGTTTGGTGCTATGCCCTTGAGCGGATTACATGCCATTTTGGTGAGTGTTAAATGTACAATGCTTCTTTTCCTGCTTTGTTGCCATTGGATTACATCGCACTGAAAGCCCACCTCTTAAATAACTAACTACTTCAGTGATTGTAAGTGACAGAACCACTTCATGTAGCTGATCCTTTATGGTTACAAAACTGTGATGTTAATAGTCAAATTGGTTAATCGCTGCATCCCTATTCTGTGCAGTGTAAGCGAAACAGATGATGAAAAAGTGGTGTCTATTTCTCTTCTTATGTACTTATTGTGCTCACAAACCTCCACCCACTCCTAACTTAAAGCATCCGCACAAGTCTGCCCTCAAGACCTGTCATCACAGCACTCACACCTTGTACCCTTCAAAATGGGCTTTATTTTGTTAACATTTACAGGAACATCACTGACATTAATTTTCCACCCGTTACATATGTCTATACTGTACAGATGCAACAGAAAAGAAAAAAAAAATCAAAATCCCATCCTCCGTTCTGAGACTTCTCTCACAGAGAACAAGGCTCCAGTCAGTGACAAGCTTCAGCAGTGCAGAAAAAAAGTTCACACAGGAACTCTCCTGTCAGGATCCCTGGGACAGTGGACACGACCACAGAGCAAAATGGAAGTTGTCAGCTGGAACCTAATTTATAAAACATCCTTGCACACTTATTTTATTCTCACAACTAAATCCATGATTAAGTTGTGATTTCAGTTTGTTGATTTTATCCAATTTTGTGTAATATATAAAAACCAACATATACTTAATATCTTGACCCACAGTATGATTGGTTTGCTTTAAGTAATCTTTAAAATTGGAACACAATGGAATCAAGGGTCTTTTTAATTTCTTTTTTTTCTTCTTTAAATACATATATATGGTGCCCCAAGGTTACCAGCCTTGTGCCTCATTCATTACCCGTCCTTTAACTCTACACTGTTCATCGCGTCACTATTAACATTCAGTAGTTGCTATGAGACAGCGTAAACTACAATAACTCACTTCAATATACAGTGAAGGAGGACAAGGAGTAACCAAACCAGTCACATCAACCCTGTTTCATTCTCTTAAAAAAAGGGACGACTTATGAGTTTGTAATAATATGATTAGAATATAATAAATAATAATATTTGATCACAATTTTGTTAACTGGTGCATGGCTGGAAACATTGCATGTCACATCTTCATGGAAGGCAGCGAGAGTCAATAGTTGCCATGATGGGCAGAGAAAAGGCTTCGTAAACGCAAAATATAATTTAGATTAGACTTTAAAAAAAAAAACACTGCATGTGAAATTCTTCACATCCTACTCTCTTACTTTAAAGAAAACAGCCAGACTTTTCCAGTATTTCACCTCATTGACCCTATGAATGCATGGAGTGCTCCACCAACCAGCTTTACAACAGGAGCCATTGTACAAGTCTCCCTTCATGCATTTATCTGGCATCTACTCTGCATTAGCAATGCAGAGCGGTCTTTACTGCTACAGAGAAGCAAATTTGTATTCTGTAACACAAAACTCTGATGTCTCCCAACCAACAAATTAGCACTCACTGTGACTTCCAATCGGAAGGGGGGGGAAAAAAAGAGCAAAACCTAAATGTTTCCTGATAGGTCCACTTGGGGATAAAGCAAAAGTGCAGCATTGGTTGAGCAAGTATGCAGTAAAACATGAGACTTTTACAATGGCTACATCTGTTGCTGCAAAACATGTACTGTAAAAGACATTTACACTGCGTGATGGGGAAATATGCAAACCGGTTCACAGAGAGCAGAATACTCTGGTCTTAATGCAACTGCACAGTAGGTTGACATCTATACTGTTGATGTTACTACCTTGAGAAATCTATGCTACTAAGAGATTTTACACAAGTTTTTAGAACAGTACACAGAGGCTGGTTGAGGATTTGCGCACTGCATTGCTTCCTTAATGTGGCGTTATGGAAAGCTCCCGTCTTCAACAGTGATTAAGAATAGCAGAACTCCTCTTTTCTTAAGGTAAATGAGGTGGCCAAGGTCCTCCCACTAGCTCATCTTGTTTTTGTTACACATGTTTAATGCCCACCCACCCCCGCAACCCTCCTCCCTTCCTCCCTGAACAGGGAGTGAACCTTCATAAGGCCTACCTTCGCTTCATCACCCACCACCAACGCTCAGCTGTGAGACACAGGGAAGCTACATAGGACTACATGAAGAACACAACACTTCAACTAATGCACAGTGCAAATAGGCTTCTCCCGCTCTCCTCCATCTCTCAAACCTCCGGAGATGGGTAGGCTTTGAGGAGAGGTGGGGTGGAGAGGGTTAACTCCGGACAGCACCCCTGCTGGCAGGTACCCTTTCTTCTTTTAGTTTATTTTTCATTTTTGGTCTTTCTTGGAATCTCCTGCCCTGGGACAGGGGGAGGTGGTGTGGCTGGGGGGGCGGAGGGGTTGGGGATCGGGGAGAGAATTCTACTTGTACAGGCTCATGGTCGGGCTCTGGTACATGCACATGTAGGCATCGCACAGCAGGCGTCGGGCCTGGCCCTGGATGCCCTTTGGATCCAAGGCGTGCAGCTCCTCTGGGGTCATTTTCAGGTAGGCCTCCACCTCTGGACAGGGGGATACCTGTGGGATGTTGAAACCATTCTGCCCTCCTGCAAAGACACACGCACGATCATCAGAAACAATACGACCATTTGTTACAGCAAAGCCATAGTCCCGTCGTATTCACAACTTATTCTTGGTAATTGGAACACTACATGACTCAAAGGTGGAGTCAGCGATTCTGGGGAAAGATTGTCGATATTTGGGTTCAGCACATAAGCATGTGCCAGATTTCCTGTCCCTCTTGTTCCTACTGCCCCCTTTCCCCCCATTATGTTGTTTTATATGACTTAAAGAGTTACACACATAAATTATGGCCAAAATAAAACAATAAACACATATTAGAGGTAAAACTATTAGTCAATTAGTTAATCCACAAAAAAATGATGGGAAACTATTTTGATCATCGACTAAATAAAGAAAAAGCACAAATGCAAAACACGTTTTTCTGACATTCCACAAATCAAATAATTAATGGATTAATTGTATAAATAATCTGCAAATTAATATCTAATAACAATAATGTAAAGTTGCAGACCTAACAGCAATTTTAATTTAGGTCAGACTGAGCTAAATTTACAGCAGTAGTTGTTACAGATGCAGTGGCAGTCACGTTTGATATCTTCAGAAGAATAAAAAGTCACACTCACAATGTGACAAAACATAACTATGGTTCAAAATGCATGTTTTCCGTGCAATGAATAATTAGTACAGTGTATTCTTCACTGGGATTCTGAGGTCCTATAATACCATCCAAGTCAGTCCTGTGAAATCCTTTCACCAGTGTTACAAAAACAGTTTCTTGGACATGACAACTTCATTTCAAGGACCTGTGTGATGCGTCCAAAGGCCGTGACACCTACCATCACGGTCAGCCATGCTGTCGAAGAAGAGCCAGGCGGAATCTGCGCTGCCGTACTTGACAAAGGCCACGTAGTGACTGGTTTCGATGCACAGCACGGCGAACAGCTCCATCCTCTGGCGGGGAAAACTGCCCTGCCTCCCTGAACCTTCTTGCAGCTCCTTGGGGACGGACAGTTTGCCATGCCGATGGGTTTTTCTCCTCGGGTGGAGGTGAACCTAAATCAGTACAAGCAGGTAAACACTCTTTATTAGTGTGGCCTATTAAGGTTAAGCTAAATATGTTCAACATGTTTCATGTAACATATAGATTAAAGATCACAGAAAATAAAAGCTTTGCAGTACATATGAGGATTTATACTGCCAGATTGGCGATTTAGATATAAATCCAACAATATTTCAGTAAATGTGGAGAGTATTGGCAAGTGAAATGAACGGCCTATGTGTAACAATCTACTGTAGAAGCCACTTTTGTGCAACATAACTTCTGCACTGACACAGTGATTCCTTTGGATCTGGCGCCACCAAATGGACGATTCTGACCCACACTTTACAACATTTGTTTTTGTTGAACTGGTGTGGCAATAATGCCCTCTGTTGTTTACCTGTGTATTGCACTTTTCACAGAACTGTTTAATCTTGCCAGCGGTGATGTCCCCGTCCTCATAACAGTCTCGACACTCATAGAGAGCCAGGCCTCCGCAGATTCGACATTCCCTTGGAGCTGGACAATAAAAACACATGGCTTTATTCTGGCCGACACACTGCACAGAAGTGTGGTTCTTTAAAAAGTTAAGAGCCGGTTTGAAAGCAAGAAAAACAAAAGGGTTCCTTCATCTCAGCTGAGCAGCAGTGACAACTCAGTGGGATTTCATTACCGAATGCCACATAGCTCAGAATCATTATTGATCAGCGAGAACACATTACACTTACACACTGGAAAAAATTTTTAGCTACAACTTACTGTCTTCAAGAAGGTCTGTGATGTCTAATTCTAGTGAGGGGAAAATCTTATTGAACATTTTGAAGTCCTTGCCAAAGCGGGGCATCTGGATGATAAGGCAGGAGGGAGCCTGGGGACGGGGCGGGGGGGTCAGGAAAAACAGAGAAAGAGAAAACTTATGTAGTCATCAACAAAGCAGCATGGACACATCAGCAAAGTTCAGCACACACTGAAACTGAAACCTGAGGCCAAATGGCTTCCAGAAGAATCTGCTACACAATGTACTTGATATCCAACACATTACATAACTTAACCTTTTTTTTTTTTTTTAAGATATTTTTTGGCCTTTTTGAGCTTTATCTGACAGAGGCAGCTTGAAGAGTGACAGGAAATGTGGGGAGAGAGAGATGGGGAATGACATGCGGGAAAAAGTCACAGGTCAGATTCGAACCCTGGGCCGCCGCGGCAAGCACTAAGCCTTTGTACATGGGGCGGTTGCTCTACCAACTGAGCTAAATGACACCAACTTAACCATTTTTAAGGAAATAAAGATACAGACAACCTTGGTTCCTTGATCATTGTTTTGTTTTTTTGTCTAGTCTTCTAATTCAGAATATAATATAATATAACTGTACTCTATGTGTGTCCTATTCAACATTAAAACAATCCAAAGACAGTTCTCAATTAATTAACTTTAATTTAGAAAAGTAACAATTACTAATAACCTTACAGTATGTACCCTAATAAAAATTGTAAAAATATAGTTTTTCAATTACCAACAATGAACGCAAGAAGGAGCCATTCCCGTCTCACATACTGCAGATGCAGTACCCCAGGAGTATTTTCCAATAAATTAAGAGCATATCATTAATTTATGTTTTGTTTGAAAAGATTTAGACCCCAAAGACATCCAGACGTGAATAGTACATTGCACACTATGGTGAGGCTTTCTGAATTTGAATCTCCTGAGGTCTACTGTCTGCTTTAATTGGATAAGAAAGTTTAAGTGCTATAGCAAAGCTATAAAGCAACCTGTAACTATCACCTGAATATGAGACTACAGCAGCATGACGTATGAAATGTTGGTATTATATTTCTCACTCAAATGATTACACCCTATGACATCTTATTGCATGCACTGTTTTAATTTCTTTATTAATTTTATTGACCTCATCAGAATTTACACAATGCTATTATTATTGTGAAACTGAAACCATTCGGTATTAAACTTATTAACTTGGGTGGTGTCTTAATTTTTGGGTAAATTGCTTGCTCAGATTTGTCTAAATTCAGGCAAATCAAGCCACATTAGCACCAGTCTTTGTACTCAACTCAGGCTATTCGGTTTTAAAAAAAGCTGACACAAAATAAAATTCACCTCTGCAAACTTGAGGTCGCTGTTGATGAAGGACCACTCCAAGAGCTGCTGGATGGTGGGAACTCCAACTTTGTCTTTCTTGTCCATGAATATCTGGTAAAAGTAACAATCCTGGACTTTCTGTCCTGCTGACCTGTAAAGCAAAAAACATCTTTTTTAAGTTTTATTCACATGCTCCTTTAACAGAGGAAAAGGGTAACAGGACAACTGTAATCTGTGCAGATGTTCAAAGCACTTCCTGTAGTACCCCTGAGTGAAATTATCTTAACTAAAAGCAGATTCTTTATGCATCTAAAAACTCTTACTACTTCTGGCCAATCTGTATGTAATTCTAAAGTTGCATACTAATGTACCATATGTACTAATGCACTAGTTCATCAATCAATATCTGTACCAACTCTGAACTGTACAGAGGAACTATGAATGTCCTTAATTAAATCTGTTAGTAAAGGATATTTTCTATCTATTAAAATGTTTCCATTAAATATGTAAAAAAGATCTCAAATACATAACTTTAAAAAGAAAAGTGAATATTTATTTTTCCTTTGAAAGTAATTTCAGTTAAAAGCAAGCAGTTTAACTTGACAATAAACAGCTTCACATATGAAAAACATGTTTTCTGTAACATCTGTATCCTGTTCCTGTTAAGCTGTACAGACACGGATGAATCTTCATTTCTAAGACAGCTACACGTTTCAGATTAGTCACGCTAAATGACATGGCTTTACAACTGTGTAAGTCTGTCAATGCTTGGCTTTGGTATAAAAGAGTGAACACTTACTATAGAACTACTATGGAAATACTACAGCAGAACCTTTTGTTACTGCTCATGTGAAATGCAAATATCCTTAAATATGACTTAAGAGGGAGTTTTCATAATGTAACCAAAAAACTCCTACAGTTAAACCACTTTGCCCACACTCAATCCCCAGCGTGAGCACTGCTGCAAAAGTGAAACTTCATGTGAATGCGTAATTCTACATATTGCAGATTCAGACAAGCTCTGGTCTAACTCTGTGGTTTAGCAGTGGTGCGTTTGGAACTATATTTGCAGAGTCTGGTGAGCAGCTGCAATCAAAGATGTTCGTTACGCCATGTCAAACACATGGTTTGTGCATGATTCACAAACAACTCTATCATTAAACTATTTCAGCAATTTCAAAATAATGGAACAAACTCTTTCAATAATAACAATAATTTTGCTTATGCCTCTTTTGTGCCTGTGGGCACCTGATGTAGCCAAACAGATTTTGCATTTTTTCCAAAATACAACTGGCCTTTACCTTAGCTTGAGCAACGGGTCCACCCTCAGTATGTGATGGAAAAGTATATTGAGGAACTCTTCAGGATCTGCAGTACAAGAAGTGCTTAAATGAGACATTCCTATGAAAATGCTGCCAACTAGTGCAGACACTGCAAAAACTGTCAAGTCGATAGTATGAATGTGTTTCTAAAGAGTTAGTTTCATTACAAAAAGTATTTCAATTAATTAGTATAGCAGCTAATTTAAAAAATAATCACATCAAAATGCAGATTGAAAAGGAGGCTCTGGACTAGAAAGCAACAACTGTACAAAGCTGAAACCATCATGATACAGTCAAACTTGTGATAATGAGTGAAAAGGACTAATTAACAAATTATTGATTTCATTCCCCAACCTTTTTCTTCAGAGGTAAACCCAGAGGCAGCTTCTACTTTCTCCAGGATTCTCCTTAGCTTCATCACTTTGGTGGCACAAACATACCCATGTCTGCAGGACAAAGGATGAGCAAGTTACAAGCTAGATAATTAGGCACATCTGGCTCAGTGACGTGAAATCTGCATCAGATGTTGTAAATTTCAGGGTGTAATGAAGTAAATAATGCAACCAATACTATTCTAGATTCAAACCCACATGGGTCTGTTTTGTTTTATTTATTTGTATTCAAATTTTAATTTAAAAGTCCTGGAGACATTTTGTAGTCTAGAACAGCTTTCAGCTTCCTGTAAAAGGGAAAAACAACAACAAATGCCTTAAACAAGTCGTGAGAACAATGAGTCGAAACCTACGATGTGAGTCAATGCCACAAACATGCATTAGAGTATGTGCACAATAAACCACTCAGACTTACATGCGCAGGGGGTTGACTATCTCTGTGCGTAACAGCTCTTGGGTCTCTCTGTAATACTCCACATCAGTCTTTGAGCGTGGTCTCAGCAAAACTGTGTCCAGTACAGAGCTGAAGGAGAACAGACTGCAAAGCAAAATACACAACCAAGGGATGACAATTAATATCCAGGTATCTTTTATCTTAGAATCTAAATCACCTGGAGGAGTTTTCTTATTTTTATTATTTCTGGATTTGGTCAAATTTAAAGGTAAAATTCAAAACTCCAAACTGGTGAAAGCATGAAAGAATGAGATCTCCTGCTGAAGTAGTTTGGGTTGACTGCTTTGTTCAATGGCCCTTTGGCAGTGTTGGCAGAAACAACAGATCCACTATCCACCAGCCTGCTCACAGCAGGAATACACCCTCCTGTTACAGCCAGTGGGCAAAGTCGAAACAGTTTACTAATAAGCCTCTGCCTCTGGGCAAACACAGCACTGCCAGCTCAGGAAGAACCATGTAGTCAATCAATATGACTGAAGTCCAGAAACATTAATATAAAACCTCAAACACTGTAGCTGAGTATTTACTGAGACTAAAAGTGTACTGACCAGAAGAGGGTAGAATCCAGGTAACAGGAGTTGTAGTGGCCCTGGATGCCTTTCTTTTTTCCCACCATGACATCCAGACCATCATTCTCTGTGCGTGGCGGAGTGTTCTCGTGTACTACCTCACTTAGGTAACCTCCAAATGCTGCATAAACACACATAGTACAAGTGTAAACACAAAGCTTTTTGGGAAAGATGGTTAATTTGGTGCCTTAAATCATCCCGGTTCATCCTCCGGACTCACCAATGGAGTTGCACCGCTCTATGGGGTTGGAGGAGTGATGCAGGGATGGGAAGCGGGAGTCGGGCCGGCAGCATTTGAGCTTCACAAAGAGAGCTTTTTTGGGTGGGCAGGTGAAGTACCGCGTACCTTTGAAGGTGCCGTCAGTGCAACCAGGGCACTCTTCCTCCTGGAAGATAAGGTCAAGATCACACCATCCAATTACTGTCAGGTACTCCATGTGCTTTCATGTATTCTGCCCTTTCCAAATGCCTTAGGTTCTACTTTACAACTGCTGTATCGGATATTTTATAACAGTTTATTTATTTTTTTCTACCAATTTTATCAACATTGTTTGGCTGTTTTGAGACAAACGTGTTGCATTTTACTCAGAAACTCTGTCAACACGTGTATACAAACTACAACCAGAAATATCTTAATATGGCGTTGTGTTCAAAGAAATAGTTTGACGTTTGCAGGGAACAGCAACTTTGTTGTCGCCATGAGGTTGCCAGGCAACCAGCAGAGATTCCAGGAAATAGGACTATTTCTCAGGCTGAAATATAATGTGTTCTTTAACGAGGGTTAGGGGTTCTAATTGGTGGACTTTGTGATCTGTGGACACAGCCAGGCTAACTGATCCCCCCTGTTTCCAGCCTTTGTGCTAAGCTAAGATAATCAGCGAGTGGTACTGTATATAGATATTTTCATCCAACTCTCATCAAGAAACCAAAAAAGCATATTTCCCAAAAAGTCAAACTATTCCTTTACAAAAAATTTTTATGACTGAATCAATATCTGTGTTGCTGTTTTTACCAGGAGAGTTATGACATGTTATTTGGAGCAATATAATCAACACGGTAATATAACTGTCCTATCCAGCTCATCAACAAGAGAGATGCAACAATGTGTGGCTAATCAAAACAAGCTGATGTTAATCAAATAATGTTGAGGGCTGATATTGTTATAACTCAATGGAGGCTGGGGTGATGGGTGTCAGCTTTCATTGCATTGCAATCACTGGCCAGTGAGTAGCAACCAGCAACAACAGTGGTTACTCACAGAAATAGCTTCAGCTGAACAACATATAAATTAAAGCTGGGGTCATAAGTGTTGTGAATAAGACAGATACGGTGATAATTAGCTGATCAGTCGGGCAGTATTCACTTCATGTTCTAGCTTGAACCCACAGTAAGAGCATGTGTGCATGTTAGCCGTCTATATGTACAGTATTTAATGATAAATAATCACTAGAAAAAAACAGAAAAAGAGTCAGATGAAATCAACAGACTCAGACTCCTGGTATATGATTATATTATTTGTCCGAGCGATATTATCTGTTATCTGTGATTTGTTTCCCTACTTCTTGATACTAAAATCTAACTTCCAGATTTATATTGCTGTGTTGTCTCACCAGCTCAAGCCCAGCCAAAGGCTCCAGCAGGCCAGGAGGCAGACCCACCCAGCGGATGACACCACACAGAGGGGGGTTCTCCTTCACCTCCACCAAAGAGCCCACCTCAAGACCTGGCTGTACTCTGGGAGGCGTCGGAGGCCGCGGTGAGGGAGGGGCAGCAGGCGACGAGGGCTCAGGCTGCTCTCCCATCACCGATTGGACAGAAAGGGAGAGAGGCCCATGGCTCATACTGTCAATGGGCCCAGTCTTCCGGTTCAGGCTGAAGGGCAGAGAGTGGAACTTGTTGTCACTGGACAACGAGGCAGAGGGCGGGGCTCTGGAGGGTGGGGAGGTCTGGTTGAAGTCAGGGGGTGTGTCAGTAAGTGACTTGGCAGGGTCCTCCCCAACTGCAGAAGAGAAACCATAAACCAAAACTTAACTGTCCATTTTACAGAAAAAACACATTGTATTATGTTGGCTGTCTTTAAAGAGTTATGTAACACCAGCTGAGAATCCCTGTTTCACTGATCTCTCCTGTTTAAAAGTCGCAATGTGAGAACCACTGGAGATTTTCAGATGGTGGCATTTCATTTTCACACGGCCCAACAAGATGTTTTTTGTTTTTGTTTCAATATGAAGGCATATTCCTCTTGCCAATGCACTCATTTCCCCAAGTATGCTGCTCATCTGGCACATCCTGGCAACTATTTCACAACAGGACATCTTCCTCTGAGGAAGCCATCACAGGTGAAGAAAATATATTATTGCAGAGTTTCTGCATTTTAAAACGGTAAGAGAATGGTCTGCAGTTGAGATTAAAATTTAAGTAAGAAAATACAACAGAGGTACCTGTGATACGTTGCACTGTTGAGCGTGCAGGGATGTAAAACCATGGCACCATCTGATGGTGACAATTTATATGCAGTATCAAATACACATTTCCAGAGATGTCATACTTGGAGTCAGCCTTCTTGGATGGACTACAGAATTTTTGGATGTCATTGGGATTCAATATCTGGCGCTGCTCTAAAAATAACAACTTTTTTTGGTTTTTGAATTTCATTTATTTTAATTTTTGAAGTTCGAACCGGGTGACGAGAACTTTACACATTAAGCTTTGCAGAAGTGAGAGGTAACATTAGCCATCACAATGTAACCAGATTCCAGTCAGAGCTGTGCGTTTCTGCTTCTTCTCTACAGTTGAAATTCATGTGTGAAATTACGTATGTAAAATGAAATCTGTTAGTTACAGTTCAGTGTCCAATGTCAACAGACTTTATTATCACTAGGACAGATGCTAGACAGCAACCTCATCATCATTATGTGATAGGTATGGAACTTTGGCTCAAGAATGTCATCATAACATTTATTGTCTTCTGAGCAGCGCCTGATTTTGTAAACCACTGACATCTTTATAATTTAATACGTTTTCTCTCTGAATTTTAACTTTCAGAAATAGTGATTCAAATTCATAAATCCTGACTGAACTACACAGACAACATGAATTCTTAAATGGAGTGACATTCGCCTTTGAGCTTGGATATTCACACTCGAACTATTCCCTCGCTGAGAGAACCATAGGAGTTTGGAATGTAGTCAGACGACTTCTTTTGTGACAGACAGGAAAGCACCATAACCACAAAGAAAAATAACCGAGAAATTTGGAAAGTGGCCCCCTGAGGAAGATGAAAATGATTACACATTCACAGGATGAGTAAGCAGTTGTGAAAACAGCACATCAGCCATTTATGACTGACCTTTTCTAATTTCTGCATTAGTGTTGAAATACCATAGCAGGCACTCAAGCTTTCTGTTTTGCTTTGGCAGGTGGCAACACTACAATCATTTCACAGGCCTAATTTTGATGTTGAGTAGTAATTTCACAGCTTGCACATGACAGTGTTTGCCACAATACTGAGGTCTATTACCTCTTGTGTGTCTTGCTTTTTTATGTTTTGGTTGTGATGTTTCAAGGTTTTGTTGAAAATTCATAGTTATGCATTTGATCAGAACCAGAATGTGACCATAAACAGAATAATGACACAAACATAACATTATCATTTAAGTTTCATACATAAGACTTAATCTTCACAACTTCTTCACAACTGACATGTATAGGTGACGACATGAGCAATGTAAATTCCCTCTGGTAAAGAAAAAAACAAAACAAACTTCCATCCCAAAAATAGAAATAAAAAACTAAAATGACACAATGCGCTAACTGACCCAGTCACCCCTGACATGAGGAATAAAGGCTTTTACTAATGCTTTGGCCTGCAAATAGTATTACACAGAAATTTCTACATCTACATTCAAAAGTCAGTTAGGGGGTTATTTGCAGCACTGAGCATTATTGAAAGCCTTCAGGGAACACCAAGTACTCCATGCAGGTGGACTATCACAGTAAAATGGTGATGAAGGACGAGACGAGTGGAGAGGTCTTTATAGCAAGCTACTGCAACAAACTACTCATTGTTGTTCTTTTGAAAACCATGTTTGGGGCACACATTTAGTTATTATATTATAGCTTCTTATTACAGCTGATGAAGTTGTACTCCATGAATCAAAGGGGACTTCACAGAACATAACCTACACATAGGTTACAGTTAATATTATTTTGTAGGGAACTCAATTCCTCCCACTTGTTAAAATAAACAAAAGATCGATCACATTACTTTTTATTTTTTCCTGATCCGTCATGACTTAAGGTTTCTTACAGTTTACCACTGTACCACGAATGCATCACTCCACACTGGAGATGCATATCATTATGCAACCCCTCAGTTTTTTTTTATTCTCCAAGTCTATTTATTTTGTATTACACAACTTGAGAAGCAGAAAGCTGACGCACATAAATCTACCTTAAGCATAACTTCAACTACATCTACAGTCGATATTTAAGATGTCCAGTTAGACTATGAAATATACAAAAGTCTTTAATGAGAGCAAATCAACAATCCTCACTTTGCTCCTGCATACATCGAAAATGTACTTCTTTTGTAACCTATGGGAAAACTATTTTTGTTCACGAATCAGATCGTGTTGGCGGTACTTCTTATATTAGTGAGTGTGGTGAAGACAACTGACTGCCATTGTTTCAACATCACAGCACTGTTTAGTTGCTGCTGAAATAATATTACGACTGAGTCAACATCTGGACAAACAATAGACAGTGGATATCTACAGTATAATTATAAGACAGTATGTCAAAATTATGAGATGTGAGAGAACATGTCCCTCATAATTGTACCTATTTTTAAAAACAGATTAGAGATACAATAAACTATTAATGCTTTATTAACTGGAAAGAATAGGTTTCTTAGTTATGAGATATTACGATCATTGTGAGTTTATATTTTACGATTATGAGAAATCTTGAGTAATTTTAGTAAACGGTAATTCAAAAGACTTGCTCGATCATGATTAAATTAAATTATGTGCTAAATCTTTTTAGCAGCTGGGAGAAATAGGTTCCCATACAGTACATGACTTTAACAGTTGCTAAAACTATCTAGACTCGTCTGCCAGAGAAACCCACAATACCAGAGTACAGCTGAGAAGGAACCCTTTGGAACATGGCAATGTTAGTAAATTCAAACAACATGGCAGCCATAAAAGTGTTCCTTAGTGAAACAGATTAGTGTGTAGCTTGTTGTAAACAGGAGCTTGCCAGCAAGATGGTTGACATCCCATGAGTACCCATGTTTTACCTTCATCAATGTACCATGTGCTTTTGGATTTGGACTGGGCTGGGGGATCAACAGAGCTGCCATTTAAAGTATAGTAAAATTCAGACTTGCTTCTACTGCCACACTGGTGACTTAATCCTGTAAATAACAAGTATATGAAAAAATACACACAGAGATAAGCAAAAAATGTGAACGTGTGTGTGTGTGTGTGTGAGTGTGTGAGAGAGAGAGAGAGAGAGAGAGAGAGAGAGAGGGTGCAAAATCATCAGCTATAGTCAGTTTTCTCTATAAAAGAAACAAAAAAGAAAACAAAATAAATCAGCGGAGTCACACAGTCTTTTCACATCAAACCAATGCAGCCATGACGGGAAGTTTTCATATAAGTGGAGTTAAGCATGCGCTCTGTTATGATTAGCTTTTTAAAGGGGACTTTCCACCAAAAGTGTTTTATCTGTTATTTAAACAAAACAAAGACATCTTCTATCAGGAAATGACCCGAGAGGGATCATTTGAATGTTCTGAAACCAACATCAGGACAAAAAAAGTTTGTTTTTTATATTTATAGAATCACAACCAGACAATTTTGATGAAATGCCCCTCTCAGTATTATTATCACACCAAGTTCGTAACAACCGTGCAGTACCTTTGCTCTTTGGTTTGCTTTGGCCAGAGGACGACTTGTCACTGTTGGTGCCTCTGGGGGCAAAACTGTGCTTTTGCAGCCTTTGGTCCTGCATGGAATATTCTGCACAGGCCAGAAATACATCCACATTAGAGGAACAACACCAGTCAATATAAAACTATTATAGCCCTGTAATGTACGAAAATATACAGTGACCCTCTACTACTTTCCTTTGTGGTTTTCAATTTTTTATTACAGTTTGATATATATGTAGAACTATCCTATTTTAGTTAACCTAGCTATAGAAAACATAACTTTAATGTATGACACTTTAGCAAAGTAGTCTGCCATGTGGAATGGTGTGTTAAGCTACAGCCAGGGAAGTAATAATCTACTTTATATTTAGCCAATGACAACAGATTGTGTGTTTCTTAAGGAAGGTTCCAGGCTAAAGATATTGTATTTAACAGCACATTAACCATAACTTTAACCATTGGTGTTCTTGCCTCTCACTTTGTACAGTCACAAAGTATGATATAAACTACTTAGTATCACAAGTTTTACAAATTAGGACATAATGAATAACGTGTTTTTAGGAGGGTAGATTCTAAAGTAGCTCTAATGAGTGACAACATGTACTTCATTTACCCTGTGTAGAGAGTTTCAAAGAGAAATGACACATTTGCAAAATTTTAAATTGCAATCTTAGAGATTTCATAAATGTGAGTCTGAATAGTCAGAGAGGCGGCAGCAGCATACATAAACAAATCAATATGCCAGTGTGGAGAACAAAGAGCCTGAGTATCTCACTTGACTTTCAAAAACAAGTGAGCCATGTATACAAAAGGCTCTCTGTTCATGCTGCTAGCAAAACACAAACTCAGAATGCTCAGAGAAGTTCAGAACTGGTCCAAGAGAGGAACAGCTGAATGTTTTCGGAAAACACAAATAACTACGTGACTCACCTGGCATTACGTCACAGATAGGGACGAGTCGAGTGTGCTCCAAACTGGCAAAATTACACAGCAACTTCCCATCAAACACGCCATCCCAGTCCCCAATAGGATTGTCCTGAAAGAGTTGGAGACATGAGAACCATATAACCCTCCCAGGCAGTCTTCATCTCTGCAAAACTGATCAAGCGGGTGCCACACGTGCTTCTTCTCCAAGTATCTTCTTGGTGATTAATGAGGTCTATTGTCTTATCGCTAAAAATGATGCTTAAGCTTGATCCTCTGTAATGTGTGTCCTCTGTATCCTCATCTTCTCCACCTAAACAACAGATCTTCCACCTCAAATCCTTCCACCTGAGAGCTCTACTTTCTCTGCAAACAGAACCACATCATTCTTCTTTAGTTTGGAATCCAGGATTCTGCTCCAGTGGGATAATCTAACATAAGCGTGAGGCCAGTGTAACTAGCTAGAGAAGGCAGGGCGAGGCTGGACGCAGAGTGAGGCAGAGCAGTGGGCTCTCCTCAGCTGCCTGCTGGCCCCTTGCCACGCTGTTGGGTCATACAGCACTAAGTCTTTACCTCACTCCCCGCGTGACTGCCTTGCCTTTGTGTGGGTGGCTCAGATGTACTGAGTGGGCTGCTGCTGCTGCTGCTGCTACTGCTAACGATCAGCAGTCAAATGCCTCAGTTATGTGTTTCAATCTCTCTATGACTACAATACAACTCCCGCCTGACAACAGTAGTCATAGATACCAGCTACTGTGATCCAAGGCAACAAGGCATGTTCCCTCAACATACAAGGGAGCCGTGAGAAATAAAGAAGAAAAACACAGGCAAGTCATGACAGCGAATCCGAGACATTGACTCTGACAGTATGACTCTCTCTTGCAGCTGAAATGTGCAACTTTCTGCATGTTGCCGCCCTCTGCTGAGGCAAGGATCCTTTCAGTGACCATGACAGAGCATCCTTAGTCATGAACCTCAATTTAAAACCACTATCTAGCTGAATGGAAATGTCACACTGACTGGGTAACTGGCTATCTGATGAAATTTAACACTAATAAAGCATGAGAAGATGTAGATTTGACATTCTCTCTTTCTGTGTGAAAGCTTTGGTCTGAACACACTTTATTTGCATTGTCAGCCAGTAAATTGTTACCCAAAGCAATGAAAGCCTGACTTCCATAAACAATACAACAATATGTTAACTATCATTTCCAAGCTGCCATGCTGCCATGATGAAACATAAATCTAGATTAATGACAACAGCCATGCTGTGTATTGGGCTATATAGGTATTTAAAATGAAAGATTACCAGTAACCAGTCTTGATGGCTACAAAGCCCCCGACCCCACGGTTGGTGTTTTAAGATTTATACACAGGAAGCTGTTTGGAAAAAATTTCTTTCAAAATATGGACAGAGGGCTGAAACATTGATGCACTGACAAATCTAAGTGGCTTAATGTGGAAGTCCAACCACAGTGAATGTGAAGTAAATGGGCAAGATCTGGATTTGATTGATGATCGATGATGATTTGTTAATAGAAGTGGCTTAAATGCCAGTTATGCTAGTAATGAACTGTATTTAAATGAAAAGGTCCGATATTTTGGAAAGTCTAAATTTTTTTAATAAAGTCCTTAGTTCTTCCTGTAAAGCTCATTGATTAACACATCATATTTTGTTTAATCAGTACAAAAACCGAAGTGAAAAAACATCAAATCATCTTTTTATGAGGGTTCATGAGCTGGACTGTTTCTTAGTTGGGACCAGCAGCAGCAAAGACTACAGGAAGCTACTAATCCCTACAAAGAAGTAGTCCAACTTATAACAGCATGAAACAGCAATTTGTCATTCATAAACTGTTTTCACAAACAATGGGTTCATTGGTGAGTTTTAGAGGAACTGGTAGGTGGATTTTGTTACCCTTGGACAGAGGCAGGCTAGCCATAACAGATATAACAGATATCGGGGCCAAAAACATCCTCTTCCGTGTGCAAGTCATTGTCTACAGTAGGGATCGACCGATATGGATTTTTCAGGGCCGATACCGATACCGATTATTAATAACCAAGCGAAACCGATAGCCGATATGTAGAAGCGATATTTATTTGCAGTAATAAATGTAAAAAATGGCCTTAACTTGTAACCTGTAAAGTTAAGGCCATTGGTGGCTGGAACCTTGGCTCACTACATTCATTTTATAGATTTAATAGTTACTTTTCAGATTAAAATTTTACATAAAACAGCATAATGAGTAAATAAAGACACAACTTTCAGTTTTTCAATTATAGTTCCTTATGTATTATTATATTTATTTATTTATTTATTTATTTAGAGAAATTAAGTCATATTCGGAATCTCAGAACATTAAATGTACACTCTTGTGCTTAGAACTGTATGTCATATTACATAAATAAGAATAAGGCGCTTGGCAATTGTAAATGCAAACAATAAAGGCTACTTTACACACGTGAGTTGTAGACGCGACGGTAAATTTATTGATTGAAAAAAACTCGACGTGTGCTCGCTGCTTGACTCATTGAAATGGCCCATCATTTCCCTGGACTTTACGAGTGACCGGCAAACAGACGAATATTTAACATCTATTCTGTGTGATCATAGTGTAGTGAGAGCATGAGCGCTGAGGGAGAGGCAACTGAAAACCAACAAGGACACGTTAGCGTGTGGTGTTAAACTTATAGGCTATAATCACCTCGGGTGTTGTTTATTGATAAACCGGGAGCCGCCCCACGGGCTGAGACACGTTAGAGGATTAATTATTCCCACAAAGTAATGATAACCATAAGGGTCTCCTATTATTATTGTGCGTCTGGCCCCAGCTCTAAAGCGGTCGCGGCAATTATAATGTAGCGGTGGGCCATCATTAAATAGTCTACCCCGTGTTGAAGTTGTGAAAAGTTTAATCTCAAGAGCCAAACTGCAGGTTTTCCTCCCTTATACTTGCTACAGGCAGTGGCACTGCATGTAGAAGCTTCTGTGTTGATTGATTGGCTACTTGGCACATGTGAGACAGCCAATCAGTGAGGGCTGTGGGCGGGACATTGTTACACAGCCAAGAGAGTGGTGACTTCAGGCAGAGACGGCTGCATCAGAGCCAGAGGAGCGCGTTTTAAAATACATTAATTAATTTTATCGGTTATCGGTGAAAAAAACGGCCGATGCCGATGATCGCAAAAATGCAGAATATCGGCCGATATTATCGGCCAGGCCGATAATTGGTCGATCCCTAGTCTACAGTCTGATTAGCAACTTGAGACATGACTAAGGAGTTGGAGTAGGTTCAGATGACATTTCCACTAATCTCAATCAACAGATATGTCAATGTGTTTTCTGCTATGTGACTCACATCAGCGCGTGTCCCAAATTGCATTCTGTATATATTAGGACAATGTGAAAAATATATCAGACTTATATATCATATCACTTATCACTTATATATCCTATTTCTCAGAGCCAAAGGTGATTATCTTGATAGCATTATCTTGATAGACTTCTCAACTTCTCTTAACTAAATAATTAACTAATTGACTAATCATTTCATTCATCATTTCAGGACTATTTTGGGCATTACGATTTATGCCTAAAATTTGTTTCTGAACTTTTTCAAATATATCAGCAGTCAGTGGGTGTTGGGATTACGGTGGTCTGTTAGTTTTTGATTTGGAAATTTTGACATATCACCAAATCTTACCACCTATTCAGACAGAGCCTTACTTACCATGTCAACTCCCACATAGTAGCCCAGACTCTCATTTCCCGGCAGCAGGTCACAAAAAATGATGGTGCCTCTCTCTGGTCCGTCCCTGGTCTGCACCAGGACCCTGGAGTTGATCTCCAGCACATGGTAGTCCTGGTCTTCTTCCACTAGACTGACGTGGTCCACCTCCAGCTCTCCCAAGGCCTCGTCATCATCGTCCTCCCAAAGTTCAAGCTTGTCCAGGGCCACAAACACACCGCACTCATCCTCACAGCGGAAAAGTTGGCGGCCCTGATAGGAGCCTTCCGTGAAGCCCTGGCCCCGACCCTCCTCCTGGGAGACGGAAGTAGAGGAGAGATGATGAGATGGGTGAAGAGAGTGAGACAGAAGAGGAGCAAGAAGGATGAGCGACTTATTGTCATAACAAGTGGGGCAGGTAGCAAGGCTGCTTGCTCAGCATTTGTCAGTGAGGGGAAGTCAACATCATAGAGCTGTGAGAGGATATGATCGATTGCTGCAGCAGGAATATGCCTTGACTTGCTGCCATGATAAGCACAGACATTAGATGCTCTCACAAACCAGACACAAACACATTGGACTACTTTTGTCACATACAGACATTAGATATAAACAAGTTATTATTATTTCTGGCATATATTAGCAAAAGAAACAGTATCTGGTAAGGGGCATAACATCTGAATTTTATCTGAAGCATATGTGCAAACTTTGAGGCCTTTATATTGAGCTACAGTCTGAATGCTTGAGCTCCATCAGCCTACTCAAGAAGACTACAGCTGGTCTCAGTAGAATAAAAACAACATTGTGCTGCAATAAGAAATCCTTTGTACTTGAACACACAGTACAGAATGAATGGCATGACATCAAATAACCAGATTTAGTGTTGAGATTAAAGGAATAGCTACGCAAAAGTTGTCATCATTTGTTCGCCCTCATGTCAGCAATGTGAACTGCAGCTTTGTTTTCAGCCTTCTCTAAAAAAAGAGAGTCAGTCTTTATCTTTAAAGTTTAAGGAAAAGCAGAAATTGACCATAAACTTTAAATTTGCAGAATGACCCAAACAAGCCAAATAACAAATCCTAAAAGTCCAACATGTTCTTCATTAAATCCCACATTAACACCAACTCAAAATGTACAGTATATGTGATGCACAAGATTTGACATTCTCATAGCAAAGGTCACGCAAATGTCAATTTCATTTTGGCCTGGCAGCACTGCTTTGTGCTCTGAACTTTAAACACCAAAATTGATGTTCTACAATAGTCAGCAAAAACTTTTATTTGTTACTGCGTCCATTCTGTTATTTCCAAACATGTTGAGTTGTATTTGCAACCGTACAAGTACAAACTGACAAGGTACACATGAAACCGACAAGACACTTAGATCTGTGAGCAGGGTTCCAATGCATCTCCTCCTCCCCCCAAAGACCTCTGAGTTTAAAACAGCCAGCTCAAACTCCAGCACACGAACCAAAAGTAAAGTAAATAAATTAAAAGTAGTTGCAAGGCACCCGGGCATCATTTTTAGTCACCTTATATTTGGAATAATGTAGTTACATCTTTATAGTTCAACTTTTTACCCCATAGTCAGACACCTGTGAGTACATGAGTTAACGCACCAATGCACACTCAGTGTTGTCTGGTTCCTGTTCTGACTGTGACAGCAATATTTAGACATTACTAATGTGATAAACATAAAAAGTTTTACATTTATTTGGGGCTATGTGTTTTTCTTTTTGCTGTCCCTATTTTATATGTTAATAAAGCCAAGAATCGCTTGCCAATGATAACCATTACTGTCGAACCCTGTGAATGGTGTTGCTCACAAAATCACACACTTCTTTCTTTCTTATTTATTAACAACAAGAGCAGAAACTGATTTAAAGGTGAATAGTCCAGTCAAAATGTTATTTCATGACAGCTGGTTTTCAATGATCTGACTTTTGCCATTTAAAGTTGTTTCCTATAAAAATGAATAGTGTAGATAAATGTAGATAAATAGAGTCACAGTGGTGTTTGGTTGTAATTTTACTTTTGTTTTTGTACCTGTATTGTTTTAGAGCTGTGGTTCTTGTGTAGGTTTTTCTGTTTGTCACATTATTCTAAGAAAAACTTATATATAAATATTTAAAATCAACAGTGAAAAGGGAAATTTGTCTTAACTTGAACAATGTCTCCAAGACTGAAATTCATATTTCTACTTTAGTGGCCCTCTAATGCACAATGGTAACAGCGGAAAAACCTAAAATAACTGCCTCACCCTCTCCAGAAAATCAAACAAAAGATGCAAGCGTTCTCACCAGCAGCTCCACTCCAAACCAGATTCCAGAGAGGGCCCTGTCAGGTAGCAGCGAGCCCTTGAAGCGGACCACACCAGGCAAAGGTTCATCCCCTGAGCGGAGCTGGACACGCACCTTCGAACCACAGTCAATATCACGGACGCGGTCTAGCCGTAACTTGTTACAGAGCAGGGCATATCGCTCCTCACAGTTGGTAATGGGGAACAGCAGCTCAGCCAGCTTCTCATCCAGTTCCAAGACATCCCGCTCGTCCAGACTCAGCACCACGTTGGTCTGGTCCAGGATGCGGAGACTTTTCTTGCCCTTGCATGGGGGCAGTGTTCGCCCCAGGCTGTTGCGCTCCTGGCAGGCCTGACCGAGACTGCCACGGGGGATCCTCAGGGTCTTCTGGGGAGGTTTCTCCACCGTACACTCCTTTATGACCATGTAGAAGCGCCAGTCCTCCCTGAAGCCCCCACTGGGCTTCTCCTGGCTCCACAGGGCAGAGCTCATGGCTGCATGCTAGGCAGGAGGTCCAACATCAAGACAAGCTTGACCTCTGGTCTGCAAGAACAAGTAACAAACAAGCACCTTTAAAATATTGAAGGAAAATGAAAAACATCCAACTGAAATTATACTTATTATCTTAATTTTTTCTTATTTTATTTGATAAATTAAAACACAATATTCCTCAATGAAGAGCGGCACAGTGGTGCCTCACAGCAAGAAGGTTCCTGGTTTGAACCTCGGCAGGGGCCTTTCTATGTGGAGTTTGCATGTTCTCCCCGTGTCTGTGTGGGTCCTCTCCAGTACTCCAGCTTCCTCCCACAATCCAAAGACATGCTCTTACCAGGTTAATTGGTGACTCTAAATTACCCGTAGGTGTGAATGTGAGTGTGAATGGTTGTTTGTCTCTATGTGCCCTATGATAAGCCGGCGACTAGTCCAGGGTGTACCCCGCCTAATGCCCAAATTCAGTTGGGATAGGCTCCAGCCCCACCGTGACCCTGATGAGGATAAGCAGTTACAGAAAATGGATGGATGGATGGATTCCTCAGTGAGGTACAATGGACAGTGAAATGAAAAGGTCACTGCACAGTTGCCATTAATGTACATTGTATGTTTTCAATTAGCTGGCAGACAAAACAGTAAACTGGCACAAATTATTTATATCTCCTCATTTGTAACAGTCTGTGTCTTTTTTTTTTAGACAGCTGAATCATTCTGTGTTTCCATACTACAATAGACTAAACAATGCACCAGGCATATTATAATTCATATTCATGTAGGAATAGGATTACAGCAACTGTATCATTCCCAAGCACAGATTGAAACCAAGTAACTATGACAATATGTCTTTCTTTTGCCTAACAACAGACTTCGTCATTACCAAGTGGAGACGGTTAGATGAAGCGTTTGTATAAACTATATGACGGAACACTTGGCTAAACTGTCTTCAATACATTAAGATAAAGCAACATATTTTCTAAATGATAATGAAACCTCCTGGTAAAAATATATAGAAACAGATTCAAACCTGTAAGGTAACTGTATGTCTTCATGTGTCATTACAGATCTTTAACTGACAGACCTCCGACGCAGTTTTCTTGTTGTGAGAAATCTAATAGCTCATGGTGTGTGTTCTCCCTCTCTCTCTTATGCCCAGTCATCCTGTGCAGTACCCCTGTTTTTTAACAGGACCTCGTGTGACATTAGTCATATCTACTGATTTGAATATTCTAAAAATAGCCAATGAGCAGACAGTTGACTTATTCTGACACCCAGGACAAGACTCACATACCAGACAAGTGGATTTCCCCTGATGACACCTCAGATGAGATTAACCACCCGAGCACATTCACACTACATCCGTCATTTGTTTCAAGCATGATTCATACAATATTAATCCGATTTTTATATTGCTGTTTTTTAATAAATGGTGTAACATCAGCGTAACAACATAACAAGACTAAGAATGATATACTGTTATAGCTAACGCCGTACAGGGCTGAGAAACAATACATGTATGTGAAAGTGATTTCATGGGCTAGCGCTGATCTGATCTGACATTAATTTAGCGCTTTCTTCGAGGTGACAACCACAAAGTTGATGACAGTTTTGTTCATTGTATTGTCGCCATCACTGACAGCAATATCATGACTCCTTTTATCATCATTTTCCCTGACAACCAGAGCATCAGTATGTCATCACCGGGAAAGCTGTCAGTCAAAGGCCCTTTAAGAGAGGGAAGTAACGTTAGCTAACCCTCAGCTAAAATGCACCATGTAGTCTTTGACGTTCAATGCTAACGACGTGGACACCTTACCTTGGATAAGCGTCAGGTCAGTTAGAGGCTACAGGTGACTGTCATTTCAAATGTCCATCTCAATTAGATACAGGCCTTTGAAAACAAGCTGTGTTCCTCCCGTAATAACCTCTGATTAGCTGAATGGCTAGCTAATGCTAGCGTCCTAACAAGCTAAGTATCACGCTAAAGTTAGCCTAGCGAGCTGCTCGACAGCGAGCAGGCTGGCAGAGGACTGCCACCCTTCACAGTATGCTATCAGCATTTAGATAAATCTATTCTCCATGGAAATACGTGAAATAATACAGTGCATCGCTACAGCAATTAGATATATTATTTACAGGAGACGACCTCACGAAACTGCATGACGTCAGCGCACTCCCTAACGGGCATTGGTCGTTCGCTTAGTTCTCAAACGCTGATTGGCTGTTCGTCGTGTTTGTAACCAGGTCCCACACTGTGGGGTTTTCCCATGAATGGCAGAACATATAATAGTTAGGTTGAAGTGTAGCTTTCAGGGCAGACAGTGACAGAAGCAACATGAATTTATAATCAAAAGAAAACCTGCTTAATTAGCAGAATTGGCCCCTTTCAGAGCGCTATATATAATACATATAATGTATTTTATATTATATTATTAGATTGTCATTAATGATGCATTCTTATGTATGAAGTATATCAATGTTGCAGCTGGTTGAGGTGGAGCTGTTCACCACTGACTATACTGTTGGGAAGTTATACATCATTGTGACATATTTTCTATGTTGATCATAATTTTGGACATACATCTCAATCTAAAACTAATCACTATAACATCAAATAAATAATAAAACATGCAATATTTCCCTCTAATATGGAGATGAATGATGTATAAAGTAGCATAAAACTGAAATAAGTTAGTGCCTCAAAACAGTTTAATAACAGTAGCAATAGTTGTGGTACAGTAAAGTATAGCCTGGTGTTTTAAGATCATATCAACACTTACACCTACAGAAGAAACCCAAAATAAAAGTAGATATATTTTGTGTATTTGAATACACACAGAGAAGTAGCACTTTAATCCTTTATACACTTTAGCAAACACAGTTTACATTACACATTTTAATATTAAACATTTTCTATAATAAATAGAAACAGTTCTTAAAGTAACAGTCCTTTGCCAACTTAAAAGTTACAAGATCAGAAGACCAGTCTTGATTCACGTTGTGTCATCTCCTCTACTTCCTCCAAACTCAGGTCATTGTTTCTCAACCTGCAGCATAATAACAGAAGACAAAATCAATCATTGATGACGCATAGCCAGTTTGGAAATAGAAACAAAGTTTAAAGCCAAAATAACATTCTTGTTTGGCCAGGATAGGATGCAGTGTCAACAACCACAGTTTTTCTTAGCACTAAAACTAGCAGTATGGCCATGCATTGCACCAAATCCAGAATGCAGACAACCACCAATCACATATACAAACCACATAAGCAACAAGCAGGGGGAACTTTTGTATTTGTGAGTGTATCAGTGTTCATCACGTACCATACTGATTTCACATGAGTGTTGTGTTCAAGGGCTTCAATCAGACGTTCCACCCCTGTTCTGGTTATGCAGTTCTCTGTCAACCTTTTACAGGAAACAAGAGGGTGGAGTAATTTAAGCAATGTTGTACAGTGACTGCTGAAATACATGTCATGTATGTCACGCCTCTAACACTTACCAAAGCTCTTCCAGTGATGTACTGTTCTTGATAATGTTGGCCAGGGCACACGCTCCTGCATTCCCTACACCATTGCCTACCAAGCTGTAATTACATAAAACACACTGTACAACTGATATATACGTACAATTGTGGTCATTATGCAACCTCACACATAAGTGACATTTCATATTTCTAATAATTTCCCTTTGAGTATATCTAGTGTTAAAACTTAAAACAAATATTACCTAAGCCACACCAGAGTTTTGCTGCTCTCTAAGGCTTTGGCAAGGGCTTCTGCTCCTGTATCACCTACCTTGTTGCCCCAAAGCCTGAGAATACAAAGAAACAGTAGTAAATGGAAATGCACCAGCAATAAGATACATGGAGTTTTGCAGACAGACTTACAGAAAGACTTCTACCCTAAATACTGCAGTGAATGATTGAATTTCAGTCCCTCTGCCAGTTGTTTTGCTCCTTCCGCTGTTATATTATTGTTGCCTAGCCTGAAAGAAAATAGAATAAATAAGTTTATTGGCTGTTCATTTTACACTACATATGCTTATTGCATATTAGTTTTCTATTAATGTCATATTTAAAGAGAAAATACTGTATGTGTTGACCTTAGAGAAAGGAAATCGTTCTTGGTCCTCAGAAGATGAGAAAAGTGCTGTGTACAAGCATCAGTCAGCTTGTTGTTGAAGAGCCTAGGAAAAACAAAATAATTATAAAAGGTAATTCATCAAACATCATTGATAACTTCATGATAGTGTTAATGATCGTCTTGACAATACTTACGCAATTTTCCGAAAGTTTTCACACTGGATACCTTTAGCAATCAGTTTGCGGATCCCCTCATCTGTAATGTTATTATTCCTTAGGCTGATGAAGGGAAAATAGAGTACATTTAAGCATATCATATTTGTATGCCTTGTAGTAAATGCTACTGTGGAAGATTAGTTCACTATAATGAATAGACGGGAGGAAAAATGTAACCTTTTCATACTCACTACAGGGAATTACAAATGTGCATGCAGGGAAGAAGCTGCTCCACTCCAACATCGCCTACATAGTTGTTGTCCAGCTGGAGTCCTACAGGATTCCTTAAATGCTGGAGCACATAGGCTAGTGCAGTACACTCTACAGGACCGATGTTACAGTAGGTCAGTTTCAGGTGGTCGAGCTCCAGCTTACTCATGGCATCTTTAGCAATCCTGCTCTCCTGCATCTCATAGATGCATTTGATAAGCCAGACAAAGCCAGGCATTGCATGCATGCTCTTCTTATCTCCTTCTACTGGTTGAGGGATAGACTTGAAGTGTTTCTGCATGCCTTTGGACAAGCATCTCCCTACCTGTCTGATCCTCTTCTCCATCACAGCACTGGGGCAGCACTGGAGCCACAGACTCTGATGGCACTGGGACAGTAGTCCTGACACAAAGGTTGCTGTGATTTGCAGATTTGATGTTTCAGCTGCTGTAGCGTCCCCCTGTAAAGAGCACTCTTGTTGGTAAGTGGAAGGCAAGCAGGCCCGGAAGCATGAGTTGGGCAGATCTGTCTCCCACATGTCCGTCATCTCAAAGAGCTTAGAGATAGTTGAACGATCAGTGTTATTTGACAAAACAACGTACAGGGCAGCAAAGAAACACTGCATAGTCACATGAAGGAATTCATAGTGTTTATCGTAGTTGGAGGACAGATCTTTGCTTTGTATGAGAAAGCCCATGCAGATATCATTTTCAGTTACACCACATGTCTCCAGGTCTGTACCTGAGAAGATGTAACAGGTGTTTTTCATTCCCTCAAAGGCAAGTTGCCCTAGATGCAAGACTGTTTTTAGGTGATCCTGAAACCAACCTAACCCAACAGTACTCTTCGGGGAGCTTTGGTGCTGGAAAAAGTGCTGTAAGATCATTAGGTACACGTCTGTGATTGTCTGTGGGCTGCCCTCTCCACAACCTAGCAGCTCCTTATGGCACTGTGAGACAATCCAGCAGAGGACTGGACTATGACACAGTCCAAGTAAAGCAGTGTTTGTCTGTAGGGACTCCAAAACCTTAGCAGCTACATTGTTGTCACTGTGATGTTTTCTCACAAAACAGTCAATCCCACTTGGGGAAAAGCCTTTCAGGAGGACCTCTTTGCAAAGGTGTGTCTTTAACACAGGGCCAACTGCCTCTGGGCGACTAGTTACCACCTTTCGAACTCCCTTCATTAAAGAACCCTGAATGAAGTTGAACAATAGTATGTGAACAGGTGCAGGCTGTGTTGGGCAGCAGAGCCTCTTTTCATCTGAAAAGCTCTGCTTGAGCTCATCCAGGCCATCAAAAGTGAACAGAATGAGATGTGGATGGTCCAGAATGAACTGGAAAATCTCTTCCTGATCCCTATCTGGCCAGCAGCAGTGCTGAAACAGCAATTCTTTGACAGACAATTCCCTGTGCTCTGAGTTCAACCTGCGACAGCTGAATGGAAACAGAAGTAGAAATTGCTGCAGGGCTACTCCCCGAGCCCAAAGCAAGTGTAACCTTTGGAGTAAGGTAGTCTTCCCACTGCCTGCCTCCCCAGACACTAGCACCGTGTCGGCCTCCTCGTTCACTGTACCCACTGTACCTACTATGTCCTCTAGACCCAAAGGTCCATGGACATCAGCACAGTATTGAGCTAGTTCCAGTTGGCCTTCAGTGTAGATGTCATCCAGAGACATGTGACTGGTTCCTCCATAAGTACTGAGAAAGCAGGACTGGGCAGACACAGAACTGCTGAGTTTCTTCTGATACTTTAAGAACTCTGTGACGAAAAGCATACATATAAAATAAACTACAATAAATACACAGCACTGTAAAATTATACATATTATATTTGCTATATTTGAAATGTGGCATGCTGACAACTGGTCCTTTTACATTCTTGAATAAGTCATTTTTTTCAACCAGGTTCTATTTTTGCAGTGCCACCAAGGAAAAGCATACATTTTGTATATTTCAGACAGATCACCCACCTATTTATACAAGGACATGCATCTGTTAGTTTAGCTTGCACACAGATCATCCTATTGTTTATAATTACACGCTGTAATAGTTTTCAGTATGATTACAATGACATACTGCACCTTTGGGAGGGGTCAGTTTCTCCTGGTTCAGAGCGGATCCAGTTTCCTGTTTTTGCTGAATGTATTGCACTACAACCTTTGCTGCCGATTCTCCCTTTGGTCTGACATGGTCGAGTAAACGCCTTGCCTGAACGAATGACATCAGAGTCATATGTTCAGCATATTGGGAAATACGATTATCCCCTTATTGCCAAGAGTTAAGATGAGATTGATACAGCTTTCATGTCTGTACGCTAAGTGGGAATGTAACACCATCAGACAGTTTGCTTAGCTTAGCACATAGACTGGAAACAGGGGTTATCATACTCGTTATAGTGACCTTTAGAAGTTGTAGTTGGTGAATTTTGTTACCTTTGCACAGAGCTAGACCAGCTATTTCCCACTATTTACAGACTTTGTATTAGGCTAAACTAACAGACTACAAGTGCTGGCTTCAAAGTAACTGTAACAGACATGAGGGTGGTAATAATCTTCTTATTTAACTCTTGGAATGAAAGTATTCAAATCCAGACTGTGAGTATAGTGAAATGCAATCCAAGACAACTGAATAGGTAAAAAAAAACAATAAAAGGAACTTGTCAAGCCACAGTAATAATTTGCTCTTTTACAGTACCTGCTGAGAGGGGGTGTATATAGGTAGGCGCACTTCATCGCAGTCTGCTGAGGTGAAGTGTCCTGATATGACGAGAGCTTCTAAAGCACCATCAATGTGGCCTTGTAGCTTGCTGACCAGGCTTGGTCTTTGAGTCAGAAGAGTATGAGTTGATGTGCTTTGGTAGTCTTCTTTTTCTTCTAGATTTGAATCACATCCAGCAAATGAGAGGCCAACTATCTGTGCTTCAGGCAAGACCCGTTTGAGAGCAGCAAGGAGGAGCTCACAAGTATCCACACCCTTTGTATAAACCAGGTCGAGCAACTGTCTGGCTTTGGTGTACAGTGCCCTACCCGGTACCTGTATGTTCTGGTAATCCTCCCATATGAGCTCCCCTTGGGCCAGCAGTATGTCCAAAACTTGTTCCAGATGTTCAGTTGACCCACTGCTGCAAAGTGCATGCAGGATCTCTGTCCTTTGTTTCAGCACAAACTCCTGGGCAAACATGCTGTCCACATGTTAGCATCCATATTCAGGACATCCAGCGTGTTCTTCTGCTGTTTCCAGTATCACATCCTGGCACAGCAAACACCCAAGTCATCATGCTAGCAACTACAAGTTTTATTGTTGTTTTGCAAAATTTCATCAGATACCATGTGATCAGTGTTCATAGCTGTTTGTTGTTTATTCATACACAATGACCACCCTCATTTAAAACAAACACACAAGATTAACCATGGGAACTTAATAACAGTAATAGCATTGTAAAGTTGTCACTCACGTTAGAGTCTCCACAACAGGCTATCCAGCTTTCTTCCCTCCATCTGTCATTTCAGTAGAGGCGCTACACTACTTTAGACTACCTCTTCCTCATTCCACCGCAGAAAGCGAAACAAGTTCTACAAACCAAGCCTACCTTCCCTTGCCAACAAAACTGAAGAACCAACAGAACTGACGTACAATACGCTGTAGAACACTTGTGTGCACCCATCGCAAATAAATAATTAATACACCTGATTTTTTTTTTTTTTTTAATCAAAATAGAACAAAAGCAACATTTCACAATGGACTGCTTGATATTCAAATGAGTTTATAGTTTTTCCACATGCTAATGACTATTGTATTTCCACATCCTCTTGCCAGGGGTTTTCAGAGTGAGGGTGCTGCATTTTACCATAAAGAGGAATTATAGTTTTTAAAAAGCAGAAGTCTGGCACTACTAAATATTAATGACTTACTTAACATATTTCCAAGAAAAGCCACCAAAAATATACTGAAGAAAAAAGTTGCAGATCCAAGGTTGTTTACTGGTTGCAATTTGGTCATGCAACCACTTGATGGAACTGTTGCATAAATAAACTGGGTTTGTTTAAGAGGCTGGGATTTTCTTCCCTTTGACATATTTCTTTATTCCTCTTTTTGTCACATTTATTTATTCCTTTTATTTTGTCTCACTTCTTGATTTGATTTTATGTCTAATTTCCTGATTCTTTGATTCCTTTTTTCTATCTCAGAGGCTGACTTCATGTCATCATCCTACCTGCACCACAACTTTTTCTTTGTGCACAATGTACAGTTCAGTCAGACATCTTATATTTGCAATGTTTAATGCAGCAGCAGAATATAGTTAGACTTTAGCATCTAGACTCCGACCTCATCACTCCTGCAGATATTTATACGTATGGATATTGAGGTGCGATGAGCAAATATCTTAAACCCCCCAAACAGCACACATTTGGAGCTGATGTGAGGATCTTCTATATGTAGGCCAAAGCACCAGCCACCATGTGGCCATTCCCCATGAGCACCCCGGCCAGAAAGGGAATATACTATCTGCTATGAACCTGCTATGTGTGTGTCTAGCACCAGCCACCATTTCCCATGAACACCTTAGTTTACCTGCAAACACACTGTCAGATATTCCAAAATGAATGAATACTGTATACCCAGCAACTGGCTGATATGCAACAATAAAATTAAGATCAAGATCTCCCAGGAGATGACCAGCGGTCCAGGGTGTTTAGTGTTGAGGTAAGCTGATAGAAAGCTGCAGTTGTAGCTGCGCCAGTTCTTAGGGAGTGAGGGAAATAGTGCTCATGGGGTAGGCCGCACCTCAGGCAGAGATCATGCATCTTTGAGGAAAATCAGGATCTTGTCAAGGGTCTGCAGCCATCAGTGATGAATAAGGGTCCCGGTTATACAAGAATTTGATCATGGAAGAGAAAGGACAAAAAGTAGTGTTAGTTTTGGCAATGGGAATTAAGTGCCTTGGCGAGATCTAACAGATTTTGAGTGCTTCAGGAATATTGAGTACATGCTCTTCCAAGGTTAAATCAGAGAAGGTGAGATCATTCTGAGGATTAAAGAAGCGAGATCTGGTTGTTTATTCACCACACCTGAGAAACCCATAAAAGGCCATTAGCAGAACTGCTTCCAACATTACATCAATGTATGGTGAAAAACAGCCTCGCCTCAACCTTGACACCAATTTATGCACTAGTGAAATCGTGAGAGGCAGTCTTTTATCATTGCCTGGGCGTGCATTTTTAAATCTGTTTAGGAACAGCTGAGTGGAAGGATTCCTGAGAAGGCTCTGGGATGCAGGATCTTAGCACCAAAAGTGAAACTGAATCCCTGCTAGCATGGCTTTGATACTTTGTATTTGGAGATGGCGGGATTCAAACAAAAATAGAATAAATGCACTGTCTACTGGTTAAGCACTAAGTAGAAGCTTGGCATAGAAGGAAAAGTAGAATCATCAAGTTGAATCATAAGCTTTAATTGTGCTTTTAGGTAAACCAAGTCTCATGTAATTGGAGGCAGTGTATAAAAGATCATGTATGGACTTGCTTAATTGACAGTCATCTTAATGAATGGAGAACATGACATGCTCGAGGCCTTGGCCTTAGGACACATGGTTATAAAATACAGACACTGAGTGCTGATTTCACTTTTAAGAAAGATGACAGGATGGATGCTCAGCAGAGGGGCGGGGTTCTGATTGCTTGGATCTTTTTGAGGGTACAAGACTGGGAGAAGTGGCACACCTCTTTGCTGGAGCTTTACCTTTACCTTCGGGAGAAGCACTATGAAATGCCGGTACTCAGATTAAATTCTGAGGTATTGGCAGAGCTTTCTTGAATGTGAAGGTAATTGAAAAGCTCCTTAGGCCAGACAGGACAGAAATGTTGCGAGCATATAGTTCTTTCAGGATGTGGTATACAGGCCATCCAAGTCATTTGCAGGTCATGCAGGAGCTATGGCACAGAGGTGGGGCGTCTGATTCATTCCCGGAGCAAACTTTGGCGGAATGAGGCTGGGTTTTTAGAGATAAAGCAATTTCTTCCCCTGAGGAGCAAGACTCCTCTCTCCGAATAGGAGATGGTGAGCGACATAGTGACCATAGTGACCAGACAGAGCAGAGGGAGAGATGGGTAATTTTTGCAGCTTAAATAGACGTGTTTGAAAAATGATTGTGGAGTGTGAGGTATATCACGTTTATATATGCAGTGCACCATGAGTTGTCTGCTTAAACTAGCTCGCAGGTGTCGCTCCATTTAATTTTCTGTGGAAATCCTTTGAGTGGTTCTTAAAGGATTTGTTTGAAATAAACATACAATGTGATAATCTTAGTATGGTAATAATTCTACAGTGTTACAATATTAATAATATTGTAGCCAGTAGGAACCTGCAGCCTAGACAGCGTGCTGTGTATCTGATGTGAAACTTCATAAAGCGCATATAAAACACAACCCTGGAAACGGCTCATATTGTGATTGCTTCATACTACCCTTGCATTCTTTGATGTCAAGATTCTTTTTTAAAGTGCAAGAATTACTTTTTGGACACTCAGATCATTTATCATTATTGTTATAGTTCCCTCCTGAGTACCATGATTAGTTTACTGTGTTTCTTCACTGTGCCCTGTAGGGGAAAATCCTCAAACGCACAAAGGTACGAGTAATCAAAGACAGACTGGAATAAAACTTTCTAAAGTGAGTTTCTTTTTTTTTTTTTTAGTTCTTCTTCTTGTCTTAGAAACAGGCAACTCTACCAAGGGGAGTGAAATGCAGAGCACTCTCTGTCAGGCATCCTAGATGAAACTCTAACGTAGAGTTCTGTCATCTAAATCACGGTAGGGGGTCCAGACAAGTTTGGATGGATAAGAAAGAAGGTAACATTGTCAATAGAAAAAAATACAGATATAATCCCAGAAGACATCTCTGAGCATTTCTGTCCTCTGTTGCAACAGAATTCTTGAAACCTTGTGTCAAAGTAAGGAAAATATGTGGCTCCAGCTTCATCCATTTGGACTATATAATCTCCTTCATTATTAATGAAGAGATCTTTGGATCTGTTAAGCATAGACTAGCCAAGAGACACAAGCTGTTTCTGCATATGTGGCCAAAGGCTGTAACTTATTAACTTTGGATCACTAACAAATAAGCAATGGATAAAATCTTAAATTATTTTCTACTGCTAATGAATGTTTGGATAGTCTGTCATCCTGCTGTAAATCTCGCTATCTAGGAATTAAGAAAATTAGATTGGATTTTAAGGCAGGTTGGGAGCGGTCTGACCATACATCATATGGTTCTGCACTGTAAAAGCAAAGGGTCTGCGGTGCTTGATCATTCTGTGCTCAGCCTTGATTGGAAACTGGCTTGTTAATCTGAATCAGGAGGCATCTTTATAGTTGTTTGTGGGCTGTTCTCAAGACAGATTCCTATTCTATTGTGATAAGAAATTATTAATCTTTCCACCATAGGCACACAGATAGGTCGACTTGAACTTGGTCGATCTACTCCTCAGTTTGCAGTTTATTGGGCATGAAAGTTAAGTCTTGCTCCATATGGAGTCGGTTCAGCAGTGTGTACTCCAGTAAAACTGCTGCCCAGCACTAAATAACCTTGTCCACCCAAGTCAAGTTCTAAACTGTATGTCAATGAATAACAGTGTGGTTCAGTGCTGGATCCACCCGTCTCTCATAGCAGAGATGGAATACTTTGGCTCCACTTATTTCATAGCTGTGCATTCTTTCTGTGCAGATATCAAAAGCACATGTGGTGAGCTCAGTGTTAGGCCAGGTGCACTGATGTACTGTGTATGCTGATTGGTTTGCCAGAGACACAGAACTCCCAGAAGTAAATCAGTACGTCTCATCCTCTTTACATTCAGAACTAAATCTACATGCAAGTAAGTGGCATAGAAATGCAATTATCCTCATGTTCAGGAATAGAAATGTATTTTTTATATTGTGAACCACACAACGAGCAGTACCATATTCAACATCAATATAGTACAAAAATAACAGGGATATTTAACTGACCTATCTATAGTGTCATTTCAGTGTCAGAGACTGGGGACAAAATATAGCTTTTATTGTGTGTAAAGTAAATATAACGTTTGAGTCTTTTTAGTATGGATTTCTCTATTCAGGTTATAAAATAAAGTGGAAATTTCATACTATAAAGACTTTGGAACATTCCCACTTGATTTGTCTGGCTTAGAAAGCTAAAGCCAGTATTAACTTCAGATGCATTTTGGAATCTGTTTGCTCACATCAGAGGTACAATTACAGCAACCAAAACCTAGAAAAATGTAAATGTATCCTTTCAAAACATTTTTGTGATATTTAGTAAAATTCTCTTATATGCCAATAGCAACCAATAAAACAAATGCTTTGAAATTTGTGTACAATTAGAAAGGGCCTCCCCAAGCCAGAAAGAGAGGTATTGGAAGAGAGGAAGTAGATGGCATCTCTTTCAGAGGACCATGTGTGCATGGGTGTGTGTGTCGATCAGGATTTAATTGACAGGAAGATTAAAGCTCACATCTGAGAGCCCCCCTTTTTTCAGGAGCAGCCAAGTTGAAGGAGTCTGGTTGCAGCGTCTGCCCGAAGTTTGGGGTGCTGCGCTCAAGGTTAGAGCGGGCACCCCGCTGAGCGTGCGCTGTCTGAGATGGGTCCTACTTGTTGGACATTCATTATCAAACTCTGTTTGCTCCTTTCATCTGCAGCTCTCTGCAGCACTCAACGTAAACTACAGAGGCACCTTGCAGCTTGACATCTCTCCATTCACTCTGTACCTTAAACAGCATGCTGCCACATCAAAGAGCTGCGGCTGCCTTTGATGTTGCAAAAAGAAAGAGCTCCAATGATCTACTAAAAACCAATGCAACTTTCTGGAGCCTTGTTTTATTCATTTGCTATCTCTAGAAGTCTGGAGTCAGTCTCTAGAAGTCCAGACAGCACATTTGTAATTTGGAAAAGTTAAGTGAACAGCATTCGAAAGTCTACTACCTTTTATATTGCCGTGGTGGGTTTGGGTTTCCATCTGCTTCTAAAAATTTGCTACTTCTTAATACAATAATATCCACACATCAAGAATCAAGAATTATTTTTAACAATCCTCAGTCTGCAAGTTTTGAGTTACAGTTAACTATACTGGTTTAAAGCTATATATAGCATATGTCAACATCCTTGACAATGAGAGTGTTTGGATTAAACTTTGACCATATACTTTAGTATAAGTATGTAGTATAGCATAGCATAGTATAAATGTTATTGATGCAGATTGAATCTTCTCATTCAGCCACCTGGATAAAGATGGTGTTCTCTCAATACTATCCTACTTCCCGTACCCTGTGGTTCTCGGTTCCCCAAGCACATTTATCCCTACCAAAGATGTAAGTGTTTGGACTAGACCTACAATGTCCAGGAGGACAATACAAGAAGCATGTGGCAAGATCTAAGAACTGACTTAATGATTACAAGCCCGACCTCACCTCCTTGTCAAGTGCTGATGTAGCAGGCGAGCTTAACAACTTTAATGCTCGCTTTGAGGCCAATAGCAGCCAACAAACAAAACCAGCTGACGCAGAGGTTACTGGATGGGAGAATCTTTCTGCTCTTTCTGAGCGTGACGTCAGAGGCTTCAAGCATGTGAATGCCAAGAAGGCAGCAGGACCAGATGGTGTCTGGTGGTTCTCAAACCACAGTCACACTGCTGTACTCCACAACTTTGTTGCCACCCATCGTCAAATTTGCTGAAGACACAACTGTGGTGGGCCTGATCACTAAAAACAATGAAGAGGCCTGAAGGAAGCAGAGAACCTGACCCGCTGGTGTCAGGACAGCAACCTCCTTCTGAACATCAGCAAGACCAAGGAGATGACAGTGGACTTTGGGAAGAAGCAGGAGAGAACTATGCCCCCCTCATTATCGATGGAGATAGTGGACATCTTCAAGTAGCTTGACGGGCCTGACCTGGGTGATGCATACTCGGTGGTGAGAAAGGCAAGGCAGAAACTGTTTACCCCAGATGCTTGAGGAAATTCCAGGTATTCACTCAAATACTAAGGAATTTCTACTTCTATTGGAGAATGTCCCGATGAGGAACACCACTGCCAACAAGACTGCAAAGCTCTGCAAAGAATGGTTGTACTCTATACCAGACACTGCAAAAATAAGGCCCTTGAATCTTTAAGCCCCCTAAACCCTACACACTTGGCCTTAAAATGGGTCTTAAGCTAGTAGTCAAAGTTTTAGAGGTAGATTATAGCTCACACACACCCTGATGTACTATGCAGATGCAAACACATAAAAGTTGTTCTATCTATTTGCTGTGTTTGATTTTATTCTTTCTTTTCTGCAGATGCCAAGTGTGCTTTTGCTTTGCTTTTCCCAGCCGTCTGATATAAATGGCTTGTGAAAACACAGCACAGATCTCTCCTGGGCACAAATGGCCCTTTTGTGGCTCAGTAGTCAGTCATTCATTTGAGGGATCATAAAAAATAGGCAAAAACTACAGTATCTATGGAGGAGGTTGTTTCCTATTGCTCCATTGGGTTGCTTTGTTTATAGAGGCATGGATTTCTTTTTAATCGAAGATGTTTTAGGTATATTTGGAGGGCCTGGGATTAATGGTACCAGCACTGTGCATGAACAGCTAAACACTGGACCAACAGATGAATAACTTCTACCTCCAGGCCCCAGCCAACACAGCAGCAGAGTTAAACAACGCAGCCTCTCTCTGCAGTGCCAGCTTGGTGATTATTGGGTGGAATTAATCCTGCTAATTATAATTTCATCAGATATAACACGGGAAATGGCGACAGTGAAATGTGACATTCACTCATGTATAATGGGTCAGACACACTGAACTTTAGCACTTTGTCAGCTTGTTTCCTAATTGAATGAACTTGACAATAATTTAAGTGTTTTATTTTTGCCCCACACATAAAAGAGTGCCATGCCAATTAGCTTTAATTCTCCCTTTCCCTTCTTTCTTTTCATGCTCTTGAGTAGGCAGGAACCGGCATATTCCAATCATTTCCATTATCCAAAGCGAATCTGCTTTGAAGTTCTGAGATACATAAGAAAAAGGATCCACTTATCCCACATGAAAAAATGTTCAAAGCTCATAAATTCACTGGAACAGATGTACATTATCATTGGATTTGCCTTTTTTTCTCTTTGCTCCTGTATTGGTAATAGACTACCTCATGTCCTTCTCATCCTTAGCGTTTAGCATCTTGCCTTTACAGATGCTAGCACCCTGCTGTGCCAATCCACACTTCAAAGCTCTCTGCCTATCTGCTGGAAACAAAGCACACAGAACATATTATGGCAGCCTCTCATTTCCCCATATTTAAGTCAATATCATTGCTTTTTTTTTGCCAGTGGCAACACAGAGATAGGGTTTATTTCTACCCAAAAAGCCATACCTATTCCCTGTAACCCGTGTCTCCTAACAACACGGTACACATGCTCAGGAATGGTTTATCCCATTTTAGTCCCGACTAACGTTGAATTTCTCCATGACGATAGAAATGCCAGAGGCTTGGCTATTATGCTCATAAAAAATTAAATGAAACAAAATAAAATAAAAATAAACAATTAATGTTTAAACTATGATACTACTTTGATTTACTGTTGAGCAAAATCCCACTCCTATGAGCTCCTCATACCTGTTAAACACCTGTAATTACACCGAACAGTTTGTGCATGCCATAATACAAATGAATATTCTTCTGGGCACAGGAAGAGTTATTTGACTAAGTGAATGACTTTTCAGACTGTAGTCGTAAATACCTCTGTGCTGTGCAGTACTTAGAAGGCAAAACTCCCTCACTCATTGCTGCTCTTTACCTTCCTCAATGTACACAAGTGTACAGGTCTTTATAAGATGAGGTAGCACTCATCTATAAATGATTATGTACCCTTTGCTTTTTTTTTTTTTTTACCATAAAATAACATATTTTAAATCATTTTGATGCTACACTGACTTGTAATGTGTTAAATGGTGTCTCTGTCATTCCCTTTCTGTGCCCTGTTCAACTGTTCTTGCATTACATAACTTTGTGCTCCAAGAAGTACGTAACACTTTATGGCACTAAGTCATACACGACAAACTATTTCACTTATTTTGTGAAACTGAATCATATTTTGTGGAGAAAATGTTTTTTCCTGTGATGTCTGCTCCATCTCAACTTTCAGTGATTTATAGATCATTTTGTTTATAGAGTTTTTTATGGACAATAAACTAAACCGCTGCTGTTAGCTAACGTTACCTCAGTTTGTTAGTCGGGTTGCCCGGTCTGTGAGTTCAGAGCACTGGGGAGTTTAAGTGCATGTGCTTCTGCCGTTTTGGACCAATGAGAAGAGGAAGTTTTCAGGCCTGTGGTGTGGGGGAAAGCTGATGGGAAGCAAAGCCGGTGTCATGCTAGAACTGGAGCTGGACAACCGATGTAACCGAGTTCATGTCAAAAAAAGGAAAGGGCGGCGTGACCAGGCAGGCAAGGAATTTGTGAAATAAAAGGCTGAAAGACAGATGCAGAGCTGTGCTTCTTGCTGTTGGACTAGTAAGTAATATTAGCTGATTGTCGACTCATTAGTTCTTGATCATAAGTATTGCAATCATAATAAATGCAATGTGTACAACTGTCCATATTTCTGACAGTGGTACTGACACTGAATTGCAATACCAGTTTCTACGCAGTGTCACTTTAAGAACTCCATCAACACCTATAACCTTCGTCCTCTTTTATATTGCAGATCAATTTATAAAAAAGATAACATCAGGTCAAATAAACCTTCGAGTGAACTTTTACACTTTATTGGAAATGGCCAGAGGGGAATGGCTTTGATTATGACTGTGGCATAAATAAAATAACAGTAATAAAATATTATAAAATATTAACTGAATGATAACATAATAATCATGTCACAATGCAATAAAAGATATCTTTCACTTTCATGCAAATGTAATAAATCAGGCTGTGATATCTAGTACGTGCTATCAGCTCATTTTCTGTTGTTCACTTTCCAAGAGTGAATAAAAGCTATCAGGTGCTAACATCTATCCACATATGCACTTATTTCCCGAGGAGAGCAATTGAAACATCAAGTAAACCCACCAATTTCAATAATCTAGGAAGACTTCATGTTAGCAGCAGTGATGAGATATTAATAATAATTAATAATTGTTAATGTCAATTAATAATGTAATATTAAGAAGTAAGCAAGATAATCTTTCTTCACAACTCCAAAAAGCAAAATTTAGTTTGAACTTTGTTACCTGACAGTTATGAAGAGTGCTGAACCAAAGAGATTGAGCAGCGGCGACAGGCTTATAGATGAGAGGAAGGACACTGTCTCCAGTGCTGTCATTTCAAAAGGCGTGAATGCATTATCCAACCGTTACTCTGCACTGGAGAAGAAAATCTCCATGAACACCAAGGCTATTACCAACATACAGTATGTGAAGAGTTGAAAGAAGTGCAGATCAAAGTCAAAGTAAAAAAAAATGAGGAAAATGTAAAAAAAAAAAGTCTACAGAGAAGAGAGGATGCAGGCGGATACAGTAGGAAATGGCCCCTTCGGCTATACGGCATCTGAGACTTGCAATGAAGATGCAAGGAAAGAAAGTTTTTGAGCGTTTCTTTTTTCAAAGATCACTGCAGAGAACAAAGGGGGATTCTGGGTGTATGGTGCACAATCTGCATTTCACGCAACAACACAATGTGTAACCAGTTCAGTTCAATATGCAGTCAGTCAGAATCCTGTGATTCAGAAAGAAAACGTCAAGTAAACAAGGTTGTAACTCAAACACAGTAGAGTTGATTCTTGTTTGCTGGGCTTGTGGTTTGAGAACTTTCATCTCATTAAAGTTTCTTCACCTTGATACATCAGGTTACAGGACAGCTGTTCTGACTTATGTTTTGCTCTGCCTGTAGAATGTGGAGCTTTCATGGCTTTCATTAGTTATGGCAAATATAGCGAAGCAGTTTTATGCAGAGCAAGCATGGAATTCACTAGACTTGCCAAGTGCTTATGAAACCGTACTTTTTCATTTTCTACTGAGTGATGCTGACTTTAAATCACTTCACATCTCCATCTACTTTCTACAGTGCCAACAAAAAACCAGCAGTAAAGCTGAACACTGAATGCTGTGATGATCTTCTGTAACTTGAGGAACAGCAACACTTGACATTCACTGCAACAGTGTATACGGAGTGTATTGTATTGTAAATTATGCAACAAAAAACAGAACTGCAAGATGCTAGCAATGCAAAGATGTGTTCTCAATCAGTCAATCCTGAAAACTTTGTAAGGCTCAATATAATGACTAGGCTTTTTTTCTGTGCTCAAAACCATTTTTTTTATTGTTTGTGATTTGTTTGTAATGGTGCATCCCAGGACTATACTTGCTCTAGTGCCTTTGAAAATGAAAAATCTTCAGAATATGTATAAATAATCATGTCTCATCACAGGGGGTGACTTGCATCCATGATGCAAACTACGGGGGAGCCAGGGGGGTCTCAGCCCCCCTTAATGAGACATGAGCTCCCCTGAAAACATGATTTGTGAATTTTAATTTTGGGGGGGGGGGGTCTCTAAAATATTGGCAAAATGCTGTTTTTTCCCATGCATTTCCTTTTTGTTTTGTTTTTTGTATTTTCTATTGTCAAAATAATGGATCATGTGTAAAATTAGGCTATTTTTAATGTATGATTTGCGCATGAGTATGACTCATCACTATTTCACTTTTATAAAGATGTCGGCCTGCATGCGATTCTTGTACATTGAAGCATGGGGGCGCTATGTCTTAAATGTCACTTTAAATCGGACATTGGAAACGGAAAAAAAGACCCGCTCTGGACCATTTGAGCTGGAGCCCCTGGACACGCTCAATTTTGGTGCTGAATCGTATTTACTGCCATGTTTTGCAGTCATCATGTCTAAAAGAAAACAGGGAAACCTACTCGGAAATTTCGGATTTACAAAGAAATCGAAGAAGATGAATGACTCTAAGGAGAAGCAAGAGGCGAGTTCTTCAGCAGATGCTAGCTTGAGGACAACCGACACCACCGCTGCACCTGCGGGGACTGCTGCCGCCTGCCGGTGAAAGCCCGCCAACAGTCGGGCCCGGGGTGACCATACAGGACGAGCCGTCAGAGGCTGGAGATGGGGATAACGACAGCTCAGAGGCCGCTGATGACGGTGACTCCACCTTGCTGCTCTCTCTCTCTCTCTAACTGGGCCAGCCAGCAGTGGAGAGAATGGAAGTCCCGCAACACCTGGCTGTTTGTTAAAGGATGGAAACTTGGGATGCACATTTTGCAGAGACACAAAAACTCTTCTGCTTTCTGAAAAGGTAATTGGCATGCACTTATCAGAAGAGTGGATTAATGGAGATGTAAGCAGCCACACACAAAAAGGGTTGCGTAAAAAAATCTATAAACATTGCGATAGCATAGCACGCAAAAGGGCTGCTGAAGTCACAGAAACCAAGCAAAAGGAGATTCTGCCAAACAGAGTACTTGAGATAAATTCCAAGTTAAAAGAAGAAACGGCATCTTCATTCAGATCGGCCTATATGGTGGCCAAGGAAAGACTGGCTTATAAAAAGCTCCTCCCTTTAATGACACTACTAGGAGCTCAATGGTGCAAAGGTAATCGCCATTGAATGGCGCAAAAGTCACGGTATACAGTAGTTCGCACACTGCTTGCATCTAATGACTACAAATGGCCGGCCACATGGAGATTTCTCAAAATCGTATAATTTAAAGGCTTCTGCATTTCCAATTGCTTTGTTGTTGACTGCAGACATCTGACTAGCATGTCACTTAGTAAATTTATCAGGTATTTAATTGATAGTTTTCAAGTAGAAAATATCTTGTGAATGACTTGACTTAATATCTTAACCTAATACGTCAAATAACCTGACTAATATTACCAATTATTAGTGTAATTTGCACAAATGTACATGTAGGTATTTTAAATTTTAGAGTCTGTTGCTTCTAATAACTGGAATGTGTAAAGCCGTGGTAATAATAACCTGGTGTTAGGCAGTGTTAGGATAGAAACCATTTGTAATGATGGTACAAGTTCTGCGGGTTACACTGCCTTGCTTACACAAATAGCCGTGTTCGTGAGACGAAGGCATATCACATTGCCAAGAGGCAGACTCTCTGTGGTTGCCCCGACCAGAGATAAGCTGCTAAGCTGCAGATGAAAGTGTGTGTGCATGTAGAGAGTGTGGCGTGGTGAGCAGCTGTGGTCAGCCAGATTTGGGAACCCTCTGTGACACCACAGTTAAAATACAGTGGAAAGGAGCTTTAGTTCACCACGTGCACACACACATTTCTACAAACCCTTTGCATCAATTCATCTGACTTTAGGAAATTAGAAATAAAAAGGAAAAGAAACACCACAAAAAAGTGTAAAAATCCATGAGAAAATTGATGAAAATTTTTCCATGACAAATGAGGTCTGATTTTATAAAAGTATTACAGGAAACAGCAAACATGTCCCAAACAGTAAAGGCATTCTCTGACCCAAATCCAGTGTCAACTTGTTTTGATCCTAAAGATCCTGTATGGTCATCAACCATTCAGTGGATAGCGCTGTCACTTTGGGACTTTTCTGTGTGGATGACTGTGTGGGTTATGTGAAATATAAATAATAGAAGTATCTGATAAAAGTTCAACTTTTCACTGAGGGAAGGTAAAGGCCATCTACTGACATCATGACTCCATGAGCCAATGAAATCTGTGCACATCGCCCGAAAAGGCAAAGACACCCAGCAATGACGGCAGTATCAATTACACTAAAGAAATATTTTGGGAGATTTGCTTATTTGCTTTCTTGCTGATAGTTAAATGCGAAGACATATTACACTCAAGCTGTATGGTAAATATGAACCTACTGCTACTACAGGCGTACAGCTTATCTTAGCCCAACGTTAAAACTGGAAACAGAGAGAAACTGTTAGCCTGGCACTGCTCAACTGTAACAAAGTACACCATGCAGCACCTCTAAAGCTCACTATGTAACACATTATAGGCTATTTCCAATAACATATTGTATCACATTTACTTTAAAACAATTTTATATGGTTTTATAGGATTTTATGTGCCAGACAATTTCTTGGCCAGGCACAGTAACTTCCTGATGTCTCCGCAGGTGGCCTGGAAACTTCACAGTGACAACAAGACTCCAGATGTGAGAGTGATATTGATCTCTTAACTCTCAGCAAGAAAGCAAATAAGCTTATTTCCCAAAATGAAAGACATGGCACTTATGTTCTAGCATAAATAGATGACTACCAACTACAGACTGACCGATATATAAGTAAGGTGATTTTATCAGCCGATACTGGCCTGTCACAGATAGACACATCCATTTTTTGCAGTGATCCCTCAAACGTAGATATTAAACACTTGTGACAGAGATATGCAATGGAGGAAGGACATTTTAGAGTTTAACAATAAATCAAAAATAAGAATAAATCCATGTCTAACCATATACTGTATATGTGTTATTTACAGAAAGTTATGTCAGTTTTTATTTATTTTCCAAAATGGTGTTTTCATTTGTGCAATCTAGGGAATATCAATCAAACTGGTGTTGAGTTTATATCTTAAAAATGTCTAAATCATGTTTTTCTTTATTGTGCACTCCAGGGAAATAAACTAAAGATTGGATTTGATGTTGTTGTTTTTTTCAAATTAACTCCTTAAACACACACATGCGAGTACTGTGCAAATGAGAGGCACAGTAATACACATGCTTACAGAACAAATCAAATAAAATGACCCCAGAATTCAGTGTTTATAAGGAACAGGTTCATACTTTAATAAATGGGTATTTTCCCTTGGCCCAGATCTGCTATCAAATAAATAAAGCAATTAATCAAATACAATCTATATAAACTAAACAAAGTCATGAAAAAACATTAGGAGGGAGGGGGAAAGGGGGAAAAAAAAAAAACTTTTTACAACAAACACCAAGTGAAAGTGTGTCTGTGTGTGGAGACAGAGAGAAACAGCTTGTGTTACAAACAGATAATTATTCCTCCCTGCTAAGTGGGATTGGTGTGGCAGATATTGGAGTACTAGGTGACAGTAGGCAAGTGAGATTGCTCGAGAGTTATTTCATTATAAATAAGCCGTGTATTATTTCTACATGATGCTGGTTTAACCTATCCGCAGTCCAATATATACACATCAGATTTTTCAAAATGTCAATACATGGATCTAACAAAGCAAATTAGTGGTGCAATACATATTGTGTTAACATGGAGGAGTGGCTCTGAATACTGAAAAGTCTATACAAAAGGACAGAAGCAGGTGTGGATGTAGAGGAGTTTGTATGACATGATTTTATCATTGGTTTTTTTGAAAACAGGCATTCATACTTTGAAATAAAAAATATTCATGAAAAAAAGTCTAGTAGATTTACATGGATAGCTGAAAACCTTATTTTATTTTCATTGCCCAGAACATCTGGTTAAGTCTGTGTGACACAACTGAGAAAAAAATGTTTTCCCAACTCTGAACAAACACTGTTCAGATGCTCTTAAGCAAGGCATATCACCTCCAGTGTCTCCATTTATGCTGCTTTGAAGTCAACAGTATGAATGTGTGTGTACATGTAATTGTACGAATGTGAAGCAGGGCTTTAAAAAAAAAGGCTGTTCAAAAAAAAATTCAGAGTAAAAGAAGTTTCAAAATTTCAACCTGGCTGTGGGTCTGACCGAGTCTTTTCACCCAAATTCCTTCAGAAGCTTTCGCTCACCGTGTCCAATCGGACCACCCTGCAGGACGAACAGTCGCCTGCTTGCTATCCGTTCACACAACCAGACCGAAATTTCCACACTACTTACATTTTGGAGCGTCATACTGGTATCAACACTGTTTCGGGTGAGGGGAAATCATTGACAATGGAGTTACAGTGTTAAGAGTGCTGCACCAGCAGCAAGGACCTGTTGTCCAGGGGAAAGCAGCGTGAGGTGAGGAAGCTGAGGTATGGAGCACAGCTGTGATCCCCCTCAGGGGAATGACGCCGTTTCACCACCGGGTCCCGTGAGATGACCCGTCTGACTGGTGCCTCTGCTAAAGGACAGCCTACAGCTGTGAATGGACACCGCAGGGCTAAGGGCAAGACTGGCATACACGGCATTCTTGCTCATCACGGACACACGCTTATGGCAGACAAACACAACCAAACATGGTGGAGTTTGAACACTAGTGGGCCCAGGTTTAATTTTCTCGGTGTGGATGAGGTTGCACCGAAAGCAAGGCTGATAAATAGGATGCTAGAAAGTACTGAGAAGAACATGCATGCTCACCAAGAACCAAATGGATGACCAACAGCCTTACATTTACAACTCTCAGTTCACTGCCTATGGCATAAACTTCTGCATGTTTATGGCAGCGTTCACAGAGCATCATGGGATAGGATGGACAAGCAGTCCCTGGTGCTGGCAGGAGAGCAGCAGTAGTGAGTTATGGGTCTAGTGGAGACTGTGGGCCGGGCCCAGTGTTATCCAGCACCGGAGGAATGGGACAGCTGAAAGAGCCCTCGCCCCACCGCACCACAAACAGAGCCTTGTTGGCTGAGCTCTGAGGCCACATGGCGGCACGGTGAAAGACCTGTTGACAGCTGGGGGACAGGAAGATGCCATGGAAACAGAGGGAGCAGCCGTGTGACCTCAGGCCAGGCCCGAGGGCTGGACGACAGAGCTGCTGCATGTTAGGGTGGGGAAAAAGTCCAAAAAGTGAACCAACGGATCTGAAACAGGGCGGTGGTGAAAAATGACTTGCATACTCAGTAAAACCTTTTCCTGGATAAAACTCTCCTAACAGGTCAAACTCCATAACGATGAATGAATACACCAACCTCCAACTGGCTGGATGTAACAGGTTTTCAATTTATGTAAATATGTGAAGATCACACGGTGTCTAGTTTGGCCCATAAGTGTATCATGTGCTTTTGATTTTGGACATTCAAATAAAAAGAGCTTTTGGCACAAACACAGTTTGACTTCCAGGAACACAACAAGCACTTTATAGTAGATGTATTTTAATATTGGATAACTGGACTGGATTTTGTGTCAGCTGCAAAGATTAATTTCTTATGCGGAGCCAACATGAGCAGCATGAAGACCTTGACATTACAGTTTAGTTTACATGAACTAAACCTGGGTGATATGCTTTGATATGCTGTTCTACATGACAGTCATGTATCTTGTTTTTGATGTTTCCATGACATCAGCACGTAGTCTAGAACCATATAAACATTTGTGTGTGATGTGAGGTCGAGCTACTGAACAGCACTGTTGAGAGTTGGGATTTTAGTCTTTTGGGCATTATAACTGGATCACAGTTAGATATCTAATCACACGGTGAGACAGTTGAAACGGAGAACGAGAGAGAGAGTGTGAGACTGTGTGAGTAATACAGTTGTACATTTTCTAGTCAAAATGAGGCTCCTAGTGGTCTTTAAAAAAATGTGGTTGTGAAGGAAAAATAAACGTAAAAGCTTCAGATAATGAATGCAAAGATATCACATTATCAATAAAGCTTATAAAATTGATAACAATACATACCTTATGTACAGTAAATGTTAGTTAACAAAAGTAAGGAGCTTTTCGACACTTCAGTACTGCAGCTTTTGAGACGATTTCTCTTCTTTCAAAAAAGTTTCGAAGTACTTTGAAAATAACCTCTGAATGCTTAGTCAAAATCACCATTACAACAACAATTAGGATAAAATTAGAGGTAGCAGCGGATTTGGGATCTCTGTTCTTTTTAAATTTTCTTTTTTTTTTTTTTTTTTTTTTTTTTTTTTTTTTTTACTTTATAACGTTTCAACATCTTCCTTCCCATTTTTGCTTACGGGGTATTGCGTGCTTGAATCAGAATCTTCATTTTCATCTTCAAAAACCTGCCTGACAGCCTTCTTTAAATACTCACGCACCCATGAGCGCACTTCAAGTGGTTTTCAACAGACACCAGTGTCGTGACACTCACTCTCACACACACACACACAAACACACTTCTCTCACTCTTGCTACGCCCACACATTCACATGCCGTTACACACATACACACACTAACACACACACACACATATACTCTATGCCCTGCTCTCCTATCACCTATATTCCTTCATATATTTTTATCTTTACATCACAGTCTTTCTTCCTCTAGTCCCTCCTATTCCTTAAAAACCTTTTGGCTTAGTGGTCTGGAAAGGTTGTGGTGCTGGTTTGGAGCTGTAGAGTTCATCAGGTAGAGGATCACATGGTCATGGGGGGAGAGGAACTTCTGGATTGTTTATTGTATTGTTCAACTGTGCTTCCTCTCTAGCCACCGCCGTGATCCTCGAGTCCTGGCTGTACTGTGGCCCTGAATCACTGTCCTGCTGCATACCCGAGCTTTTGTATGTCTGACCAACCTCTTTATAACACTGATTAATAACCTCCCAGCACTGGGACACCTCTCCCATGACCTTCCTCTCTCACCCATGTTTGTGTCCACTACAAAGCCATTGCAGTACTGCACAATGTAAGGTAGCCTGGCGTTTGACTGCTCCCTGCAGTCAGTGTCTGCTGGCCTGACTGGGTTTTGTGAGGCTGCAGGAGTCGTCCCAGGCAAAGTGGAAATTCAGGACTGGTAAAAGTGATGGTAGTGGTGATGGTGTTCATGGTGGTGGTGATGCTCGTGCCGTTGCACCACTTGTGCCAGCCCCCCCTCGTACAGCAGCACGCTGGGCAGATCCCTCACATGCTCCTTCTCAACCACTGGTCCTGGAGCTGCCAGAGAGCCTAAGGCCCTGTAGCCCTGGCTCTCCTTGGATCGCTGCTTGTGCTTGCGGTAGGGGGCTGTGGACTGGTGAGGGGGGGTCTGGCTGGGTAGCGCCGGGGGAGGAGGAACACCTCGGCTTCTCATCACTCTGCCACTGATCTGTGCAGGAGGTGTGCGGATGTGGGTCTTTGGAGAACGGAGGGCATGTTTCCCTGAGTCTTGGCCTCGTGTACGAGGGGCGGGGTGGAGGCTGTCCGGAGTGTCCACGATAGTCTGCAAGCGGCGGTGGTGGGAATGGGAGTGGCCATTTTCTGGTTCATGGGAGCGAGAGCGAGTCTGGTTGGATGACCGGGTCTGAGGCTCGGCCTTCGTCGGTTCTGTGGTCGGGGCTGCGAGGGAGACAAACAGAAATGTATTTGAACTGAGAAAGCAGCATCAACGCCAAACTCCAAGGCTGCAGAGAAACAACAACAATTCCGTCACAGGACTGGTCAATGTCAAAATTTATTACATAGGATGTCAAAACAAGTAAAATAATCCATTATGTGCAAATGACTGTGCCAACAGCTCACTTATAAAGATCCACTAAATGGCTCCATGATAAGAGTCTGTCAGCTTTACATCAGGTTCTTTCTTCACCCCGACACAATGTGACATACAGCAGATCTCTGTTAGCACTTTCCTAACAAGACAAACATTAAAATAATCACATGTCATCACTGACCATCAGATCAAGGCTGGTGCTTATTAGACCTAATATTTCACTTCACAACAGACCCGTTCTGTTGATGGGCTTCAGCCTTGAACACTTGATGTATTGTGCTTGCCTGAGCCCAGATGTTTGTACTGGCGAGGAGCGCAGTGGGCTGGTAGTTCCACCTAATGGCTCCAAGCAGGTGCTGCAGTAATGAGGGCCCCTGGATGCAGCTTCAAAGGGCCACAGTCTGTGTTTCCCCCACCACCTCTCCCCCTCTACACCCCTGGCCCCGGTCCACTCACCGGCTCCGAAGCGGGATGTGTAGTTTTCGATGCCTGCCAGGTCCAAGTAGTGGTTCCTGCGTTCCAGGTTCTCATCCACACAGTGGCGCTGGCAGCCCGGCTGGGTGTGGTGGTCACTGTGGTGGCGCCTGTGGACACAAGCAGCACCTCTCATTAGGTAGCAGTTTGGGCCAGAGAGGTTCAGTATGGTAGTGTTTGGAGAAAGTAAAACAAGTGTTCCTTATGATCAGGCAGTAGCAGAGTAATTGTTAGAGAAGTGAGATTATGACTGGAAAATCACAGGTTTAAACCTCAACTGGGAGTAGTATTTGAACAGTGCTGTAAGAGGGCTGACTCTCCACTCCACAGCTACCTCCTCCTCAGTACAGTGGAGGTACAAAACTAATTAAAGAGCAGAGTACGACTGCAATCCCCAAGTGTGAAACCTTCCTCAAACACTACTGCTCCTAGCCACCTTGAATGGGAAAGTTTCTAGTTTTCCCTTTCAAAATGTGAATGTTATGACCAGTGATATAATAAAACAATGTATAATAACTATAAAAATAACAAACTTCAATCTGTATTGTTGAAACTTGTAGTGTTTACCCGAAGAAGACTGAAGTGTGTAGGGGAGGTGGGTTTACCTTAGGAGTGCTCGAGTCTTCTTGTCTGCACTCTTGGGGTCTTCTATGCACTTGTCATTTTTCTCTCTGGGGTGGGACATGTCTGTGTATGTGTGAAAAACAGGAGGCTATTATCAAAGAGAGCTACACAGAGCAGCTACACACACACACACACACATATGACAACAGTCACACAAGCCTCAGAAGAAAGCAACCTTTGTTTTGGGGGGTTTACTTTGAAGATCTATAGAAAGTGAAAAACAACAATGCTTCATTTATTCTATTTTCAACTCCCAGCCTCTTATAAAGGCCTGGAATGAAATAAAAAACATGCAGACTTCAGAAATAGTTTATTAAGGACGCAAGATCTGATGCAGTTTCAAATTAGCATGAAGGCAAGCGGAGATATTTTCAAAGCTTGCTTTGTTTGAATCTCTTGACGGATATTTATAGAGGAAACAATAGGACACAAACACACAGGAATATATACTTTTTGAGATATTTTTCCATGACTACTTGTTTACCAAGTCGTCAGTGAGAAAAGTTAAGTTGAACGTAGCTATATTTTCCCGGCAGCTCTGAGAGGGAGGGAGGGAGGAAGGGGGGGAGAGAGAAGAGGAGGAAAAAGGGAACTTTGGAGAAAAGAAAAATGGCTGTGGTTATCAAAAGGACTCGGCACATCTCTTAAGGTTTCTTTCAGAGTATTTGAAGGCGCTGAGGGAGGGGGCCTTCTCTTAGCTCTGTCACTCCCCCCATCATTAAAAATGAACCCCATTGAGTGGGAGAGATGGAGCGACGCCGAGACTGTGAGGAACAAAGCTCTGACAGGCCTGAAGCAGACGCCTTTCTGCATGACAACAAACACATCTCTGGGTGAGCTGACAGCATGCAACTCAAGGGGGGACCCCAAAATGCCCTCTCTTCTCCTTCCGCCCCCACCCACCATGTTAATGCGAGTTTTACCTGCCGCACCCTGCGTACAGCTCCTCCACCTCTGGCTGGAGTCAGGAGCAACCGAGAGCTTGACCCGCAATGTCTTGCTGCTGCTGGGAGAATGGTTGACGGAGGCATCCACGACCTCATAGATGGTGTGGAGCAGGCTGGTGATGTCCTGCAGAACATGGGAGGTGGAGGTGAGTTTATTATGGGTTTTTTGATACACAGCTTTCATTTAAGAGAGATGGGAATCATTTGATCACCAAGTATAAAAAGATTCTTGGTGACGCTGGTGCGGAGACACAGATTTCAGTGCAAATATTTTATGAAAAGAAAAAGAAGGAACAGAGACTATTCTTATCTCTTTTGTGTGGATTCAATATTGTGTAGCTTTGTGTATTAAAACTCTATCATAAACTTCATGCTAGCTAGGAATTGTAAGAAGTGACTCAGACAACAGTGAAGAAAGAAACACACTGATGTCAGTTGTTTTAGTTCAGCTTTCCAAGTGAAGCGATCAGACAGAGCGTAAAAGACAAGTTATAAATTCATGAAAAGAAACGTCTTGGCGGTAGCAGCAGAAGCTGACTGGGATGTCAGGCCTGATATGAGTCGTGTTACAGCTGTGTGAGCTCTACACTGTCTCAATTTAATCCCTCAGTTTCTCTTAAAAGTGCATCTACATAGGAAGCAACACCCGTGTACATTTTCTAAGAAAAGCACAAAAGATTGGACCTCATGTCCACACATGTAGGAACACACGATGATGCAAAGATATATTTCCATGTGATAAAGACCTGACCTCAGATCAGTAAAGGTCAAGGAAATGGGGGGATCAAAGACAGATAGAGAATTATAAGAACAAAGAAAAATAAAATTACCAACATTAATACTTTCAAACGAAAAGTGAAAGTGTTCAGAATAAGGTAACTGCTTAATTGGCTCTTTAAATAATACAGTCGCTTGTGGCTGTTTTGAAGTTTTTTTTTGCACTGTTGAGTGTTTTTGTGTACCATACTAAGCTAATGACTCCCGCGCTTTCTTTTAATAGGAGACCAAATTCTAATCGTCCATAAAAAAATTTCACTTGGTACTGATGTGAAATGAACTGACTCACGCTATCTCAAATCTCATTAGTGTTTTACTTTAGAAGGTAAGCACGGCTTCACCATAAGAACTCCTTTGACAAAACTGCTGAGAATTAAGCCACAAAAAGACTCCAACCACATGATCTTCACTCACTATAGTACTCTAACTCATAATAAAAAAGTACTATTATGAATTCTTCAGGGGCCGGTTCCACATACTGGTTCCAGACATAGAAAAAAAAGAATAATAATAATAATAATAATAATAATAATAAAAAAGAAATAAAATAAAAGCTTCCTGTGTCAATTTTGGTTTCCTTCTGTTTTTTATTTGTGTGAAGGGATAAAAAAGAGAGAGAGAGAGAGAGAGAGAGAGAGAGAGAGTTGGAGAAGAAAGCTTTTCTTTCCCCCTCCAAGCCGCCGCCTGACGTCTCATGAGCCATGGAGCCACAGGCAATGCCAAAAAAACTGCACAGCCAACCACACAGAGGACAGCTCCAGTCTCTTTGCGCTGTTTCAAGTTGTTTTCAAAAAACACGAGCCTTTCTGGATGTTCTCTCAGATCTGTACCAGGCAGAAGCAAGCCACAAGGTACCTCGCAGGAGCGGAAACACACAGATGTCACTGGATTTGGTTCTTTGGGTTGGGTTAAAGGCTTGAAATGTCTATCCTCACTTTCTTTTGGGGGTGTGGTTCCCAAACGAGTGTGTTTTATAACTGTGAGCAGCAGATTGGAACATTTTGGACACTTGTGCCTGTGAATTGTTTTATTTTGTTATTACCTGATTACCACAGCTTGTTATGGTCTGCAAGTAAACAAACTTTTTAAGGAATTCCTACTAGAGCTACTAGTGTGGTGTCGACAGATGTGTGTTTACTGTATCTATTTATTCATAGCTTTATTCCTCCAGATTAATCATTGCTCACAGCAGAAGATTATTACCTCTCTGGTGACTTTGCCGCTGTTGTCAAAGTCGTAGAGGGTGAAGGTCCACTCCTGCCTGTTATCCTCCTCCACAGACACTGCACACTCCAACTCCTGAAACAGCGCAGCATTGAATTATCAGTATCATCCTGTGCATGTGTGTATGTGTGTGTGTGTGTGTGTGTGTGTGTGTGTGTGTGTGAGTGAGTGAGCGAGTGAGTGAGAGAGACTGTGTAGTTGTGTGTGCCCCGCCGCTGCCCTAGTTTCATCCAGAGGGGAAGTAATAAACGTCCTGTTCGGTGTTGACACTCACTTCAAACTGGAGCTGTTTCTGTGGCCCTGCGGGAGATTGGCTGTCCCTCTCCTGCATCTTCTCCTCCACACAGCAGCTGTCTGTCTTCTCTGGGGGTAAAGCCACTGCAGTGACACACACACACACACACACAAAGATAAAAGAGAAAGCCTGAGGATGGAAACGTTGGGTGCAGTCATAACCTGAGGATACGTCGTTCCCTTCAAGTGTTCCTTGTAAGCTCCTACTTCCGAGTTTGGCATCCGCAATTAAGATGTGTCACACACTCAAACACACAGTCTCCTGGTTCTGGTTGGAAATAAACCTACACAGCTAAAGTCCTTAGAGTTTTTGTCTCAGTGTCTATGATCTGAAATTGTATTTCATTGTATTTAACAAATAAACATATTCATTAGTAATGTTATATTTTTGTTAAAAGGCAGGTTCACAGGCTCCAACTTTCAATGTTACAAATCAGAATTCATCATTTAAAATGTTGAACTTCAGATTTAAGACACGGTAGTCTAATACAGTTTAATCAAAGCGTAAGAAATAAGACTGGAACTGGAATAATCCCATGCAAAAAGAAAAACTGTAACAACTGTCTATCTCCAATGGCAAAGCTGTTCTGTCATTCACACAGAGAGTAATGCTTTTTAAGCTTTTAGCATCTATGTCCCACTGGGTTCACTGAGAGGATGTCAAACATGAAACTGAATGACATTAACGTGTCTCAAAAATGAGAGAATGTTAGATGGCATTCAGATATGTATATAAATGGTGGATTGGAAACAGCAAGTGAACATCAAAAGGCCTATAGGAGACCCCTGAGTCCCTGACTCAGTGCGGCAGAGCTCATTATTTTAAGGAATGACATTCACTGACTGTACATTACCATCCAGACATACAGTAAAGACAGACAGTCCAGAGGGAGTACTAATCTGTCATATGCACTTAGACTGAGGTCCTGTGTGTCTATAATATATATCAGTGAACGATCATTTTAGTGTACTACACTTTGAATGCATTTACACTGGGTGAGATTCCATCGGGGAATTGATTAAAACTGTGTCATATGCAGGTTATTTCAACATTATGTGGCCACAGTTAATGCTGGTGTATTTTGGGATTGCATTATATCATAAGTTGATCCATCCTGGTGGACAAAAATAACACAACTGTCACTGTCTGGTTCAATGTTTTAGTTTCAGTGTTGGATGACGGCCCAGATGTAATTCTACCGGATATCCTTCCCTGCTTTGAAATCCAGCATTTGTTTGACACACGAAACCGCAGACACACAACATGTGACTGACATTTGGGAGGTGTGCATGTATCAGCTCCTTTGTGAGCCTCTATGACATACATTTACCCAGATACCCCCTCACTTCTCCCTCATATATGTTTATGTGTATTTGCACAGAAGCTAGTTACAGCCTTCACTCGACTACCACCCCTGAATGTTTCACCTCTGGTCATTCAGCTTGGGGCATCAGCCCCTTCCTCATCCAGTCACAGTGCTGCAAGCCGTGCACACACCCATAAACCCACACAGACCACACCCCTCTCTCTCCCTCTCTCCACCCTCTCCCTGCTCCTCTCTCCTCCCGCCACACTTTGAAGTCTCATTCTCAAACCTTTTGGAAGAAGATCAGACCGGCTGTAAAACAGAATCACTAATTAATTAAGCCAAGTCAAATCTGAAACACTGTTTGTTTGCTCGCCAACGGAGCAGACACAACAGCCCAATTTCTTTCCTCCTGATCCAAACCAGATCAAAGCAGACCTGTCTCATCCCTGGGTTGGGGAAAATGCCAGAAATGAAAGGCATCATCCCAGGGAGCTTTTACCAACTTTTTGGAGAGGAGCAGCATTTGGGGTCCCGCTGTTTGATCATCTGAGGTGCTCAAAGGGAACATTGTGTGCGAGGGCAAATCTGTTCCGTAGCAGACTCAATATGGTGGTGAGATGCTTATCTCGGAGCTAATGAAATGCCGGGAGGAGTAACAGTAATCTGCTATCACCCTCCTCCCCCTCTGACCCTCCCCACCTCCCTCCACCACAGGCATAAGCCGTCTCTTTATGAGCTGAGCCAGGGGATTGGCTGCACATCAGATCTGAGGGGCAAGACGAGGGCACCCTCCAAGCCAAGCCTGTTCCAGCAGCCCCACCACACACACACACACACACACGTGCATGCATACGCTCGTACACACACACAGAAACAAAGGCAGGTCGGGAAGGCTGCCACACACTGTGAGCAATCACACCCAGCTTAGCTAGGCTACTGTATTACACATAACTGGGTCTGCACCCCCCCCCCCCTCCTCATACATTCAGACAGCTCAGTGCTGGGTACTAAGGTGATTTTGGTATAGTGAGGATGGGATTGCCTTTTTCGGTTTAAGTAACTTCTTCTCCTTCAGGAGCCACCACTGCATTAACAAGGCATGTAATCATCCAACAGTCTTGTTTCTCGTTTAGGAAACTTAATAAATTAATAAAATGCCCATGTAGGCCATTCTTCATGCATGCTTGCAGTATCAATGTAAGAGATACGTTCATCATTCAGCATTTCTTCCCTCCTTGCTGACAGATTCTTTGCTCTTTAAACCCACAGGAAGGGAGGATTTTATCTGTGTTGTTTGTCCTATCATCTCTACTTTGTTAGAAGTATGGACAGTGAATCTGATCACTGTACTAAAAGCAGTTCATGCAGGGGACAACATACTGTAAATCCTCCACTGCTGTCTTTATTTGGGTCTTAACATGCCTGGGGAGGTACAAAATGGCTTGCTATATGAACACGAGGAAAATGTATTTATCCAAGCTAAAATAAAGAACTGTTAAGATAAAAAAAAGTTGTTTTCATTAGAGGACAAAGAAGCAAATCAAATATTTGACAATTTCTCTGGAAGAGAGTAAAAGCCCAAAATCTGACAGGAAAAGAGTGAAGCCTGCTGCTACGAATCGAAAAACTGTTGATTAGCCTCAACTCCACCTACACTGCAAAGTAGGGTATCAAAACTGTTCCCCATCCTCCCTAACTGAGACCCCAATTAACCCCACTTTAGTTCAGGACACAGTTTCCTCTTATAGCTAACTTGAACATGAAATATAGATTTGTATTGTAGACTTCACCTTTTGATCATGAAGAAAAGCAGCCTGTTCTAATTAGCAACATCCATCTTAAAGGGAGGACAACCTCCACCCAAACACAGGTTCAGCCCATTTCTTATTCTATTTATCATGTCGTGTTATCGCTTTCTTCTCTACTTTGTTATTCAGTGAAGCAGAGCTGAAATAAAAGTGAATCCTCTGTCGCTCTTCCAAATTCTGGTTTCGTTCACCTCTTCATTTCTGCCTCCACCTCACGTCCAATCCTGTCTTTAAATGGGAGGGAAGGAAGGACTTTTTTTCCCCCCCTCCTGGAGCTTTTAATCCAGGATCACATCACATCGGGGGGAAAAACATGGAGGAATGGAGGCACTTTGCAGAGCACCGCAGGGGGAAGGGCGGATGAGAGACTGAGGAGGTGAAAAGGTGGGAGGGAAGGTAAAGGGGACCTCATCAGCACATTGTTGGGGCTTAGAAAATGGGTGTGGAGCAGAAGGGAGAGGATGAACGACTGCAAAAAAGCAGGCGCTTTTTTGGCAGGCGCTTTTTTGCAGAGTATTTTTGCAGGTTTTCATTCAAATCAAAATGAAGGGGATCAAAGTCAGTGAAATTAGCTGGTGGCGATGGTGAGCAGTGTCCTTACCTTCTAAACGGTAGTGTTCATCACCAATCCCCTCTGCACATGCTTCAGCCATAGAGTCCTGGAGAGACAAAAAGAGAGAAACATATATCACTGTTTCAAGTCATATAAAGGAGACGCATCATATTTTTGTCACATAAAAACAAACTTCTTTAACGGTGCAAATCCACAGCACAGCTTTCCAACACAGAGTGACATGCCTGAATCAAAATTACAGCGTTTATATATCTATATATGAACAAAGTTTGACAACTGTGCGCTGAGCTTAAACAGCAGCGGAAAGTTTAAGAGGATGGTAATTGCAGGACTGAAACAAACTGAGCATAAGACTGGCAGTCAGAATTGAAAGTATGAAAGAGGCATCTAAATCGCTGCCGCCTGCCCTGCAGGGAATTCTGAGAAAGAGGGCTGGTAGTAGGGCTATTTCGGTGTCAGGCTATCGTTGCAGCAATACGTTCAGCGGCTTGTTTTTATCCCGGACTGTTTTCACCCGGGCCCCCTCTCCTGGCAGCTCAGTCTGTTAGTGCATACCACAGAGACTGGAGGGACATGTGATCCCCCGGGCTTCACTACGGAAAAGTCTGGCTCAGGTATCCATGTGGCATTACAGTCATCTGGCCGAAAAACCATTACTTACGGGCTGACAAACGCATAAACATGCACACGTTCGCATACACATAGTCCACACACACACACACACACACACACACAGACAGTCAAAGGCTCATACCTGGCATCATTTCAAAGTTTTCCATTGCACCCAAACTACCACAAAAAATCTAGATAAACTGCACCCAGACAAAACATGCTTACAGCAATCTTATCATAGGTGATGATTAACCTCAATATTTAATAATTAACTTCATAAATGCCTCCTTAAATATGAGTGTAGGCGCGTTGGTGTTAATTGTATACACGCTGGTGTGTTCACAGATGTGTGTGTGTGTGTGTGTGTGTGTGTGTGTGTGTGTGTGTGTGTGTGTGAAAGGGAAGGCTCTGACAGCGTGAGAGGGGATTTCTGTGTAATCCAGAGAGGTAGAAGGTCAGATGGTGTGATCCTACCCTCCTCAGACTAATGCCGGCCGGGCCGCAGCACTGTGGGTGGCCTCAGGAAGAGAATACAGCAAACCACAGGACTGACTGGCTCGCTGTCTCTCTGTCTGTCTGTCAGCCCGAAGCAGAGACTCGGGATAAACCTGTGTTTGGTCAACACACCCTTCCGATCTTCGGCAGTTTGGTGCTGAGCTGGTTTTAACGTGGGCTGCTCAGTAGTGGTGTGACGACAAGGACGACAAGTCAATCAATTTAACACTGTCACTTCTACTATAATATAAACTTTAAATCAACTATTTATTTTAGTGAAACTGGATTATAGTTTATGGTTAAAATGTTTTCTAAATTTTCCCTCTGATGTCCTCTGGCTGCTCTGCCTCAATTCTTGGTGATTTACACAGTTTCCTGACGGACAGTAAAGTAAACTGCTGCAAACTATAGCGACTGTTAGCTAATGTTAGCTCAGTTTGTTAGCCAGGACTGTGAGCTCAGAGCACCGGGGGAGTGGTAGTGTTTGTACATGCGTTCTGGACCACCAGGATAAAGAGGTTTTCAGGCCTGGGGCATGGATGTAACTGGGGTGTTGACAGAGAAAGTAAAAAAGCAAAAAGGAGAGAGTGACCGGAAACCTTGGACTGGCTTTTATTTGTAGGTGAGAGAGGCTTTAAGACAGATGTCACAGGACGACACAGACTTATATTACATAACTACTAGATAAAATTACTGAGTTTAAACTTGACATCTGTCCATAGACACACACACACATTTTCTCCAACTTAGGTCCTGCAGGATGGTTGACTGGTGTGTGTTGACCCATTCATATAGATGAGTATGACCCATGTTACTGTGTCAGTCTGAATGGGATATGAGACTGTGAGAACATCAACACTGGCCTCTGTTTCCACGCAGCCTCACAGAAAAATAAAATCACTCCACAAAAACATTCCTTTAATACCTCACACGCAAAGACACATACGTGCATGCACATACACACGCGCGGATATGGCATCTTGAATGTATTTCTGTTTTTTTGTTGAATGATCCAAAATTATTCAGGGGTTAACCGAGAACATGAGAATAAGGGGGAAGAGGAATGTGCTAATTGGTTGTTGTCTGTGGTGATGGATGAGAGCCGTATTATTAGTCCGCTAGGGTTACTCTGGGGTTTGCTCTGGTCACTGTATAAAGTATCCCATGCTTTTTTTCCCCACACACACACACACACACACACACACACACAAACACACACAGCTTTGCCCAGCTATCCTTTCTCAGGACACTCCATTGACTTCATTCATTGCGGAAAGCTTAACCCAAACCCTAACCCTAACCTTAACCTTACCTCAATTCCCACCTTACCCCTATCCCTAACCAGAACCTCAGAAATGATGTTTTGCCGTATTAGGTCTGGTCTTTGGTCCCCATGAGGACTATTGGTCCTGACAATGTCTGAGTTTATACCAGAAAAGGTCCCCAGTTGGTAACAAAAACCAGACACATACACACATTTCTTCCTCTTCCTCACATGTAAAGTCTCTGACCATTCAATAGGAATGGGTACACAAGGAAGCAAAAAAAGAGGAATTTACAAGCTCAATCGTGCCTTACAAGTGTCTCTTTCTTTGCCCTTCGACATGTCAATTATTACTTTTGACAGATCTTCTCACAACCTTAAAGTTGTATTGATGTCAGGTATCAAGTCTAAATCTGATGAATAAAGATAAATGTGAATAACTGCTTGAGATTCTACAGTGACAGTTCTGAAACAAAGGCTGCATCGATTTTCCCAAATAACTGCCTGATCTCAGATACTCGTACTCACAATCTGTTCTAACAGAGTCTCTAAAAAGGCCCTTCACACTGACCTGATGTGAAATATTGTAAAATGATCTTCAGTATACCAAACTGAAAGCAGCATAGAAGGCAAATTTGATTCTTACATACTTGAGAAGAAGTAACAGTTGTAGCATGTTAAAGCTGATGTGAGACAAGAAACTAAGTCAGTCCAGTTTGTTAAGCCACAGAGAATGACAGCTTGAACTCACTCCCTTCAGTTTGATTTGAAATGAAGGAGCTCAAAGTGGATTTGCCCAAAAATGCAACTCCGGTCATCCCCCTCCAAAGTGATTTCTTCACTAATGAGTAAAGACGAGGCTCAGCTGATGCAACATTTGCAAACAGTTAGTGAATCTGAAAACTGGGTCTCGTTAAATTCTAGCACTCACGGTATGCGTGCCCAGTGACCATGAAAACTATACGTATGTAAACGGTAACCACAAAAGAGCCATCAATCTCTCTTGGTCCAGCAATGAGTCAATGATGGGCTTCTCTTGAGACCTTTGCTAATTCAAGGGTCAGAGGTCACAGTGGGAGAGTGTTTGAGGCCAAAGGAGAAGCCACCCCTCCCTCCCACACACAGTGGCTCGAAAGCCTAAATAATGAAAATGTGAGGTGGTAAGGAGCTAATATTTGCAGTAGTGACATAAAATCAACAATATATGATTAAAATACACTGCTGATCAACACAGCTGTACATTGCAGTGTTTGTACATTTTGTTGCCGTTTGTCTCTGCAATCAAACTGTATAAAATGTATACTAAGGTGTCACTTCCACAGTCTCTGCAGGATTCGGTCAGAGGTGCTGACTTCAGGGCACAAACAAGCATCTTTCTACTGCTCTACTGCACATGGGACCAGCTAAAACAATTTTCCAGACATGATGTTAAATGTTCTGTGGAGACCAAAGCATAAAACATTCTGCTTTCAACAGCAGCCAGGTCCTTCAGAGCTTCTTCGGCACCTTTAGGACAAGGGATTGTGTGTCCCCTGTGTGTTTTAAAGTTGTTCAAGACCCTTCACAGAAAGTGATTTATTGCTGGACTGTAACATAGAACACAGTGTGCCTGCCCCATTACAACATCCCATCCACATCACTGGCCGGTCTGAAGGTCTGTTTGGTTTGGCATTTTGGTAAACCTCAGCACTTTAAGAATATGAATTTGGACATACCAAACACTTATATTTAAAACTAATAATATTCATTGAACAAATACCATATCAAGTCATTTCTTGAAGAATAGCGACCACTCGATTCCTCTCAGTATGTTGTCCTTACTAATGAAAATGTCAGCTCAGGAATGTTTATACACCATTGACATTGATAAAAGTCACTCGATTGATCAATGTCAACTATAGCAAAATCATAATCAATAATAGTTCAGCTAATCTCCTTTATAGTGCACAAATTACAATATGCGTAAAAAACATTAGACTAAAGTATGTATGTGTGTATGTATCCCAAAGATTACTTAGATTATAGATTACTAGAATACATTTAATACCAGTGACAAAAATGTAATATAATTCAGCATTGATGGAAAAGGGGTAGCCTTAACTTTACGTCTTTATAAGCACAGTCAGTCTCAGGCCACATTCTTAAGGAAATTAAATGAAAGTGCCACACTGCTATTAACACTTGCCATTTTCATCTTGGCACACAAGTAGAATATGACAGCCCTGAAAAGGCAGCTAAGCTCACAGACCTAAAAAGCTCCATCTTGTCAGGAGTTTGAATCATTACATTTTCTTTAAAATAGTGTGATAATGTTGATCGATCACACTGACCTTGACCCTGAGTTAATGTGGTGCAGGATATAGCTGAAAAAAAGCACTCTCCTTAGCTAGTTTACCCTAAATAAAATAAGGTGACAAAAAGTTTTTGTCATTGGATTTTGTATTTCAGGGTCTATATTGTACGGTGATGTTTTTGTCTCATTCCTCTGAATCGTGAGAGCGAGAGAGACAGAAAGTAAAGAAGACAGTGAGCGCATGCTGGCATGGAACCAATTTGGTGAGTTAAGACAGAAAGTTGCCTCCATCGTCATCTTTACTCTGGCTCTGCAGACATGGACCCACTGGGCCAATTTTTTTCCTGCTGTGAGTCTGTGTTTGAAAGCAAAAGGGTACATTAAAGTGCAAATAATATGTACTTGTATGTGATTGTGGGAAAGTCCCACAAGGCCTCTTGGTCTCTGCGCTGTCTGCCTTTGCGACCCACCACACAGGCTGACAATTTATGCGGCCGACGACAGCTCCCCCTGATCGCGCGCCAGGGCTCAGTGGAGGCAGGCCTCTAGAGCAATGGCAGCGCTACTGGCACTCCATCAAAACCCAGGAAAAATCTCATTAGGACTGCGGCTGGGTGTCTCCTGCTCTTTCCCCCACCCGTTGCAAGAAAACACCTTCAGGACTGCGACGTTTTGGAGCAGCGATGCTGACAAGAAGTGGAGAGCGACACACATGAAAGCCCATTTAGCCAAGTAGGAGAGACAGGCAGAGTGACAGAGACAAGGGTGAATGTGGGAATAGCAGCGGTGCTTCTCCAAGTACATGGGTGCTCCCTTCCCATGGGTCTTTCAACCAGGACATTCCTAAGGTCGCTGACACTCACATAAAAGCCACCCACCACTGGAGAGGGTGTAAAAGAGCATTACAGACACTGAGAAGTGATTATTTTCACTTCATCACAGCTACAGCATGTCCAATATCTGTACTTATACGTAGATTGATAGGTATAGTAGACTACAGGTAGCGTCATAAAATGCAGTGCAAGACATGCAATGCGTTTCTATCCTTGTACCAGGTATATTAAGACACACTTAACATGTCATCATGTCTCTGTACTTTATCCCATAAATGTAGTGCACTTGGCAAATAAAATGATTTTGACTGATTCCGCTGAGTCTGGATAGCAGCCATTAACTTAAGTTTATGAATTGCTAATGGTGAAAACAGCTGTACAGCATGGGAATTTTTCAAAAGCCGTAGCACACACACAGCCCTAATGTTAAAAACCAAGAAGTAAAACAACAAAAAACTCTTAGTTTTAGACCTGTAAATTAGCTTATAGGTGTAGTGTTACTCGCAGGAGATCTCAAGAGAGGAAATACCCATCCCCCTCCCCTCCACTAACCCAAAGAGTAAACTGAGATACACCGGAGGCACTTTCAAAAGGACCGAGCAGCACGGCTCTTGCAATGTGGAGCTGTGCCTATCCTGCAATGTGTGGAAAGTGTGGTGGTGGTGGTGCTGCTGCTGGAGAAATAACAATTACATTTCAAAAATGGACCACCAGTCATCACCAGACAGCAGTTTAAACCCGAGTCCAGTCTTTTTCAGTTCTTTATACTGGAGTGCTCCTCACCTTCCAGCAACGTTAAACAGCCTCATTCAAAGCCCCACGTAGCAGTAAAACACGACGCCCCGAGATGGAGCCAAGATAGAGAGTGTTGATGTGAGGTAGTGAAGCGCTGCACTGCCTCCGACTGAGGCATCAAAGGGGATCAGTTTTCACACATGAAATAAAGATCTCAGATAATCATATAGCATAGCAAAGCTGACACGAGACAGTGGAGGGAGGGGATATGGGGCCAATTTTCATCCAACACTTACAGACTGAGAGCCATGTCAAATTTATGTGTCTGCATATCTCTCTAGCCAAACACGATTAATGTGTTGGCTTATTTTATTTATCTTTTTTTTTTTTTACAAAGACGCTATCATGCTCACCATCGTACGATGTATTGAGGTAGTTTCTTGAATTTGCTCCAGCCGAACATATGCTTGCGTCTTTTACAATGTCACAGCTTTACAACGGACTGAACAAATGCATAAAACTGATCTCATGAGCAGTCCGCAATGCCAAGAGGAAGTCATATCTGCTATGTTTTACAGCACAATTTTATGCCTTTGATAAGAAACTCAATGCCTTTCCAGAGGTCACAGACTGTAAATCTTTTGATGTTGAGCCCTTCACATGCACCATTACCAAAACATAAGCTATCTGGTGGATGCTTTTAATCAGAAGCAGCTTACAGTGCTTACAGTTTTATTTTCCAGTACAAATATCATTTAGCTGAACAGCATTATTCACAAGTTATGCAACAAAACATTCATAATTTAGGGGTTTCATCAGATGGGAAAGTTGTATAAATATCATTGGGTGATTACAACACCCAACTTTAAAACCACACGAAGGCCCCAAATGACCACTAAAGCTTTCTCTTCTGTGTCACAAACACTTTGTTTGCCTTGATTATTCACTATCTCCAGAGAAAAAGCAATACTTGAGTTGAGCGGCCAGCAAACTGGATAAATAATTGGACAAGCAAGTCCTTTAACTCTGCCGACTCGAAGGGGGCTAACGTGTAATTAGACGTCTCAGAGGGAGCGTCAAAGACAGACACCTTCTCTCCAGACGCTGCGGCCCCATTCCTGACACCCCTCAGTCACGGCACACCCACTTCTCTTCCTGCACCCCAGGAAGGAAATTATAGCCATGGAGTTGGGATCCATCACCAGGCAGGTTGGAGGAAGCTGCTCTATGATTAAAGTGTGCATGGTCAGCAACACCAAGACTGGAGGGGTTTGAGGAGGCAGCACATGCCAGAGGGCTTACCGTGTTAGCTCTAGTTCACGACACAGGTCATGCAGAGATTCTCCACACACACACACACACACACACACATACACAGACCAGAGGTAGTGAGTTGGAAGAAAAGGCCCTGCATATAGAGGCGGTGCGGTTAAGTAGAGTTTTGCTTTGTGTACTATATGTTAAGTCAAATTATACTGTACGTCTGTGTAAATTAACTCTCTGACATTGCTGGATAAGAGGCTGTAAAAACACGTGTCTGTACGGCGTGTGAGCATGTGTGAGTGTGTGTACATTCACATGTGAATTTTTGTGCACGTGTCGTTTGCTCTCTGAATTTATTTGTATTTTTTTGATTTAGAGGACCCACAAGGGCTTGATTGGAAGCTTTCCTTTTGTAGAGCGATAGCGCACAGGCACCACTCATTTCTCCACGTCAGATTTACATTGCAAACACTGCTGGTCACATTACCTCACCCACATCAAAGGCTGCCTCCTGAAAGGCTCAGTGGAATATTAGCAGAGATTTACAGCCCTCATCTCTACGCTTCAGAAACATGCTGATCTGAAGTAATCTCCCTCCCCCTCTCCCTTTTTGTGTTTCATGTGTGAAGTTGGCCAACACTTTAATGACCCATTTACAAAACTTTTACACCTGCAAAGATAAGCTTTTACAACTCAGCCAGGCCCTCAGGCACTAAACCCTACCTGTTACTCAAGGTGACAGCTTTTATTAGCTTTTGAAAAAAATATAGAACCGCAGCAATTAACATTTATCACACTGTTTATCAAAGCTTTATCTAACCGGAGAGGGGGAGAGGGAGAGGATACAAGGTGTCCAGATCAAGAGTCTAACTGCATGATCATTTACCCCTCCAGCAATTTAGAGACACCAAATTCTGAGAGTGTTTTTATTTTCTCCAATGAGTGTAACACAACATCAGTCACAAATGTTCCCTTACTTTCTCTTGAATTTGTAAAAATTGAAAAGGCACAAAACTGTGAGTGGCAGCAATCAGCAATAGTTTGCAAGCTCTGTAGCTGTGCACACTACTGTTATCATCAGGCTAAGTGAGACCAATGGTACTACTGTTACTACAAGTTAATTATTGACATTTTGAGACAATGCTCACAAAAAGGCGCACGCTATGCATTAAGGTAACATGTGAGCGCACGGCATTAGCAAAGCCACTTCTGTTTTTATCCTCAAGTTTCCTTGGGAGTCCGAGAGTTAACGGTGGAATCTGAACTAGAGGTGAATCCTTAAAGCACATTCTCCACCAGCCAACGAAGTCCACTTTGAGACCTTGCATTCCCAAGAGCATGGTTTGGACGGGAATGGAGACAGCCTGTCGCTTGGCCTTGATTTACAGGTGGTCTCCGCCTGCCAAGAGTAACAAATCACAACATTATGGCCCTCTGAATTCAGAGTAAAGCTCAGTTACAAAGAATGAGAAAAAGAGAAGAGAGGGAGTCTTATGCAAAATGGCACACCTCATCTCCAAAAGCGTGTGCGGTTAGTACAGCAATAGGATATCTCACCCTTCATGAAGGGAATTAGTTTGCTCTGGAACCTTTAACTTCCTTGGCAAAAGGGGCAGAGCAGTTGCGCTAAGGTGACGTGGGCTTACAGACTGTGTCAATCATTACTGCAAAAATAGGATGGATTATACATTTAAGACAACTGGTTGGCAACATGCCTGCTTCTATGCACGTCGTGTTAAGCAGTGAGTGTGCTACACTGTGTCTAGAGGGTTTTAGTAATTAGTCAAAGCTCTCTTTGAGGAGAGACAGTCCTTCAGTCGTCTGGGTGGCTTCAGACGCCAGTCTCAAGTGCTGCAAAGTGTGGGTGGAACAAGGTTTTAGCTAGGAAGTCTACCTTGAGGGCAGCAAGAAAGTGACAGCCACTTCAACCTTTAACCACAGCCAAATGAAAAGAAACACTTGTGTAACTTGTCATGTCAGCAGCTACAGCCCGAGGATCTCACTCTAAAATAGTACATAGACAATTGGTCCTTGATGTTTCCACAATATTCAATTGTCTTTAAAAATGTCGTTCAGGTCACCTGTACGTTACCTTAGAGAAGACAGTGGGCTTAGACAAGCGTCCATACGCTGAAATGCATGACATAGATAATGGTTTTAACTCATAATACTATCTGAGCAACTGAGACGGTTTTGTCAGGCTCGCACTCTGAGTGCAATTGTGTAGTCTGGATGCAATCCAGCCGCTACACACAGTGCAACAGAAGAAAACTATAATGAGGAGATGTCATAAGTGCTAATCCTTATAATCAGATCTCTACAATTCTTCAAAATGACAGTTGTCAGTAACGTCTATAACTACCGGCCCATCTTATTTAATTCAAAGACAGCTGCTAAACCACTGCAATCAACAGCGGAGCTCCATGTGGTAGGTGGCACTTATGAAAACCTCTGACGTGTGCATGTTGACCAGATGGAACTGACCTCAACACCAAGGTGGCCGTTCTTGCTCTCTGCCTATGCACACATACAGTATGAGTCCATAGACTAACACACACACACACACACACACACACACACACAGTCTTACACACAGACACACGCACAGCATGTTTGGAGCAGACATCCTGCCAGCCACAAGCCACTACCTCTAAACATCCCTCACATCTGACCTTTTAACTGTGGACCTAAAATCTCTGTAATTACAGAGAGTGTTTCAACTTTGCAAGTAAACATAGCAGCAGAAATAGACACTTCAACTACTATATACAAGTGTGCTGGTGCCAGTTGCAGGTTTCTATTCATAGCTGACTGGAATTAGTGGCTTGTGTCACTGCTCACCATAATGAACTTGCAGTGGAGTGGCTTACTCAGTTGCAAGCGGCTACCAAATTTTACTACCGATGCAAAAATGAATGAACAGAATTCAGTCAACATGCACATCTATTCATTTCACAGCTCCACTGTATGTGCCTTCAATATATGCAAATGAATTAAAACAAATGTACAAAATTAAGTCTTATTTATCCAAGTCTTATGTCACAGCAGTCCCCTAAAGACTTTAAAACTCTTTGGGTGCCTTTTTTTCCCCAAACATGAGCAAGAAAGTAGGTTGGGGAGTGGTGGGTTTGATGGACAGGGCAAATGGCCCTTTGGGGAGCACAGGGTTGGCTTGCTTCATTGAGAGTCTACAGGGTGAGGTCCTCTTTAGGTTGTGGCACCTGTGGAGCATAAACACACCGGGGAAGGACAGCTTTCCTTTCAGCAGGGCCGCTCCTCTGTTTAGCTTTCCTTCCACCAAAAACATCCCCTAACAGACAATCCAGACCTCCTCCATCCCTGGCGCCACAGGAAGAGCTGAAGAGCCCTGGAACCTCTGTCTGTGGGAGGCACAATGCTCTCCCAACTCTGTTTACCCAAATCCACTTCCTCCATTCCCTCTACCTCAGGTGGCCTTAGGACCCTGGTCACAAAAGCTCTCATACGTAAGGAGGATAAATACAACAGCAGGATCGTGGAAGCTGTGGAGTCCATCACTGGTGTTTCCCTACGAACAGTTTGCAAGAAAAACAAGTGGAAGGGAATCACGCTGGGACTCTACGTCTGTTAGCAGTGATAAATGGATTCACATATTAGGGTAAACAAATGGATAATGCGTGTATGTATATCTGTGAGTGCCTGTGTGCTTCATGGCACGGAAGTGAGCGTGCACGGTACTGTGCATGTACGCACTCTCATGAGAGCACGATAGCTGCTTTATGCAGATGTTCAAGTCGTCCTATTTGAGCGTCACTTTGAGAGCTCAGTCAAATTATTCAGCGCTTGCTGCACGGGCCAGAGCGCAACCCGCAGGGGAACCTGATAAACAAACAAGAGAGAATTATTCAGGGTTTAAACACTTAAACACCCACTTCAGCAGGGCCTTTTAAGTGGGTGATTAAAATGGGCACTGAGCTTCCACAGAAAGCTCAAGAGGAGCTCAGCGCCACCACAGGAGCCCGAGTCACCTAGAGCTTCTCCTATACCTGCACACGTACACACACACACATGCCTGTCAATCCCAAACCTACAACACACACTTTGAGAGAACACACTATTTGTTACTTTGCTACTTTCAAAAAGGTCTTAAGTCTATAGTTAAGTACAAACTGATAGGTGTAACTAATAACGTTATTTGCTGCATTCCATGTTAGGTGAGCTCGGTCCAGGGTCCTGGTATTTTGTATGCTGGCTCACTGGGACACTTAATGGACCTGAGCCTTTATTAATGTTACCAGATACACCTGTGCTACAAGTCAAAATGCCAAAAGTGAATTTAAGCTTATTTTTGCACTTGGATGGTGGGGTTTTGTCATTTTTTTTACATGTACTAATGCAGTGAAAGAACTTCTCTTCAACGTAATTTGCTGTAATAAAAACAACATAGATTGATGACAATGCACTTGAAATACTGCCTTTCATTAAAACAATCTATCAAAGCAATTAAACAAAATGTACATGCACAGTTGCAGAAGTCTTTGATCTGCCATATTGGCTGCATGAAGCTAGCCATTATCTATCAGCTAAAATTATTCAACAATTAACTGCTCTGCTTTCTAACTTAATACTTCAAGTCAAGTCACATACATACACAAACGGTTCAAGCAAAGATGATCTGCTCAGTGTATCACACTATTCATACTATTTACTCACATGCATATCAATTGCAAGCCATTTCAATATCCAGTTCTACGGTCCAGTTTTTAAAACAAAGGGAAACTAAATGGCCGAACATCCTTAAAAAAAAAAAAAATTTCTTAGAACTGTAAAATAAATGCCACTCTCAAGTGTGGAACAAAAGCCTCCAGCCTAAATGTAACTGTGAAAAGGTGGTGAGAGACACTTTGATCAACAGCTATCCGTCGCTTCAAACTGAGCATATATTTGGGGAAACAAAGCACAATCTCAGCTGCTAATCCCCTGAGATTTAGAGCACATTCCCCCAGAAGCCTTTGATCTCTGGAGTGCATCCGTACAGCTGACTCCAGACATACTGCACGCTCACGCTCACACGCACAAACAGATTTGCACATAGTACATGAGCACCATTTCTCTCATACCATTAAGATGCCAGATAAAGGTTTTTATACCTAATGACACCTACCAGTGACAGCTGACCGTGGTTTTTGCATTGCGTTTGTTGATAGAAATCAGAAAATGGTATGTGCTGTCCTATGGCCATTGTGAAATACACAGAGAGATGAGATGCTTTAGCACAAAAAAAGGAGAAAAGTGGATAAACCTGATCAAAAGTCTACATGCCACTGGAGCTTTACCTTACTCTAAACTATTATCATTCTTTCACAGAAATCCTTTCCAGAAGGCGCCATTCACACAGCCGAGAGTTATCCGCTCTGCTTTGTCACACAGGACAAACTCCTCTAGCTATTAGTAATCTATGTGACATACGATGCCGGATGTGACATTAAAGCCACCTGCGTGTCCTCGAACTTCCCAGTCCCCCAGCTAAGTTGACGTCAGCCCAAGACTTCCATCCTATCTTCTCATGGGAAAATTCAAAACAAAAATCACAGAGCCCCTCTATGGCCAGGTGCTACCCCTCCTCCCCAAAGGCTAAGGCTTTTCTTCTCTTTAGAGTGTGGCTCCAAACTTTTCTTCCAGCCTCTTCAAAGAGCAACAACAGGCCCTCGGTCCCTTGGGAGCACAGAGGGGGTAGAGCCCGGTGGGAGAGGGGCATACGTCACACAGCACGCACAAGAGGCCAGCCGGTGGGAAAAGAAAACGCACAGGGAGAGGACAGAAAGAAGGAGAGAAAGAGGAAGAGGAGTCTGCATTTGAAAGGTGCTTTCAGCTTCTAGACAAGGGCCCTCGCTTTGTGAGAACGACAAGGAGAGAAAAAGCACAACAGCAGAAGCAAAAGACGAAGGGGGCGCAAAACCTGCCATGTCTTTTATCAGACTTGGAGGCTGAGGGAATGCGTTTAAAAGCTTTAGGCCTACTTCCAAAAAAAAAAAAACCTTTATACTTAAAAAAAAAAAAAAAAAAAAAAGAAAATCAAAGCGCTGGCAACCAACTGTGAGACAAGGGGGTTACGGGCAGAAGTTTCACTGTGATTCACTTTTGAGATGCATTCTGTCGTCAGATGTACCTTAGCTTTTTGTCTACGACTCCACACAAGTTGATGGAAATTCATTGTGAAAAAAAAAAACTTATACAATTGCGAGAGCAGTGGCTTGGGAAGACTGCTACAGAGAGGGTAGGGCTTCTTGGGGGGGGAAGAGGAGCCATCAGTGTCACTACAACACCTCCCTGCATGGCCCGCTTCAAATTCAGTCTCATTTCATCAGCCACAACCAACACAGGGCCACAGGGTAAACTCAAGAAACAGATGGAGACTAAGCGGGGAGAACTAGGAGAGGGGGAGGGGGATTTTAAGAATAGACAGGGGGTTACTTTGTGAGGAATAACCATGAAAATAGATTATTTTTAAATGTGATGGGACTTTTCTTTCATCTGATGCCAAGAAAAACAACCTAATAAACTAACCAACAGAAATTTGAACTTCCAAGTCATAAGTTGTGGAAACCTTCCACCCTATTAATATCTATGTCAGCAACATAATTCTGCAGGGTGCGCATAACATATCAAATTTGTGGGTAGGTGTAGACACGATGCGGTACACAGGGGAGAAAGTGTGCCAAGGCTCACATGACCTGGACCTCATGTGTTGAGTCCAGCAGATCCACCTGCCCACACCACTCACTCACTCACTCACTCACTGTCTGTGAAACAAATGCTGCATCTGACTGCAGAACTCATGAATGGGTGTAGAGTCTGCATGGAAACATCATTAAGCCTTCAAGTGCATCTTTACGTCTCAGTCTTTCTGTGCACACTTCAACCACAATTTCAAATTTACAACCATTGATGAAGACAAACTGCTAATGTGTGCAGCTCTTCAGAACAAAAACTGGCATTGTTCCTACCGGGAATATGGTTTGGAAAAGATCAGATCAAAAGAATTCCAAGCGTGGACTCCCTACTGTTGACACCCGACCCACATTCTCCTGGACCCTGCTTCAGCTGGGAGGGGGGAGCCCAAAGAACAGCGGCTATAAATAACTGTCTCACCAGGTATTCTTTACAATATAGACAGCTTTTAAAGCTAAGTGAGTTTCATCCACATTCTCTCACCTAAGAGGTTAGCTTCTGTTTTTGTCTGAAAGCACAGCAGGGTCGAGCTTTTAAACGTCTTCTCACAGAGCGTTTAGACATCTAATACAGTTAAAGCGTGTCACAGAGGGATGCAGATTCATTTTGAACAATTATTCATAATTCAAGATTATTTTTAGACTATAGCCTTGAAGTAAAAATGACGTTAATTTATAAATGAAAATCTATAAATGTTTCGGACCTCGTAACATTTGTGTGTCGTCTCTTTAAACAGCAAATAAAACATTTGCTTGCAATGTTCTCAGACACACAAATGATGAAATCATAACGTTTAGCATAGTGCTTCTTGCTGCGTTCCAGTCAAATTCAGAGGTCGGAATTTCCCACTTGAAATTTCCAACTTTCGACCTCCGAGCGCTCCAGGTGCACAACGCCAAAAAAATAAAACATGGCTGACCGTGACAAACTGATGTTTCTTTGGCAAGTGTACACACAATTGAACTCTCAGCAGTGCAGCCTTGCATATAAATGAAACAGAGGAGGAAAAACGATGCATGAGGTAACGCCATTGTACATTTTATTTTATGGCATTTTTATACATGGAAACGTATCTTAATATTCCATTCACTAGCCTAATACAAATACCCTAGTCTACAAATACACCCTAACCGCCACCCCTATTGATTGACAACTGCTTCTTCTTGAAGTCGAGGTAGAAGGATTTGCCCAGAGTTTACAAGTAGGAACTCCGACTTTGAGTGGCATTCCATTGTACTTTTTCTAGGAGGTCGTAAATTTCGAGTTCCCAGTTGTCTGGAATGCAGCATTACACTACACATGACAAATGTAAAACATACCAATATAAAGTTTGATCTTTTGTAGGATTTGTAGGAAACATGCTGACAGCTAACGGACCAACGGTACTGAAGCGCACATCTTGTAAAATGTCAAGAACATTTATTTAAGGTGCAGAGAAAATGTGCGTGGATACAGAAACATAGAAAGTCTCTCCTTAGCAGTGCAGATGATAAGCACGCTGGCAATTTAACCATTATATCAACCATTTAGGCAGCTTGCGTGAGAACTGACAATATTATTATTTTACAACTCAACGCTACGCCTGCACTAGTGGTGCCACTGTGAATGATGAGAGGGAAAAATGGCTACCAAATCCAGAAATCTGTGTCGACATGTGAAAAGCTCCACGTGTGAACAAGGATTTTCTACCATTATGCATATCATGACTTCCTAAATCTGTAGAAATTGTGGAAAGTTATATGACACAAACAAATGGTTTAAACTTAGAGGTCCAGTGTGTAGGACATCACAGTTACATCACCGTCCTCTTCCAAACCTGTACGAGAAACTACATTGGCCATGAAACTTGTAAAAAATGTGAAAGACCCTATCTTGAGCCAACTGAGCCAGTTGTTTGTTCATTCTGGGCTACTGGAGAAACATGGCAGTGCAAACACTGACAGTATGATTAGTTGACGGACCTTCCAGGTCTGTGAAGTGAAGCCGACACAGAAGAGTCCATGACCAAAAGGGGCCAGTACCTCTCTCATCACTAACTCACCATGCTACACCATAGCTGGCTTCAAAAACACACAGCTGTAAACGACAAAACAGTGGACTTTAAACCTGACTTTAGTAGGGATCAGTAGATATTTTAGTTGCCTAAAACTTCCCCAAGTCTTAAGTTTGCTTTCCGTGCTAGTCTGCCGATAAATCCTCATACAGACAGCTCATTTTTCAAGAATTCTGATTCACGTGCAATTGTGTTTTGCTTGCATGGTAATCAGTTTAAATTTAAATATAACATGACCTGTACACCAGAACTGCTGCGTGCAGTAAATGCCAGAGTTGTACTGTCATAAAAAGCGGGGGGAAAGTAAGCAGCTACATGCCCAAAACGGCAAGCTTCTTAAGGACCTGTCAAGTATTTTAAGAGGAAAATCATGCCACACAACATCACAACAGAATATTTAATGTAGGTGCTCTAATGTGTTGAATTCCAAGAGATCCTGCACTTAATAGATAGATGGATTTCAGCTCAAAGTGTCTGGATCGTGGGTGGAGAAACTGATTTTCCTTTTGTCTTTTCTTGGGCTCAAATTCCTCAAACATGCTGCCTTTTGAGGAAGGCATCGCTAACCAAAGAGGCTTAAAGCTCCTCTGAAGCAATTCCAAAGGATTTCCTCACTTGACAACAACAGCACAGTGTTTACGGCAATTCCAAAATACAAAAACAAGCATGACCTCCAACATTTTCATTTCCCCAGCCTTTACAATCCACCAGACTGTCAATGCTTTCAACTCAGGCTTGATCTGTTGTTACCTTTAAAGAAAAACCCTCAGATCTGTGCATGGGATGATACCAACATTTGCGCCCTAGAGGAGTGGATGAGAGGTCTACAAAAGGAGCGTTAAAATCCATCAATTCATTTTGTCAGCGTGAAACAGAAAACAGCTAAACAAAAAGGCACAAAACGGAGGTGTTTGACTGTCTCAGCCGAGATGAAAAGTTTGTCCACGAGCAAAGTTTGAGTGCATCATAAGAGCAAGACTACCAAAAAGAGATAAACTACCAAATGTAGCCTCATGTAAGATGAAAAAGCATCAAAGTGCACAGTTGGCACACCTTATGTGAAATACGCACAAAGCACCGGGAGGACACCAGGCATTTCTACTCCACCATACATACGTGAACCTCGTGGACAGCGTCGTACTCACCCGTGCAGTCAAACCGCAGTTGTTCTTGTGGTGACAGTCCCGTTGCTCGAGGCGAGAGCTCGTGCAGTAGTATTTCTGCTTCACGAGCCAGTCGTCGATTCCCTTCCTCGCCAAACAGGCATTGACTACAAAACTGTCGCCTGGAAACAAATAATTTAATATTATTATTATTTATTATTATTAGCAGCTACAAACTATATCTTTTTTCGCACTACACTCATGTTTTCCAGAGGCGGTCCATCTTCAAAGAGTCGGACTGAGCTGAGCTGAGAGAGCTCACTCTAAAAAAACTGACTAAAAAATATATACGACACTTTATTAGGATAAGAAAATAAGCGCGCTTACCTTCTGGACTCTCCCTCGGTTTACAAATAGCGGCTTTGAGAGAAAGAAAGTCAGAAGACAATGAATACTGTTACTCGAAAGTCTCACAGAAGAAGAAGAAGAAGCTGTGATTTCTCTCAGGAATAAGAAAACCTTACCATGTTTCGAGTGCAGTTTACCCATTTCTATGCATCGAGTTGGAGTTGAAAACCATCAGAAGAATATAATCCAAAGAAAGAAAGAAAAAAAGAAAACAGGCTTTTCGATATCCAGACAGAGGAGCGTCCGTAGAGACCGAGAGCAGACTGCGCTCAGTACAGGACCGTACGACTGGAGAGCCAAACGAGCCTTTGATCCGGAGCGCCGCCGCTGACAACACACACAGGACGACGACAACTTCCTGTCCAAACTTTCAGAATAAAACACTTAACGGCTGAGACACGTTGGCTTCACAAGTATAGAAATAGTAATAATTAATATGTCCATTATGCTATTACTAAACCAAATCATTTTCGGAGCGTATTGCCTGTTACAATTTTCACAATTGCGCATTTTAATTTCCTGTAAATCTTAGATAGCTGTAGTTAAACTAAGCCCACTTTGTGTCAATGATGTAGCCTATTTTAATTTATGTTTTATTGTGAAAGTAAATGGAGCACGACTTCCGGTCTTCACTAAGCTAACTTTTTTTGCATGACGGAGCTCACTCAGCTTTCCTCCCTCTTTTCTCTCTTCAAAGCGCACAAGACGCGTCAAGAAAAGCTGCTTTCCAGACACCGGGGGATCAGGATAACTTCACCTCAGACTGTAAACAAGAGCATTTAAACGCACTGACAGTGTCAGTGCTTGCCAAACAAAACAAAAAAAAAGGTGTGGGGACTCCCACGTGTACATTCAGGGGTCCCTGAACAGTAGCAGGTTAATTGGGACCAAACCGCCTCAGCTCAAATGAGTCCAAGTCACACAATGTAGTTTGTAACATCTTATTTGAGTGCAAATAAAATAAGCAAAATGCCACAGGGACTTAGTAGGGACTGTAAGTTCTTGTTAAAGTTTCAGTGAAGCAAGATGTGATGAATCCTCTATGACTGAATTACATCACGAAGCAATACACCTTTATAGACATTGCAAGCAGCAATCCAATGACTGTTTGGATCCCCTCTTGACCTATAACGCTGTTCATTTTACTGACAAACCTTCACAGGGGCAAAATCATATCACATTGGGTTCTGTGGTCAGCATCCGTGTGTCTGTTTGGGGTCTTTGACATGAAAATAAGGTTTAGAAATCACAGTCTTATTGGACTGAGGCAGCAGATGAAAGCGGGCTAAGATTCTTTTGAAGTCTTCAATAACAGACAGAAGCCACTGTGCCACATGTCATGCCAGGCTCAGTGTGACAGCATAGGCTAATAAACATACACACATCCTACATGCATGATCTTGTCAGTAAAGCAATGATGAAGTTAAAGTTAGATAAAATAGTTATCAATGCATACTACAAAAATACATGCATGCATTTTTTCTGACTGTTGAATGATCCCAGATCAGCAACATTGTCCTTTTTCACAGAAATGCAGTAAAAACTATCAAAAAGAAAATTCATTCTATGATTTGGAAAAGAAATGTTCATATAAAAAAGATATTTCTGAGATGAAAACGAAAGAAAACAGAGATCTGTGATCTGTAATACAATATTTATCTTCACTGGTTTGAAATGGGAGACACATTTTGCAGATTCATAATGTGAGTCCTTGATTGTTTACACCCACAGAACCTCTGTTTCACACTAGTGTTATATATAAAAATCAAATATAGCGTACAGTGCTTTTACCTAGTGCTGCAGAATTTTTAAGGTTTTTGCTTAATTAATCCAATTAATCACCCAAGAATAAAAGAAGTGCCCTTGATGTACAGTAGGTTTTATTCGCAATAGTTTTAAATACATTTGCGTAGCCCAGATTTTTCATCAAAAAGCTTTTCTGAGAGTTGTCATCTGGTGTGAAAGGTAGTGCTTTTTGTGTTATCAATCAAGTAAAAAACACACTGTGTCTTTCAAATGCTGGATGTCTATTTTTAGAGCAGAACTCTTCACTTTCCATTTCTGTGTCATGGTGTATTTTTTTTCTTTTAAGTCTAAAAAAAGCAGATTAAAATCTTAGAGGAGGCTTTGTTCAATTTCAGGACATAATCTTGAAACTAAACATCTGTAAAAGCAAACGAACTTGTTGGAAGTGCTGCTCAAATGTCAAAATGTATCACCATTTTAGTAGATGGCTTCCACATGTTTGGGTGCTATGACCTCTAAATGATCATTCCGGCTTCAGACTGTGTTTAAGTTTAGATGTGTGGTTTTCCCTACCTGTATATATATATATATATATATATATATATATATATATACACACCTCCAGCACATATGTCTTGGTCTATCTAGTCCATCTACCATGTGCAACTTAAGGAATTTGCCATGTTGGCATCACAAACAAACAGCAGTTAAACCTGCATTAAAAGTCACAGCTCTTTCCAACAGTTTTCTTCACTATCAGCAAATCTCTACCCGCATCAGAAACTCGTAAGAGAACACACATGTAGCCACAGTTCTAGCGTCCCCCAAGTGGTGTCTTCATAGCAGCTGTAGCCCCAACATGCAGTTACATTTTTTAAGAGGCACACTCAGTTACAGAGCCTACGCACATACGCCTATGCATAGGCTATGTAACCCCTTAACACACAACTGTAAATTCATCTTGAGCCTTCATAGAGTTTAATACATCATCTACCTGCAGAAGAGGTCCTATAAATTCCTGCGCATAGTTCAGTAGCTAATAGCCAGAGGTGACATATGCAAATATAACTGAGTTGAGATGATTTCTGGGGAAGTCAAGATCAAAAATGTAATCAGGCCCCAATTTTCTGGGAAGGATTTTCACATCTTTAGGGATGTGACTATACACTGGACACATCTCTCTAATGGAGCCCTCCAGTTGCATTTCTACTAAACAGTGGTTTCCGCATCCTGACTCTATCATCACACGTTGTACCAAGAGGAATCAGGCTCCCCTTTGAACTAGTCTGCCACAGACACAGATGAGCTTGTTATTATAGCAACTCGCCTGAATTTGCTGGGAAAGAAGGCCTGTCCCTCTGACACACTTCCTGTCCTTTGAAGAGGCCAACGGAGAGATGGCTTTGCGGGCCCTATTTCCAAGCTTCGCCTTTGATGCCTGCTAGAGAGGAGGTGGTGGGGGTTTAAAGCCAGAGTTCCATCTCATGAACGTGAACCCCCAAACCTCCAATCAATCCCCATTATCGTGGGTTGCAGTTATTTTATCTTGGCACATCATCAAATCAGAGAATTAATGAAGTAGATATTTGGCTTTTATTGAGGCATTTGTCAAATCCATTGGATATGTGTCTGTTGTGTTTCTTCTTTTATGGTGGAAAAGCTTCATAGAACAAAAGCTAAATTCTTTAGGCACCTGCCTGATTGATGTAGGTATTTATTGACCTGGGGGAGCTCCTACCTTGGTGGCCAACTCTAGCTCATTCCACCATAAAACTCGGCATTCTCCCTGGAAACAGGCATAATAGGGGGCATTCAGACGGCCAGATTCAGGGGGATCTAATGGTTTGTCTGTGTTTATGTCCTTGTAACAATGTTAGGGGCCTGATGCCTGGAGAGCTCACCGGAGGGAATACTGCCTGGTGGTGAGGAGGGGGATGTGGAGCATATAGAGGGAGAGAAGAGCAGCTGCTGGGCGCTTAAAGCTCAAACATGTGACTGTTGCCTTTATCTTGAAGAACAAAAGGGCATAGATGTTGTAAAGGGCAGAAGACAATCGCGACTGAAGTACAGTGTTGATTCCTGCAGCGGTGGTGACTCAGCCCATTGTGCTGGCCCAGCGTGTGATGTGTCAGGCGAAGGGTCTGTAGGGACGGAAAGACAGCCTGGCATGCGTTTGCCATTCTGCATACTGGAGGAAATGGAAATAATCTGGATTGACAATATTCCTGGACACTTTTGTATGTTGTACACACATAAGATGCAGGAAGGGTGTGGTTTAAACACAATCTTCATATTATCATATATATCGTCATATTAGCACAAAAAATCATCAACATTAGAATTTTAAAAGATCTTACACCTAAGATTTGTCTTAATAAGAGATCTGAGCCCATAATTTACATTTGTGTGAACTAAGGGAATCCTTATTGTCCCACTTAAAAATTCCTTTTTAACTTAAAGCAGCATATAAAAGACTAAACCCTAAAAAAGGCCCTTAAGCCTACTGAGTCTGACGTTTCCTCTGCAAAACTAGTGTCTACATTAAAACTGAAGTGATGTGAGGTAAATAAACACACACTTGTGCAGACTTTTAGGCGCGCCGCTGAATGACTGGTAATTTTTCCAACGTCAAAAACTCTCCAAATTTAGGCCTGTATAATCAATACTTTCTGCTTCTGTACTTCTCTTTACTATCTGCACTCGGCACTGGCTGCTTTTTTGAAGCGGTGGGGGTGTAGCCCTATCCAGAACGAGGACACAATTAGTGTATTCAGCCGAAAACAGTGGGGTTCCCCCTTTGATGTGAGGATCAAATGAAGGAGCTGTGTGTTTTTGTCCAAAATGACAGGCTTGCCAGGTTTACTAATGGGTAGCTAATAGAAAGAGAGGTTTATGATGCTCATTAATTACACAGTCTGTCATGTGTTGGAAGGGTAGAATAGAGAAGATAGAGAAAAAGAAAAAGAGAGTGGGGTGCAGCAGAGGAAGCAGAGAGAAGAGAGTGGGGGTGGTGGTAAAAAAGAGGAATGGGTGTACTCTGAAAGGGGGGAAATAGGAAATGAGTAGAAGTGAAAGTGCAAGGGAAAGGAGAAGATCTCTTAAGCGATCCGCACAAAACCTGAGTTGATGGAAAGCGGGAGAGAAAAGAAGAAGAGAAAGAAAGGAACAGGAGGAGATAAAATAATCCTTTCCCAAGATAAGAGCAGCCACCAAGACAGGAGCTTCAAAGAGCAAGAGACACTCTCATGGGAACGTGCCATAAACCTTTTCCTCATCTTCAGAGGAAAATTCAGTCCCTGATCCAAACACGCCCAAGCTCTCAGCACCCACCACTCTGCAGGTGTCTGAGGCCCGGCGACTCCTGGGGTGGCGTGCACACTTCCAAGCAACGCCGCCTTTGAACTGCTTGGAACCATGTCGAGTGGCGATGGTGATCTGCACATAAGGTGCAAATGAGAATAGTTAATGAAGAGAGAAGAAAAAAATCAGAGCCTGTCACTCCCACCACAGGGAAGACTAGTGATCTCTGCTATCAGCTTCAACCAGCACAACTCCTATGAACCCTCTGTAGACGCAGTTTGTCATTTCAAGCTGAGCCACGAACAATGCCCTTGCAGACAGTAGCCTATCTTTTGTGACAGAGTAGAGGTGTGATTTGTGGGATGTTGCTAATGGATGGAACGGTGAGTTTAGGGTAAATGAGTCTGTCATGAACACTGAGCATGTCCAGTGACCTGTGAGAAACCAGGCTGCTCTTGTCCCCTTAGGGCCGGGCACCAGTGGGGCCACTCAGCCAGACAAGGTTTATTTAGCTAAGCTCTGAGTCTCCCACACATAGAGGCCCGCACTGCCATGGAATTCATTATCCTGGGCCGTTAACGGGCCGCTGGTGTTTTGAATAGTTTCAGCAGGCTTTGAAATTGCACTCTCTGCTTGGGTTCAATCGCAGAGGCCATGATCAAATTGCACTGAGTGTTATATCATCTTCAGGGCATTCGGCTTGAGACGAGAGGCTGAGGTCCACACAGGAAAACAATGGCAGGCTAATACCCAAATATTTAGCAGCACTTTCCACAGCGAAGAGGCCTGCTTCAGAATAACACGGCAATGGCTCGGCGCAGTGAGCCTCTGGGCTCTTGTTGCAGAAAGGCTTCCTGTCCACAAACCTGTGACCTTTCACCTACAGATCCACAGGAAAACAAGCAGGACAATATCTCTTTCTTTTGGGAGAATGGAAAATCAAAATACATACCTCTGCTGATAAAAGCCGAGCCATATCACCACCACAACGACAGTCATTTTCCTTTTTAGCTTCAGGTTGAGGATGTCACGAGTCATTAGATTTACTATAAAACAGGTAAAGGTTAGTCTTTTGTTGAGAAATGTTGAACACAGTCCTTATTAAATAAAAATATGTCATGAGATATAGAAGCACGGTCGAGGGCATCAAGGTCACCTATCCCACTACTGTGTCCTCCAATGCATCAGCCAATGCAGCCTAACTCTTTGCAGAAGTTATTCATGCTGCAGAAATATAGAGAATCGATTCTTTGTCCAGCATCTACACTTTGTTACTGGTGAAAAACTGCTGCGTAACTGGAACAAAATCTGAAATTTCCAGTTACTCTCAAAGGTGGAGCATTATGGCAGCTTCATTGCAACCTGCATGGAGGAAAACCGTGGGGTTTCTACAATTACTGGAACTGTCAAATAAGAGAGAGACTTTTACGCAACAGGCCAACAACATAGCTGTGAGAAAGACACTTTGGAAGCTCACACAGCCTGAAAATCTGTCAAGATAGATGGTTTTATACTCTCTTGTATATTTCACTATTTAAGACGTTCATCCCTGGGAGAATAGAGAATTTACTGTAAGATTGTCAGACACACAGTTATTCCTGCATGAATGAAAATAACATTGCACATTTCCCAACAAAGCCCAGAGTTACACAGAGAGGTGATCAGGCACATTTAAAGACTCATGCAGTCACTGATCTTGCTCAACAGAAAAATACATCATATGGTGCGCTTTCTGCTCCAAAGAGCATTTCACAACACACTGTTTTGACATTGTTCTTTTTATGTGTTTACTTAAAAAAATCTTGTAAAGCATATCATTTAACCAGACAAAAGCTACAGAGTGCTGTCAGCAGAAGCAGGCATGCCTCAAGCAGCATTGTAAAGCAAGTACTTAAAATAATTTTTCCACAACAATAAAACATTTTGGAGTTGGCTCATAGCCACCCCCACAGCCTTCTGCCTGTAGCTGCTTGGCAAGAAAGCATCGAGGACATTTCAGAAGAAAAAGCAATAAAAGCAACACTAATTCTTTACTGGCTGGTTTTCACCTCTATAAAATGTTTTGACTGTATGCTACAATGAACAAATAAATAATAAAGCATATTGATTCCTTTTATAGCACTATTTCTAGCACAAGCCAAATTAGTTTAAGTGCCAGCCTCAACACTTGAATATAGTCTGCCTGTACAGAACAAAGTTAGATGTCAAGTTTTCATCTCTAAGCAGGATTCTTTCTTTCAAAACAACTTTCACGGATTGATCATTTATGTGCTGTGGAAGAAGGAATGAAAAAGCAGCAGCAAGCCTCAGCTTTTTTCCTATTACATCCACTATATGGATCCTATGATTGCATTGGACAGCCCTGTGAACATGTATTACTCACAACATGATGCAGGACTATACTCACCAATTTGCTTGATGATTGGTATGATAACTCTACATCCATGCTAGCAGCTCTGTGAAGCAGTATAGCAGAGCTTTAAGCTAAATGCTAGTGCCAGCATGGCAACACGCACATAATGATGTTTACCACGTTCACCATCATAGTGTGGCATGATCACATGCTAATATTTGCTAATTACCTCTAAACACAAACTACAGTTGAGGATCATGGGAATGTCATATTATTTGCAAATGAGGCTGAAAATCAGTTTTGCTATCTGCTCTGATTTACAGTGTCAGGTCTGTTTGAGCCTGAAGTGGGTTGTGTTGCACCTGTAGCCACGCCCAACAGTGATGGTCGCAATGTGCTGCCCGCACCCTGGGGTACATTTTCTACATCATTACAGCAATGTGAGAATATGAAATCACTGGAAGGTGATAGCAATGTTACTCTCCAGTTGAATCCATGTTAAGGCAGCTGCTTATGCCTCTACAGATGTTCCTACATATAACTTTGCTTGTAGTGTTTATGTGTATGCTACGTTAGGGGTGTGGCCCTTGCTCCCGATTGCTTCCAGGTGATGAGGCGCGGCCACATTCGGCATCCCTTCCTGGACCTGGCAGTATGCTCTTGTTTTTCACTGTGGTACTTGTTCACTACCTGAGGACTGGGCTACGTATAGTTGATTTTGCTGATTGCACATCAGAGATATTTTTGTTTAGAAGCACTAGATGTACAGTAGGTGTGCTGTTTCTCCGTGTTTTTTGGTTTTTAGATAATGGTTTGATAGGGAGGGTTTTTCTTTCCTTTTTGATTTCATTTAGATAGTTAAAACTCGAAGTACTCTTTCAATTACATTTATTTCTTAGATTTGAACTGCATCTACTCGGCCTTTGTTTCCCTTTTAGTTTACTTCACCTCTTTTTGTTGTATTATTATTATTCCTGGCAATAAATGATTTTGTTTTACCAACTGGTTTTATGTTAGTTCCATTTCTGTACATGTGCTGGGTCGTAACACTCCAATATTCCCTTTTAGCTCTGTTTTTGGTCTCTACTAAATCCTGAGGGGAAAAATGGCTAAATGCTTCACTATGTTCAAGATGTAACTCTTTCTGTCCACTGTTTAGCAATGACGGGGGGCAGCAGGCAGCTGAAAACAGCTGCATCCAAAAATCAATGCTACTAGAGCGGAGAGAGTGAAACAAAGCAGTAAAACTGCGGGCCGGACAAGTTGAGATGAAACTCTCTATAAAGCTCCATAAAGCATCAGAAAAAATATTTACCTTTAATTGAATTATGTAATTGTGTTCTTCAATATCCTGTTGAGAGATGCATGAGTTGAGGCTTGTAGGGTTTACAGTGACATACATGGAGCGTGTCCTCCACTGAAGGAAACTGCTGCTTCCTCCAGGAGCTGATCAAACACTCTCCCACCAAACTCTTTATAACTCACCCCACAGATGTCTGCCTCCAAGGGTTTGCGTGCCTACTGCCTACTTTGCAACAATGGCAGATTTTCCATACAGAGTTGATGAAGCTAGCTGGACCTGACAGTGCACATGCCTTGCGAAGAAACTGTCCTCTTTTTCTACACAATGGTGACCAAGGTCAGCTGTTAGTCTTCAAATAGACCACCATCAAAGACGTTAAATTCTGCCTGTGTCAGTAAATGACCATCCACAAACTCCTTTCATCATGAGAGGGGGCAGTACCTCATTGCAGAGTAAAACCAATTCAAAGTGTAGGATTTAAACAAGTGCTCAATAATATTTCTCAAGTAGAGATACATCTATAGGTGAAAGTAGATGGCTAGAAAAGCAATCAAATAAAACAAATAAAAAAAGAAAATATTATTTTGTCAGAAATCACTAGCCATCCTAAATATTTCAGAATCTTCTCTAACATGAACAAACTGGTCCCTTTGGCATAAAAAGTCACGTTTTACATACATGGTGCCTGTAAGTGTACAATCATTAAGTATCGTAAAAGATGTTCAGTGCATTTGATGTGGCTGTGAGAGGGCCCTCGACTGAGAAGAGGGGGCAGTCATCCAGTGATGCGTTACGTGAGATGCTTTTCAAACAGTGGGTGAACTGACCCCTGAAGCCGGGTCACCGCACGATGCCCCAAAGTCCAGCGAGGCCCCACCCCTGCAAAAAAGGGGGCAGTTAGGTCTTCACAATAAGACAATTCATCTCTATAATGAAGTTGTGTTCCCAGAGAGAGAAAGACTGGCCGGATGGATGGCTAGTGGTCCAACGACTGGCTCTGAAGGTGGGGGTGAAGGTAAGGGGAGGGAGGTGGAGGCTCCATAAAGGCCAGTGATGTCACCCTGCTGGAGGTTGCGCCTTTTGTTGCCTACTAGCACAAGGAGAAAATTCGGAGTGGAATAGGAACTGGATCCTGTCACTTTTAGACATTGCAAGATAGGAAACATGAGAACATTTTTGTCTGAATTTCATGGCAAAATAATACAAACAGTAGAAAGTAAGGATATAAAGGGTTGTTAAAAGCTGTCAGACAGCTGAATAATGATCTGCTGTTAGCGATGCAGTGGGTTTGAGTAGGTGTCTGAAGAAGTGGATATGCTCTAAATGTATCCCCTAAATGTTTATAAAGTGGTCCATCCAGCAAAGGATAAACTGAAGCATGAAATACATTTGCAAATGTGTATAAAGAAGAAGACTTAAAATAAAGTTTTAGTGTTGCATTTAATTAGTTTTTCATCCTTGTAGTTAGTGAGATGGAGAAAAGGGCTAAAACCTCCATCCTGTTCCCTCCTGCTCTTTGTTATCACCTGTACTGTTTTAATCTTGAATTCTCCTTTACAGAATTGTTCTGTTTCTGTTGTCAGATATCTTAACAAGAGAAATTTGATTGCAGCTCATAAATACTATTTTGACCAGCAGACATTACTAGACAAAATAAAAATAAAATAAAACACAAGTTAGTGACAACAGCAATATTCAAGTACAGCCAAAAACATCTGTCACCACATCTAAATGAGCTGAAAATTTAAATTTATCCTTGAAAAACACAAAAATGTCGGCAAAACAACTCTTAACTAAATTATAAATGTGGCTGCTGAGGAACAGATGCTCTGCTCCTGAAACATTTCAAGTGGACGCTGAAAGCGTGACTGAGCCGGAGCGCAGCCGGATGCTGTGTACATTCTGCATAATACTCCGCAGCCCACAGTATTTTTGTGTTCCGCCTTTTTGCTCAGCGGGCGAGTACAGTTTGGCAGGCGATATGTGTGCTGACCGTTTGTGGTCTCTCCACTGTCTCAGTGGAGAGACAAGCTATCGTCATCATGCAGTGACAGACATTGAATTTTAGGAACACTGTAAATGTTGAATTCAATCAGATGATTACAGATCTTATACTTGATTATTTCACATTGAAATGAGTTTTCAAGTGTCAAACATCAGATTCTGATATAGATTAAAAATCTTTTCAAAAATAATTTTAAAAAATCTCATTTCAAAAATAAAATTGAAGGATTGTGAATCTTTGGCAAAGGTATGTGTATGTGCTCGCTGAGTGTTTTGCAGTTTTCAGATGTGTCATATTGGTTGATGGTGGTCTGTCTCCCTTTGCATGTCGGGAAACATCTGGAGAGCGTATGGATCACAGCATAATCTCTCGCTGCGAGATTCTCAATGTCAGTGACCTTCACAGTCACCTGTTAAAACATTGCGTGCGCCAGCTACTTGATACATACTCCTATTACCTCAGTGACTCCTATCAGTGCTGAGCATCAGTCTTTCATTGGCTCTGGTTTACACATTTTAAACACTTGGGTGGTTCCACTTGTGTTTAGCACGTAGCTTCATGGACTATGATTTGTGGATACAGAGAGGAAGTGGGATGGATATGTGTAGTCAAATGTGCAGTACTTATTTCAAACCTCTAATTCTACTCTTACTTAAGTATGCATTACACTATGTAATCTACTTTGCTACTTTTAAAATCACAACCTGCGTTATGTCCAAATTTTGCATCTGTTTTTTTGTAGCCAATCACCAGGGAGACACACGAGGCAGAAGCTGCCTGCGTCCTTTTGGAAGAGCGCCGGCTTGCAATCTGCAGCAATAGTTTTGGCATCTGTTCTATTTTTTCTACGCGCAACAAGCAAATCTGGCAAGAAAACATGCTGCGGGCTAATGAGAGCCACAAACTAAAAGCGCTGTAGCCTGCACAGGTTTGGAGAGGTAACCTCACTGACCAGAACAGCACAGGTAATTCAGGAACTACAGATAAGGAGAATCAGAGATCAAATTTAGACATATTAGGCCCTGGCCTGGCTGTTTGTTTGCAGTATGATTGTACCTTTATGACTATATGTGACAATTAAATTGAACTGTAACAAAAATACTAATGAGTACATGTGTTCTACGCAGGTTCAAAAACATTTTTAATAGCCTTTAACAGACAAACTTTTTATTATCTGTACTTTTATTTGGAAAACAAATTGCCTTTCTTTGACCCATTTATACTTATTATCATTTCTTAAAGAAATGTACTTTGTTGAAAGTAGATATTTTTTTTACCTGAATCACCCATTGACTGCCTGCTATTCATAAAGCATTAACGCTAATAAATGCTCTGTGAAGTTTTTGAGAAAAATGCTTTTACTAAGGTTTTTTTTTTTTTTTAACACCGGTAGTGTTGCTTGTAGTTTAGTAATATCTCTGCAAGGTGTAGCTCTTGTTTGAACTGAACCAGCTGACAAAGCTAGTGTTTAGACTAAAAGACTCAATTGATTACAATGCTGTTTGATAATGACATAAACTGGGAAGAATTTAAACTCAGTTTCACAAAACACCACAACATAACAACATATAATATAACATCACTTAGAACATGTTAATTAATAATAATAAGGTGTAAATAATGCAAATTATCTTAGCATAATCACCCATTCCACTCTGACACATTTCTATATGTATGTGTATATAAATAAAACATTTAAAAAGGACTGGCACTTAAGTTTGATTTACCCTTTGACCCCCTCAATGCAGATATTATATATATATATATATATATATATATATATATATATATATACAATTACCACATTTTTTCTAGCTAAGACGTTTCTTGATCTTAATGTTTCTGCAATCTTATTTATAATTACTAGTATGAAGCAAGCTAGAAGTTACTACAAACTTAGGGAGGACTTTGTATTATAAACTCAGTAATGGATTTACAAATGCCTGATGAAAGCCAGTCCTGGGAAGCAGCTAGTATCTGTCTATTTTTTCTAGCTCTGTTATACAATGAGAAAATGGCTACATATCAATCTAACTGTGACCACAGCGGACTCAAAAATGGCCCTCCATGGATCTGTGTTGTTTCTATTTTACTGTATTTGACTTTGATGCATGGCGACTGCTCGTGGACCTCTGACCTTAAAATGGTAGTGCAGCTTAATCCAAGATTAGACATGTTTGCTCAGTACAAAGTACAAATCTCCCTCCATCTATCAAAGCAGAAATGCTTTTGAAAAATTGAGAAATGGTTTAGGATAAATCTGTGAGGATAAAAAGATGTTGACGCTGAACCAAAAACAGCAACAAATATGTAAAAGGCCATTTGTGCCGTCTCATTTTTGATTACTCTGGATTTTATGGCATCCTATGCATTTGGCACAGGACAACCCCGAAGTTCAAATAGAAGTCAGTTGGACAGTCCAGTTTATTCTCACAAAAATCCAGTGGGAATGGGAGGACGAACAACATCACAGTCCCATTCTTTCTTCTGGGACTGCTGCCTATCCAGACCACTGGACCACCACAGATCTTACATTTTCACATCCACAATTCTGCCTCTGATAATATCGTCTAAGCCCTGCTGATGCCTTAATTTAAAGCAAAGTTTGGTCGGATGATCACACCCTGATCCACACCTTGCCAGACCCACTAGCGGTCAGCCCCGTCACCGGTTTGTTTTCTCGAGGTCTCAAGTTGTTCCTCTCAGTTTCATAACAGTTTGAAGTCTTTTCCGTGGAGGAGTTTGCGAGGCTGTAATTGGGAGCAGATGAGGAGGCCCCTGCATGCCTCCATGGTGATGTCAGCTATGGTGGAGGGAAAAGCATGGCGGGATGGGGATGGGAGGTGGAAGGAGGGGAGGGGGCATGCATGTGAGCCAAAAGGTCTGAGAGGAGGCCGACTCTCTGCAGGTCTACAGGTGGGGCGACTGGCAGAAACACCGCTGCAAAACACAGCCAAAGAGCTCACGCATATATCAAAGGTGGAGAAAACATCTTAAGGGAAAAGTTAATCGGAAAAAGGCTATTTTTCTCACAGATTAAAATGAATGCCTCGTTATCTGTTCCTGGAAATTGAAGAACAGGCGTCTTTGTAATACAACACATATTAATATGCTGCACAATGTTTTCACCATCCATTATCTAATCAAAGAGACTTGTGAGGCCATTTTTCATTTTAAGCATTAGTATGGCTGCTTTTTGTTGTGCTCTGCTTGTTGAGATTCTGTGATCTAAAATGTAAATTCGTTAAGCACTTTGCTCTTATCCTGGTACACACAAACTGTGCCCACCTAGTGCTGCCCTGACCCATTTCGCTGCATGCAGGACATTTGCATGAAAGGAATGAAACTCGATGCCAAAATAAACATCAATTAAAGCTGTCAAACACCACCAAAAACAGCTGCAGCTTTGAACAGCTCGACCAGCAGGCTTCAAAAGCAAGCCGTCTTTAAAGGACTGCCTCACATGTACGAAAGGCCAGGCTGGAATTAGCACGGCCTAGGTTAAAAACAGAAATTACCTTTGCTAATGAACTGAGGCATTACAGCTTACTGATTTCAGTAATATACCCCTTTTAAAAAGTATATATAAAGAATGGAGCCATAGAAATTAGTGTTACATAACTAATGGAATTAAAAACGCATGTGCAGTTTTTTGTGATGAGATCAGAGTCTAATATAGATGCATATTTGTTGTTAATTTAAAGGTCCAATGTGTAGGATTAAGGGGCAACTAGTGACCAACGAAATACCACCACCCTCCAAGCTTGTAGGAGAAACTACTAGGAAAACGCTCAATGGAGAGCCAGTGTTTGGTTTGTCTGTCCTGGGCTACTATAGAAACATGGTAGTGCAAAAAGTAGTCCCTCTCTCTTTCCCTCTCTCTAGATAAAGGACTTATTCTATGGCAAGCAAAAAACACAACCATTCTTATTTGATTATTGTTGTGGAGAAATTGCTGGAATCAATCGTCAATGGTGAGGTCAGGAATAAAGAAGTGTTCAGAAGCCTTTGATGTCTTATGCTGTAGTATTTATTGTCGCTTGATCAAGGAGAATTAGAGACACTCTCATAGTGCATCAGAAGTGCCTGAGTCAGTCTCACATTCTGCCGAACTCGTGCTGGTGGATAGACTTTAAACCCCAAGATAACACCACAAATACTATACGCCCCAAATGAGACAAAGAGAATGTTTTTACCAAGAACGGTGTTATCGTCAACATATTCTAGTCTGGAGACACAGATGTCTGTTTACGTCAACGGTCAGCTATCTATTATGTCTAAGCAGGCAGCAAGAGTCTCTTCGACCCTGGCCACCACAGTGTTTGAGATAGACTGGCACCTACTGTTCCCAGTCAAAGCCAAACAACTAGTACTGCCGAGGACCTCAAGGCCCACACGTGACCTCGTGTAACCTAAGGATAGAAAATTCCATAACAATTGGTGATAATAGACTGAAAATGTATGAAGATTATATTCCAATTCTGCAAATAGATCCTCCACTGGACCTTTAAAGTGGAGAAACATCTAAAAGAAAGACACAGTACAGTTGCAGAGTTAGAAGAAATACTGTAGCTACACTACAGCTAAAGGTGGTATTAATGGAGCAGACATGTCCCCAGGAGGAGCAGAAAGCAAACAAGTATTTGTTCCCCCCTGGTGATTTTGCTGAAAGCACAGGAAAAGCTGCAGTGATTTGTCAATACTGTTTTTTGTCTGATTTTAATCTATCATGGCTCCTCTCCTCTTGTCCATTTGCTCATACAGAGCTCCCATTGAATAACTGCCAGGCCTCATTGCTGCTTCAGTGCCAAGCAATTGTTGCCCAGCCTGGCTGGATTAGGTTGTTCCTGAGATCTCGCTTGTCTTCCATGAAGCTCACACTGTCAGTGAGAGAGGCAAGTGCTGGTGTTTTTATGAAAAGCAATGTCAAATGAAGAAAATTACTTGAAATCAGTTCTAAATCATAACAGTGATTAGATCAACAGCGGAGTAATGACAGCAACAAGAAAGAACACATTTTTATTTAAAAGTTAAACTAATTGTGTGCAGTCTAGTGTCCAGTGTGAGTACAGTCAGTGCTAGAGGCACAGCAGGACTAAACACAAAGTACAGCTGAGACTGGTATCATTAGTTTTGCAGGTCAAGTACTGGACAAATAAAAACATTGACCTGCTGGTGCTGCAAGATGAAAAGTGATGCAATCTCCAATTTACGCCAAATTTCATGACGATCCATTCAAAGGTTGTTGAGACATTTAACTCAAACCACAAATGTCAACCTCATGGTGGTGCTAGAGAAAAGGTGATCACCAGAGTCACCATGAATGTTTGTACAAAATATCTTGCCAATTTATCCAATAATTGTTGAGACACTTCAGTCTGGACCAAAGTGGATCTACCAACCAAACAATTGGTGTTACCATCTATAAAGCCAAGCAGTTAGGATGGCTAAAAAGCTAAATAAAACAAAGAATGATGGTAGACATTGCATTCCTTTTGCAAACTTTACATGCATGGACTGTACCCATCTGTCTTTTCTCCCAGTCTTGTACATTATGTCCCTGTATTGTTTGTGCTTTTATTTATCAGTATCTCTTCAAAATGAAAGTAGACTGTGTGCATTTGGCAGTAATTCCCCTTAGAAGTGTACAATAAAACATTTCTCACTCTGAAAGGTTTACACCATCACATACTGGAGGTGATATTGAGCACATTCATATTCCTAAAGACCAAAATAAACGTTGGATTCTTTGTTGTATTTCATATGAAAAGCAAAGCAAAGGAGGCCCCCAGACATTTCTCCAAACACTGAAAAGGTAAACACACTTTCACCTTGCTACACGCAGCGTAAAGCACCAGCCAAATTACCAAATTAACACTGCGTCAGTGGAACAACAGAAGAGAAGAAATAAAAGCTTCGCTCCACTTTGATCTGACGTCTTTGGGAGGAATCTTCTCAGCAAAATGTTAATCTACCCTCTACATTGCAGATTACCCCTACCCCCCTTCAAAATGTGACTGTTCTCAGATGGTCAAGGTAATTTTGACCCACTTAGGCTGCTTTGATCCGAAACCCCTTTTAACAGATCCTCCACACAAGAGCTCAAACTGATTTTGTCATTACAGACCACAGCCTCTCTGCAAAGATTCAGAGTCGAAGCTAAAGCTCTTCCAAGCTCCCAGAGTTGCTGACAGCCAGCAGAGTTGAAAGCGCTTTTTAATGCTGACGATCAGTGCGAGTGACTTGCTGCTAATGGGTTGCACTCCCACTTTTTTGAGCAGTGGGGGTGGGAGGTGGAGGAGGGGGGATGGTTCTTTATTTCCTTTCAAAAAATGATGAAGTTTGCAAATTATTTTATTTTTTGATTTGCTCTTGTGTTCCTCTGGCGTTTGCAGAGCCTTTACGTGGCGCTCCTTTTAAAGTCTCTCTTACTGTGATTCTGGCTGCTCTGTTGTGAGGCGGCGAATCGGCTTGGATTCGCAACGGTTCCCCACAGTAGCTGTGAAGTGACAGCAGCAAAGCACTGTCACAGCAGCGTCACAAAGGAACAGAAATGTGATTAAAGAATCAGATAACGAGACAGAAACACAAGAGGGTGTTGAGAGACGTGTTTGCGGACTCTTCAGAAGTGATCTCAAAGCCTCTTTACTTGGAGACCTGTTCCCTGTCAGCACTACTCTCTTCTCCAACTTTTTTTCAGGAATGTGTGAGCAGCACTCTGTCTGAGTTTACTTTACTTAGAAACCTGTTTTTGTGCCAGAAGAGCAAAAGCTTTACACTTCAAGTTCACACTGCAGATGCTGTATGTTGTCATCCCTCATTGTTGATGGATTGGCCACTTTTCCCACTTAGCTGATATCATTGAAGTACCTGTTTCAGCCTATGGACCCATTACACTTGCTGTGGAAACATTTCTGGCAATAAAGTGCTGCTTTGGCATTAGACTCTCTGCAGTATGGCAGAACTATAGTCAAATTCTTCACTCATCAGCTCCTAGAGCAAGGCGCTGCTCAACTGGTCTAAAATATGTACATCACAATGATATTGCATCATTGTCTTTGTATTAATGCCCATGCACACATATCATGTCAAATCCTCAAAATGATTTTGAGGCTTGCTGGATTTGTTTCAAGGTATCAATATTTCACAGTAACAAGCTGTCAGTTTGGCAGCAGGTAACACAACAGGCAACAAGGAAAAAAAAACATGCTGTGGGTAGAGTTAAAAGGCAGTTTATGTTGTCAAGATTAGGTGTATGATGGTCAGTAAGAGGCAGGCGGGGAGGATCAGAAAAAAACATCTCAGAAAATCGACAGGTACACACTTCTAACATGTACTCAGAACAGACAGGGTTTCCCCACAGACTCAGAAGCTATTTGTGGTGTTTGACCTTGACGGAAAGACCACCAGCAATCTACTTTTTTTTTTTTTTTTTTTTGCAGAAGGCTCAACATTTCTTTTTTAAAGATATTTTTGGCATTTTAATGCTTTGATTGATAGTGACAGCTGAAGAATTAGACAGGAAATTCAGGGTAGAGAGAGACAGAAAGAGAGAGAGAAGGGTTGACACGCAGCAAAGGACCCAGGCTGGAATCAAACCCAGGTCATTGCAGTAAAGACTTCAGCCTTGAGCAAGGGGACCCAAAGATGAAAACAGGCAGGTGAGCTGACTTTCTACCATATAAGTGTCCTATAAATGCCATAAGAACAGATACAAGGACTCCAAAAATGTAAGGATTGTAATAGTATACAGTACTTTAAGTTTTTGAGAAAGTACCTTAAAATGAAAAGAACTTGTCTGGCATTAATTTAAGACTCAATCGGTCCCCACTAATTACATGGAAACATTTCATCGAGGGTATAGTAGCTTCTTGTCCAATTTTATCTGGATATAAAATGAGCTATACTTTTCAAAGTGTAAGATTTTATTTCCACAGTCTGTAAATACACTCCAGTGAAGAGTAGGATGTTTGCAGGGGAAAGGAAGTTACTGAGCACGGTGTGCAGCCCATAATCTAAGGTAGTCATCTGAAAAGGTTTTTAATTGCATGCAGTGCTTTGATAATGCTTGGTAATGACTGGATATAACTGTGCGGTAATGACTGGAATGACTGACTGCAAAACTAGTTTTAGCATTACAATGACTGGAAATGACTCAGTCTGATGATAAAGATAAAAATACCTCCCTCTACTATCACACAATTTCGAAAACTACATACAGTTTTTACTGTAACATTTAAAATGTTTGTTTTTGCCAATGTATATTTTCATCTGTTTATAATCTGGAAGACATACAATTCTGGCAATATAAGGAAAGACACAGGTGTAACTAATATAATTAACAATGGCTCTGTTCCATTTAGGTGCTCCAGTCAGCATGAATAAAACAACTGCACTGGATCTGACATAAATAAATACAGCCTTTAAGAATGTAATTAGTTACAGCTGTTACCACTGTTGTGCTCTTTACGTCTTGTATATTTTGTATAATTGAATAGCTCTATGAGTCATTAAGGTCATAATGGCTTCTGTTATGGTATTATAAACAAATAATAAAACACAAACACATTCTGACCAGTCACCATGACTATTATAAACTAACATGACCAGCTGATCCTAGTGCTGTGTGGGAGAATTTACCAAATTAGCCTCACTGTGTAAACAGCGGTCAGTGTTTTTGATATGTAGAAGAAAGTCTCTCATTTTCTTTCAACTCTCAGTCCTTAATGCTGTATGTTATATTATAACACTAGTCACATATTTACTAAAATACATGCACAACTTGATACTTTCTGCTAACAATACCTCAATGCAATGCATCATATTTATAGATAGAAAGTACAGTCACGCAACACTACACTTGATGATGAGTGTCTAAAATCTTTACTTGACTGTACTGTATGTTGTATAAGTTTAATGAGTGATTTTGGGTGCTGCTATAAATTTGTATGTTAACCTGGCCTTTTAACTTTTTATCTAACAGTCAAAAGACCTTCATCAATTTACAGGTAAACTGAATTAAAGTAAATATATTCTCTGCTCTCTTTGCCAATGAGATGTATGCAAAACATGTATGTGCACCTAACGTGTGCACCGGGCTTGATGCTTCACTATAAATACAGATAAATAAGGATCTGTAGGCCAGTAAGACTGGTCTCAAGACCTTTTTATATGGTTTTTTTTAGTGTATTTTTTCCCCTCTATTTTTGTCTTCTCAGACAAAGAGGACTCACAAAGACTTTGAGGATTTGATTTCAAGGCTGGTCAAGACCACAACAGCAGGGATATCACTAAATTGCATGTGTTTTGTCAGGTTTATTTGTTGGCATGTTGCTTGCATGGAAAACTTCCTACTTGACTTCAAATCTGAAATTTCTGTTCTTTTTTTATGTATTTTTTGTATAGATTTTTTGTACTGTATGTTTCAGGGTGCTTCTTTCAGTTGCTTGCCAGCTATGTGCCACCTAGCTAGCTGTACGCAAGCTACTTGATCTACTTAACATACTATATATTGCGGGATGTAGCGAACACAGTGTTGTGATGACACATTGTTTTTAATTTAAGTTTTTTACTTGTGAAATTTATCACACAGTACATGCTAACACACATGGCAATAAAAGAGGTGAATGAAAAAGAACCTTCATTTGTTTTCTGTGGAATGTTTTATAGAGGGACTCTTTTATGTAAATCTTTCAGATCAACTTGACAACTTGCATGTTCCACAATTTAGTGTGTCATGCAGTGTGTGTGACTCAGTCATGCTATGCTTTGGTTTTGGTTTTGACTTGGTCTCAACCCCTCAAAATCCTGGTCTCCCTCATGACATTTTGACTTATCCTCGCTGCAGAGGTGTAATTAATAACATTAATAATGACTGCATTATTAATTGCAAGTAAATGGAAAGAGTGTAGATGAGCAAATATGGAAAAGTATTGTTTAGTAGTATAGAGTAGTACACCATCTCGCTTGCAGCCATTGTTCTTGTTGTTGCTCACTTTACCTTCCCTCCTCTTTGGTAATGTGTCAAATGAACCATAAGATAAACTTGCAGTGTATATGAGCCATCACCACCACTGCCTTTAGATTTCTGGACCATGTTACAGTCTGTTCTCTTTCTTTGTGAAGTCGACTAAATAAACAATTTCACTTCAAAGGATTGTGTTAATGAAACTGTTTATCATAATTTAAATAATCCCAGAACACAAACTAATAGAATTTATACTGATTTATTTGGTCCCACTATTCTCAGCTTTGACAAACAAGAATCCAATACAACAGCTTGAGTTTTCCCACAGCGATCTCCTGAGTGGGACCTGCGCCTTTTCCTTGGGAGTGGAATGTGTCCCAGCTCTCCATGTGGAGAAAGAACAAGGCTTTTAACTTCCACTCAAAAATGCAAGAAATCTGCAAAGAATTTATGTTTCTCCCGTGGGTCACATTTGCACATTTGTGCTTAATGAAAAACCATTTGCTGTGTGTTTCACTGTGCTCTGGAATGAAGAACTAATGGTAATTAATTGATTCCTCGTACTCTGTGGCAATTACTACAGTTCTTGTGAGAAATGAAAGAGACTGCCAACATGTTCTGCATTAATAGCATAACCTTCATTTGGACACAAAGCAGAATGTGTGATGTTGTACCACAGGGACTGCTAATTTGCACCAAACAGTGTTGAGTTGTTATTAAGGGAATTTTTTTGGCCTCCATATTCCCATCTGGTAATATCAGGACAATGAAAACAAAGATCACAGTCTTTTATTTTGAGGTTTCTCAATGTTGAAACTCCAAAGACAGATTGTTGGAGTGTAAATAAGTGTCCATTTAACATCACTCTTTCATTCAAAAAGAAAAAAAAAACTTTAAAAGCTGTTTTATGCTAATGTCAAGCTTAATTGGCATTAGAAAAATTGTTCTGGCATACAGAGGGGCTCCAAGATTAGCCAGAAGAGAAAGAACAAGATAAAGCCTTCAAAAGGCCTATTTCAGAGGAATTATAGCGTCCTTTGAACATCATCCAAGTTTTAAATACATTAAAAGCCTGTTGGCATACATGTAAATTAAGCGGTACCAAAGTGTTCCAAGGAATTCATGGTGAATCAGACCAAGGGTGCGAGGATAAAATGCAGGGGAAACATGTCCTAGAGGGAGACGGGGAGGAATCCTGCCATCTCCCGCAAGCCTTTCTGCTCGTCCTTTCTTCGCCATGTCCATTCTGCCGGAGGCCAAGTGGCTTAACTGAGATGAAAAGAACAACAGCTAGGAGCTCCCTTGGCAGCAGAGCCCTCACGCTGTCCAAAGTGCCAGTGATTGAGCGTTGTGTATACCACATACAAAAGCCTGTTTAGCAGCACTAAGCACAGAGCACCAGGGATTCCTCTTATTTCTCTAACCGACTGGCCAACCACTGGCACAGTTGGGTCTGGACAGGCTTGGGTGCAGGAATGTGTATTTCTCACTGTCCTGTACATCATGTATGGTGGGCGGATAGATGAATGGGTTCTGTTTGATCTTATGGCCCCCTTGGAGGACCCTGACCACCATGAGCACAGGTGCTCTGCTTGTACCCCTCTAAACACCATGTCCCTGCAAGTAAGGAGGAATCCAAGTGCCATTGACATATCGAGTAGATCATGCTTGAGATTAACATGCCATACCTGAAGATAACAGTGAAGCATTGAACATTTTAATCAGGGTGAGTTTCAATGAGCCTCAGAAAAACAGCGAAACCATAAAACCAGTAACCAGTTTCAGAAAAATCAGTTGTTTCAGTCATGAGGACATCCTTATCCTGTCAAAATGGGTACAGGGTCTACCTTGTTGAAAATTGCAGTGAGTGTTGATCAGAAACTATCTCACTGAATATTTTCAAAATTTTGTAGTAAGTACAGCTCTTCAAGGGTATGCATCCTACAACTATACACATTTCTGTCTGCAGTGGAAGATTCAATTCATCTTCAGCCCCTCTTGACTATGGTGTTCCCCAAGGTTCCATCCTGGGTCCTCTAATATGTAATATTTTAATAACCATTATTTAACTAAGAAGTCACATTCAGATTAAAGTGACATCTGAGACACGCTGAACAGGGACAAAAATGTCAGATTACAGCAGCAACAACACATACTGTACAATACAAATGTGAATGATATGTGATTAAGATTAATATCTCTAGATGTTTCTACATGCTATTATGTTTGGTTGTTGTTGTTGCTGTTGTTATGTTGACACCAGCAGCATTCCCTAAGTGACTGAGGTGTTGATATAAGTTATGGTACTAGGGCTTGCAGTTAGTTTAAAAGTACAGTGGTTGGTGTATTTGTGCATTCATCATGTATGTTACAGTTCAACCAAGTAAGTGGATTTATTCCAGGACGCATAGAAATTAGGAATGTTTTAATGTTTTGCCATAGAAATTTAACATCCCAAGACTCTACCACTATTACAGTATGAGAAGCCTGGCTTTAATTTACATTTTAATTGAGCTTACTTAAAGGGAATAAGCCCCAGCTTGCACAGTATAACATGGAGTTGCAGCATTATAAATCCAAAAATGAGAATGTTTCATGGAAGTGTTTTGACCAATCACTGTATATAACTCAAAAGGTATGGAGTATTATGATCAGAGTAACAGGATTAAGAAGAATTCACCCAGAATGTACAGTCACTAAAGATCAAACAAAAACATCCAGCAAATGTCAGATCTGGAGATCTGATCTTCAGTCCAAAAGTGAAGTTGAATTCTCTTTTTGTTAGGGTTATTTTTACTGAATAGAACAATGACAGACAGACTGAATGTCCATACTTAAGTTCGTACCGTACTTGATCAACAGGATCAAGTCATCACGTCGCCAAGAGGATTTACATCTCAAGACAAACAGTGACATGAAAGCCTTGAATCTTCAAGAGGCTGAAGCACTTCATTTAAAGTTAAGAAGATTTAGATCAAAAGGTTAGAGAGGGAAAAAAATACACTCAAAGGACGACCCTCTGAAAAAAAAATCGTGGCCTTCACAGTGCTAAGCTGTACAAGTTCACAGCCATGGCAGGACACAGTCCGTTCCTTCACAGCCTCAGGGAGATGAAAGGGGAGATTGTCTGTTCGCTTAGAGTCAGACTTGGCCAAACAAAGTCTAAAGAATGCCTGGCAAAGTTTGTTTTCTGAAACCTCAAAAGTTTTTCAGTACCCTCACTCACCCACACTCCCCCTTCCTCCTCCTCTTATTTAAACCAAGTGAGCAGGGAGAATTTGACAATGTTAATTGTTAATTACTTTGGGACACTGTGATGCTGAGGTGTGCGCTGGGATTGCATTGTGTTGCTGAGTTCTTTAAGGCTTCAGACCTTGATTTCTTGGAACAGACAGAGTGTGCTGCATATCCAAATGTAATGAAGAGTAAAAAAAGCCTAAAGCAGCAGTAAAGAGCTCGTTCATCTGATGTGAGGTTTTGGTTTTGTTACAACCTACAGTTGTGTCTTTGGAAAGTATGTGTGGTGTTTAACTTTCTAAAAGTATGACATGATCTATGCATTAAACATGGAGTTAGATCCAGGGACTGATTATCATAAAGTCTAGAACAGCTAGCCTTAAAGCAGCATTATGTAACTCTTCTACCTTAAAATAACAGCCCCATACACCTGTTCTTGCACTATGTGACTTTGTCCTCTGGGTCCGGAAGTCCATAATGCTTTATGGTACTAAGTCACACCACCAACTATGACTCTAATTTTTTCCCTTTGATGTCCTCCAGCTGTTCAGAGCTACAAAGTTTCCTGGTCGACATTAAAGTAAACTACTGCCAAATGTAGTAGCTGTTAGCTGGTTAGCATAGCCGGCTGCCCAGGAGGGAGAGTTTTGTTTACATTGGTAGCACAGGATAAAGTTTTCAGCCCCGGGACAGTGGGACTGATGGAGAGTGGTACCAGTGTCATGCCGGAACCAGAACCGGGCCTCTACCAGACCTAGTTAATGGCAGAGGAGAAGAGATCTAAGACAACGATGGACGAAGATAAGAAAAAGGAGATAGTGTCCAAGCAAGAAACAACTAAATTAACTGACTTGTAGTAATTTGGCGAGAGCTGGCTGCTTGATTGCACTTGCTTGATGTTTGGCTGTGTTAGCAAAATTCTTTGATCATAAGTAAAAGTGTAGCAGTGGTACTGCACTTGGAACAAAGAGTGTCAAATCACAACAAATACCAAATTGCATAATGTTGCTTTAACAAGTACAAATCTGCCAGATACATTGAGAGATCATTTAATTCTACCTCTTCATGATAGTTTAAGCAATCTGTGTCCAAGTCCATACAGCTGCACCGTTTCCCTTGATCTGGTTAGCACCATGTTTGTGTTCTAATCTACCAGCTCCTGATTGCCTTGCTAATTTAATAAGATACAGTGCCTGAAATCGAGGACCTCCAGTAATGGAGTCAATTCAGAGGTGTATTGTGATGTCAAATGAAAGATCAGTCACAGTACTACAACAACAATCCTAGATGCACATGTCCACTCTGGAGAGGAATTCTGAGAAGCCAACATGTGTTTGACTGAACACATGTTGTGGAAAGTTTGAGTTCAGTCTGGTTTGATGATGGCTCTGGAGAGATTCACACACTTCTGAAATTCCAAAGCTTTAGATCAGCTTGACAAGAGTAACTGTTTGAAATAAATCTCTCAAATAACTTTCCATGAGAAAGCCAAAAAACCAAAAAAGCATTTGATTTCAAGTTCTCCCTCTGATGTGCAGCTCAAAGTGATTCAATGTGATAGACTTTCGGAATTAACTTCAGAGAAATATCTGAGTAAACAATAATAGGAAACAATATTTAATCACATGCATTTGCTTGTATTCATGCCTGCACATCAGAGAAGCTACTCTCTCTGTAGTGGTAGATGATGCAAACTTCAAATGCGGATCACTTTAATTGACACAGTGCTTCATCTTCAAACTACTGTTGACAATCCACAATTCATGAGCATAATAATTACATAAATAACACATATGAAAGGCCCCTGTGAGCCTGCTGAGGGTCTGAAACAGCATTATCAGAGAGTACACAACTCGCTGTGATCAGAGTCTTTCCCTATGCAGGCCGTTTGATGGAGATGCGAGGATAAGATTACAGCACAATGGTTTTATGCTGCCTACAGCACTCAGATGCATTTATATATATTTGCACAGCACTAATTAACTGGGCAGTCACTTTCCCCATGTCAGCTTTGTAGCCGGGTGGTATCACCACTCTGTCACTCCCAAGGGACTTCAGTGCCACCATCAAACCACCAAGAGAGCCTCAGTGGTGTCTCTTTGGTGCTCTGATCCCAGATGTGTTTTTTCTTATACAAAATAAAATCAAACCTCCAGAAACTGAGAGAAACCAGCACTGTAGAGTTTAAACTATGAGAAGCAGCAGATTGTTCTTATTTGTTCACACTTATCACCCTGTTTTTCTGCCAAGAAAGGATGTGTTTAAAACGTGGGAGTATATTTTGAATGCTTTGAGGCACATTAGAGTTGGGTGTGTCTTGTGGTACGTCGTATTTATAATAGCAGAAAACACCCCTCCACTCCAACTTTGGATCAAACCTTGGCAAACTCATGCTACTCTTATATCTCCTTAAGCAGACAGACAGGAACCAAAAAAGGCAAGCAGATCAACACGCTGGCTGGACGGTGACACTGTAGATTACCAGCCAACTAATACACTTTACTCCCTTAATTCTCAGAAATATGGGTTCACAACCAATAAGCTCTATCTTACTGACACATTTGAGCTGCTAAGCTGTAAACCAGGGTGTCCGTGGATTCATATTCAGAGGAGTGGATAGTGCTAGATGTCCTGGAACGCAGCAACGGGACCTGAAGGCTGAGCGGGACATGGGACTTGAGCAAGGTGATGACATGTGGACATCAGGTTATATACATTTACATGCAAATGACCAATGATTCATTTCTCAATGGTTGTTTTCAGGTCAGAATTTTTTAATTGGATTAATGTTCAGCTGCTTTTCATCTTATGTAGACATATTGGAACTTTAAGTAATTATTGCTTGCGTCCTGTCACTGTATGAAATCTTTCTCATGCACATACACTCTTGGGAAAATTTACAAAAAGTTTAACACATAAAATAATTGGAGTTGACTGAATTTCTATTAATCTCTTAGTCAAATAAAGGACACCAGGTTTGGTGTAAACACAGTAAACATGCCTATCAACACCTGTGTATGTAAGTGCAGTAAAAGGATCCCATCCCTAACCACCAACTCTGCTTCATCATCAGACATGCTGCTGTATGCAGGTCCATTTCTTCTTTCTACATTTCTTTAGTGATCTACAATTACTTTTCTAGAGAAGTACTCAAAGTCATTACATAAGAAAAGGCACCAGACTCCGCTTGCTTGTGCTTCCTCTTTACTCATTTGCTTTACAATTTCAAAGTACAGAAAAAGATCCTCCGTTTTAGGTCAATATTAATTTTAAAAATCCTTGATTTTAGCAGTCCTGCTTGAGACATCTCTGCCATATCTCTATCCCTATCTTATATAAGTATTCAAACACTGTTGAAATATTGTCTATGGTTAGGGTCATATTTGACTTTCTTCAGAGCCTGTCCCAGACTTTTGTGCATTGCACACTGGGCAAAGTTCACCCCATGAGAGCTGAACAACAGGTGGTGAAAGTTCCTATTGTTCTATTATGAACCAGCAATTTAATAAAAAATCTTTTCATCTTTCTCTGAGCTGCCTTGGTTTAAGTCTGTTGGAGTACTATGAATGTTTCATCACCTCACCAAACAGTACCCTCTTCACTTGTTTGATTATCCACCACTGTGTTGCTCCCCTCATACTGTATGTTTTGAAGGTACTCAAAATTTCCCCGTCTCATGTAACTATTGCTCTTACAGCACACATATGAAGGTGGCATGTATCATAACATTAATATTAATTTCAACACATTAGCATATAAACGTAGACTAGAAATGACTGCATGTTATAGTATCTTGTGCGCAATTAGGTTTGACGTTGCAGGAAATCTCCAGGAATGTTTGAATGGAGCTAAATCTCTCTGGCAGTAGTGGCAGATGCTGGAAGAAGTCAAAGGCTGCTGGGAAAATGACTGTTGACATGTTTATCTTCACCAGTTGAGTTGTAGTGAAAACATGCATGTGGAGTAACATCACTGGGGGGGGGGGGCCAAGAAGCAACATCTTTGTGGAATCGACAGGGTTTATGGGAAATGAGGTGTAATCTTAAGGAACACAAGCAAAAATGTCATCACTCTTGAGAACAATCATTTTAACTGCAGTCTTAATGCTGTCTGATGAAAATGAAAAATGAAGAGAAAGGGAAATTTTTTTCAGGAGGATGAAATAATTCTTTTTCTCAGCCAGAACTGAAAATTGATGTTTGTAGGTGGTTCATAAGCTTGACTGTCTTGTTTATGTCCACCTCAGTTAATAAACTATCAATAGCGAGGCTGTCCTACATGTTTCCACACAGCACATTGGCCTAACCAAAGCTCTTTTAATATTTTAGATTGAGATAAGCATAATCCAGTATAATGGCCATCTGACAGTGACGTGTGGACTGTATTTATATAACATCTTTCTAGTCTTCTGACAACTCAAAATGCTTTTACACTACATATGTCATTCACCCATTGATACACTGATGCCATTGGCTGCCATGCAAGGAGCCAACTGCTCATCAATTTCTGACAGATAAACATTCATACATTCACACGCAGCCTTTAGGAGCAATTTGGGGTTTAGTATCTTTAAAGATGTATTTTTTTTGGCCTTTTTGAGCTTTTATTTGACAGAGACAGCTTGAAGAGTGACAGGAAACTGGGGTAGAGAGAGATGGGGAATGACATGCGGGTAAGAGCCACAGGTCGGAATCGAACCCTGGGCCGCCGCCGCAAGGACTGAGCCTTTGTACATGGGGCGGATGCTCTACCGACTGTGCTAAACGACACCCCGGGGGGTTCAGTATCTTGCTCAAGGACACTTCCACATGCAGACTGAAGGAGCTAAGGATCGAACAGCTGATCATATGATTAGTGGATGACCCACTCTACCTCCTGAGAAGAAGAAGAAACTGGTTAAGAGATATATTTTTCATTGTTAACATTTGACTATAAGATACAGTACGTACAAAAGAAAACTGGCCCTTTGATGAGAGATTAAAAACAACAGGATTTCATATTCGTAGTGTTTACATTTGAAAACATTTAAACGATTTAAACAATCCCATGACTGTCTTCTTCTTTTGATGCCCAGTTTAAACCAGGACGCAAAACCTAAAAATATATTCATATGCAATTAATTCTATCTGACGAGGATTTTAAAGCAATCACAAAGATGCCTTGACTAATACGCATTCCACAGCCATACTTATATAAGACAGTCCATGTTGTATAATGAGTCAAATATCTATTCACTTCACTTGAAGCATTCGTGGCACATGGCTTTTCATTCTTGGGACACACGCAGTTGCCGTGACTGACTCCCATATTGAACACATATGTGTGTCTCACATGTGTGCTGCCAAGGACAAACACGGTGAAGGGTAATTAGTCTTTGCATTCATATCATTGTTTGAAGCCAGCGATACAGGGAATAAAAATAAAAGAGATTTAAGGTCATTTGATAAATACTAATTAATGATTGAACTGTGTTTATTTTTTTTCTCCAAACACAATTTGTTTCCCTCGCTATAGTTGCTGGCACATTTTGCTCTTTGGCAAAGGATTGACATCGTAATGACTGCGTGTTCTGTAGGGCGTACAGGTCGTTGAAAGGTTTGTAAATGTTCTTCCTCTGTAGGGCCACTTTGGTATTCCCAAGCAAAACTGCATCTCAGCCTGTGGCTATAAACGATATTCCAGCAAGTGCTATACAACATGCCACGTTTAGCAGTGGACACAATTAATGGGCTTGCCTCTTTTGCATGGGTAAAGTGATTTAAGCCATGGCAGGTGCCTCAGAGCGCAAAGAGTCACTGCACAAAGAGTGCTGCTGTCTGGGCTTTGTAGGCAGGATATCCACAGATGTGGAGCCAGACCAGATGGCATGTACATCTGAGACAGAGGGAGAAGCTGGAGACAGCGGGATAAAGACACACAGAGTTGGAGGGGGACAAGGACAAGGGCCAGACACAGGCCTGCATTAAGCTATGCGAGCGTGGCCATGTGCGTCTGACATTTAGCCGGCCCCCAACTCTCCATTGACTCAATCTGCGTAGCTCAAAACATGCCTGCAGGCCACAGAGGACAATGACCGCCTTCTCCTTTAACCAGCATCAAAAGGAGAGATGAAAACGGCCACACGATAGAGCGCCCGTCAGAAGTGTAAAAACGCAAATGTAATATATGAATATAGCTCTGTGGTGTGGCCTCGTCCTGAAGACCAGCCTTTAAACAAATTGGCCTTGTTCAGCCTTGCCTACCCTCCGCCACTTCATATCTTGAGTATAATTTGTCTGGAGAGAATGCAAGATATGTGAAGACAAGTAATGCATAAAATCAGAAATAAAATCCTCTCTTTGTGCCCTTAGTGTCTTTTTTCATCTGAGTCCATGCGGTTGCATAACAATGGGACAAAGAGAATATGAGATGAAAGTATTAGAGCGATTTAAATAACTTTGTCTGCTTGTGAAACAGAGATTCAGACAGAAATACAGAGAGAGCGAGGGAGCAACAGGAATGTGTGTCACCCAATTAAAGGTTCAGCACAGCCTGTGGGAGAGCCAGAGAGAAACTATTACCCGGCTGTAGATACAAAGCCACGCACAGAGGGCTCTAATCTTTAAAAGTGATTAGATGCCCTGTTTGCCCTGCGAAGGCTAATAGTGTCAACTATTTGTGTGTTTTAAAGGTCAGAGATCAAAATTACAATTTAGATTTCATGTCACAAATGGATCGCACTTATAAAAGATGTTAAACCATACACTACTTACTCAGATTCAGACATATAATTGCAAATATTTAGTGATGTTTTCATCATTTACATCATTAAAGTCTTCTGTTTTGGGGGATTTAGCAACACTTGTGGTCAACATATAACGCAAAAACTATCAACCAAACTCTACTCAGTGGGTTTTTAATGCTAATATAGCATGCAAACATGTTAGCAGTAGCATGCTAACTGGCTACTGCTACACATGAAAGTTGAGCCTTAGTATGAAACAACAAACCCTTTTAATATAAATAAATAGTTCAACATTCAGATGATACTGCTTTATAATATAATACGTAGGAAATATACATAGGACGTGATTACTTCGGATTAGCATATAGACTGGAAGCTGATGAAAAGTTCAAAAATGAGTCACCAAATGTGTCACATTTGCTTAATCTGTACACAAATAAAAATCTAAAAACAACATTTTAAGGTTTTAGGGAAAGTTACGTGCTGTAACTAGACACTAAAAGCAGGTTGTCTCATCTGATCTGAGGTCATAGTTGAACATGGAGCCTCCCCCACGATGGGGGGAGACGAGAGCATGGCTCCCGACGGGCAGGAGGCTCTTGGTTTATCACTAAGAGAAGAAAGTTTCAGTATCACACCGATGCAACACTGGGTTAATTTTACCCATTGACAACCAACCCAGCAGAAGGGTTGTTTTGATCCAGCAAACCAACAGTAATGTAACACTAACACTGGGTCAAAACACCCCATTGGTACAGCATCAAGTTAAACCATAGTATTTTACTCATTTTGTACATATTCAGCAAACAAAACAGTCCTATGACATGTTAATAAGAAAGATTTTGTGGTGCTAACTTTAACCATATCTTGGACTTATACGAAGCTAGGCTAGTCTCTTAGAAAGTGTATCCATTTTTCGTTCATTTAAAATTGTATTGACTCACAGGGCCTCCATATATGCAAACCTGAAGTCTTGTTATTATATACTGAAATCATTCACATAGTTAGTTTTGATAGGGCTTTCTTTTAAATTCTATATTACTCAATATTTTTACATGTGTGGCTATAATTTTGGTTTGAGCTGAGTCCAGCAGCCTCAATACTCTAATGAACAGGCAGAGGGATGTTGACTGAGGACAGATAGGTGACCACAGCTGGCATCAGCAGATCCGTGGATGTGATTACAAGGAACACTGACAGCCTGTGCACTGCGCAGGAGTTTAGTTCCACTCTCATATTTATGTAAACCCTGCAAGTCAGTCTAAGTGACAGTGTTGGCTAAATAAAGAAACGACAAGGATGATACCACAAAGACAGCAGCAGACGGCTCAGACAGACATCTGGGAGGCTGAGAGAGAAAAACAAGGCCAAGCGCCCACATTGTGTTTAACAGTGCTGTTAACGTGAGTGGCCATCTCTGCCTTGACTTTAAACAGAATACTATTGAAAGGAAGATCCATTAAATATGGAATTTCAGTCCAATTTGTCTTCAAAAGGGGCAAAAGAGCTCATTATGTGGGCGCTGCTCTTTCTTGACTATTAGAAAGAGACGTTAGTCATGCCTGCTTATCTCACAACCTTATGAGCACAGGATTAAAAGATCAAAGGCTGACTTAGGTTTAATAATATAGAAAATGTAAGCTCCTTTTTCAGATGCATTTGGACTGTGCCTTTTATCCACTCTCAATGCTTAGATCAAAATGTCGAAAATTCATAATCATTTTATTCACTGTCCAATGCGAAATTTATGTCTGCACCTCTCGTATCCAGAGTGAGGGTTGATGTAAGCGGGTACTGATCTATTTCAAAGTGGACCCTTTAAGACCTTCAAGCCAATTCCCCGTTGATTACACGGGCTTCAAGACTGACAGAAATAAACACAGAGCTAAGTTTCAAGAGAACTTTGAAGTACACTAGGCTGAGAGCAGAGACGTTCTGCCTGCCAGAGCTGGACAGCGACTTCTGACTTAATGAAAATATTCTGTACCCACTCAATTATACACTTGAAGGTTTTAGGGGTTAGAGAGTGATGCAAACACAATGGCTCCAAAAAGAAAAAAAAAGCCAAAGTCGGGAACTTTATGTTCCCAGTAGCTGTGGACCAGTGTAACGAGGATGTGCGTTTCTGGCACAAACTTCAGAGAGAGAAACCAGCTTTGCTGTCTGTCTGATCGCCTCATGCTCATTATTCCCTGAGGAGAATGTACTCCACAACAAAAGAGGACACTGACATGTAGCAGACAGTGCACTGCGAAAAGTGCCCCTTTTCGTTATTCAGTTGTAAATTGACAATATTCTTAAAAGTGAAAGATCTGACAACTTCACTTGTTTCCGATTCAGTTTAATCTGTTTCAAAGTGTTCAGTGTTACTGTATGTGGCTATGTCCTCCTTAAATAAAGCACAGAAGAAGAAAGAATTACTGCACTTCAACTAGCATAAAATCATGACACTTGATGGTAAAAACTACATGTGTATAAATTAGGCTCTGTGACTGCAGTGTCTGTCTCTGACTGCACAGACAGACTGGAAGCAGTTCTGCCGCTGAGAATAAATCTAAACTCATTTATAGTCTTGGACTCTGAGCAGCATCTAAACAATGTGCTGTTAATACACTCACTTTTTTTTTTTTTTTAAGTGGGTCCATCCGGCCTGGCTTGCATGCCAGCGTCCACATGGTCCTTTTGATGGTTTTTATGGACTGAATTTGGTCTTGGTGAGAGCAAATGTTTCATGTCCTTCAGAAGCCAGAGAACCAGACAGCAGAACAACAATTTGAACAACTCAGCATCAGGTTTTTATTGGTCACAAGAATTTCCAGAATAATGTGTCTTTTTACTCAAATTACACTGTAAGAGGTCTGTCACATAAAAAAATGACACAATAAAAATTGAATACAATGTTGTCTGTTGTTGTGTATGTCTGAAAATAGAAAATTTCAACATCTGCAGGTGCTGTAATTAGTTTATTTCAATTAGTCATGTTCACACCTTTATGCTACATAAAGACAGTAAAACAATGAAACAGCTCTTTATGAAAGTGGCTGTTTGTGACAAATATCCCATTTATTTGAGACTGATATGAAACTGACCTTCTAAATTTTAACAGCAAACTTGAAAACAAGTTAAGGAGCAAAATTTATGAGACATCTGTTTTTTAGTTTTATGCTTATTTCACTCTGCAGTCTAACAAAGAAAGTGCTGATTCTGATTTGTCACGATTGAGATGGTAATAATTTCAATTTTCAACAACTTTTTTCAGTTTGCCCTTACACCTAATATAAAATACTACTGAATACTCACTTTTAAAGTACTAGAGATCATCAATTCATGATGATCAGAGGAATCCAAAAGCAGCTTTCTGATTTATATTGTTACTATCCACTTCTTTTATCTTCTTAGTGTTTTTCCACATTTTCCCACAACTCGTTGGAGGTATCTAGGCTAACTTGAGTATTTAAATCTGCACTAATAAATATTTTTATAGGTATATTTGGTCAAATTTACCATCTGTAAAGTCACTTGTAGTGACAAATCCACAGTTCCCCTCATCTGCATTGTTTCCAACCAGAGCAGCTGATCAAAACAGAGCTGAAAAGAAAGCAAATATCAGACTTACATTAACCAAGTGGACAGACACACGCTCAATAATTATTTTATGCTAAAATGCCAACCATAACGTAATAAGACAGTAATACATGAAACAAGCTTCACATTAAGATATTACAATTTTGAATTTAGTAATCACAGTAACACTCTGATGTTATTCTGACATTTGACGGTCGGTTTGTTTGCTGTCTTGCTGGGAGTTAGATGGAGGGTTAATAGCAGTTTGGTCTCTGCATTCAGAGAGACTTTCCGATACATGTTAGCTTGGTGTAGCGGCTTGAGGAGGCACTTCGCCTCTACTCAACCAAAAGTGGAGAAATGTGACTCCACTTCCATGTTATGTGTTCTTAGCTGGCTTGCTTACTTTAACCACAGGTGTGCCTTAGTTTTACTTGGAGGGTTTGTGAACAGCGCAGCTGAGGTCTTGGCCCGAGCTGTGTGCAGTCACTACGGCTAAGCTAGCTGTTGATGGTTTTGAATTTTAGCACTGCTTAAATTTATTTTCTGTTTCTACACATGGTAAACGCAAAAGATGTTACGTGAACAGTTTACTTCTACTAGTATTTGCAATTAATCAAATATCTAGGATTTTTGAATCCTATAACAAAATCTGGGGTGTATCCTAAATATGTATGGCCTATTTGTATATGTGCAACTTCCGCAAGAATGACCAGGTTTTACCAGGTTATCAAGGCCACTTAGAACAGAAAGAAATCACTGTAGAGGTTTGGAAGTTATCTCATATTGTAGGAGATGAGCATGTTAATGTCCCCACCTCACCATCCATAATTTTGCTCTCTGTTGATTTAAATGTCCACGCCTTGACATACCTTTATCATGTATTTGCATTTTGATGATAGTTGTTGTTGATGTGGCTGATAGTAAAGATAAAGGGGTGATTTTTTTATAGCCCCCTTACACACTTCTCACTTCTTTTACCATGTTTTACAATGGATTTGTCTCACTGCAAAGAGAAAATCTATATAAAGTCTTTCTTTTTAGCTCTGTGGGACTAAAATCTGACATTCAGTGTTGATGATTTAGATAACTGAAAAATGATGTGCCATTAAGCCCTATTGCTGCACTGAAAATATCTCAACTTAATGTCATGAGATCAAAACAAAATGAACCCAGAAACGCAACATCCTGTGCCAAAAAATGCTGTTTTTAAACATTTCAAAACTGTTTTAGGGTGGACCTTGAATTTCTTGGAGTTGGTTAATGGCCAGCAGTCTTAAGATCCAACCTGCCCTTGTAGCTCTTGACCTTTGGGTCATTGGTGATGTGGGAGAGCAGCGTTCTCTCTTCTTCTTTGGTCTTAGATATACTTGGATCCATTAAGATAAGAAGCAGACCAAAACACGCTTGCAATTATCTTCAATCCCTCCATAGCCTCACATCTGGTCGCCCCTTGGAGAGCAGACATGCCAACAAAAGCCTGCAGACCAGACGTGCAGAAAGAAAAAGGGGGTCGTTGAGTTTTTATCATACCAAACATTCATTTACCCTCATCCATATTACATTTATCAGCGCACATTCTTGTGGAGCGTTTCATCCAAAGAAATGTCCATCCAGCCCCGGCAGTGGTTGTCTCATCTTGATCCTAAACTGAAAGTAGCTGGACAGGAGAGGGTACATGTAGTACTGGTGGCAGCGGGTTCAGTCTGTGTGCTCGGAGGCCTGTTCTGCAGGTTGTGGTGTGAGTGAGTGGAGGAAGAGCATAGAGACAGGCCTGGCTGGAGATCATTAGAGCTTGTTAGTGTCCCCGCTGCCTGGGGCCTGCCGAGGGGCCTCCATTTGGGGAACCTCTCCTCTCCTCTGATCCCACTGAGAGTGAAGCAGCATGTAAGGGGAACTGGGGGCAGGGACAGCGGAGAGTTGAAGGGGAGGGCGATGGGGGTCTTTGCGACTTACAGTATAACAAACCCTGGAGACGTCCCAGCAGATCTGCAGGTCTGACTTTCATCTGCCTCATCCCCAAGGCCATTAGACAGTTTAGCTGGGAAACGGCTTCTAAAATATACATCTGTCTGAGTGTCAGCACATACCAGCTCTCCTCTGTCTGCGTGCCGCCGCTAGTCAGTTCAATATTTAAATCATCAGTCTCCATAAGCGTTTGATGTCAGCTCTTAACGAGCTCTGTCTCTAACACTGACAGGCCTGTGGACGGAGCAGCTGTTTACTGTCAGGGATGGAAAATGCTGCCTTCCATTGTTTCGTCATATGTCGATAAGATCCAATGAGACTACTTTGTTTGAATAACTGCATAAAGGGCTGCAAGCAATGTGCGTTTCAGCAAGTCTATCTCATTCTTTCAGCAATTCTGATGACATTTTTGCCAATACTGGATTTCTGTCAGAATCAAAGCATTTTTGTCGCATATATATCAGTTGATGCAAATCAGCAAGAAGCTCTCAGATTGTATCACAGTGCAAGTATTTCAGTTTACTCAAGGCAAGATTATTTCAGCTTTGCATAGTGACAGTTAATGGAATTGCATGCATTATGTGTTGCAGGTAACAGTAGGAATTATTAAACATCTTATTTTTAATAAATTCTTTCAGGCCTGGGAGGTTAAGTCTGATCTCAGTTCAGTCAAACACTTGGCTTGTGCACAGCCTTTGTACTAATGAATAAAGTTCCATTAATACAAAATTACCATAATGTGTTATTTTAATTGGAACTTCATATTCATTCCTCAATCCGAAAACAAATAACTTATTGCAAAATAAATATTAACTGCAGTGTCAGTTCAACAGTTTGTCTCATGTTTCGTGTCACCTCTCATCACGTTACCGTCATGTGAGTGGAGGATTCATGAGGCTTGAGGCTACATGGGAGCGCGTGTGTTCACATTTGGCTATGCGTGCAAATGTGTTTCGTGTGACGCGCACGCTCATTTGTTCAGAGTCCACTGAGTCGCTCCCATTCCCCCTAAACTCTGACATTCAACATATAACCCCCCACTGCTCTGCTGTCTTACACTATATAACCTTTGACCCGTGTCAACATGAACCTTTCTGCCATTTTCCACAGAAGCTGTCAGCAGGAGGTCTGATCTACACGTGTCTTCATGAGCTCATGAAGACATGCATGACGTCTTTAAATCCGTAAGCAGAAAAGGGTTTGCAGGCCTGTATCCGTGTACTGTTTATATAGAGAGTCACATGTCATGTGGTGATCATTTTAATCTTAACAGCTATATAACAGCATGATCACATACATTTTTTATTTAAGTGGTGCCTGCTAACTCCTTCAGTGTTAGCGCCATTTATAAATTCATATAACACTACAGTACATAGATTTTTAAATCTTTTTGCTAAGATTTCAAAGGTGGTGTTGCATTGACAAAAGATTCAACAAAATAAGACCACAAAGATTGTGAAGTCCAAAAGGCTTTTTCTTTAAAACTGCTCTAATCAATATTTTAAGCCATGTTAGTGGTGTGGCTCGGGGGATTGCAGTGTTGGTCAGTCAATGACATCTTGACTTGTGGAGATTCAATTCTGACTATTAAAATAAAACAGAGACAATAGAGACAATATCTGAGATTACATTGTTATTAGTCACAATTCCAAGCCAACATATCAATAATTTAATTTTGTCTAGTCCCTGGGGAGAAGTGAATTACATTTTACATGATATCTAAACCTGACTGTGCCAGATGGTTTGTTACACAGAACTGTTTGGAAAGTCGTCGTAAACCTTGTGTAAAATGGCAGACACAAAAATATTTGGCAGGCGATTGAGTGAACCATTTGTCTGTCACTATGAGAATTTGATTAATTCAGCCCAGTAACAGTTGGAAAGTCTAGTAGGGCCATACGATTAAATCATTGTATCCCCATTCAAGATAGCAGAGGGCTAAACTGGAAGTTAGCGACTCAGTCACACTTGCCCGGCAGAAGCCTAGTGCACCTCTATGCTCTATATGCCGAAGCATATGTGGAATAAACATTTTTAGCCCGCAAATTGAACTTTTATATATACATCCATGGTTAAACCACACCTGTAGCTTGTCATCATAGTATACGGATACGGATTGGTCTGAATCATTGTGTTCAGCTTGAAGCCTGGAAAGATGGATTCTGGCGTGATCTCACCCTTATCCTAAACCCTAACCCTGTCTCACAAGGTTAAACGATATTTGTAATGTAAGAACAATTCTAGATATCTATAAAGAACATTGCCACTAGTAAGAATTTTGTTATTGATATCAACAATCGGCATTTCCACTAGTAAGAACTGAATTGTTTGTGTTAATAATTAACATTTTGATGATTGAGAATTGAGTTATAAATACCAATAATGGGAAAGACAAAATTCGATTATGCATATGTCGACTTGGAATTATCATATGTCAACATCCGTGATCTATGAGGGGAAATAGAGCATTTTACCTTTACCAGTTTACCATCTTTCACCTGAGTTTTTTGGATTTACAGCATACAAGTTTACTGTTTTGGTTCTCTCTGGCAGTTCTCATCAGTGTTGTCCTCAGCCACAACAGGCAGATGTTATACCCACTGTAAGTTAGCTTAGCAGTTAGCAAGAATAGTGGAGCATTTAGAAGCTAAAGAGACAGATTGGAGGAGTTGAAGCAAAAGAAACCAAAAAGGAGTGACTTCTATTCAGCAGGTTGCCAGAGTCACAACTTCAAATAAAAACTGGTGCCATGTCTGCTGGATGTGTAGAGAACATGTCTGTTTGTCAAATCAACTTTTTAATGTGATAATATGTCCTTGTTATGTTTGCATTGCTCCCAATTTTGCTCCCAAAAAATCCAATTATTCATTTAGATATACCAGAGAGAGACTCAGAGTGAAGGAATTTTTATTTATACTCCTGAATGAACCACTAAATCTAATCTGGTTTTGAAGAAAATTGAGTTGTGGGTTCACTGAATACATGATTATCATCCCAAAAATCTACAATTTCCCTTTGACCTGCTTTGGCCCCTTTTGTGAACCCCCAAACCATCACTCTGACACCTCACTCATCCTCCGCACCCTGCACGCTGCACGCTGCACACGTTGCCTCCTTTTCAGGAGAGTATCATCCCACCCCCCAGTAGGATCTCTCCCCCTCTGTGGGCCTCCCCTGGGCAAAAGAGAAGATTAAAACAAACAGGACTTTAATCAGTGGGCCCCGCTTCTCTCTGCTCAGCTGCCGACAGAAGGAGCCCTCTCCAGGAAGGCTGCCTCAAATCAAAGCTTCCTGCTCGCCACTTGCTGCTTCGCCGATCCGTATCACAACAACAAAACCAGCAGAAACAATTATTTATTCCTTTTGATGTGGGTTTTGAAGTTACCCCACCTCTTCCACTGTGCACCCCCATCCACCCCATCCTCCTTCCTCCACCCCTCCTCTTCCTTGCCCTGCCCCTCCAGCTTTTCTGTATCTTTTATTCCCAAGGAAACAAGGTCATGCCAGCTTCTCCGTAAAGGAGGCTGCTTTGAAGGAGCAGCAGTTCCAGTACCGGCTTTTTCTTATTTTACACCAAGGAAAGTGTGTCGCTTGAGAAAAAGCTGACGAGTTGCTTCGTTCAACTTAACTACCACCCTGCTGAGTGTGTCAGGTTGTAAATGTCACTTTCACAGTGTAATGTGCTGCACATTAATGAAAATTTCATTGAATTTGTGGCAGTTTAGTGGCATAATGTGATTATTCACAGTTACTTCAGCAATCATTTTCCTAAAAAAAAATCTAAAGCACATGAGAGAAAATTGTGGATTACTTGTTCTTTGTTGCTACAAATTGAAACGTTCAGTTTAACAATTTATTGTTCTAATTGCATCTGTCATTTGAAGATGCAAAAATGGAAATTGCTTGTAACCTGAAAGAAATTACAGTCAGAGGAATAAGGCAAAAAAAAAAAGTTTACTGTAATCCTGCCACATGTAATCCCTTCCTCCTCTTTCAGCTCAGTGCTTGTGTGCTGGGTGAATGTGGTCCGTATAGATGCTATGCGAAGCCTTTTTTAGAAAGCAGAGAACAAGGTGCTGAGATAGTAGCAGATCTGAACGGTGTTTCTGTCACTGCGGCAGATCACAGTTAACCTTTTCTTAGATTCAAAGTGTACCAGTTGAAAACAATCTCTCAACAGGACTGAAATGTCTGAGAGCTGCTGCTTTTCAGCTCTGTATACCACAACATCTGCTAAAGCTGTTGGATAACTCTGCAGCCTCATCAAAAGGCTTGGCAGAGAAAGAGCTCCTCAAATGCGCAGATGGTAATCATGTTTTTATCATTTGCTGAAAGTTGTGATCCACTAAATTCATTTAATTGGTGGGGGAGGTCATATAATTCCACCTTAAATGTCTGCCAAGCTGATTTTTACAGGTCACATATTATATGCTCTGAAAAACATCAGGGGAATTGTGGGTGTTTTTTTTAGCTCAATATTGTCATTTTGGATGCATGTCCCCATGGCACATGGTTTCATGGTTGGGTGGTTCTGTCTCACATTTTCACCACTTTCTAATGAACTGAGAGATTCCTGGTCTAAAACTGCCTATAATCTATCAATTACAGAGTTCATTGGATTTTTTTAATAACCTCAAACATCAGATTCATCTTTAGATTACTCTTTAAATCACAGTGGCAATCTGAAACTCATTAGGAACGTTTCAATCATTTCCAAAATTGGCTTCATCTTCATGCGAGGAGTGTCTTTCCAAAACTGTCAGTTTTTAGCTGAAGGAAAATATTGCCAAACACTCTGCCAAGTTGAAAAAATACAGATCATCATGTTCTCATGAAAATGGTTGTGTCAGCCCTGTGATGAACAGGCAACTTGTCCAGGATCTACCCCGCCTCGCGCCCATTGTTGACAACCGTGATAAAGATAAGCAGTTACAGAAAATGGATGGATGTTCTCCATCCAGCAGAGGATCATTAGAGGCTTCAAGAAGATTCAAATAGGGAGGTTTTAATTTCATGCAATCATTTATTTTGTCGGAGTGGAGTCAGTTTTTCTTATCTTTTAGGTTTTTGGGGGTTTTATTTTAGAAAACTAGTACAATCGGTTGCTCAACACTAACTAAAGATGTGCAGTGTGTGAGTACAGGAACCACCAGTTTGCTGTCAGTCCAGTGATGACAAGGAGCAGAACAGCTTGTGGGTTTTTGTACTCCCACCGGGGCAATTAGCTGCGATGAGGGTAGACAGGCTCCTGTTTCTTACTTATATTAATTATCACTGGGTGTTGGAGTTACAGCATGAGAAATGTTCTCTGTTTGGACAACACTTAAATTCTGAAAACCACATCACCCGCCATTTTGTAATTAATATTATTTCATTTGCAGTTTACAGGACACCATAAAGATCATGAAACATGAGAAAATATTCAAATTCTTGTGTTGGTTTAATCACTAAATTATGCATGCAGTGTAAAACCCACAGTAGTAGTAGTTCCAAGAATGGAAACTATCTTTATGAGATTGTTTTTTTTATATATGTGATGTTTAAGGTGTGACACACATGCATAGAGCACAGCTTTAAATAATGTAATGCAATAAGATTTTGACATGCTACAAAATATTTTTTGTGTTATGTTTCAAGGATCAAAACGTTATAGTAAAGCTAACGCTGAACCCGCAAAATTGTAAACATGCTCACTGTAAAGGTCCACCATGTAAATTAGGTCTCTGAATGGTGATACTGAGCTTGTTAAGCATTTCATTTTCTGTTTTACAAGTCTCTTTAATTTGCCCTTTTGTCTGCCTTTTTTTTTCTCAAATAGTCCTTTAATTAAACTCCAGCTAATTACACAACTCTTGAATGACTTTTGTATACGCAGCTGGGCGTGGGGAGGAGAGGAATCTGGCGGAGCTAAAAGTGAAACAGCAGCTGACACCCAGACATTTTATGCTGCCTTAACTCAAAACCAGAGCTTTATGGAGACATCCCTCATCTGCAGCAGGCTCATGCTGGTGCTAGTTGAGTGTAATGTTGGTGATCTATGGGCTTAACTTATTGTTGTGTCAACTAGACCTTTTCTATTTTGTATCACATTTTTAAGGAAGTTGTTTTGGCAGTTTTATAAAATGATGAGTGTATAAATGAAAGTAATTGTAGGCTACTGAAAGCTTTTTAGGATGTTTATTTTCAGGTCTGGCTGGCATCCATTCCTGGATTCATACCTTTGAGCAGTACTGTGGGTCATGTTGAACAAAAGACTGTTCAGGTGGTGATCAAGAATTTCATTTATAGAAAATAAAATGATTTTGTAACAAAAGTCTACAGACACAATAGACTGATAACAGTCATATCGGGTGCTCTGTGAGGCTGTGGGGCTCAAAGTGTAACTAAATCCCCAAATTCTGCTAGCCCCCTTACATCAAATTTAAAAAATGTAGCCGAGGGCTGCACAGGACAATTATAGGAGGTGTGACCTCATGGCTAGATAGGATGTGGCGTGGGAGGTAACGCCAATCAGAGTGACAGACAGAATACAGTTGCTTGTAGGTAACCAAACTAATCAGTTATGAGCATCTGAGTCCACTGGAGCTATGAGAGTCACTCAAAGTACATTCACGGGCGTTTGTAAAAGATTAATTTAAAGTAAAACATTAGCTGAGAGCTAGTAGCTCAAAAAGGCAGAGCTAACCAGTCATTTGAATACTTTGCACTAAACTGTCAAGATTTGGACCTGAATCGATCAACACAACTACAAAATAGCTGTATACACTGGTTTTCATCTGAAGAAAGGTGGTTTTACAGTTTATAGTTACACTTTGTATTGCTTTGAGCTAACATTAGCATGCTAACTTTCACATGTTAAGATTGTCCATATTAAAATGATCTCCGTGTGGTGTTTACCACCTTAGTTTAGTGTGCTAGCATGCTAAGATTCGCTAACCAGCACATAAACGCAGTACAGCTGAGTTGGATGGGAATGGTATTTTGGTTATAACCAAAAGTATCAAACAAATTTTAATTTCTAACTGATGATGGCGAAAAAGTCAGGGGCTCAACAAAGTCAGTAGGATTCATCCTCTGGAGACCACGAATGTCTATTATTATACACATAATAATACATACATAATAATAGAGATATTTTAGTCTGGACCAATGTGGTGTATGGCTGCAAACACAGACCAATATCGCAATGACAGAGCCATTCTCCTGGTGTGGCTAACAACATGGACATAGTAAATTTAGATTTATTTAGTTGGGGGGACCCATAGTGGCCATTCACATTTCTATGGGGACAATAGAAATAACGACATGCATCTTTGTCCATATTTCTGCAATACATTTTTTGATTAAAAAAAATGAATTCTGAAACATCTGATTGTTTTTTTCATTTCCCATTCTTTTAGATGTCAAAGATTTCTGTCGACTTTTGTTAATCAGCATGCACAGTTGTTATGAATATCAAAAATAACACTCTCCAAAACAGATGCACAAAAAATGACATTTGCTGCCACTCAAATATAAGATGCATCTCAAGCCCTTCACTTTAAGAGGATTCAGTGCTGACAGGCAAGGTTAATCCATATCAGAGTCAGAATCCCATTAATTGCAACAGATATGTCACAAAGAAAAAAATCCTGTATGGATGCAGAGACAGGCTGCCAAATAGTCAGTGGACCTTCACATACACATACTGCACTGTTAAGTGAAAGACTAGTACTAGTACTGTAATTTTAGTCATCAGATTTCCATGATTTAGCCTAGTTAGTCTGGTTGTTAAAGATTTGTTTCTCGTTCCTTGGCTACACTTTTACACACTGAAAGGGATGGAAAACATAGGCCTGTGGGTATTCCCTGAAAATACAAGCCATTACCAGCTTTGACAGGCCTACACAGTCCAGTGGCCTGTCAGAAAAAAACAGGCAAATGTGTTGAAATGGAGAGTGGCCTGGTTACCCTGAAAGCAGCTAACAAATCCCCCAGGTCTGGAGTTGAGTGAGGGTCTGCAGACTATGACTGATCCATGCTCGCTCCACTGAACCCGTCCATGGCATGTACTGCTCAAAGTAAAGTTGTGAATGTCTTCAGGGACCTGCTAGCTGTCCAGATCCCCCTCCACACCGTGTCAGGCTTGTGGAAGAAACTGATGCTGTAACCACTACTTTTCACCCACAGGATAATAATTATTTGACAATGTATTTCAATTTCTGTATAGTTGAGGATTGTACAGCTTGATGTCACCCCCAAAGGATTTATTGTTCTATTGATATTGGTGCTGTCAGGCATCTGTGTTACCAAGAAGAAGATGTGAACCTGCAGGGCACTAAGATGTCACTAAAAAGCAAGAATTGATTAGTCCAAATGAAGGGATGCGGCTCCTTCCTGGGCGATAAATGAATGCAGCAAAGTGCGACAAAGAACTGTGTTCCTCTGATTAATGCTGTGGCTGTCAGCGAGCGCCAGGCTTGACTGGCACATCAAAGCCACCAAAAAACACAAGGAACTGGTGGCATTTCCAACAAAAAAGCACAATTTTCATCCTTCCCCCATCATCACTAACTTTACCCCATACTTAGCGCTGACCATTTAGTCTGAATTGAGTCACACTCAATAGGGGAGGAGAGCTTTGAAAATAATTCTTTATCTGTGTTGCTGTTTTTAAGGGAACACAAAAGGACTGACAAGACCATTTATCTGTAGATTCTTTCAAAGAAAAAGAAAGGCAAAGAAAAAAAGGCGAGCCTACCTGATGTTTTCTCTCCCTCTCTTTTTTTTTTTTTTTTATGAGGCGCAGTCTGTGCCTGCAATCCCTTTATCTGCCTTTCATTAGCGCCTCGCTCACCCTCTTAGTAGGGCGGGTGTCTGGGAGACAGTCACTTTCTCCCAGCCTGTGATGTTTCTGCAGATTACAGAGGGCCTTTGAAGCCACTGCACTCCTCATTGCCAGGGCCTCAGACAAGCCCATGCCATCTGTCAGATTGACGGCAAAGTAGCGGAATGGGGCTGAGACACCCTCTGTTGATCCACACTTTTTGTCTTTTATGTGTCACATTTGGATGTCATGTGAAAGCCACACCTTTGTAATCTGGTGCTGGCACCCGCCTGAAACACTGGCCTCTGCAGCATACAAACACACACACCCACAGACAGGAGAGAATAATGATCCTCCGTAATTACTCTTACCTGTGGGCATCAGTCCTTAAATGAGACAATTATTGTCATCCCCTCACAGTGATCTCTGGTTTCCTCCCACTTTTCCAAGGCCCTGGAAATCACTGTCATGTGGATCTTTTTATGCCCAACCAGTGGGAAGGATTTGATTGTTCATGAGCTTAGGAGACTGTAAGTTTGTCTGTTGCGGGCTGAACTAGACTGCAGAACAACTAGCCACCAGCAGCTCAAGGTTTACTTTACAAGAAAGTTTTCAGTCAGAGAAATATACTGAACTGTATTTTCTCTCTGGAACTGTTAATAAATAGGGCAGTACGGTGGTGCATGGGTTAGTACTGTCACATGGGTTTTCCCCGGGTACTCAGGCTTCTTTCTACAGTCCAAAGACATGCAGTTAATAATAGGTTAATTGGTGGTCCGTAGGTGTGAATGTGAGTGTGAATGGTTGTTTGTCTCTATGTGTCAGCCCTGTGATGAACTGGCAACTTGTCCAGGGTTACATAAAATGTATGGCCCACAGGCGAGAACCAGAACACCAAAGGATCCAAACTGGCCTCTGGATGACTTTGCAAAGTGAAAAAATGGCAAGGAAGTAATTTATTGCAAATTTTTAATAAAAGGCACTGCTACTTATGATTTGTCCATTGGATTTTCCACTGGCCTAATAAGAGGAGCAGGCTGATGCTGAATACATACAGGCTATAAGACAAAAAATTGTCGGGTGTGCTACTGTTCATGCAGAAGCAGACAGTCTTTGTGTGTCTTTGTCACAAAGGAGAAAAGTGGACACAGAGGAAAATGTGTCCTTGTTGTGTTCAAAGCACCTTCTAGTGCTCAAGAAATCAAATATTCAATGTCACTATTAGATCCATCACAGCAAAAAATACATCCTTTTATCATATTTACTGTAATGAAGGATTAGTGACTACTGAGCTACAAAAAACTGAAGGTTTTATTCAGTTATCTGAAAAAAAAACAATGAATATTTATTGTGTTGAACATTGTGCATGGATGGTTCATTTTCAGAATATACTTGTACTTGATTAGGCTGACTAGATGTGGAAAAACTGAGACATTTTGTTGAAACTGCACTTATATTTTTTCTTAAGATTCAGGCTGTTCATCATCTGTTTTGTGAATGGATGGCGTCATGAATTGGGAACATTTTCAGAATTAAATGTTATTATGCCATAGTTTTACTGGACTCTTGAGATGAGATTGAGCTGTACGCAGTCCTTGAACTAAAATGAGTTTGATACTCCTGTTGTACAACCATACTATTTAGTATGTACCAATCCATTGTATGTCAAACACAGTATGCCAAAAATACCAGAATGTCTTAAAGCATCCTGTTGTATTTTCGGTATGCAAGCCAGTATGCATTGCGTTCAGATCCACAATCCTCTGCAGTGCTAAAGATATGTCTCATTGACTGAATCGCTGAGAGAGCACAGACGCATAAGAGCTCATTGACAGATGGGAGAAGCCACAATGACAGATGATAGTGCATAAGTTAACAAATAATAACAATAATCCTAAAGATAACTAATAACAACAAAATAACATAAAAAGGACTTAACAATGAAAATAACAGATGACAGAGATTACATGTGTAATTTTACTGTTGTGAATATATAAAACAACTACAGTTACATACATTGAAAACTACAACAGGAAAGTTCTAACTTTGATATCTTTCAATCTGGACTTTCCATGTTTTTGTGTCAAAATTAAATGTTCAGTTTCCATGATGACTGAAGTATGATAAGGGAAACTGTAAGATCAGACTCTTAGCCTACTTCCTTCTAACATAATCCTGTTTGACTGCTTAGCTTGCATACTTGGACAAGTCATTATATTTGTTCTTTATTGCTCAGTCTTTCAGAGAGTATGTCTCTCTTTTTACATTACAAGATAAAAAGCTTTTAGGATGAGGACAAATGTGTTTGGCATGTGTAATGTTAGCATTGATGACACAAACAGCATCCAGGACACAGTGTTTTTATGAAGGGGCAACCTCTGTGGCTGTGAAGCCAATGCTTAAGTGTCAAAAAACTGCAGTTCCTTGAAAAGCTGCTTGAGGCTGGCTACAGAGCAAGTCAATCTCCATAAGCCCCCATATTAAAATGTCCAACTTTAAAATAATTAAGAGCATGGCCACTTTTTTTGACAGGTGGGTAACGTTACAGGTGACTTGTTTGAGCACCCAGGCCTCATTCAGCCTGCCTCAGCTCCACCAATGATCCACATCTTTTCACCCATTTTTAGATTAGCCTGGAAGTGGCAGAGGCAGGACTGCCAAGACTGAGTTCCACAATGGCTCTATGGGTGATGTCACGGATACGATGTCCGTATTTATGTCTATGGTTTTTACACAATGGTAAAAATCCAACATAGGGAAAGCGCTAGTTGTGAGCAGAGGTTCACAAAATAATGTAGTATGGAACGCTATTTAGCCGTGCTACTGTAAATAGTAAGCTAGTTAGCTAGACATGTTAACATTAGAGCAGAGAAACTTTTGCTCTTCTGTTTTTGGTTTTGGAGAGGCTAAAAAAGGACATGTCATCCTCTAAACTCTTTAAATACAGAGTATTACTGTCAACTACAGTACCGCACAAATCTAAAACTTATAAAGGCCTGACAGGCCTGCAGCCATGTTACATTTTCTAAGCTATGATTGGATGATTTGGGGGAGGTTTTTGCCTAACAGTCAATTGGACATGCAGACAACAGCCAGGACACAAACAACCCACTTGGGACTTAATTAAATTGACTGATAATTAAGTACTTAGATAATTGCAGGAAATTCAATTTCGATTTGAAATTGTTTCCCTTTTCCAGTTTCTTCCAACAGTTAGTGTGCTGAAATAGCTGAAAAGGGAGAAAGGAGAGTTGTTTTTTGAGGCGACAAGTTAAGAAGGATGGCAGATGAGATACCTTGTTTAAAAGGACCCAGCATTACCTGTTTTGGGGGAAAGAGGGGTCTCTGATAAACCTCTGAAGTAGAGCAAGATTAGAGCCAGTGCGTTTCCACCTCAAACAGTGCCTCTCCCTGTGTCGAGATGATAAATTCTCAGAGTTTGCAAAGACCATTTCCCAGTGGCTGTCTTTCAGTTTAACTTTTCAAACGGCTAAGGATCTGAGGGAGGATCGTCACCAAGCTCGCAGGCTTTTAACACTCCCCTGTGTATTTTTCCCACCCCAGGACCACTGTCTTCAGAGGCTCGGGGAGAATAAAGGCTCAGATCAACAGAAATCAGCAGTCCTACCCCCTCCCCGTCCTCCACCTTGCTTGGCTTGTCCTATCATACATGCTCACGCTCACACACAAACACACACTTGCAAATTTATGTAAGCATTTTGATGTGTGTGCTCCATGAAAATGCACACACAGACAACTGCCAACAAGCATCCCCTGTAGACTCACACATCAGACCAGCCTCCTTAAAAAAAAAAAAAAAAAAAAAATCCTCCATTATAATGGAGTTTTCAAAAACAGAATAATACATTAAGTACCTTAAAGCAGAGGGTGACGTTAAACTACAAAAATATTAAGCAAGCCCAATGAAATATACATTAGAGTAATTGGATCAGAGAAGAAAGTGGCTAACAATTGGAGAAAGCAGATGCTAAGAACTTCAAGACGGCATCCTGTTGACTCAGAGGTCCAAAATGCTCACAGTGATGTTCTGGTTTATGTAACTTGCCTTAACTTTTGTTTGTCCATAAAACTTCTAAAAAAGTGATCACAATGCCATACTTTCTGGTAGGATAACCTAAAATATGTAAGCATACGGTTATTGCAGCACGAGCTTGACCCACACCTCCATCCACAGACCTTCACAGGTGGGGTGTCAGAGGAGCACAGGACCGGAAAATCGTGGAAACAGTGACAAACTATAAAAATTGATCATCAAAGCCACGTACAAGAGGTGTTTTGGTTGCAGATAAAAATAGAGTTACCATACACATAATTCTTTGACAGGAGTGAGTGATTGATGCTCAAAGATGTTGCCGTGACAGACTGGCAGGCGGGAGAAAAACACTGAGGCAGAATGATTGGCTTCTCCTCTTTGATGTTTCTGTCTGACTTACTTGTGATGGCTGGTTACATCTTCAAAACCGTTCTGCGTTGACGGTTGTAATGACCCCAAACATTTCATCTGTCATATCTGAACAGAGCTCTGACAACTTTTGGTGAAAAGAATATACTTCTGTGACCAAACTTCATGCCATATTCTCATATTTATCCATGAGGAGAGGTCATTTATTTCTCACAGGCTCTACATTTGATGTAATTACCCAACATAACTTTAAAATCCAGTGTAAAGCTAAAAAAAAAAAAAAGAAGAAAACCCCAGACAAATGATGTTACCAATAATCATGTGGAGACTGAAGACATTTTTAAGTGCTAAAATAAATCAAGGTTTGTTTTTAATAAAGTTTATCAAGTGCAAGTAACATAAGAAGATAAGAGACTGTAGATATATGACATGTAAACGTGATGTAAAAGGTCAACCTGGCATGAAGTCAGACATTCTCAGATTTATAGCACAGTATGTGATTTTAGACTGTCTCAAACTGGACTGTTCCAGCACCTTAAAAAATGTAAAATGTCGAGCTCTGGCTCAGAGGCATTCAAACAGCACATTTTATCTCCAATGCCGGTTCAGTCGAACCATGTGCAAGACAGATAAACCACTCAAAGCCTCCCTTTGTATGCCTGTTTGTATTTTTGTTTGTGTACATGTGGAGAGACCAAACATCCCAATTCCATCCAGTCCGCAGAGTGGGAAGCGGTTTCCCATGGTTCTGCTCGGATGCCGCTTTCATGTGGAAACCATCTCTGGGTCCCTTTAGCCCCTCTGTTGTGACAGAGGATAATGAAATTCACAACATCTGCCATTTGTTAGCCCTGTTTGGTGTAACTGATCTCCTTTTAATCCATGGACTTCCAACGCGTGTGCAACTCCGCAGCTGGAATGAAGCAGATGGATCCCACGGCCTCTCTGGGGCTGCAGCAGACCGGCCCAAAGCTGGCATGTATCCTGCCCTTCCACTCCTCAGGACTGAGACACAGAAGCACATTGCCTTTGACCACTGCAATCATTACCACCACTTTCTTATACTTAAGACACTCTATGAACTGAAGCTTGTTCACCTGTTGTACCCATCCTAAATTGGTCTCAAGACAAGGTTTGCTAATGCTTATGAGCACAAAAGTACACTTGATTTGATTGGATTTGCTCCTTCATGGAAACTAAAGGCAATTTACTATTTACATATCACACCACTACACCCAACCAGTTAAATGACTCAATAATTTTCTAGAAACAAAAACTTACACCATCTAAATAATTTGCAATATGCTAGAATCACAGAAAAGATTTCTAAGTGCAACTTGGGCAGCAGTACCTTGGCTTGGGAACTAGAGGGTGGCCGGTTCAAGTCCAGCACAGACCACAGTAAGGCGTGTGGACTGGTAGCTGGAGAGGTACCAGCACTGCCAAGCTGCCCTTGCCCCAAGGCGCCAAACCCCTAACTGCTCCCATGGCGAGGTTACGTGGCTGTGTATAACTCCACCATCTCTCCACATTTGCATGTCTATAACCCCTTTTTGTGTGTGGTTATATTTCGGGCCTATATGTGTTAAAAATGGAGTGAAAAGAATTAATCTGGACTTATTAAGACTTTTATGTCAGCAGCATATATGTGTATTGGGAGAATTATTATCCGACTTTGCAGTTCCCCTCAGCCATGTGGAGTATTTTAGCATCTTTTAGCTCATTGTTTTGGTTTTACATTCCACAACATTGCTGTGTTGATTCACTCTCATCTGTGTCATTTTCAAACACAGCACAATATATATATATATATATATATATATATATATATATATATATATATATATTTACTATATATAATTATAATTATCTTAGCAGCTTAAGAGCCAAATATCTTCCTCAGGAGTCTGAACGAGAGTGAACATTGAACATATGTTCATCACGTGGAGAGAAATAACTCCAAATGAATGCCAATTCTCCATATTTGCTGAAAGTTTGAATTATCAACTGTTGAGTAACAGCTTTGGAGGGGGTATGTCAGTGCTGTGTTCACCACTTTACAGGTTTAGGGATGTACAGAACATAAATAAAATATGAATAAATATAATCAGTGATTTTGAATATCCACAAAAACCTTTTTTTTCTTTTATGTGCCTCACATGTGTGTACAGTTTTGTTAAAGAAGAGTAAACATGCAGGTGCAAAAATATTGTCAGGGCACTGTTTCTCTCACCCTTGAATACCATAAATATGAAAAATGTTGGCCTTGTAATTGAAGCTTTCTCTAAGAGCATCAGCTTGTAATCGTACCAGTATGTGAAGGGTTTACTAAGCGGCTGGTATTTCTTGACGCAGATCAGGAGGTAATTTGTTGGGGATGGGTTTGCTTAGATAGGAGACTCAAACATCAACAGAGTGTCAGAATCACCTCTTCATCTGAAGGAGGGAATGGCTGAAATGGTGGATTCAGTCAATCCTCATTCCTTTCAAACCTTCAGCCCCCATCCTTTACCCTCTTCATAAAACCTGGAATGTGCTTCAAAGAATGTACACTATCTTTCCTCCATGAATAAAACATCTGTCATTCATCAGCCAGTGCAATATGTGCCGATTTAACAGAGCACAACAGCTCTGCAAGGCAGCGAAGCGCCAGACTATACAGTGTCCTATAGAGCTCAACCGTAACCAAGTGTCATTGGTGTCCCTTTGGAGTTTAATCTGGTTTATTTAAACAAGATAATCAATTCAAATCAAGTCCAATTGAAACGAAATAGCTTATTTTGTCTGGCCCATATCTCTGTATTTGTCCTGTGTTCTCCTTTCACAATAAAATATTGAAACCAAGAAGGAGAAATTTATATATATTTACAATTATTACAAATTAGTTACATGATGCCCCCTAGTTTTGCATTAATTCAACAGAACACGGTTAGGTGTCCATTGACAAGAATGGAGATGAGTGTTAAAACACAAATCACTTATAAAGTGGCACTGCACCCATTTGACACAGGTTCTGCTTACTTATCATAATGGATATATTCACCCTGTATAAGGCTTTATGTGGCTCAGAAAGGAGCTCTCAAATGTCAGAGAAAAAGGAAAAAGGAAAGTCTGCAAACTGGACATTTCTTTTGAAAGTTGATTTACCAGGCAGATCTGAGTTGCAGTATAAGCAATTTAGGCTCCAGTGTTTTTGACATTTACTAAAGGCTAAAAATCAGGATATCTCCACCACTGACAGTATAAAGAATGGACAGTGTATGTGTGAGATCACCCATAGGTTTCTGAAGACCCGTTTTGAAGCTCAAAATCTGTGGTGCTAGCCACCACCATGTTGCCTACTGCCTCCTGCTTTCCGAGATTGACCCGTTCTGTAGCCAGTCTCAAGTTGCTGATTGAGCAACTACAGTTTTTGGCACTTCCACGTGGGCTTCACTTCACAGCCATGGAGGTTGCCGCTTGACTGGACACTGCTTTTGAAAAATGATTTACGAAGCAGGTCTGATGAAAGATAGACTATTGAGTTGCAGTATGAGAAATGTTGGATCCGTTTTTTTGGACATTTAGATCTAAAAATCACGATATCTCCCAAGCATCCCAACTTTGCTGAAGTGCAATACTAAATAGCTAAACAACCCCTTTAATTGGCTACAGACATGCCCTTTTAGGGTGTGTTTATTTGTGCATGCATGCAATGGTGTTGTGGTGTGACTGCTGTGGCTAACTGATGTTCCCTCTGCTTGCAGAGAGTATGTCTTTAATTACTTTACAATTCAGTGTCAAGTCATATTTCTAAACAGTTAATGATGCAGACTCAGAGTTGTATTAGGATAAAACAGGATAAAAGTTTCGCAGGCTTGGTACGTCGTTGAGGTTTAATACTAAGCTTACTTCGCCCCCTGTCGACCATAAGAGTGGTCGTTTCACCGTGTGTTACCACCGCCTAGCCGGCAGATGGCGCTGGTGGTCAGCGTCGCTCTGCGCAGCAGAGCCGCTGTTGTGCTTCCGCTAGCACCGGATCACAGAGCCAGTCTGACCGGTACAAAATACAAACAATGGGCAAGAAGCACAAAAAGCACAAGTCCGAAAAACACGGATATGAAGGTATTTCATTTGTAGCTTTAATTGTTTAATGATCTGTTGTTAAATACACAGGCTGGATACCCGGTTTGAGTCTTGTTAGCCGGGTTAGCACGAACATAGTCCTAATTTAGCCGATTGCTAGCGTGTTGCTAGGCTAGTTACTGGATCGATTTGGCAGATTTTTATTTATTTCCGTGCGTTTCTGCCACAACAATAAACAGTATGCATGAACACAAGGTCGGCTAAGTTAAAATACATGATTAGCTGTAGCTCCACTATTCCGCCTGCTAGGTGAGCTAGCTGTTAGCTGGCTATTGTTTCTAGCATCTCTCAGCTGTTGCGGGTCTGTCGCCAGTTAGCTCCAGTTAGCTCGATAACGCTCTTGTTGTCATGTTGTCTGCAGAGTACGGAGAGAGGCCGCTGAAGCTGGTGCTCAAAGTGTCTGGAAACGAAGTGACGACGGGAAGCTCCAGCCGGGAGACGTTTTACGACGAGCAGCCGGCGGACTACGACAAACCCAAAGATAAGAAGAAGAAAAAGAAGAAGGATAAAGAGAGGAGCTTTGGCTCACCGGAGGATGACAGAGGGAAGAAGAAGGTAAAGCTCATGTCTTTAAGATGGGATGGTGTGTTCCTACACGACCAACAAACAGCTCTATCTCTTAAACAGGAAGAAACTGACAATCACGAGTTGATTTTATTTAAAAAAAAACACAATTTCCTCTTTGATTTCATACCAAACATGTGGCATTATGTTTAAAAGTCACCTTGATCCGATCAGTCCTCCCTGCAACTCTTTGGCGAACTGTCCCCCGGAAAACAGCCTCTGTCTGGGCAGTGAAAGCTGGTTAAGTCCTGCTGTTTTTCTGCCATGATTACGTGATGAAATATCAAGCAACACACACTGTTATAACAAACAACAGTAATGTGGTAGTAGGTTTTGTCTTTGGCTTACTTACATAAGAAAAGAACTTTGAATTTATGTGGAACAGTTGGTGCGACCTCGCTGACTCTTCAGCGAACTGTCCTCTGGAAAACAGACTGTCTGGGTAGTGAGAGACAGTTAAGTCCTGCTGTAGAGCAACTCACATTGTTCTTACAAACAACAGTAATGTAGTAGTAGGTTTTGTCTTTGGCAACTTACATGAGAAAAGATTTATGTGGAAACGTCAGTGCTGCACGGTCAGTCCGCCCTGCAACTTTTCAGCTAACTGCCCACCTAGAAAACAGCATCCATCTCCAACAGTGAGAGCAATGAAAAAAATCATTAATGTCAATGTAATGATGTGTACTTAAACTATCTACAATACAAAGATCAGGACTTTATTTTCAGTGTTTGGATACACTGGGAATGGTTTTAAAATAACGGGCGCTATGGAGTCTAGAGGGTTAAAGGTGGGAGTTTAGTTAGCGTGTGTTAGACTTGATGTTTGTTTTTATATTGTTAGATGACGAAGAAGAAGAAAGGTCAGGATGGAGACGGAGATGATGACCGAGAACAGAGCAGAACTCCTATCCGTTCAGAGCTGGATAAACTAGAAGGTAAGTCTGAGATTTCCTCTAGTTACTGTTTATGTCAGTACTTTTCCTCATATGTTTGCTTGATGTTTTGTTCTTCTTCCTCACAGAAAAGGAACAGACTCCGTTGCAGGAAGCTTTGAACCAGCTCATCAGACAGCTCCAAAGGTGCAATGTTGATCATTTATTGATATAAGATAGTGTGTTCATTTATGAGCTGCAGCAGGTCTCCTCATGGTGCTTGTGTTTACATTTCTGACCCTTAGCCCTCCCTATCCACTACAGTAAACTTACTGTCGATCTCTGTGTGTTTTCTCTTTAGGAAAGATCCCAGTGCATTCTTCTCATTTCCAGTGACAGACCTCATTGCTCCTGGCTACTCTTCCATTATCAAACGGCCTATGGACTTCAGTACAATGAAGGACAAAGTAAAGAAAGAGAGCTACCAGTCACTGGATGAACTCAAGGTACATATTACACACAGGTGTATTATTGCATACTAAGTCTGCACACACAGCGGGACAAACATATTAAAGCATATTTTAATAGATCAGAATTGGCTAAATAAAAACCTTTAGTGCAGTCTGTCCACATCAGCCTGATAGTGACTGATATGACTGTTTCAACTTTCATTCATTCATTTTATGTAAATAATTTAAGATGATCAGTTTAATATTTTTGAGGTAGTTTGAACTCCAGTTTTTGAAGTTGATTGTGAAAAATAAAGTGTGTCAGATTAAAGGACTCACTGATTTGCATTAGGGCAGTGGTCCCCAACTACTGGGCCGTGGACCGGTAATGGTCCGTGGGTCATTTGCTGCCGGGCCAGACAGAAAGAATGATTAAGAAAAAAACAGTTATCAGAGTCTGAGAGATGTTTTATTTTGAAAAATGACTGAATACATCCGTTTGTGCGTCTGTGCCCCTTGACATATGTCCTGACGCTCGTGTTGGTTAGCACAAAAATGAAGCCCACAGGTTAGCAAAAATGAGGTAAAAAAATGTATTTAAAATAATTATAGAATAAGGAACATAAGGAGCACTCTTCGGGTGTCATGCGTGTCTCACATTACCCCTCAATGGGACCAGCTCAACAAGCTCACGGCTCCCACTAATTCAGCGTGATGGTGAGCTGCATTTTTCTATGCATTTCTTTATGCCGGTCGTATCATTTTATTTTGTCATATTTATCCCCCACACCTTAGAGGTCGGTCTGTGAAAATATTGTCTTGCATGAAACCGGCCCAAATGGCGCAAAAAAGGTTGGGGACTGCTGGATTAGGGGGCAAAAAACTGATCAGGACATCCCTAAAAACGGCAACTTGTAAGACGTTGATTGTGATGGAATAATGTCAAAATAAGAGAATTTACACACAGACTTAAGTCAAATGTCCCACTAATGTTTGTCATGTAGACCAGGATCATGCTCTCTCTCTTGCATTTTGATTCACTCAGCAGTGTTTGTCACCTTGTCAAGTGTTTAACGTGTCACATGTTGTTGATGCAGGTGGATTTCAGGATCATGTGTGAAAACGCCATGATTTACAACAAACCTGAGACAATTTACCACAAAGCAGCTCGAAAACTGTTACACTCTGGAATGAAGATCTTGAGCCAGGTATGAAACTGAAGATTCAGAAAAACACTAAATACTAAAGGGTGTTCACGAAGGGATTGTAGACACCCAGCATTCTCAACAAACAGCCTTTTAGTATGAAAAAGCTTATGATGTCTGCTCTCTTGTTATAATTTGAAGCTTGAAATATTGTTCTGGTAATACAGCAAATGTATACACGGTTATTCTGAAATGTGTCAGTATATAGTGATGATTAGTTATACAATCAACACAAGAGCTTCGTTGGAGCCCTTTGACATTAGGACCCTTCACGGCGCACTGGATCTTTTGCTATAATGAACAGATGGGGGCAGCAGATAGCTTCAGACAACATGCAGCACCATCATAAAGCACATTTTTGTCTCTCCCATTCTTTTCTTCTCTGTTCTGGTCTTAAGGGTGAAACTAAACACAATTTGAATCGTCTTTCCAATAGGAAAGGCTGGAGAGCTTAAAGCAGAGCATCGAGTTTATGTCCGGCCTCGACCCTTCTGCCAAACAGCCCGGGAAGTCTGAGGAAGAAGGGGTTACCAGCTTGGACCAGAACAAAGAGAGACCCACAACCACAGACACCAGCGAGCGCTCCCAGACACCCAGCACACCCAGGTCCTTTTATCTGCCGACTTTACTTGCATCATTGCTTAAGTCACAGTCATACGACACTGCAGCATACCTGCTATTCAGCAAGGTGCCTAGAGACGATGTGAGGAAGTCAGATAATAAGCACGACCATTGATTCACTACTTGAATTCCTCTGAAGCTTCATATTTGACATTTGACATTATTCTAAAGCCAGTTCAAGTTGCATGGTGTGTAGGCAATCTCAGAGATCTCTGATGTCAATCAGGAAGTGACTAAAAGCCGTCCCTAGTCATAAACAAAAGATCATCCAGCTACAGTTTCAGCTTGTTTGCCACAAACACACAAATGCTGGAATTCTCAGTCGAGCATCAACGCAGGTATGGTCGAGATGACTGCAACATCAACAGCACGTTGGTGGAATCAGTTTCTCACTCTGTCAGTTCACAGCGTTGGCTTGTGTGAGTTTGTTTTCCTATGACAATAAAGTGAATCAGTTTTCCACTGTGAAGCTGGAGGATCAGAATGTGAGGAATGTCTCACAGCATGCTGGGTCCTGTTTTCCTTGCTGTACATCATTTCAATCAGCACTGTTGCCCAGTCTGATGTAACAGAACCGGACAGCTAAAATCATGTGTTTGTTATGACTCACCAAGTCTAGAAACCTGTGCTGCTCTTTGTCTTCTGTATTACAACAGAAGACACTGTATATAAAATCTTGATGGTGTTTACTGACGTCAACATAACGCTACCAGGTAGAGAGAAAGTGGAACGTCTGCGTTTAATGAACAGAAGCACTCACTCCTCTCCCTGCAGTATTTTGCTGCAGTGGGCATGCTTTTTATTCTTGTTACAAAATAAAATAAAAAAAAACATTTCATTCATGGTCAAAGTGTCTCATCTGCCGCCTTTCAATTGTGTTTCATTTGCAGACAGGACAAGGACTCCAAGGACGAAGCGGCAAAGGCAGAGAAAGAGCTTGAGGAAATCCGCAAGGTTATCGAAGAGTCTGGAGGAAAGCTGTCCAACAGAGTGCTGCAGTGTGATGTGAGAAAGCAGGGTTAAACTCAGGATTTCTGTGTTTCAAACTGACATCCACTCTTAAAAATGTCACCACTGTCTGCTCTGTCGAAAGGAAAACGTGAAAAGAAAAGTATCTCATAAAGCTCTCATAAAAGCCCTGATAGAGAATTCAGTGTTTTCACCATGAGAGTTTTTGCCTCGTCTGGGTGATGATGCTGTGGTTTAGAAGTTTGTCTAATGTTTTCCAGTTCCGTCTCAAATGTTAAACCACAACACAGTCATTTCTCCTACTGAAAAGGTGATTTTCTTTTATGGGTATATAACCTTTATTTTGTTGTGTAGTTGGAGTTTGCAAGGCGGAAGTCTGACGGCTCCACCACTCTGGCAATCCTCAACCCAGCAGATCCATCAGTGGGCGGTAAGTCTGTCTGGAACTATAATAAAGCTCAAACGATTAGTGAATTAGTTGACAAAAAAAATGAATGGGCAACTATTATGATAAATGAATGAATGAATGCTTTTATTGTCACTAGTCACAAGTACCAGCGAAATGACCATCAACCTGTCCGTACATGTACATAACATACATACATACATACATATGACAGTGGGGTAGACAGGACAGGGAGACAGAGCAGGAGAAGAGAAGTACAGCATACATGGGGGAGAGGGGAGGAAAAAAAAAGCAACCCCCAGACTGTGCTCCTGTAAGGAGTACAGTGTGGAATGATAAAAAGTCAAATGTTCACTGGTTTCAGCTTTGGAAAAATGAATATTTGTTGGTTTTCTCTGCTTTTAATGATTGTAAACTGATCTCTGGACTTTGGAGTGCTGCTTGGCCAAGAAAAAAGCATTTATCATCATGGACTTTCTCAAAGTTTTTCAGATGGTAAATTGAGAAAATAATTGGCAGACTAATCATGATGAAAATAAGAAAAGTAGTTGAGTTAAGAGGATAAGGTGTCAAGAGAACTTCTGAAAGTTGGTAAAATGTCTTGCTTCCTGCCGCAGATGTCGGTTACTGTCCTGTGAAACTGGGCATGATGTCCAATCGGCTGCAGAGCGGCGTGAACACGCTGCAGGGCTTCAGGGAGGACAAGAGGAACAGGATCACTCAAGGTACAGTACTGCTCTAACTTCATATTTCTGCAAGACCCAATACCAGACCTCTCCGCCTCACCTGTAAACCTGACATGACCGATAATGAGCCGATAACGACCTCTTCCACAGTGTCCTACATCAACTACGGGCCGTTCACCTCCTACGCACCCACCTACGACTCCAGCTTCGCCAACATCAGCAAGGAGGATTCGGACCTGATCTACTCTTCTTACGGCGAAGAGTCCAGTCTGCAGGGCTCAGACAGGTATGTGCGGGGCTGCCACGAACGCACTCAAGCTCTGTGGCATTTACACAAAACGTCCCTCGAGGCATTCCCGACTGATTACTTTCCAGATGTTTCTCTTTTGAAACCGAGGGCATCCCGTCTGGAGGAGGTCAGCTCTCAGCTGTAGACTGGGCCTCATCCTGACTTCAACCCATCAACCTCTTACACTTTTTTTTCCCTCTTCCACTGAAGATGGCTGGATGTTTTTGTGTTTGGAAATCCTATAAACATTGATATTTAGTGATAAAGTTGAAATACATTTGTTCCTGTGATTCATCCGAAACACAAGTATTTTTCTTACTTTCATTCTTACTTTGTTAAATTTTTAAAATAGAAATATAATTGTGAGTTTACTGTCTGACATGCCGCTGTGTGTGTTTTCAGCTGCAGTCTGCTTTTCATTCTACGTGTTGAATGAATGTGGCAGAAAGCAGTTATGTATTTACTTAAAAAGTATTCAGTGGTTGTTGTCTGTAGTGTCCTCGAGCCTTTAAGTCTCTTCATATAAAAAGCACACTCTGTCTAACAGCATGCAGGAGGTTCAGTTGTTGCTTCGGCAAATGTCAAGATCAACTTCTCCTTGTTCTCGGCCAAGATTCAGATTTTTACCCCGCTGCTGCTTCAAAAACATTCGAAGTAAATGTATGTGTTTGTGTTTAGCAGCATGTCAGAGTTCCTGGCCAAATCAGACGAGTACATGTACAAACTGGCAGACAATCTTCTGGATGCACTGACGAACGGAGACCATTCAAAAACACTGAAGGAGACCGAGCCTGTAAGCACCCACTGAGACATCTTAACTGATCCGAGCTGATGTTTGTTACTACTGAGTGAAACAGAACAGGATAGAAATCTGAACGTATGGATTGACTGGATGAGTTATGTTTTTTTCATGTTTGTCATTCCAGCAGGTGGAGCGGGCAGCGAATACACAAGAGGACAAGAAAGATACGGAGGTGAGACTTTAGCACAAATGTGGAGCTGATACCCAGATAGAAACCTGTGCTTTATGATGAACAGCTTCAGTTCCCCGTGTCTCACAGTACAAGTGGAAACAGTTCATAACGAGAGATACCAGCGTGTGCTATGTAATGCAAAACCCGAGCCGCTCAGTGCTGGATATGATGTTCAGAAGAGGAGCTCCCGCTGTGCCGTGTTCTCGCATTACATCTCATGTGTGGATACTTTTCATTTCACTTTGTCATTGTAGATGGCCTCTGCAGATGGTTGCCGCGTCAACCAGCTGTGTCAACATAGCAGGGGCCTGCCTTTTAGCTGTGATCCATCCACGCATGGAAAGAACATTTCCCCTCAAAGCGCAGCGGTGCTACTTGCTCAACACTCGCTGTCGGAGAATTTGGAGAGGCCCCCGTGTTTTCTCTCGGTGCCCGCTGGCTGCGCTGGCTGCGCTGGCTGAATCGCCCCTCAGAGCAGCAACGGAAACCAAAATACAGGCCCCTCCGTCAGGCACACAGCAACCCTCTGTGCTCGCTGTTTGCTGTTCTTGGCCGCTCTCCAGTTTACTCTCATCCCCTGCCCGGGTGTTGCAGCTTTTCAGTAGGTTTGATTTTATTGGAGCGAAGAAGCAGCGTGACTAAAGAGGCTTCAAAAGACCTGGATGTTCCCTAGATGCGTCAGCTGTCTTGTGCGGAATGTGTTTCTTTTTTTTTCTAATCTGACTAAACATGTCGTTCCCCCCGGTCTCTTGTAGGTAGCCGAACCCGAAGCATCCAGCTGCAACAGGCTCAACTTCCTGCGCTCTGCTGTGGGCCTGCAGATGGCTGAAGAGCTGTCTGGAGGTAAAACCTCTGACTTAATATCATCATAGATTAGTCAATCAGTTCTTTTTTTTTTAAACGTCAGGGCAACTGCAGGTTATCATGTCTTAAAAACAACTTTTTGAACACTGTGAATTGGACTAAATATGAATATAAACCCGCCACATGGATGCAAATACACGAGAACCAGATGAAAATACACATGCACACATGAAATGGCTTGTAGCTCTGTCAGTACAGAGAGAGAGAGAAAAAACAGAGAAGCCATTCAGATTCACATTTTTAACTTCATTATTTTGATAATGAACCTACAACTAAAATAACTACCCACTCTCATGAAAACCCCAACGCAGAGAGCAGGACACAGGCAAGTGGACCTGGTCAGCCCTGACTGCTTCATGTGTGTCTCAAAGGAATACCTGAACAAAGAAATTCACAATTAGACTCTAAATGCTGTTGAAATCTGAGGTAATTCAAGTTGGATGCAGTCAGATTAGCCATTCACCATCCCGTTATGTATCCTCTTACATCTTTCAAACAGCCCATCAAAGTTTGTCCTCCTCCTCCTCCTTCTCCTCCTGCTCTCTCAGATATGGATGTAACAGTAAGCCTGAGGGGTCTCCATCAGGGTGGAGCAAGAAAGGATGTATTGTGTTGAATACGTGTAACCAGGCACAGGAGGGGGCACCACAAGGTAACTGGAGGAACCCAGAGGAAGCATTAACTCTGTGTGTGTGTTGTCTTTCTGACACAGAGGCCCTGCACTTCCAGCAGAAATTGGACGAGACTACAAAGCTCCTGTGTGACTTGCAGGAAGCGCAGAAGGAGCGTCTGAGCGCCAAGCAGCCACCTAACATGATTTGCTTGTTAGCCCCGTCTGTGAAGGAGATGGAGCTGGGTAAGAGCCTTTCGGTTCACGGCCCCTTTTGTTCCTCGACTCGAGCCATCACCACCAGCTACAGATCTCTAACAACGCTGCATTTACCTGTTTTCCAGCCATGCGGTTTATGTTTCAGACAGTGATCTGATTGAAATCATCAACATATATTTACAGAATATGGCAGAAATTAAATGTGCATGACTATGTTTTTATTAGTGTAGAGAGAATGAGAATAATGTTCTTGTTACCTTTTTAGAATGAGACTTTTAGAACTACAGACGCTGCAGCTCCTCGTCCACTATGTTGCACTGCCATGTTTCTATAGTAGCCTAGAACGGACAAACTTAACACTAGCTCTTCATAGGGCTTTTGTGGGTGCGGGTGAGGCGATGGGGTTACTACTACACCACCAGCTCCCACTAAATCCTACACACTGATCCTTTTAAGGGAACATTTGTTAGCGTCTTGTTGAGCAATGAATGAATGTGTTGATATTCCAGTGGATCCATCATATTGGGCCCGTAGATTGTTTATTTTCTCTGCCCTCATTTCAGATTTGAGCGGGTATGTTTGCTCAACAGATGCTCTGTGGGTCGCCTCATTTTTATAGTTGAATTAAACAAACAAGGTGGCGAGCTTTAGAGGTGATTTTGGACCTTTGGACAGAGCTAGGCTAGCTGTTTCCCTGTTTTCAGTTGTATGCTGGTGGTAGCGTCATATTAACTCTCAGCAAGAAAGCGAATAAATGTACTCCCCAAAATGTTGAACTACATAAAACAGAACTTTTAACGTAAAATGTTCTGGCCAAAGGTCCAATCAGTAGCAAAAATCAGCGAAAGGGAAACAGGACACGGATTGAGTGCTGCCATCTATGATTGGGCCGTCTTTTCTTGCGTTGCCAGTAATTCAAATGTGTCTATAATTTCTCATCTCCTTTCTTTTGACTCCTTCTGTCTGCAGCTGAGAAGGTGACTGGGAACTTGGCTGAGCTGACTGGTCAAGTGGCCCCATGTGACGTCAGCAGCGTCTACGGCATCAGGAGGGCCATGGGCATCGCTCTACCTCCAGAAGCACCTGGGCCCTTCATTGACCTCACCACAGGTAACTACAACACCGGATGTACTGAAAATCATGAAATATTTACTAACATGTGTCTGCTATTTGAGATGTAAAGTCCAAACTTAACCTGTCAAATTCAGAGTTTCAGCAAAAACTCTGCACTTCTCGTATTATTCTAATATTATACTTTTAAATGTTTTCAGTGCAGGAGACGGCTGAACCAATGGAGACCTTGTCCAGTTGTCAGGATATGGTTCAAGCTGTATAATTAAATTTCACCCACCCACACAGTCGAATAACTTAAGTTTTGTACGAATGGTGCTTTTTGTGTGACATTTGTATGCATTTCATTTAATAAACTTTTTTTTATACACCGTGGCTCCTGTGAAATACTGTATGACAAACTGCAGACTTATGAAAACATTTATTACATTCTGTAACTGTACAAAATTCAATGTCACATTTGTTCACATAAAGGCCAATATATTATTATTATTATTATCATCATTATTATTATGTAACCACAAATACAGACAAGATGATGGCCACAAGACAAATCAAGTTTTCAGAGACACAGAGAGCGATCCAGATCAGTTCAGGCGATCATCTGAGCTAGGGCCAGAAAAACGTTCACAGCAGGCAGGTGGTTAGATCACACAGACTCCAAGTCACCAATGACGGCGACACAGGTTTCCCTCATTGCAGCATATATGCAGAAAAGCAGCAACACTTGATAACAGATGATAAACATACATACAGCACATGGATCTGTCCATTTCCCTCCTGAAGCAAAGATCTTGTCATATAGGAAATATTAAACCGTTGTTACTCTGGCCACGCTACACAGGTGGAATCTAAAAGAAGGGTTTGTTACACCTGAATCTAAAGTTAAAGGGTAATCAAAGGTGTTGAGGATACAGTAACTGAAAGATTTGCAGCGTGGCCAGAAAGTAAGACTATTTTTTGTTATGTGAATATGTCCCAAAGAAAGGTTTCTCTGTGTTTAGCTTCTGTACAGTCTGTTTCTGATATTGAAACAGCTCACATGTCATGCTCATTACACAGTAACAGAGCAGTGTGCACATCCCTTCTCAAACAGGAAAACCAGATGGGTTTCAAATTAGGATCCAAACAGAATCCATTGTTTTTTTTTGTTTTTTTTAAAGGACCAAAGTGGTCTTCAAAAATTACACAGCTGTATTTGGCATTAGTACAATACACTTTTTTTTCTATCACAAACAACATCTAAGTTAAAGACAAGAAAAAAAGTACAAAAGTGACTGACCACTGGACGTAAATGTGTTCGTGAATAGAAAAAGATGGCAATTGTACGTACTGACCATCTCCCCACCATCCTGATCTGTCCTACAGGGTCCAGAGTAGAAATTGTTGATTCATTGTGACATCCACCACGCAGCGAGGCAGCGCTTCGTCTTAAGTCCTTAATATGCAGCAACATCACAGGAACACAGCCAGTCAGCACTGGCTCAACACTGGCGTGGCATACAGGAGTCTATAAACTCTTGACTTGTGTACATGTCTGTATCCAGTTCTGTTGGCTGTGGCGGCCTAGCCTCAGCTCAGCCCCATGCCCTGCTGCTTGCTCATGTCAGTACACACAAAGAAGGTTTTCAGCTCCCCTTTGCCCTTCACGTTGATGAATCCTCGACACTCGCACGAGTAGCCCAGCTTTATCAGCACGTCGAACGTTTCCTCTGTGACCTGGAAGTCGACGAATAACACACAGCTGCAGCTAAGACAACTTAGAGCAATTGCATTTTTGTGTCCAAAGCCACATCTGGAGGCCTGACATTCATTGTGAGAACTTCCCTGCAGCATCTAGTGTAACTTCTCTTGCTGACAAGAGAGATACATGCCTTCATTTACAACTTCGTAATGACAACATTATATCGTAGCTGTGGTGGAGCAGTGTCATTAGCAGAGGCAAAATAATGAAGTAGTTTCTCAAGTTAAATCATGATTTGCTTTGAATCCACAGACGTGTGTGATAAAGTGCAATTGTAGCTGAAAAGCAAATGAAATATTCATTTCATGGGGTGTTTTTATGACTGGCTAAGAATGGATCTTATTTTTCAGAAATTGGATCTTTCTAAATCCAGCCATGATTATGTTGAGATCTGATATGTGAGAGCTTTAAGAACATTAGATAAAATCCTGCTGTTGTCTCCGTTGGGCTGTGTTAAACATACCTGAATCTTTCCGAGCTCCCCAGTGCTCTCCATCCTGCTGGCTACATTAACCGTGTTGCCCCAGATGTCATACTGAGGTTTCCTCGCTCCGATCACTCCGGCTATCACTGGGCCGTGATTAATGCCTGTGGAAAAGCAATAAGTTATGATAAATGTATATAATGTTCAGATATCTGACACTATGAAAACTACATTGAACGATTCCCTGAGGTGCTGCGAGAAGCACACAGCTAATGACATTAAAATAATATGACAAGTACACGTGTACAGCTGTCCGTATTTATGACATGTGGTATTACACTCTGATACCGGGGCACAAAAATACAGATTTCTACACAATGTTTCCTGAAATATTGTTAGTGATTTTGTAGCTGCAGCCTTGCTTGGTCTGGTGTGACCAGTTACCACCTGTTACTGACATTACTGAGTCACTTCTCTGATTTTGTATGTACCAATGTTACACTTAGTTTCCATTTGTGGCTGCTTTTTTAGCAAAGTTACATAGCCTAGCTTGAAGACAGGAATATCATTTAAGGAGTGGACAGCAGTTTTACAGCTTTATTCTGTTTGAATTTTAATGCAAACGATGATGAAGTTATTTTAAAAAAACAACAAAAAACACTAACACCTGGAGAGTTAGTCAACTGTAGAATATTTAAAAGAGACTGGCAGCAGAAGAAGCACAAGTATGTTGTCATAGGGCAAAGAAAAAGTCACTGCCAACTGCTTATTAATAAACATGTAGAAGTAAGTGGATTTTGTTCCAAAGTCACAAAGTGTTTAGACGCAGCTGCTGATAAGGACAGCATTTTGTAAAAGAGGGTTGATACCACTCAGTGCAATATTTCAGTGTTTATGCCTTGTGTTCGTTTTTATCTCCTAAGAAATGTAAATGTTTTAACCAAAACTTTTATCCAAGATGTCTGCTTAAAATCAACTGCACGGAAATGACTGTGTCAGGGCTGCAGACACAACAGACAGAGGTCAAGGTTTCTCAGGCACTCAACTGTGTTCTGCCTCTTTCTCATGGCTTAAGTATGACATTTACTTTACATATTACTTAATGTACTTAAGTTATGAGTAGAAATTCAACATAAACTCAACATTACCCATAACAATACAAAGCATCTGTGTCAAAGGTTATTAGCTTAAAAAAGGAGGGCTCACTCTGATAAGGTAGGTTTACCTTCTACAACAGTCAACGTGACAACATAATAAGTGCCAGTGAAGGCAGCTGTGCTCTCTGGAAGAACACTACATGAATGCTTCTCATGTACAGTGTAACCAAGGAAACCTGTTGGGTTATTGTGTCAGTTCTAATACAGCTGGATACAGTGCAGTGCAGCGTTCAGTCAATGAAAGGTTTATGCTGAAACTGCCGAGCAGCTGAGCACACTCACCCACACGCAGCCTGAAGCTGTTGAAGGAATGTCTGTTGATGCCGTCCAACTTGCCGATCAGAGCGATGGCGAACTCCACCATGATTCCTATCTGGGCCTGCTGCCTGTCTTTGTCCTGAAAGAACATATCATTCAACAACGTGATTATGACTGCTTCAAGCTTTATGGCTTTTATGAAGGGGCAGAACACACGCTGATGGCTTGCTAAGAAACAGTCAACAAAGCTGAAGTGATCCAGGTCTGAAGCAGTAGCTACTCTACCTGATTGTTCTCCTGACCGAGCGTCCCACTGAGCCCTGCAGCCGCCATGTAAGTGCTGCCAATTGTCTTGATCTTCTCCACACCGCTGAACTTTGGCTTGGACAGCAGCTGTTAGAAACAAAATAAGAGTGATGTGTGGGAACTTCATCATCCTGCCTTTCATCATTTACAGTATTTATTCCTGACTTGAGATAATGATACTGTACTGTTTCAGCCCAATCATCCACATGGTTGGACCCGGAATTGAGTGCATGAACGGATCTACCGATAACAGATTGGGGCTTCAAAGACGCATCTGTCATGTATCACAGAGAAGCGCTTGGCAATGAAATTAGGGATGAGGATGAAAGAGAGTTTTTATCTTGTCCTTCTTTGCCTTACTGACCTCGTCAAAGTCAGCGATGATCTCGTTCAGGAGCCTCAGACATTCCAGGCCCTCCTTGTTGATATCACACTCGGTGTAAAATTCTTTGAAATCCGGCACTGAGGCGAACATCACACACACACAGTCATAGGACTTGTAGTAGAGGTCCTGTCAGGAAAAAAGAAGTTATTGGTTTATCCAGGAAAAGACCGAGATTAACTACTCACAGTTCTTAGTTTTGTTGTTAAGATAATGACTGTTTAGAAATGCTACCAAACTCAGTGAAGATACATTTTTGCTAGAAATGATATTGCACCCACTGACTGTATTATAAATTATGAATTATATTATACTATTATTATATTATATAGAGTTAATGCGCATGACCTGAATACATTAGTGAAACCTTTGCCTCATCAACATTTTGAAGATGCCCGAACATCACAGGAGACACTGGATTTCTATCCTGAGAACTGTGAAATCATTAAAAAGTGAAGAGAATATCTCCCCTTTTACAAAATATACGAAATGTAAACTGACTTTCATCAATCGTTTCGCCATTCTTTCTTATTAACGAAAACAGACTGAGTGAAGCGTCACCTCGTTCTTTTTGTTTTCCCCGACAAACAGCCCTGCCACGTGGGCCGGCAGCACGTTCTCCAGCAGCAGGCGGTTCAGGTTCTCCCTAGTCTCGATCTCGTCCTGCTCTGTGCGGTTTTTGTACTTAAGCAGGAAGTCCTGACGGAAGCAGGCCTCGTTCTATCAGACACAAACACGGTGAGGTTAGAGCAGACAATGAGGGAAACCATGGCGAGTGAAGACAAGTGAAGATTGTCATTACCTGCTGTGCAATGATGAGCATGGTGACCAGGAACAGGGTGATATATATGCAGCTCATCACCTGAGGGTGTTTCACCAGCCCTAGAAATTCCAGGTTGGATTCATCTTCTCTGTTGTAGAACGAACCAGAAAAATCAAGGATGGACCTTGAACGTCACTTCCATTTACATATTTCATACATGATTATTCTGTGTAAGCTGAAATGAATACATTTAATGTATTTTTATGTCCCACCTGCTGCAGTTCCAGGGGTGAGAGAGGTTAGAGCAGAGGTTTCCGTAGACCACGAAGAGTACCCTCTTGGTGCTGAGGATGATGATGTAGTATGATGCAGAGGCCACGGTGAGGAAGAGCACTTTGAGCTCAAAGCTCACCCGTAGGAAGACTCCACATGCAATGAGCGACAGGATACAGCAGTAGACAGAGTACTGAGGGAGAGAAAGGCGAGGGATGGAGTTAGTTATTTATTTATTTCTTTTAGCAACCAAATTTTTTGCATTTATTACCAATATACAAACACTTAAAACGTTTTATAACACAATATTATGTAGTTACACACAAAGATAAGGACATTGTTAAGTGTTTATTAATGTTTTTGTCAAGAAAACTCAGGTCACAATGATGCACAAATCCCTCCTGGCATCATGTCTTCTCTGGTACTCCATTAAACACATGCCTGAACTATTTACATATACTATTTAAACCAGTCTGATTTAAAAAAAAACATTAAACAATATTTCTTTATAGCCTATGGTAACAAATCCATCACTCACAGGCAGGTAGTAGAGATCTCCTAATTCTTGCTCATGGGAATTATTTGTAGGAAGGTCAGCATCACTGGAACAATCTGTCACATGTGTCTGGGTGAACCACTGCGGGGTGATAAAAAAAGAATCTGAATTTAAAAATTTGACTGACAAGCAACCACTGGACAGCGTGCTTTGGAGTTCGGCATGGCAGCTATGAAGTGCAGCGCAGCTAGAAATAGCATAGTATACTGTATAAAGAGCCCTCTCTTAGCACTCAACATTGTCTCACCAGGTTGAAAACTGCCAAGACAACAATGACCGCAGTGGTGATGGTAGCCAGAGCGAGGCGCACACACGGCCGCTTTACCACTGCCTCCGAAACAACTGGCAGCCACTGGCAGCTCGACAGCTTCTCTGGAAACAGGCGCTGCAGAGAATAAAGAGAAGTGAGGATGGAATCAAACAGGTATGACGAGCACAGTCATCCATCTCCAGACATCATGGGTGAGTGACTCATCGCTGGCTATTTCCAGTGAGTGGCATCTGTCTGACAGGAGAAAACACTGCCTGAATGTCAGGAGTCATCCACCAGGTCAGCAGGTTAGCTATAGAAAGCTACAACACAGTGAAGGCATGTTTCCAATCTCACACTGGCTAATTCTGCCACAGTGAAAAACATATGTACACACCACACACATCCCCTTTCACCCTGACCTTTATTTAGTCAAGCACTCGCCTACTGTAATATGTTTTTGATCTGTGAACCTCTTATAATTGTTGTCTTACTACGGCTGCAAAAAACAAGAGCACTGTACAAAGACCCTAACCAAAAGATTTGCTTAAATTATGAAATATTAAAACAATTTTAAACTATTTTGTGTTTGCAATAAATAATTTGAAGTGGCCAAATACAAGAACATTTTTCTGATTCATATTTCAGTGTTTTTCTTCCAAACAAAGAAAGAAAGACAGAAATGGTTGTGCATTCCTTGACCTCAAAAACAATTGTTGATTGCCACAATAATCTTAATGCAAGCTCAGTAGCACACAATTTCCTATTTGGTTTTTAATTTAGAAATTCTCATCTGTGTGTTGCTTGTTGGATAATACAGCCCGAATATGGGTAATATGGGGAATAAGCTTGCAGCAGGCTGACAGATGGTGAGTAAAATGAATTTTTTCTTGAAGGCTTGCTGTATTTTTTTGGCATATGTCTCATGTAGCTGTCACACATTTAATTTTGACTTCATATATACAAGGAAATGAAATTCTGTGAACACATATGAGTCATTCACATGTAATGCGAGTCAGGGTCAGGCAAGCATTATATAATGTTGCTTGACAAACTCTTTTACACTGACCTGCACCCATTCATGGTTGAGTGGTTGCTGTAAGAAATGTGATTTCCTATGCATGCAAGACTTTGACACTTTCTACAAACCTAATTGAACCTCAATCACCTGAATATCAAAATGTTATTGTAAAACTTAACACACTGACCTGTAAGTGACCTGCGTAACAGATGGCCAGAGTCAGTAGCAGTACACAGGCCAATACTGCAAATGACATGCCCAACATCTGTTGACTGAAGGAGATAAAATCAGATAAAAGAGAGAGATAAAACAGTATGTCAGAAATCAGTCTGCAGCCTCCTCCTCTATCAGGACAAATATCATCTTCATTGTGTTTCTTCTGCCCATGTTGAAAATCTGGTCATACTCACTTCTTTGTGACAAACATCTGGACCACAAAGATGGAGAGGAAGATGAAGGTGGCACAGCCAACATAATGTTTGAACATCGGCAAATCCAGGGAACGGTACTTAGAGGAGGAAAAACAGAACACACCTTAACCTGTTGATGCTTGAATGGAAATGTATGATGATGTGGGATTATAAATGCTTTCAATGATCTATTTGTAGCTTTGTGTCCAACTAACCTGTTTTTCCAAATCTTTTTTTGGAAACCACAGAGCTAAACTGCTACTCTCTTCAGACTTTGACCACTGCCTGAGAGAGAGAGAGAGGAAGGAAGGAGAAAGAAAGCAGAGATGAAGGATAGGAAAAATAAAGAAAGAATAGATCATTGCTTTGAATTTTACACTTCAAGTGTCACAAGTTTAACATCTGTATTACGAGATATATATTACATTTAAGAGAAAGAAAAAGTAATTTGAAAAGAGCTTTCAGTTGAGGTGAAAGATCTGGGAAAAATAAATGGAGCATTATCGTGATATCATAGTTACAATATTTACTAAAGTATCTGCAAAGATATTGTACCAAGACAAATAGTCTACAGTCATGCTAGCAGCTGTGTAAGGCTATATTTAGATACAGTGTGAGCTAAATGCTAATGTGAGCACACTACAATGATCACAATGGCAATGCTAACATACTGATGTTAAGCAGGCATGTTTACCATGTAATTTTAGTATGTTAGCGCGCTAACATTTGCTAATTGGCACTAGACACAAAGTACAGCTGAGGCTGATGGAAATGTGATTCATCATCATAAACCAAATGATTGGACGATTTTAAATTTTGATCTGAAAAGTCAGGGGATCATCAAAGTTATTATAATTTATCCTGGAGGGGGCATGCACATATTTTATTTTACTTTATTTTTTTATTAGATGGTAGTCCATCCAATATTTGTCAACACATTTCACTCAAAACCACAAATGTGAGGAGGGGGAAAAGTCAGGGAATCACCAACATCAGTAGAATCTATCCTCTGGGGAACATGAATGTCTGTACACTGTTTCATGTCAATTCATTTCATAGTTGTTGAGCTATTTTAGTGGTGGACAGACCTAGCAAACAGCCAGCAAACCCAGACTACCATCCTCTGAGCCATACTGTTAGCATGGCTAAAAACTTAACTAAAAATACAAAAAATTTTGGTCAAAGTTGATATTATTCACTTCAAGAACTTCAAGCCAAAATCGAGGATTTTGTCACATTGGTATGCCTAAATTTTGCAAAACATCAGCGATGTCACAGCAGGAGTTTCCCATTATCTATCGAATACCTGGAAAACAGTGTAGCGTAGTATATATTTAACATTTATTCATATCTTTAATGCAATTAAAGTTACATTACCTTAAGAAATATGCTATACACTCAAAATGTGATGATTTGTAAAGATAAACCTACTTGCTGCTGAGCTCATCTATGGTTGTTGTCATCTCATTGTGCAGCTCCTCATCAAACTTACTCTTCTGGGATTTGTTCCTGCACCGGAAAGCGCAGAGACAATTAGAAGGAGGCAGATGAACAGACACTCAAACACAACACAAGTGGACTGGAACAGATCCTGGAAAACCAGATCAGGTCATGCAGGTCCAGTTTAGCTGTGCTTGGGGGCAACGTAGTTAATGCCATTCTGAGCATTAGTGAGAAAAGAGTAAAGATGTACGTAGAAGGATTGTGCTGGATGCAAAATGCTGTGTGTTAGATGATCTCTGTGGGATTCAGTGGGTGTGTTTCTGCCGTGCTTCTGCTAGGAAACCCCCTACTCTATCAGGAAGGAAACACCGATGCACAGACCCAGATACACACAAGCCCCAGTCAGTGATCAGTGTTAATAGGAGCAGGTCAGTCTACTAAAAAAGGTTACAGGGTGTCTGGTGGCTTTTGCTGTCTTAGTTACCCTGCTAAAAAAGAGGCAGAAGTGAGAAACGGTGAGAAGAGAACAGTATTACACCACTGCTCAGGTTAGTGTTCGGACAGCAAAGCAATAGTTCTCACCCTGTGGGACAGGACATCACATAAACATGCTTGTTCTATTACAAATTTATAGTGTATATGTAATGTGTTATCTATAAAGATTGTGATAAATGAGTCATTTAGCCTTTCCTCTACTCCCCCAAAATGAATCAACTCAACAATATTTAATTATTTGGGAAACTGCATGATTGCTGGGTACTGATGAGCAATTTAAAACAATGGTGGAAATTCAGAGCATTATTTACAGTATGTGAAAGCTCATTTAAAACAAGTGGCTCTGAGGTAAGCGTCCATTTGTTTTTGTTTTTTAGAGGTCACAAGCCAAAAGGGTTGAGAACTACGGCACTGAGGGAATGAGGACCTTATGGGCCACAAAGGCCCCACTCACTTAGGACTGCTGAATGGAGGGGTAGGCAAGGAGAGCGGTTCTTCTACAGATTCATCAAAGCTGTCAGGGCCCAATAATAAGACACAAACACAAATCCATCATAACAGAGCAGTGGGGAGCCCCAAAAAAAACAAACAGGGGGACACTGATGAAATAAATGTGCCAGATAGATGCTTGTGAACAGAAGTAGCACATTCACAACAGTTACTTTTAACCACAGAAAGAACATGTTGCTACAACGTAATGCTTGAGTGGGTGAGCCTCATTTCACTGTCACTCTAGCCTCGGACACTGTTCACACAGTGGATTCATGTGTGATGAATGAAATTAACAATTTCTCTCACGGGGTGGAATGCTTGTGCTTTTAGGCGCACACTTATCTCTTCTGATCACATTACCAGCCCACACAGTTTGTGTAGGTGAGTGCTGCCCACTAATCAGCAGCTACACTTAAAATATTTGTCCTTACGCTTACTGCTTGTGCCAGACAGGAAAAGAGAATTAGCCATTATAAGCTACAACCACAATCAGTTTGTCTGTGCATTATTTGAGGCTAATGGAAGCGCTCGTCCTAAAGATCAGTGCTCCGTACAAGAAACGGCCGCCAATGTAGCACAGCTGTACTGTGCAGACCCTCAGTGATGACGTTTCGTTGGCGAATGTTTTTGCAAGTTGGAACAAACTCCTATAACATTCCTCTCACTTTGTCAACATGTACAGACTTCTTGCCCGATAAACATTTGATTTTCAGTGACACGTTATACTAGCAGCATCATTAATAATATGATATAATTCCACATGAAGTCATTTGTTGATATATAATGCTGATTTATGCAATAAGTCATGCATTGATCCAGTTTTATCCATGTGAATTCTGTTTGAGGGGGAGGCAGCACATCTTAAATTTCATAAATATGGATGTGTGCCAACTAACTGCTAACCTGCTTCTACACACAGCATCTAAGATATGGTTCATTACATACACCTCCACATCATCTGTAAGACACTAAACATCCTGCCTGCTCACCGCTCATCACTTTAGATAAGATCATCAACTGGATATTAAACATTTAAAATGTGGACACGCACACAGAAACTCAAAAGGGAAAATCTCAGGTGTAACAAGTTTACCACCACAATGCTTCATCATTCCATCAAACTGTCTAAGCTCCCATGAAAAGAATTATTCATACACATTTGATAATCTCTGTGCATATAGCAGAACACTGGCAGTAATGTAATGACTGCCATCATAAGATACTGTTTATGAAATGTGATGAAGCCAGCTGTATGAATGGATGGGAAAGTCTTGGCATGGAAAGTTGATGGGAAACACTCTGTCCTCATGCAGGCTACTGGGCTGCTATTGAGCAACAGCACTGGTTGTACAGTATGTGTACAGTTTAACCCTCTGGGGTCTGGGCAATGGTCCTATCAATTCGGACCACAGAGGGTTAACATACATTAAAAATAATACCAGTCACCAAATGAGGACTAAACATTTAAATTCATTTTGTAGCCACTCTAGCAGCTTCGATTGTTCTTACCTGTCAGTTATATTGGAGCTGGGAGTTGGTCGTAGAGGGATGTCCTGGAAAAGACAACATTCACACAGTAAGAATGCGTGATAATGGGAGTCTTGCAGGCCAAATCCACTGAAACTCTATTTATCCAACCTTTTGATTTGAGAAATATTTGAATCCCTCACAAGAAAATTATTATCTTAAGTCATTGTGTGTAGTCTTCTTGCCTTTGAGATAATTCTTAAACACTATGCATTTATTTATCAAAACATTAGAGAACCATAACATCAATTAAAAACAACAGTAAAGTTAAACATCCTACAGTAAAATAAATAAATAAATGAAGCAAAACATTTCAATATTTTTCCATTGCAGCAGTGCACAGTGCAGCAGTGTTTTAACCAGGACACAGTAAAAAGAGCTCTATCCCTAGTTTATTTCTCATTTCCAAAATAATTAACACAGCCAGTTTATACCTTGGTATCTGCACGCTATGCTCTAACTTTGGCTCCAGCAAAGGAGTAGCTGTTGCCTATATAATACTATAATAACTAACAACAACAGACATGCTTACCTTGAAGCGTGACATGCCGTTGACAATGGTGTCTGGTGTGAAGCCCTCTCGGCTCTGAAGGTGTGCGAAAGGTTTGACGGCCCCCCAAGACTCCAGATAACGGGTCATACGCACAGATGCCCGCATCTTCAGACCATCGTTCACCCGAGGTTTAGGGGCGTTACGGGTGTTCAATGATGGGTCCTTAGACTTAAGACACACACATAATTATTATTACATTTCCCGTACACTGTGGGTATTTAGCTGAAGTTCTACGGCACATGAATTAGAGTGAGTACTTTCCTGAATGACAAAAGTCATTAGAGAGCATACATCAAGTTTTTAACCTGGATCTGCATCAAATCTTTGAATGCATGGTGGAATGCCACCCATTGATCCAGGATTGCTCAGAGTTAGGTTGAATGGGCCACCTAAATTTGGTTGCAATTGCAAAATACATTGAGGAGCTTTATGAACCAAATCTGAGTAGGGGGATTTGTAGGCAGAGTGAAGGAGAAAATGTATTTATGCAGCAAACCCAGAAATTTAGAAATGAAACAGTACGGTGGAAAAAACATTTTCAAACTATACAAAACTAATTATATTGTTTTAAAATGATAAAACAGTAAATCAAACCATGAGTAAGAGCATTTGGACTATAACACAAAAAGGACCCTGTATTGTCTGTACTGAAAACACGTCATTACAAGTTGAAAATGATTTACATGATTAAAATCATTATATTTGTCTTATTATATTCATTTGTAAGGGCAGGTGTTTTCAAATACTGCATATCGCTCACACTTTCTGCACAATGTGCATTTTCAAATACGATGAACACAGAACTCACCCGTGGATCAATGACCAGGTACGTTTGGACATTGACCTCTTTTAGGTAGGGGTCTCTGAGGTGGCCGTTGCCCTCTTCGACTTCATAAGCCTTGTTCAGGTGCTTTAGCGTCGCCTCTGTGATGTGGACACGTCTAACAGTGATGAAAAGAGCAGGAGAAACAATGAAATACTTGACTTATGTAAGATGTTTATTTCTCTTACTTAATGGCATTTGGAATTAATTTGTTAATTTATGACAAATAAGAAAGTGGTAGATGTTAAATCATTCATTTCAATGACAATTTCACTAATGTGGCTGAAAGCCTTTGTCATGGAGGTTATTGGCTGACTCTGTAATAAATGATTAACATTATGAATGTTGCAATATTTCAGGTAACCTCATTAGCTGATGTTGATGGCTGGCAATTGATTTCTTGATTTATGCTTTAAGTGAACTAATTATGACATAAAACGTATTGTCATCCACTACGTAGTAACAAATGTGTGTCGTTTTATGTTTCATGGTAACAGTAAGGTCGCATGAACCCCAGGCAGCCTCAGCTTGTGTAATATGACAATATGATATAAAAAATGTTGATGTAAAGTTATGAAAAAAGTAGATACAAGAGATGCAAAAGTTGTGTCACTTACCCTGGAAGGCCTCCTGACTCCATGTGATTGGCCAGCGTAACATCATGTGACCACACATCAAACTGCCACTTGCGAAGGCCAATCACACCGCAGAGCACATTGCCCGAGTGCACGCCAACTCTCATGTTGATTTCCACTCCTGTGGCCTCCCGTACCTGCCTGGAGGAGTTTCACAGCAATACTAAAGCTCATTGTTGTTGAAGGATGTTTCTATATGCAGAAAACAGTCTGAGGATGACATTACAGTAAAGTCTACTGTCCCTTTTTATATGTGTGAAATGTCAACAAAACAAATATATTCTTGATTTTACTGAGTTAAGAGTCTAACAGTACAGTAAAAACCATCATCCACTAGAGCAGAGTCAACACTCCTACTGTTGTAATACATTCTTTAAAATGACATGTCATTTTCAAAATGTGCAGTTCTAGGAATTATTGTTTCTTTAAGTAACACAAACCGTGCCTCCCTAAACTAGAAACACGACTGAGAATGACTCACCATGCAGTCCACCATTACAGATACAGCATACTAGGTTCCAGGAATAGTTTTCAACACATTTTATTTACATAATTCATCTCAGAACTAAGTGTGCTTATCACGTTTCTTTGAAGAGTTGCATCAGCTCTTTTGACATAGACATCCTGCAACAGTGCTGCAAAGCATGCCCTCCCGGTGAAGCTGATCATCACAGGAAGCTTTGCACAAACTCACTTGATGGCTTCACACATGTCCAGGCCCATTTTGACGCAGTTCTTGGCATGTTTAGGCAGAGAGACCGGCAGCCCTGACACACAATAGTAGCAATCTCCGAGGATCTTGATTCTCATGCATTCGTTTTCCTGTAAACAAGAAGGAAGAGGAAAGAAACAGTAAAAATACAGTTTTGTAGATAAAATGTATGTAAGCAGATATGTGTGTAAACATGCCAACACATGGGAGCCGCACAATACAACCACAGTCTTGTATTACTGAGGTTTAAGTGCTTTGGTCATGAATTGATAAGAAGATTGTGTTTACTTGTACAACTGCCCAACCCAGATTTTCCCAGACAGTTTGAGGTTTAGCAGAAATCTTTTTGTCACAATCTCACTACTCTAATCTTTACATTATTAATGCCACAAACTGTCAACTGCAAGTTAAGCTTAGAGGCCAGTGTTGTTTATAATACTAGCATAAAGAAATTCTAAATGACGACTCACCTTGGCAATTTGGTCAAACTTGCCAAACAATTCATTGAGCATGATGACCAGCTCTTTGGGAGAACAGTCACTGGCCAATCGGGTGAAGCCAACAATGTCAGCATAGAGAATACTGAAAGAAAGAAATAATAGAACGAGACTTTAACACACATAAACAGAAATAAGGTTTGCTCTGACATGTAAAATATCTAGCAAATGCAATTAGTTATTATATTATTATTATAATAAATAAATGACATTATTATAATGTTATTAGCATGATGACATAAAGAATAAATCTAACTGAACTATTTCTTACATTTTACATGTTCATGTCTAATCTAGAAGAACCGCTGTGACTGTAGCATTCTTCCACAGTTGCCTCACAGGGGACCTCACAGGGACCATGCTCTCAGGTTTTAGTTATGATGCTTCATTTCAACACAGTGGTAAGCAATGGTAACAGATCCATGTGACTTCTGTCTATCTGTAATGCTTCGTGATTTATATGTCCAGACTACCACAAAAAAACAAATATTGGGAGATAATCCCTGGTTTCCATCATTCCAAATTTACAACCCCCCTGAGTGCTCCGTCAGCAATCAACCACTGTGGAGTGATTGGAGCAAACTAGGGGTCATAAAGCTTACACCATTTGTGTCCTCTAAATTTGGGCCTCATTTTCTCTGCACTGCCTTGTCAGCCCATTATGACCATTAAGTTCCCTGAATTGGGATGTAGGATTTCAGGCAAAAAGCTTCTGACCCACCTCCTATTAGCTTCTAGTAGATCTGGTCAGTAAATGATTAAAATGCCTGTCTGGTTCAACGCTGAATCATAGCCTTGGAACAATTGAAGCTGCAAGTCAGCAGACCACAGGACACTGATATCTGATCTGACCTCTGAAAGACCCCGACACCACAAGGAAAAATAGATGAAAGTTTGGCCCACTCAACACTCAACCCACACAGAGCACCTGACCGAACTTTGTCTCCCACTGGGAACTGAAACTCTAACCATTGCAATGTAACCCTTGGTGAACGCCATGCTCATCTCAGTTAGCTACAGGACGTGTGTTATTGTGATCAATGCCATGCATGTAAATTTGAGATGCCCATTAATAGGAACTCATCATCTCACATTTCTCTGCAAACTGATTATCTATCAGTGTATATCAAAGTATAACCAATGTTATCATTTCAGAGGCAGAATATGGCAGGTCATGACTTTGACCTGCTGGGGAAAAAATGGTATAAGTAGCCCCAAGTGGCCTATGTGAAATAGTTAAATGCGAGATGTGTGAGATGTCTTTTTACAAGATAAAACTGCACATTTTAGAGTGGCTGTTTATTGTATCATCATTATATCATAGTCGAGCTTGTTTAATCAGCATCTTGATGCCACACATGTCAGGTTTATAAGGAGGTGTTGACTAACACAGATTTTAACAACTTTGCTAACGAAATTTTAGAGAATAAACCTTTTGTGTGCATAGAAGTTGTCTTCTATCTAGATCTTTTACTTCAACTCATGAAAAAAGAAAACAAAGTGTAATACTTTTGTTGCATGTATGTACATAAATATTCAAAACAAACACCAAAAATATTCATTGATCTGTGTGTGTGATATAATTATCCACTTAGCACTACACATACAGGAGGCTGAATATAACGTAATGCACCACATCCAACTGACTCTGATCACTGGCGGGTTAAAAGTTGCAGCCTGACCTGAGTACAAATGTCCATCTGCTGACCAGCAGAGGGACACAGATACTGCACCTGACTTGACCCTGTTCCACTGCCTGACTGAAAACGGCCAGGTGCTTCATGAGACAGACAACACAGCTAATGACTGGTCTGACTGGGGTAATTATAGGGATAGGTCATGTGTGCAGCCTATCATTCAACACCTTCTTGCTGAGGCCCTAAATGAACATGACTGATGCCTCCACAATGACCTCCTGATTAGCAAGGACCAAAAGTTAAGTGTCTAAACCTTCTGAAAGACAAGTTTACCTTAATAAACATCAGATTGTATATTTTTGCTCTCTGTGTTGCTATTTCAATTGAACTTCCTGCCAGTTTCACATCTTTCAACTAAACCAACCAGAAATTAAACTGCTCTTAAAAATCAAAGTGCCAATGCTGACAATATAAAACCATTTTCTTGAAGCTGAAGAAGCCACCACTAAGCTTTCTTAGAAACCTTATAATGCAATGCCTTTATTGAGGTAAAGCAGACACAGAATCTTGCCTACGTTTATTCAAAGAAATGAGCTGCTGAGCCATCTGCCAAAGTTCAATTTAAGCTGACCCAATGTCTGTCAGCACTTGCTAAATTAAAGAAACCCTCGTAAAACAAAGAGCTATAACTGGGTCACTGCTGTGAAAACAAATGGGCATATTAATCTCCCTCGTTACGAGAAGTGGTCAGTGAAATATGCTTTTTGTGCCACATGTTTTATGATGTGTATGGAAAAAGCATAAATATAGTACTGAGGCTTTACAGTGACAAAAATAGGACTGCCTCTGAAAACTCAGTGATTCGAATCATCAGTCGACAAGAAGACCCCCGAGTCAACTCATACTTTGTCGTTGTAATCCCAGTGCTATTGTTTTAGCTGTGTCATTGCACACAGAAGAATGCAGAGGCAACACACACACAGATTTAGACTTTACTTACTCTATAATATGAAGACACTCATAAAACAGATATATAATAAACCCCCCACAAGTCTGACATACTGGTCATCACCCATCTGCAGTGATTTATTTTACTTTTACTCACAAATTTAGTCACTTGTTACTTCTGATACTTTACAAAAAATCATCAATGTGTACATGGACATCTGAATGAGCGTCTTGATGCTAGATCAATATCACAGGCTTTTAAACCATTACTTTAAGTGCCTCGTTTGACCAGTAGAACAAGCCTTCCATGATGTCTACAATGTCTAATTAATAAAGATCTATGGCTTTCCAGGTGTTTCAAGGTGGTTTCTGGTTGTACCTGACATTCTCGTGCCTCTTGACATAAAGACTGTGGAAGTTGTTATCTTTGACGAGTCTCTGCTGCTCTTCTTTGTCTTTACAGTCTTGCAAGCGCTCCATGATTGCCAGCTTCATCTTCATGGAGATGTAGACTGGCAGCACAGACTGCAGCAGGTTCTCCTGCAAACACACACACACACACACACACACACACACACACACAATTAGTTACACAACTGTAATTTAGGTGAGTCAGAAAATTAGGCTTATTTGTCTGTCACATTCAATGTACAGTGATGAGTGGTTAAGCCCTGAAAATAAGCAGACCTGGGAACAGCAAGAACATTCACAAGCACACACACACACACACACACACACACACACACACACACACACACACACACACACACAGTTGTGCCTGTCTCTTCCTAAATGTCGCTATTGTAGTTATACCACAGTATAAGCACCAACCTGTGCCTGTAGTGGCCATATTAGTGCTTCAGGACTGTCTCCACACCCTTAAGCTTTTAACTGGAATTCAGGGCAGGAGTGGTTTATAAGGAACCAACATGTTCATACATGTTTAAAAGTGCAGTGATACCAAATACATTCACAAACTATACCATGACATACTATAATGGTAAACATAACAAAGAATATTGCATACTCTGCAAGTAATAATAGCCAGAGGCCTGATGAGTGTTCAAAGCTCAGTAGCAACCAGAGGCAACCTCTCAAGAAATGATTAATCTTCATACTACTAGAGGGGCATCAGGTTTGATCATCATTGAGGCTTGTTAAACTGAAATATGAAATGGATGTGGATGAAAATAAAGATGAATGGACGAGAGAACAAATATTAATTGCAAAGATACAAGTAGCCATGTGTATGTGCAACATGAAAAAGAAGACAGAGATGTTTGTGCATGTTTCTGTGTGTGCTTGTAGATTTATTTAAAAACATTGCTTGAGTATTCATCTCCTTTTAACCCTCTCTAGAAGTTATAGTGTTGCAAAGTGAATTCAAAATGAACTAGTGTGTTTTTTTTTCAGACAAAAGTTTTTCTGTTTTTTATATGAACTGTAAAAAAATAAAAGTTCTGTTTTCCTTCATATTTGCAGAAGATAGGTCAGATGTTTGTAAACAGTTGGTTTCAAAGCAATCTAGTTTTCGGTTTCAGCCAGGCAACTTAAGGACATTCACAGTTTTGTTTTGTAGCCATTCCAGTGCTCATTTGGATGTGATATTGTCCTGTTGGAACACAGATCCTCCTCCAATCTAACATATCTAATATACTGGAAATAACCCCTGAAGAATCTCTGGCCTTTTGCTCTGTTCATGGATCCTTCTAAGTCAAAAGAGCTGAAAATACCCCCCCCCCTCCACACTCTATTGGCATGATGCTACCACTTCCACACTTCATAGCACGCAAGGTGTGTTATATAGCTACTGACTTGTACCCATTTTTGGTCTGGCGCAGTTGTCTGCATCATAGCAAAAAGTTCCGATTACTTTTAATGAGACCACAGGATCTTTTGCTTTAACATGTCAGAATTTTCCATGTGGCCCTTTGCAAACGCCAAGTGTGCTGTCACGATCCTTTTATTTCCCTGGAGTGCTTCTGGACACTCTCCAGGCTGTACAGATATCTCAAGGACTCAAAATAATGAAATTGCACCTTAACTTAATTTGGAGTGTTACTGCCAAGAAGTGAATATGTTTTGACTCAAAACATTCCAGCTTTTCACTTTATTTCTTTAGAAAGACAAAAATAAATCTAAGAATTGAAATTGACATTTTGATTTAGCGACAAACCAAACTAATCCAAATTGAATCAATTTTTAAATCTAGGAGATGTCAAGGGGGTTAAATACTCACGTAAGGCAATTCATTTTGTGCGTATGTGTGTTTATATAGAGTATGTTTATGTGTGAGCGTTCTCCCCTCTGCAACCTGAACTGCTCCTATTCACTCTGACTGACCTCTTACAGAGTTCAAATGACCCTTTTACTTCCCCTGAGTCTGAAACGTGAAAACTCACCGTGCATAAAGTGGCCTTTGTATAGAGGAAAATGGGCTGCAGGATGTGTCATGTGATATACTGCTGCTCTAAGTATTATCCTTTTTTTTTTTTTAATGTCTAAATTAATAAAATTACTTTAATTACTCATATATATTATATATCTCTAAAATTGTGTTGTCACCAAATGCAGTGACATAAATTAGGTTGAGCAACAGGTGCAAAGAGGTGAGTATTATTGCGTCATCGGTATTGATTAAAGTGGAGTGTTAATATGACCCAGTTTTTTATCAATATCAACACACCTGCTTCTGAAATTAATGTAGAAACACAATGAGAGTTTCCCCATTCGGGGCAGTTCTGGAGCTGCTTGCGCAATGCCTTTATGTCCCCATTCCCTTTGGGTAACTTAGAGCGCCATGCTCCCTTTTTTTCAGACCCACTTCAAATACAACAGAAGGTTTAAGTGTTAACGATTATATCATTCCTTTCTGTCCTGCTAGGCAACACGACAGCTTCCCTGTTAGCACATTTTATGTCCCGTACTAAGCAACAGTCATAACAACTGACAAAAGGAGGAAATTTGTTTTAAAAAATGCCTCTAAAGTCAAAGCAAGTCAGTACAGATGCATCTAATTTAAAAGGCATCACAAGAAAATCTAATTTGAGGAGGATTTGTTAGATGCTATGAAAACATCCATGGGAGAGAGTCAACATGAGGGCAGCCAAAGGCTAAGCTTACAGATGAAATAAAATTATAAGAGTATGACAATAACAATTACTGACAAGCTATTTTCATTTGTCTGTAATGTTTCCATTCAGTGAGGTTACTAAAATGCAGATCATGCAGTAAAATAAAATTAATTTAAATGCTCATCACAAGTGGCTTAGAATACACTCGAATTAAATGGTGGTATGCCATCCTATCTTTTAATAAATAATAGATCATAACTCAGTGAGATGCAGTGAGCGAACATTATTTTGGCACGTTTTGGTAAAATACCGTTGGCTTTCATATATAATAGCTTCAGACAGAATGTAGTTATTCTTTGTTATCATCTACATTTTGACAGCCAGTGTGTGTGTGTGTGTGACACCAACCTGTTGTCTCTTTTCTATCTCCAGCTTCATCCGCATGCTGAGGCACCTCAAGGTGTCTTGAAAGGTCTGCCTAAGGGTTTTCTCCATCAGGACTTTATGAAAGGCTCCCACCACACTACCACAGAGAAACACCACTGCATTTGACAGCAGCTACAGAAACAGACACAGAAGCAATATTAGAGCTCAAATAAAACAGTAATATACACAAGCACACAAGCACACACACACACACACACACACGTATCTATTCTTGCTGGATTGAAACTTTCCTTTCACCATTAAAACAAACTATTTAGATTTACATATGTCTGTCTGTGTATGTTTGGTAGATATCTGAGAACCATATGCAGTCTTCTTTTAAAATAACTGTCCATGTGTTATTCTTGTGATGTGTTCAAATAAATAGATAAAGTATTATCTCCCACAGTTGGGGTCTTAAGTCGTGGTTTCATTGTAAAGTTATAGTGTCTTAGCAATCTCATTATTCTGGTTAAACATGTTAAACTAAAGACTGAATTTCAGCTTCATTAAGGAGATAACATTGGCCTTAAATACCACTTACTGGCTTGAAGTCTTCCACATACAGCTGCAGGCTGATACATTAGCATTACAGAAGCATTTCTATAATATAATGGCATGGTTTTGTCCAAATCTGTTTTACCTGTTTGGCAAGGCCAGCAAGGAGCACATCTCTATGAACGGTCTCTTTATAAACGGTGAGTCGCAGAGTGAGAACCATGATGTGGGACAATGAGGTAATAACGCTGAGCACTACAGCGTACCACAACTGGAATGGCAGCATGGTGTACACGGTGAAGATGATGAAGAGGAAAAAAGGCACCTGGAAAAATAAAGGTTTGATTATATCAATTTGTTGTGCCACAACTAAATAAGATTCAACAAAACGTTACATTCTTCCTAGGGGTGTCACGATTTCTCAAATCCACAATTCAATTTGACTTTCAGTTTTAGAGGTCATGATTCAATTAGATTTTTGATTTCAACTTTGTTTTTTCAGCACTGACAGCTATCCAGTCTTGACCATCAGTTCATTGGTTTTATGCCCTCACAACTGTCATTTACATTTTCAAATTATTGTTTAAAAAGATATGGTATCAAGTGTGACATAACCTCCATATCTTTTTTGTAATGTACCACACTAAGGCCATATAATCAAATTTAAATTATTTATCTTAACAACTTACCATGGGGGACAAACGCAAAAACAAAAAGAAGAGTCACTAGATGGCAGAAGGGTACTTTATAGCAAAAGTTCACCTGCAAAAACTGGGGTACTGGGGGAATCTTGATCCTGCTTTTGATTTCAATATTCGAAATTTAAAGATATAAAATTAAAATTGTGATACCCCTAGTTCTTTTAGTCATTTTGAGTGATCTGGTGCCTTAAAATTGTGGTCACACATCTCACAAAACTTGGACGAGGTGTATGTTGTTAGCTATAAGTAATACCTACTGTATAACAAACATTCTAGACTTTTATCAGCAAATACAGCCAATTATAGACATACACACTAGAAGATTAACCACTGCAAGTTTCTTTTTTTTTACAAATGATCTGTCATCCAAATATTCAAGATGTGAAATATTTAAACATGTTTGTGTGGCCTGGGAGGGTTATCATTTGCAACAATAATATATAACATTCATCTGAGCCCTGCTGGGAGGTGAAGCTACCTGGTCCCAAGGCAGGATGACGGAGCTGCTGAAGATGAAGGTGTAGCCCATGGTGAGGTGTGTGGCCCACACAATCAGGCCCAGAAGACGCCTCCATCTCTGTGAGAGCATCTCTGTACACACCAGCACAAACACGGCCAGAAACACACACAGGCTGCCGCTCACCACGCTCACAAAGGCACAGTGTTTCTGTGCGCTCTGCTCCAGCAGCAAGGAAGAAAGAGAAAAATAAACACATATTTTATTACAGTAACACGCTCAGTTCTTACTCATATATCTTCATACGCAGCATTCCCAACATGTACATATGTCATACTGTATGTTTGTTGGACAGTTTACATACATTTGCAGTGCATGCACTTTATAAGTGTCATACTATGATAAGAGCGTACTAAGGCATAATACAATTCCTAGTATGTATCTGTCTTAATAGAGGACAGTTGCCATTTTTATGAATTCCTGTTTAAGACAACATTAGGCAGTTTGCAGTGGGACAAAGAGACAAAGATGTGCAGGCACATCTGTTGCAAACATTTAAAACTATGTGATTCATCAAGTCGAAGTGTAGCACAAGGGACAGAAATCATCATTAGTAGACTTTCAATATCACTAACTGAAAAAGTGAACAGGCTACACCCTCAAACAAGACCACTTGTTTTAATCAAGCTCAAATCAAGCTTCAGCAAATTGGTATATTGCATGGCGATTGTATTTTTTTGTATGGCAAGTCTGTTGTATACTATACTATATACTGGAATCTACTGTCAACTTAATGAAATGTATGCACGCTTGCTTACGCCAGTCTGTTTCTGACTAATGAATATGTGCTCTGAAAATAAACCTGAGGTTTTTAGATAAGTGTAAGACGCTCCTGAGAGCTATTGATATTCAGCCACAGCCTTGAGGCTTATGTAGGAGTTTGCTCTTCACATCTGTCTCTGCATCATGTCCTGTTTGCTCCAGGCCACCATCTTCCTGATTGAGTTACTGTACAGTGAGAAAGCAAGCACGAGGGAAAAAGATCGTACATTTGTGTACGAGTGTGCACAACGATATCTGCGTTTGTGTGAGTATCTGCGTGTGTGCATGTAAATATAAACTATGTTTGTGTGTACACGTGTGTGATTGTCTTAGCATAAGTGGGTGAGAGAGAGAGAGAGAGAGAGAGAGAGAGAGAGAGAGAGGGTGTCGGAGGGAGAGCACAAGAGAAACCAAGGGGTTAAAAGAGTGCTGACAAGTGAGACAGACACACAAAGTCAGTGTTAATAGATCTCTGCTCAGAGAAGGCCATCTCTGCATTGTATGTTGAGCTTTCCGGTTACCATGGCAGCATTGGAAAAGGCCAGATTTCAACTAAAGCACTTTCTACTCCCTATGTAGCTGTGTGTCTTGACAAAACCTTTTTGTGTGCAGAAAAAGAACAATTATTCTATATGAATAGGAGCTAAAACCACATGAACAAATACAGTTAGAATGTTTCATCTGATGAGCTTCACAACGGTTCTTCAGAAACCTATGGGTGACGGATATGACATCTATTCTTTATACTGTCAATGGTCTCAACATTGAGACCATTTTCATTTTAAGAACCTGAACAATAGACTGCTTAACACCATCTCTCCAGCCTGAGATTGGTGTCATGAGTGGCACTAGGAACATTAGCTCAGCGAGTTCCTCTCAGCATTACTCTTCAACAGATGTCGATTGGAGAGGAGTTATATAAGTTGACAGTGATTTTCTGACACCGGTAGCCACCTCCTAACAGGCACTCTGCCCCTCCTTTGCATTTAACAACAGTGTTATACAAGCTCCATCCCAGCATTTTCTCTTAACTCTTCTGTACCCCTGGCAACTGTGTGTGTGGGAAGACAGCTAAGAAGAAAGAGGAAAAAAGCAATAGAAGTGAGTGAGTGATGGTATGTCTCGGGATGGATGAGGGAGTGGGCCAGTAAGTAAAATTTGCATATTTAATGTCATAATTCACAATCCAAAATAAAATAGAAAGTTGCTGGATGTGTGTGTGCATTAACAAGAGACTAATTCAATGTGTGCGGATACACATTTGAATATACGTTATAAAAGGTCTGTGAGAGAGTGAAAGATCTTTATGTACAAGGACAATGACGAGAGAAAGGGAGTGTGTCAGAGAGTCAGCAGTAACACAATAGAAGAAAGGTGAAGATGTTTTTTTTCCCCCCAACAGGAGAAAGTAATATAATCTCTAGTGACAGAATCTGTCAGTTCACTGTATTAACTGCCGGTCTGACTGACTGCTCAGCTACTTGCCAACACGCCAAAATCAACAGCATGCCGCCGATCAGCCAGAGTCAATGAATACCTGCCTTTTCCTGTCAGATTCAGAACCACGATTACACTCTCTACACTTTGACAGCTGCATTGTTTTAACCACCATTTTCTGTCTTAGTCCTTTCTTGAGTAATTTTCTTCTATTCAGCTTTCGAATTAAATTTATAATAGATGATTTTGGTTATTGGCGCATGGTAGTGTATTTCGCAGAGAACAGATTTGTGCTCAAGCCCTCATGTCAGCAGGCATATCCTCTGTTGAAGTAGCAAAACTGAAGAACTACCAGCTTCCAGGGCTGCTGTTCTGTAGCTCACCCTGGCCTCTGACTTCTCTGTGGAGAAACGCCAGACTATTTCCTAACAGAGAAGCATCATTAGCATTATGAAACATGTTGCCTGATGTTGTTTGATAGATGCATTTCTTGCCTGTCCTCTTTTCCGATTTTGGAAAAAATAACTGAAATATGCATTCTCTGTTTTCATGTCTGTTTCAGCAATGTCCTCCTTCACATTCCAGCAGTTACACAATCACTCCCTCATTCACACTTCTGGGCAGCTCCACTGGTAGTGAAGGGGAGTTAAGTGCTTTATTTAAGTAGTTGTCCAGAGAGAAGAGAGTTTTTCATTTGTCACATTTTCACAGCCAACCTAGAGAATCAGACTGACCATCCAGCCACATCCGGCTTCTCTAAGGCTACTGCTGCTGTCCTAATGTGCCACATTAGTCCCCATACGTTATCCAACTCGATGAATCCTCTCTGCACCATCAACGCGACTGACAAATGTTATGGGGCTGTGTATCTCTAAAGTAATTCTCAAAGCATCTTGATTTTTGATTCCCATACTTTGTATACTGTATTTAAGTACAGTATGACAATAATATGCTCATGTACTATGTGTATTTCCCAGTCCAAGTGATGTACTGTAAAACTGGCACAATATAAGCTCTACATCACTGGAACAAAATCAGATCAGAAACAGATCTTTTTCAGGTCATCGGTTTTTGACGGGTCATAACAAGAAAAGCGCAGGTGCATTAGATAAGGCAGTTTCAGGGTCCTGATCTTGTGCATGATAGCTCACTGTAACAGCTTACAGGACCAAATTGTAGAACACAGTCACTGTTACTGTGTTTTGTTGTTACACCTGTATTTTTCCTGTGATGACAAGTCAGAATGTTTGCTGTGAATAAGGTCTGTAGACCCCAGTTATTAATCTCCTTAACGTGAACAATAAAGCTAGACAGCTGATATTTATTAGCTTATTGCAGACATATTGATATGTCGGCCTTTAAGTAACAAGAAATTGCAGCACAGAAATTTATAAACAGTTTCCACCAGACACCAGAGTGAAACTGTAAAATGCCCCACTTAGTATGTATCTTTACTCTCATCATACATCAATATCGGTATTGGCCTCAAAAATCCAGTGTTGGTCAGGCTATAATGAACAGTCCATTAATAGCATAAACGGTGGCTGAGCCAGGCTTCTGAAAATGTAATTTTCTTATCTAGAGCATCTTAGCTGATAATTATATAGGTGATCTGACCGTAATGGTGTCTTTAATCTGCTTATCTGACATAATTTCATCAATTAGCTGTCAAAAAAATACAACAAACCCTGAGAGAGAGAAACAGAGGTTCACTGCTGAATGTAACTACGGTCTGGGTTATTACATACAGACTGTCATTGTTATGAGCTTCAGGAGAGTAAACATAGCCATACAAACTACACTTTCTGTACAGCACCTTAAACAAACACGCAACACAATTTCAGCATTGGTGTTTAGTCCAACAGCACAACCAAAAGCCAATTTTGTCACAAGTTTCACATCTTACTGGCCATTGCACTGTACTTTAGAGTCACCCTGTATTCGACTGCACGATAAGAAGCATTGTTTTGACTTCAGTGGCACCTGCATTGTTCCAAGATGGAAGCACACCAGTGAATTTACTGTAATCAGGTTAAGTCAGACTGGTTGGGAGCATTGTTCTTTAACTACTGCCCATTACTGTTTATTACATTTAAGTGGCCATGTGCTGAAAATAGCCAAAAACTCAGTTTGTATCAAATGTCAGCACTTTGCCTTGCATTAGCTTTCTTCTGGCGTTCCTCCTATCCTGGCCCCATGTGTTTTGCAAGGGCACAAAAATACAAAGAAAGTGAGCAAAGTAGGAAAATATGTCATAGCATAGCATCACATCCATAACAACCCTGTGAACATCAACACAAAAAAGTGTTACTCCTTCATGATTTGTTAACATTATTTGCCAGTTCGCAGGCTTTTTTGACCTAAAATTACACACCAGTTTCAATAGTGTGGATTCTACACAATTTATTTAAAACAAGTTGTTTAATAAAATCAGCTATATTAAAATAATCCTACAGCATTTCCCAGACCTCATAAAGTAGCCATAATTCATGTGAAGGAGTTCACAAGAACCTCACTGGCTGTGGGGTAATGTTACAGACATTCACAGTCTAATGCACAAGTTTTGAGTTACTTATTAAGTTATTAAGAAGGACCTCAAAGCTTAACGGTAGTTCACGAGCAAATACCGAACAAATTATTTCCAGTGTATAAATTAAAGGCACTCAAAGGACTTAAAATAACTCAAATTTGCCTCTGTTTTTAATAAACATGTGGAAGTGATGACTCACCAGTTGAAGGGCAAAGAAGAGGATGAGGAGGATTCCACAGGCGAGCATGGAGAGGCCCAGCAGGAGCACCAGCGGCTGATACTGGCTGATGCAAGAGAATTTTCGATATAGTGCCTCATTTTTCAGCTCCAGGTCGTTCAACAGGTACTTCCCTTTGGCTGGCATGGCTCACACTTCTGACAGAGGCATATCAGGTGTTAACAAGGAGCCCCAGAGAGCAGGAGTGTGTGTCTCCACAACTTTTGTGTGTGTGTGTGCAGGGGAGGGCAGAAGTTTGTTAAGAAGTCCACAGTTCTAGATCTGTTAGGGCCCCCTTGCTAGCTCATGATGCTCAAGTGAAACTTGTGTTTTTCCTTCAGCGCGGCATCTGAATGCTGTTGTTGCTCCTCTCACAGCTTCGTTGTAGCTCTCCCCACTAGTGTCCTCTGTGTCTCTCTCTCTTTCTCTGATTCTCTCCCCTTCGCTAGTCCTTTTGTGTCTTCTATCCTCGGTCTGCTGTTGGCAGGCAGACCTGCTTCATCCTTTGCCAGCTACTGTGTTGCTCCCTTCAGTGGGTTTGAGTAATAAACCCAGTGCTGGGAGACACAGAGGGGGAGGGGAAGGGAGTTTAAGAAAGGGGAGGAGAGGGATAGAAAGGATGAGCAGAAGGAAAACAGGATGAGGTCAGCAACAAAGGTCATCGATGATCACACCGGGTTTTGGGATGTAAGGGAGCGTCAGGTTAGAAGCTCCACTCCTAAGGAGACACATGGAGAAAAAAGATTTTACCAAACGTTTGGTGGCACACACACAAAATAAAACTACAACTACAATTACAACAACCACAACTACAACTATTACAATATTACAATACATTTCATAGGTCTATACAAGAAAAATTTGGCTTGACTGATCTGAAAAGGAGCCCAGCTCAAACGAATCCTATCTGGCACCTCATTTGACTCACTGGTTATACTGTGAGAGTAGACATAAATATCCAGATCCCTGGATGAGCACACACTTATTCATCACTGAAATCCTCAATTTTCACAATCCAAAAAACCCCATCTCTGTTTATCCTAGGGACCTGGCTCAGTTTGGCCAGAACTTTCATAGAAATAGAAAGTCATAATGATGGGCTGCACTGCTAATGAGAGCAGTTGCTTTGGAGCCATTTACTTAACAATACAACATCATGGAATAAACTTCTACTACAACCACAAACCACGAAAACCACATTATTCTCCTCCAGCTGAACTAACAAACAACATAGGTCCATGGCCGACAGGCACGCAAACCAAAGACAAGTGGACTTGTGACGTTGTGTGTGCACATGCGATCAATTAATTGCATGAATCATTGCCTATAAATTGGAAGACAATGTTATTTGATTACCTGCTCATTAATTACCTGGATAATCAGCTTGAAAGCAATCTGATCATCTCTATTTTACCTTGTGACCAAAAACCAAATTTCACATTAAACAAAACCTGCAATATGAGCCTGTAATATAATGTGTAATATTTATCCTGTATTTTAAGAACAAAGCGTCTGCTTGCCGTTTGTGAAAATGCTGGCAAGGCTCTGTTAAAACACACACTGTGAATATCTCTTCATAAAATTAGAGCCCTTCGGCAGAGCTGTGAGAGGAACTGATCACCATCACAACATACAATCTATAGACACCGCAGTCTGACAGGAGAGGCATGGCTGCATTATAGTGATGAATAAATTGCACTGCAAATCTTGTGAAGATGCTGTGGTTGTAAAACTTTATTGCTCAAAACTAAAAAGGGGAGAATTTGTATGTAACTGTGCTGTACTAGCTTGCAAGAGCACCATGTATTCATATGGGAGAGAGGAAAAGACACTGGCTTAAGGCTCAATGGAAACAATGTGAACTTTGCACCACTGTCAATAGAAACCTAATTTTTCTCCAGTTACTAATATCTCTGTGAGCAGTGTGTGTAAAGCACTGCTTCGTATTTGTCCTTTACATAGCAACAGAGACAAATGCTCGGTGCAATAAAAAGAGAAAACCACACACACACACACACACACACACCTGTTGCATTGTGTGTACCTGTAGTCTGCCACAATGCTTCCATTTTGTAGTGATAACATGCATTGCCACAGTAAGCAGTGTCATGACTGACCCACTAACAGTTTACAACCACTTTTAACCTTCCCTTTCACGGCTGCTGCTGCTGCTTGACAGAACAGCATCCAGCCAGCTCTCTCCAGCCTCAGATAATACATCGCCAGCAGTCTGAGGGCAATAAAAGCAAGAGGGAGAGCAGGGAGGTAAAACAAAGCACATAGTGCTGGTGGGCGATCGTGTCCTCTTCTTGCATCAATAAGAACCAGCCGAGCTGTAAGACGGGAACTCTGAGTAGATGTTTACTGGGTGTTTACACTTGGGAAATCATTTACTCCACATAGCTACAAAACGCCATGTCTGGATCTTAAACCTGGGAACTGTATGCAGTGCTGATGTACATTAAGCACGTTACTATAAATGTCATCATAAATGGTGAACAAAGCAGGAATAAATATGAGCCATATATATTTTTTATGATCACATACTGTACGTGGGAATCTTTTCAGGTAAAAGCACTAATTTGACAGTCCAGGACATTAATCAAGGCAGTGGCAACAGTGGAAAGCAAAAAACAAAACAGGGACAGACCTGGGTGCAAGAAAGAAGCTGTTACCGTACCTACATTGGAGCTACTTATCAATAGACCACAGGATTGTGCCTCTCCTTTCTATCTGCGAATCCACCTTCTTACTTGGAAGAAGGTATACATAGAAATAAAAAGAAGGAAAACAGGAAACATCAGCTGTGATGAGCTCTTATGTACGTGTTTTTCCAGTAACACACGTTCTAGTCAACAGTCTGGATTTGTATTACTCTTTAGAAACTCTCCAACATATTAATCAACCAGCAAGTGACAAGACTGAACATGACCAGGTAACAAGCTGAAGTGCAATCGTGGACCAAAGCCAATGCCTCTAAACTATCTTGCTCCACTTTCTCTTCAAACACTGAATACAACTAGAAAAGAAAGTGAAAAAGTTGATATAATGTTCTTAAATCAATGAATGAGGTCAGATGACTCAAAGACTTCAGCATTTAAAGTGTCTGTCTACTCTTTAGACAACCATTTCACACTGCAAGAACTCTCATTTACCAGATGTTAAAGCTTATGGCCCTGATGGTGCCTTTCATGCTACAAATCTTAAGTTGCCATGGCAGAAAAGCAGCACCATCCGACCTGTGCTTGTGCTGTCGCACTGAGCTGGGAAAACAGGGAGACAGGGATGTACGCTTCAATAGAGCTGAGTCTCTCAGCAAGCGAGGATGAATAGCTGAAACTGTGCTGCATTGACTGCCAGGTCTTTTACTATGAAAGCTTGGCAATTGAGGGAATCACATAGCAGCCTTGTAAACTGGCGTCACTGAATCCTGGAACAGCAGCCACACAAAACCAACTAACGTCATTGCACGCTTGATGCTGAGATGCAGGAACACACAGGCCCTCGTGTCAAAGAAAAGAGGAGGCGAAGTGTAACAGAGACTGGGAGCTGTGTGTGTGTGTGTGTGTGTGTGTGTGTGTGTGTGTGTGTGGCGTGCGTGTGTGTGTATTTTGTAGACAGCTTTAGAAAAATGACAACGTGAGTATGATAAGCATGGAAACCATACTGGAGGGGAGGCTTTCATTACACTGAGGGAGACAAGCTACTTTTAAAGACAATTTGTGAGTTACTTTCATTTTTAATTTTATTGATTTATTATTTAATCTTGTTTGTACTTAATCACCATACTGGTTTTGCAGCACACACTGCAGCAATCTACCTGTCAAATACTGGTTATACTTTATTGGAAGTAATTAGGCTAAGGCTTAAGCCAATATTTGTGTATACTCTCTCTATTCACGTGACAATATAAAAAACGCGTACTGAACATTGGGACCTGTTTTTATGCCTCAAGAGATTAATCTACAAGGGACCCATTTGATTGTAATTGCTATTTATACTGTATTAATCTAAGGTAACCCTAGTTCGTTCACAAGCACGCACAAGCAGTCTGTTTAGCACCAGAGTGACATGTTTAGCCTCCCAGGAAACAAAGCAGGAGTAGGTATCTGCTGGGCAGCCGAAAAAACACCAGGCAATGCCAGATGTCTAACAGGAAGCAAAGCAATTGGAGGAGATCTGTCAAACAGCTATATATAATGCAGTCCCCAAGTATCTGGATGGTGACACATTTTGTATTGTTGTGGTTCCGTTTCAGCTTCAGGGGTCATTAATTTTCAGGACTTAATTTGAATTTTTACTTCCACCTGATTGAAGCTTCCATTTCAAAGAAGTATGGAAAGTTCCTCCTCCAGTTAAACGCTGCCTGTGATCGGGAAATCCAATTGTTCTTCATGCCAAGCAATCACCTCATAGGTAATAAACCAATCTTATCTAAAAATCTGGTCAGATCTTCACCAAACCTCCACCCAATTCAAAGCCTTTTCATTGGGAGCAAATAGGCAGGTCTCTTTCCAAAGCAAATCACTCTGCTTTTATGGCCGTCTTTGTGTTGGCATTCAATAAGCTTGGACAAAAAAGGGACAAAGAGTGACCTCTGTAAGAGAAAACAGCCAACCGCATTTCTCAGCCCATGCTCGACTGATCCAGAGTTGAAGACGATACTGGTAAAGGTCAGCTAGACTAAAGAAACCAGGCTCACAGACATCAGCTGTAGAGCTGGCTGGCAGCATTCAAATCAAGAAACACTGGAAGGTGCCTTATAATTCTTTCATGTCATCGACATGAGCATGCTGACAGAGGGTTCAATCCATATCAAACCCTTTCAAATGAGACGAGTTAGCAAAGACTGGTGCTGATACTGGCCCAACTTATCTGCAATGACCTAGGACAGACATCGTATCAGCGCATATGTTGCATCGATATTTTCTACAGGTCATAATGCTGAAAAAGATGCTTGGGGTTTAGATCTATTAATTATATTCTATTTGTGTTTATTTATCATTTTTAAATTCCCAGTGAACTTTAAAGTTCCAGGGCACTGAAGTCTTCATCATTAAACTCTAACCCCGAAACTCCACTGGGTTTTGTCCATCCTCCACGCAACTTCAAACCCCACCGGGAGCATTTTGGAAGCGGTTTGCCTGCCAGACTTTGTTTACTTGCTCAGATTTGGTCATTTTCCCTGGTTTATGTGCTTCTAAATGTGTAAATGTGCCACACAGACAAATTGTTTCCCTTTTAGCTGTTTTTACGACCGGTAGTTTGGACGGGGTGTTTTATTTTGAAAATCATCCAGCTCCTGCTCCGCCTGCGGTGCACACAAAACGTGTTGCATCCGTGCCCGGTGGAATTTGGGGGTTAAATATTGTGTTTGATAACCACATTTGAGGGAGCATTATAAAAATGTGTATTTATTTACAGTATACATAAAGAATATTGGTCAGTATATCAATATTTTATTCTTTTTTACTCACGAATATCGGTATTAGTGTTAGCCCAAAAAATTCAGTATCAGTCGGGCTCTATTTGATAACTACACTTTTATGCAAAACCATAGAAATCACTAATTAACATTAAATACTTACCAAAAATAGTTCATATCAGTTTCAGTTCTCTGTGTATGCTCATTCCCTCTCACTCACATGTGGTTTCTCATGTTCTTTATCTTTGTCTGTCTACTTTATTTGGTCATGAAATGTCAATATCATTAAATTACTTTTCTGTCAATAGCTAAGACTCATACTCAACCAAGCCAGGACATGCCAGAAAACCCAAAGATCATAAATCAGTGGAAAAACGGGGCACCATCATAGCCCACCTTTCTTAATTCAATGTGCAGTGAGTCATCAGCACCAATATGTTTTATTTATTTAATAAATTGTTTTGTGGAAAATGACACTAGGGGAATTTAAAAGATGGTCATTTTAATGATTTAACTGAAAAACCAATGATTCACATGCAGGAAATGACTGGGAATGTGGGAAAGTGTCCTGACTACCCATCTTTGGCATTTTATATTACAAATATTAATACTTACCATGACATAATGAGTGACTTAACAAGTCAAGTTACTGTGTTATTTTCAGTGTATACATGGGACAAATTTTACCCCAGTCAGAATCGGGTTGCTGGATAGGCTACCTACATAATCTTATAGAAACTTGCTCATACACAGAGCCGTTCCATAAACAGATGACTGATGTATGCACAGCAATGCAGGGGACAGATTAGATTAGGTCCTCTGTCCTTTCCCCATCTCCGCTCCTCTCCTCCCAGTACTGTCTACTGGTATTAAATTATCCAGATTCACCAGAAGGAGCTGCTGAAACCTAACAATATTAACAGGATGCTATCTCGGCACTCATATAAGCTTCAAATGCCATTGCTTATAATAAATACAGGAAGTGCAAGCAAGAGCACCACGTGCTCAGAAGCTGGCCATTACTGCTCAAGTGTTTCACATTTACTTCCACAAACCGGAGTCAAGTCGCACCACCACAAGTGAAACCATCCATTTTGCCGCTTGACACAAACAGCAGTCCAAAGAGGGGTTTATTGATCTAAAGATACATAGAATTTAGATGTAAACATATCAACCATGGGACAAATCCAATACAGAAACAGCATTCATTGAGTTAGTCTACTTCATTTCCTTCTCATATGTTGTTTGAGTTTCAAAACACCTGAACACTGTCACTTAATTCACCCTAAGCATAACGTCAAAATGAGACAAGGCTCAGAAAAGAGTCATCTTATTCAATGTGAACAGTCATGGTAAAAACATGATTTAACATTTAGTAACAAGAAGCCTCGCAAAGTAATTCAACAACAACTTCTTTAAGGGAAATTCTGTCTGACAGATACAACCCTGACTAGTGAAAGGATTTTACTCCAGACTGTTGAAGGTGAAATCAGTAATGTCCTCTTTAAAGAGCAGCCAACAGAACCCACTTTAGTCTCTGGCCTTTGTGTAAATGTATATGTAGTCTTTAATGGACAATAAAAAAGTCTGTGGAATCTTTTTTTATTCATCTCAGTTTCACAGTATTTTGCTTTGTGCTAGAAACTTGAGCATACAAGTACATAAAACATATATAATGTACAATCATACACACTGAAAGATGGGCTGCATGGTATGTTTTGTCTCTTTCTGTTGGATTTCTCTTTCTTCCCCAAAAGATACATAATGTGGAAACAAACTTGAGAAGAAAAACAGAGTGGAAAGAATGCGCTACAATGAGAGAGACCATTGTTTCCAGCCGGTGTAGCCAGCCACATCCACATTTCAGGTTTCATAACTGGACCCGCTCCATCCTGTAACTGTGGAGCAGTCGGGCCCCTCTCTATGCCAAGCCCCTTCCACCAACAATAAGAAAACCATAATTAGCCCTTAGTACGCCAGCCAGCTTACTACCGGCACTGCCATTCAAAGACAAACCTCAACATCTGCAACCAGTGTAGCAGAGAGCTGTTTACAGAGCTAAACAAAACCTAACGTGGATATCATGCAGGGCTGCAGCAACAGAAACGGGTGGCAGCTTCAGATCAGCCTGATGATGGTAATTTTCCAGGCTACCATAAAGCCCTGGCTGCTGACAGGGCCATCTGGTGCATGTTTTCTACAATCTAATGTCATAACTAGTGTTGTTTTAACTGTGTTCATGATTCATACTGTACATGTGCCCATATAACTGCACTGTTTGACCTTTACTGTCAAACAGCATTTAGTTAAGGTGGATAAAATTCCTGTGAACACCAGGAGCTGATATGTGGAGGATCAATAAGGAGCGTGTAAGTACACAGATTTAGAAGAGTCATTCTGCAGTGCTTATGAGAGAGGCCCTTTGATGCTACAGAAGAGAAGGTTAAGTATTCCCCACACGCAATTGCCAAACATTAGAGGGAAACATATTCCATGATGGTTGTCTTCATTAAACACATTCTCTGTTGTCTTTGGGAAGTACCAACAATGGAGGCCACACCAGGAATGGGCAACACTGCAAGCGCTTCAGCTGTAGGAAAATCCCTGCAGTACTGTAACAGGTTAACCTGCAAGTCAATTCATTTTGTGTGTGTGTGTGTGTGTGTGTGTGTGTGTGTGTGTGTGTGTGTGTGTGTGTGTGTGTGTGCGTAATGCTCTTTATCACCACCACACCCTCAACTGTCAGCTGTGATGTCTAACCTGCATCCTGAGGCACGTTCACATGAAAGATGTAACCCTGTAATGGAAACACATGAAAGATGTCTCCGCCATTTCTGTGACTAGTGCTCATGGGCGAAGAAGGTACTGCCATAAAAAGAAAATGGGATGCATGACAACAAACGTGTTTCTCTGTCAAATCGCTAAGGCTCGTGGCAGAATGTCTAACAGTAAAGGTTTACTCATGTGTGTCATGAGTCATAGTAAAACATACAGAGAAAGTTGACTAAACATAAAATGCTTCCAAGTGCTCTGCCTTTTCTATTTTAGAATCTGTTGTTGTGTGTACTTACACTCAGTCTTTATAATATATTTTAGAGGCTCAATATTAGCTGACGAATGTTTGTACAACAGGGTGAAGTCCTGTTCCACATCAAAAACAAATTAAGGTTAATGGGTCTTGACAGCAGTGATTTATACACCACATTGACAATGGAATTACATAATATCTATTACACAATATCACAAGAAATATGGGTGGTTACGTACGTGAATTCTGTGTGTGTGTGTGTATACTGTTATATTAGGCATACTCCTCTATGATGGCAATGTTTTATGTCTAGAAACAAATATGGCATGTGTAACCTAAATTATATATATACAGTACAGACCAAAAGTTTGGACACACTTTCTCATTTAAGAGAATGGGAAAGTGTGTCCAAACTTTTGGTCTGTACTGTATATATATATTATATTATATTATATTATATTATATATATTATGTGGTTACCCTATAATTTTGCACACTGCCTGTATTGCAGATATGTGTTTAAGTATAAAAGTTAGTTCGGATTTTAAACACACCAAACGGATATTTCATAGTTTAACCAATGTTTTTGGTTTTATCAGTAATTTGTTCTGGTGGTTTTATGAAGAGTCGAGCCTGGTAGGCCGACATCGGCTTATCAGAAATATCAGTATCAGGGTGCATGTTATCTGATATTGAAATGGTTTTTTTTCTAGTGCATAATGCTGAAAAAAATGCTTGCGGTAATATACTGACGTCACTGCAAAGTTTATCAGGCAATATACAAGCAGCACAGAGTAACAGAGAATAAACAGCAATGTCAACTACAACTGGTTGACAATGTATATGTTATTTAACATGTCTTTGACTTAAATATTCTCTAATAAATTTGTGTAAGAAAGCAGCCCTCTGAGTATCTTTGCATAGTCATATCAGTGCACAATCCACATAAAAAAAGGTCTATTTTAATTCCAGCTCAAATATTCACTGTATCAGCCACGGCACCACATCAGTAATTAGTGATTTTTTTCCTACTCTAAAATCAGTTTTGTATAATCTGTAATTCTCAGTGTTTTAAATGTGCTGCTTTTGTTAATCAATAAAGAAATTCTTGGTAAAGTCGTGAAATTAAGAAATTCTCATGACATTCCTGCAGTACTCAACACTCAACATTAAGGAAGAGTAATCTTTGGTGTAATATACTCCTATCCTATATCCTTTAGTATCATGTATTAGTTTCTCTACCAACTACAATTTATTAAATATTAAATATTATTTCATTATATGTAGTATTTGCACATACGCTCTGCATCACACATGCAAGAATATGTTAAAAAAAAAAAAAATGCTGTGCACACCACAGAGAATATCAAAATTATTACAATTAGCTTGCATTCACCCATTCACACACATAATTATACACTGATGACAGATGCTGTCATGCAAGGTGTTAACTACCCATCAGGAGCGATACAGTGCCTCCTATCTAAAATGCTCACACTGATACTAAGCTCACCCGTAGACACACAGTGACATCACAGCCATCGGGGGCTTCGAACCAGAAACTCTCCTATTACTTGAACCACAGTTTTGTGGTACTATACAAATTCTCCGTATCAAGGCCTATAAGGAGGAAAGTCCTTCTCACTAACTGACGTTGAGTAAGAACAAAAGAAATATAGTGCTACCTACTGAACATGTAGTGAGAAAGACAGATGAGATCACCAGTTCTCACACAGCCTTTACTGGAACACAAAGCAACTCTCATACTGGCCGATCTGATGTACAAATACAGTGGTGCATTAGTGTGACATCAGATGAAAGCTTTTAGATTGAGGGGATTAAAATTCCCTGGGTGAGTCCATGCGCAGAATGTTGACTTCATCCCCTGTAATATTTAATTCTTGTGTTAGGATATAGCAAATGACGTGGCTATGATCGCATTCCAGCCCTGCATAGCAAGCTCTCCTCTCTTCCTGCAGCCTTCAAGGTCTCCAACAGAGTGATAAATTATTATGTAAATCAAAGCTTGCTTTGGCTGAAAACAGGATTTTAATGCCTGTTGCTCACAAGGCCACATCCCTCACCTTTTAGCAAAAGCAACACATTCCAATCACATCCCCAAAGTAATTCACATGAGAAATATTTTAAATTCAGATTAGATTTTGTAGAGTTTGCATCTGAGCAGCATATACTGTAAATGTATTACTGCAGGGTGCAGGGAAAGGTGAGAGCCATGGTGCATGTACAGTAGAGGTTCAACTTCTTGCTAAAGGAAATTTTAAAAGGAATAAAAACACTGACCTAAGAGTTACGGGACACTACATTAAAACGACCCACCCTAAAATGTAATGATGTATACTTGATTTACTTGAAAAAGGAAGGAAAGCAAACTATCCGACACGACATGACATAAAAGCATTTCACGGGACAGAGCCTATATATACAGTTGCAGTTATAAAAAGTAACTAAAATGAAGGGTGAGCATATGAACATTTCACCATGTGACTGCAGCCATATGAAGGCACTTATTATTTGTCACTGCAATGTGATCTTAGACAATAAACATCACAAAAGACTATGGATGCAATATTAATCTTTGCATGAAAATAGTCCAATGTCTCCCAGTGAATCTACTATGCTCTGGTTTTGTTTGGCAGCCAGTTGCACTGGAGGTGCTGCAGTCAAACAATGAATTTAGTATCTACAGTACCGGTCAAAGGTTTGGACACACTTTCTCAATGTTTTTTCTTTATTTTTGTTACTTTCTTTTGTAACTTACTTTTTCTTTATTGTAGAGTAACACTGAAGACAGAAAAACTATTAAATAACACATTCGGAATTATGTGGTAAACAAAAATATTGTAAACAAAGCTAAATATGTTTTAGATTCTTCAAAGTACGTTGTAGAATATAATAAAAAGAAAAGAAAAACACTCAATAAGAAGGTTAAAATTAAATGCTCAAAGGATGGTTAGATATTAGAACAAGAAAATCATTTAAATGTAACTCAGGATCAATCACAAATCACAAATTTAAGAAATATAAAAGGTTTGTAATGGCCTTCATAAAGTATAGTACCAAGACTTGGATGAGGTTAGAACTCAGACATGCAGTGCATACAAGACAAACAGAAGATATTTCATCACTAGAAGTGTTCTGCAGACAAGGGTGGGAAAAATACGTACTCTTAGCTGACAAGAAACATTTGGAGTGCATAAGTGGAATGTGGAAATACATCAAAAATATTGCTGTGGTGGGATTTTTATTTCAAAACAATCAACAAATCAGAGTCTGCATATACCACTGTATGTGCTTTAGGGAAAGTTACCTTTAGCTTGCATTCAGTGGCAGTGTATCAACCATTTCATAGACTTTAATAAACTTCTTCTTCTTCTTGCATTCTTAGGTTACCATCTGTCTGCCTGAACTTGCACCTTTCTCATGTGAGCCACTCATTTTCCAAAACAGCTGTTGCAAAGTAAATAAGATGAAATTTGTGGGTGGGAAGCCAGAAATGATACACTAGCTCATTGTTAGTCAGAGAATCTGTATGCAGAGGAGTGGGGGGTGTACAGGGAGTCGTATGAACCTCTGCACATGTAACTGGTCATGTACTTTTCTGGCTCCTGCCTTGCTTGAGTATGGTAATTTGTACAGCATATAAATGATACAGAATTTAAACTTATTATAGAGTACAGTCTGCCATGGTATTACTCCGAGTACTGAGAGTGATTTTAAAGCCCTCATCCATCTTTCCACCTTTTATGCCAACAGGTTATCGGCAGGTTGCAAAATTAACTTCTTTGTCCACCAGCCAAATGGTTAGTAAATGCTCAAATTTTACCAGCTGCTTTTTTGGCTGGTAAGTCAAGCACATCTACCAGCCATCTCCGTGTTTTAACAGCATTTGGCTGGAGCTAATTTCTTCTTAGTCCATGCAAACATGGGCACCAAATATGCTGCCAATATATGCAGCGGTTTCAAGTGTCCACTTCTCTTGTGTGGACTCTCCATGACACTGGGTGTGCATGCAGGGAGGAGTCAGCCTGTCTGCATAGCTCAACAGCTGCCTGGCTCTGGTTCAAACACAGAGGACCTATGAGTGTTGTCAAACACACCCTGTTCACACACCCTCCCGCACACTTACATACACTACAACGTCCAGCCAGAGCCAAACAACACAGCTAAGGCACAGGTCTTGATGGCAGCCAATAGGTATCTGGCATCTCTCAAAAAACTACTGATAAGTTGCACTCTCGCCAAGCACTTAAACCATGCCCCGCACTTATAACATTTAAAAGTGCTCCAACAAAGTTACTTGGGGTCTATCTGTATAGAGCTTTGACTGCTGAGTGTTGCATGACAGTGTTTGTTTCCAAACAGGCATTAGGTATTAGAAATACTACTCATTTGTGCCTTGATCAAGGCACAAGCATCAGAATTGGAGCTGGTCCACGAGCGCTGAGCAATAGCTGCTGGAATATATACATCAGGTTAGGACAGGTCAAATAGATAAGACACATCTCCCATAGAGGTTGGTATAAATATTCTAACCTGTGCAGTTTCACTTTCCCCAACTACGTCAGCTCAATGTTGATGGAGTAAGTCGGTGGCGTAGATGTGTAGAATTGCATGAATAACTGGGCACCGAAATAATACATGTGTAACAGGGAAAATAAATGCTGACAGTATGTGCTATAAGCGCTGCATGGCATGGCACATTCGGCTAAGCCTTCAATTACAGCTGTGAAGCAGCAGAGAGGTCAGACGGTGGGAGTGACGCAGAAGGAGCACAGAGGGATCTCATTACCTCAAATGCCTCCAGGGAGCTATGGATGACTGGAGTGGATGGAGCCTGAGGATTTAACTAATAGCATCCTTGTCTCCTTACTAAGTGTCTTCATTAGCACTCTTATCATTTGTGTTCCCGTGCTGCCTTTTCATACAAGTGACATCCAACTTGAGCAGCCTTAGCTGAGCCTCTTTAATCCACCTCATGGTGGTCTTTACATTGGCTCTGCCCCCTCCAATGGCACACCACACTTGCTGACTCTCAATGGAGGTCTTGTCTGTGGCAGCCTTACAGTATGTGGCCTGGCTAGAGTTACACATTTTGTAAAAGCCACCCCCTATGTTTTGCCTCCGTGTGCCAAGGAATGTGCAGGAATGTCTGCATGCAGCAGCACCCTTCCTGGCGTTTCTGTGGCTTGAGTGGGAAGAAGATTTTTGGCTCACACTTGATCTCTAAAAAGGAACTGGCTTGAGATGACTGGAGTTTCACTGCAGCCCCTCCAAAATGTGAGTCACAGTCTCACTCTGTGCTGCATATAGGAAAATCCAGGTGTGAAGAACTATGTTTTTAGGGTATGACCCTAACAAGAACTTCAAAAATGATTCAGCACCGGAGGCTTAGTCAGACTCTTAGTCCTGTGTTAATTTCCGATTAGATATTGACTTAAAGCAAGACTGCGCAGAAGTTACCACAACTTTGCTAACAGCCAAACATCAAGCAAGTGCAACAACACAAGACATAGCAACCAGCTAATTACTAGTCCAACAGCAAGAAGCCAAGCTCAGCATCTGTCTTTCAGCCTTTTTTAATTTTTTTTCATTAAGCTCTCTCAAACAACTAAAAGTCAGTCCCAGATTTACAGATTGTCTGGCAGCTTCTTGCTCAGTCATTCTCTCCTCTTCTTTTAGCTTCCTCTATCACTGTCCTCACCTGGCTCCCCATCTGCATTCCCCCATGCCTCCAGGCCTGAAAACATCCTCTTCCCGGTGGTCCAAAACAACAGTGGTACAAACACTAATGTTCCCCCAGTGCTCCGAGCTCACAATCCGGGCATAAAGTTACATAGCACAAGACAAACATACAGGGTACTGAGTGGGAATGACAGAGGCACCATTCAACAGATTATAATTCACTGTAAAATCTGTTATTTTATGGTATAAAAGTTACAAAATGGAGCTTTAGATAATAAGTGTGGTGATATTAAGGCTGTGACGATAACTGCATGACTGTAAAACTGCAGTCACTTAACTGTGGATATATGTTGCTTTTTCACCACAGTATAAAAAAATCCATGTAATCACAGCCAGAGGTGATATTCTATATTTTTGTTACTGTCAACAAATCCCATGAAAATAACAAAACCAACAATGAGTTAGTCAGCCTGTCAGTCTTTCTGACCTCCCCCGCCTGTCTGTGGCTCTCAGCCCATCCTATTTATTCCAAATTAGGACATCAATATTAAGAAGCTGGTCACAAAAATGTACTTTCATTCTAAAAAAGAGAAGTCTAAATAATTTCCTGAAGCAGCTGGGTTCTGTAGCATTTGACAACTGTTTCTTAAACAGGAAACAGTTGGAGAGAGTTTGGGGACTAACCAAACTTAGTTTAGGTCAGTTCAGGTTATTTGTTGATAAGAAAAATTTAGAATATCACCAGACATGTCCTTTAATTCATAAAAATACATACACCTCTCTAAAACCCTAAACCCTAAAAATGTTTATACAGCTTCGAAAAAGACCATTGCTGAACCAAGTGCAAACACCATCAATAGAAACCATGTTAATCAAATTAAACGATTTTGTCAAGCGATCAGTTTCAACCTTCTTTTTACACAAGACCTTACTTGAAACTGCTTGAAGAAGCAGCTTTGGGTATCTTGTGCAGTTAGCTTTGGGAAAACTGGGATTTCCCTAATCACTAAATAAACCAACAATATTGTTGTTCATAGTCTTCACTGCCCACCTTGTATTGAGACACACACACTTTCTTGCATCACATGGCTTGATTTCATCTGAAAGAGGAACACAGAGAGCTTTTTTGGGCACTATTACTGTCAGCTGTCAGCAATCACTGACTGACATCTGAGTGTCAAATAATCTATAGCAATATTGCCTCAACTTTTAAGCCCAGAAGTTTCAGAATATTGTAAATTAACCAACAGCCAAGCACATTTTCCGACAAGTTCTACAATTATATCCCTCCTACTCTTTTTGCACTCTTCACCTTTCTACTTTCCTCTCTCTGTTTCTCTCGTCATTTCTCCAAATCTGAATGCATTTCTACAGAGCTCCAACTCCGAACAAGCGCGCAGGTTTTTTAGTGCTCTGAGAGCTGTGCTGCGCGAAGGCCGACCATACCCTATGACTTACAGTCGACCGCACACCGTCTCACTTCCTTGGCAACCGTGACTCATTTCCCTAACAACGCTGCAAGGACAGCTTCACAAAAAGGGAACCTGCAGCCACTGCACAATTAGTCACAGATGGATGCTGTTATGAAAGCAACCGGTGATTTTAAGTTATGTCAGGACAAACAGTGATCTCGTTAGGATAGATAAGCACAGATGCAGATAAGAAACAAACATTTAATGTTGATTTATGGACACGCCCTTGTAATGAGCAGCGAGTGTCCCTTAAAGGCTGTAAATCCTTTTGTCGTATACTGTCAAAAGAAAGAGATGCAGCCTCAATACGTAACACAAACCATTTCTGCTCAGCAAAAACTTTTTTTGTATAATTATATCAACTGGGAGACAGGATAATATTACAGGATATGTTGGCTAACTATAATTCATTAATGGAGTAGCATCCTTTTGACTCGATGCGACATCTGAGCCTAAAGCTTTGGGCCGCTCCACTGGACCTCTGCATCCTGAATGGTGATGGCAGCGGTGCATGTGAACAGCCTCACAAAAGACACAGAGAGTATGAGTGTGTGTGTGCGTTAGGTGGCACGGCAGTGGAAACTAGATCTTTTAAAAGACAGTGGTTGCCATAACAAGGTCAAAAGGGTGCATCAGCAAAACAAGGAAGTCACTATAGCATCTGGGGATAATAAAAAGCTTACTTTACATACAATTTTTAAAAAAAGACAACGAGCAACAGTTGATAAAATAGTATGATAAAGTAAGGGCTGACACCCCCTGGTGGGTTGGTTGGTCGCTGGGGTTACCTTCAAAAGGAGAAAAGAGCTTCTTAATTTATTATTTTCAGGGATGGGAGGGACGATGGCAGACCTCATGTATTGTATTTTTGAGTGATAGTCTAGATTGTGTTAGAAATAACATAACATAAGAACTTCATATTCAAATATATTTAACTGAAATGTGCTTCTGTTTTAATAATTGTATGGTTTAAAAGACAGTAAGGCCATAAGTCAGGAAATCGAAGCACCCCATTTTCACAACTTTGAACATTTACTCAGCTCCAAACAAACTGACACCATGACAAACCAGCACAAATTATTATTATTTTGACAGCAACTTTTGTAAATATTTTACTACACACTGCTCTCATAACAAGGCCTAATGCTAATCAATGTTGGATAAATAACGTTACTAGCTTTCTGTGACCTGACTTCAAACTTGAAGGCTGCAAGTTTTGCCATGTTTATGTTGCCATAGTGTTTATTTTGTTTTTTAGCGTGCTGAACTCGGCTTTTTTTCCCCCCAATCTATGAATCGATTGGCTGTAGAGTAGGCAGAAGATTTTCTTGATGACTTTAGCCATAGATAAAACACAACGCAACATCAATAATGCAAAATCAATAAAGAGCAAGTCTAAATTCATGAGTTATTAAAACTGAGGAGAAAGAAGAAGAAGACTTTGGTTTTCCTGCTCTCCTCCAGCAGGTCACTCCATAACTGAGGGACCTGAGCAGAAAAGGTCAAGCCACCTGTAGTGACCAGCTGCAACATCACAGAACCGTGCCCGCTTGAACTTAGGGGTCACTCCGACAGCTTATATGACATGCTGCCATTGATTTAAACAACAAAAACAATGGTCTGCATGGAATAGAAATAAAAAGCTGCTCGCTAAATATTTTGTACACCGCTCTTTGCTAGTAAGAAAGAGAAAAGATTTATGACCATCTGAATTTAGCAAATCAGTGTATTTTGCCAACCGGGGGTCAATCTCTGGTGCAGTGAAATCTTTTTCACATTAATACCCTCTAATTTCCACTCGCATATGGAGCAAAATGCTCACAGTGTGGAGCCTGTCATTAAGGAGAGCAGAGCGCTGCAACACTAGCAGGCTGAGGTGGACAAAACACAGTGGAGGACAGTAAAGAAAGAATCTGATTTCAATCTGCTTTACTGATCTATTAAAATATGCCTGGATCAGCCTGACACTGCTCTTTAGGACTGGCTCGGGCATCCCTACATACAATACTTACGAAATTGTATCGACTGCAGTTTGAATTGTGGAACCCTACTGCCATCCAACCTCTATCCAGTATATACTCATTTTATCCTCGGGGCTCCACTGTACTGGATAGGTTCTCTACCAAAGAGTCAATCCTGGCTAATCTTTTTAATCAGCCAAGCACAAAGAGTACCTTGCTGAAGCAGTAAAGTGCCATGCAAACGCTACACATTTCCTAAAGAGCGACTGCAGATATTTATACAATAAGAACACAAAACCGGATCCACCAAGTACCAATCACTCTTACTGAGATCTACATGAGAAGGCAATGTTTTAGATAAAGAGTATTAATAATAATATGTCTTCAAAAATTAAAACTCACCAAAAAATCCATCAAAAATCTTCAAGACGGGTAAACACAGAGTTACAAAGATTCTTCGTGCATGAGAGCGGTTTACCTGCTGTACTGCAAATTCCTCTTTCCATTTCGTGTCCTCAGTTACTAATGTCTTTCACAGGTGAGCTGTTTTTCAGTTCCAAAGTGAGTTCTGCAAACTCGCCGTCTCATTGGCACTTCTCCAGATGGGGTGCTCTCATAAGTATTACATAATGTCCTTGAACCACAGTAAGTACAAAAAACACTGAAATTGAAATGGGGAAAAAAGAGAGAGCAAGACACCCACACATCTGCACCATCCACACTCAAACGAGCATTCACAGGAGGCATACTTCGGCTCATACTGGCTGCAGGGTATTTCAACGTTCGACACAGCATTCGATCTAGAAGTGCGCCACACAAGGTTATTATCTCCGCCATGTAGATTATGTTTTCAGCGTGGTTTCTTTGTTTGTCTGTTACGTAATAACTATGGCCTGATCTTCATGAAACTTGGTGGAAGGATTCAATTTTGAACACCTGTCTATTAACGTTGTAGTTGACCTGCACAACATCACGAAATCACATGAAAATCCATCTTGCCAGGCTTTAGGATATGTGCTTGTGTTCAAACCACAGTTGTTCACACCAATCAGCCTCCTTTGTCAGCTGCAGCATTACCTACAGGTGTGGTTTAACACTAGGTATATGATGGTGATGATGTGTGAGAAATAACTGTTTGGTTGAAAAACAACAATGGCAGCTGCTGAATAGTTTAGCGTAGATGCTGCTAGCATCAGTTATACCAGAACTGAAGAGTATTTCTTCACTGAAAGAAGAGCAAAGAACGGCACTGACGGCTGTTCTCAATGGAAAAGATGTTTTCGCTCTTATACTGACTGGTTTCAGTAAGAGTTATAAACTACGTTATATGGTTGTCGTTGTACGCATATGATAGATGGTGATAGCAGGTGATTGAATGAACAATTTGTCTATGTTTTTTTTGAAAGTGTGTCTGCCCTTTTCCAAAAAGTTTACAACTCCAACTTATCAGATGGTTCTGTGTAACAAACCATCTGCTGCAGTCAGGTTAGGTGTCTATGGCAAAACTAACTGAATTTGTCGCATATTTGCAAATCCAGTATTGAGATGACGGTATTAAGAATGCACAGAGCGTGAGTGACGTCAACCATAGGTTTCTGAAGGACCACTGTGAAGCTCAAAATAAGCAGCGCTGGCAGCCAACATGTTGACTGTACTGCTTCTTCCGCCTCCAAAATCATCGGCGGACCTAAGGCGGGCTGAATGACGCCTGGGTGCTCTAATAAGGCATCTGTAACAGCACCAAGCCTGTCTCAAGCGGCTGCGTCTCAACTTGCTGGTTGTCTCTGTGTGCCCATCTATGTTATATGCATCCATGTGGCTCAAAGCCTTTTACAGTCAACACATTATCTTACCCTAGAGCATTAGAGGCATATTATGAAAGATTCAGTCTGAATGTATGATGGATTGTATCTTTCTGGTTATAAATAAATGATTCACTTCGAGTGTGTGCTTATGCTGAAAATCATTTTATCACCAAACTGCTGGAGGCAAATCGTAATTAGTGTTTTCACACAAGGCCTGGGGGCGGGGAAGGTGCCCAGGAAATTGAACAATTTAACAGACAATAGGCTGAAGAGGCATTTCTCTAATGGCACTCCAAAGCATCCCATCTCAGCGGCACTGATCCACTCCAAACAGCAGAAGTAAAAGAGGGCGCAGCTTTTTATGACCCCTCGAGAGCTTTCCCGAGCAAGATACATTAGCAGTCTTGAACGAGTGTGACTGAAAATTAAAAGCTGTCGATAGAGTATTGGATGTGTATACTATACAGACAGGGTGCTATAGCGCTACCATTCTTTGTAGCATGAGTGAGTACACCTAAATAGACCACCTTAAATTGCTTTGAAAACATTTTTTAAGCATAAATACTTAAAATGCTATTATAAATTCAACAACACACATTTCTCCAGACATGCTCACTCACAAAAAACAATATAGGCTAATCAATGGCTACCAAGGTGTTCCGTTGAAACATGTACAGGGATTCTGCGTATAAAGATGAACTGTCAAATTATTTGAAATATCACAAAAGAAATAAACATTTTCAAACCACAACTATTGGTGTAGCTTGAATGTAAGCTTGCCTAATGACAGCTTGATGAATACATAATAAATAAATGTTCCGTTAAGCTTAGTTAGTGTTGGTAAGACCTCACATGGAACTATAATTTATTATTTAACAGCCGTGCACAATGCAGCAAGCGAATAAGTGCATGCATTTAAAACAAGTGGGATGAGAAAGAAGAGTGTTTTATGAATTGCTACACAAAGCTCTTCAAATCCCCTTAAAAAGCAATGTTTTTGGGAGGCCCTGGTGGTCTAGGGGTAAAGGTGTCGCCCATGAACCGGCCAGGGACCTGTGTTGCATTTCTTTCCCCTCATTATCTGTCTCTTTCAATTTCTCTCTCCCCACTGTTGGCTATCAAACAAAAATAATTATGAAAATAGGCCATTTCCTGAGAGGAACCTTGCCCAGGATGTGCAGAGTTGCATATATACATATACATCAGCCTAAATATGCTGCCAATAAAAGAACATCTGGTGCTCATCGTGTAAAGATGCACAACTTTAATTTGAATCACAATTATTCATAAAATAATCACATATTCTATAAATAAAATTATTATTAAAAGTTGCATCAGGTTTGATTTTGTACAATATGTCTACTTGTGACACTGATGTCACTACTGCCAAACAACACAATAGTGTGCTTAGGGCAGTGTGATGTCTCCTGTAGTAATCCTCTGTGTAGCCAGAAATATTCTCTACTACTACATGTTGTTCAATGTAGCCACAGGTCAAACTTAACTGGAATTTCAGGCGTCTCAGACAAACACTGTACAATGACAGAGTTTGCAGTTCACCCAACCAGCATGCCTGCACTCGAAGAAACCCCAGACCCGGGGAGAAGATCCAAACTCCACACAGAAATCCCCTTAACCAGCCAAGCCAGGTTCAACCACCAGGACCTCCTTGGTGAGAGAGGCACTGTACTGCCCCTCGAAATATTCAGTGCCTTGGAAATTTTGTGTATATTTTTGCTAATTGGTCCCTTTCTTGATCTTGTCAGAGATTTGTTTAACAATGACACTTTGTTTTTGTGATTTAGATTATCAGAAAAAGTACTACATAGGTTTTAGAGGCTCCAGACACAAGTGTATATAAACTAAAACCACTGAAAAAACAATTGGCTGCACCAGTGATGGTTAGTGTTGGGTTATATTAGGAGAATAGTCCTGATATCAATTGTTTTGTGCTGTACATTTATAGATATTTAATTTTATTGTGACATGCACTTTTTATGTGTTATCTATCAAGTCTGCAGTGTCTTAGGATGGGACTGACTGTGGGGAATATGTGATGCCAAGGCTTTCCTCAGTAAGTTATGATTCTATTTGAAGTTTCTGATTTTAGAAGCACGAATTTGCATGATTACAAACTGACTAGAGTCTTGTCTTTCAAATTATCAAGAGGTTAAAGGAAGAATGAGCAGTTAACATGAAGAAAAACATCAGATGTTCAGATTCCACTGGACAGTTAAAACATAGAGATTGTGTCTCCCGCAGATGTGATGACGTCAATGACAGAAACCCTTGAACCTTGAGTTACTTTAAAGTACCCGGCCCCAGTGCCGTCTTGCTCATATTGGTTATTTTTCTACAGTGGGGAAGCTTCCTATAGTTTCACAGCACAATATGGGGGAAATCCTGGGAGTGAGAGAAAGAGAAAGCCATCAACTAAGTAAAAGGTCATCTCCACCCTACACTCCAGCCTCGCACGCTTAGTGAGTATTGAGATGAGGTTAGGTAAACTTTAAATAGATCAAACGACCTACAGCAGTGTAAAAACAATCCAGACATATTGGTGGAAATGAATCACTGAGCAATGATCTGGTGACCAATGTTTTTGCTCTGTTTTTATACCTGTATTTACATCCTTGCTATGTGAAACACTGACGTGTCGTCAAAAGTGCTTTATGAATACATTGTGTCAGAGGTAATTTTGAGGTGATGTTTGAAGCTTAAAGTGGACCACTGTGTCTTCTTAAACAACTTAACTACAACACTGAGTAATCACTTCGTACAGGTAACTTTTTTTTTTTTATGTTAAGTTTGACGTCTCTCTTAATTTGCATGAAAAAAAGCAGTGCAGGAAGGGGGAAAGAGAAAGAAAACACGCATGGCAAAGGTTGTGCTAAAGAAGGATTACCGCTGATCTCTGGCTAGAAGCACCAGAGTCGGAGTTAATGAGTCCGATTAGTCCCCAGTGATTGTTCAGGGATTAGCACACTGTCCACCAAGAGGAACCCTTCTCATTTCAAGCCTGAGGAAAAGAGAGAGAGACAACAGAGAGCCTTCCTGAAAGTGGTTTAGAGAAAGTGACGATGAAAGATGAGAGACAAAGAGAGGGGAAATGGGAGAGATGGGAGAGCGGGGTGAAAACTTCAGCTTTATGAGTGCCTGGAAGCATTTGGAAAACATCATGGGGTCTAATGACAACAGAAAATGCCCATTATGTGAGCAACCCTGCCTGTGTGTGTTTGTGTTTAGAGAAGACAGAGCTGGATGGCATTTCTCTGCAGAGACAGAGATCAGCAGAGAGAGGTAGCGTAGGTTTGTCCTGATAGATCACACATGTGCTTCAAAAAAATGCCATTTGGGTATTGCGTGGAGGTTTTTAGATATGGCCTTATGCTTTTCCGTGATGGTATAGTTCTTTCTAACCTTTATAACGGTTTAGCTGCAGAGAAAGAGATACTGTGAGCTGTACAAGTAGAGAGTGCATGTGTGTGTGTGTGTGTGTGTGTGTGTGTGTGTGTGTGTTGCCTGAAGAAAACCTGCAACAAGTTACATTCACATTTCCTGTGGAGGTTCCCCATATTTCCTGTCAAGGTCACTTTCATTGTTAAGCAAAGACAGAGACTATGCATGGTGGACTATGAATGTGTATGCATGTACCTGAGTGTATGCTGAGTGTATGCTGTGTGTGTGTGTGTGTGTTTAGGTAAGCCACTCAGGTTGAATGATGTATAAAAACAACAAATTTCACCACTAATGAGTCTGTTTGGTATAATTGTAACAAAACTCAAGAGGAGTCAAACTAAACAGACCAAGCACTTCTTCCCCTTTCATTGGTTTAGAAGAGAAAAGCACTTGTTAGTCAGCAACCATGGCCAAAGCCTGGTCAGATAAACAGTGCACCAAGGGATACAGACTGACGATAAAGACGCCTAAATCGATGCGCATTAGTCCACAAAAGCCTAAACGATCTGATTCACTTTGTCCCAGGGACTCCAAATGCGTCACAGTTTTCACTCTGAACAGCGCAGGCTGTGATGTGATCTGAAAAATAAAGATCTAAAATAAATGTTCGGTTTTGGACAACCCTGACTGACAGACCCCTTAAAGTATTTAAACCTCACTTTGGGAACCGCTACTTTATGCTACCTATATGGTCAGCTGAGGCTGCATGACAGAGGAAAAAGAAACACAAAACAACTCTACCACTGGTTATTAAGAGACTCGTCACAAAACAACGATGAGGATAGTAGACTCTGGCGTCACTCTAAACAGTACAGATCTGTCCCAGGGTTTGTGTTTTTTTTGTTGTTTGTGTGTGTTCTCGTGTGTCTCTGCTGCACGGCTCCCAACAGACAGTCCCTGTCCAGATTCATCAAACTGTAAAATTATTCTAATAACATGCACAATCACAACAAGCTTCCCATCATGTCAGAATGAGATACATCACAGCATCACAATGGATAGTTGCACACCAATGGCAAATGCCAATGTATGTGTCACAATTTAAATTACAGCCTTTCTATGAAAGGGCCTAGGCATCGCAGTGGTGCATTGATCCACTGATCCATGACCAAGAATCTAACCCCAGCCTACTGTAGTGCCGCTCTGTGGTCTTGTGCCTATTATACTCAAAAAGAAAACAAGCTCCATACTTCAAAATCAATGCCCCGACTGCTCTCTCACTTGATTTTTAACCCTGTGCATTTTTGCTCAGAGATACTTGTGACAAACAAGTTTTGCAATACTCATTATTTAAGTACATTTGAATTTAATGCTTTACGCTGACTACATAATTAAAATGATCTGTCCTCTGTCCTCATTACAGAAAAGCAGCTACTGGTAACCCCACGGACTCCATTTACCAGGGCAGAATTGACAAAGGGATTAGTGTAATCATCCAAATGATACATACACATACACACACACACACACACACACACACACACACACACACACCATGGATGTCATCCTCATGCAGATGGTGATTTATTAATGTGCCCTGCATTTTATCACCTAATCCCAGGGTTTACACATTTTTCATTCTTCTATTCTTGGCTAACAGAAAACAGTTTACAGTCAGTGCAAACAATATTAGGCTTGAGCAAACCGCTTTAATCAGCATTTCTAGTGAAGAAACACATGTCATATGATGTTTTCACAAGACATCTGCACGGCTACACAATCTCGTATTCCCAGTAAGAGAAACTTCAGGACTTCCTTTCATTCAACAGCTTAAACTACATGACAATATCAAGTCCACTTTCTCTTTAGTCATAGAACTGCATAAATGATCATGGCTGATGTTTAAATGAGGAGTGAAATGTCCACATTGACATGCCATAATATTTACACATATAACCCAGATTATTTGTCATACATTAGAGCTCTAATGATTAGTCAGCTGACCATTTCAGTAATTTTTCAAGCTTTATTGCAATATATGTGTGTACTTTAAGCTTCTCAAGTGTGAGGAGTTGCTGCTTTTCTCTGTGACATATCACAGCAAATTATATATTTAGGTTAGGACAGTTGGTCGGACAAAACAAGCAAATTAAAGACATTAAAGAAAAAATATAAATATCATTTTTCACATTTTATAGCCTGAACGATTAATCTATTAATCGACAAAACAATCAGCAGATTAATCAGTGATAAAAAGATGATCATTGGTTGCAGCTCTATAATTCATCATAGCACAGAGAGACTGCAGCTGAAGAGCGTACGTTGTGTTGTGGTACTGTAATAAAATAATAATGTAATAAAAATTAGGTGGATGGCAATAGGTGGATGATTTGTTTGCATAGTCAGTATATTGTTGTTCAGCAAAATCCAACCATTACAATCTGTCTATTGGTTCTCCATTCACAACGGTAAGATCAACAGACCTACAACACTGTATGCATAAAAAAAAAAAAATGTTGGATACTGTTGGTTTAATAAAAACATGAATCCATGCAAGGTTGACACTGACCTCAAGCCCCAGTGTTGTTAGAAAACAAGCTCTCCACAACAGCAAATTAAGCCCATTATATATTTACCTTCAAGATAGCCATAACACTATGGTTCACAACAGCCACTGTGATGTACTGACGAAAAGAACCTTTTCTTCAATATAAAGTAGTTTCAATGAAAAATGTTGACAGTGAGGTCTTTAGACTATTCAATCCAATCCCATGGCACAACACCACATGCACGCAAAGTCAAAACTTCACTTGCTTAACATTAAAGCCATCTGTGAAGCAAAGACTGAAGGAAAGACCAGCGTTAAGACCACATATGAATTAGCTTCAACACTAGTTAAGTACAAGCTGCAGTTAAAACTGGAACATTTATAGACCTTTGGTATTTCAATTGCTCAGAATATCTTGTTTTATGTGGCAGTTTTTACAAAGAGACTAAAAGTCACTCTGAAATGAAAGGGTGCAGACAGAGGCGCTAGTCCTGTTGAACCCATGAGCATAATGTTCTCGGAAGAGATATGAAGAGATAAACTCTTTCAAGTCAGTATCTTAGCAGCAGCACTTTTGCATACTTGTAAAAAAAAAAAAAAAAAAATCATTTCCTGCCCTGTAAATATTTTGGGGTCAGGCTTAGTTGGAAGAACACCAAGTCACAGATACAAGACAACAAAATATGACTGGTAGACCACAAAAAAAAAAACTCAGCATATAGATATACTGAAGAAATGTGTATGAATGTGCAGAAGACACACCAGCATAGTGTCACATATACTGTGCAGACTCACAGATAGTATCTAAATTTTAATGAGAGATATGAATTCATTAAAGACATTTGACTACTGTATTACCGAACAAAGCCTCATCAGATTTACAGTGAGAGGGCACACACCGAAGTTTGAAGGTCGAAGTGAAACACCGGCAGCTAAATTCAAAGTGAGCCAAAGCAGGTAGCCTCGTTGTTAACCGGTAACCCGAAATGCACCAAACTCAACACCAGACTGTGGGTGACATGAGCAGACAGGTGAAAACGCGGCATGAAAACACTGAAAGAAACAGAAAATGTTACCAACAAACTGGTAAAAACACACATTTGGTATCATCTTCGACCCAAATGTAAAAGCTCTGAAAACTTTTGGACGGAGAAATCCGTCTTTGTTCTTAACGAGGCAACAATTAACCTCTCCTTGACACGAGAACAAAGCTTCCAGGTTGTAAAGTTTCACCTGGAGTATATATTGTATAATTAAACAAAGTTTCAGTGTCTTACCTGACCGGTTTTTAATAACGTCCCGTGGACATAAATCTACATAGATGACTTGTGGGTGCAGTGTTGGGAGCGCGTGTTGTGGTCCCCCGTGCTGCCTGCTCCTCTCCAACTGTCAGTCCGCGCGCTGCTCGGAGCTCAGACGCCCCTCCTCCATCTCTGTCAAACACCACTCACGCGCGCGTTTACCACCGCACTCACGCACGTTTTTTTTTGACACACGCACATCACACTCTGCGTGTTAAATTAAGCCGCGGTATGCTAAGCTATTGGCCCTATGACACAGAGTGAAAAAAGTGTCTACCACTGCATGCACTGCGTATCTTACACACAACTGTAGTGCTGAGAAATGAGGGCTGAAGTTGCAGGGTGGACTTCAATGTGTTAACACAGAAGATTAAACTTTCACAGCAGTGAGCGTTACATCCTGTATCCGCGGCAGCCATTGTAGAGTAATGATATATAATGTAAGGCGGTTATTATTGCTGGCTCCTTATTTGTTTCACTGTGGGTGACTGTTGTGTATACAGACTTGGAGCGATGACTCCATCTGCAGGTTAGTTGTTGCAATGACAGAGGGGCATTGACATCATGAAGTGTGATAGTTAAAATAAAAATGAAATAAAAATCATCTCCCTTTTTTAAGTGAGTAGACAAGCCACATATTAACTTGCACCACACCTCCCCGCGGCTTATCCTATTTCAAATGTAGGACTCATTTAAATGACCTCTAATGTTCATGAATCCACCTGAATAACCTCAGTTTCAGTGACATTTCAGGCTGACTGTGGAGGGGTTTCTCCGATCTGACCATCACGATTGCTGCAGGTCTCTGCGTACTTTGGCACACACTTTAAGATTCGCAGCAAACTCTGGATTTAGACATGGAGCGATCACTCCATCTATAGGTTAGAGGTTGCAATGACAGAGGGGGATTAACACATTGAAGAGTATGTTGCTATGATAAATCTCCTTAAAAACAATGAGCATATTATTTCAGAGAAAAATTGACTCACTTATAAGATAAGATAAGATAAGATAAGATAAGATAAGATAAGATAAGATAGATTTTAATGATCCCACACTGGGGAAATTGACTTGTTACAGTAGCTTGTATACACAAGGTTGATGATAAATTATTCACAAGAAAGACATATATAGAATAAAAGTCAGTTAGCACTCGTAGAAGTACTAACAGATACAGTAGATACAGAACTTTAGTGGTTTTGATTCCATACATTTAGAGGATTTGCACTTCTGCACATTTATACAGTACCTTTAATACAGTTAAAGTGCTTTACAATAAAGGCAGAGTACATTTCAAACAAAGAATAAAATGAACAAAGGCGTAAAAACTAAACACATGAGACAATGAATAAATAGACTAAAATATAATAAACTAAAATGTCATAAAACCCCTCAAAAGCAAAACTGGGTTTTAAAAAAAGTGAATCAAAAAATGATCAGCCTGCACAGTATTATTTACATGTATGTTGTGCTTCACGGGAATCCTTTAACCAGCAGAAGAAGTTTCCTTACTGCTCTCTGTATGAACAAACGCTGGAATGATCCCAACTTGTTGCATAAGGATAGCAGCGACTCCAAAGGATTGGACTGTCTGAGTAATAAAACTCAGCAAAAGAAACAGGAGCAGGATAGCACCTCTGTGATTCACGGCAATCATTTTGCCAGTCAGAGAGCTATGCTTCCTTCTGTCTGTCTTAACAAATGCTACCGTAACTTAAGGCTGCTGCATCAGAATATGCATCAGTCTACAGGTTTGGACTGTTTAAGTAGTGAAACTCAGCAGAAGAAACAGGATAGCACCTCCGTGTGCACTGAGATTCACAGGAATCATTTTGGAAGCAATCATGTTAAGCTTCTCAATGCATTTCTATTTGTGGGCCTAAGAGCTGGGGCTACTGTAGCACAGTCCCCTCACAGAGAGCCAGAAGAATGCACAGTGCCTTTTTTAAGAGCCAGAGATGTTGCAGCTGCTTGTTCCAGATTCAAAGCAATGCTTTGCAATGCAATGCTCCGATCAACAATGACAATATTTCTTTACAGGAACAGAGCCAGATTTTATCCTTTCCTGGTACGATTGGTCAGAACAATGGCTGATTCTTCTTGGTGTTTTGATAATCGCAGCTGTCATTATTCTCATCAGGTGTATTACATTTGCTTTGTCCTGGGTCAAAAGAGGAATAGGAAAAACTATTTACTGGGTCAGAGTACTTACTGTTTTTTTCAGGCCCCGCACAAACAATGGATATGATAGTGATGCATACTATGAACATAATAGATATTATGCACAGACACATTAACTTGAGGACTCTGACGAAGACAACTCTGACTATGATCCTGAAGAAGGAAGACTTCAAGCTCTGTTTAATTGAATCATCGGAGTTCCTCATAATCTCTACAAATATGCTGCAGCTGCTGTTGCCAGGCCCAAAAGGAAATTGGCACCTGTGATTTCCAGAACCATAGCAAGGTTTTAATGGCTACAATGTTGGCCGTTTTCTCCCCGACTACTGTTAACATGTCACTGTTTTAAGAGCTGGCGGTTTTCACAGGGTACTCCTGTTTCCCCCATTTATATATATGTGTATAAGTATATACAAATATATATATATATTAAAAAATCCGGCTTGTTCCTCAGATGACAGATGACAACATAGGACAATATCATCCCTGTCCACGTGGGTTTTCCCAGGGAGCTCCTGTTTTCCCCACATATATGTATACATACATATATGTATTAAAAAAAAGGTTGTCAAAGTGATCATCGGGTCACCACATGCATGAATGAATAATAAAAAATTTTTTTTTAAATGTAGGCCTACAGATATTTATAAATATATAAGATATATAAAAGATTATATAAGATATAAGATTTAAATCTAAAACATTTTTTTAAGTTTTATATAAAAAAAAGTATAAATAAAAATTTGAATCAGAAAAATTAAGTGATGATTTGCACATCATTTTTTGAAGATGACTCTTTTATACATACTCTACTTCTATACAGATAATTTCCTTTGTCAGAGTTCATTAATACCACACACACTTCCATCGTTAGGGAAAGCATTGCTGTCACTCACTGTGTGTTCACAAAAAAGGGAAATTTGACATTTTGTTAACAAGACTGTCTACTTTGTTATTGTGATGATGTTAATGTGCTGCAAACTTTCCTGCAGGTATTTCACATATAAGCCTTTACTGGAGGGAGGGGGGGGTGTGTGGTTACAGTTTTAAAAGGGCCTTGTGCAGCATTAATAGCACATTAATCACCACTGTCTGAATATCTTACCCTCTAGATCCTGTCAACAAGCTTACTGTATTAATCAACACCTTCAACCCTGGTCCCTTTCCGTGTCCTCCCTCCCCCTCCTTTCACTCCATAGGTTGGTCAACTGCAAGCTCATCAACAGCACTTTACTGCACAACGAAGAGGGCTGCCTGCCCAGTGACGTCAGTGATAAGAACAATGCCTATAGGGTCTACTTTGTCAGTACTTTGTCACCTTGGCTGTGTTGCCAGGCAACTTCGTCTGGTCAGACAGCTGAGGATGCTAGGGAATGTGAGCGCAGAGCCACATTACTCAGCACCACGTGTATCGAAAGAAATGTTGAATAAGGGTTAAACTTGTACATAAATGGAAAACTGGGTGTTATTATTTAGATATTCATAAGCACTCTCATCTTCTGTAAAGACCATAGGCTTTGTGTTCAAGGCACTCCTCATTTGCTGCTGGTAGAAGACAGAGCTTGTACCACCCAAGTCTGTCAAATTGAACAGAAGTTGTTGAAAAAGAGCAGCAAAAAATGTACTGGGACGGTTCAGTGGCTGCTACTGCGTCCTCCTTAGAGCAAAGTACTACTTGTTTACACATGTTCCACAGGTATGAATCAGAGTGATATATCTTTAATAGTTCAGCTGGGATTCACTTACTTTTACAGTTGGTATGAAGTTCATTGTATTCACCGAAGTCAGTCTGTGGAGCAAATTTCATTAATTCTAGATGTTCTGATGAGACACTTGACATTAAGGGTTCTTAAAGGGAGTTTAAAATTAAGATTAAGTTGGAGTTGACTGCCACGTGGTTGCGTGGACTATCAACTACCTCACTAAAAGAACATAGTATTATCATGACTGCGTGACAGGGTACGATGATCTCTCTTCTTTTCATTCAAACTGTACACATCAGACTTCAGACAACAGTCACCTCTCCCAAGTTCTCAGCCATCGTTGGATGTGTATCAGAAGGAAATGAGCAGGAGCACAGACTTTGTCAACTCTTGTAATCTCAACCACCTTCACATCAACACCAGCAAGATGAAGGAGGAAGGCACCTCAGACCACACCGGTGAACATAACAGGGATTGGATATTGAGATGGTAGGAACATACAAATACTTGTGTGTTCATCTAAACAATGAATTGGACTAGTTGGAGAACAAAAATGGCCTAAGTCGTCTTCACTTGCTGAGGAGACTGAGGTCCTTTGATGGCTCGATAATGATCCCATAATGATCATTAAAGACGATCTTATTTGAGCTTCTCCACCAATCGTGGTCGGTCCACATAAAAAATTGCACCAGTGAATCCAATTGCTGATTGATAAATGACACCTTGAGGTTCCAGAGGTTTAATTGTACTGATTTTATTGCATGAATTGTAATAGCTGCAGAGAAACATTTCAGGTGAGTACAGTTGGGTTTGAAGCCTTCCTGCAGTGAAGAGAGATGGTCAGTGGACATTCAGATGGCACAACTTTATTCACCTTTCTCCTTGTCAGTCTACCACAAGACCAGCGCTTATATACTGCATTCAAGCCACAACTGTAGTACTGTGGAATTGGGGGGGCACCACAAAAAATAATAAGTTATAGGGTGGATTTACCAAATGTGCTTCACTGTGTTAACACAGATCAAACTTGCTCAGAATTGAGCATGACATCCTGTAGCTGCAGTAGTCATTGTAGAGTAATGATATATAATGTAAGGTGGTTGTTATTGCTGGCTCCTTATTTGTTCCACTGTGGGTGAATGTTGCTCCATTTGGAGAGAGACACAATAAGGGGCTTGTGGTGTGCTTTGGTGTGCTACTCCCTCCAGCAAGCACTCAGCTCAACAGGTTTTCTATGTGCAGCTGCTCATTCGGTTGAAATATCAGAATATTATGGGTCAAACACACAAATAACACAGAGATAAACCATCCAAATGCAGTATACAAGCCCAAACTCTGTGGATTCAGACTTGGAGTGATGACTCCATCTACAGGTTAGTTGTTGCAATGACAGAGGGGGGATTGACATATTGAAGAGTGTGTTGCTATGATAGTTTATAAAATAAAATAAAAATCATCTCCCTTTTAAAGTAAGTAGACCAGCCACATATTAAAACAAAATTCTCACCGAGAACTTGCAAAACGGTCTCTCAAACTTTCCAAAGTAACTTGGTCACTCAACTGTCACTGAAAAAAAAAAAAAACAATGAAATAATAAAGGTGGTATTTTGCTCTGAATATATCTGTTTCCCACCCCACCTCCCCACAACTTATCCTATTTCAAATATAGGACTCAAATATATGGGCTCTACTGTTAATAATACATTTATCCATACTATATTCATATAATTAATAAAAATAAATACATTTAACAAATACAAATGATTTTGTTGTGGGTAGATTACCAAAGGAACAGATTATCACCCACAATTGTATTGTTAACACATTTTTTTTTTCTTCAAGTGTAGGATTTCTCAATAAAACAATTTATCACCCCTTATTAATTTAAACCTGTAGTCTTAAAGCCTCTACACTGGTGTGGCTGTGCTATTGAGCTGGGTGAGAGAGCAGGCTCCATCCAGCCATTTATAGGGCTGTATGTGAGCAGTGGCTCACTAAAGGCTAAACGTTAACACTGTAGCACACTCACAGAGAGCAACCAGGAGTAAAAGTAGATGCTGATGATTTATGTTGGCAATGGGACCCAAACCAGCTCTCGGCTTTGGCCAAAAAGCTGTGGGCACAAGATGTGCATGTTTACATGTCTTCAATCGGTATATCTTGTAAAAAGGTAATATGAAACATTTTCATTTTACTTGTATATATATATATATTTTTTTACCTTTTTTTGCTTATGCATTTTTTTGTACAAATCTTTGTATAACCTGTTTTAGACATAACAAAACAGATTAAACCAACAGAAAAATCAACCAACGAAAAAATCTCATGCATAAGTTATGTCCCACTCTTACTGATTGCATTTGTAAGTTACCGTCTTAAAAAAATCTGTGTACATGTTTGTTGTTCAACGTAACATTTTTCTTTTTGTACATTTTAAGCCATTTGCTTTTTTTCTTGTTTTTGTTTTTTTTTTTGGGATAAATTTTTTTATCCTATTTTCCAGCCAGCAGTTCCAGGTATTGCTCCACAGTAGATTCCAGACACCCGACCTGTCTATTCCTGTACAGCAGGAGGTGCAAGAGGCATGTTGTGTAGGTGCTGGCTGTGGGTAAGGAAAACGCTCCGTAAAAGAAGCTGTTGGGAAGCAAATGAGCATTTATCCTTTGTGATTTCAGTTCAGGTCCAAGAAATTAAAACCCATGTCCTATAACGATTTTTTTTTTTTTTCTTTTTCTTTTTCTTTCCTGCTAGAAATCTTTGCTTGTCACCCCGAAAAGCTTGACAGAAAGACAGATACTGTAGATGTTTTTAATACTTCTAACAACCTCCCGAGGCTGGAGTCTGGCAGCAGAAGTGGGACAGGACAGTCAGTCAGTTGCAGACAAGGACGGGGATGGGGATGAGGGCACGGGCAGGACAGGCACCCCTATCTGCAGAGGTCTTCTTGTGTAGAGTCTCGCACATTTTTCCTCTTCTTGCTGTTGCCCTGGTGGTGTGGCTTGTTGCTCTGATGACTTTTAGTGCTGGAGGAGGAGCTCTGCTGCCCGTGGTGGCCGCTCTTCTGGTGAGAACGAGACATCCTGGCCTGGAGAAAGAACATGCAGAAAAAAATTAATCTGTGTTCCTGCAGGATTTCCCTCGGGTGTTCAATGCAACAAAGAGACTGGTAATAGTTGAGAAATCTAATTTTATTGTTTCATATCATAGCTCTTTAGTTATATGTACGTATAACAGTACAGTTTTTCTGTCTGTTTCTTTATTAATCTTGTGGTGCTTAATGTGTTGTATGTGTATGCATACAGTAAAGCTCAGGAGTACCTTTCCTCCCTTGTTGCTTCCAGAGGGAGTGCTGGTATTGTGGCTCTGTGTTCTGTGATTACTGACGACAGCAGACTTTTCTCTGTGGGCGCTGGAACCTCGGCCAGGCTGCTGCTTGGCTGTCTTACACGGCGTGCCGTCAGAGTCCTGAGGAAAAGAATGGTTGACCAAATATAATCACCAGGAAGTTTTACTCATGAAGCCTGAAGTGGTACATATAAATGCAATCGTACAATATGTGAAGGCTGTGTGCAGCTTCGAGACTGACCGCATCGCTGGAGCTGGAGGTTGAGGATGTGGAAGAAGGCGACAGTGGAGAGGAGGAGGGAGAGGAGCGCAGTGAAGGAGATGGAGAGGAGGAGTTGGAGGAGGTTTTGCTGTGGGGAGCCGATGGTAGAACTACAACAACATAGTCATCGTCATCGGGAACATTGTTGTTGCACTCATCGAGCTGCTGGGACTCAAACAGTGTGACGTCATTTCCTACAGAAACAGAGAAGGGACACAAAGGTCAAATCGAGAAGACATCGAGAAATGTTTTAGGAATTGAAAACAAAAAGAAGTTGTAAACGTACTGTTGAGTGGCAGTTCATTCTGAGACGGGTTACCCCAGTTCTTTCGGATCCATTCCCTGTATTCATCCACTTCCTGCGTTACTCGGATTATTCGGCCAAGTATGCTGTGATGGGATACACAATTAGTCACCACCTGGCCCATCAGATCAAATCTTCTGTGATACGTCATTGACAGCTTTTTTAATTAGTTCATTACCTCTCGGTCTCGTTGTTGGGATAGTACTTGGCGATGGGTGACACAGCATGGCTGAGCACCACATAGGCGTAGTCAAATGCCTGCTTCACCTGCATGACACCGTATGAACTCCGGCCAACATCATTGTCTGTTGGACACAAGACAGATGGTCAGTTTGTGTGAATATGAAAACCTGACAACATGCCAATACACGCTGTTCCAACATCTGGGATGGGAATTTAAATTCTGAACCTAACCCTTTGTGTTTTGTGTCTACTTTTCCTACCTGGCTGCAGTGGGTCCTCAATATACAGCACAGAGGGCCTGTAGCCATCCATCATGTTCTTCTGAACCTCATCTTTGGCAACATAGCAGCCTCCATCCTTTATCCTGATACCCGTCTTCAGGTAATTGAACTGGCGACCATAGAGCTCAAAGAATTCGATGAGCAGAACACCGATGTTGATGTTGGGGCTGCATACATCTTCCCTGTAGTGAAGCTGCAAAATACACAACACGGGCGAATTTTAGAAGTGGTGCTAAGGACCTCAGCCTTTGTACTGTAGAGACGTTTAAGAAAAATAATTCCAAAAGATAAGATGAAGACAAACAATGAGTTGATATAAATCTTTCTTGAGCTCTTGTTAATGACTGAGCGTATCTGACCTGCAGGAAGCTGACAGCCATGAGAAAGAGACTGTAGGAGCCAATTCCACCAGTGAAAACCTCATTGAGGTCCCTCTGCAGTAGGAACTGCTTCAGCACCAGGACCAGGTAAGGCAGCACAGGGTATTTCTACAGGACAAAACATTGTACACAGTAAGGACATAGCAAGGAACAGATTTTGATGCCTACAGCGCCCTCCAGAGGTATTTAAAGTTTAGAAAGTCCAGGATTTTTAGTGGCCTGTCCTACTGATCACTAATATGCAAGACCTATTTAAAATGTTCAGTTCAAGTGGGTTATGGAATAATATTAATGTTATATATTATAATATTAATATTCTTGCAATGTTTTTGAATCAATCAACAATCTGTTAAAAACTGTATGTAGCCTTGAAGCCTTCTAAACAACTAGCAACAACACTCATTTGTCTTTAATGTTGTAAGAGGGGTACCATTTAGAGATTTCAATATTTCAGGATTTCTATTATAAACTTAGAGTTTTAAGGAAAAATTGTGGGAAAGCCAAAGGCAGTTTTTAAAAAAGGAGAGCTACCGTCTACAGAGCCTCTGCGCTACACACCAGGTTGTCAGGAAAGCTGCAATAACTCTCAAACAACGTGTACACTTCAAACAGCGACACTGGCTACAGGTGTCAGGCTACAGTCGTGAAGGTTATGTATTTCAGGCATACAGGAAACAACATTTCAAAAGATCTCAAGCCGCACGTGTGTTACAAGCTGTACCTCTTTGAACTCCTTGATGAGCCGTGCGGCTTTAACGCCACTCTTCACATTGAAGCTGATGTCCACTTTGACCTCGGTGAACGAGTCAGTCAATTTGATGATGGGAACCTGGGAACACACATCAACACACGTTATACAGGTGCTGATACTGAACAGGGACAGAACAATCACAACAATCAAACGCTTGGCTATGTGCCTCCTCACAATGTGCTCTATGTAAATAAACCTCCACCCATTATTGTACTTGTTGTACGAGTCTATTATAACACGCATGTATACTGATCTAATCGTTACCTAAGCTCCTTGAACAAAGATTTAAATTGCATTTGAATCTGCTCTTTAAAATGCTTAAAACACAAAGAAATGCTGAAATAAAATAAATTCTGATGGAGAGGAAAATACAATCTATGTATACACTGTTATTAAAAATAACAATTGGTGGGTTGGGAGTGGTTTAAAAAAAAAAAAAAAAAAAAAAAACATGATCGTGAAGACATAAGAGAACCAGAGCAGAGCTAGATCCAAGCACAAAACACTACTAACATATATGTAAACATATCATTTAAGTTGCATAAAATGCACTCCTTGTTACAAGCTCCAAGTTTCAGTTACTTGAGGCGTTCCATAACCCTTGACGTAAATGTCTGTAAACATAACAGAATACATACATGTATGCAAATCAGTGTAGTTAGCGTCTTGGATCTGTCACAACGGCTCGTAAAACTGACACTGTCATATTCAGGTCTTTGAATTTAGTTGTCAGTCAGCATCATATTGGTTGCCAAATGCAGTGACTAACAGTAGTTATCAATCATTGTTTGAGCCAGAGTACTGCTCTGATTTAGGATTGTACTCCTATCATGTGAAAAAGCAGGGTGCCTGTATTACCCACAATGAACTTGCCTGCAGTTCAATCTAGGATTTCAGGTGTGTTATGCTAGCAGTGACCGATGTAGTGAATCTTTTTTATTATTATTATTTGATGTAGTTTTAAGGAAAATTCTGATGAGTAAAGAGACAAAAGTCTGAAGTTGTACAGTCAAATTTGTCAATAAGTCTAAAATATTGCACAATTGGAAATAAGTTTTAGGGAACTATTCCTGTCATGTGATGCGGCCTCCTTAAAATTTTGATCAAATCCACTGTTCAGAAACGGAAAATCTAATTGTTCACAGAGAGTGAGTACAGTCTTACTGTGGCCTTGTCCAAAACTTTGATGGAGTTCTCATCTGCAATGTTCCTCTTCCGGAGAGCCTCTTCCAGCGTCCACAGTGGGAGTGTCTCCCACTTCCCAAAAACTACCAGGTCAATGTCACTGGTGGGACAGAGAGACATGGCAGGTAAAACCTCAGCCCAGGGTGCTCAATAAACTTAGGTCAAACTTAGCTTAGGTCAATAACATACAAGAACACCTCATTCAACAGTACATGAGGCATGGAAGACAAACACGCTGTCGAGGACCATTAATAAACACACCTCTCCACTGTAAACACACACTGACAACTGATGTCTGTAACTGGCTGCACACTGTTTTTAAAAGGCAGACTGTGTAAGTAACAGCATTTTTATAATGAGAAGTAGCAGAATTTAGCGTATTTACTAACTTAATTAGCTTATTTACTTAATTAAAAGAATGTCAATAATATATTAATAATAATATAATAAAAAATATATAGTACTAAAAGGACATCATATAAAAATTTAAGCACTTTCAATGACCCATGTCTATTTTCAACAACTTTCAAGGCCTTGACTTTCACACAATTTCAAGGATTGCTCAGTGAGAACCACGCAGGCAGAGCTTCAGGAAGCAAGCCAACGTGTGTGTACTACTTCAGCAGTGCTGTGTGTTCACTACACGCAGAACGTTACACACAAGAACCCACTACAAACAAGACACACACACACAAACACAAGCATACACACACCCCCAATGTAAATGATCTGTACCTTGTAACTTAAATACAGGCAAATAAACCATTGTGTTTCCAGAAAAGGAGAGGCACACAGAAACAGATATGCACTCACACACAAACACACACACACACCATCCACCGACATACATGCATCCCCAAACAGCTTAGTCCCATTAAAGTGCTCAACGTGGTGCCAAGACTCCTCTAATCTAGGTGACTTGTCTGTGTGTTCAGGGAGCATGTATTTGCTGTGTGTGTAGGCGGTTGTGTGTTTCTCTGTACATGTGAGGGGTGTGTGTCGCAGGCCTCCCTCAGAATGAAGTTTTTAAAAAGATCCAGGATCAGCAGCAGGATCAGAGCTAGACTTTTGGCAGGGGGGCAGTTGACAGTCATAGGTGGGCAAAGATAAAAAAAGAGCAAGCATGTGTTTAAATCTGTAGGCCGGTTTAGGAAACCAAACGGCTCACCTCGTTGGCAGATAAAGACCAGTGCTGAAACTCCCAAACACTTGGACCTAGAGAGATGAGACACACATACACATCTTTTGAGATTCAATAAATGACATTCATTTATGCACACACCCTTGACATTTTGATTATCATGTTTGGCATCTTCTCTTCTATGCTCTGCCCCCCCTCCAAGCTGCATTAATGTTTTACAGCTTAACTTAACATTGATTCAAAGACAAGCCTAAACAAACTGCAAAGGCGTGGTACAGAAACTACCTCAGGGGTAAAAAGGAAGGAGTGTGTAGTGTGAATATTTTAAAACCACTTCAAGCGAGGGATTAAAAAAAAACAGGTTGGCTTCACTGAAATAAGAAAATATCCTCTGTTTAATGTTGCATGGATGTGGAAATTGGCTATTTTGGCAATCAAAACAGGCAGGATACATACAAAACAATCCTTTTAGCCACTGATCTCTTAACCTGCATGCTCTTTTAGGGACTAAAACATCTTCAGCCTTCAGTACACAAATTGGTGTCTGTACATAAATAGACTTAAGCCTCAACCCTTCTTTTACTCCCTTAAACCACCTCCCTACATCCCACATCAACCAGTAGTATAAACTCTGGTTTAAAGCCCAGTCACATGTCCAGGGCTAAGCTGATTGCTGAGCCATGTTTGTGAACGAAAGTATAGTAAGTCCTGAAGGCTTCTGTGAAGGGTGAGGTAACTACAGGTGGCCACGAAGGTGAGCTAGGTTTTAACCTCCAGTCAAAGTTTTACTTGGCAGAAGTGTGTTGGCTTAACTACAGAGAGTTTTAGGAACAAAACCCCAAACTGACCTACAATAAAGAAACTTTTATGGACATTTTTTGGTACAGCTGTCCTAGCCATGCTTCCATATATACCTGGTATCAGACTGTGGAAACATTTGTGAGTGTCTCATGGACGTTTACGCATCTAAGCTCATCAGTTAAACAAGCATCACATTGAGTGGACGACCAGGTTGGCCTTTGGTTACGCCACAGTGGAAAAGGAATAAAACTGGGCATTATGCTCCTTGATTTAGGAACTGCTAGGCTCTGAGCAGACACACTTTGAAGCACACTGCTCTATCAGCAGGATCTAAGTCAGCGGGTACAACGCCTGGGGTGAGATAGCAGAAAACCAGAGGGTTATATGCACTAGCTGGCTCATATACAAACAGTGCTGGCTCAGAGCAAGAAACAAATATTGTTCAGTGTTTATAATTGACTAACTGACAAAAACAAAATAACCTCCAGTGACAGCTGTGATCATAAACGATGTTTATCAAGTTTCATCCTGATTAATCAGTGACAAACTGAAAAAAAGGTTTCACACCCTACTCTCCAAACCTAAGCACAGAAAGACAAAAAGACAGAAAACAGAAAGGAGGAAAGAGCTGGTTGGGTGTAATGTATACCTCAGCACTGGGCCACAGGTCGTGGATGACTCCCTTGATTCTGTCCACCACCTCCAGTCTCATCTTCTCCTCCTCCGGCCGTGGGGAGATGTACTCATAGAAGTCGTTGACCTCCTCGTGTAACCTGCATATCACACAAAACACAGTGTTGTGAGAAGCTAATCCAGTCAATTAAATATCCAGACTACCGTCATTTCCACTTAAATTATTAAAAAAATAGCTTTACTCATGCCCTGCAGCAAATGCTTTGCATATAGACAGACACAATGATAAGAACTAAGGCACAGAACCAGAGTTTATGCTTTTGACGGCCAATATGGCTCTTAATATTCCAGCCTGTGCTGCAGTTACATCGATAGGCCCGCAGCCCAAACCAACCAATAACACCACTGCTACACAGAGCGCTGGTTGCTTGTTCATTCATAGTTTATTAATACTGAACCGTGTGGCGTGCACCAGATTTCTGCACTTCCTTGGGTCCACAGAAATGCACCCACCAATTGTGAAGCCGATCAGATGAACAATTCATGAGAAAGCAAAGAACACACACACACACACACACACACACATGCATAAAACAGGCCACTGAACGTCACAAACATATTGACATTGATCAGATTTGAAAGGGGAAAAACAGATGAACAAGCCACCGGTGACTTGTTGGATTCAATTTTGAGAGATCAGTGAAGAACATGACAACATTGTATACCAGGAATTGTGGGTGGAGCTTAAAAAAAAAGAAGCAGAAGTAATTACTTAAAATATGAGGTGACTAAAAATGGCAACTTTCGGTAACCAAACTGTTAAAAGTTAGTGTTGAGCCCTGTTGCACGTTAATTTTAGCCACGAGACAGAGGAAACTGAACACAGCTCAGGGTGCTCTCATTCACTCGGTCCAATATGTGGAATATATGCAGTGCCGAGGGTGCAAACAGTCACTGCCACAGATACCGACGTCAGACACTGAGTCACACTGACAGGTTATGGCTTATAGCTGTTGTTCTCTTCTCTCTACTTACAGATTTACACACAAAACTTGCAAGTAATCAGATTATAGTTGGTCACACTTCACAAGGGCACCGTTATCTCAAACATTTTCTCCTCATCCCTCTGTATGGCCAATAATCAAAGCACTGACACGGTCCCTCTGCAGTGATAGAGAGGTGTCACCGAGCCGAGGCAGCTGAGCGCAACAAATCCTTTGACCAACATTTGAAGACTTTCTGTACAAGGCACACCCGAAGATATGAATTCATGTAACAGCAGACTGAAAAGCAGTGTGTTGCTAAAAACGTAACCTTCCCTCTGCAAATAAAAGCCCTAGGAGTACTCTGACTTATTTATCAGCTCTCCTGTGGAGGTACAGGTAGATTCACACCTTGCAGTGAAATCTATGGTTGGAATATTATTTAACTGAATGTTCAGTCCTAATGGTATTCATTTATGAGTCGCCTAGATTTGGGGAGAAAAAAAACAAGGTTCCTCCACACACAGCTATGCACTATGAACAGACTCTTACTGATAGGGTGGTAGGTTAATAATTACTGAAAACAAAAGGGGTCATTTTCACCAGGAAGACAGTGAAAACTTGAAGTCTTAGACCTGTTATGACAGGAAGGAGAAATCAAACAGTGTTATGTCAGTAAAAACAAAAACAAAAGGTACCACATTTGTCCTTGGAACAGGTCACTCTGCCCACATACTCTGGCCTTTTCACCGACCAGCACTGTGGACGGACAAATACGAACACAAACATGCAGGCACACAAGTATGGTACACACGCAAATAGTCATATAGATCCAAATAAGGACAACAACAGGCACATTTCACTCTGTAGACGAGAGAGAGAGAGAGAGAGAGAGAGAGAGAGAGAGAGAGAGAGAGAGAGAGAGAGAGAGAGAGAGAGAGAGAGAGAGAGAGAGAAAGAAAGAAAGAAAGAAAGAAAGAAAGAAAGAAAGAAAGAAAGAAAGAAAGAAAGAAAGAAAGAAAGAAAGAAAGAAAGAAAGAAAGAAAGAAAGAAAGAAGAAGAGAAAGAAAGAAGTGAGATTTCTGCTCTTCAAAATAAAATAAGGCAACAAAACAAAGCCTACATACCACAGAAAGTTGGACAAGAAAAACACTAGCAGCTACCAACACTGACTGACAGTTGTTTGGATTACGCCCCAAAGAGCACTCTGTGTGTGTGTGTGTGTGTGTGTGTGTATGTGTGTGTATGTATGTGTGTACTGTCTGGGTTTTATGTAACAAGCACTCTTAACCTGACAACAGTCAAAGTTGACTGGGTTTCACCTTTATTATTTCTTGGGTCTCTAGCAGACGCGCGGGATACACAAGCAGCACGGAGAGGTTGCTAGTCTGCTCACCATGTAGGGAAAATACTTGCAGAATAACTTTCTTCTCCCGAGCCAAATGCTATCATAGTGACCTTGAGAGACTGAACGAATCCCCGAGTTAATGCAGCCAAACTGCTCAGAGGCCAACATTACAGTGCGGCAGCGATAAGACACAGAAAAAAAAAATGTGCAAAAACACTTGATTAAATATGAAATATTCATCAAAATCCTGAACAGCAGTTTATACTTTAGAGAGCTGTCAAAGTGATCAGCCTTCTCTTTATTTTCATTATCGAGAACGAGCCTATCATTAAAAACTTCTAATTATTTCCTAAGGCCAAGGTGGCGCCTCCACAATGTGTTAATCGCACCAACAGTCCATGATCCAAAAATATTCTGTTCATCACATAAAAGAAAGAAAGAAAAGGCCTGGAACTAGGAAATGGCATAGATAATCAATAAATTATCATTATAGTTGACAATTAAATCATTTCAGCATAGTCTTGACACACGTGTGAAACAGTAAACTGTTTAAACAGTAAAGTTAGCGAGTTAACTAAACTTGGTTTAGTAAATTCAGTCCCCTGATAGATGACATCAGCATTAATCCTGATCAGGGTCCTTTAATATTGGATATTCATAGAGTCCGATCCAATAATTGTAAATACCTAAAAGTTTGTTAAATATGTATCAGGCACATTTTCAATCAAGTCGATTAAATTACTGATGTGATACGAATGAAGCTTTAATTTTGGCATCTGCGGTCGAGGTACTCACAGGATTAACATTAATTAGCGACAGCTGATGTGACCTGCTGCCGTTGATGTTTGTCGTTTTAACTGGTGAAAGCAAGCAAGAGGCGTGTGTGTTTAGTGAAGTGTTGTTGGTTTGAATGTAATGAATATAAATATATAGGGTACTAATAAAAATGCAGATGAATGGAGGACTGAACACCAATTTCCCTTTTTCACGCGTGCTTACATCCTGAAATGATGATTTCATCTTTGGGAAATCTTCAGAGCTGACCACAAACAAAGAAGTCAAGTGGATTGAATGAGATGATTTCATTCACTGAAAGCTGTGTTTCTATTTGCTGTGTCACAAAATGCACCTTGTTGTTGGGGTGACCAAGCCATAGCTTTTCTTTCTTTTCGTCTAGCAGGTTGTTTGGAAGAATACAACAACTGTTGCACTCCACACAATATTATTTTACTTGTGTTTGTGTTTGTATCCAGGAATAGGAGGCAAAAAGTTTCTGTTTCCATTTGTTGTTGCTCCTCCTTTCAACATGGCAGCTGACAACCACTCAGAATTTTAATGACTAATCTGTTTTCCCTGTGCACATTGCAGAGGCTTCAGCCTCCCTCACACAAAGATTAGGTTTCATTTAAGGGTAAAAGAAACTCAGCAGCTACAGTCTGCATTACAAATACGGCTTAAGTTTTGATTTCATGGTTATGAGAGCACAGCTCACGTCTGTGTCATTAAGACAACTCAGCCCAAAGCATAGCACCAATTTAAATTAACTTAATGCGTTGGAATTGAACTGAAAGATTTTATAGGTTTGGGGCATTATTGAACCCATTTGGCTTTAAGAACCAGACTATTTTTAAACTTCATAAACATTAAGCTTAAGAGGGCATTTGTCTGCCATGATAATCTATCATAATCTTTTTACTTTGCGTCTATCACAAAGTAATATAATAAAAATTTGGTTTGCAAAACTGACATGCTGTGATGTGAGTATTTTCACTCCACAACAACAACAACAACAACAACAGCAGCAGCAGCAATAGGTTTCATTTCGCAGCAAACAGGCTACTACTTCTCCCTTGTTATCACGTGACGGGAGCAACCATACAAATCACATCTCGCGCCCCACCTTCTTGGATCAAGTTACATCTCATTCCTGCGCCTGCCTAGGAAACACATGGACCCTTGGCACTGCTTATCAGATAATCCCTCTTGCCTATATTGTAGTAATGTTATGTAATCTTGTGGAACAGGTTTTCACAGTGCTGAGGCTCCTGAAGGAGAAGAGGGAAAAAAAGTTCTCTGTCCTCTTTAGCATTTCTTTTCCTAACATATTGTTCTGGCATGATTATTCTAGTGTCACTGAGGTGTTTAGCTGCCTGTAATGGAAGTGGATGACTAAAATCTGAACGACAGACAGCAGAGATAAACTAAATGCAAAATGCTCCTCTGAAAGCAAGTTAAAGACCCCGAGAGTCAATGATGTGAAAAGGTTTTACAGTGTTCATAACTGCACCAGTGCAAGGCTCCAACAAATTATTATTTTTATAACCTTAAATGTTTAGTGGTAAAAGTTTAGTCTATAAAACATCAGTAAATGATGAAAAATGGCCATCACAATTACCTAGAGCTTGAGGTGATGTCACTGATGTCTTGTTTTGTTCAAACAAGAGTCAAACATATTCTGTTTACAATCATACTAAGACAAGAAAAAGAAGCAAATCCTCACATTTGAAAAGTTGGAACCATCAGATTTCTGGCATTTATGCTTTCTGATCGATTACCAAAGATACATTTTCTCTCAGTTCAATAAACTGATTAATCTACTAGTCGCTGTAGTTCAAAGCTATGGTGTGGGAAGTGATTTACAATTGAGCATAGCTGTCATAGCTCTACCACCAAGGCTACATACCACGCATTATCAAACAGTCATGATATCTTTATTATCCCCGAAGGGGACAGTAGACAATGAATACAATGCAAAGATCACATAAAGTTGTTGTGTATTTATATGCCAACTATGATTCTGTGCAATTCACAGTATTGCTCTATGGTTATAGCAAAAACTCCTTTTTTCGTTCTCCTTAGGCATAACCTGCACAAATAGTGCTTTCCAACTTTTATTGTTTTTTTTTCTGTATTATGAATTATTGCCCCACAATAAAGCTACAGTAAGACCCCTTAACAGAGCCTCCCCATGAAGGTGCTTCAACAACATGCCAGAGAATCATATTTAGGCCTTTTATGCAGCTTAAAAGAAGGCGTAATGTGAAGGTAAGAGACAGAGAAAATGTGAGACAGCAAAGGTAAAAAAAAAAAAGAGAGGAAAGAATGAGGGAAAGCTGGGAAAGAAAAAAAAAAAAAAGGAAAGGTATAGAGCCAGACACGCAGAAGGTGTAACAGAAGAGAGAGAGAGGATTGGGTGTGGTGCAGAAATGCCTTCATGTGAACGAGAGCCATCTGTTAAGTTGGGTAGGATGAAGGAAAAAGAGGTTATTGTCGCATCACACTGAGCACTACTTACTGCCTCTTTAGGTTATTTTGGCACTGTGGTACAAAAGGTGTCTCTGGAAGCTCCTGTAGCATAGCTTTAGGATTTAATACAGACATAAAGACAAACTGAAACATTACACAGCTGATGGATGACCACATTTAACGCAATGAAACAGTTGTGACCATTGTTGTGGCCATATTGTCACAGAAAGAGTCCCCTACATCATGTCCCTATTTTTGCGCAGGCTTGAAATTTTGGTCCCTCGACATGCTTTGCAACAAAAGAGGGTAGTGTGTGTTATGTGACACTGCTCTATCTGGGTTGACAGGGTTGCCAGAAGGCAAACAAGTCACATCACACAGTGTTTTTCAAAATGAGGACAACCACAAACAGAGGTGGAGGTGTCAATGTCTCGCAGATGGCCGATTCATTAATGTTTCATCAATGAACTGATCCGGGGTGCTAAGTGTTGGCCACTGGGACAAAAACGGCTCCGGTTACACAGAAGCCCAAACACTGCTGACTGGCTAGTGATGGTCATGCCTGAGTGATGCAGCGCTGTAGTAAACAGGAGCATCCCAGACTAAAAATATAGCAGGATAAACGTAGTGTCTAGTGGTCTTTAAGTGATACACCAGTAGATAATAATACTACATATCAATACTTTTGTCTAGGTAATACTTGCAGTCTCTCACCTGCAGCTTATAATCAAACTGTGGCTGCTCCCTCTTGTTTTTCAAACTGATTCGCCATCACAAAAATGCTGAAATTGACATTTGTCTTGTTTTTAGATGTATTTTTGATGAATGATAGCAGCGGGTGTCGAGCTCGTAATCCAGCTGATAATCACACACTTTCCTGTGACTGTGAAGCTTCAGCAGGAGGAAGTGTTTGGTTTGCATTACAGAGTCAATAATATTGTGAATATATAATCACTGAAATACTTTCATCAGTGGTCATCCTGTGGGCCAGATGGGAATCCCAAACAAATGCTGTCAAAATGACTAATCCCACTCCAGTCTGAGAATAAATCACATTACACTTACTAATTATCCTTCGTTATGGGGCAGGATACTCCTCCCAAAACACACGTTTCTACAAAAAAAACAGACTCTAGATAGGACCTATTCTGCTTTTCAGGAGTTTCACGGCCACTGTAGTTTACCTTACACGCTTGGAATGGGAAGGTGAGGCGAGTGGTATTCAGTGCAACTTCACCACTAGATGCCACTACATGAAATAGCTCCAAGGTAGTGGGCTACTTTTTCAGAGTAGTGTGCACCGTAGCTTGTAGCTTCACTGGCTTGACCAACTGTGACGAAAGCATGTTTAAGCCTTTAGTATGACTGAGCTGTTTTGTTAGTATGTAAGAGCAAACAAACATTACGAGTCTCTTGAGCCCTACAGGATATAGGCCAGCAGTGGTGTTGATAGGGTTTAATTGTAGTGAGTCCCCGGGTGGACGTTTGAGTCGGCCCTGAATAAAATTATTAGTTCTTATTCTACAACACCAAATTTAACACTTTACAAGCAAAGTACATCACTTTTAGAGCTGGTTCACCTGTTACTCCCATTGAGATGAGTGATCATCAAAACAACCGAATGCCAAATTGCCTCCCCCCAAATTACACAAGCAACATAGCATTTAAAAGCCCCTTTTCTAATAAGGAGTCTGGTGCAGTGATCACACAAGACACCAAGTCTATTTTACATCAGTTAAAGCAAACTTCAAAGAGAATAATGAGGGCATCGCCATCAGTCTGTTTTAACTGAACATCCTCTGGTCTCGCTCGGCTGAAAACACAGAATCCATCAGCAGGTTAGCGTGTCGTTCACTACAGTCAGTCTGTAACCGATACAGACACCTGTGTCTCCTCTGCTCCGCTCTCAGTGAAACTCACAGAGTCGAGAAAAGAGACACCGGAGCGACGGTAAAGCGGAGTAAAGTCTCTGAGCTGAAATTAAACTAGTGCACGGAAATGAGATAAATTCAGAAATTAAATATTTAGTTTCAACACAGATTTGTTGTCGGTGACAGTGAGTTTAATTTGTCCTTTCAGATTAAGCTCAGATTCATAATTTAGATTAATGTGTCTGAGATGCAGGAGGCGTATCTTGCAACCTCACCGGGTCAGCTTTGATATATAATTTAATTCCCTCTGTTGTGGTAGCACTTCAAATTGAAAGCTGTAAGATTGCGACACTAAAAACACCAACGCTAACACAGTGTCACACAAAAAAAAATGTTAATTAATTAACACAGGCCGTGACAAAAGGAAATTATCAAAGCCCCGTCGTCGCTCTGTACACGTGCAGAGAAGGTCACAGTCTGAACGCACGCTCTGAAAAAAGAATGCTGTGTGTCGCTTGCTGACTGCATCAGTCTGGAGCACGGGAAGGGTTTCCATTGGACAGGACGAGGAAAGAAAAAAAAAGAAAAACACATTCCTCACTACACATGGGAAGGCTGAGTTATGGAGAGCTACCCACACGTGCTGTTCAGAGGGGGCCTGTTTCACCTACAGTCCAAGTGACCAGCGCGCAGGCTTCTCTCTCGCTCTCGTTCCACAGGCTTACATACTTTGGCTTAGAGTCAGTCAGCGAGCAGAGAAAGAGAGAGGAGAGCATGGCATAGATGTCACAGCAAGTAGAGGCTGGATGAACCACAGTTCTAATAATGGAGCTCCAGTCACAGAGGTGCTATCTGTGTGCCAGTGCTGAGAGTCATAAATCTCCAAAAGACAGTGGCAATAAATGGCAATTGAACGATAAGCTGGGGCAGGTCATTAGTGAGCGATTAACCACACATTTCATTTCATTAGCCTGCAAGTGATGTTCTGCTTCACCACTGGAAACTAGCTGCCAACACGAGGCTCCACTAAAATTAATCAAGCACAGGCCGCTCTGTCATTATTACCATTTTGGGCCAGAGGAGCAAATTGTTTCACATGATTAAGACATTCAACACATGTGAGGATGGAGTTTAAAAATGAAGACGTTGGGCAGAAGCTCACGCGTTAGCATTCACAGGCAGGCTAGCAAAACGAGGGATGCTCCTGAACATAAAAGATGGTCTCTTTTGGAAAGACTCCGGGATGGAGGTATAAATTAAAAGAGCAAAACCTTCAGTGAGTAAACTAGAAAATAAACTTTCTACTTTATTAAATTAAAGAATACTGGCTGAAATCTTCCAAAACACTGAACTGACTGAATACTACATACGTGACCGAGCCGTGCTGACAACATTTTTCATAAAACCCATGATGACTAATAAACAAAATGTCACTTCTAATATTTAACTAACACTTGCTATTTCGGTGCTGGGTTTGTGTGTCTTCTACTTGCAAATGTCAGATCACCTGAGCTGTTCTCAAATCAATCTGTTGATTTTACCCGAATAAATTAAAATAACTTAATGCCACTGGCCGGTTCCACAGAAAAACAACAGACCCATCTAGTAACTCCACCTATCACTCTGAATTCACTCTCTCACAATGCCTCCCTCTGTTATAAAATGACTGGAACTTTGGGACATTGCATCTTGCCTACACAATAAAAACCCACAACACCAGATCACAACGCAGTTTAGTCGGACAGAAATGGGCCACAGCTCGCTCAGGCTACACTGCCTTCCTGTGCCCATATAAAGAATCCAAATAACTGTTCCACACCACCAGAAGACGAGGTGGAAACACTCCCTTAGACGTCCAGATCTGATTGGACAAAACTCTGAAGGGGCTCCGGTTTCTCTCTCAGAGGGTTGGCTTTGTTTTGTGGAAGTGAGGCCGTGTGGAGCATGTAAACACTGATCCTTTTCCATCATGAGGAGGGCTGCTTGCTTGGACCTTCTCTGTTCCAGAAAGACTGGAGGAGCGTAAAACACAAATAAGCACATGCCTCGGCTTCTCTAGCCAACCCCCATGGCCTAATATAGTGACTGTCCCGAGGAAATATGCATCTGAACTTACTCTCAGCCACTTACTCCCTTTTTGCTACTTGGACATTTCAAATACAACAATGATTCCCAGGCTTACCTTTGCCCTTAAACTAGTGGACCTGACTGAATGGTCAGTGCTAACCTTACATAATAAAAAAGCAAATGCCTAAATGGTTAAAAAAAAAAAAAAAAAAAGGTTTGGTCACCGCTTGTAAATCCAATACAAGAATCTATTACAACACTGACTAAAAGTGTCATAAAATATACATACATGTTGCCTTAGTGCTGAGGTAGCCAGCATAAAGAAACCCAATAACCCCAATCACCTTGCCACAGGGCTGAGAGCAGTACCGGGTGGTAAAAAGTACAGCTTGTCCAATATATAGGTAGGCCGATTTTACCAACCAATACATCACAGATTTATCAGTAGGGTGTGTGTTGTCCAAAATGTGCTGATATAAAACAGTTTTTAAAACAGGATATATATATATATATATATATATAGTTATATATGATTATTACATTTCCAGTGATGTTTACTACCACTACAATAAAGTTAAAGTTAAACTGTCCCGTCTCTAATTTCCTGCCTCCATTACATATCTTTGTCACAAATGCAGCTTTGCAAAACATGTGTGTTCATTTATATACATAAAGAATATCAGCTAATATATCTATAGTGGAGTTTTTTTTCTTTAAGCACTCTTCGATACATTCCACATCCAGGCCGCATCTCCCAGACTTAACTGTGGAATTAACATAACTTTTATATCCACAAGCATACCATCAGTCTACACATGTGCATTTTAAAAACACATTTCCTGTAATGCCATAGAGCGTGCTGGCATTGTGAATTAGCAGAGTATGGTTAGACACACAGAGAGCCCTCAGTGGTGGTGAGTGTGATCAAGGCTCTGAGGTTCAGGTTCTGGTATTAGCAGAGCTAATCACTAAAGAATGTCCTTGTGCAAACACAGAGCTCACATATAACTATAAATGAGGATCAGCCCAAGACTGAGCTCCACACTCTGGTGTTCTGCTTGTCTACACATGTCTAACAGAAAGGGGTGGGGAAGGGGGGAAATCTCTGCACCTAAAAGGTCTTCAAAATAGAGCCCCACCCACAGAAATGTTTCTCCCCAGTTATAATAACAGCAAAAAAAAAAAACACTGGTGAGGACAGAAGGCCACTCTGACGTAGTTATTAGTTAATAAATGTCATGAGCATGTATCATACCCTGTGACTTAATACTGTTGGTCACAGTTAACAGACTAGCTCTCATATGAGGTCCAATTTAAGCACCACACACTGAAAGTTTGAGATTCACTGAACTGCTCACCGAAAGCAGTGGAAGTGTAGGCCATGAATTGATAGATACAAGTGAAGCAAAAGATCACTCAAGCTGACATCAACTTAAACTATGCACTGTGGCTTTCAGCTACTTTAACAATTAACCAGCTCAGATCAGGATCAATACCTGTTGACATTGTGCAACTTTTTCATATCAATAACCCCTCAATAGATGCACATTAAATGACACACCCCATTTTTTAAAGGATTTTGTCTTAAGAAATCCCCTCAGAGTATTTGTTTTATTCTTCAGTTTGAAGATAATAACTTTATGATCAATCAATGATCAAACTAAGATCGTTATAAATTACAATCAATCAAAATGCCCTGTCCCATTTCTTCCCTTGTAGCTCCAACTTACAAAAAAATGTGTCATGGTAAAGGCCAGCACAAGCTGTACTCTTGCCTATGTGGAAGTCGCCACTGTGCTCTCAAATCGGCCGCTGTGGACAAATCTATAGCAAGCACGCAAAAGAAGACGAAAGCAGAAAAACAGTGCTTGTTTTTCTTCACTGTACAGCATGTGTGTTGTTTTTTATTCACCTCCTTGTTCTTAGCGTCTTCATGGGTGCATTGGTTATCTAATTATTGGTGTGTCATAAAAGGGAGTGGACTAAGAAGTGATTGGGTGGTGGATAAAACAGTCGTAACAGGGAGCCATGCATAGTCAGTGTGGCTACAGACTACAAAGTTTTGCATAAAATAAAAAAAAACGACCTGGTTGACTCATTTGTCATCCCACAGTATTCCTTTCCATCATGACTGTACTCTTGTGTCACTTGTGTTGGGTGTTTCCAATGCACATCTTGCTTGTACATTTTTAAAATGAATCAGACTGTAAGTCAGAGTGCACACGTTGACTTTCCCACAACACTGTATTCAAAAGCAGTTTGACAACTTTGACAACTGAGATTTTCCCAGAAACGCTGCCAGCCTGGGCTTATGTTAACACCTTGTTACTTCCTCGGTGCTCTCTCTTGGCTCGCTCCATTTAAACACTTGTCGTTGACAGACAGCTTTACTCAGATATGCACCTCACCTAGCAGTAATGGGCCACACAAGTGTGCAGTGCCCATGTTCCTTTATTAAACACTTGGTTTGTAGCCCCTTGTCAAACACTATAATGTTAGAAAGCCTGGCTGTGCTGGCTCTATTTCTACAGTAATACCCAAATGTTTTACCTGTTATTTCAAAAGGCACCGTGTGTTTATTCATACTTTGAATAAACAGCAGTAGGGAACAACTGAATTATTAACCTTCCTGGATGTTTTAAAGGTCTGCTTCAACATAATCTTGCAAGGGTATTGCAAAGTTACCTTGACCTCTTGGTTTGATGCTAATTTAAGGCACTCTTTGTAATGTAAAAGAAGATGATCACTCAACTTGTTACAGGACTTTTTGGTTACTTTCGTGCACATCTGGATGTGGGAACTTTCATAAAAAAGTCATTTCATTTGATTTCATGATTATCTGGATTAAATGATCTGCACCTTAAACTCCATTGCTTTGAAATGTGTGCACTTACATCAAGGTGGGTGTGGTGACACTGACAATCTCAGTCGTTTTCCCTGCATGTCATGTGTTTAAAACTTTACAGGCTTGCTCTGAGGGGAAGCAAGTGACTGGATAAAAGATATAAAAAACATCTAATCAACTTTTTTTAATCAAACTCTCTCTCTTACCCAACAATTCCTTCTGAGTAGTTCTTGACTTTCCATGGCGTCCCCGTGTAACCACCATAGCCTCCTGTGTTGGGGCCGCTGCCACTGTTCAAGAGGCTGGAATTGAATCCGAAAGTGCTAGCTTTGTTGTCTCTTTTCCTTTTGTTGGGGTGTCCATCTGTCAGCCCCCTCCAAAGCACAGCGACCCCGCTGCCCTGCTGCTGCTGCTGCTGGTGCCCCCCTCCACCGACAGCGCTCCTACCAGCGGCTCGGTTGTTGTGGTTGCTATTGGTTTCCAGTGGTATAAAGTCCCGCTGTTCCGGTACCTCTCCGTTCCCCATTGAGGTCGACATCCCCTGAGTCCTAGCTTCACCGCCACCGGTGTTTGAGTCAGGTGCCCCGTTTCTGCTGGTGAGGACGGCTCCCGACGCTCCGTTGACGGTCGCTTTCAGGCTCGACGTGCTCAGAGATCCAGTGGTGTAGCTGTTATTTACATGCAAGTAACCGAGCCCTTGTGTCGTCTCCCAAATCTGCACCCACAGGTTGTTAGCTGGTCCACGTTGTTCTGGTTGAAACCAGGAGATTCTCGGATCCATCAAACGACACTGTAGGCACACCGCCCCCCCCACCCCACCACCGAGCAATGCTCAGCTCGTGTGCAGCTAGCCAGGTCGCTAGCTAACGTTAGCTAGCCTGCTATAGCCTCGTTATAGCTGCCCTGCTAGCTGAGGTTCTCCGCTGCCCGTTACTTCTACAATCCGGTAAAAACGCGTTCCTCTGCGGCGACGATACACACAGTTGTCAACCGAAATCATCCACGGGGAACAAGACAAGAGTGTGGGTCAAGTGTTAAAAACGGTAGCTCACGCTAAAGTTGAGGTTGAAGACTGGAGAAACGTGCAGCTGCTGCCTGTCGAAGTGCCTCTCTGACCCTTTCCTCCCGTTCGTCGGTCCCTCAATGGCGGAGTGTACGCTGCTAGTGCGCATGCGTGGAGCGAGTGAAAAAAAAAGAAGAAAAGGGGGCGGGGAAATAGTTGTTACGCAACAGACAACTGTTTCTTGTTACATAAGAAAGTCTGATTTATTTTTCTCTCATCACAGTGAGCCCGATTTATTTATTTTTAGCACAATACTACACATATTTGTGTATTACTAACCGAGATTAAAGTTACATACAGCCGAATTTAACGAAATTCATTTAAATATGACACAAAACTCCCATGATATAAGTATATACAGCACACTATTATACTAGATGGGATTAACACACTTGCAGGTAACAATGGGTGCTTTCAAGTAAGGCTGTAACTAACGTGTATTTTCACTACCACTTACGTTGATATGTGTTTAATTAATCTTTTAGACTACAAAATATGTCAAATAAAAAACACAATTTCACAACAAATGCCCAAGATGACATATTTAAATTGGTCGTTCTGTCCAACCAAGATATTGTTTACAGTGATGCAAGCAGTATATCCTCACATTTCATAATCTTACATTTTTGGTTCTCAGATTATTTTTCTGTCAGTCTACTCACTTCAGGACTGATTCCAACTATATCATACCCATGTATTTTACGCACTTGTATCATGGGTTGTTTAGCTGCTTATTCTGCATATTTTTTTGTGTTTTTTATAATTGTAACTCAAAATGTACTTTCAAGGAAACCCTTATATGTAGCAATAATTATAATTTAGCATTAAACCAAAATACTGTTCAGTTGCTGTTATAGTTCAACTATCTTTTCACTGACCTGGACACCATTAGTAAGAGATGCATAGTAGTATACAACATTGTCATATGATACAAAAGAAAACACAGTGAAAGAAATGTTTAAGAAATCAGGATTTATTTCAAAAAAGGTATTTATTCATAGCCTGATGACATTCCCCCTCAAATTCACCTGAAAGTGTCTCTTTAATATCAATGATATATGTTGCTGCAAGTCAGCATTCAATTTTTTTTAATAATATTTATTGCATCGATGAAAGCTAATGCTTTGCCTCTGACAGTTACTCAAAGCATGATGAACTATGGATCAGATGGCACCCGATCTATTTTCAGTATAATTACTTCATAACATTACTGACAAGAATGCTTTCAGGAGAAAGTTGGCTGCTGTGGTGACTTGCAGGCAGAAAAGTTCACGTATGTACCAATGTTCACTGCATGCATGAGTGTGGGGCCTCACAGTGGGCACTAAATGGAAGCAGAGAGGCAGAGGTAGAGAACATGTGCATATTTCTAAAGGCTAAATCATCTGTCTTAATAAATGTTAATGTTGTCACAAAGTTGGCAGTGAGTGTATCTATCCCTTTCTGTTCAGGAAGCCAATTTCTGTCTCAATAAAATTATGATTCTATCACACAATATCCGAAACAAAAAAAATCTTAGTGATGCTGCAGTCCTTCCTATAAAACAGGTGTGTGATTTTCCAATAGATCAGCTTCTTGAAATGGGACAGAATTAAGGGTACATGTGTGACCTGGTGTCAGCTCTCCACATCTGATCACTTACAAATGATACTGGGGGACCTGAAAATATACAAAATCAAGTCTGACAACCACTTTGGGTTGATACATCAACTGAGGGAGCAAAAACAAAAACTTTCGTTACTGAAACTTGCAGTAACTGTTGTTAGATTTCACCCCATCTTTCTTCACAACAAATAAACTTTCACACCCCTAAGTAAAATAGTAAATCATTATTTAGAGGATATTAACAATGAAACCAAGCAAAACAAACTGTTTTCTACCAACATAATAAATACTTGATGGTTTCACAACCATATTCGGATTCATGCTCCTGGCAGCAAATCTGTCCAACCCATACAAGTTCACTGAAAGTCATTTTTTCACCACCTTCTCCAGATAACCAATGAATCGTCTCAGGTTGACTTTGATGTTGTCGAGCACACAAAGCTGCTGAGGGCTGTACTTGCCTCTTCCTTCTTTACGAATCTAGGAGACAAAGACGAGAAATTGAAAACAAAAAAGTTCACTAGTCGGAGGGGCAGGTTGATAATTATGGAAACACCTTCGGAAATTTTAAAAACTCAACAAGAGTCTTCAGTAAAAAGAAATTAGTCTCAGGTACCTTGGCCTTAAAGACAGGCTGAAGTGCCTTCAGTGCAGGTAGCAAGTGGATGTTTTTAGCAGCTGTCTCCGCCTCGTCTCCATCCGCAAAAACATCAAACAGGGCGTCGAGGGCCTCTCCGTTTACAACCAGGTCGGCATCCCTTGTGGCAACTTGAAGTAAAGCGTTTCCAATCATCTGCGGGAGCAGAGTTTCTTAGAGGAAGAACAAACACTCCAAGAGACTAAAAGGAAAAATATATATATACCTGAAGGGTTTCAGCAGCGCCCTTCTCTTTGGCTAATGTGCTGCCAGTGATGCCCAGAATGGCGACGGCGTTGACCCTCACACTGACAACTTCACATCGGGTGGCTGCTTCGCTCAGACTCATCAGCTGCTGGGGGGTCATACACTAACAAAAAACAACCACACAGATATTGAGCTATCCAAAATAAAACATAGTCAACAGTGTTCAATGTGAACTGGCAGTGGTCAAGCTTCTGTGCTACCTCTGTATTTACATTCAGTCAACAAACATAGAAATTCATTAAAAGGGCCCCTCCATTAATTTTACAGTTTTTTTTGTCACGTCTTGATGATGTCACCAGGGTTACTTCAAAACTTTAATAGAAATCTAGCATCGCAAGCTTGAGGCGTGGTGTTTGAAAGGTGTGGACATTTACCAGGCAGGGAAAGTCTGACAAAATATAAAGATTTTTTTTTGGCCTTTTTCAAGCTTTTATTGTATAGAGACAGCTGAAGAGTGACAGGAATGTGGGGAGAGAGAGAGACGGGGAATGACATGCAGCAAAGGGCCACAGGTCGGATTCGAACCCTGGGCCGCTGCGGCAAGGACTGAGCCTTTGTACATGGGGCGGATGCTCTTCCAACTGAGCTGAACGACACCCGGGACCAAGCATTTTACATTTAGCTGACGCTTTTATCCAAAGCGACTTAAAAAATTCTGCTGCACAGATTTTGACCATTACTTTATTTCTATTCTTTTTACAGGTGTGTTCACTGTTAAACACAGACATCATATCATTTTAAACATAAGGTATCTAAAATGTGTCAACACTTTTGACACCCCTGTTACCTATAAATGCAAAGCAGAGGCTGAAGCTGGGCTTTAATCTTTACCTGGGGAATATTTTTGGAGGCAATCATCTGTAAAAGAGACCGCATGGCACTGATGACGGCCTCTAGGAACTCCTCATCTTTGGGTATTTCTGAAAACATGAAAGAAAGCAAATTGTTAACAGATGCATTTGATGCTTCAGTGTTGCAACTGTTTATTTCAGGAATACACATTCATTTGTGTACTATGATTTCACTGTAGTTCTCACATTTCAACACAATTTTGTGTCAGTTCATCTAGAGATGAAGTAGAGTTCATCTTGCTTGTATCCATGTGTATTTTAGTGAAAAATTGAACATAATAAAACACTAAATGTAATATATTAGATTATGACAAAACTCCAGACCTCCTGCACCAAACACCAGGGTGGACAGGTGCTGTGCTGCTTCCTGCAGGGCTGCCGGTCCTCCCAGAGACTCGGCATCCATGGTGGAGAGGATGCTATGGAGACACGTCAGCGCCCGGGACTGCACGCGCTGCATTCTAAAGGAGAGAAGAGAGAGAAAAAAAAACACTTAAGTGTCTAATGAAGGCTGAAATTTTGATGAGACTGTTACGTTAAAGAAATTATGAGAAGGGAGAGGTTTACTTTTTTATCAAGCTCCTCCAGGAAGCATTCTGATGGCATACGTCCATGGCTTCCTTTCTGGGGAACTCAGTCTTTTTCAGGACCTTGAATCAAGAGAAAAAAAGCTATTACCACAACCATGTGAGAGAGAGATCTCTATTAAACTGCACAGGTCAGTAATTCAATATGTTCTGCTTCAGGTACAAGATGGGTGATGGTCACTGCATTACAAAAAACATATCTGAGGTTTTAAATTCAGCAAAATATACTAAAATGGCAGTTAAACTACATTCACATGCTGGTCTAAATGTTCTGACACTGTGAGGGACACCTCCTTTCATACAGCTACTGCCTGATGCCGACGTGAGGTGTATTGTTGAAGCAAAAAGGTATTTGCCTTTTCAGGGATGCTGTGGCTGATTAAGGCCCCGTGAACCTCAGCCGACAAACACAGCGGAGACATAAGATTGGATACTCCATCACAGAGGCCGTCTGGACCCATGTCACTTTCATCACTGCTGGACTCTTCCTCCCACTCGTCGTCAGAAGGATCTGAACAGGGCAGGTATACGTAGAATTGACCAATAAATGCTACTGATGCAGAATAAGGAAAGGCGTTTCTAGGCACTCAGATGAACTCGTTTCATGTATTTCTTGTTCTAATAGTCTTTTCAATACGCACAAACACATACTACTGGGTGGCGGTGTCACAGGAAATCATGTTGATGCAAAATGCCTGAGGTCAGCGCTGCTGTCCGTGCTTACAACACTCACCGTCAGAGCAGCACATGTTGACGATGATCTCTAAGGACGTTTGCTGGGCTGTCAGCAAGGCCGTTGCCTCCCTCAGCTCCTCCTTGCCCCTCTGGAAATAAACAAGCAGCCATGTGAGTCAACACACCACCAAAACGATGACTGTTAGCACGGTTATCACCCAGTCTGAGTTCTGCCTTAAACAAAAGAGATTCATTTCTACAGATGTACTCAAACATGTCCAGTTGCACTTTTTAAACTGAAACCTGCTGCGAGGGTGTCACTTTAGAAGGGAAAATACAGTTTAAGTAGAGCTTATATATTCTGTATACTGATTACAGCTGTGTCTGGGTGTGTTTGGTTTTGTTTGGCAACACTGTGGCAGAGAAATATTCATAACTGTATATTTGCATGGCTAAACTAGAAAAAAAACAAAGCTTGGATTGAGATAACCCCATTGCGTAACCCACAATATTACAGGGTATTTTGGAATGTCACCCACAATCTCAGGGCTCTGGCTATGAGTGAGATGAGAGGGACAGCTCTGACCCGCAGAGGTCAGGTCTGGGGACTGTCAGGAGCGTGGTGGAAGCCAGAAGCTGGTCCCTAGTTGAACTCGGCTGTGTGTCCCTAATCTGCTCCCCTAACCCGACAGTTTGTCTGCTCTGTCAGTCTAGCTCCCACTCCAGGGTGACTCATATGCCACCTTTTCACCTGGCATTAACGTGTGTCTCTGAAATACAAAACTGGAGAGTTTCATCCTATAATTTACAGCATTTAATTCTTGTGATTTTTACCTACAAGAGCCCTGATTAAGATGCCATTTACAAAAATTGATATGGCTGTTATATGTTGTGTATGTTTTTAGTGTCCAAATATTTCCTTGAAAAGATCTGGGGCCTCATTTACATACACGTACATACATTGCCTGCGTACAAAAGAAGGCGCTCGACATTTACGTGTACACACATAAGCCGACTCTGATGGCAGAAGGATGAAATGTGAGAAACACGGTGAAATTTATACCATTGGGTAAGAGTTTATTTGCAAAAATGGACACATGCCATTCTTACAATAAATAAACAAACCCTTGGAGGCCTCATTGAAACAATTACGAGTACATAGGTTCATATATTGTTCATTATATTGTGTTTTATAATTTATTTTTTATGGCTTTTAGTTCATTTTATCACTGTGGTTTAAAGAAGGTTTGTTTTGAACTTAAGCACGTTGTAATGGTGCTTTTAAAAACACTGCTGCCGTGCCTAGGCTTGTGGATGGGATGCATCGCGTGTGAAAACACAAGGCGTGTTGACCTTTTGAGAAAAAGATTTTGTGCAGAAACTTGTAAACAAAACTTGAATGCATTAGGTTTACTCCCCTACCCATGGTACATACACACCCTTTCTGTTGGACCACTTCCTTTTTTGTTTTGGTTAAGATGCCAACTTATGAGCCAGTAGCATTCACTGCGTCTATCACATGCTGCCACTCTGTAATGCCCACACTGTGTCCACCAAGCATCTTTTTTTGTCTCAACCTCCCCAACAAGAAGTTCACTGTCCACATTTGTCATAATCATCTTGCATGCATGCATTTCACCTTGAGCAGCTTTATGAATGATTTAAATCTGAATAATAGAGTTTACTGGATTAATCTGACCAATGAGAACACGGTTATTTGAGTTCTTAAAAAGATGATGATGCTCTATGGGCCGGTTTTTTAAACATATACACATCATAAACTCACAGTTTTAAATCTCTTCTACCTTTTAAAAAAATGTGACAAAAATGTGTACTGACATTTTCAATAGGAAAAAATATCTTTGGCGTTTCTTCTTCTTCTTCTTCTATACTGCATTTTTTAAATTATTGGCCGACGTATCTACAGATACCGATATATCAGCCAGTAAATCGGCATGGCTGACTGTTTAGTTTCTCTAAGAATAATAAACGTGTGCTACTGACAGTGAAACAGGGTTTATAATCTCTATGATGAATGCATTTTATTGTGTTCAAAGGTCAGAGAGGCTCATGACCTGCTGTATGCATGAAGAGGAACAGCAACAAACATAGCACTATGATAGATACCACTTACAGGCAAGAGGTCAGAGAAGTCGTTATCAGCCCTCACAGCTTTTCCATTCTTCTTGTGTTTAGGTCCTTCCTCTTCCTCCTCCTCTTCGTCCATCTCCTCCACAACTACTGGAGCTTGTTCTTCTGTGTCAGGAGCAGCTGGTGTGTTTCTGTGTCGAATCTCTTCCGCTTGTCTGAGTTCAGGTATCAGCGTACCCGTGTCCAGATCCAGGCACCGTGACAAGGTGGCCACAACAGCGTTGAGGGTCTGGGCCTGACGGGCAGCAGGCAGACTGGCCTTCATGTTCCACAGTGTCCCTGTGTGACACAGTGTGCACAGTTAGAGCTTAGGGAGGGATATTAGAAACACAGCAGAGCAGTCACACAAATTTATAATCAACTTGTCCACAGTGGACTTTTTTAAATGTTTAACTGTACCTGCAGCCAATGTCCTGAGGAGAGTGTGTGCCATGCTGGGCTGAGATGACAGCAGCGCATTCTCCAGGACTCCGAGAACAGCAATGTTCAAGCTACACAGCAGCTCAGAGTTATCCTCAGTCACAGTGTGCAAACAGTGTGCTTCCAAAACACAAAGAGGACAGAATTCAAAACCGGTTCTCAAATTTTAGAAACCAAATTCTGAGCTTTGTCGCTCACAAGAATATTAAGATTTAAGAACATCACATTTCGGGATTTGAATAAGTACACACTTATTATACTTCAAATATCAACATGTTCATAGACTTTATCTCTAAAGGTTTGTCCACAGGAAAGGTTTCAGAAGTGGAACGTCTGTTCTTCTTCTGCCTTTATAAAACAATTATGTCAACCAATTAACAGCATATTCATTTGACCTACCTGCAGATATGGCCAGTTCCACGTTCTGTGGGTGTCTCTCCAGACACTTGATGACCACATCCAGGAGACCTGCTTTGTTGAACATAGACAGCGCTTGGCTACTGCTCTCACTGGAAGCACAACACAACATGAGAGGCAGATGAAAGACAAGTCACAAATGCACACAGACGGACGTCATGTTCACTTACAGATAATAATAGTAAGAGAGTCTATAAGTGGGCTTTTGACTTTAAGATGAACTAAGAGAGCAATTGTCTGGGCTGGCTAAGAAAATCTAAGTGAAGTATATAATGCTGACATATCTTTGCTAAGGCAGACGCCTACTATCTTCATGAGCAAGAGTGGTGATACGCGGCAGCTCCCAGGAGAGGAACTGCATGTAAAAATGGAATGATGCTCAGTAAAAACATCCCCTGATAAAAAAGGAGAACCTGTTGGTTTACCATAGATTCCACAGTAGGTTCACAGCCTCATTGGCTACATCCACCACTGCATTCTTCTGCTCTTTCATCGGCTCAGCGGTGCTCTCAAAACCAGCACAGCACTGAAAAGAAAACAACATTCTGCTGCTCATGACAACAAAAACACGAGTGAGACTGGTATGAACTTTACCACCATGTACCAAAACATTTTTCAAAATGTTAAACTTATAATGAAAAAGTAGCTGTTGAATTCATTCAAATACAGTTTACGGTTCAAGACACCTATTAGCCTCGCTCGCTGCTCAACTGTGAGCTTGAATTTGATGCCAGAAGTCAATCTGTACCAAGTGTGGGTGCAGACATTTTCACAAATAGCGAATATCTTTGCTCTGGAATGGCACCAAATTGCTGAGGATTATCATGGCCGGCTGTGACAGCTGCTGATGAGGAGGAACTGAAGTGATGGGGTGAGCTAAAAGCAGTGGCGGAGTCTCACCTCTGTAAGCAGTGCTGTCAGAGGAGTCATGACGTCGTGCTTCACCATGTCCTCACACACCTCCTGACCTCCGCATGCACTCAGATTCCTGTCAGGCAGAGAGAGTCCCAGACACACACTCATCATTCGGTCGGATGGGGTTCGCTGTCAGAGATGCTGTTTGTGTTTGTGTGTGTGTATGAGAGGGAGAGCCTGGAAGTGTCCTGGGAGCAACTGTCTTGTTATCCAGTAGATGTTTAAGTGTTACTGGAGGACAATGGTCAGGACAGGGGTTAAGATCGTACTACTACTACTACGTACTAAAATAAGCATTGACTGTGAAGAGGATGATGACGATGATTATTGTTGTTGTGTTGTAAGTTGTATGTCATAATATAGTAATAAGATGAGCCATCAAATCACACACACACAAAAAAGTTAATTTTATCACAGTGGTTTAAAGAAGGTTTGTTTTGAACTTAAGCACGTTGTAATGGTGCTTTTAAAAAGGTGCTATACAAATAAACCAAACACTGCTGCCGTGCCTAGGCTTGTGGATGGGATGCATCGCGTGTGAAAACACAAGGCGTGTTGACCTTTTGAGAAAAAGATTTTGTGCAGAAACTTGTAAACAAAACTTGAATGCATTAGGTTTACTCCCCTACCCATGGTACATACACACCCTTTCTGTGGACCACTTCCTTTTTTGTTTTGGTTAAGGTGCCAACTTATGAGCCAGTAGCATTCACTGCGTCTATCACATGCTGCCACTCTGTAATGCCCACACTGTGTCCACCAAGCATCTTTTTTTGTTGTCTCAACCTCCCCAACAAGAAGTTCACTGTCCACATTTGTCATGATCATCTTGCATGCATGCATTTCACCTTGAGCAGCTTTATAAATGATTTAAAGCTGAATAACAGATTTTACTGTACAATAAACGTGTGCTACTGACAGATATGTCAATCAAATCACAAAAAACAAACATCTTTCTTCTTACAGCCAGACCTTTTATTGCAGCATGGCGCCCCCTGTAGAATTTATTCATATTTCTGTACCACATACCCATAAATCATTGTGGTGGGGAAAAAAATAGATATTAATATAATTCAAAGGTAACAAAAACATAATGATTCTTATTTTCGGGTGATTATACACTAATGAAAACATTGTTATACATATTAAATTCCATTTCTGCCATATTCTGTAAATCGAGCGACACGAAATCTGACACACTGGACCTTTAAAAGGTGTTTTCTTGTAACTTAAAGTTATGTTTATCAGTATTTCTCAGCACTTTCCTTCCTCATAAAGCACCATTTAATATTTTTAATTGTGCATTTTTCACTTCCGTGTTTGTTAACACGTTGTCTTCTTCACTGTATTTCTATGTTTCCTGGTCTGTAACAGCCATCAACTATCAATCAGTCGAACAGCATTAAACGAGCAGCAGGAGTGAATGTCATATCACCTGTGTGCTCGTACATGATACAAAACAAAACAGCACCGTGTTCATCGACAGCACCACTCACAGTCAAAGACTGCACAGGGTACCTTTAAGCAGGTGTTCAGGTAAACATGCAGCATGCTGGATCAGCCAAATTTGGACTGGGATACTTTAACATAAGAAACCATCATTTATGTTATTAGTAGGTATAAAGCAATCCTCAAAATGTGTACATACTGTACTGATGAATCAAGGGAAATAAATAAAAAAAACAAAAACAATAACAGCATTACATTGGCTCTTGTTTCCTCTTACATCGGAAGATTCTTGCACTTACTGGACACCACAAAAAACATATATAGCAGACTTGTCAGGTGATGCATAGATGTAATATATAATAATACTTAAGGTTGCATCCCCTTTTTAGTATCCTGGGAGCTGAGCATTCATTAATGTTATTAGTTCCACCTGGATGTTTTCTGCTATGACAAGTCAACATGTCTGCTGTGAAAAAGGTGTATTCAAGAACCTTGGTTACTTTCAAAAATGTGTTAAATGTGGTGACACGAAGCCACAAAGACCTGATATCTGCACGTTTGACGTCAACACACTGTGCTTCGGCTCTACCAGGACACAAACTCAGGTCTTTCTCCTCCTGCTGACTCTCATTTGGTAGCTTCAGTCTTTCACAGACTGCCCTGTTGGGAGTGACTGCTCTACCACTCGTGTGTTTGTTTGTTCTATGCAGTTTCCCAAAAGCATCCCAAGGCTTTTGGGAAACAGGTCCGGTCAGACAACCAGACTTTGTCCTGTAGCTTCACCACACCACTCTATTGACTCACCTGAGCGCTCCAGTGGCAGTCTCCCTGACAGCCAGGCTGCTGTCCAGCAGCATAGGCCCGAGGCGCCTCACAGCATCCCTCTGGAGGAAACCTGGGATGGTCTGACTCTGCTGCACGACCCGAGAAATACTGGCACATGCAAACTCTCGCACATCTGCACTGGGACTCTGCAACTGTGGAAAGATACACAAAACATGACACAAACTATATAAATACACATATTTCAGACTTCCTAGAGAGCAGGGGTCTTCAACCAGGGGTCCATGACCCCTAGGGGGTCCGCAGAGGTACTGCAGGGGGTCTGCCAATTTTTGTCATAATAATTGACAATTTTCACCAAAATAATGTTGAATTTGAGGCTGCAGATAATTGAGAAACTACAAACAGCGGAGGCATGCTGGAGGATGAATCAGTGGACATGTCCAAAGATGCACCTGCTCTTGGCATTTAATAATCAATAATAATTATGCATGAACTTTTTAATCAATCATAAACACATACAGGCTAATAACCCGCTATATGAATAGGTTAAAAAGCTGAAATAAAAGTTGAATAAAGTTAAAATTAAAGTTGCTTTAAGCCAGGCTTAAAATGTGACACATTTTAAAATATTAATTAGATGTGGGGGTCTCTGCTTTGTTTGTCTCTTGTCCAAGGGGGTCCTTGGGCTGAAAAGACCCCTGCTATAGAGTACTCATGATATAGAAACTGTCCCTGGTAATAAGGGGATAGAAAATACATTATATGACCACACACAAGTAAATGTTAAGTTAATCTTCACTGGTGGACTAGCAAAACTCGAGATTGACTTAATTATACTAATAGAGGACACTGTCCCTGTTCGACGTTTAAACACCTGCCCATTGTGCACAGGTATAACAGAAACAAACAGACTGAATGAAAGACATTTTAGCGAGGAAACAGGTTTAGACAGTGTTCATACTTTCTCCAACAGCTCCGCAGCTGGGCAGCTATCATCACCGTGCTCTTCTTCCTCTACGTCCACTTCTTTCACAGCATTCACCGGCAGGCCGACAGTGTTGAACTGCGGCCTTTTAAACTTAGTGGTTTTACTTTTACCCATTTCAACTCCTATTAAAGTGCTAACTGCGCATGCAGCGTGATTGTTCCTCTTGTGCACGTAGCAGACCTCCGACAAACACTCCGGCTCCAGCCTGGTTAAAGGCCATGTGGATGATAGCTCCCTGCCGTAAAGCGGTCGTTGCTAACAGAAACCAGAGAAGCTGTCGCAAAACATCGGAGCACGCAACACAGACGGAAAATAGTTTATAACAAACGTCAAATACATTTACATGTGATAAGCCATGAATAAAATATGAGACCTCTTTTCACCCATCAAGTATTTATTAGGTAAATAACTTTAAAAATAGAAACATTTTGATAAAATACATGCTCAACATTAGAAACAGAAATAAACACATCTGAACTCACACTGCATGAGTAAAATATATCAGACTATGTGAGCAGATCAGCAGCTTCGATGGTGGCATCAGCACTGTTTTTAAAAAAAAAAAAAAAGGCCCAAACTGTTCATTTCGTTCTTCCAAAATACATTCCCATCACGACGACAATATCCGCCTCAGTGCTGCTCCCCTCGGTGCTGTTCAGACCGCCCAACGGACTTGAGACACTGAGTGACCCGTGGCCATCAACAAAGACCACGCCACAGGAGCGTGTGGTTACTGGATGTTCGGTCGAGGCTTGAGAATAAGTTTCCCCGTCTGCACAAAAAGACGAAAAGCGTTAACAGTTTTACAAAAGTGGATTGCAGGTCACAACATCGAAGAGATTTGTAAACTTACGTCGTCACAGGACATGTTGTATTCTGCTAAAACTGTCCGACAGCGGGCAGCAATACTGAAGGAGCAAAGGTCAAAGATGAAAACTAAAAAAACTTGGACCAGGAATTACCTAAACATGTCATGCATGCTCTATACTTTCCTGTCAATGGCTGAGATTGGACGTCAGCACAGAGGCTGGAATTCCTAGTCTGATAAAAAAAAAAACCTGCCAAAGTGCTACTTTATATTAGACTATCAACAGACAAAGGATACATTGATGGTGCCACGACTCGTTTGTGTATCCCAGCGAAGAAGAGAGCTATAAGAGTGACGCAGCTGATGGTGAAGAAGGGGTGATTCCACAGTGATGAAAAGAAAGAGACCTGCAGAACAATGGGAACAAAGCAACATAAATCATTTCAGCTAGAAACAAAACTTTCACTTTTACAGATTGTATTTATAGTTGAGCTACAGAAATCAAAGCTGAGTGTAAAATTAATTGTGAGAAATGTGGATATCCAACAGCAGTCAATCAGTTTGTGCATCTAATTTAAAAAGCATCATCTGTTGGACACCAGAGATTTGACATGAAGTGCACCTTGTATGTCTTAAAGTTTCATCTGACCACTTCTGAGACAGGAAGAGGCAGCTCCAAACTAAGATGACTCAGGGGAGGAACACACTGTGCGCAATGTGAGGAGCATGATGAGATGCTCGTCAGGGAGACATATGCAAGCGGTGCAAATAAATGTGCACTTGGAAAAGCTGAGCATGGGAAACAATCACAACCAAGATCAACTGAATATTTACTGTTTAAAAAAACAACAGCAACAACAAGAGAAGCAAGCTGCACTTTGACTGACAGCATGAATCTGATCTGCCCATAATGTGGGTGAATATGGGGGTGATGGTGGTTCCTCGCCTCTTTTTAATTACCCCAGAGGTCGTGCTATGAGCTAACAAAGCTTCAAGACAATCGCTACACACATCAGCCCATCAGCAGCAGGTTTTGGACATGTTTCTGTTCAATGAACAGCATACCTGGATGAGATGGTTTGGTTTAGGTAAGACCACAATATATATTCTGTTTGTTATGGAGCCTCTTTAGCCTGGGAACCAGAGCAATCTGCCAAGCTCATGATGTCATTTGCAGATTATTACATTTGCATTTGGTCATTTAGCTGACACTTACAAAGTGACTTACAAGAGGGAAACAATCAAGCGAAGTTTGGATTGCCCTGAGCATACGCGTAGCAAAGCCAGGAGTTGTATATTGATATAAGGGCATTCAAGTAATGGGTGCAGAAGCGGAGACGACTTTGTAGGCAAGCATTAGTGATTTGAATTTCATTCTGACAATGCCAGGCTAAAATTGCCCTTTAAGTCAGAAATACAGACACTTTGTCCACTAATACGTACAGTACCTTCTGTGTGTCGGGATCTATTAACCAGTTCCAAGCCCCAGTAGCCGTACAAACAGACACCACTATCAGAATCACTGAAAAAAAGAGAGGAGAATCAGACCCAGTGCAGCAACATGAAGTGTTTCACCAAATCCAACAAACATATTAAAAGTCTTTGCAGATTACAAGTTTGCAGCCTGTGATTACGTCTGTACCAACTTCTGCCTTTACTGTACTTGGTGTGTGGTGGCTTCTCACGACCAAATTTAGACTTGAAGTCAATAAATAGAGTTTAAGAACATCCATCCACCCATTATCTGTAACCGCTCATCTTCATCACAGTCACGGTGGGGCTGGAGCCTATCCCAGCTGACTTTGGCCAGCTCATCACAGGGCACATAGAGACAAACAACCATTCACACTCACATGCAATTTAAAGTCACCAATTAACCTATTAAGTGCAACAGATTTAGGTAAATAAGAGGTCCCATGTGAGCCATGGTTTCAGTCACTTACTTCTCCACCTGCCTGTTGCAGGTTGCAAACAGGAGACATACTCTGTCAGTCTTCTCTCAAACGCTTTCAGGTCTGAAACACATTAAAACAAACATGCATTGTCATGGCTGACCTCGCAACTTTATCTTTAGGAATCTGATCAGATTATCAGTCATGTGATTTATAAATAATCTTAGCACAACCTTATGTCAACCTCAGCTCTAAGGCTCACTGTGTGAGGTGGTATCTAAGTGGTTACTGAATAGATTAAATACCCTAACTATTCGCTATAGTTTCAGGTATAACTTAGCTGTATACACGGCTACAGCGGTCAGCTAATAACTGTACAAGACTGATGCCTACTGTCAGGCTAGCAGACATGCTAGGTGTCGTGAGCTAACTAACCGTTGCAGCTGACTCTGTAGTCGCATTTCAAGACGTTTATTTTGAATACCTTCAGTCATTATAGCTACGTGGCTAAAACAAACCGGCGGCTCGTTTAAATTTGTGGTAATTTAAGTCGTTTTTCTGTCTTGGTTACCTTCGGCCTGCTCCAAGGAGTTCATGTCTGCTAATACAAGCAGCCTGCTGTTGGCTGACTGTGTGCCGCTGCTTCCGCTCAGCTGAAGGACAGGGTGTACGGACCAATCCGCATTGGCTGTGTGCTGAGCTCTAAGGTGATTGGGTGTAATCCGAATAAAAGGCGGGACACAGACCCAAAGCCCCGCCTTCTGTCCCCATGTCCAATAAATAGCCCAGCCTGGCCCAGGAGCCTTTAGAAAGTTTAGTTTAGTTTAGTTTAGTTTATTTTGCACAGTTAAAATTGCATAGAAATGACAAAGGTAACAAATAATGTAAAGTGCACCTGTATAGTTAAATAATAATACTTATAATAAATTGACATACAGAGAATAATATGACTACATAAAGTAATGACAAACTGATAATAGAAAAAACATATGTATAACATCAACAACCAGTTATAATAACAATAATAGCTATATAAAAACAAAAATATGAACATGATATAAAAGTGTGTTTGTGTATGTGTTAGAATTTCAAAACAGCAGTTAATGTTTATATTATTATTTTATATTAATGTTACTAATATCATATCTAATATTACATCTAATTTAACACAGAAAACAAAATGCATACAAATAATAGACTTAGTAACAATTCAAAATATTCAGACTTATAAAAAGAAGCCGTCCCAAGTAGTAGCTTTAGGTGGTAGTAGCATGAGCTGCAGCAGTTTTTTATATAGCTGTCTTGTCTTTCTTTCTTAATTTCAGATATGTGAAATGATTCACCCATGGTGATCTTCCACTATTCAAACAATTCATAGGATTTAACCCTCTGGGGTCCTATCAAAGGCTCTATCAATTGCTTTTGCAATCATGGGCGAGGACCTCAGAGGATTAAAGAGTAATGCTGGTCTCAGAGATCTGAATCACAGATGTTTTGTGAGGGACAATGAATACAAAAATCTTTTATTTGGACTTTTATTTAAATGACTGTGGGGACAAGGCAGTGTCATGGCTTATCCCGACCAGCCGAACGGTTTGTTGTTGCAGTGATGCAGACCGATGTCCTTATAGCCACTAGGCTGCTGTGCTGTAATATTATTTCCACACAAGCTTCACATTTAACTATTGAAAATTCACTATATACCATCTGTCTGTTTATTGTTTACAATATGTGTGTGTATGTAAGCTGTCACAGGGCAGCGCCTCTACTGAAAATATGATCCTGCATTCATGAAGTAGTCTCATCTGTCTAGAATGTTTATTTCAGAACTATACAGCTTTCTTGACTTTTGCTTGTATACTGTGGCAACATATATACTAAGCTGTCTGATTTAAATGCATTCAGTTACTTCCTAACTCTGGACCTGCAATCATACAATGAATTAAATGGGACAACACGTTTTAACTAGGCCATCACTAACACTGTACTCAAAATTTGAAACACTGCTGACATTTTTTGAGATAGATTATTCTTTAACAAGCTGCTCTTCCTGGTCAGTCAATAAATCAACACAGGTTGTGACATTATTCCAAGTTCATTTCAAAACAGATTGTGTTGTTTTTCAGAGTGTGTAGCTTGCTTTGTTGTTTACAGGCTGCAGTTTCTTCTGCAGCTTTATATTGAACTTTTCCCTCAGAATTTTCTCTATCTCATCATCTGTTATGTCCCTCATGTCTAAGACATCAACACCTTCCTCAGGTTTGTAGGTGACCTCACTATAGGTCCAGCCAAAAAGGGCTCTGAACCCTGTTGGTGTTTGCAAAGAGCAGATGGACTTATTGGTGAACAGCGAATTAGGATCTGTTTGAAGAATATGGCTTGGCTCAAAAAAGTGATCAACCTCACGAGGTATCAGGGTGAAGTTGTAGATCTGCTTTGTTTCCTTTCTGTTCACCAGACTTGATTTGGCAAAGTCTGGATTGAGAACCTCTGGCTTTCTGCAGGTCTTCTCCAGCACCCAGAAGTCCCCCTTGTCGATGAGACGAAAGACCCCCGCTGCCTGAGGTTGGTCCTTTCCAGAGATGAGCTCCAGGGGCTCCCAAATTTGGGAAGACACCCCAAAGCTTACATCTGTTATGTAAGCCTTTCCATCAATGCTGACCTTATTGATGAGATGCGTTGCAATGGGGTAAAAATCATTGAGGCCACTGTTAAAAACTCTGGAGGCCAGCCTTGTAGTGTCGTAGCCCATTTCTCTCAGCACCCAGCCGAACAGGAAGTTGTTCTCAAGGCACCACCCCCCACGGCTGCTCCTCACTATCTTATTGTAAATTACCTCAAGGTCCATGATGTTCCTCTCACCACAGTGAATGCTGAGGTTTTCAAACGGAACTGACATGACATGATGTTTGTGGATCAACTTCAGCGTTGCAAGATCGGGTTTGTCAAAAGAGCCATGGAAACCAATTCTTTTGAAGTATTCCTCCAAATTCATCTTGCCTGTAAAATACAAGACAGTACATGACCTGTTACACAGTTGCACTCAATATTGCAAAGCCATCCCAAATTAACTCACAGCTTAAAAGGTTTTGCATTCTTCATGATTGAGGGGGATTCATTAATTAAATTCAGTTAAATTTCATTTATATAGCGCTAAATCATAACAGAAGTTGACACTTTCTGTATAGAGCAGGTCTGGACCGTACTCTTTATAAAATTATAGAGACCCAACAGTTTCCATTATGAGCAAACATTTGGCGATGGTGGCAATGAAAAACTTGCCTTGAGCAGAACCAGCTCATGGTGGGCAGCCATCTGCTACGACTCGGTTGAGTTTAGTGAGGGAGCGGGGAGGATAGATCGGAGACAGACCAATGAATCATTAAAAAGTCTGACATTGACTAAACTGCTGTCTCAGTGCACTCAGTGCATTATCAATCAAGACTGCTTTTCTATCATTGAAAATTTGTATTTTTTTAAATTCAGCAACAGAAATCATGTATCAAAAGTGTTTAACTGTACCTTTTGTTAATGTGGTTAACGTATTCAGTGGACACAGTAGTTCTATGCAGCTACAACTTTGCCCTTAAAGGAAGAACAACTCAGCTATTTCTTCCTCGAGGACTCTGACCTGTATTGGAGTTGAAGTTATAAAGTTTATAGCCAGCCCGACTGTGTTTGGGTAAGTTGATGATTTTCTTGGGCCTCGTGTTAATCAGTGCTAGATGTGTTGCTCCACAGCTATTTCACTGTGGAACAGTATATGAGGTACAGACAGATAATGTGTTTCTAGGCATGCTGGGAGAAAACATTGTCATTTTTCCAAAAGGTACCTCCACACAGAAAACACTTTGAAACAGTAAGGTAAATTTGAATGATTTTAATGAGGCACAATACTATACAGTTTGGTTGATTAAATCTAACACTTGGTGTCTTGTCGGTCTTGCCAAGAAGAGGACCCAAGTTTTGTTAGATGGAGGTGGACGGCTTCTCCTTTTGATCATGACCAGGACTAATCACCCAATACACAAACCTTCACTGAACAGGCAATGATAAACCTGATAATGCTTCTACAACAACTACAAAGATAAGGTTATATACACAGAGCTATTTCTCAGTCACTTGTCATAAACTCAGTTTCCTTCTACAGCCTCCCTACAAAATCACAGGCTTTGCCATGTTTCAGAAGAAAAAGATAAGACGTGAGTACACAGATTATACTAAGTCAGGATCATAGAGTTCTAACTCATTATAAAACTTGCATTTTACATTGGTATAATAAAGTCATAAAGGAATACAATGATGGCAAACAACATCTTATGTAGGTTTCTTTGGATTGAAATGATTTTCTTTGATACTAATACTTTCCCTTAGAAAGACAAAATCTTCTCCTTCAGTTAATTCAAGGTACGAGATAGATATTTTTAGGATTCTGTTTTTCAGATTGTGTAGCTTGCTTTTTTGTTTACAGGTTGCATTTTGTTCTGCAGCTTTAAATTGAACTTTTCCCTCAGAATTTGCTCTATCTCATCATCTGTTATGTCCCTCATGTCTACGACATCAACACCTTCCTCTGGTTTGTAGGTGACCTCACTATAGGTCCAACCAACAAGCACTCTGAATCCTGTTGGTGTTTGCAAAGAGCAGATGGACTTATTGGTGAACAGTGAAGCAGGATCCGTTTGAAGATAATGGCTTTGCTCAAAGAAATGATCGACCTCACAAGGCATCAAGCTGAAGCAGTAGATCTGCTTTGTTTCCTTTCTGTTCACCAGACTTGATTTGGCAAAGTCTGGATTAAGAACCTCTGGCTTTCTGCCGGTCTTCTCCAGCACCCAGAAGTCCCCCTTATCGATGAGACGAAAGACCCCCGCTGCCTGAGGTTGGTCCTTTCCAGAGATGAGCTCCAGGGGCTCCCAAATTTGGGAAGACACCCCAAAGCTTACATCTGTTATGTAAGCCTTTCCATCAATGACGACCTTGTTGATGAGATGAGTTTCAGTGGAGTAAAAATCATTGAGGCCACTGTTAAAAACTCTGGAGGCCAGCCTTGTAGTGCCGTAGCCCATTTCTCTCAGCACCCAGCCGAACAGGAAGTTGTTCTCAAGGCACCAGCCCCCACGGCTGCTCCTCACTATCTTATTGTAAATGACCGTTTGGTCCGTGGTGATCTTCTCACCACAGTGAATGCTGAGGTTTTCAAATGGGACTGACATGACATGATGTTTGTGGATCAACTTCAATGTTGCAAGATCGGGTTTGTCAAAAGAGCCATGGAAACCAATTCTTTTGAAGTATTCCTCCAAATTCATCTTGCCTGTAAAATACAGGACAGCACATGAATTTATAGCACTTTCTAATAAACTGATATTAGGCTCACAAAATAAAGTTATTACTTAAAACTTTAAAGTATATGAAATTAAAGGACACATCAACTGGTCACAAGACGCACTTCATTTTGCAAAGTCATCTCTATGAAAACAATGACAACTTGTCATGATTATACCTCAAAAATGTTTCTAAATTAACTTTCCATTTTTACCTGCAGTTATTAGATGCATTGCTATACTTACACATCCTTAAATTTAACCTATGTTATTTGTTCGAGTATTAGGAAATGTAAAGGGGTGTAACCTTCCTCATTTTTTTAAGAGCTAAAAGCTTGTTGATGTGCATAGCAGAAATTACCGTGGAATATTGTTGCAATCCTGTAACCAACAGTAAGCTTTGTCCCTGCCAAAGTTATGCATATATAAGTGAAAACAATCTTATATAAAAACTCAAGGAAACTGAAAGTAAAACGTGTCACCCGTCAGCATTGGCAACATTTCGTTCAATAGTTCATCGGATTAACGTTTAAACAGACCTCTTACCTTGAGAGGGTGACTTCACGTACAGCTGTGTGTTGTTGTTGCTGTTGCTGTTGTTGTAGTTAAGGTTCAACTGTCCTCCACTTGAATAGCTGCTTGCAGTTTTTGTGCTCGTGTAGAGCTCGTTGACTCGCCGCTGGAGGCAACCTCCGAGTCCATTATTTTGTTAAATTTTTATGAGTGATTTTCTTACGTAAAGTACAGCACAACAGGAGAGCTAAAACATATAATGAATGACCTAACATTCAAAGATGAGTTGTTTAGTGTCTAATTCGGGTACAATAGTGTCTTTGTAGTTTAAAAACCGTTTTTTTACATAACTTTTCTAACTTTATTACTTTTCCGCGCTTTCCGCTTTTATTCTGAAGGCGGGAGGCGCCCACCGGAAGTCCATTGTTGTTGGCGGAGCGCATCAAGCTAACAAACCTAAGATTTAAACATCCGGTTTTAACTTTCAAAATAAAATACATATTATCGAATATTGAAGGTTTGCAGTGGCACTTTGGAGATGATAGGAATAAAACGACACGCTAACTTGACAGTTGCAAATATCAAATTATGATTTTTATATCTTGGGTTGATTTTCAATTAAAATCAATCACCAGTCAGTCGATCACTATATTATATGTTTTACTATGAAGGTTATGTCGCCTTACTTCCTGTGTTATTCTATTTCCGTGTTTTGCGTAACTTACGTAGCAAAAATCACGTAACACCGACCTGACAACGGAAGTGTACACCGGTGCTAGACGGTAGAGTTTTGATTAATATTCAACAAACATTTGTGCTCGTTTTGTTATGTTAAGGTTGATACCGAAAGTGAATACGTGAAGTTAAATAGTTTACAGTGCAAGCTGTCTGTACTGTCCATGTGACAGCACACGCTACTTTACTGCATAAGTTAGTTTGAGGCATGGCATACTCAATAACCCTTTACGGAAACTGGGAGTTTGTAATATAGAAGGGATACGTTTGAGGTAGATGGTTCACGTAGAAATTATATTAATGCATTCAAGTAATTATATAAAGGATTGAATTATTGACGTACAAGGTTGTTGACCCACCTGCAGACTGCAGGTTAGGTAACGTCAACTCAGCAGCATTTAGTTTTTGGTTTGTGACTGCAGGAAAATTTACACACACACACACACACACACACACACATACAAAATAATAATGTGTCTACTTAATAATATAATATGTGTAATCCTCTTTTTAGATTCACCATCCTGCAATGGAAAATTCACGTACAGACACCTTCTTGATAACTGGGGGATGTGGATATTTTGGTTATCGGTAAGCAAAAAAAAACATTTCATATTGTTTATTAGGCCTATTCAAGAAAACAATTTGTACATTCATGTTTAGTGAATACTTTGTATGATTTTAGAGCTACCTTGTGCTGCATTACTGCTTTGCTACAACAAGGTGGCGATATCACATAATTTATCTCAGTTAGATTGGCTCTCTGGCTGGCACAGCACTGTGTTAATTTTGATTATTGGATGTTTTATTATTATGTTTGATTATTGTCATGTGATGAGTTTCCTGCAGATATTAATTCATGTTTAATCCCCCCTGCAGCCTGGCGTGCTCCCTGCATAAAAAAGGAGCTAAAGTCATTCTGTTCGACACAGTCCCTCCAAACCAAGAACTTCCAGAGGACATTGTGTTTGTTCAAGGAGATATACGCGAGTATGCTCACGTCGAGAGAGCCGTCAGTGAGGTGGACTGTGTATTCCACATTGCCTCCTATGGCATGTCTGGCAGGGAGCAGCTGAACCGGGATCTGATCGAGGCGGTGAATGTTCAAGGCACACAGAACGTCCTGAAGGCTTGCGTTGAGCACAGAGTGTCCAGGCTGGTTTACACCAGCACCTTTAACGTAGTGTTCGGAGGCCAAGTGATAGAGAACGGGGATGAAAGCCTCCCTTATCTACCTCTCCATCTTCACCCCGACCACTACTCCAGAACCAAGTCCCTGGCTGAGATGGCAGTGTTAAAAGCTAGCGGCACAGCGCTGAAAGGGGGCTCTGGGGTGCTGAGAAGCTGTGCTCTGCGTCCTGCAGGAATCTACGGCCCTGGTGAGCAGAGGCACTTGCCCAGGATAGTTGGCTACATAGAGAAGGGGATCTTTAGGTTTGTTTACGGTGAACCCAGCAGCCTGGTGGAGTTTGTCCATGTGGACAACCTGGTGTCAGCCCACGAGCTCGCTGCCGAGGCTCTGACTTCAAGAAAGCAGCACCGCTCTGCTGGTCAGGCCTACTTTATATCAGATGGCAAGCCTGTCAACAATTTTGAATTCTTCAGACCTCTGGTAGAAGGTTTGGGCTATCCTTTCCCCAAACTGCGCCTTCCTGTCTCTATTATTTACTTCTTTGCCTTTCTCACTGAAATGATTCACCACCTCATCGGGCCCTTCTATAACTTCCAGCCACTGCTGACACGTACAGAGGTGTATAAAACTGGCGTGACGCATTACTTCAGTATGGAAAAAGCTAAGGTGGAGCTCAGTTATGAGCCCCAGGAGCACAACCTGGATGAGGTTGTACAATGGTTTAGAAGCAGAGGCCACGGGAGGAAATCTCACAGCTCCTTCCTCTATCGATTTGTGCTTGACATCCTGTGTGTTGCTGCCTTTGTTGCTGTGGCTCTGTCTTTTCTGCCACTTGTTGGCAGCTGATGAGCAGCAAAAACACACATATCATTCTGAAATTGCCAAACGCCCTGCATTAAAACTGGTTCCTTAACTAGGTGTTGTACAAGTCCTAACATGACATGGTCCAAGTGCACATTTTATTTCATAATGGTCAGCATACCAACAGGTTCTTCAAACACAGCAGCTGGTTACAGACCAATTTAGTTAAACCTTTTTTTTTTTACTGTATCACCCATCACATGAAAATCATATCATCTCTGTACTGTAATGTCTTCATTTATATAGTTAGACTATACAATATGTCAAATGCTACCTCTTTTCCAGTTATCTTTTGAAATACATCTCCAAAGATTGATTATAAACCTGATACTTCTTTTTAATGCTGTTTTTATGCAATGTTCTGAAAACTGTAATAAAACCTTACAAGGAAAATGTGGTTTGTTTTAGTATTAAACCTGGATTCAAGGTTGAATTTCAAGTTGTTTTCAGATAAGTAAATAATTCTCGCACTTGTGATTAGCACCAGGTTCCTGGGTCAAACCTCTGCATTTGTGTGTGGAGTTTGCATGTTATCCCCGAGTCTGCGTGGGTTCTCTCCGGCTTCCTCCCACAGTCCAAAGACATGCATTTAATAGGTTAATTGGTGACTCAAAAATTGCCCGTAGGTGTGAATGTGAATGGTTGTTTGTCTCTGTGTGCCCTGTGATGAACTGGCGACTTGTCCAGGCTGGGCCCTGCCTCTTGCGATGACAGAAAATAGATGGATGATGACGACCCTCGATTAAAATAAAGATTTGGTAGGCTGGTTTGTAGTGGCTAGAGCATATGTATAAATCACAATCTCAAAGTCAACTGTGGTCACCATATATGCTTTTTTTTAAATCCAGTTTCCTTTGTTAAAATGATTCATACACTTTGCCTTTAGCTCAGCTCAACTTGAATCAAATATAAGCTTAGAATAATGCTTTATTTAATCATGTTTTTAATAGTTGGGGCATCTTTTTCAACTCGTTACCAACATCATAATATTCCTAAGGACCTATATTCAGCTAAGATACTTAGACATTATCATACACAGTTTAATAGGGCAACCTGAGAATATCTTTGTACCGTCAGACTTAAAAAAAAAAAAAAAGGTAGATAAACTTGAGTTTTTAATATCTTTGCCCTCCATATTACTAACTCACTGCAGCTTATTCCTGGTGCAAAAGGAGTCGGACCAGGTGAGGCGTGCTTTGTGTGGTATTTTAGTCTGCCTGGGATGAATGCAGACGTCCCCTTCTCTCTAAAACTATTCTCTTTTCAGAGCCGGCAGCCCCTTGCTGAGTTGGTCGCAATCATTGTTTCTCTGCAGCATTAACCACATTCCAGAGGGGCGCAGCGCATCCTGTCTTCATCCCCGCATTCCTTTTACGCAAACGAGTCCCTTGTGTAAAACGGTATTTTATTTAGATTTTAGCGCGCTTGTTGAGCTCAGACTTATACACAACGGATGTTTATGGCGTATCCCATTATCAGGCATACTTTGGTTTCTGCCATAGCGAGCGTAAGCGAATGTAGAGGAAAAACCAACAAGGGGAAATTCCTCCGCGCAGCGCGCCATTGACTGTAAAGACCTTTCAACTTAACAAAAACTGAAGTTGACAAACGTATCCCTGTCGGCTGAAACTGTGAGAAAGAGTTTGTTTTTTTCGGCTAAAGGGGGCAAAGCAGAAGAAGAGGAGGAAGAAGAAGAAGACGATGCGGCACACGGTGGAGCTTTCTGAGTACGTTGGTGCTTTTCTGTAAATGAGAGTCGGCTGTGCCGCGGCGTTTTGTTTTGATTTCCATGTGAAATGCAATTAGTGCTTCGCGGTGCTTTGCTAGTTTGGCTCTCGGAGCGGAGCACACTCTGAACTTGTTTCTCGCCCCAACATGGAGCACTATCAGGAAGATTTGGGACTCCGGGCCAGTAAATTGATGGAGGATCTTTCTTTGTATGATGCGTATAAAGACGGGATGTACAACGCGAGGAGAGACTTGGTGATTAACCCCGATTTGGACTTTTCAGCTCCGGCTGTGGCAGAGCATAAAAGTAAGCCAATGAATGGTACCTCTGTGCTCCACCAGCAGCATCACACAGTGGAGAATTTCACGTCTGGGAATAAAGTGTACAACGCGGCTCCGGTGCGCCCCGTCAACTGCAACCGGACCGTGCCTGTGGATTTTTGTGCCCCTCAAAGAGACGCGGTTTACACCGAGGAGGGCTGTTGCACCAAATCCGAAGTGGCTCTGCCGTGCTACACGGGCGCTTCCGAGAGGCACAGGAGATACTCTCTGGAGGTGCAGGGCCACAGGTACAGCACCGGTTCCACCTTCGACGGCGTGCCCCTCAACAAAGCGGTGGCTCTGCCCGGCAACAGGTGCAACAGTGTGTGCATTACCAGCAGCCACGACGGGAGGTATAACGCCACCAGTCCCCGGTCAAGCCTCGCGTCTTCCCTGTCCTCTCAGGAGCAGAGCAAGCATGCAAGCCCGAGGTCGAGCATCAGCAGCCCGCGTACTAGTTTGGTGGTACCGGGTCAGGACAGGTACACGAGCCCCAGGTCTAGTTTAGTTCACTGTGAGGGCAACAGTGTCCTCAGTCCCAGATCCAGCTATGCAAGCACCGCCAGCGACACGAGTAAACACTCCAGCCCCCGGGCCAGCCTCAACAGCTGTGACTGCTGCAGCAAGCCCAGCAGCAACCGCACAAGCGGCATCAGCATGGGCTACGACCAGAGGCACACGAGCCCCAGGTCGAGCACTGCGAGTCAGTACTCCTTCACCACCAGCCCGAGATCCAGTTACTCCGACTCAAGGTACGGGCCCGTGGTCAACCATGATCTGGAGGGGGCGATTCTGCACGCAGCGCCGCATGCGAGTCCCCGGTCGAGCATCTGCAGCCAGGACGGGAGCGCAAGACCGGGGACCACCGCAAACTGCGTGGTCAGTCCCCGGTCCAGCATCTCCAGTCACAGCTCCAGAAGTTCCCGCAGCTCCAGGGGGTCTATGAGCACCTACCCGGATCTACAGCTGCCCTCTCCCAGGTCGTCGATGCTGGGCAGCAGTTTACACGAGGACACGCTGCTGCAGGAGTTTGGAGACTCCAACGGGATCCAAAGTCGTATCCATCTCCAGGCAGTGCCTGAGCCCCAGCAGCAGTCGGCCCAGACGGGAGGGACTTCGGAGATGACCGCGGGGTCGCCATCATCATTTAGTTATGGGATGTCCTCAAAAACGGCTTCTTCAAGCCAGAGGTTTAAGCTGCCTTACCAGGTGACCCCCAGCCGAGAGAGTGGGCCAAGCCAGGCGGAGAGACGGCTGGAGGCGCTCACCTTGGAGCTGGAAAAGGAGTTAGAGATGCACATGAAAAAGGAATACTTTGGTAGGTAATATAAAGTGCAGGTGTGTTTGCAAATGAATCTTTTCAAAACTTCAAAACCCGTCAGAACATTCAAACATCTGTTGCAGGGAACTGATTTTTTTTTTTGACCCAATAATAACACCTTTTCTTATCAATATTGTATCCTGTATAGGGTTTGGTTTAGTGACCCTGAGTACAGTTTAGTGATCCTGAGAGTTATGAGTACCAAAACGTTCAATTAACCTTTTGCCAGTGGGTGTTTGATTGATGTAAAATACCTCAGATGGTGGCAACAGCTCAGCTCCAGATCAGACAAACCAACATGTTTTCAAGCGGCATCCTCAGATACGGCACTGATGATCTGACCTCGACCCCTTACCTTACAACACACTGAAGCCCTCACAGGTGTGTGGGAGATCCCTGCAATGTCCCTCAAAGTTTTGGTCCTGTAAGTGATAATATCATGAAAAAATATCACGTGCAACTTTATCTGTATTATAACACAGATGAGTGCCTACTGAAATTGGAGTTCAGAGATGTGTTTGCTGGTGTTTTGTCTGTGCAGGAAAGGGTTTATTTATAGATTTGTCGTCTCTTCAAGGTCCATTTGTAACCTGCTAATGCTACATTACCACTAACAGGTCCTTCTGTGGCAGATAAGAGTGGCTTTGCAGGGCAATACTAATTTCTGTCTTGGCAGAGCTAACATTTGCACAGCGCTGCACCTCGCTGAATGGAACCTTCTGTTCTGCCAGAGCGGACACCCTTCGGTCATTCAGAGCGGTGCGGTCTGGATTGGTTGAAAATGCGGTTATCCTCCGGAGGAGGGAGTGTGTGTATATTGTGCTGAGTGATTTTTTTTTTGGTTTCTGCCTGATTTAAAAGTATTGAACGTTCTGCGGCACATTTTTGTGATTAGGAACTGTGTTGACCAAATGTGTTTGGGTTCACCAGCAGTAACACAACCACAGAAAGCCTGCTGAGGAAGTTGCTGTCTGCCATTGAATTAGCAGCCAGACAAATGGCTGCAGTCTGGGGAACAGTGGCTTGTTTTATAGCCAGTGCACTTGCTCAGAGTGAGGCTGAGACAGCTGTTGATTTGTTCCAGAGAAGCAGGTGAGGGAAGGAGGATGGAAGACAGGAGGGAGAACAGATGAGGAGGAAGGTGGAATCAGATAGAGATGGGAGAGAAAAAAAAGGAAAAGGAGGGAGAGGGAAGAATGCAGTGAGACGCTCCTCATGTAGAGCCCAATAGAGACAGCTCTGTTTCCGTAGCGACAGTGGAAATTGATCGCTGAGGCTTTTTTTTGAGGGGGGGGGGGGCAGCATCGCCTGGCAGTGTCCCACACTGCTCAGCTCTGCTCTGCTGGCCGGCCCTTGTGTGGCCTCTGTTTGTTGTGGTGGCGAAGAAGCTGTGAATCAACAGCTGGCCCGATACAGGCCTGCAATTGAGGCAGCAGAAGGAGGCCCACCCCACCCCTTACCCCCACCTCTCCTCTCCACCACCACCCCGCCCTGACTCCCCCGCGAAGCCCTTCATTAACCAGCCAGTGGGGAGTCGGGCAACACCAGACACTTGGCACACGATCTTGGCTGGCGGGCCAGACATAGTTGGTGGGGGTCAAGTCTGATCACCTGCCCAGAATTATAATGGCAGTAGTCATGCACATGGCTCACGCACACACACACACACACACACACACACACACTCACACACACACACGCTGACTTGTAGACAACAGCACACTGGCCTGCTCTGTGCTTTGACTCTGTATTTACTGTACATGCACAAATTGCAGCTGACATAAGATGAGATGTATAATTATTCTTAAGTCTCACTTTAAGTTTTAAGCCTTCATTATCCTCTGATGTGTCAAACGCTCTCAGATGTCTCACAACTGAAGACGTCTCTCCTCCATTACCTTGTATTTCCAAGCTTTGATGCTTATAAAGTCTATCCGCTGCCCTGTTTTCACAGTCTCTCACTGCAGATTTTCAAATAAAACCCTCCGTTCTTGGAGGATCATGATTATTTTGTTCTGGATGAACCTGCTCCGTGTGCAGTAACTGAATCACTCCTATAAGACGTGCAGAGTTTTGTTTTTTTTTAACTATTTGGCAGCATTCGGTTCCACAAACTAGAAACCTGTAACTCGTCCCTCGATGCATTTTACCTTTTCATGATATTGTGCTGTAAGAAGTCAAAGTCACACGCCGAGCGGTCGTTAAAGTTTCATGAATCAGGCGGTGCAAACCTTGTTAGAACTCGCTGCACGTTCTGTGTTGTTTTCAGTGACGGTAGGAGAAGAGGTCAAGTAAGTGTGTTTCGAAAACATTTGCTCAACTGATTAAGTATTATTAATAGATGATAATCACATGCTGCATCACCCTTACATCTGAAAATCTGTTTTCTGATGTAAATTCTTCTTAAAGAAATGATGTAAACTGTACTCATCCCCTGTTTTTATTTCATCATCAGTCTCACAGGAAATAATAACAAGCCGACACTGAGCCAGCGCTATTGAAAAAAACAAACTTTTATGGCTTGATCTCAACGGTGTTTGCTTCAAAGGTGCGGTAATGTCTGTGCATCAAGCGCTGCCGTTTTATTTTTAACCTCAGTGAATGCACAACATCCTGTCCTTGCCACATGGACATGTTTTGACATGGGCACCTGAGGGATTCGGCATCCTGCTTTTTTTAAAAAAGAAAATGAACAACAGGAGTGCTTCAGAGATTTTCCCGGCTGTCTTGTAAAATGATAATCACCCCTTCACTATAAGACACTTTTAGAGATTCGTAGCGTTTGTGTTGAAATCAGGACGAATCACATCTTGACAGTCTGGCCAACACTTGATGCATAGTTTCCTTAGACACTGCAGTATAGCTGCAACCAGAGGGAATAAAGTAATAATGGTAAATTGACGTAGCTTTATAAATAAATCATCCTTTTTTTAGTTTAGCCGTTGGGTAGTGAGTCAGAGAGAAGAGCCATGTCAGTAATTGCATCACCATAGATTCAGTCTGTGGGAAAGAGGTAAAGGGTTTTTTAAAGACATAGCTTTCTGAATGTATCTCTCTGCCGTCAAAAATGTTTTTGGGGTTGTTGTGAAAATATGAACTTCACCGTCACAAGTTTTTGTCATGGCGTTAGTCCACTAAGCTTGTTCGCTCATGTGAAAACATGTTGAAATTTTGGAAGTAACCTTTGTGTCAAGGCCGCGTTGTGATCTTGCGTGCAAGTGTGACAGGCTGCAGGTGACAAAGAACATAGTCGTGACTTATATTTGCATCACACAATGTAACCTGAGTTAGGATTAGTCACAAAAATTGCCGGCATTTAATTATGATGGAAGGTGCACGACTTGAGTCAACTGCGGTCACATGCAGTTATGAGTAACATTCATAATCTGTTTAATATTACTGCATCAAAAGCCACTTGTCCATATCTTCCATTGTTGTCATTGCCAGAAAAGGAAGTACGCTGTCCTCATGCAGTAACAGAAAAGGAACAAACAGCTCGTAGGAACACGGAGGAAGGGGCCTGTATCATGGCTTAACTCTGCATGTTCACACAAGAGAGATAGTGTTCATAATTACTAGTAATAGGTTGTAAATAAGTAATAATCAAATTATAAATGTCTGTATTTTCAGTGCTTATATACAGTGTTTTTATACAGTACAGAACATTTAAAAGTTAAACTGTTCATGCTGCAGAAGTCGAGTGGAAAACTCAAATAAAAAGACTTAAAGAAAGGAAGGCTTAATTAATATTTGGTTAATGCTATCCGGGAGCAAACGTTCAGTGTGTGGACGATTTCCTCATAAAAAAAGCTTCAAGAGGGCATTTTTATTTACAGTCCATAAAAAGCTTTTCTATTTACAAAGTGGCTTTATGATTCCCTGGAGCTGCAGTGATGAATAAGAATCACACAGGTTACCTATGCTGAAGCATACGCTGCCAGGAGTCACATCAGGGATGAAAGAATTTCAAAGAAATGATATGCAGTGGTAAAATTTTATTCATTATTGACTACTATAGTCAGCTGGGGTCCTGCTTTAATGCTTCTACTTCATGCATCTCTGGCCCCGGGCTGTGGATACGGTTGGTGGGTTTTTACGTTTACTTTTACTCCCAGATTTCGTTGGTTTTAATTGAGTGAGATTTTTTTTAATAGTCTCAAAAGTCCAGTTTGTAAGATTTATGGGGCTCTATTCACAAAATATGGCAGAAATATAACATGCATAAGTATGTTTTCATTACAGTATAATCACTCGATTTGCTGTTACCTCTCAATGAACCTTTTATCTACAGAAGCAAGTCCTCTTTCATGGAGTTCACCAGGTTAAACCGCCATGTTTCTACAGTAGCCCTCAACGGACAAACTAAACACTGGCTCTAGATGGGGTGTTTTGTGTCTCCCGAGGCCTTTTCAGTCCACAACTTTGCTGCTAGATGCCACTAAATCCCACATACGTGTTCTTGAGGGAATGTGTGGAGGTAAAAGCATTGTGTTTTTCCCTGATTTAATTTGCCATAATAGGTTTTTATTTTGGAGAGATTGTTTTAAGATCATTTGAAGTTTGCTCATTTATTCTTATCGCCTGTTTTGCTCTGCTCTTTGTTGAGTGCTTGAATAAAGTCAGGAGTTCAGGTCACACCAGGAAACGCCAATATTTGACTTTGATTGAGATGAATTAATTTGTGCAAACACCCCGGGTTTAAAGGGAAGACATGTAACCTTTGGGTGGCTTTCTTGTACTCTTATCCTTGATCTGTTTCTTACAGTGTCACAGGCCGCACTGGAGCAGGTATGAAAGGGACATTATTGCTTCAGATAACCAAGGAATTCCACAGTCGCGTCACAGAAAAGGCGTCTTTGCTTTGAATCCAGCCCATCCTGAAATATTTATTTGGGAGAAGTAATAATTTATCTGTGTGTGTGTGTGTGTGGGGGGGGGGTGATCTTGTGAGATCTTGTGTCCTGTAGGCACTGTGACCCTGGACTCACCCCACCCAGGCTTTGACCCTGCACTCCCTGAGGAATGTGACCTCAGTGGAGGTCGTCTTGTGCGTGAGAGTTTGGAGATCGTTAGGCTGCTGCTGCTGCTGCTGCTATATTCAAATAGTTTTAAGCCACTACCCCCCCTATCATTTCTTAACTAAAGGTCATAATACTCTTTCTGGCTAGTTTATTCAGGTTTATGTAGTTGTACCTGTGGATAGCTGGGCATTTTCCTCCCTGAGTTTGTCAGTACATCACTCATCCTCTGTACAGTGCTTTGGGGCTGGGATTCACCCTGATTGTAAAAGTGGCGCACTGTCTTTTGATCATTAAAGTGAATAATTCATTAAAAATATCCCTTTCTTGATAACTTCTTTAACGATGCCCTTTAGGGAAACCTGGTGAACCCCATTAACTTCTGACCTGTGTGGTCTACTGTACAGATGAACATTGTAACACTCAGCTGGGTGGTTGTAACTAGCATTAAGGTTTCCATAGTGTCTCAAAAGATTATTATTATTTTTATTAAGACTCTGAAAAATCTATTTTCTCAATTCAGATGGATTTGGGGTTGTTTGCTTATCTTAGATTTTATCAGCAATGTCAGTCAGTTTTAATCAAACCACCCACACAATCCTGATGAAGCAGATGAGCTGAGAGTTTGAGTTATAAGTTTAAAATAAATAATAACTATCCTTTTTATCCAAGCCTTAACTTTGATTACCCTTTGTGACTATTCAAAATGGTGGCAGGCTGTGCTGAGTTTGGACTCATGACCTCAGTATTTCTAAAATCCTGAAGAAGAGTTTGGGAAAGCAGCTCCTTCCTCATGTTTTATACCATCGTTGAACAAAAATGGACTCCTATCAACGATTAAAATATTCTTAAAAGTCAGTTCAGGGGTGCAAAAGTTTCTTACTCCGGTATGACTGTGTAGCAACTTGTCACTAACTCTGCATGCCGTGCATCAGCTTTATCCGGGTAACAAGGAAGAGCACAAAGTTGTTGGCGGTGCACACCTTGTTTCTGGCTTGCCTTTGCTCACAATCCCCTCAAATCCACTGCATTTCCTGTCTGCGTATTTTAATATTAATCATCAGCTTTCCTCAAGTAGTGTTCCTTCAAGCAGTGTGATGTAATGCATGGAAATGACTCAAGTTTGGGTTAGACTTATGCAGATACAATGGAAATCGTTTAAAGAAATATTCCTCTCATATCACAAACTGAAACTTGCAGTGCTTTTTATTAAAAAGCACAGCCGTGCACCTGTGATAGCTGTTTAATATTTTGTGTTTGACACAGTTTGGTTTCAGAGCTTGACATGCTTTGATATCTCTGAAGCTGCAGAGGGAACAAATCTACCTCTGGAAATATAATATTGATCCAGGTTAATCATTTTAATTTTTTATTTACTTTTTTTTTGCACACATGGTTTGGCAGAGTTGCTTTTGTTTTTTTGGGATCAGCTTTCTAGCAAAGCTCCATCAAAGCTGGCAGCATATCAAGCAATGGTGCATCCTAGTAGCAGACCTCCAGTGAATAGTACAACATCCACTCATTCTCAAACTTGTTGGCATAACATTAGTCATCATGCAGATGTAGATCAGTGCTCACACAGTGCTTTCCTTCAGGCCTAAATAATGATGGTTAACAAGTTAAAACCTAGTGAAGATGAAATTATTGAAATGATTCCCAGGAGATTTTCTTTCCACGCTGGATGTAGGATGCTCTTATTGTACCAGGACTGTCTCAGGATACATAACATCAACTAACTGACCACGTGTCTCCAACAGGTATCTGTGTCAAATGTGGGAAGGGTGTGTACGGAGCCAGCCAAGCCTGCCAGGCTATGGGAAACCTGTATCACACAAACTGCTTCACCTGCTGCTCCTGTGGTAAGTAAAACTCAGTTTAGTGAAATGATATTAAAAAAAAAACTGGTTCATCGTCTGCTCTGCAAAGGTGGACAGTCACCCACATCAATTCATCTGGTGTGTCAGCACAGCTATTCCCGTAGTGACCGATGCGATGCCAGCCTATTTCCAAACAACACAAAAACAGATTGTCAGTGCTTAAATATAGATTCTGGTTGCAGCATCTTTGCGTGTCGAAACCTTTTGTTGATTTTTTTTTTTTCAGGTTTTGAATTTAAACATGGAAGAAGTGATGACTGTACTCTGTATTTGACTGTTTTGACTTTTTGTTGTGTTGCTGCGGGTAGCAGGTTTGAAATGTCTGTTACTGAATTTTACAGTTTGCTCTGCAGACTGCTTTCTATATTCGGAGGCCAGGCTGGTAGACGAAAGATACCATATGAAATGACCTGCTCATATTCCAGTATTACATTTGAAGTCTGCACTGTCTGAAATCTGCAAAAGCACTGGCTTTGATCATCCATTTTTTTAGCCTGGCAATCAAACCAAACCGTCCTCTCTCTTCTCGTCATTCATTCCAGTTGGATCATGTTCATGCTACCCGGTCTCTGTTCTTGTTGTTGATATTTTGGCATTACCAATCAGAAGCAAATTGTGCAAATCATTCATTCATTATTAGTCTGCACCGTGGCTTTTCAAGGTCTCTTGGTCCTCCATATCAAGCAAAATCGAGACAATGGTGCCCCCAGACCACCGTCCTCATAGCACCCCTTCCACCCCCATCCATTAATATTCTTTGACTTGCTTCTATTTGGTAGATAATCATCCTCTAAGCTTGGAACTACATTTCCCATTATGTTTTGGGGGATGTAAACAGCACAGTGTTGCGACTGTATTGATTAAGTGAGTCACGCTGTGGAGTTGAGCCTTTTTTTTTTGCTTACAACATGACGGTTCTCAGGAGTGTTGTTTTTATTTTATTCTAAGCAGATAAATGGATATTTATTCATAACGGACACATGAGATAGGTGAAGTGTTGCTCACACTGAATCTAAAAATAGGCGTATCACGTCTGTGTGTTCAGATACGACTTGAGTCGTGAGTACAAATTGTGACGCAAATATGCGGCAACCGGGCGATAGCGGGTTTTAAAGCGCCTTAATTGTGTCCACGAGCTGTGTGTCAACAGCTGCTGCAGCTGCAGCGTCTGATAAGCGAGGCAGAATCGTCGGGACAAACTACAATAACCAATCTCACACATTATCTTTGCCTCACATCTCTGCCTCCATGCAACCCCCTGCAACACTCCCTGGCAGTGTGAAAGCCTCTAGCCAGACAGGGACGCTACCATAGCAGCTACTAAGAGCAGGTTTTCACACAGAGTGAGGAAATATGTTGATTTAAGAGTTCTCTGTATCTGTAAGCTGACTCACAGCAACCCGTACAGCTGTGCCGAGCTCATCCTCACTTATCTGCCCTTTCTTGTAGTCTTTTGTCTGCTTCTGGACCAGGAAAATTATGCTCCTATTCTTGCTCTCTCCTATAAAGCTCTGTTTGGACAATTGTTTGTCCAGCCAGGAAAAACACTCGTCAATGAGCACAGCAGCATCGCACACATTTGAATTGCTGAAAACATCTGAGAAGTGGGCGGTGATTGGAGTACAGGAGGCTTGTTAGTTTTTTTAGTTTGCCACTGGTTGGATTGGAAATCCGCAAGTCTGATGCCTCAAACGTGTTCATGCCTTAGTGCCACGACCGAGCAGCAAAGCAAAGCAAAGCTTGTGGGGAAATGTGTGCTAATGCTTCAGCTTTAGTTTGTGTCCAGCCTCCCACCTTCTCTGTCTGCAGATTTCTGTGTTCTTTCACCCCACCTTGCTCCAAGCTTCGGCTGCTGCTGTCGCTGCTGAGAAATCATCATTAGTATCACCGGCTTGCTGTCAGGGGTGGTGTTATGGTCGAAGATCAAAACATCTACTGTTTAAAAAAAGATCCTGCGGCCTGTCCAGTAGAATAACAGGGCAGCTCAGTGCTCTCTGCAGCGGGAACACGCTAATAATGCCATTAAAAAAAATGGCATTATTTTGGTGTTTTAAGACTGTAATTAAATCTGTTCTTGAGCTCACCCTATAGATAATGTGTGTGTGTGAGAGTGTGAGAGAGAGAGAGTGTGTGTGTGTGTGTGTTTTGGAGGTCCCTGTCACCCGACTCCAGCCCTCCTCTCCCGTTTCCCGGGGAAACAAGAGGAAGATGTCGGGAGAGAGCTTTTTAGGCAGGTTGCTTCCATTCATATGTGTACTATACATGGATACTGATCCTCCACCCCACCCCCTCCGGCTCTGGAAGAACTGCCTATAATTTACATGTAACCAAAGCCACATACTTTCCGATTTATTGTGTGTCTGAAGAAAGAGGGGCCAGATGCTGAGTGTCCAGTTGCTGAAGTTGTGGGGTTTTTTTTGCTGTGGAAAAAGTAGCCTCTGACCTGTTTAAGGTGTAAGTGCTGTTTTAGGGTTTATCTAGGAGTCATTAGCAAGCTACTCACAGCAAAGATGCAGAACTTATTTGTAAGACGACCGGATTTTTTTCCTCCGAAGACTAAAAATACTCTCAAAGAACGACCGGATTACTTCTGTGGAGATGGGTAACTTCATCATAAAATAGCTATGTGGGACTTTATTGCTGTTAGACAAGAACCACAGACAGCTCCTGAGAGAATCATTGTCGCGTTTATTGGACAAATCATGTCCAGGATTAGTTAACAAGGTGTTTTCGGTGCTCAGCGCGGATCCTTGTTGATGGCTTCACAGGCCATCTCGCCTCTCAAGATGGTTTATTGGTAACATAAACTCTGTGATGTATCATTTGACCTCATGTGAATGGGAATGTTTTCTTTTAAGCAGTGTTTTGAAGGCCTCTGAGAAGTTTAGTTTCAAAGTGCCTGCACTTGTCATAACACAATCCGGTGATTTATCAGGAGCTACGTTCCTATGTTCCTGTTTGTGTTTTTTTTTTTTTTTTTTTTCTCTTCTCCTCTTTTTTTCTTCTTGAGTAGGGTCCTCCTGGAGTCTGGAGCTCCAGAGTGAGGGCCGAGTTTGCTGAGACATTGCTCGCCGGTAGCCTTGGGCTTTGTTTAACCATGCATAATTGAGCCCTCCTCTTGGCTTACTCCCATGGTTGCACCCTTTTTTCATGAAATGGCCAAGAATGCAAACTACCCCCCTCCACTTCAGCCGGCCTTCCCTGGAGGACCTCAATCAGACAGTCACAAAGTGTACCAGACCTGCTTATCAGAGGGGGCAGGCCTGGCATGGGTTCACATTAAACGGCACATGCACAGAGAAGTGCGTGTGCAGACACACAAGTGGACGTGGTTTCAGGGGCTCAAGGGTCAGTTCAGTTTGGATTTCTTTTGTACACCACCTACATTCACCTAAAAGTGAAATAAGGACATCTGCTCAGGCACATTTTATACATCATGTGAGAGGTTAGTGCTTCTTCCTCTCTCGGCTACCGTTAAAGCACAATTAAACAAGGTTTCTGTGTCCTTCTGCAGTTTAGTTTCCCCCAGTTTGCACTTGAACTGGAATGATTTTATATGAGTCAGGGTGTTGTTGAAAAACGGCACGCCTTCTCTGGATAAAAAAATATAAAAATAAATAAACACGCTGCTTCAGGCTGGATGAGCAGAATGTCAACCGCAAGGCTGATGACTCATTTCTGTGTTACAGTAATCCAAAGGGCCTCTGAAAGCACTGGCAGGAGAAGAGAGCTCAGGGGCTTGGATTTCTTAAATCTTTCAACGCCACCAGTTGCATCTGCCAGGCAGAGGAAATCAGAGCGCTGCAAAAAAAATAAGGAACGCTCAGTTCTTTTTGTCTTTTGTTCCCGGAGTCATAAACTGTGTTTACATGCACACTATTTATAGCAGCGTCATTAGAAATAATTGGATTGTGATAAGACTGAGGCAATTCTCCGACTGTGGAAGCTGTTCTATAAACAAGACATATAGTTATTAAAGCCAGTAGCATGTTAGATACTAATGAGTATCATGAACGTGTTGGTCAGTGAGCCGAATGCTGACAAGCCTGAAGCAGTATTGTGTGTTTGACACCCTTGATTTAACCTTTCTTTTTGTTTGGACTTTACAGTTACAGTTCAGTCGCTCCTCTTCTTTTAATGAATAACCAGCTGCTGTGAAACATGTTGTCAGAATATTGTCCTCGATCTGTGTTATTACTCCATTAATTAATCTTTATTTGTCGGCACGAAAAGTTGACCACATGCAAACGTTTGCAGCAACTCAATGCTATCATTGCTCATCATATTAGTTTCTTCTCTGGAACGTATCGTTTTGCACCATCTGCTGCATTACCTAGCTTCAGTCCGCTGACGTTTTTTGAACATGACGTAGACAGATTTATTGGTGCTTGGAAGGTTGTCAGTAGTAGCAACATATAAAAGTGCATTAGCAGAGATTTCACAGCTTATCTCCAGAAAGCACTACTCACAGACTAGAGAACTAGCTACAGAGAGAAAGACTCCACCAGCCATTAAAAAGAAATCCAACCGTTTTAATAATATTTTAGTTTCCCCCAATCAGTGTCTGAAATCCTTCTGAAACTTAGCAGAGCCCACACCCTTCTCTGACTCTCTGGGGAGCAAATTGGAGGTAAATCAGTGTAAATATCTTGTGATCAGAGCATGACACAGGGCTGCTGAAGTATGTCTGTTTTGGTTTCAATATTGCCTCTGCTGGCTAAAGAGAAGAACATGGGGATGTGTTACTGATTCGAGAGGAGAACTGCATCATTCGTGGTGGATGATTCTTATTGCCGCTGGTGTTGTACCTTTCTCGGCTGGGTTTTCACCAGCAATGCTCAAAAATCTTGTTCATAGCACAGTCATGGTGTGGTATAAAAACTTTGAAGCTCTTAGAAAGGAAGAAAATCGACACATTTATCTGTCCTTCTAGCCTGGCCAGAGCTCTGGTTTCTCTGCCAGAGACATTGAGTGATGCCTCCCACCAGCGAGAGCAAGAGCAAGAGCAGTACCCCTCATTAAACTGGTTTACTGTCAGTGACAACAACACGAAGCTATGGAATAAAGAATTGGCATGGACGTTACAGTTTTAGAAAGAAATGTAAAAAACACTTTCTTTCGTCTGCAACGGAGTGGCCATGACCTGAGAGAGATGAAACCTGATGAGCTCTTTCATCGTGAATACAGTCAGGCCTGGACTCTGATTGGACCCTCACATACTGACTAATCAACCTGATTGCAAAGCCAGAATCAGAGATGCGATTGCCTGTAGGATTTCAGTTACAGTTACTGTAAATCAGGCGGTGCCAGAAATGACATGCATGTTTCATTCAACACTCATACTAAAGAGGAACAGTCGATGACACGCACCAAAAGTCATCTGACTGAGATGACAAATGTCATTCGACATGAATGTGACCTGATATCACTTATTTTAGCAGCGTTTGCCATGTGGATTTAAAAGTTTCAAAGGTAAACACTACTCAGGGTATGTGTGTGATATGAATATTGTGTTATACCTTAGCGTGGGGTCCTCCTGTCATATTGGCAGCCTTGTTCATCTCCATTTTCAGACCGCCCTTCACACCTTTGGTCCACTTACACAGGAGTTTTCACTCATTGCCTCGCTAGACTTCATCTGACGACATCTGTGTGGCTTACACTTTAATCATTCTTATTGGGGTCGTCTTTTTTTATCATGTATCGCGTGTTGTCATAAGACTGATCTATGTATCTCTATGAGACTGTGGAGCATCTTGAGATTGTCATGGCTCCAATGAGCTGCATATAAAACATACTATCTTAATGACTTTGGCCTTTTTAAAACTTTATGAAGTGATTAGATTTCCTAAGCTTAAGTGTGGCGAAAAGCAGGCAGTCACTGTTGTTATTCATGAAGTTGGGTGGCCATGTAATTCCATCATTGCTCTGCAACTTCAACCTGTGCAGAAGTCTGCTTTGCTAGAATAGTAGTATAATAGTAAAAACATCTGTGTGATGTGCAGGACCTTGTAAGATACCATCGCATTGCTTTAGCCCAACAAAACCTTCCTGCACTTGGCACACGAGAGGGATACGATGTCACAGGTCCAACATGGGTATTAAATGAATTCTGAGAAAGCAATTATCCAGTCTTGACTTTATCATTCACATACAGAGTTGACCCTGTCATTTTCACTTAACTCCAACCGTGACCTGAAGCTTAACCATTTATATGGAGCCAAAAACATTTAATTCAGAAAACGTGTTTTGGATGAAGTGATACAGGAAGCCTTTGGTCAGGGCAAGCATGCATTGAGTTGTTATGGCTAAAGCTGAAAAGCTACCTATAATTTCATTTCAGTAGTCATGGAAAAGACCCCATATCCCACATGATCCAAGGCTCTAAGCCCCCTCACAGCCTGCTCATTCATTTCATTTTGCCCTGCACACCTCGAAAACCTTTTCTCTATACAGGTTCTGCTGGCTACCAGTAAATGTCGCTGGTTTATTCATGGAGACAAGCGCGTTCCAGTTTCTAATGTGTGAACAGGCTTAACACAACTGCCCTACCAGAGGGAATTTTAGCCGAATAAAACCTTTTCCTTGGCGACACGTTGGTCCACTTTCACCAGATCAGTGCTCATTTCCATGGCAACACCATCATCCAGAATGAGTGCATTAGCGAAAATGAGCTCTGTTTCCCCAAATGACCAAAAATGATAAGCAACCACAGTTAAGGAGGTCAGAGGTCAGGGCCTTTAAGCAGCTAACACTGTCACCACAGAGCGAGCAACTAAAATGGAGAGGAGAAAATCAGCCATCATTATGTCATTAGTAATCATTTTGTGGTTTAGTTACCATTTACATGCTCGACTCCATTTTTTGATATTGTTGTTGTGGGAAATTGTGCTTTCTTACAGCTTGTTTAGGCTCAGTAAGTCCGTTTTTGTCCACATATGACTTGACATAAAAAAATCCAAACAAAAGAATTACATTTTCAGTGTTTTTCAACCTGTTATAATTCAGAATATAGCTCTGTTTTGTGAGTGATAGGAGGCTCCGATTTTGTGTTCATTAAGTTTGGATCTCACATTGCACTGTTAAGTCTGCAATACATCCACTTCCATTTAGTGTTAAAGAGGCCTTAAATTTGTGTTGTAGATGAATAGTAACTTGTAAGCGGAGCCGCTGGTTCTATCACTTGCAGCGCTGTGACGAGGTTCAGGCTCTCTGTCTGATGACAAAAGGCCAGAGGAGAGAGAGGCAGGCATGAAGCCCCCCCCCCCCTTCTTCGGTGAGGGAAGCGGGCAGAGAGCGGGTGTTGGAGAGGTGTGGGGGGTTGAATGGGACCAGCTAGTGACCTCAGGCAGAAAGAATGTCCCCGTTTGCTCAGTCGGCCCGCTCCCCTTGCAGCGCTCCACACAGTCATCAGCGCTGGGGCCTTTGTGTTCACCTTCCAGACCCCAAACTCCAGAGCAGAGGCCACAGACGAGCACACAGCAACACCTCGCAGCTCCTGCCGCCGCACCGTTCACTATAATCTCACCTGCAAGTTCAGCCTGTCTGTTTTGGAGACGGTGTCTCTTAAGAGTCGCTTCACATGGAGCTCTTCCTCAATCCTGCTTTTTTTTCTCCCCTCTTTGCACCACGCTACCAAAATGCTAATTGCTCTTCAGTCTCAAAGTCTTAAAAGTCTCACCTATTGTGTGGACAGCATTCCTCGGCTGCTCCAGCCATTTATGTGGGTGTTAATGTATTGCCATCTCCAAGCATTGTGACACCGTGTTTGTGTGCGAAATACAGCGATTGCATAAATTTTGGTGTTAAAAAGAGAAGGGGGGGGGGGGGTCTGGATTTCCCATACTGGGACACCCATAAAATCAATGGTGGCAAGGGACGACAATTAAATCTGACTAATCCAGCAGATTTATGAGATCCGTGTGCTTCTTCTGCCAGGCTCGGGTGAAGTCATCGCGCTGCCAGAGAAACACTGCTGCTGTTAAATGAATTTGAATGGGCGAGCTGTAAGGGGTGCATGGCAGGGGGCTGCAGAAGCCAGCTCGTAGCAGAATTTCTTTATAGATTGGATTCAGACTTGGATTCTGATGAATGAAGACTCACCCAGAGGAATTCAGCCTTCACACTCGGAGCTGAAAGCTCTGTATGCTGAACCCGGGCCTGCTGTGGTGTGGACATGTTCCTGTGGATGTACTTGCAAGGCGTAGGACTGCAACTATCCATTGTTTCCATGATATTTAATCTTTCAAAATGTCAAAATTAATGACAACAGACCAGCAAAGTGATGTCTAAAAGTTGTGATGAGTAACGCCAATATTAGCAGCAAAGGTTTAGTCTTGTATCTTGATGAATGACCAAAGAGTTTAATGGATTATCGTTATACATTTCAATATGCTAGTAAAATAATTGTTTTAACACTAGCATTCATGCCTGTGCCATAGTTGGGGACATCCTCCCTCCAGTCTGCTATTGTTGCTCTGTCTGTGAACGGTGCACAGTGGCAGGGAAGAGCAGGGCTTTGGAAAACAGCCTGCTGTATTGATTGTGTATGGGTTGTGAATGGAATCCTGTTGGGATCAGTGGTCGAAGTAATTAAACAGGAAGGATGTCGGCTGCGATCAGCCAGCCATCTGCTCCACGCTGACCTGCTGTTGTGGTTGTAAAGTAGAGAGATTAGAGGCATACAGCGTGATGCATTTTGACTCGGAGGGTCAGAAGTTGGGGCAGAAAGTGCTGTGTTTGTTGTAATATTTTCACTGTTTGTTTTTGAAAGCAGAAGAAAATCCAATTTTAACAGATACACATGCTTTTATAGCAATAACCAGCTGACCAGAAGTCATAACACATTTAACAGCATGAGAAGTAGATATCTCTGACAGGCCATCAAGCTTTTCTTTAAAGACTATTACATTTCTGCTTTATTAAACAGATTATTGATATTAAGACGAATTAACATGTATCAAAAATCAGAGTCATTCTAGATTAGAGTCCGTTAGCAGGCTCATTAGGTTGTTACCTTAGCACAGATGCTAACTGGACAATTAGTTTGCTGAGTTTATTTAAAAGTTGTAAAGAAAAGAAGATTTTGTACCGTTGGCTCCCGTCTCGTAACTGTCAATTTTGCCATCGCTCTCTTGTGCAACAGTTTTATTTTGACAGAAGAGGATGCAACGTAGCTAACTGAGCTATGATACTTCCCTCTATTTTGACCTCTTCAGCTCTCCGACCCATTAAAGTGTTGGATGATAAGGCCTAGCTTGCATACAACCTCCCAGGTCATCCCAAAGGTGTTAGGTAGAGTCAGGCTCTGCTCAGGTTCCTCCACTCCAAACAGTGAAAATCATTTCTTTATGGACCTGGCCTGCTCTCACGATGCCTTTATGTTCTCTCAGAAATATTGTAATGATTACATTTTTGTTATTACTTTTAGCTGTATGTGATGCTGTTCTTAAGAGCGCGTGAATGAAATGTGACAAAATGATTTCAGATCATCGAGGAAGGAGCTTGCAAATGGTTCCTGACATAAGTGACATAAATGTTGGCCTGTGGAGGGGGTGTCCATATACTTTTGGTAGATTTATTTTGTTGTCTTTCTTTTTCAGGGCGGAGGCTGCGAGGGAAAGCGTTCTACAACGTCAATGGGAAGGTCTACTGTGAGGAGGATTTCTTGGTAAGTCACCTGTGTTTTCATAATTATTGATTTTGCTGGCCGCATCGTATCATCGCCTCATGGCGGGGTGACAGAGGAGCGGGTGGAGCAGAGAATGAGGGATTAGGATCTCAGGCTACATTTTTCAAGCCTCCAGAGGAAACAGACATCGCGGCTACAATTAGGAGTTTAGCACCACCCCTCCAATTCACACTAATTTCCCCCATATTTCCCCAAGGAGCTCAATTACCCCCCGAGCTGCTCCCTGGCACTTACTGTTAAGAGTGGGAGGAGGACAGCTGCAGCTCTCAGGCTCCTGGTCCATCTGCTTCAGGTTAACAGGGCAGAAGCTGGGCCTGCTCTCATGATGCCTTCATGTTCTGTCAGAAATGCTGTAAACTCAACAACATGAAAGACATTAATGGTCATTACTGTGGCTGTAAGTGATGCTGTTGTTAGGAACATGTGACGAAAAAGATTTCGAAACATAGAGGAAGCGGCTTGCAAATGGTTCCTGTGACATAGATGTTGAAAACAGTTTTATAATCCGAACAACCTCACAACACACGGCCTCATCCGATGTCAACACTTCCTGTTTATTGGCAGCTTCCTCTTAGAGTTGAAGCTGTTAGGAAATACTTAAATTCCTGTTTGGCACTTCACAATCACTGATGCTGGAGGTCAGGTGACGGGATGAGACTAATCTTCTTCTGCTTCCCTCGTACAGCTAAGACTTGACTAGTCTGGCTCATCAGCCCCCGGGGGTGTCTCAGGGGGGGGGTTGAGGAGATGTGGTGGCAGATGGTAGATCTTGAGTGTAAGGGCAGGGGGCAGCCTGCCCATCACCACCTCTCACCTTCACCTGGTAGCCATGTCCCTCTCCCCCCTCACCCCCCCGAGTCATCAGGTCACAACCCTGAGGGGGTTGTGGGCTGCAGATGGTCACCTTCATTATCCGCCTGCGCTCGGGGTTTGAGGGAAAAGAGTTATCAATGTGTCGCGGGGTGTTTTGTTTCACTCCACACCCAGCTGGTTCAGTGGAGATGCTCGCTGGCCAACAAACGCATGACAGTTCCCAAATGTGAATGAATGAATATGATGGAGGGCCTTGCATAAAGACAACAGAACCCTTCTCCAATGGATTACATGCATTAGATAAGGCGCCACAGGTCGCCACTGCCTGATGAACATGTCAGCTGAGAGACAAAAGGATCCTGAAAGAAACCCTTCTCATGTTAATTTAAAGAGTGCAGCAGCACCCTCTATGGATGAGTCGTGGACTGAAACGAGTTCATGCATCAGGTGTGAATCAGTGCGTGTTCTACTCATTGCATGGCCCGTTCACTGCGGAGAAGAATAAATCCCATGTCTTGTCTCGCCCACAGTACTCTGGTTTCCAGCAGACGGCTGAGAAGTGCTTCGTGTGCGGTCACCTCATCATGGAGATGGTAAGAGCTTCATCAAACAGAACATGTGAAGCGAAGAGTGAATGCATGTATAATATTCTTTTGTCCGGGACACGTAAAGCAAAGTTACAATGATATTGTGCAGATATAAAATCCCAGATTGATATGTTAAAAGTTTCTTAGTGTCTCACAATCTTTTGGAGTTTTTGTTTTTAATCCGTACTTTAAGAAACCTCCCAGATGATACTGCAAGTCTTACTGTTATCTTGTATTGTTTCGTGTGTGTGTGTGTGTGTGTGTGGGGGCGTCTAGATCCTCCAGGCGCTAGGCAAGTCCTACCATCCTGGCTGTTTCCGCTGCGTGGTGTGTAAAGAGGGACTAGATGGAGTGCCTTTCACTGTCGACGTTGAGAACAACATCTACTGTGTCAAAGACTACCACACGTAAGGAGGATACATCTCTCTGTTCTGCTCACTGAAAACACGTGATTACTGCATGACAGGGACATTTAAGGCATGTACTGTGTCTCAGTTTGCGTACTTCCATACTCACGCTCGCTATTTTGAGTACATAAGTGTGTTCACGCTGTCGGTTGTGGCAAAATACAGTGTAATGTGAGCACCCAGATCGTGCACAGTCAAAAAGTTGAGTGTTCAACGCCCCTCAGTAGTCGCCATTTTGGCCAGGTAGCAGAAGGGGAGGTACCACCAACATTGTGAAAATAGTAGCAGCAGCTGAAGCGGTTGCAGTGGATACCACAACGTACAAATGTAATACAATACATATTCTGGCAGTCAAATGTTGGCGCTAATGCTCTGCCCGGTTGCTATTCCACGAAGAAGAAAACGCTGTAAAGTGTGGTGATCATCATTTCCGGTTCGTGCACATCGGCTGTACTCGAATAGTGTATTAACAGAAGTATCCAAACTGAGACACAGCACCTGCTGTTCTGCTGAGTACTGTCCCAACGTTTATTTGACAAAACGTGTATGAAGTGCGGAAGTCAACTGATTTAATATTTCTGTTCCATGACAGGGTTTTTGCTCCCAAGTGTGCCTCCTGCAACCAGCCCATCCTCCCAGCGCAGGTAAGGAGCATATCTATATGCATACTACTTCTAACATAGCTTACATGTCTGTTAAAGTTTGTAATGTCCAAGAAATATGCTCTACTGAAAATCAGCAAACAACCCAGCAAGCAACACTGCCATCTATAAAGACATACACTGGGCTAAAAACGTTCATCCTACTTGAACAAACAAAACATTTTTACAGACTAGATTATAAAGATTCAAAGGTACATCAGATGAGATATTTATTTCTAAATTTAATATATAGCAATTTCTATAATTTAAACATTTATTAGTCAAATCTGCCATAAAACCATTCTGTACACAAAGAGTGGAGCAGTTTGTGTGTGTTGCTTCGGGACACGTGGCAGCTGCAGGGATCAAACCTGAGACCTGCTGCTTATCGGACCATCACGTTAATGATGTAATGAGAAGGTCTTACTGTGTGTGTCTGTTTGTCCCACCAGGGCTCTGAGGAAACCATCCGGGTTGTTTCTATGGACAAGGACTACCATGTGGAGTGTTACCACTGTGAGGTGAGGCCAGCACTCTGTCCTCTCCCACACACACACACACACACACACACACACACACACACACGAGGTATGAGTAAGAGCAGTCTACCATGCATGTGATTTAGAGTCAATTTAGCATCCCTGTGTATGATTCAACTTTTCAGGCTGTTGTGAGGCAAACACACACAATTCACACTCTCGAGCCACACACACTCGATCGTGCACAGGCACGTTCACGGGCACATCCACTCAGGCCCACAGACACACTGAATCGTGGGACGAGACTAGACTGTTTTGTAGTGGCGAGTGTGAATCACCGCTGCAGTCTGTTGTGGAATGAATGAGACACACACACACACACACACACCGCAGACGGATACCAACCCAAGGTTACAGCTCAACACTGTGACTCATTGACAAAGCACATTCTTGTGTCGAGCTCTGAACTCAGCGGGGGACTTGTTGCTTAAACCAGACTTGTGAAATCTCAGTCTTCCTGCCACTCGACTCCATGAGATGGTTTGAAGTTCAAGTTTTAACATTAACATTTCATGCCACCCTGCAGAGAGACCAGATCATTTATACTGTCCGCATGAGCAGGATAAGATGGACTGATTTCTCTGAATGGCTGACATTCCACTTCATAGAGGTGGACCAGATCATTATGTAAGCAACGGGGGGCGGGTAAAGTCCAGAGCTGAATCATTCTGAACCACACAAGGTGCCTTTTTTTTAACAAGATGCAAAAATACTGAGCAGAAGATGAGTGTGAATTCATGATAGGAGCAGAGAAGTTAAGGGACAGTTCAGTTTATGTTTCCCCTCCAGCATGTTCAGGTTCTGCTCCGCGGGGCTCTCCTCTCCGTCGCATGTGCGCAGACTTTTCCTCCTCGTCGACACAAAAAGAACACTGTACACAAGAAATGCTCCAGACAAGTCAGGCACCCGTCTGCGAGAGACGCTAAAACCGGCTCCTTTCATGCTCAGAATTCCTTCTGGACATCTGAACTCGATAAGGATGAACCTGCGCGCCGTCTGTGAAGGGAGAATATTTCAGTCTCTTCTATTTGAGCTTCGACTTCAGGCTCAGCACCCTCTTCACCACGAGGGTCCAGTAAATCATCCACATGACTGAAAGCCACTGCGTTAATGCATCCGTCCATCCTGCACCTCAGTGAACTCTCACTCTCTAACAAGACCCAACAACTTGCTCACTAATTACAGTTTGTTTGTTTTTTTGTTAAAATATCCCTCTATGTGACTGTTAGAGTTAAATGTTTGAGGAAATGGGCTTATTTGCTTCCTGGCTGAGTTCAATAAGAAGGTCACTCTCATATCTGTCTACAAATTCCTTGTATGTGAAAACCTACTTGGCAATAAACCTGTTTCTGACTGATTAAATAGAAGGCTAGCCAGTTTAGACTGGAAACAGGGGGAAACAGCTAGTCTGACTCTGTACAAAGTAACTAAATCTGCCTACCAGCTCTCCCAAAACTCTCCAATTAACACGTTTTACACACACACACACATCTTTGTTTAGTTATTGATTGTTTTCATGCTCATGTTCATCTAACTCTTTCAGGACTGTGGTCTCCAGCTAAATGACGAAGAGGGCCACCGCTGTTATCCACTGGAAGGCCACCTGCTCTGCCACGGCTGCCACATCCACCGGCTTCAGTCACAGGTGCCTGCCCACCTGCCCCCCAGCTACCCCCTCCATGTCACAGAGCTGTGAGTGGGAGTGGGGTGGGCAACAACTAAGCCCTGCATCCCAGATGATCCGAGACACCAGCAGCAGGGAGAAAAAAAAAAAAAAGGCCTGTACTGCCTCCAGCAGTTCCAGGAAAGCCTCTGAACTACTGCCTCTGTCCTCAACTGGACGGCTGGGCCGTGGACTAACACACAGTGCAGCTCCCACCACAAGCCCTGCTGTCACATGATGGGGCTGGGAAAAAGGGTCCCCCTCCTTCTCCATCTGTGGTCCTTTCCTCCTCCCTTCCCCTGGGGTGCTGAAACCCTGAAAGCCAACACGCCGGCTCACCCAGAGGCCCCTGGTGACGTCACACCTCCTGACCCCAGCACGTTCATCAAAGAGAGGGTTTTTGGATTGGAGGAACGCAAACTTATCTCTCTCTCTCTCTCCTTGCTTCTCTCTCTCCCTCTCCATGTTTTTCATTCCTGTGCTCTGACTGAAGTGGTTTACCGCAGTGGATCCACCGGTGCTGTCACGTCTAGAGAGTGCTGCTGATGTCGACGTCGGGAAGGCCAGAGAACAAGCCACTACATTCCAGTGCTGGCTGGACCGGACAAACCCCAGGGTGGGCATGCTGTGCCTTCAGAACGGGCTCTCTCTGTGCAGCTTCTAACACTGAATTGGAGTCCTGCTAAAGGCTATGCAAAGGACACCCTAGCATTATGACACAGGGCTGTGAGAAAAACTATTGACTCATCGCTCCTCACTCAGCACCACCCCGAAATAACAGACACACCGTAGCACCACAAGCCCAGAGGACCGACTGACATTCCACTTAGAAGTCTTAGACGAGACCTCGAGAGATTCACAAGCAGTGTCTTAATTAATGATTATATTATGACAGAAAAAGAAAATTTTAGATGCACATAGATTGTCTTTTATATATGAATATATATTTTGCAGATGTTTTCCACATAAGATCATAGATGTAGATTCTCGTTTGTTTTTTTGTTTTTTTGTTTTTTTGCTGCACTCGCGATAGATTCAGAGGTGAAACGCTGTCTGTCATGCAGTCTGAAGCTTCTGAAGATTTTGGGTCTGTTGTATCATTTCTCCTCCAGGACACAGAGCCTCTTCATGTCTGTCAGTGGGTCACAGATCCACAGGCTTTGTAGGAACAGACCTGGCTCAAATAGCATTTGCCCTCAGTTGTTTTCTTCCACTTTGAGTACCAAATGTTTAGTGCCTAAATCAAGTTTTTGGCAACCAGTTGGTTTCTTTTTAGGTCGCATATAGACCGACATTTTTGCATACCTTTTAAATTTTACTGCCTTTGGTTAAATCTCAAGCAGTGTATTTATTCTAAATATTAGTTACTAAGAAGAATGAACTGAAAAGTCATCGCACAAAATGCACACAAGCATTCACGTACCTTAACTTTTTAAAATTTTTCTTCTTTCTGTCTGTGCCACTATTTTTTTTGTCACACAGAGCTCAGAATAAGATTTAATCTTAGTCTATTTCAGCTGTGGATGAAACATATGTCATCTGCTGACTTTAATGATTTTATAAACGTGCAGAAGTCAAAGTCATTTTCTGTCACCGACACTGTCTGAACGTGGCATCCAGCCCGTCTGGTACGCGAAAGAGGAAGAGTCAAACAATTGCAAATACCTTTTGTCCCAGGTCTGCTCACGACAACATTTCCTGGTATGTTTCCCCAGACACTGTTTTTTTGTCATATGAGCACTGAGTTCACAGTGCGTTACATGCCTTAAGACAGAACAGGTATGTGTGTGTGTGTGTGTGTGCGTGTGTGCGTGTCTGTGTCGCAGTCTGCTGTGTTTTGGGAGGACGTTCCTGAAAATTCGGAGCTGCTGGTCCCACCCGCATTTTTAGGGGAGTCCCCCCGCGCCCCCCCACATTTCCCTTGCTGGTTGCGTGTTGCAGTGAGCGTTGTGTGTATGTGTACATATGCAAATCAGAAACTCGATGATACTGAGCTACGGTGGTGCTGAAAAATATCTCACCCCCTCCCCACTTGGTTATGTCATCATGGCGTCTTTTTTTTTTTTTTTTTTTTTTTGGATTGGCACTTCCCCTGTAAGATATTTTAGGGAATTTCTGTTTTTGAGGAAAACTCTGCTGACTCTTGCACCGAGCAAAAATCTGAACTGCTGCACATAAAACCCCAACTACATGTGCTTATTTCAAATATGAGCAAATTGTGTAAGTGTGTGTGTGTGTGTTTGTTTGTGTGTGTGTGCGTGTGTGTGTGTGTGTGTGTGGCAGGGCCATGGCACATGCACCTCACTGTGTTTGCAGGGCAGCGCAGCACAATGACCCCTGCTCTCTGTTATAACCCAGTGATGATTTTGATGACTGCGTTCGTTCATCACAAACCTTCCTCCAGATGTTTGCGTCTAGTTCTTGGTGTTTGTTTGGACGGGTGTTTACGCATGTTCTAGTAGCTGCTGCATCATCCTCTGACTGTAGCAAACTCCACCCATCCGATATTCAAACAAGAACAAAACAATCACCAATTATTATATGCAAACACTGACCCAGCTCTTATTCATACTGTATTACTGTACACGCAGGTCTGAATAAATACTACTGAATGTGTCAGACAGAGACTGAAGGCAGGGGTCACCGCAGGCAAGGCAGAAAGTGTTTTCTGATGTAACCTGATGTGATGAGATTTATTCGAATGTAATAATGATTAGTGTTTGTTCTCCTCCCGGTTGTATATTTGTGAAAGCAGAAAAGAAAAGGACTGCATATGTGAGACATTTCCCTTGTCATTTGATTAACCTCCAATTTGTACAGGGGTTCTGGTCAATTAATGTGTGCCATACTTGAAGAATGAGGCATTTTGTTTTTGAACTACACAATATCAACCCCCTCAAGAAAAACTTAACAAGATCAGAGTGTATCCCCTTTTTAAAGATGTCTTAATTCACATGTTTTAAAAGTACTACTTCAGTTTCTATTGCATAGCACACATCTAGTTACCCTGTACATAAAGAGGCTAGTTTTTTATTTTATTTTTCTGTCAAAAATCACTTGGAAAAAGAAGACTTCCTCTTCTCCTACTGGTAGTTCCAACAAGCACATCTCGACACCTGTCACACATCTTTTGTATCGCTAAGTGTTTTGATTACCTAGATGGTTCATAAAAAAAAAAAAGGAAACTAGATCTATTTATCTAAACATGAAAAAAGTCTAAAGTTATTTAATGTATTAAAAATCGGGACGTATCATTTAACTGTAGATGACATAATCTGCTTTTTCAATAAAGTGGTTTTGTAGCTAACTGCAAAAAAATGACTTTTTTTTTCTTTCATTGTGTCCTTGTTAATTTTTTTTGTTAGATTTTATGCTCATTTTATAGAATATATATACTGCCACTGCAATCACACCCAGTTACAAAACACTGCTGACATGAAACCAGAATCACAATCAAGTTTATTTATTATTTTATTATTTATTTGTTGTATTTATTAGTTTATTTATTAAGTAGGTTTTCACATACCATGAATTTGACTTGGTGTTATTGGTGCATAACAAACATTATTAGAAAGATAACAAAAAACAAGCATTAAAAAATATAAAATATATAAATATATATACAATATGTTCTAAAATCAAAAGAGCTGAGCAGTTTGTGCAACTAACTGGTTTTAAGAATTTGCTTCAGCTACATCCTTCATGATTGGTTTCATTTTAAAAAGTCTTGCACTCAACATTAAATTATATCACTCTAAAACACAAGTTTCACATATTTTAGGTATTCAGAAATGTAAATATACACAAATCAGCCATAACTTTATGACCACCTGTCTAATATTGTGTAAGTCTCCCTTACGCAGCCCCCTAAACAACAACCTGTGATTTGTGGTCTTTTTTATCAGAACCAGCATTAACAGCATTGACACAGGCCAGCCTTTGCTCCCCACTCGCATCAATGGGACTTGGCCACTCATGACACTGTCGCCCAGTTCACCACTTTTCTTTTCCTTGCACCACTGCAGACCAGAAACACTGCACAAGATCTGCAGTTGTGGAGATGCTGACTCAGTCGTCTAGCCACCACAATTTGGCCTTTGTCAAAGTCGCTCAAATCCTTATTCTTGAACATTTTTCCTGCTTCTAACGCATCAGCTTTTAGGACAAAATGTTCACTTGCTGCCTAATATATCCCACCCACTGACAGGTGCCATGATAATAAGAGAATCAATGTTATTCACTTTATCTGTCAGTGGTCTTAATGTTATGGCCGATCGGTGTATATAGAGTAATGATTGCTTTTCTTTTGCACATTGAAACTGAGCCAAAGCAATCATAAAATAGAATCAAAGTTTAGGGGTACAGACAGGAACAACATATGGAGATGAGTCAAGAATAGTTTGGTGCTGACCACATGGATGGTTCTCTCATGGCAGCAGGCCTGTTTTGTTTTTTTTACCATTGGACCTTAAACTTTAAGTTAAAGGTGAAAAAAGTGTTCCCATTGCCTTCACTCGCTCTCATTGCACTCGTCTGCTTCCTAATATACTCATGCAGGCGTCACTGGATTATGGAAAACTCACTGTGGTCCTTTTAACATTGATGTTTTACAAATTGTAGTTTACTCTAGAGAAACCAGGTTTATTTATATAGCGGTTATTGACAGCCAACAATCTCAAAAGGCTTCATACGCCCACATTATGAAACAATTAAAAAAATATGTAAAATAAAAACTACAATTACAACATCAGACCCCCAATGGGAGCAACAAAAACTCCCACATATTATTAGCTACATTAAATATGTGCTCGGTGTCGCTATCGTCTACAGTTAGTGAAATACTGCTGTGTAATTACATCCATGCACGCAACCTTGGAGCATGTCATGATGGACTCTCCCTCTGGCTTTCTGATAGTCAGATAATCTGAAGCCTGGAAAAGATAAGACGATCAGAAATACTTTATCCAAAAAAATACTTAAGAATTATAAAGAAAAACTGTCGACAAACATGGATTTAAACATGATAGTATGAGAAGATACAGAGCACCCAGCGGAAACACAGTCACTGAGCCAGTTCCCTTGATACTGACCCTTTCAGTAAACTGATCCAACACATAAACATTCCTGGAAATATCACACAGGCATGATAAACTGATACTGTGGGGATGTCCATAGTCTGTTGAGCTTTACAAACGTACAAAACAAGTCTCAAGTCCACCATGAAGTATATAAAGTTACTACACATTTAGAAGCACAAATATTGTGTTTCCTGTAACATCATAAATTACTCGGCATTATTAAACCAGAATGAGAGAATATGTTTGGAGAAACCATCAGATTTGTGCAGCTTAATTCAAATTATTTAAGTTGTCTGCTGTTATGTCCTGTTGGATGATGGGTTTAAAACTGCTCATTAGGTTTTACAACTTGAGTAAAGCTGTTGGGGCTGTTGGGATGAATGAGGAGACTGCACCCCTGTGGTGCTGTATTGTACAACATTTGGGCTAATTGGAGCATAAAGTAGGTTGATGACAGGAATTCTCCTGCTAATGTCAAATATAAAAGTGTGAATCTTCCTAAACTGAATAGAAGATGTCATCACATCATGTTTAGGGTTGATAGAGAAGCTTTATTTCATATTCTTAAATTGTGTTTATCAATTAAGTCATACTAGAAATTGTTGAGACCAATTATTTGTCATCCAAATGTCATCCATTAGATAAATTTGGTCGCTAAGTAACCCAGAAAATGAATTAAGATCACATTATGTTTCTTCCTCGCTGAGGAAGCAGACAGTAAAACACAGGGGCGTTTAAAATGCTTCATAAAGCACTGAATAAGTAGCAGCATGAAAACAGAAGACACAAAAGCAGGTGAAGAATTTCAGACACTCCTGAAGGACCTTTAATTAAAGTGTCTTGATTTCTAGACTGAGGTGAAATGAAGTGAACAGATTTATTGTTTCTCACCTATCAAAATTTCCACACTGGTGTTGATTTAAAGCAACAATGGGCTTGTCTGTAGGATAGGCTTGTATGCCCTTCTCTTTTCAGTGTTATCACATCTTTAAAACTGCATTCACTGATTTTTGACCACTTTGGGGCAGTGCAACGAGGCGTAAATCAATGACTACAGCCAGACGCTGAAGCTGATGCATAGGTACTTCAAGTTGCAATACCACTGACTAGTTGCTGGCTCCAAATATAGAAATATTAATTCAATACATTTTTGTCACAGGTCATAAAGGTCTAAATTTTTGCTGATGTGCTAATGGTCATTTGGAAAATTTGGACATACCATCATTTGGAGTCGTGTTTCTGTCCAACTGATGAATCTAAGCTCAAAACATCTGACTCTTTAGCTGACTAAATTTGTCTTGCTGTGACTTGGCCGAAGGTGATGCTAATGAGAGTGGAGAAAGTGAACCAAAAGAGTAAAGCAACAAATAACAACAAACTGAAAGGCTCTAAAATGCTTGGTAAGCCTGAGGGGTATGTCAGAGTTCATTCTCTGTGAGTTTGTCACAAATTACCCCTTTACATTACTTATTTAAACCACTGTTCATATAGAAATGTTGATTACATCAGCTTTAAATGTTAATTAATAATCTGTGTGAGGTTGGCTGTAAAGACTGAAAACACAGTCTTGCTTCATGCTTCAGGCAATGCTGCTGTCATCTCTCCGTAGATCCTGCTGGTGAGTGGGTGGATTTCAGTACAAGTAAGAAGTCCCATTTTTTACTGCTCACTTGCTAAATTACTGCTGCCTGGCTCGATCCTCAAGTGGGTAAGAAATCAAGTCATCCTCTCCTTTCAGTTATGAGAAATACTTGCTTGAGAGACAGGCTCACAGATGACTGTATAACTTTCAGAAAGGAAATGGAAAGGAAAGGAAAGGTGGATTTGAGGGACTCTCTTACAGTTCCTGCACCTGCACTGGGGGATGAAACTTGAAAAAGAGAATTCAAAACATGAAAGCTTGGGATGTTTTAGTCTCAAATTTCAATGACAGTAGGTGCAGCTGTATTTGTAAGCCACTGATACACAGATACTTAGAGATATAGCTACATTTTGTGTGGGTGTACATAAAAGTGCTGTCTGCCCACTTACTGAGCTCTCCTGTTAGCTGAACAGTGGTGTTCAGTGTGAGGAGCTCTCTGGTGTTGGTTGTCAGCTCCATGAGTTGGGGCACAAAGCGCCCTTTATGTGTGTGAGGGTTCCACCCTGTGACTCAGGGAGCTGTGTGTGTGTGTGTGTGTGTGTGTGTGTGTGTGTGTGTGTGTGTGTGTGTGTGTGTGTGTGTGTGTGTGTGTGTGTGTGTGTGTGTGTGTGTGTGCGTGCAGAGGTAGCAGAGCCCCAGGGTGAGGTGAGCTCTGTTACACGGCACAAAAGAGCACCTTCCCTCTGGAGCACACAGGTCCCCCCACTGCCAGGAAATGAGTGAAAATATGCTCGCCACAGGATTACCTCATACACTCTGAATCTTTGGTTACTGACACTTTGTCCCCTTCCTGTAACAAATAATTTCAGCCTCCTGTTTGATACCCTTTGCTTGACTCTTCTCACTTATTATACAGCATTTTGTTTGTAATGCCATTTTCAATCAAAAGTTTGCTCCCCATTACAGAAATATACATAGCAACAGCGACGCTCCAAACATGTAATTTCAACTCTTTTTCCAGGAAAAATCCTTAAATAAGGTCATGTGTTTTCTGATAATTAGAGCCCAACCCCAATCAAATGTCATTTACAGAAAATATTGGATGAGTGGTGAGTCACTTTACAAAACATTTATTTCACATAACTTAATGTGTGTTTAGGACAGTCCCTACAGTTGAAATCAGGCTGGTTGGGTTCAAGTATTTTCAGTCAGCCCTGTGGTATCTACGACTATCTGGAGATTTCGTTTCGGTTTTACAGTGTGTGCCAAGGTGAGATACTCATCTATGAAACTCAATACAATGGATGTGATTGGAATTTAGTGCTAAAATGGTATCTGAAACACTCAACAGAAGTATGTCCTACAAGACACAGCATCCCAGTTATGCCTTTATTAGAGAGCTGATAGCTGACAGATTACAGGAAATGATTTAGCATTGCAGTATAAAAATGAATGCATTCTTCATCCACCATCTGGTACCTAAAATACCCACAATACAACATGACCTCCTGTTCTGTTGAAGATTTGGGTGTGTTATGCTAGTAACAGCCACTGCAAACTCCGGGGGGTGTGAAGTGAAGCCAATGCAAAAGTGCAAACAATTGCAGTTCCTCGAACGGCCACTTGAAGCTGGCTACAGAAAAAATCTCAATCTCCATAAGCCCCCATATTAAAATGTCTTAATGACTTCAACAATACAACTTCACAGCAGAAATAAACATGTTTACAACCTGGCACAAAAAAAGGTTTTGGTCTCTGTAGCTAATTTCGCCGTTCATGACAACTGTACTGAATCAGATTTTTTTTTTTTTAAGCCACCCATTCAAATTATATCAAGGCTTAAAGTTATGCATAATTAAGAGAGTGGCCACTTTGATTGACAGCTGTCACAGATGGTTTGTTTGAGCACCCAGGTGTCATTCAGCCCACCTCAGATCCACCAACGATCCACGTCTTTGCCCATTTTTAGATTAGCCGGGAGGCAGCAGAGGCATGACTGACAAGATGGTGACAGCCAGAGCCACCACACTCGCATCAAAACGACTCTTCAGAAACCGATGGGTGATATCACGGATATGACGTCCAATTTTTTATACTGTCTATGGTAGCAGCTAATGCTGCTTGTTTCAAGTACAGCAGCAGGCTACACATCATTTCATTTTTAAACTTGTAGTCTTTACCCCCAAAAGAGGCTGACTCAAGCAACATCATTTGAGACAGTTTGGAGGCACAAAGTGAATATGAACAGGGGAATATAGGAGTTTAGTTTAATTCACATACCAGATGCAGCTGTAAAATGAAGCCAACTCAGAAGTGTCAAAAACTGCAGTTGTTTACCTAAGGCTGGCTACGAAACAGGTCTCCATAATCATAATCATAATATTACAATTTCCAACTACAGCCTGGAAATTCATGATAACTGTACTGGGATCTTTTTATATATATATCTCACCTGTTCAAATTCTATTAAGGCTTAAAGTTATGCATAATTAAGAGGATCTTGAGCTTGACATCTTTACTCAGTTTTTACTTACCTGGGAGCCAGTGAAGTACTGCCAAGACGGCGACAGCCAGAGCCACCATATTCTCAGCTGAGCTCCACAGCAACTCTTCAGAGACCTATAGGTGACGCCACAGAGACTATGTCCATGTTTTACACAGTCTATGTGTGAGGTCCTTTATTGTGTTGGGCCTCCGTGGCGCCTATCTGAAAAATCCTGGAAAATAAAATTGAAGCTATCTGCATGGTTAGATAGCATTTCTTCTGCCTTTGAGTGAACTGACCCATTAAAGGTCCAGTGTGTAACATTAAGGAGGCTCGAATGGCTAGATGAAAATATAATGAGCATCTTTTTCATTGATGTATAATCACTTGAAAATAAGAATCATTGTGTATTCATTACCTCAGAATGAGCCTTTCATCTTCAGACTATACTATACTATTTTTGTCTGCCTCTTGTGAGTTTCCCAACTTCATGGAAATGCAAAATTAAATCAACAGAGTACACCCTTAACACAAAAAGCTGGTTAAGTTGCTGAATTGAAGCTGCGCCAGGTGTTGTTCAGTTATCCAGTGATTAAAGAGTGATTAATTTGTTCAGAAGACTAAATACTCTGCTCTTTTGCTCTTGGATTTTTTTTTTCATCAGGTCTCAACTTAATCATCTCTACGAATCAGCCTTAAACAGCTATGAAGGTTAATTCATCCTGCCTCCATGCTGTCGACAAAAGCACACAGTCGTGCCTGCTCGGCACCAAATATGTCATCGCAATCAGGAACAGCCTTGATGCAAAAAATGTGAGAACTGCAACTGTCACTGTCACTGTGAACACGATTATATGCTCTATCAGCAGGAGACCAACAGAGTCTGAAATCAGCGTGGGAGTCTTTTTTTTAATCTCTCACATTGTGATACTGAATAAGAGCCAGATGTCGGTCAGAATATCTGTATCTGTGGATTCAGGAGAGGCAGTGAACACAAAAGAAATCTTACAATGTGCACACAGTATTCAAAAGACTACACAGATAACAAGATAACTGACCTAGAGGTGTCCCAGGAGGACAAACAAGCCCAGCTGTCTGGTAGTTTGGAAGAGATGAACTGCCAAAGGAAACCGCTGACTGTTCTGTGAGGTCAGAGACATTTCAGAGAAATTATTCAGATATGGAACAAATATGGATGCAACTCTTTTCATGTGATATTTTATGCCAAAACATTAAAATATTGTGTTTTTCACGCCTAAGAATATTTTGAAAGGGGGGTGAGAAGTGCTTCAACAGATGGTCATATAGATGTGCAAAAACATGGGAACTGTAAACTTGAATCATATTGTCCTTGTTTTTTTTAAGGGCAAGGGTGTTTGGTGTGTTGTGTATTCAATGTGGAGCCCACAGCAATGCGATCCAGCTAATGGGGATCTGAAGACACTTTTTTTTTTTAGGAGGAGACATGGAGCCTGAGCAACAAGAGGTCAGCTGGAGCCCCCTTTACAGCCCCATGGGACCGCTGCTGGCTTCCTATGCTGCAGCATGACGAGCTCTGCCCACATACTAAAGTTAATCTTTATATAACTCTAGTAGTCGTGGGAAAAATGAAGTTGTGCTTGACTTGATGGCTATTTTTTTTTTTCTGTTGAAGCCTGCAGGATTTCTGTGTCACTGCTGTCAATGGCAGCCTCAGACTACAGACTGGGAACTTACTTAGGATGGGATGGGGGGGGGGTTAGTCATGTGTTTGCAGGACTAATGTTTAGCCCAAGAGAATATGTTCCCTGAAGGTTCCTGGGAGGGGAGGATAGTTGAATTCATGCACATTAAAAGCATTCCAGTGAAGTTCAAGCAAGAGTTAAAACTGGCCGCGGACCTGCAGGCCTCTCTTCTCCTCTGAGGCTGAACTTCCGAGCTTGTTTACATGCAAGGATGCTGACCCTCAAACTGCTTCCAGCACTGTGGCTCATGATGAATACAAATGATATGAATGAGTTGAGATCCTGCTTCTCAGAAGATGTTTAATCGAGAGAGCTTGGTGGTACAGGTTAGTCATTTCAGAAGAATCCTAAAAGCCCTGCACCAACCCTGTGTCTGACACAGCCATGAACTTGGGACAGCACAGTCGAATGTGGCAGGGGGGTGACGTCGCCATGGCAACAACTGCACAGGGGCAGGTTGCGACCCTGACCGAGCCAGGGGAGCAGCTCTTCAACGGGCCGAAGAGAAAAAAAAAATGACTGACAGGCACAACCAATAAAGCATGAAGTGGAATGTGAGGGTATGCAGCGACCATTGTTCAACAAACATCTCAGGAACGCACGCAGAACCTTTTTCATTTTTTCATGCTGCTATTTGATTCTGCTCTCAGATTAACTAAGCCTCAGCCTAATCACTTATTTCCTCATGTTGACTTGCTGCTTGTTTATATCCACCTATTGCACCTGCCATAAATATTCTGGAGCAGTCATAGCTCAGCATGTAGCTGTAAGTGTGTATTCATGACTCAGCTGACAATTATAGATGAGTTTCACCCAGAAACTGTGACCGGAATAATCAAAACCACATATAAAATGTTTGTATATTAGTATCTGAAGAGCATCCTACAAATGATTTGCAACATCCTAAAAACTGACAGTGAGGATGTTTTTCTATCCTCAGTCAAACTCACTTTCTTCTGTATCTTGTTTCAGAGCCAGAGATAAAAAGGACAAGTTAGATTTGAAGTAAAGTATTGTTGCCTGGCAACAGCATTGAAAACCCAGCAGTGTCTGGGGGTCTAGGATTTTTTTTTTTTTTTTTTTCAAAACTTTCTGTTTGTCCTCATACACACTCTCTAATTGTACCCAGCAGTGAATATGAGGAGAAGGAAACAGAAAAATATATTTTATCTTTATGTTTTGTGCTTTGTGGTTAATAACATCATGCATTATGTGAGACTGTGACTCTCATGCCATTATTATATGTGATTTTATGTTTGAAGGAGAAGTTCTCAGGCACATTTTGGCACATGGCACTGAAACATTAAGTAAATTAAGTTTAATGATGTTTAGATATGGTGCCAGTGAGGGCTGGCCTGCAGTCCAGATGCTGTTTAGTCCAGCTGTTTGTTTTTTTCTCTCTCTAAATGGATGCTGTGGAGTCTGGGGATTTGTGGGGAGGAACAGTGCAGATGCACTGACCTCTGACCCTTTGTTCCACTGAATAAATGGTAGATTACTGGGTGGCTGATTTGCTCCCAGTAAATAAATCTGGCTCGCTGATGCCATCTAGTGATGTGCTCCTTGCACAAGCCTAGTGGGTTAAGAGATTATTACAATAGGAGCACGTCGAACAGCTGCTGTGTTTGTGTCTGTTTCTTTTACATTAGACAAAGTAGGTGTAAAGATATGTATTCCAGAAACTTGTGACAGTGGAGAGACAATGGGAACATATTTTACTCTGTCTTCCACAACACTCTAATACAAAAAGCTTTTTCCCTTCACAGTCGTGAATGAACAAACATAGAAAAGACAGCACTGTAGACAGTCACGAAATTCATAATGAGAGTACAAACGTACAGAGTGCTTCAGCTTGACTGCGTGGGAGTGACCAGCTGCCTTTGCGAGTCTCCTGTCCATGCAGCTCATGAGCTGATTAGATTAATAATGATGTGGTAGTAAAGTGGAAGTTGTTTTGGGGTGACTCGACTCAGGCGAAGTTTTTCTTGAGGAAGTTGATGAGTCCGTTGGTGGAGGAGTCGTGGGAGTGGACCTCAGAGGTATCCTTGAGCTCAGGCTCGATCTTCTTTGCGAGCTGTTTGCCCAGTTCAACTCTAATAATGCAGAGGGAGAAGACAGTAAACATTATGGAGTCACACAGTCATTATCCCCTTTTATTTCATTTAAAATCATCATCATTATATATATAACATCACAATATATTCTGTACCTGTTTGTTGCAACTCTTCACTGAAGCTACACTGAGTGAAATATTCAAACTTCATGTTTTATGGCTGCACCATGACATCAGGTGGAAATATTCTAGATCATTATACTCACATTTCTCCCAGATTCATCTTGAAATATTTAGCATTTTTTGGATAACCGGAAACTCTGCTATAATTTGAAATAGAGTTCTGCAGGTTTTAATAAATCTTGGCTGAACAGCATGAGTATGTAATGATGGCAGACATGCTCAATACAACCAGGAGTTTATCAACTGTATGTATATGTATATATACTGTATATATGTCTATAAAAAACTGTCTCACCCCCACTGGTCAAAACTGTTGATCTCCCACATTACACCCTGGATGAAGATCTTGTGCTCATACATCGCTGTAAAACAAGACATAATAATTATTGACACAACAAAAAAATGACGATACAGATTAAGTTAAGTGGACGTTTGTCTTTCATTAAATTGGATTTCAGAGAGGAAAGGAGGAGTACATAACATAACGTGTTGTGCTGTTTGGCTACAAACAGACCGACTGTTACTATGCAACAGTGTGCAGCATCCTCACTGAACCTCGCCTGTTATTTGTGCCATTTTGGCTGTTTTGGGGATCATGTACGTACATACTGTTCCGATTATAAGGTTCATCTCACAGTCTAGTTTATAGTCATATCAGTTATTACTGTGGAGTGTAGGGCAATGCAACTCAGAGAGATATGGACAGATTGTAGCAAAAATGATCTGATAATGTCTGTTTGAAAAAGTGAGTGAGTTTCTGGGAAAAGGTTCAAAGGCCAATAAGCAGTCTGGAAAAAATGTTTTTAATGCAACATGAACAAATAGTCAACATATGATATAGAGATTAAAGTCATTATGTGATAACAAGGACATAAATATTGTATCAATGTGTGTGTATTAGTTTGTGTTTGTGTATATAAAATGTGCATGCAACTATGATTAAGTATAACTGACTGTGTGTGCAGGTATTTAAAATCATATGTATATGTACTATATCTGCTACACAGTATTCAGAAGTGTTTTGATTGTGACTTTAATGAACTCTTGGGAAATAGATCCAAATAAACAAAATACCTCTACAACCAGCAGCAGTTTTCTTTTTTATATTATTGACTGTAAGTCACAAGAAACACTGTTCACGCTCACCTATAAGTGACCCAAGTATGAACGGGGTCAGTTTCTTGAAGATGATTGAGTTGGTTGGCCTGTTTCCTTGGAATACCTGAGTTAAACAATGAGAAAGATTTAAAGACCACTTTGTGCATGCCATCATCACAATAAGGTTTAGATAGCTGTGTGTACTCATGGTCACTGGGGGGCACTACCTCCTATGCTCTGGTCCCAGTGCTTACTATAGTCTGCTGTTAGCAGGTCCTCGTGTCAACAACATGAGGTGAATTCCTCTCCTTAAATTGAGGTTTAAGTTTTTTTGTTATTGTTTTGAGAGCTGCAGTCATTTTTCTTATTCTTTATTTCCACTTACTTTGTGTGGCAGGATTTTCTCCAGAGTCTCTCCACTCAGGCCGGTGGCCTCCAGCTCCTTTCTGGCCTCCTCTGTAGTCTTACCCTTCATCAGAGCTTCTGTCTGGGCCAGGAAGTTAGCCAGCAGGATCTACAGCCATATCAAACACACACACCCTCAGATACAGAGCAGCACAGTGTATGTTATCCAGTCAGTCTGGTGAGCCACTTGTGTCTGTGTTGTACTCCAATATGTTGACATATTGCCCCTCAGACGTGCAAAAACACATTTTTTTATAGCGATAAAGTGTGAATTTCCATATTATTGAGTTTTTCATGTATCTGTCTAAGGATACATATTAAATTACACCTGTCAGCAAAAGGTTGTCAGGGTTAGAGCTCTGTGGAAGCCTGATCACCAATCTTGGAGCTCATAGAGTGTCTTACTTCAGCTGCCTCTTGTGGTAGAAGAATGTGTGACCTTTAAGGATGATCTCTCAAAATATGTAATCCTCATATTTTGCAGGCAATTAATACGCACTAACTCTACTCCACTGTAGCTGTAGTTTAGATCACTGTTTCACAAGAAGATGTTTTGTAGTCTTTGAGATAAATAACTGTAATAAAACTGTAAAATAAAATCTAGGGTCCCACCAGTAGTTGATTAAACAAACCTCCTTACAACAAGGCAACAAAATTCATCAAGTGGGTATACATTAAAGAAGGTGAGGAACCTAATAATGCACTACTTTAGATGAACAATCATTCTAACACAGTCATACCTTGTGGTGCAGGTTGTCTCTAATGGGATGCTGTGTCTGAGCTGGGATCAGGAAGTCAGAAGGCACCATGCGTGTTCCTGAGTTGGACACAGTCTACATTAATGACAAGTAACCAAAGGACTCATGGTATGATGCTAACCAGCTAGCACTGCTACCACTAAAAAAAAACAGAAAAATCTGACTCTGACTGATGATCTTTGGTGATGTTACCTTGATGGATGAGCTGGTAGAAGGCATGCTGTCCATTGGTTCCTGGCTCTCCCCACACTATTGGCCCAGTGTGGTAGTTTACACGTGCTCCATGATTGGTGATGTACTTCCCATTGGACTCCATGTCACCCTAGATAACAAACACTTATCAAAACTGTCACATGCATTAAAATCTCTCTGATGTGTGTGGACTATTACCACAGACATATTGTTATGCTTTGCTCTGTCAGTTTGTGTTAATGTCATCATGCACTATCAGAGTGATTTTATCCGCAATCATTCTCTCTTTAGTCATGCTGAATGATGTTGCCCGAGGAACCCTTAACTAGTTAATTAAAAATCATCTTTTAAATCAATCTCCTTCTCTTGGATGTTCTTGCAGAAACCTTTGAGGCTGACCTGTTGGAAGTAGGCAGTGAAGCGGTGCATGTACTGGTCATAGGGAAGCATGGCATGGGTCTCAGCGTGGAAGAAGTTGATGTACCAGATGCCCAGCAGAGCCAGCAAGACGGGAGCGTTCTTTTCCAGAGGAGCGGTGCGGAAGTGGTTGTCCTACAGCAGACAAAGTGATGCTAATTTATATTTTTACAATTACATTACTGTGTCTTCTCTAAAGGAAGGCTCATATGAATAATTATTCTACACGAGAAAGGTGGAGAATGGAAGGTGTTTGAGTTGTACCTACCATCCAATGAGCTCCTGAAAGAAGCTTTTCAAAGTTGTCGAAGCCTGATGAGGAGAGGAGATGTGACAGAGAAGTTAACTGACTGAATAAACTATTGACCGAACAGTTGAAGGGATTTTTTGGAATACATCTTGTAATTTCAGAGTGTCTTTCCTTTATTTACTAAAGAAGAATTTAGTATATTTTATCTATGCTTGTGATGTGGCTTAAGGAGTGACAATCTTAATCAGTTAGGCTGTCTAACATTTTGGTCCATACATATATATCATAACTATTGGAGGGATTGCCAGTAAATTTTGCACAAACATTCTGGTTCCTAGAGGATGAATCCTTACTTTTCCACTAGCACCACCACCATGAGGTTAATATTTGTGGTTTTGAGTTGAATTATTGCTTGGATTCCTAGGACATTTGGTACACACATTAATGTCCCCTCAGGATGAATTGAAATAACTTGGCCCCTTGACTAATCAAGTGCCACCATCTGGTCTTAATTTCTGTGTCCAGCACTTAAGCTTATGATTAAATACCAGAAAAATTGACAAAAAGGGATGATGTATGCATTGATGTCTGCCACGGTGTCTAAATATGACTGGGAGGAGTTGAATATACAAAAATTTCAGATTCAAAACAACGTAAATGCGTGTTTTCATTTTACATACCAATATGCAGGGCAATGGCCATTCCAATTGCAGACCACAAAGAGAAACGACCACCAACCCACTAAAAGAAAAAAATAAACAAAAACTGAAAATATATCTCTGCTTTATACCAAAGTCTTTTGTAAAATGTGGGTTTCAAAGAAGAAGAAGAAGAAGAAGCTTTGCATACAACAGAAGGTGCTGGTTCACTTCATCATTCAGCTTGTAATCTTTTGAAGGCCTTGTCAAGTTTTGACTCTCTCTTAAAGACAGTAAAACTGTATACTCTGTACTTTTCTTCTGTGACATAAAAGGCATATTATAGTTGTTACCCTTTAAATACCAACAATGTAACTAAATGCAGCTTCCTGACCTTTGATGCAACCCAGCCTTTACAGTAACCTCTCCACGAGAGAAGGTCGCTACCAATAATAACTGAGTCTGAAGAGAGAGGCTTCTGATTACCCAGCAGCTGCTGGCCAGAGCGTCCGTCCCACCTACTTCACAGGTCAAAAGTCTAGCTTATTTATAGCTGCTGCCTACGGCCCCCATCACAGTCTGTGGATGAAGACAGGACCTGCTGCACGCAGTCTGCTTTAAGCATTAAAGCGCACTCACATCCCAGAACTCAAACATGTTCTCCGTGTCGATGCCGAAGTCCTTGACTTTGGGCTGAGGGGGAGACGGAGAAAAGTAGACAGTTAGGATCAGATGTCTGGGCAGAGAAAGGAGGATTAACCCTGTAAATAGACTTTTGTGACTTACTGCATTTGTGGAAAGGGCTACAAAGTGCTTGGCAACAGCAGCTTTCTGTAGGAACATAGAGATGATATGATTCACGGGTATCAATAAGTCAACTTGAAAAATGCTGCTGTTGTTTGAGATGGCTGCATACTTACATCTTTGGCGTGCTCAAGGAACCATGCTTTGGCCGACTCAGCGTTGGTTATGGTCTCTTGGGTGGTGAATGTCTTTAAATGGAGAATTAGATAAATAAAACACACAATTAACAATTAAGTATTAATATAAATATATATACAGATCTGCCTGCAAATGATGAACTAGAAGGTTACAAAATGACACAGAGACCAGAAAAATGGAGAATCTCATTGCCTGTGTCCAATCTTTAAGATATTTCCCACTAAATATGACTGTTAGAATAACTGTTGCCAATCAGCAAAGCTGTTGCTGTTCTTGACACATCACTTGTGCCAAAGCTGGAAGGCTGCTCAAAGACATTTAGATGTGAATGTCAAGTGACATAACATTGGCTGCCCGGAAAGAGCATCTCATGGTGTACAGCACATTGAGATTAATCTGTCTGAAGGGAAGCTCACAACTTGTCCTTCCATGAAAGGTTTTATACAAACTGTGTAAACATAAATCTGAATTAGAAAGCACATTTTATTCAGATATAAAATGTTAATCTGGTGCTAGCTACCTTGGATGCGACGATGAAGAGGGTTGTTTCAGCATTCAGCTGTGCCAGGGTTTTGGCAATGTGTGTTCCATCAATATTTGACACAAACCACACACGCGGTCCACCTTTTGAGTAAGGCTTCAGGGCCTCTGTCACCATCAAGGGGCCCTGCAATTCAAATCAGTTCAAGTTCAAATTCAGATAATACAGTCAATGTATCAATATTTTCCATATATTGGAACTCACAAGGTCAGATCCTCCGATGCCAACATTGACAACGTCAGTCATGGCCTTTCCTGTGTAGCCCTTCCACTCACCGCTGCGAACTCTCTGCAACAGATGCAACAATACTGATCACTGCATCAAACCTTCAGGAGCAGGAGTACTAAACTCATACTATGAAATATGCTCCAGATAATAACTCCAGAGATTTTGCATCTTTCTGCTGGTACATTTGACTCACATGACAGAAGCCCTTCATCTTCTCAAGAACTTTGTTGACATCTGGCATCACATCCTTGCCCTCAACCATGATGGGAGTGTTGGAGCGGTTCCTCAGAGCCACGTGGAGCACAGCACGACCCTTCATTTCCACATCACCAAGGAACAGAACACACACTTACACTCAGTACTGTGCCATTGATTCTTTACTGTTGGCAGCTTATACTGTTGGTATAGCAGAGGTTAACGATTATCCAGCTGTTGAATTCACTGAGTTTAATATTCATTCTTTAATAAGCCAAAAACAGGTTTATGTGGTGTTTCAACCAACCAGGGTAAATGTCAAGAGGTAAACACTGCCAAAAGTCAAGTTAGTACCTCAGTGAAGTTGATCTTCTCTCCAGTGAACATCTTCTCTCTGGCAGCTTCGATTCCTCTTGACTTGGCCTGAAGAAGACAATATGTTTTAAGAAATTATATGGTATATTGTGAATATTAATCAAACTGATGGCAAATCCCTTTGATCATTCAGCTTGTTTACATACATATATACATACATATATAGAGCATATTTTGTTGCAAGATGAAGCCTGTATCATCACCCACTTGCAGCTTGCAGCAAGGACTGATGAGCTTTCCAACTTACAGCTGCCTATATCAGCTCTTGATCAAATTGAATTAACAGTGAGCTAAAAAGCAAATCTAGATTTAGCACTTAAAAGGCCACAAATAATCAAGATGGAAATGAATTTACCAGATCAACTAACATCTTCATGACCTCATCAGTGATGAGATTCTTGGAATAATCCAGAAGAATGTCTCCATCCTCGGTTTTCAGTGTTAAACTGTCCAAACACAAAAACACAACCGCTTGTGACATTTAATAATATCAACATAATATAACAAACAGTATTATTCTGTGGGCAAGTGGTGCTTCGACATCTGTGTTCAATGTTATGTAAAAAAGCTACACAGTTGTATAGGAGGAATGCATCAGGGCATGTGATCATGTAATCATGCTAATATTACAGCTTGTTTACATGCATATAAAATACCTCATCCTGTTCAGCCAGTAAAAATAGTTTTGGATGGATGTATACCTGAGCTTGTTGAATCTCTCCTTGTCAGCCTCAAACATATGCCTCATGTTGAGGTTCAGTGCGTGGGCTGTGTACCAGTCCTGCAGCTTTTGGAAGTTGGGGTCCTGTGTGAGTCCCATGATGTCTGGAGAGGCTTGCTGTGCTCCACTGTACTCAACTAGCCTGGCTGAGTGCGAGTGAAAGGGTCAGAGGGAAAGCTTTTTGAAGGGCGTTCAGTCCAGATCCACACTTTGCCCCTCCTACAAGTGACACACCATATCATAACTGCAGAGGGTTACAGCGCACGTTGGCTGGGGGAGTGTTATCAGTACAGCAACACAGTGGCGTATAGTTCAATGTCCTGCTCATGTTACCGTACAGTATTGCATTTCATACTGCTGTTTCACACATTGTAGATCCTTCTGAAATACAGACATAAGCTGTCTACATTATGAATAGTCTTTGCAGAATTCATTATCATTTACATATATATCATATGACTAGATATATTAACATGCATAAAGGTCACAACCCTCAGACTTTAATTAATACACAATTACAATAAGTAACAACGTATTACTTATTTAAAACACATAAACTCTTTAAAGGAAATATTTTTCTCCATTTTTTATGATTCTGTTCAAATAATGTCTCTATTTTTTATTTCATTTTATTTAGTTTGTTTTTTTTGGGGGTTTTTTTGCCAAAATTGATGAAAATTGTGCTGAAAAAGGTTTTTCTTGTCCCCCAACAAATAAGATAACATGCTCTCATTAATTTACATTTTTACAATTATTTATTTATTTATATATTTGAGGAACAGAAGATTGCCACCCACATTTTCTCTCCCCCCCCTTTTTATTTTCAAATTGAAGCTATTTACGTTTTAAAATATTCACTCATTAATATGAGTGTTCTTTGTGTGTTTGTAACAACAACAAACCTATATTCCTATATTGTAGATAACTGTGCTGCACTATACATTGTGTTATAATTTTGTATTTTATTTTGTATTATCATAAAACTCTGTGTTTTTACTTTACTTTGACACAATAAAAACAATGTTAAACAAGTTTTGTGCACAAACAACAGTCTCATTAAAGCCTCACTCAAGTTCAGTTCTCGCTTAACAAAAATTATTTTCACCTTAAGAGTCAAAGCTATTAACACACTGTCTTTAGCTCCGAATAACTCAAAATACCAAATATTGCATGTTTTTGTAATTTGGGTTCAAGTCTCATCCTCTCCTATATTAAGAGCATCAGCATATTTATACAATAACCTTTTTCAATGATTATTATCAACAACTATCTGTGTCTTTTAAAGTGATCTAGTCAAACAGACAAAGGGTAAGAAGAACAATATGCATTAGATATCAGAGTTTACAGACTTTTATCCTACACTCAAAAACTATTTTTGGCCAAAATGCATGACAGAAATTTCCATCCAACCATCCAACTAATAAACTCAATGTGATTCCACTGCACAGTAGTGTACTAGTAACCAGGTTTATGCATTCAATTTTAATAAAGTCAATTTGTTTGCCCAAACCCAACAGTGAAAATGAATGCAGTCATTTTGAGTTTATTAGTACTATTACATAAATTTTATTACTTGCTTCACATTCACATTATTTTTTTTGAGTGTATCTGTCATTATCTAAACACAAATGTTGAAACCCTTTTCAAAAGGAAGCTCAGGTTGTTGCTTTTAAATGTATTCTAGTCTCTACAGACTGGAATTAGTCATCTTTTTAAGAATGAAGGACAAACATGGTGCTGCTCACATCCATTAACTGATGTGTTCAACAGAAATTTGTGGACCTAAACGCCCCCAAGTGACCGTTTTTAAAAGTATGGAGTACAGGATGTAATATTCCTTATCAAACATTAGAGGGCGAGAAAAGCTCAGTCTATAGTTTGAACAAATTATTCTTTATTTTATGTATGGTTAGAAAACAACAACAAATCGAGTTGACCAAAGGTGGGCATCATAAAGAGAGTATGTGAATGATATATAAATATAAATATAAAACATATTGCCAATGTAGGCAGCTGATGTATGTCTGAAGGATTTACAGTGAGTGCAACAGTAGAATTAACTCACATTTCCACATCACCAGCATAACAATCATAACAGCACATAGCATAGTCTATTTTTGTTTTTGTTTTACTATTTCCGAAATATCAGAATTAGCGGACTTCTAATAATATTTAGTTACACACTTTTATTTTTAGTATATTTGTCATTTTGTCAGCTTTTGTTTCTGGGGGGAAAATGTGAATATGACTCACATCACTACATATTGTTTAAATATGTTTGTGTGGTGTGGTGGTTATGGCCATCTTAATTTAGAAAATATCATTTTAATTTCAAAATAAAAGAGGAACGGCAGCATTAAACGAAACACTGCAAAAATTATAAAGATTAACCAATTAAGCTTAACATTATAGCTTAATATCCCATCCTTTTATGACATTAAATACTTAAATACTGCACTGATGTTTTATCTTTCTTTCTTTTTTTTATCATGTTAAATGGCTCATAGGTGAAAAACACTATTTCTGATAAAGGCTAATGTACAGAAAAATTATAATGTAATTGTAATAGTTGTGTTTTAGCATCCTTATTTCCCCGCCGATAACAAACTTCTCTAAAGCACACCAAACATTCACAGTAAAAATATGTTTTGACACACTTATGGTTCAAGTTCCACTTAAATAAGCATGTTGACTTACTTACTATTTTAATCCTGTTAATCCCCTTTATGATACATGATCACAGAAAGATAGATAGAAATATATTTTTTAGAAACAAGAAACAGAAGTAGAAATAAAGGTAAAAACGATATACAATTAAATTAGACTGTAGAAAAATGAATGATAGTCACAGCATTGTACAATGTATCTTTGGAAATTAAATAAAAGTAAACACGTTATTTAAAAATCATGTTTAAACCCGCCTGTGATTTTACTCATAAACATGAGGTCTTATTGTGAAAGTCTCACCGGAGGTGTGTGTCTGTATTGATGCGGTCTTAACGCTGCTCACACACAGACAGGGGATTCGCTGTCAAGAGGGTGGATGCCTAGAGCTGGTGAGCGATGTGGTGATTAACTTAACGTTTACTAACATTTATCCTGTGTTTTACTCAAGCTGTTTGGTTGCCCCCGGGTTACGGTGGAGCTGACTCTTTTTGGCCCGTGTTGGAGCACCGCCGGGCCGCTTACATTTGCTTGTGCTCCCCTCACAGCCGCTTACAATCGTGTCGCAGAGAGCTAGCTGGGCAGCTAACGTTAGCTCGGTTAGCTATGATGCTAGCCTGCTTAGAATCGATGCACCCATTATCGGACGCACCTCACTCTGACATGCTTATTTCCGTTTAACCTTCATAACCGAAATCTTAAAAAGCATAAACGGTAGGGCAAAGGTTTTAGAGCGGGTTTCAAATGCCTGTGAGATTTCTGTACGGATACACACTCATATTTTGGTACACAAACGCAAGTTGATGTCTGCTGATGAAGCGCATCCGTCTAGGTTGGCGGAGGAGGAGCAATTGGCGGCATCGGCTATTTGTGTTTTCATTGCCACTGACTTGTATCTGTGGGCGATGCTTCATATTTGATCCATATCTTGACAACAGATAGCCGTGGCGATGCAGGTAAGACAGAAGAAACAGGCTTGTGAGCTCTAAGCGTTAGCAGCGAGCTGCTTTGACTGCATGTCCGATAACGGACCTGGGCGTTCTTGGTTTGCAAGTTACGCGCTGCAGTCGGTAATCGCCCGCCGCACACAAAAAAACAGGAATGTAGGTTAACATAACATTAGACAAACGGACGACAAAGGCGTGATTTACAGCTTGTGTGGCAGTCGGACGTATTTCCGCGGTCGAATATAGACTGACAATATAGATAAGCTTCGTGGAAAGTGCACTAGCTTGCCGAGCTAACAGGCGAGTGTCTGGTTCTGTGCGGCCAGTTGGCGAGTGTCAAAGTCGGGAATGCAGCGGACCCGGGGCGAGGGGGGGTGGGGGTACCGGGTATCTACCGCCTTGTGTACGCCTTCGTGTCACTCGCTTTCCCTAACGTTTGGTGTGTGTGGATGCACTGATGCCGCGGGAGCCTTTCCGGCGACTCTGCATTTAGGGCGTTAAAAGGCCGTATTAATAGCTGCGACATAGTGTTCCCATGACTTGGGCCATGTCATCCCGGAGAGTTTCGATGAAACCGGCTAACTGCGCTTGCGGGGATTCAGTTACACCTTCCTGCTAAATAGTGATCGGGGTTTAAAATAATCCCTTAGCAAGTACAAAACTAACCAACTAGTTAGTTTTCTGCCTCATTGCAAGTTGCATTATTATGTAACTAACAGTGTTTGCACTATTGCATTAATAGCCTGTCGCTTGAGTGTAGCCGTGCTATGTTTGATAACGTATGGAGAGCAGCAGCAGCAGCAGTGGTGGTGCTGCTACAAAGGGGTTGTTATACAGCGATGCATTTCACAGAAAATGTGTCCAGAAATGGCGATTGAATGCTTGGATCATGCACCAGAATATCCAGGAACTATTCCTTTCATCTATTTCAATAGACTGTTTGTAAACTGTGAACCAAAGTAAGCAGTAACTTAAACAACCCCCAGTGACTTTATAGACTTGGCTTTATATAGTCTGTACAGTGCAGAGGAGATATCTGGAATTGCATTAATAAATAACGTTGCCCCACTTTTCTCAAGGGGTGTAGGCATCTTACAGTCTTTACCCGTGATCTGCGTAGAAAGTGTTTCATGTTTTGGTTGTTGAAGTTTACATATTAAAGTGACCATTTGATCATATAGGACAAGGAGACTGATTGAGGGTGTTTTATATTTTACAGGAGAAAACACTTACAGAATAGGCAAATCAAATGTTGGCAGTGGTTTTGGATGTTAATACTATATTTTATTCTAATGTGGTGGATAGGTGGATTTGTTTTTGCTGCCCTTTTAAAGCAAGACGTTGAAAAGTACGGCTACTACCTTTTGAATCAAATTGTTATTTTCAGTTATAGGATGTTACATGGATGTTGATGACCCGATACAGTTTTGTCTGAGTCTTGAGGTGTAAGAGGGAGGCGTTCATGTTAAGCTCATTGCCTTCCCTTTGTTGAGTTTTGCATGCTTTCACTGAAACAAATCTGGACCTACGTGTTGACATCTGCCACAGCTGCGTCACTGTGAAAATACGTGCTTTGCTCTGCAAAATTCCTGTCTCTGTTTAAACTCATTCTTTTCAAGAGCTTATTCAATGCTGTGCCTGAACGGTCATCGCAGTTAGTGGGGTGATAGTAATGCTCCAGCTGTTTTTCTTCTCCCTCTCCCTCTCTCTCTCTCTTTTTTTGTTGTTGTTGATGTTAGTATTCGTCTACGTGTGTTATGACCAGGAGTGACACTTAGTCTAACACTGAATCCGGATGCATGTGCGAGGAAGTCGGCATACAGTCACAAGATTACTGTTTGCGCTCGCCTCGGGTGGAGTGCATGCCTGTCTTGTGCTTTACTGGCATTGTCTCCACAGACCTGAAGAATATTTCCTTCAACAAAGGAGCTTTCTGGTGTTTCTCTCACCGCACAGTTTTAGATTATACATATGAGTGATACAGAGGAGTCTCAGCCGGGGGAAGGGATGAGTTAACCCAGGCCTCTGTATTATTAGAACCTGGAAAACATTCTATGTCTTGATTTTTACTTTACTCCCTCAGATTGGATTTGACAGATTAGTTGAGTTTTTGCATTTTATTCTTTTTAAACTGCATATTATCCCCTGAAGTTTGAGATTTTACTGATTTCCTCAAGATGATTTTGAAGGAACAACAGGTGTCACAAGAAGGCAGCTAAACATTACCATCGGTTTGTAGCTTCCACTTGGCAACACCTTACAGAAATATATAAATTACTTGTGGCTTGGCTTTACTTACATTACCGTACGTCTGAGATATCTTAACATTTTCATGCTTTGGTACATTTCTGTGACACACAGACTTCCACGACAAGGTTCAAACATAGAGCTTGTTAGTGACTGAATCAAGCCAATTCAATAAAGTGGTCTGTTAATCGTAAATAAACGTGACTCATGTATATCAAAATATTATATAAATAATGATACTTTAATGTTATTTTGATGCTTTTGAAGGAGCTGTATGTTTTTCATGGCAGTGATACTTAGAGTCTATGAAGTGTAAGCTGTGTGACGGTGTACTGATGGTGATAACCCCAAAAAAGGTATTGGCTATTGCTGAAAATAGTGATAAAAGTGTGATTGTTTTCAATAAAAGCAACACTATGTGAGTATGTTTTTGTTGTACAAAACAAATGACATCATTACAGTCATGACAGTGGTAGTGTCTTCTGGAAAATCTGTAAATAATAATAATTTTCGGTGATCGTTGTCCACCTCTGGCCTGACAGTTAGGACAGTTTGGATGCATTTCCATCAGCGTGTTAGATAATATCCACCTACAACATGTTTTGCCAGCCCATGCATCAGAGAGATGCAGGCTTGTGTGACAGGATTTTCATTTGGATGCACAAAACTAACAACAGTATTTGCACTGGTGTGCGGCAGGGAGCGGGGGTCTGCTTCTTCTGTAACGGGACGTTTCAGCTCTACCACTGTTGTTTCATCTACTGCTTAAACCAAATAGGCTATTTTAAGAGTTGAATAAGATGCCAGTCCTCATCCAGAGGGGAAGCAGCTAGCGGGTTTACAGATAAAGAGGAGAGGGGCTTGCAAGCATGGGAAATCTCACCCTTGTCTCCCGGGAAACCAGTGTAGCTTTAGTTTGTGGTCAGCTATTTGCCCCTCAGTCAAATGTTCCCAGTGAGATGCATGAATGCTCGTGCGCTAGAGATGATCAAATACAGCAAGAATCAAGGCGACCACAAAACTCTGATGTCATGTGATACTTATCTTTCTCAACCCCTGCAGGAAATATTTTGCTTGTGCTTTTCCGCAAGGAGGTCAGACGTCAGGGTCAGTTACACAGCTAAACAGTGAATAGCGGAGCTCACAAAGATTTGATATGTTGCTCAAGGGCACGTCGGCAGTGGCTTGAAGCAGGGTTCACTGTTTAAAAGTGTGTTTTTTTTACACTATGCTACTTAATTTAGACTTTTCTTTCTCTTGTGTGCAGAAGGTTGTTTGTTCATGTGACTTATTATAACTTTTAATTGCACTTTCCGACGTGTTCGCCTCAATTTTCCTGGCGTTATATACAGAAACAGCTTTACTTTGTTTGTAAATCAATTTCTAACTTCTATGGCACCTCTGTATCCTGTCCCATTGTGCCTAAAGTGTGAGAATAAATTCTTACTCTCGTCGTGGCTAAAAATACAGCGTCCTGGTGGCTGGCATGCAGCACAACCTGCAACCTCGGTACATAGCCTGCTCAATATAGGCCGAGGGAAGCATTTTCATCCCCACAGGTTGCCACCAGGCTTTCATGAATGGAACTGACGTCAGAGCCTTTCATCACAGCTCTCACTTGTTGTTGAAACCCACCGGTTGGGCACACTAAACACACAACATTGTACACTGCTATTCTGGAGGGCATATCTGAGCTAATTCTGTTTGCTTACAGTGAAATGCTGAAAGGCTAGTATGCTTTGTGCGAAGGCTGTGATGAAATCCAATCAGATGGCGTGTTTTTTGGCATTCACGTGTCCATTATGGTCTTGATTCCTCCAGTGAGACTTAAATTAATTAGTAAATGAATGTTGTTGTTTTTTTTAAGGGTGTTGAAACAAATTATTTGATTAAGGCAAAGTCACATGTTGAAATTTGTGTTTGCATATGAGACAGAGACATGTGGGGCCCTCAACTATGTCTTTTGTTAGAGTGGCCTGTCTGCTATTTTTATTGGAGGCATAAGCTACTTACATTGTCCGTTATGACAGTATAGGTTAGCCTAATATTATCCAGCCCGTTCACCAACTGTATCAGCCTCTTGACTGATATGAATATCGTGTTTTGTCCCAACTTACACAACAGCGGTTTGTTTCAGCAGCAGGAAAAGTTTCACTGCTGCGTCAGTAAGTGAAGAATCTGCCAAAACATACATTTAAGCAGAATTGGCTACTTCACGGCTATATGAACAGCTTTTTTTTTTTTATGATAACTGAGTATCAAAGTAAATGTATTTTTAGTTCCAAACCCTCAGAACAAAAATGGGACCAAAGCAGGATTAGTTTTGGGAACAAAACCAAACATTACCCTCAAACCACCAAAACCTGCAGCTGCCTACAAAAAATAATTCCAGGAGTAACACGATATCGATGGCAGAAAATCTATTCTTGCAGTTAATATTAAATCGTAGCCAAGGCCTTTTATTTTCCTGTTCCACTCACAAAGTCATGCAGCTGCATGTGCGAGTGTCTTTTTTTTTTTTTTTTTTCTGTGCGCTGGTATGAGGAGACCAGGGTCTGCCACAATACTCTCCTTGTGTTCTGTGGGCAAGAGGAGCCTGGCTCAGCTCCTGTCACACAGTTGCTCCCGGCACTTGTCCTGTCATTTGGCCTGACCTCCTCGACCTGTCTGCTGATTCTCCGACTATACTAAAGCTTATCTGCGCTGTGGAATGTCTTCAGTGAAGCTTCTCCAACCAAATAAACGGTCCGAATCTTGTTTTCCAAAACCCAATTAGTTTTATATTTTTTTTACATGATTACTTGATATCGAGGAGATGTTTTGCAACGTATGGTTGGCTCTCCTGACCTGCTTTTTTGTGCTCATTTGAACCCACATTAAGAGGGTTCTGGGGAAATGCATTCCTTTGCTTCATTGGCAACAGATGTAGGGGAGAACATTTTTTTTTTTTTTTCTTCTTTGAGCTGAACCTTTTGGAGTGTCTAAAAACAGTGCAGTGTGGGCCGTAGGGCAGCTGTTTTGCCCATGGAGGCTGAAATAGACTTCATGAGAGAGCTAATGTCGGGCCTGTGGCTGGAGCGTCAGAGGGCTTGTGTTTGCCTCACAGTGGCAGATGGATAAGGAGCTGTCAGCATGGGTAACAGCTGCCCCATCCGCAGCTATTAAGCTACCTAGCTGTGATGTGACAGTCGCACAAATATGGCCGCACATCCAAAAGTAACGTCTTTTGGTCTAATGAGTGAGGTTACAGAAGTGGGCTTGTGACCAGAGGGTCGACTGGTTCTATCAGTCAAATCTGTGTGGTGAAAGTGAGTAAAATAAAAGGCTAATGCAAATCAACAGCTGGTGTGAAGGTGCCTTTGAGCAATGGCACTTGTATGCTTGAGTAGAGGTGCTCCACAGCCCGTAGGAGAAGGGTGCTGATGTACTATCCCAGGTGTAAATATGTTTCTGATAATGAAAACAAAAGTAAGTTGTTGCGGAGAAGTTGCGTGCACATTCTGTGTATTATTTTGGTGAGTTATTGAGGATTTATTTAGGTCAAAACAACAAAAAGTTGCGTGACGTTGTTGCTGTCTGTTGATAGCTGCAGTTGTTTGCCCAGGGGTTGTACAGGTAAACCAGACTTGCTACTGTGATTTACTACATACCCCTACCCGGTGGCATATTTGGTTTGGCGTTTTTGTTACTGGCGACAGGGTGCTTGCTCCAGGAAACCTTAACCCCCTTCCTGTTGAAGCTGAGCAGCTGACATGAACGGTGAGTGGGGAAGTAGAGCTAACATTAGCCCCCAAGCAGCCGCTGCTGGAGGAAGGACATTAAAGTGGGCTGGCACAACTCCAGTGTGCATCCGGAGGGACTCTCCTATCACATGTGTTTGTTTGGGTGCAATCTCTAATACAGTGTAACCCTGCAATAGGAGGCTGGCAGCCAATGGAGCTACCCCGAGAAGCCAGCAGGCCTCATTAATATTGATGCCATGTCTCTTTCTCTTGGGATAACCTCTGCTTACGGAGTTTTATAGCCAGGAAGGAAATGTAGACCACTAACACACTCTCTAATAATGTTCTATAGATAAATTATATCGGCCTGGAACAAACATGGAACAAAGCAAGTAGCCCACAATTTTCTCCCTCCCCAAAAATCTGGCTTTGTTGTTCAGACTGAATGCACTGTGACTCACTGCACTTAATCAGTTCCTACTTTTGTTATTCACGTGGAGCCATGGACTACATCAAACCAAGACTCTCAGAAAAGTCAGAACCAGTTGAAGCCACATGCCGTCTCTCAGTACCACACTACACAGTATGCAGGTCTTTTACACATGTCTTAGCCTGTTTTTACTATCAGAGAATGAGAATTAATTGGAGTAAACAGATGTCAAACTATGACATTGGAATACCACCGCTAATTAAACCAAACAAAAAAAGCTAAATGTTTTCTCAAAGATTAAATATTTAAGTTTTGGTAATCCAAACCACCTTCCTAAAACTGTCTCACCACCCTCCGCAGAATTGGTTTTAATTATTTCCAGCTGTGAGCAGGGCTTCCATTTCAATCTGCATTGCATACAACAATCATGTTTCCAAGAAATACTAAAAGAGATAATAATATAAATAACTAAGTATAGGAAAAAGGAAATAATATATAAAAGCAATAATACATCCCAAGTTGGTTTGCAACAACTTGATGCACATTGGCCCGTTGTATTTCTGTACACTTACCCGTTATTTAGCCCAACAGTGTGAAAGTGTGAGAACCAGATTGGTTAGCCTCAGGCTTGCAAAGCTCAGGTTTCCTGTTTACCTCGCAAAAAAGCTAATATCCTATTAACTGTGTCAACTAGCAGTATTGTGGAGCACCTGGCAGGTTCTGCGGCTGTAATCCCTGGGATTTAGAGGTCTGCACCGTTGCGCTAGTTAGCCGCCCTTAAGCAGCCACACCCGGCAAATGCTTCTTCAAGGAAAACCAAATCCTTAAAGACTTGGCAATGAACTGAACATTGAGTTTATCTGCCTAGTTTCTTGGTTGATTGTGTGCAGTGCAGAAAGCCGTTTGTAAACTTGTGATTGCAGCTAAAAGGCTAAATTTATTGCACAGCTACAGCGTGGTTTGGTAGCAGAAGTTCATTGCTTACATCAGAAAACATAAGGGATAGACAGATTTGTCTTGTAATGCAGGGCGGGACTGTAACATTTGCTAGTTGCAGTGGCAGCCACATTTTAACTTTATAAAAATAGGGACAGCAAGACGTGCACCTGAAATAAATATTTATTGCATTGAATATTATGAAATATTGCTTTTATAGTGGGAACTACAACCAGACAATGTTGCATGCGAGTTGTTGTGTTTACTCGCGTGTGCACAGGCATCTGTTTTAGAGAGCAAATTAAGTTGTCTAACTGCGGGGTGGGTGAGTGAGTTCGACTGACCTGTCAACATCACAAACGAATGAGAAAATTGATTGGAAGGGAGAAAATGGCTAAAGAAGAAACCAGTGAGTCATTTTGACGGATCAGTCAACGGCTGCACTAATTTGTATACCAGGAATTGAGAGCGGACACGCTTGAGATTCAAATTCTCTAAAAATAACTTCAGAGTATCTTAGTTTCATTGAATTTGAAATATAAAAAAAATGGCTTCAGTTTCAGGAACCAAAAGCTGGCAGTCACTTTTTAAAAGTTAGCATTGGACCCTGTAATGTAAGGGTTAAACGGTGGAAACGCATCTCTGTTGTCCCTTCACGAGGAGGTCACTAGTTTCCCTTGGCTCTGTCTCTCCACTTTACAGCCAGGGACAGATGATTTTTTTATTTTTTTTTGCCGGGCGTACCCCTCTGTTTGTGAAAGGAAGTGAGGTTTCAAGGTCAGGAGAATGTTGGCCGGGATTCATAATGGAAGCTACGCATGTAAGGCCACTATGCAGCTGCTTAGTGTGCAATGACAGCAGGCTGGATGGTCCATGGTGTGTGTGTGTTTTTTTTTGTTTTGTTTTCACACACAAGTTGCTTTTCCTGACTCATCCCAAAACACAGAAGCATTCAGCATGGTGCTACAAGATAACAGAGTCTAAATGTTCCACAGAATGATAGCCCTGCTGTGTAGGGAGTGGTTTATCTAACAGATTAGTCTATCAGGTTGATAGTTGGTGTCCCATTGAGTGTAATATCATCGGGAGTGTGTCTGTATCAACTTCAGTGCCACTAGGCGTCCACACAGCAAAAGAACAGGTTTAGTGATGGGCTGTTTTTGAAGGCCACAAGCTGTTTTTGTGTATCTCCAGTGAAAGGATAGAAATGGAAAGATGACCAAAAAAAAAAAAAGCTTTCTGACACAGATTTATGGTTTTTTGCAAGTTCCTGTCAGCTTTGTTGACACAAGCACTTTTTTTTGTGGAGTTTGCATGTTGCATTTTAGATCAGAAGCCGTATTATTTCCTGTGTCAGAAATGTCACTAACTTGTGTTCAGCCTTATACGTGTCTTTGTGAAAGTCTGCAGTCACCAGCTGACCTTTTAGCTGCCTAGATTAGTCAGAAATGGAGATTTGAGGCCAAATTCTCCTTGATGTTGACAATGTAAAATATTATATTCATAATCGAGTGAAAAGGCCAAACGGGAGAAGGACAAGTCACATAATGCTTGGTTATTGAATGAGAGTATTGTGACTCCTATGTGGAGCTCAACAGACCCTGCAGTGTCTTCCAACAATGGCTTCTTGCAGGAATTTCTCTGTGCAGCTGTGTTCTGCTAAACCAGACACTGCCAGAGATTCTTTTCAGAGACGCTCTCCGTGAGGTATGGTGTTAGTAATCGTCTAGAAATGCACAACTTAAAAACCACAGCTCTTTACCAAACTGTTATATAATATCACCACCAAGTTTAGAGAAATGTGGCTAAATATCATCCTCTTTGAATCACGGCAGGAAAGTAACAGTTTATGTCACAACAGTTGATATTATAGATGTTAGAATTTATAGTGAGGGTTTGTTATTACCACTATTATTATTATGTTCAACTGAACAAACCTAAAACAAGTTATTGTGTAGCTTGCACAGTTTTACCATGAGGTGTACTCAACTAAACAGTTAAAACAGTTAAACCGTATATAATTAAAGGTCCAGTGTGTAAGATTTAGGGATAGAATATGACAGAAATGGAATATAATATGCAAAACCATGTTTTTTTTATTAGTGTATAATCACCTGAAATCTACAGTAGTCCACCACCAAAATCCTGGCTCTAGATGGGGCCTTTAGTGATCTGTGTAGTTCTTCGCTCACACCTGGAACAGGAGGGTGAGAGGAGGAGGTTTCAATCCACAACTACACCGCTATATGCCACTAAATCCAACACACTGATCATTTAAGTCTATTTTATACATCTGTCACTCTCCTTTTTTATCTAATTATTCTATTCAGACGTTACCTAATGTTTGAGGAGTTGAATAACTGGGCGAAAATGAAAGCAAGAAAATCATGTAACACAAGGTGACAACAAGGTTTTGTAAATTACTGTGAACTGCTGAATGTGAGGTGGTGAACAGTGTAATAGCCAAGTTGAATAAAACCTCTGAAACCATATCTGTAACTTTGATCTAACATTTACTGTGCAAGAAGTAGCTTGAGTTTCGTGTATTAGTTTGACCTTGAGACAGCATGCTACATGTAAAGGGAAGGGAAGGCTACATAGTTTTGTCTCATCTGTGGGTGTCATTCGGGAGTGAAGTGAACCAGTCTTTTGTGTTAAAGGGAGGTTGAAGTCAAACAGTTCATACATCTCAAACACTGAGAGGAGGGAGGAATTTCAACTGAAACTGTGACGGCATACTTATCTGCTCTGTAAATCACGTCTTGTCTTCTGGCACTGAAGGGGAGAAATTTATATTTTAAGATAAAATAGACTTTAATGATCCGACACTTGGGAAATTCACTTGTCACAGCAGCTTGGATACACAAGCTGGATAAGAAATTACTCATAAATAAGAAATATATATAGAATAAAGTCATTAAAGGTCCAGTGTGTAAATTGGGGGCCTCTATTTTCAGAATACGGGAGACGTGGAATATAATATTCATAACTTTGTTTTAATAAGAATCTTTTGGTTACTTAAAAATGAGCCTTTTATATCTACAGTGGAAACAGGTCCATGCCTTCCAGACCTTTCAGTTGTTCTTTACACTAGGTAGGTGAGGGTGATGTGAGGAGATTGCAATGCAGCTATTACACCACTAGATGCAACTAAATCCTCATTTATCCTAAATAATTGGATTATTTTGACAGAACACTGTTAGATATACATCTATGTAGACAGAGATTTTATTTTGATACAAGCCATCAGATAGATTAGCAGATGGTGGCAAGTGGTGACTGCACACGAATTTTAATTGAATTTGACTTCAGCCATAAATGTCGTGTAGTCTCGTGTTCTCAGGTGGTACAGTGATTATGCATCTCATTTCTCATAAATAAGACACAAACTATTTTTGTATCCAAGATTCATGTTGTCACATTTTTGTATCGCAAAATAAATATTGTGAGTTATTATTTTCACTTCTGCCAATGAGGTTACCTAGAATAGGAATTATTTCAAAACCTCCCGTTTTCAAGGCATATCATTTGTGTTCCTTTTCATTTTACATAAAAACCTGAATTAAAGTCTTATTATTTAAAAAAAAAAAAAAAAAAAAGCGAAGTAGTTACTAGCTGCGTATCTGTTGGTTGTGTTTTGAGTTGCAAAGGGCAGTCCAGTTTATTTTGGGCTTTAACAGTAAAACAGTTGAAACGAAGCTCATCCTTCCTCTTTGACATTACGTTAACCCCCTCTTCTGTGTCTCTGCCCTTTCCTCCCTTAGGAAATGACCTAGAGGCCTTACAGATACATTTGTGCTTTTGTCGCTCTAATCTGCATCCGCGGAGAACGGCGAGATCTGGAAGCACACTTGTTTCCGCGGTGAGTAATATCTACCTCAGCCAGCAGACCGGGAGAAACCAGGAAGCTGCTGGAGACTTGTGACAGGCAGACAGAGCTATCAGCTGGCCCCTTTGCTCACTGCCCGCAGAGCCCTGCTTCATGAAGAGGATTTGAGACGGACTGGATCTGTCTGCCCTTCGCCTCCCACAGCTCCTCTACCAGCCAGTGCACAAGAAGAGCCAAAACCACATCCTCTGATTCCAGCATTCACTTGTTTTTTTGTTTTGTTTTTTTGTTTTATTACTGTCATTTTCCTCCGTGCTGTTGACCAGTATCTCATTTTCCTTGGATTCATTTTTCATTTTTCCTCTGAGCTTTTAAAAGGGTTTTCTACTTTTATTAGTGCAGGCTGGTGTATGTACATACATGTGTGTATACTATATAAAGAAGGATTCCCCCCCCCCCATTCTGAAGGAAAGTTAATGCACTTTAAAACTTGGCTATAGTTTCACTTTAAGTACGTAAATTAAGGAGTGTTTTTGACTTCTCCTCCCCTATTATGATAATTTTGTTTGACGCTGGAAACAGAGAATCTGGAGGTGTGTCTGTGCTGTCTTTTAAGCTGGGTCTGACGTATCTGCAGCGGGGCTGCATGTAAGCATTTCATTCAGCCTGACAGTCTTTGTGATCGCCATCCGACCTCACCCAAGTCTGTGCTGCCTCTCTGCAAGGCACACTGAGATGATCCTCTGGCAGGCGGAATCCTTGAGCTGTCTTTTTACGTAACTTGAACAGTTTCAGGACCGTTGGGTGTTGTTTTGTTTTTTTTTTGTAAAGAGGACAAGAGCATTTTGTGGGGACAATACAAGCTAAAACAGCAGCTTCCGGTGCTGTTGCACCACCTATGTATTGTTGTAGTGCGCAGGAAAGTAAAATGGACTACAAGCGTCGCTTTTTGCTCGGCGGGTCCAAGCAGAAAGTGCAACAGCACCAGCAGTACCAGATGCCTGAGCTGAGCCGGACCCTGAGCGCCTCCCTGGCCTCCTCTTGCTCGGCCTCTTCGCCCATGGGCACCGGGGTGGGCATGCCTGGCAGCTGCCAACCGCCTCCTTCTGGCGCCACTACCGCAGTTGCAGACATCCAGCAAGGCATCTCCAAATATTTGGATGCCCTCAACGTGTTCTGCAGGGCCAGCGCCTTCCTCACAGACCTGTTCAGCAGTGTGTTCAGGAACTCTCACTATTCCAAAGCAGCTATGCAACTGAAGGACGTGCAGGAACACGTCATGGAGGCGGCCAGCAGGCTGACTGCAGCAATAAAGCCTGAGATCGCCAAGATGCTGATGGAGCTGAGCGCCGGGGCCGCCAACTTCAAAGATCAGAACGACTTCAGCCTGCAGGATGTTGAGGTACGTGCTCACCAGCTGACTGTACCACTTGTTGAACTCGTTTGTACTGGAATATGTCACACTGTTGACTCAAGTGTCTCGTGTGTTCCACCAAACAAAAAATTGACATATTGACATTTAAGTCCATTGTTTGCTTTCCTGGAAAGAATTGGTTAAGCTCACAGCCTGAGGCGCCATAGTTAAACACCACATATTTTATCATATTCATTTAGCCATGACTCGTCTTCCAGCAGCAGTGCTAAGATGCTTAGCTGCACTCTGTCAGAAGGTTGGCTCCATGAATCAGTGTTTCCTGGCTCGAATAGGCTTCTCACGCCCAGCGTTATGCTGGTGTCAGGATCTGAGGGTGAGGTGTGAAAAACACTGAGGATGTGAGAAGAAAAGTCATCTTTTGTCACTCTGAATACCACACCATCTTTCCATAGCTCTGAATTTGCTGATGTGTAAAATGCGAAACACACAACCAAAGGGCTCAGCTGTGATGTGAGAATCATTTTCTCTCTCTCCCTCTCTCTAGTCTCAGTTACCTTTTGTCCGTCTCTCTCCTTTACACGGTTGCTTTGTCCATTTGTCTTTTGCCACACCTGATTAAGCAAGAGAGTTGTAGCTTTCCCTAAAAGTCACAGACACACACAAACAAACTACTGTGTCTGACCATTATTTCCAGACTGGTTAATCTGGTTGTTTCCGATCACACAAGAATTGGGTCTGCATCTGCACTGTGTCACATCTTGTATGAATGGAAAAGAACACAAACAGGAGCAGACCTCATGGCTGAGAAAACAAGATGCCACTCGCAATAATAACACTGTAGTAATCCTTTAGTTACAGAACCCCCTGCTCACTTATTTTCCACTAAATCTAGGCTGTGTCACACCCACTTTAAACCCAGGTCAGGAGGTTCATGAAGCCAGGTTGAACAATGCACGTTGACACTGTCAGATCCCAAACACAGGTTCATTTGAAGTTACAGCGTCAGTGTTTACCTGTAAAAGATCTGGACACAGCGACTCAAAAATGAACAGACTTTACAGGTGCTCTTGCTTTGAGAAGTAATGATTATCAGAGTAAGTCCAATTGCTAATTTTGCTGTAACCGTGCTGCCGTAATAAGACAGTCTGTCATATGGTGCCATCAGCATCAAGTAGCTGTATTTTTGGGCTGTACACCACACCCATACACAGTTGTGAGTCAGTGGAAGTCCCTTTGTGGTGACTTTTTATCATGGAAAAGCTTTAAATGGTCTAAAAACTGCAATGTCGTATTCAGACTTGCCAGTTTTACCTACCTTGTCAAATTCCTCTGCATCTAAAAATGAATTTCCCTCTGTGGCACCTGTGATGAAACGTGTGTCACAGATGACTCTGTTAGGTGAAACACTCACACAATATAAAAATAATGGTGGTTATTGGTGTTTCCATAATCCTTCTAGCATTTAGCAGTGAATAGGTACATGGCTGCGGCCAAGACACTAGAGGGGCTGCAGGACCTCAGTGGATGTGGCTGAGCCCAAAACAGGAAACACTTTTGCACCGCAGTCAGTAAATCTGACTCTCTGTGGTCTTGGATATGCACAGATGAATATTAGAGGAAGCCCAAGTCTGTGAAAGTTTAGACCGCATGGCTTGGCACTCACACTAGCTGTCTGGCCCTGGGCATAAAGGGTACATTTGTTAAAGCAGAGAAGGAAACACTTTAATACTTTTATAAGAATATTATATATATCGTATAATAGAATATTTGAGCGTGTTAGTTGCATTAACCTGTGAGAAAATACTGCACGCACACAATAATTTATGTTGTTAGAGTGAAGTATAAAAAATAGTGGGGTTAAATGGCACAGGAAGTGGGCTCCACTAATCCCAGAAGATATCTGTAATGGTAGAACAGAACATGGGGACATTTTTTACTGCTGCAGAGCAGTTTTACCAAAGTGGAGCGCTGCAAAACAAGTGCTGGACAGAGGACGTGTATCAACAATAAAAAGAAAAGAAAAAAACGAGTTAAAGGTGGTGACGATCAAATGAGCAAAACGTTTGTGCGCACATACAATTAATTTAATCTGCAACGAGCTTAATGGTTTTTGGTGTAGGTAGGGTTAGCTGCACTGTAATAGCTGCACTACTATGTCCATTGTTTTAGTTTGCTAGCTTTTATGTCGTATTGTTATATTTTGTTATTCTGATGAGTGGAGCGTGTGATATAAGACAAATTTTCGTGTGAACAGACAATCAAGTGTTATCTTATCTTACATGCACATGCTTGTTTAGACCTAGCTTGTGATAATTGCTGCTAATTCAGCTTGTCCCTATACAATGCGATGTGCCTGTAACTGTGAAAGGGATTTTCCTTTGTCTGCATGAGTCGAGGAATGCTGTTTGGCAGCTGGATGTATTATGAGGTCTTCAGAAAGAACCAAATGCATTTCTGAGTTTGGGGAGTTGTGGTATGTGAAGTCCCCCCCCTCCATCCACCCCACTGTGTTCCCTTGCTCAGGTCTCCTTCTCTTTCTTTCTTTTGCCCCCTTTTTTTTAACCGAGAGCCCCCAAAAGTTCAGGTCAGTGCAGTCTGCAAAACAAACTCCTCTTTTTTTTCTCTTCTTTTTTTTCTTTTCCAAAACGGAGCTCGGCTCTCTGGCTGCTGAGTGACTCCACTGGCAAATATGCATGAAAATGTCACGGTTTGTTTAGAGGCCGTTAGCCGAGCTTGTAAGTTTAAACTAAAGAGTGGAGACTAGAGGCAGACAGAGAGGTCCCCGTGACGAAGAGAGGCCTTCATGGCTGCTCTAGTCAGACTATCCCATCCAACCCCAGTGCACACTGGAAAAACAACCCATTTGTCTTCAGCTGTTAAAAACTCTTGGTGTCTTCTTTTATACAGTAGCTGCTTTCTTGATGAAATGTGGCCGTGTCATATGAGGGCTTCATTTAATTTCAGTGAATGAGTGTATTTGTAGTAAGTTATTTGTTGTATTGTAGGTTTTGACTTTTGTATTGTGAAAAGAGATAAAACTAGAGAGGAAAAAACATTTGTTGGAGTCTGAAGTAAGGCTGTTATGGAGCAATGTTTTTATGAGTGCGCCTCTGTTTTATTTGTATCATGCATGTACTGATTAGTGATGTGAGACACATTCCTGATGATGCTTTTTTGCTTTTTCGCCATCAGATAGTAGGTGGTAGTAACGCAGCAGTGAGTCCGCAAAGGCACACGAGGAAGACAGCCAGCTAGTAAACATGAATGGAATGAATTAATGTTTTTTTTTTTACAAGGAAGGACATACATTCAACATGTTTGACGTCAGGAATACACACAGTTTGTTTTGGTGAGAAACAATGACTTTAATTTACAATAACTCCACAGGGTGCATCATGTGACTGACAAATGTGACTTTCCTCTTTCTGTAGAATGATTGTGTAAAAAGGGAAGGTCCAGGAAATAAAAATGAAAAAAATAAAAAATAAAAAATAAGAAGTTATAGACGAAGCTTTACCAGCGACATTAACCAACCAAGGTTTTTTTCACAGATCAGTGACATGACCATCTGGTTATTATAACGGGCCTCACACTCCCTTTCTCTAGAAGAGATCTTGATCCCAGGAACATCACTTTGGTAGATTCGGTGCACTTATAGTGCAGGTGTTCTCAGAAAATAGAGGTATAAATGTTGATTGATTCATGATTCGCCTTGTTTGGGCTTGAGAGAGGGGCCCGATGTTAGCTTGGCTCTGCTGCACTCTTATTTCTCATATTTTCCATGACTGTGTGGGATACTGCACAGCCAATCACATGTGTTATCCATTATCTTGTGCTGTAGCCATGGCCACATTTTTTCCCTCACTTGGTTATTGTAGAATAGTTTGTAACACTTTGAGTTCTTATTGTCAGTCTGTTCATGCTATTCTGTGCTCTTCATTAGGATACACTACATATGATGTCAGTTTGCATGAATTGGCAAGCTTTATTATCAGACAATATGTGTCTTATGTTTATTTGTCTGCTTTGCATACATACTAAATCTCCGGTGACTGATTGAGTTTTGATTAGTTGCTCAACATCAACAGCAGGCATAGGAATTTCTCATCTTGTGCACACTGGATCTGGGCCTGTGTTTATCAAGTCTCCCAGAGTAAGCTCAGAGTAGGCGGAGGGATGGGCAGTATATCATCTCTCTTTGGGTCTGAGTTTAAGGACACAGAAGTGCATTTTACAGCTGCTGTGTTTATTAGCCGTGCTTGCGGCACAGCTCTAGTGGCGGCAATACCAGTTGGTCGGTCTGTCGATCGTTCCTTTGAAATATTTTGACACCTACACGATCGATTGCAATGACATTTGCTACACATATTGTGCTACAGATGACTTCTGTGACCCCCCCTTGACTTTTCCTCGAACGTCACCAGCATGTCACACTTTTTCAGTATCTCAACATCTACTTGATGGATTAGCACCAAATTTTGTACAGATATTACAGCACCACCAGCAGGTTGATATTTTTTGGTTTTTATTTAAATATCCGAAGAACCACTGAATGGATTACTGTGAAATTTGGTACAGACATGTGGTCAGAAGATTATTTATAAGAACTTTAATTCCCTGACCTTTCATGTGCCACCATCAGGTCAGGTTGTCTGTTTGTTTAATACATGGTTTAAGACGAAATACTGCTAAAAATAATGACATATACATTGTACTCTGTATTTGCAAATGTAAGCATGCTAACTAAGATCGTAACGAATTAACATGAGTTCTTAGTGTTGTTTCTTCAGAATCTAACGCACAAAACATGTTTTCCCGTATTTTCTATTGCATTATTTTCCCATAATGTGCATACACCTTCAAGGCATGTACAATAGATGATGATGGCACAGGAACAAGCAGGATTTGTGTATGTAAACAAAGACTAGCTTTCAACCCTGTGACATTCAGGTTTTTAGGGCGGGCTCTCTGAACCTGCTGTCACTAGCAAGACAAAAACAAACTTCATAATTCTACCTTCAACTTGCTGCCATATAGCTTCTGTTCATCCACTGGAGTGTGCCGTTATTGACATAATCACACTAGAGATTTATAGTGTTTTATAAGCTTTTTTGCCACTCAATACAAGTCACTGTTTCTTCACTGTCTCAAGTTGCGTTCCAATAATACCACGTTTTAGCAAACACTTCTACTGTCAATTATGTCATTTTAATGGGCTTAGAGCTAATTGATAAAATGACACTTGATGACAACAGTCAAACATTCAGGCTCATGACGGTGTCATGTCAGCCTTATTCACACCCTGCCAAATAAAACGGTGCAATGAATGTTGTAGCTGTGTCCTGTTGTTCTGTCTGCTGTCAGAAAGCAGCAGCATATTTCTGTCTTTAACAACTCAGCCTCCCCCTTGAGATATTTTTAAGCAGGTACCTGAAAAAGAAAACCCTGTGACCATGGTGGACCCTGTGGTGTCCTGTTTCTCTTATTTTGCTAACTGGACAACAAACAACCTCTAAGCCTGGGCTATTCTCTCACCAAACAAACACGCACACTTTCAACTTAGTAGATGTAGAGTGATGAATATTTCAGCCGTGTTGTAATCGAATATATTCTTACATGCTGCATGTACGTGTTACATTTGGTTCTTGATTTAGATTAGAAAGTAAAAAAGAATTTTAAGAAATTGAAAATGATTTCATGTCTTAAGCAGCATTACTACTTAATTTAAATAAAGAAATCAACTTCTGGTAAAAGTTGAATTAACGGTGACAGACGATGATGAGAACCTTTTGAACAATTAAGAACCATAAATCCATATCTTGGCAAGGATGGTGTTTCTGAGTTTCAACCCCGATTACCAATTTTGTACTTTGTTTCCCTACATAAGTCGATACATCTTCAGTACAGTCTTTACATTTAAATAGACAAACCTTCCCTCTCTCGCTCTCACGCATATTCAATTCGAGATGTTTTCCATCTGTCTTTTGCTTGCAAATATACAAATACAGAGTGTACTCATTGTCAGATGTTCGATATCGGTTTACACCATGCAATTTACCACAAATGCAAACACATGCGTGTTGTTTTACTCTGAAAGATGGCGTCTTCTGCACACTGCTTCATGACATGGCGTTGGCTGACAGAGATTAAGTTCAAAAGCAGCTTTACTATCATGATATTTGTTGGGCCAAACGATATGGAACAATATGGTGGACAAATGGAGGTGACTGTAACACAATCTGGCTTTATCCAACAGCCTAAAATATAATCTACTGTCGCATAGGTGGATAACAATATTCACTTTACTCACTGACCTCACTTTAATGATTCATTTTATTATCATTCAGAGTCAAACAATTAATGTGGTGTGACATAAAGGTGTGACATTATTTTACAAGAGTGTACTTGTAAAAAGTATTTATATTAAAATAATGTGCCTCATTCTGAGGGAAATAATCCTATTCTTTCCTGTTCTCAAGGTGTGAAAAAGTAAACAATAACATGAGCTAATTTTGTTGCCTAAGTAGCACAAGACATGTGAACAGGTATGGTAATTATGTTAACTAATTCCTGAGGCATGTGGACATGCATGTTAGTTTCCTAACCTGAGGGCATCTATATTGTTTGCCAAACATCCTGACTCAGGTGCTTTAGCACGCTAAGAATGAGAATGTTTTAACAGTAATCTCTCGTCATGTCTTTCCAGGTGCTGGGCCGGTGCTTCCTCACGGTGATGCAGGTCCATTTCCAGTTTCTATCACAGGCTTTGCAGAAGGTCCAGCCTGTGGCTCAGTCCTGCCTGGCAGAGGCTCTTGCCCAGGCCCAGGAGCGTTGCGCCAACGCCCGCTCCCAAAGCGCTGACCTCGGGCCTCTTACAGAGCTGGAGGAAGCTTCACGCTCATGGAAAGGTGCAGCTCAGGTATGCAGCCACAGGGCCCCCGAGGACTCTTCCTGGTCAGGGCCTCGGAAATATGGAGTTTGTCTGTGTGAGGTGAAAAGCTGACTTGTTACACATTCCTGAGAAATGCCAGCCGTTTACGATTTCCAGCCTTAATTTCCTATTTCCTCTTTTTTGGGCTGCAGTTTCTGTGACTTCTGTGTGTGTGCAATGTTCTGTAGCCCTCTAGACCCCAGCCTATGTAAAGCAGGCAGTTTGGTATGAGGACCTAACTAATCCCCAGGCTAATCAGTCCCACTGGCCCATTTTTTAGCTTTGTTGTATAAAGTGAGGCAGAGAGGAGAATAGTGGGTTGATTGATCTGTTAAGCTCTGGCATGCAGAGAGGCCTGGATAGACCCCGGTAGAATGTGCTGGGGGGTTGTTTAGGCAGAGGGCGGCGGCCTGGACTCTTTTTCAGAAGCTCCAGACACGCTTTTATCAGCTAAAACGTTGCTAAACATCTGTTTCGTCAGAACTATTTTGGCCATAAATTATTAAAGTTTTGTTCTATACACTTTTAAATCACTTTTTTTGAAATGCTGGTCACCTCATTTTGCCCTACAATCCACTTATTCTCAAGTATTTCTTGCATTTCTCTGTGAGATTATGCTGTAGTAGCGTTGATGTTCCTGCTGTCACTCTGACCCAGTACTCTGCTGTGCACTCAGGCTATGGCGAGGCTGAGAGAGAGGGGCCGGGACGGCTGCCTGGCAGGCATCCAGGTTCAGCAGCTCTTCTGCTCCAACAACACCACCATCCCTGAGCACCAGCTGAAGGAGCTCAACATGAAGATTGACGATGCTTTACAGGTATGTAATCACCCCAAAGACCAGGGCAAGGAACTACTTGCACGGTTATTTCAGTGGCTTGTAGATTTAAAAACAAATTGGGATCACCTCCAGGTAAAATTACGTTCATTTTGTTTTAATAAACTGGGTGGTACTAGATGGAGTCATGATGAAATTACAGTACCAGAGAAGAGGGTGGATCAAAACCTCTGATCTTGGTGATGAAAGCAACGTTGGACTGATAGCAGGTCATGTTTTCTCCTTATCTCCAGGCCTACAAAGCAGCACTAGAGAGCCTGGGCCATAGTGAGTATGCACTGAAGGCCGGCTTTCATCTTAACCCCAAAGCTGTGGAGGCAGCCTTACAGGTGGGTTCACTCTCAGAAAGTCAGTAATAATCTTTAAAGATTTATAGAATGATAAATAGAGAGCAGTAGTCTTCAATCATGTGACTGGAGATTTTTACATGTTCTCTATATGGGAAATGTCTCCCCTTTCCTTTCATTATAATGTTAAAATTCCATCATGTGTCACTGTTTTTTGTGCTTTGGACTGTTGTGTATATGTTTACATGGGTGTGTGTGTGCAGTGCTGCTGCAGTGAGGCAGAGGCCCAGCAGGCGGGCAGGATGCAGACCACCTCCCAGCCCATCCAGTGCGAGTTGCCCACCATCCCTGTACAGATCGGCTCACATTTCCTCAAAGGGGTGTCCTTCAACGAGTCAGCAGCTGAAAACCTCAAACTGAAAACGGTATAGTCCCTCAACTGGTCAGCTTCATGTTACTTTTTATTTCTCACCACCTTGTTCACCAACTTTTTCTGGGTCAGTCATAAAAAAAAATACATATCACATATGTTTTTAGTGTGGACTAATTAATGCTCTAGTCGCTTTTATTTTTAGTGGCATCTGTAGTGCAACACCAGCAGGCGATTATGGCAGACTTCTTTGTTGACAGCCCTTTGTGTCTCGTCTCCTCAGCACACGATGCTGCAGCTCATTAAGGAGGCGCTGGGCCAGAATGGAGTGACCCCCAGGGATGACTCTCCCGTCACTGAGGTCCTCAACCAAGTCTGCCCATCCAGTTGGAGAGGAGCCTGCAAGACAGCTGTGCAGCTGCTGTTTGCTCAGGCTGGTCTGGTGAGTAGAGATGTTAAAAACCAGGGCTGCTACAGTAAAGCTGTATTTCACTTAGAGTTTACATTTTGGACATAAGCCACAGTGGATATCCACATTTCAAATTGTATGATTTGAAAAGGTCAGGTGACAGTGCCTAGGCAGCACCGAATAGTATTATCTTGTTTGAGAAAGATATACTAGAAAGTTCTCTACTGGATCCTTATTCAGGACTTTGTTCTTGTTTAACATCCATCACCACAGTGTAGTTGATACCACAGAGCAGTGGAGAGGAGGCAGCACGCTGACGTGAACGGGCCTGTTGTTTTTCACCGACACTTCTGCTTAAGTTACTGAAGTCTCTCCTTTTGTGCGTCTGTGGGTTTGGCAACCTGCATCCCGTTGTTTGTCAGATTTGTAATGGATATGCGAAGATCTGTCCGCTGGCTTTGAGGCAGCCGAGAGGTGTAAACAAGCACTAGAGAGAGACAAAAGAGAAGAAACATTCCTACAGCATCTGGGTGAAGGATGGGCTCGCCTGGGTGGGTCTGCAAACAGAACCCCCCCCCCCCCCCCCCATACCTCCTGTTGAAAAGGAGTCACAGGGAGGGAGAGTCAGCAGCAGGACTCTCCTCAGAGTAACACCAGTGTGTTTATGCTCCAGTGTTTATTTCCTCTGTGTGGTCTGCCTTGTTTTGTATGTCAAGCTGAAGGAGTGTTCCCATCCAGCCCTCTGCTAACCATAAAACAATCCCTGGATGATGGATGAGCACTTCGCATTAACGCCATATCTAAGCCTATGGTCACTCAACCCAAAACGGATCACACATGGGTCACACAGCAGCATGCGCACACACTCATATATTGTATCTTTCTGACACTCGCATATACATACACTTATCATACACCCACTGTCATGCACTATTCATACCTTCCCACACACACAGTGTGAGTCTTTCTCCTCCTCGTTTTCATTCTTGTACACTTACAGTAACAATCACCATAGCTGTTCTGCTGTCGTTCCTGGAAACATTATTTACCAGCGACTCCCTTTTCCTTCTAGTCATGACTTTCAGAGCCCAGCGAAGAAGTTGACCTCGTCTGTTTTTGTGCTGTTCCTCCTCTTTCCTGCCCCCAGTGACCTTGTCTTATGTGTTTCAACATGGCTGACGCACTGTTTGTGTTTGTATGTGGCTCTCTTACATGGGCAGCCAGGGGTTTCCGAGGATACACCTGTTTTTTTTTTTTTTTTTTAATAACAATAGGGTAACTTCCTGTAATTCAGGAAATAGACTCCTCCCACCTTCCCTCCCTCTTTGTGACCCAGCTGCGTGGCTCTCGAGGAGCCAAGGCCACTTTCAAAGAACTCACAAATAAATTTGACTAGCAGCAGGCAAGAAGGCTGCCCTGTTTGTTGTCACTGGCTGATTGAATGCGTTCTGCTTCCTCACCTTGAACCTCTCTCTGCTTGGTGTGAAATTAATGCCAGGCAAAGCCTTTTGACTTCTTGCTATATTTCCAACAGGTTTGCATACTGCACTGAATAAAACCAGTCTGGTTGTTTCAAGACTGTCCCAGATTTGTCGAGTTGTGTTACACCGAGAGAAATTGAAACCTCATAATTGTATTAGTTGCTGTATGTGTAAATCAGTCAACAGACAGTTTGCTATGAACTTTTGTGGGTCGCTTGCACATGCCGATTTCGCAATAAGGAAATAAATGTCTATGAAGAAAGCTTTTCTTTCAGCAGATGCTCATGCAGGTGTTTTTCTGTGTCCCAACAGGTGGTTGTTGATACAGCTCAGATTGAGAACAAGGAGGCTTATGCCCCACAGATCACTCTTGAGGGATCCAAGGTGGTGGTCCAGGTTCCCTCTACATGGTAAGCATATCAAAACACTGTTTTTCAAGTAGACGTCCAACAGTGAAACTTTATACTGTAAACTTTATATCTGCATTTCTTCATCGTGACAGTTGCAGTTAGAAATAACCACAATTAAAAATTTTAGTGCTGAATTAATACACCACGCTTATTGATTATCTCAGACAATTCAAGAAATTGTTAGTCTTAGAGGTCCGGCGTGTAGGATAGAGCGGCATCTACTGGTTAGGCTGTAGATTGCAACCCCCTTGCCTCACCTTCCCCTTCACTGTGTGTAGGAGAAACTACAATGGCTGCAAAAAATATAATTAACCAGAGGCACTTATAACAGTACATACATTGATGGTGAGGAGCTGCCCTTTAAACATGCATTAAACCTCTCTTTGAGCAGTTCACTTGGATATACTTGCAGATCTTGCACCAGGACAAGTCGGCGTTATTTGAGAAAAGGGAAAACATTTCTCTTCATAAATCTCATTCTAGTTGTCATTTGTGGTTCGACAGCGTGAGTTTGCATTAGCATCCAGGTGAGGTGTGTGTTTGATTTCCAACTCTGATCAGCTGAGATGTGGCGACGATGAATACACTAAACCATTCTGTGAGTTGAAAGGCTGTCAGGTTGTTTTTGGCTCTTCTTCTCTTGTTTATGAATATCAAATGTCACATATTCATCTCTTCAGCAAACGCACCTGGGCTTTTGTGTGCGGGACATTATGTTGGATTTGTAGTTCATGTTCTGTCCTGTCATGTTGTGCCTGTGTGTCTGTGTACACGTACTTGTTCAGGTGTCTGAAGGAGGACCCAGCCACTATGTCCTTGCTCCAGCGGAGTTTGGACCCGGAGAAAACACTTGGTCTAGTAGACGTGCTCTACACAGCAGTGTTTGACATCAACAGATGGAAGGAGAGAAAGTGAGTGAATGTTAAATGACAATAATCACTTATTTTTTCTTACAAGTTTGGTGCTAGTACGGCTCATAATTAAATACCTGTCTTTCTCTTCCCTTCAAAAGAGACCAAGCCTTGCCCACTATTCAGATACAACTGCAGCGGGAGAGCCCAGACTATGGTGGTCAGGTAGACCTGCCTCCAGGCACCACCTCCAAGACCTCCAGTGGACTGCCCAAAACGATATCCAAGCTGACTTCCAAGTTTACCAAGAAAGTCTCATCCAGCTCTAATAGTGGTGGCAGTTACTCCATCCCTAGTACCCCGTCTCGCAGCATGCTAACAACCAGTAGCTCTGAGGATAAGGCCAAGAGCCTGGGCCACAATGACGGGAGACTACAGAGCATCCTGCAGATGAGCAGCCTGTCCTGCAACCCTGACTCTGCCCAGCAAAACCAGATGGCCAACGGCTCAGTGTCCGAGGACCAGGGGATGAACCTGCCGACTGACCAAGAGATGCAGGATGTCATCGACTTTCTCTCAGGATTCAACATGGGAAAATCCCAGCAGGCTTCACCCCTGGTCAAGAGGAGGAACTCTGTGGCGTCTGCAAACCCTGCCGAGCTGAAGCCCCCAAATGGACCTCCGCCAACTTCCCAATCTATCTCTCACAATGCCCTGCAGCCCCCAGCTCAGACCCTGCCCCAGCCGCAGCCTCAGCCCCAGGCGGTGCAAAAGCAGCAGCCTCAACCACAGCCTCCTCCACCGCAGCAACAACAACCCCAGCAGCAGCAGCCCCCTCCTCCACCTCAACAGCCCTCTCCACAGGCCCTGCAGTACTACCAGCACCTCCTGCAGCCTATCAGTCAGCAGCAGCCACCTCCTCCTCAGCTTCCTCCTCAGCAGACCCCACCGCAGGTCCTGTCACAGCAAAGAGTGGCAAGCAAGTGGCTTGGCACCTCTGGGCAACAGCCTCCACCGCAAGGCCCCCCAGCAGGGCTGTCACCCCTGGGTCCAATCGGGCAGTGGAGCTCTCCTGGACTGCCGGATCTGAGCTCAGATCTGTACAGTCTGGGCCTGGTCAGCACCTACATGGACAGCGTCATGTCAGAGATGCTGGGTCAGAAGCCGCAGGGGCCCCGCAACAATACTTGGCCCAACAGGGACCAGAGTGAAGGAATGTTTGGAGTCCTGGGAGACACGCTGCCCTTTGACCCTGCAGGTGAGCTCCACTATGATTTTATATGACCATGAGGTGTTATTTTGTAGATCATACACATTACATTAAGACTACTAAGTTATCCGCACATTCGCTCCACTTTCATGTAGAGGACGACCGGGTGAGTAAGTTGTTTTTAAAACTGTCCAAGTCAAAAGTGTGAGGAGCCTACAGATTTAAAAGAGACACCAGACACTAGATCAGAATGTAAGAGTTCAATGTTAATGTTCAATAATATTGAATAATTAGGTCATTTTAATGGATATTAACAGACAGAAATACATTTCATTCATTTCCTCATGAAAGATGTAAATGTTCTAAGCACTATTTTTAGAAAGCTGCGGTCTGTCATCTCTTTTATCATGAAGAGATGTCTAAATGGGCGTGTTGGTCTCGACCTCTCATGCTCCTCAGTCAGACTGTTATGTCAGCAGTGCAGAGGGGCAGGCCTGGAGCTCTGCTGACTTTGATTAAATATTAAAAAAAATAAATCAATATTTTTATGACTTGACAATGTAGTTATTAGTTAGTTATTCATTATACCAGGAGACTAATGTTCAAAACAAGGTCTGTGTGTGTTAAGTGTTCATATAATCCAGTTGAAACCATTAAGACGCTTGCTGTGGTATCCAGCTGACATATAAAGAAGTTGTTACTGTCTCATAAAAGAAAAGTTGTTTGCAGGCATCGGTTGATAACAACATAAAGTGATTACTACACAAAGATTATTATTATCATCATCCATCATTATTGCATTAAAATAAAGCAGTGTAATGGCAGTGGGGATAGATGATGTCTGCAGAGCATACTTCAAGTAAGCCGGACGACATACGATGTCATGTCATGCGGCCAGTCAGTGTATAGTAAAATAATCTGATATTATTTATATGCTGTTTTGTAACCATTCAAGCAGATTGCAGACAGCTCTGGAGCCTGATCTAAGTAACATAATAAATGTAGGTCAGATAGTATGAGCAGCTGTTTCCCCCCGCATGTAGCTGTGACTGTAAGTTGACAATTTATGCTGATTTTAGCCTGTGTCAGTTGCTATTTTTACAGTGCAGCAGACTCTTTTGATTGCAGTCAAGAGCTATTGTGCAGAGTTGACTTACGGCCATTGTGATTTTTCTGCTATGGTAGACAGTCTGGCTAAACGGATTGAGCTCCAGGGACCCAAAGAGAAAAGCTGAGGGTGTCAGAAACTCATAGATGTGTTTATCCTCCCTTTCCAAACGCAGTTGGCTCTGACCCGGAGTTTGCACGTTACGTTGCTGGCGTCAGTCAGGCCATGCAGCAGAAACGGCAGGTGCAGCACATCCGTCGCCCCAGCAACCCGCGCAGCAACTGGCCAATGCCTGATGAGCAGCACAGGACCTGGTCGCACCCAGAGTACTACAGTGAGGGGTAGGTATCTGTGCACGACATGGCCCTTATGTTGCTATAAAAAAAAAAACTTTTTCGAAGGTTTGTTTTTTATGTTTTCATTTCTTTTGTAGTTTTAAAACCAGATTTTTCTTTAGTTGAACTAACATAGTAAAAGAAGAATAAGAACAGGCGTAATTAACGTCAAACACATCACTCGCACATACATGTGCAAACATGAGATGACACCCACAGTTTGCTTTAATCTATAACAAGTACATTTTGATCAACATCTTTTCGTGTCACCTTAAATATGGACAACACAAATCAATGCTGAATAAAACAGTTTTACATCTTTGACTTGGACGTTCAGCAGTGTCAAATAGAGTGCGTCTTTTTCACAACTGTGACTGATTTTAAATATAAAAAACAAGATACACACACTTATAAAATCCCTAATGCCATGTTAAGGATTAGTTTTGGACAGCAGTATAGTTGTTGGAGGGTTATTTAAAACTTAGCCTCATCATACTGCACAATAGTCTTGAAGAATGTTTTGATTTAATTATTAATGTAGAAGACATCATCAATATGTGAGGCATTTACCACATTCATCTAGACTGTTGTCATTTAATTCATCCCACAAGTGCGAGACAACACCGTCCTGCTGAGAGATTAATCTGGATGCAGACGTAAACAAGCGGCCATTATACTGCAGCGGCATCTCACTTGTAAACCCTGTGCAGGATTTCACTTTTTAACAACCTTTAAACAGGACCAAGAGATCCTGTAGAACCTGATGGAAGTTGATATAAAGTCATCAAATGCCACTGAATCAACAGTTTTCAACCTTTATTTACTTCTCAGGAGAGGTGGACCCTCATTTTTAATGATGCAGAGGCAACAAAAAACAAAATTACAAGAAAAATAATAACAGAAACATCAACATTGGTTAAAAGAAAATCCCAAACTTTGTTGATTAAATGTATTCTACTTCTAATAGATGTCTTTTTAATCCTACAAAACACAAAAAGGATAAGTCAGAGTTAATAATTTATAGTATACCAGAGAAAGTGCTAACACCTCCTCTGGCTGTGTCCTCAGTGAGGCCGTAAACAGCAGCTGGTCAGCCAATCAGGGGGACTCTGCCAGCTCCAGCGATGAGACATCGTCTGCCAATGGCGACAGTTTGTTCTCCATGTTTTCTGGGCCGGACCTTGTAGCTGCGGTTAAACAAAGGAGGTAAGTCCCAAAATCATCCGCTGGCTTGAATTTGTCTTGTCTATTCTGTCAGCCAGCTTTACAGTGGAAGGAAACATCCAGACTGATAATTATCATAAAATGTGATTCACTTGATGTTCCACACTCAAGCACAAAACAAAACAGTGATCTTTTTTTTCCACATAAACACACATGTTGACAATTATTGCATAGAAGAGGATGTGCAAGCTTGGCTGTGTGAGAAACAGTGTTGTTGAGCTGACAAGGTTCAATGTAAATGTCTCTGTTTTCAGAAAACACAGCTGTGGTGAGCCAGAGGTTTGCACCCTGCCCTCACCACCACTCCATCACATCAGCGACGATAACCAGGTAAAGTATGAACTCCCCAGTTTTTCTCACAGTGTGGAGCTTCCTTTTTAACTAATGTTGACACTTCTTGTGGAAAAAGTTGAAAATATAAGACCGTTTAATTCTTCCGTTTTATTTTGAGATAAATTTCCATTCGTTGTACTGGATCTTTGCAACATAATGACCTTAATATTATTTATATAGCACATACATAGGGCATAGCTCCAAGTGCTGTACGAAGAGATCAGAGAATAAATGAACAGGCATATTAAAGCAAGTATAAATACTGCCTGACACGCAATTAAATTAATAAGTTATCAAATAGCAAGAACAGGTATGCTAAGCAGGGTAGAGTATGTGCAAGTTAAAGTGAAGTAAGCCACAAGAACAATACAAAATGTAAAAGATAAGAATAAAACAGAGGAAGGTCACAGTTTGTTAAAGGCAGTGTTAATTAATAATTTGAGAGAATGTGAGTAAAGGCTGAGCTGCTGAGCTATTCATAGTTTGTATTTAAAAAAAAAAAAAAAAAAGCAGCAGAGAACCTAAGAGGCAATAAACTTACTAACTAAACCTCAGTCCCAGCTGGAACTGGAACTTGCCATATGGGTCATTGTATTGATGTTTCGTGGCACAGTGACGTTTCATGTGGAATTTGTAAAAGCCTAGTGTGTGGCTGCATTTTACCAGATGTACACACATCCATGACAGTACCATATTTTTGGAAACTGTAGGTAAAATGTCGGATATCTCCAGAATCAAAAGACTTTTGTGAGTTAAAAAATGCATGTGAAAAATCATGGTCGGTTGCTCCTTTATGTAAACATTATATGCAACCTTATATACAAGGTATACCCACCCTATATACAACAAGCTTTTTCTATATGCAGATTTTGATTTGAATTTTTGTCCTTGTTTTAAAGGACTGGTGAGACCTTGTTGTGACTTTTTGATTGGTTATTGACCCCTTCCACTTTGCTCATTGCCGTCCGCTGTGTTCTACAGGACAGCAAAACTAAAACCTGGCCTCCCAAAGCGCCATGGCAGCACTCCACTCACACCAACACCATGCCCAATCCCAGCTCTTCCTTGTACCAGATGAACATCCCTCCTTCTTCCCAGTGGAGCGACTCCATGCAGATGCTGCAGTCTCCAGTGTGGTCCACTGCCAGCGACTGCTCCCCTTCCACCGGCATCTCCTCTGGTTTTCCCTTCACCCAGCAGCAGCAACAGCAGCAGCAACAACAGCAGCAGCAGCAGCAACACAAACCCATGACCAAGGGCTTTAAATCCTTCCCCCTCAAACACGAGCACAGGCCCTCCTACCTTCATCAGTACTGATCACAGTCTAAAGGGTTTGTAGCTCTGTTAGATGAGCCACTGAGTGGGCCGAGCTGCAGCCATTACAGTCCACACCCACTGAATTGGAAGATTTCAAAGCCTCAGAGGCAAAAAAAAATAATTAAGTATACACACTGGCTCAACATTTTTGTATCTATATTTTTCCATGTCAAACATCCCCATTTGAAAAAGAGACGTATTTTGAAGTTTTTTGAACTGCCATGTTTTAACTACAAAAAGGTGCATGTGTCATGCTGGCAGCAGTTAGTCTAGTGGTCGTTTCTCTGTCTGTTGAGCTTACGTCTCCTCAGACAAGAGCTGGAGACGTGCACGGCCGTCACCCACTTGCTTCTGCAGCTGAACGTGTGTGTGTGTGTGTGTGTGTGTGTGTGTGTGTGTAAAGGAGGGGGATTACAAGGGGGCAGGGGCTTGAAATGCTCTCATTTTGCCCATAATAAATATACTGTGTCTACATAGCTGTAACTGCCAAATCTCACGCAAGATGACTCAGAATACAGCTACCATCTACTGTTTCATAGCTTGTAATATACTGAAGTTGAAATATAAATATTTAGTTCTTTTTATTAAGAGGCTTTGAGCAGGCTCAGCATAAATATAGTATGTCACTGCAGAGGTGTAATTTGAGAGAAATACACTACTTTTTCAACAACTGACCAGAGTTAAGAATTATAGCAGTAACAATGTGCCATGTTGGTATTGATAGCACTTGCAGAATATTATTTCCAACCAAAGCGTTGTTCAGAAGATGAATGGTGCTGAAGAGATAAGAGGCGGACTGATATTATTGATAAACGGTGAAGTAACACACCCTATCGGACGAGAGCATTAGGGAACATCTTCACATCCAGAAGCTCTTTCATTTCCTCCTCCTCCTCTCTAATTGGCGGTTGTTTGCTCCAAATTGACACTAACTCCCATAAACGTTTCCTCTGTTTAATAATACAATATTTTTCTTGTACAATTATTGACAGTATTAATCTTATTTTTGTATTTTCTTACATGTTATACCATTACTGTATGTTAGTATTCTTGTAGGCATATTACATAAAACATTATTTTCCACCTCCCAATATGTGAAAAAGCACATTTTCTTTCCTAGAGTTGAACTACACCATCTATCTATAAAGGTTACCAAATATGCCATGCTAAACACTAAAACATTGTGTGATGAGGGTGTTTTCGAGCCCTTGTTTCTTCGGTTTCTATGGCAATGGGCTGCATTTAAAAGCCCAGAATGTTATCTTTTTGTGATGTTTGCGGATGCCAATGTTGCCTGTATTTATGAAATGACACCATGTTTTCAGAAAACTAACATACTTAACATGTTTACAGAGAATTGTTTGCTGTATATACATATAAATATATATCTTTTTATAGTTAATGTGCTTTGCACAATCAAGATATAGGGTTTGTTGCTTTTTGTCTGTGTTCTCTCCCTAACTGTTGCAGCCTTTTTTAAAGACATCATTACAGACCTTGGACTGTAACTGTTAGCTTCTCAGCTGTGTCAAATGGTTTACTAGTGGCTTCTACAAAAGAAAAAAAAAATAATAATTAAAAAAACATGTTGCCCTGATAGATGATATGAAGGGGGACTGCTTGGCTTATGTTGCTTATTGTTCTCTTGAGCTGGCAACTGAATCTTTCCAAGTGTACCAGCAATGCAAAAAATGAATAAAAATGATTAGCAATTCGAAAAAAAGCTGTCTTTGTAGTCTTTGTGCTGAAATGTTCTGCTGCTCACCGTCCTACCTGTGTGGATACAATGTGGCCTGATGGGTTTTCAAAAACTGAAACAAGTTTAAATAACAGAAAAGACTTTAATGTACAACTCAACAACAGAATACTTTGTATTCACGTAATCTTTCCATATGATGCAAACATTTGATGTAACATTACTGGCCTAAAACACCAGTGATCTTGGCATGAGTATCATTACTGGAAACAATAGTTATAAATATATCTTCCTGTGTCAAAGAGTTGGCACGACGCTCCAGCTCCACTGACACAAGCTGCCATCATGATGTCCCTCCGTGCTTATTCACAGATTGTGTTGAGGCTGAGGCTTCATTAGATGCAGTCTGGAAACAGAAACAATAGATGGATAAATACTTTTAGACATAGAAAGGTAGTTTTAACAGCGGGAAATTCAGGCAGCAGGAGACACAGTAAACATACATTAAAGTTAAATCTGTGCAAAGATACAAATAGGACTAGAAACAGATAAAAACTATATACAATTAAATTATACAATACAATAACAGTAATAGGAGTAAGAATCTAATACTACACGACTGATTGTTTTACTACCACAGCAGATACTTGTGAGTTGCTTTACATTTGATGAGGATGGCACGTTGTCTGGGCTGGCATCAGCTAACGTCGCCAGATAAACGATGTTGCGGTGCAGGATCTGCTGGTATCTGATGGAAAAACACAACACCAAACAGCTGAGAGTGCCCTGTATGCACACCCCGCATATACACAGAAACACTGAGGCTAGTTTCGACTTACTGCACACACTCCACTGCTCGTCCTTTCTGCATGTATTCAGCGATGCATCTTATTAATTGGTCGTTTTCATCCAGTAACTGGCACAGAGGAGACAAACAGTAGCTAATATGTTGACTTCAGCTTCATCTTTGGAAACAATAAAGCCACTGTGGCTCACACCGAGCATTAAACACGTTACAGTACTAAATGAATAATGATGTTTGGCCTCGCTGAGCGCAAACAAAGCTAACTGCTAGCACTCGCGCCATAGGCTTATATGCGGGACTGTGAGCTAACAGCTAGTTATCCGCTTCGTTAAATGCCCTTTATTGCCCCTTTATTGCCCCTTCTTACCCTCTGAATTGTTTCTTGGTTAATTTTCGCTTTTCCTCGTAGTTTCTTGGGTACAAAGACAATCGACATTTTGTGTGTTTGCCACTTGTTTATGTTTTCGCCTTCTTCTTCGTCGGTTCTATTAATCGACGGCCGTCTCATTCTCTGCGCGCTACTGCCATCTGGTGGAGAGGTGGAGTAATCGTGAACTTAAAGAAAATAAACACTAATTTATCTATCAAATAATCTGTTCCCGCTCTCTGTGATGCCTGTTGTTTAAGTGTAGCTATGTTCAATCAAATCTTAACGTGATGAAAATGTGACTTAAGGGTTATTTATTTATTTATTTTTTAATAAAGTGCATTATTTACTTTATTCTGTTCATTGTTTCATGTGGATGAATCTCAGATGAGCCCTCCTGACCTTTCAGTGAACACCAAACCCAGGCCTAAATTTTACCAATTTAAATTAACTAGCACATTCTGTTCCCAGAGTTTAGCCTTTTTTTTTTTGCATTTTTCTTTCTCGAACACTCACATGAACTGTCCTTTTGTGCCACCCTGAGGCCAAAATGTCAAAACTGACCCAGGAACAGCTGTTGGACCCCTCATACAGTAAAAAATTCCCAGTATTCCTCAGAGGAACAGTGACAGCTCACAATCACAATAAAACATTACTTTTATGTTTTCTGTTATGTGAGAAAGTAAATCGAAACACATAAGTCCAGTTCTTGTGCCCTTCTAGCATTATTTCTGCTGTGTACATTTTTAGAAAACAATACACGTTGTTTGAAAACTGATAGAAAAATACTGTTACTGAGAACTGCATCCATTTTTTTTTGCATAACCAAGCAACAAAAGTAACTAACAAAACATTTCCACTTTCAATTTTCTCTAATTTGTGGTGCGTTTTCTTAGATTATTATCATAGAATTGATGAAAAGTCTTACAACCACATAAGAGGGAGTTATGAAGTTATTGTTCAATACACTGTGGCAACAGCTACTCTTTGTCTGAGCCACTTTGTTTCACCTTCAGTGGATCATATTTAAAGATGCTGACCACTGTGTTCGGATGTTTGCATTAACTGTGAACATTTTCAGAATGTAGTTTCTATTATTTACAGGTTGTTATGCAATGGTTTTACTGGTCCAGCACCCTTGAGATCAAACTGGACTGTATGTGGCCCTTAAACTAAAATAAGTTTGACACCCGTGGTCTGAAGGTTTTAGTTTCGATATTTAATTAAAGTGACCTTTTTGGCCCTTTTCACAGCAGACATGTTGGCATGTTATATCAGGAAAAGCACAGGAGTAATTACAGTTAACAACGGCTCTGCTGCATTGTGTGTTTTATCACTGTGTACTGGGAACAGGCCAAGCTAAAATGGCGTGCAGCCCTTATTAATATTATTAATTACACCTGTGGTTTTCCTGTTGTGACGTGTCAAAATGTCTCAAAAAGGCCAACTGTGCAAATAGAGCATGTGTTTGCATAATACTGATAAGCAGTATAATACAGGGACTCAGTATTGGTCTCACACTGAATTGGAAACAAGTACATAGTGGAAGTTAGTAGTAACGAGCACCGACATACAAGACAATAAGTTCAATGTTCTGAGTTTGAAGTGATTGTGTGCCACACAATCAAAAATTCTTATCTTAAATGAAAAAACAATCCGATGCGGTGGTTACACTTCTGTTCACCTGCATTAGACCTGGACCTTTAAGTGAAACAACGGGATGTCGTGTTGCCTTGTTAGATTCAAAGAAATGCTACTTGCCCGCTGACGCTGTATGATCACACAATTTACAATGTGTCCAAGTGAAAATTCAGGAACATACGGATTAAAAACACGAGACACTGTTATTGTACAACTCTTTATTTTTACGTAAAAACTCCATTTTGCTGATATTCCCAAGAAAACAATTCCTGGTTTACAATTCCAGTGACTGGAAGGAGTAACAAACATATGAAAACACGTCAGTTGTAATCGCTCAATAATACGTTTTGTCTCAAATTTAATCTTGCTGGTTATTGCGAAAGCCCATATAGTAAAGTGATGATTTCTACGGCTATCATGCAGTGATTACCAATCTGTGCAATATCCAGTTAGACAGCACACATTTTCAACTGGGCTGCTTTGCTCTAAACAACCACAGCTACTGAGAAGGATCTAGTTTCACCTCGTAGTGCTATCAATAGTTTTGTCAAAAGGTAACCTTTAAGTTAAAGGGAGAGCTGTAGAAAATTCACCACTCTGAAGGCAAAAATACTCTGAAGTCCCTAAAGTACTAACATACCAGAGTCAAAAAGAAACGAACAAAAAAAATCTCCCAACTCCCAACAACACACTGGCACCACATCCAGTTCTTGTCCCTTTGTTTACAAGTTGGTAAAAAAATAATAAATCCACTCCGGAGAACAATCACATTGACAACAATGCAACAAGAGGAGCTGCGAACAAACCAAAGGGCTGACATCGATCTGAAATTTGTACTGAACATTAACGCTTGGAGACATTATTCAGTCCATTTAAAGTTAAAGTTCCCATTTTCAGTAAACAATCCTTACAACACTGCAAGTACATAGTATTGCTGTGGAAACAGCTGACTGTGGAGACGGTGAAAAAACAACAACACAGATGACACAACTGTAAGACGATTCAAAGAAAAAAAAAAGAACATGCTTAACAGATGGCTCAGTATGTTTTAGACAGAAATGTAGATTGAACAGGTACTAAAATGAGAACTTATGGACTTTCAATTACTTTTCAACCAAATTCTCACGTTCTTTTTGGCAAAATAGCTGAGCATTTTTTTGTCAAATTTAACCCTGACTCTTTCCTTTCTTAAGAACCTCTAAAGGCATTGACAGCAATGAATGTTCCTCTTACACAGACACAAATCATGGGAATGCTCTTTGTTTCATCAACTATATAAAACAGACCTGGCCAAAAACAAAATCTACAGTCGACACATACTTCTAAGGCTAATGCTGTAAACCCCATGTAGCCACATGACTGGTTCCTATTGACTGCCTGCATTAGGCTTTTATTAACAGGCTGCCAGAGGTTCACCTACAAACGTAAAGCAAGAACAGAATTCATCTGACGCAGGAGGTTTGAGGGGCTCTAAATACTGTCTACACATTTCTTAAAAATCTAAACTAAAAGTCTGTCTGGAGAGCCACAATTTGGGGGGGACTGAGCCAAAGATGAGCTAGATATACATTCGTTTATATTCTAATATTCAGTTCAGATATTGTTTCCATCAGCTGGCTTTTAATTACTTAATTATGGATGTCCAAAAAAAGAAAGAAGAAAAAAGTTATCCAAAAATACTGAACACATGGCAACCAAACTGAGCAGAGAAGCATCTGATGCAACAGGCAATGCAGTGAATTTTGGTGACAATGTACGTCATAATATCAAAAACTGAAAGGAAATAAAAAATAAAGCTATTGATCACATGAACTGTGATCCACTCACAGTATCAGTGGGCTTTCTGCATACAGCTTTCAATATCAAAGACAACTTTAGTAAGAAATGAACTTGACTGATGCAAAAATACAGAATTACTCCAAAGCAAAGTATTTACACATGTTCTTGTCAATCTGGTGACTGGGGCAAAAAACAAAAAAACAAAAAGCCTGTTTCTCAAAGTGGAGAAAAGGGAGCTGCACTCTCACCCCCTGATGTAAAGCAGTCGACCCTGGTGCTAGTGACTGAGAGGATATATCTTCATTCTTTCTGTCAAATGTAGAGACCAAAGAATTTCTTCAACAGGAATCATTTCATGATGAGGGGCTACAATTCTGTGTGGATCCGTCGCTGCAGTACTATGCAGCCACCTTGTTATCCTTCTGGGAAAACACAACACACAACAAAAGTTTAGAACCACCATTGACCTTCTTCTTTTTCTAGACAGCAAAGAAGTGCATACTGCACCTTTCAATAATTTACCCTGTATTCAAAGTCAGAGAAATCACGGCCTCCTCTGCCACCTCTGAATCCGCCTCTGAAGCCAGGCGGGGCGCCGCGGGGTGGCCCGAAGGAACCTCTGCTCAGCGGCCGCCCGCGGCCTCCACGGGGCCCCATGTAGCCTCGGCCACGGTAACCTCCCCGTCCTCGATTGTGTCTCAGAGGGATGCCGAATGTCTCAGAATTCATTCGTCTCTCTTCAGCCCAGGTCGACCTTCGCTCCCTGACACACACAAAGACAGATCAGGATACATCTTTCTGGGTATAAAACACCCCAACAAAGAAACAAAACTCTCAATTTTAACATGTCCGGCACAAATGCATTTTAGTATTTAAGATACTTCGATCAGAAACAGCTATAAATTTGAGAACATTTAGCTCTGATAACATCAAAATCTTAACTTTCACACTTTTGGTCCCATTCAACTGAGGTGCCTCGCTCAACACAGAAAATTTGACTTACCTTGAAAATCCTCTTTCGCCTGATTTACTGAAAGAGGAAGAGAAAAGGTCTTTCAGTGTATTAACAGAGTTCACACATTTAAATAAATGCATTAAAGCTCATGTTCAGTGTATTAAAGTGAAGTGAGTTTAGAGAATATTTCATACACAATACTCAAAAACAAAAGCCCCTTCATTTGTTTCAATAAAGCTCTCATGGAGGCTCTCAGAAAAAATAAAAATAAGACGATAGTCTGATGTCATCCGGCAAAACACAGCGTTGCCAATATGAGTAAACACGTACAGGTGGAATAAGGCCTTGTAGCAAATTTTAACTTTAACTTGCAAGTTTTGAGACAGAAGAGTAAATTTATGAAAATACCACCTCTGATGAGCATTCAAACTGGACTGTGTGGTTTGTACTTAATCTTCTTTTACAGACGAGTGTACAAACACAGACAATTGCATTTTTTTAAGCAGTGCTGTAATGTCTGAACACACCCTTAAGCCTTAGCATCAGAATTCTCCCATCATAATAGATTTAGGTTCATGAACGTGTCCCCAGAACTATGGTCTTATTGAGGTACCTTAAGTCATCACAGGACAGGTTATCAAAGAAGGACTTGGACTTGTCATAGTAACATGTGTTTATCACAGCTGCATCCTCCTCCTCATTGGCTCCCTCAGTGGCTGGATGTTCCGAATCAGCAGTTTCTTCTCCATTCAGTGCCTTTTCAGTCTTGTCATCTGTAGTTGTGTTTGAAGAAATTTTACATTAAAACCTTTAAAAGGGAGTCACCTGCTAACAATAATGTTACCATCAGGATTGGGCAAAGAACTAAAGCGATACACTGCCAGAATACACTGAAGATGCTAAAACACATCTGTATATTTGGGTTTGGGATCTTAGCGTAGTATAAAGTATGACACATTACTGATTTAATATAGTTGACTTCTACCATAAACTTCTTTTTTCTGGGTTTTAGTGGTAAAAACTATAATTCAAAAGGTCTTGCTTTTCTGCCACATCAATCATTGTGAATGAGTCACCCTGTATCATCCATCATCTGTGTTTTAGATGTTTTTGAGCTTGTACCTGGTTTCCTGTCTTTGCCCTTCAGGACTCAAGTGTGTTGAAGCCATACCTTTCAGTTTGAGCTTGTTCTGAAGCTCTTTGTCAATCTCATCCTTGTGGAACTGAGCGTTGGCAGTCTCAAAGTCAAAGTCTTCTTCAAACTTCATTGGGCCATCACGACGCACGTTAACTTTCCCTCTACTGCGGTTTCCTCTTCCACGACCGCGGCGGTTGGACTGAGCAGCAGCTGAGAAATAACAGGGGAAAACTGAAATCCAGCAGTGCTTCAACATGCAACATCTACAGAGCAGTAAACAATGTTGCGTTTGCACACTGCATTTAAAACAAACCTTTAAGTGCCGACTATCAGCTTTAATTTTAGGACGCTAAAATCCATCGCAAATAAACAGTGTATGAACCGTGCCACGGTATTTGAACAAGTTAGCATAAACTCTAAAAACAGTCATCAGAATGTAATATTTGGTTTGACATCTTTTGCAGTCAGTGATTGGCTGCAGTCTACAACCCATAGATGTCAGAAGACTTTCCTGGTGATGTTCTGTCTGACCGGTAGTGCATATTTATACCTCCAGCAACCCTTAAAGCTGATTACCGGGAATTTAACCTCATGCGTGCCACTCATTATAAAGTGTTAGAGCACTGTGTTAGAAACTGAAACGTAAACCACACATCACTGTCCAAATAGGTTTTGATTGTTCTGTAGATACCTGCAGCGATGGAATGGAAATATGATACTATAAAGATAGATTAGTAAACATTAAACAAGATGATAAAAAAGATGATTGTGTGACTCGACACACAACATTTACCATGTGCTCAATCAGACAACTTCTCAGGGGAAAATAAACAACTTAATCATAGTCCATATAAGTTAATATTACTAATACAATTAATGAAAACAAACAATTTAGTGGGTGTAATCAAGAATGTTAATGGCTATTATTAAGTGAAAGTGTTAAAATACATACCAGCAGCTTGATGCCTGTTAGGATCCCGGTTTTCAACAGCACCGTGTTCATTATCTGGCTGCGATACCTTGTGAACGTCAGGAACTGAGAACAGCAGAAGACATCAATTAAACTCAAAATAAAGCAGTATAGTTCAAACAAAGCACTAAATGCATAGTTCATGTGATTTCAAGACTATGTCAGAGATATTACAGATTCAAACTTATCTTTGTGAAAATTAATCATTACAAGTCAAGCAGGTATTCTTACCCTTTCTCTGCTCCAGGAGGTCTGGAGGCTTCTGGCTGCCATCCGTGGTGCCGGTGGGTCTGGGAGCTGCCGTCCCCGTCTGACTCCTCTGACCTACAGGTGCAGGTGGTGCTGGGGCAGCTGATGGAGGAGGCTGCACTGCCGGCTCCAGAGTGGCAGTTTTTGTTAATGCATCCAGCTGGGGACTAGTGCGCCCTGCAGAAAACAGCAAAGCGATATTCAAACGTTTATATATATTTTATATATATTATGTTTTATATATTTAGTCAAAGTTTTACTGTTTACTGTTAAGAGTTTATTGTTTACTGTTTATTTTATGTATCTAGCTAAGAGTCTGTTGTATATCTTATATTGTATTTTTGCTTATATTGTATGCTACTGGAAATTCAATTTCCTTGAGGGAGTCATCCCAAAGGTATCAATAAAGTGCAGTCTAAGTCTAAGTTTGGACAGATCTTCTCATCGAATGATTTTCTCTTTATTACTTTCTACATTGCAGATTAACACTGAAGCCATCAAAAACTATGAAACAGCACACATGGAATAATGTTAAATAAACAAAAAAGTGTAAATAAATATATTTTAGATTGTTCAAAGTAGACACCTTATGCTTTGATGAACAACAAAGCTGATCGTCTCACACACATTAAGGTGGCAAGATATTTTTCCACTAATTAACTTTTGACGAGGCACACCTGGTAACTGAAAACCACTCCTTATGACGCTGATTGACAGAAAGCCAAGACTGTGCAAAGCTGTCAAAGCAAAAGGCTTTGAAGAATCTAAAATAAAAACATGTTGCTTTGTTTACCACACATGTCCCTATGTGTTATTTCATAGTTTTGATTTATTCAGCAGGAACCTGCAATGTAGAAAATAACAAACAAACAAAAAAAACAAACACTGACTGAATACTGTATATATGTTTCCTAAATGCAGAGAGTCTGAGTGATACACCACGACATATTATATGACGTGAATGTGGCAAAATACCTGAAAATAATGAATGCTCTCTGAGCAGGAAGGTTCTTCCTTTATACTTTAAAACACGAGTTGTAAAGGTGTGGATGGTGAGGTCAAAAAAAGTCCTCCAGGTTTCCTTTTATACATTCTTAATTCATACTAGGGCTTGGCTGAATACTTGGTTATTAGTTACTGCGCGTCTAGTGCATCCATATTACCCAGTATGTCTAACTAATCAACACCTCAATATATAATCAATAGTCAATGTCAATCCATTGCTTTCCATCGTGCATTAGTCCCGAGTTGTAGCTAAACCTTCACTGAGAGACTGGCTAATCATTGTCTTGTTTTTTTAAAATGATGTGTGCCATCATATCCATACTGTTCATTATCTGTACAAAGTTCCAATTTATAAACACTGTTGCCATCTATCCAATGTAATAAATCTTTGTTTTTGTCCGGCACAAAGTCACAGACCACTGGGAGATGCACTGCAAGCTAGCACATCAACTTCACATTTCTGTTATTTGCTGACTAATTGGTTTTCATTTATTCAAGTATGCTTGCCCCCTTGCTTGAAATAGGTAATCATTCACGCTAACAACTTGTGGTTAGACACTTATTTTGAACAAGAATTAATCTTACCTGCAGCAGCAGATCCAAACTGCTGAGCTGCAAGAGGTGTAACACCAAACTGACTGTATGGTCCAACAGCAGGGCCCCTGTATGGAGCATAGGTCCCAGCTGACTGGAATGATGGTGGTGCTGCAGCATTGGTGGATCCAATCGATGACTAGAAAAACAAAACAATTACACACTGTTACAACCAGCCCTTTATTCAATTGAATCCACAGACACGGATAAAGTCTTCATCCACAAAAGACATGAATGTGTAATTATAATTCCGAAACTGTAAAGAGACTTGTTCTGAAACTGTGACTGTCACAGCTGCAGTTGCAAATCTTAATGAAAAAGCTAGTGCACTCAGTTAGTCATGCGTATAGGCAAGACAATTTACAATATTAGCACCATGAAAACAGAATTTATATTGACAAAAGTTATCAGCTGCAATAGAGGATGTTTAATTTAACACATTTTGCCCCGTGGAGCTGGAGGTGTTCAAGTGCTCAGTGTCTACGCATTTTGTTTTTTCTGTTTTTGTCGAATCAACAGACTCAATTGTGAAACTATGTTGTTCGTTCAAACCGTTTAGTGCAAAGTGAATTATACATTTATATTTAGCAATGTATAGGCTAAAATGTGGGCTAGGTTGCTAACCTATTATTTTGCTTTGAATTTCTATGCATGAAATGTGTGATTGTTCCTGGGGAAATCATTAAAACACACCTTTTCTTTTTTAAAAATTGAGCCGTAATTAATGTTATTAGACACACCTGTGCCTTTGCTGCTGTGACAAGTCCAAATACGTGCCATAGTGAGTGTCCTGTGTCATCGGAGGTGACGATTAGATTGTGTTCCAAAATAATAATGTTTTGACATGTAAGTATGAGAAGTAAGATCTCATGAAGAGTGAACATCCTGCACTTGGTACAGGTCACTGACTTCGTCACAGCAGACAATTTGGCTAATCGTAGTAGGAAAAGCACAGGTGTTACTAATAACATTAAACGATTGCCCTCTTCTACTCAAGCGTCCCGGTAAGCCATGACAGTGAGCCAGCATTCGCAATGCATGAACCCTAAAGACAAATACTACTAAGAATACATAAAAATCAACTTACTTGAACTATGGCAGGGTCCTGAGGCAGGCTGCTAGTGGCTTTGGGTGGCTCACAAACTGTTAGGTCTTTTATATCACTACCTCGGAAGATGATGTACTCAAAGACTTCCTCCCGAGGTGGAATAGGCCTGTCAGTGGGCCGGTCTTCAGTTCCAAAAGAGCGTACTGTTGGGGGAAAAAAAACACAATTTGTCTTTTTATTGAGGCTTTAGCACGGAGCAACATAGCACAGTAGTGTAGAGATACACTTTTAAAATATGCTGTATTGTGCCCCAATTTATTTTTTTCATTCAAATCTCTATAGTCCAACTAAAAAGAAATAGGGCTGGGAGCTGGGAGACGTATGTGGTTAATTTTCTTGCCTGGCCAGATGTTTAAAAAGGCATCCAACAACACAATCTAACAACCACGCCAAATTATCTAAAGAGTGACCTTTAAAGAATAAACTACAACCCGTAATTAACCAAAACTTTAGCGAGAGATGTTTGATAGATACTTTCTATTATACAGTCTGCCATTTAGTCCTCAGCAGCAGTGAGGGACTCATATTTCACGTTAGCCCAAACACAAGGTAAACAAAGGACGGAGAGTGTTAACTACAGCACTTAGCTTCGTAGCCAACTAGAGCTAAATTGGCTAACACAGCTAACTGCGTTGACATGAATATCACTTTTCCCATCGCTTAGCACCTTTGTAAGATATATTATAACCATTTCTAGGTACTGCAGTCCAACTCTTGGTTACTTATCTTACCTTTAGCAAGAGCTACGGTCGAGTTTTCAGTGTCAATGGTGTACAAAATTCCTTCATAGCGGATCCCGGCCTTGGAGATTAGGCTAATTTTGCTGCCGATGTACGGCGTTCCTCCTCCGCTCATGTTTGTCTTTTGTCTTTTAATAACACACTTACGTCCACGAAATCTTGTCGCTGTAAAACCTAGAGTGCAGATGTGTGACTTTGAGAGCTGTATTTTTGTTTAAATGCTACATAACATGAGTAACTGAGTTTAGCTGTGAGGCAGATTAGCTCGTCTCTGAACTGATTTCTACCACGACATGGCCGTTTGCGTTTTCCGTCGCCCGCCGCTAAGGATGTTGGGAGAAGGAGGCTGCGTCTCGTTCTTCGAAAGGTGCCTCCTCTCCACCTCCAACTGCCATCCTTCCTCATAAACAAAAGAAGCGATTTGGCGAAAACATAGTGAAGTTGATAATATCAAGAGTGCGCATGCAGTTTCGCTCACTTTTACGAGTATTTTTGAAGGAAGGAAATAAGTCAATTAATCATAGGGTGATTAAAAGAGGTTTGAGATTCAGCCATTTCGTCATATCGCGATGCTTGGCGAGCGGGCCTCTCGCTGCCCTGCCCCCATATTAACGGATAATACATGTTTAGATGTATGAAATGTGTTTATATACTGCATTTCATTTGTGTTTGACACGTCAAATTACACAATTTTTCGTTGTAAACAATTAAACTTAGACACGTAGAAGTATGTCAAATATAATTTTATAACATCGTTATGTAACTACGGTTCATACACTGTGAAAACAGTTCGTTATATTTAAAGAAAAAATATAAAAATAAAGATTTTCTAACCAGGACCCCCTCCCCTCTAATGACGTCAGACTCATTCCCACAATGCCCAGTAACACGCAGGCGCACTGTAAAAAAAAAAAAAAAAAAAAAAATAAGACAGCTATCTGTGATCAGAGATGGCGGGCGCCTCCGACCCCCTGGAAGATATGCTCTTTTCAGAGATGGATGAAAAAGCCGTGAGCGACCTAGTGGGCTCATTGGAGTCACAGCTTGCTGGCCAAAGCAACCCAGCAGGGAAAACAGACGAAAACGGAGGCGCTGGCTCAGTGGCCCCCGCTAACCATCACTTAGGAAAAACGCTACCAGCTCCAGTGGGCACCACAACACTAGAACAACAACAACAAGGACGGCGTAATAAACCTGAGATGCGCCTGGAGATCAACTCTAAAGACGTTAGCCCGGATAAAACTGTCACATCTCCGTCCTTGGGCTGCACCTCTTCTTTTGGCGAGCCTTCAACCACTTCGGCTACCGGTGTGAACGCCACTAGCAGCGGTTCGCAATCACATGGAGCATCCATCACAACACTGACTGCATCTGGTGTGTCAACTTTGGCGTCTCCGTCAGCCAGCATCAGCACCACAGCCAGCAGCCGGGGGTCTAAGGTTAGCCCGGGCACAGGTGAGACGTCGTCGGAAGCTAGCCCGCCGAGAAAACGCATAACCACGCCGCGGAGGAGCGCTTCGGCTCGGATAAAGAGTTTGAACGGCGCCGCTGTAACGACGAGGAGGAACAGCAACACAGCGGTGTCTGAAAACGTTAGCCCCGTGGATACCAGTGCAACTACACCAAACTCCACTCGACCGGTGACATCCTCTATCAACACCTCGACTTTCACCTTATCCAACGCCAACCTCGCTGTAGGTCAGTCGGCTATAGCTCTCGACCGGGGGACTCCTACCATCGCTTTGCACAGACTCCCGAGTCATATTGTAGCGAGCATAGCCCAGAACGGTAACGGGACCAGTGTGTCGGCCTTGGTCCAGCAGGGCACTCGCATAGGACCCATCAACTCTTCAGCTTCACAGGGGAACCACAGCAAAACCATCACAGACACTGGGGCTTCCAAAACAGACGATTGTCAGTCAAAAATTGTAATGTCAAGCCAGTCTGGTAGTGTCAACTCTGTAATAAACACTGTTCCCCCAGCACCTCCTGTTGTCACACCACCACCACCACCACCACCACCAACAACAACAACAACCACAGCAGCAGCTACAACAACCACAACAGTAACTCAGCCTTTGAGCTCTGCCACAGCTGCTGCTTGTGTTACAGGGGCAGTGGCAACAAGTTCTGTATGTGGTACTGGTCTAACTACATCAGTAACTAGCACTCTTAGCATGGTCAGGCCCACAGCCCCCTCTCCGACACCTGCTGTGGCCACCTCCGCACAGTCTCAACCCCGTCCTGGACTTACAGCACCTCAAAGGATCGTAGCCCCCCAGCTGATTGTCAGACCACCTCAGCAGCAGACGACCATTCAGCTGCCCCCTGGGTTTACCATCCCACCGGGTAAGGTTTGCAGGAAGGGGAGGAGAGCAGCAAGAAGTCGCTGTTTTACACCTGTGTCAGGCTCATGGGTTGTCAGTAGGATACAGTAATTACTGATTGTCTTCAGTATGAGATTGTTTGTGTGTGTGTGTGTGTGTGTGTGTGTGAGACATCCTGTTCTTGTACCATGTTTGTCTGAATGTGTTGGGAAGCTTTCCAAGTTATCCTGTGTACATTTTGTATATTGTTTGTGCCTGTACCTGAGGTACTGTGAGTTTTAGCATGGCCACCTGGGGAATCAATTACTTCACCCAGCAGTGTTAGTGCTATGATTTGCCAACTGAGCCGTGCAAAGTATTAAATACACACCAAGCATCCTTAAAAGCACCATGACACATGACATTAATGCCACAAATGTGAAATTAATATAAGAAATAAGACAAAACCTACAAGAAGTTTGCAGTGAAAGCATGTCAGATAAGTTTCATCTGTACATTTGAGTAGGTAGCTGATGCTTACGTCTTTAACCTAAGAGATCAACTATCAGGAAAAACTGTCCTGTCACTCTGAAAGAAAATGGTTTTAGTTCATTTATGAGTTTATATAAGTTCAGTGTCAGGAGAGGACAAGACTTTCCAATGAAATCATGTAGAAATGTGGCCGCCGCTGTATTCACAGACCACATACTGTTAACAAAAAGCCACATTCATAAGCAAGCATTTGAAGGTTTTCCATTTGCACCACAGCTTGGTGAAAGGTAGCTACTCTCATGACTGTCATCAGAGTTTCAAACATTTGTATTTTCTTTCCTAACAGCATTTCCAATAGTAATAATGAGATGGACTTCCTTCCCCAGGTGCAAACAATATAGAGGAATATGTCTTTAGAACAATGTAATCACATGAATAGTGTAAAATGTTCAACCATAATGCATGAAGAAAGTACGAGCATCAAGGGTCCTTCAAAGTACACATAATCCCATTAGATGATTCAAGATGACAGTAAGGTGGAATTACTTTCTAAAAAGTGGCACATCTTAAAATATAATGGCTCTTTAGTACCGTTACTGCTGCTCAAGAAAAGGCAGCTTAATAAGTGGAGACCTGTTGCCCTCCACATTTGCAGATTTCGTTTTTGTTAGTGAAGTTTAGGATGCACAGGGAAATGTTTCTGGGCAACTCAGATGGGCAAGCAGTGCTCACTGTTCTTTAAAGCACTTTGGAGCATATTATTGGTGCTCTATATTGTTCCAAGATTATAAATGCCTCATTTAACTTACATTGTAAACATGTATGATTGTCCAAGTAAACAAGCAAAAATAAATTAGTTTTCCAACTTTCTTTAAAAATCAGAGTAAATTCCCGTACAGCCATCTGCCAAATACTGCAACAATTTGGTATCTGTAACATGGTTACTCAATTTGCCAGGTATTTTTTAACTTTATGGAAAGATAAACAAACATGTAAAAATGTTCTTAAGTCTTAGGCTGTCATTGTTCTGATATCAGCAAGGTCTAGATGGACGGAAGGTTTGTTATTTTCTATATGCCAATGTCTCACATTTAAAGATAATTTTTTTTGGCCTTTTTGAGCTTTATTTGACAGAGACAGCTTGAAGAGTGACAGGAATGTGGGGAGAGAGAGATGGGGAATGACATGCAGAAAAGAGCCACAGGTCGGATTCGAACCCTGGGCTGCCGCAGCCATGTACAAGCCTTTGTACATGGGGCAGATGCTCTACTAACTGAGCTAAACGACACCCCAGGATGTCTCACATTTAGACCACTATCAGCAAAAGAAGCTCATCATTTAATTTGTTGTCCTGTTGTATGATTTTAGCAAAAAGCCAATCAGAAACAAGTATTCTCAGTGCCCATGGTATACGATTATACGCCATGTAATTCCAGTGCCCTTGACATAACCTGTTTGTTGCCATTTAGTTTATCTAACTTGACAACTTTTTCTGTTCTTTTCTTAGTGTTACAGTTGTGTTGAAGTTGCTTTGCAGGTTAAACATTGCATTTACACTCACTGCTTGTTTAAAGTATTTGTTTTCAGTGGCCATTTAACATGCCAAGAATTTTAGGGTGATATTTATCTGTGCAAGGTGTATCTGCATTTGACTAGTAGCTGGTTTAAACACCATTCACAGATTATGTTGCTAGTACTGTACTAGTGTTTCCTCTAATGAATGTTCCCTTTGATTCTTTAGGGATGGTGTTGGTACGAACAGAGTTGGGCCAGTTAGTGATGGTTCCTCAGCAAGCTTTGGCTCAAGCGCAGGCTCAAGCCCAGGCCCAGGCTCAGAACAACATCTCCCCACGGCCTGCCACCCCCACAACAGGAGCATCCTTCAGAGTAACTACTCCACAGGTGAGACTCTGCCACAGTTGCCAACCCATACACTTTTCTTAGTATGACCGCAGTCCACATTGTTACTGCACCATAACGTTTCTTTACAGCTTTTACTTTACACAAGAACAAGAAGAGGAGAAGTGAGAGGTTGAGGAGCTGTGCCATTAAATCCAAATGACATATGTGACTGTGTGCTATGGTATGCTTGGTTTTGGTTTGTATCGGGACACACAGCATAACAGGTTTTGTTACATTTTTGTTTTACATACTGGATCATCTGATTTGTGCGTCCACATGTACGTCACACACAATAGGCTTTACTCGTGAAAAACATTCCTATGTCGACATTTAATCTGAAGGTGGTGATTTTCATTTGGGTAAGAATAGATCAGTGTAACAGAACAGATCAGTACTGTAATGTCACAGTGATATACGGCTCCATGGGTAATTCCAGTGTGTTTGGGCTGTATAAATTTGTAACCTGCGAACATGTGTAAATGTGTCAATTGTCACCATTATTAGGTGGTAGAAACAGACAAGTAGTATTTGTTTCTGGAGGGTCGAGACACAAGAAACTCCATGTTTTTCAGACATAGCTGCAAGAAATGTTGAGATATCCAATAGTAAATGTACTGTCGGGTGAATGGACATAGATCTGTGTATCATCAGTGTAACAGCGACAAGTGACTTCATGCTGCCACATAATGTGGCCCAGTGGGGAAGACACTTTTACTGCTCATAGAAACAACGTGTCTTCAAATTTGGTGATTCTGAGAAAGTACCATACCTGTTATGTTACTAGTGATGTCTCAAGTAGATCCTAAGGATCAGATCCGCATATATTTTAAAGGATCGGTATAAACATGCTAAATTTGCAGATCCTTTCTTTACTGTAATGTATTGTGTCTCGTTCACCTCAGCCTGTTAGTGCAAGCACTGCTCTCCTTACAGCAGCCAGCTGGGCTCTACACTGCAAGTGGTTAGCTCCCTATTTGAGTGAAAATTAGTATGTGAATGTGAAAAATTATACTCAGTACTAATGGACCCAGATTGGGGCTATCAGGACATCCATAGCATATTTAAAAATCTGCTTTGTGAAAAATACAGGAAGCTGAAACCAGAGCAGTTTTTCTTAATTCAGGAAGAGCTGACAGATACATGGTTTTCACTGGACTGTGACGTTATGTGAAATGGATTCAAAATTGACTCTCGTGAGACGCCGTATATAAGGTTTAAAGATGAGGAGGAGTGATCATCCAAGACATAACAAAAAGATCACATGGATACTGAATGACTATGGACAGCTACTGGTGCTGAAATAAACTTTTAAACTTGATGAACAAATGAAAGAAAATATTTCAAAATATTTGTCTCAGAAACACAAATGATGGTGAGACTGTTTTGTTGCAAAGTACACAGTGACCTGGCATTAACCAATATGGGTAACATATTTGTACAGTCCATATATTTTATGCATACCATCTAGTTTTCTAAATGTAGCAATTTTATTTTAAACCAGTTAAAAAACAATATTAAAAATAAATATATTCAAACCATACAGAAGTTTTCATCTGCTTCACCTGTAAACCTTTTCTGGTACAGAACAACTTTACTGTCACACCAACACATTTTAGCCTTCAACACAAAACACACCACAAAAAACCCTCACACAATATGGTATGCAACAAAAGAATATAATATTTTAAACAATATAAAAGACAACCAATCATATGGAATGTATCTTATAGCTTCATTTTTTGTTGTATTTTATCTTTTTTTTTTTTTTTTTTACATTTTAAAGACATTTGCAGTTTATACGTGTATAAGGCACTTTGTAAAGAGTTTTTGGTGTAGCCACATCGAACGGGCACATTTTAGCTTGTACGGAGGACCTCCTCTACAAGCTTGAGTGCCACTTCTTGGCTGCACTTCCCCTGTTTGTGGACCAGGTATATTGTCGCCAGTATACAAAGTCGGGCATTCTACCTGCCTCTGTGCTGATTTGGAAATGTAACTGGCCTGAAGCCGCGGCCATGTGCCCAGTCCGTCTGTGTGTGGGTGCCCCATTGGCTGATGTGTATGTGTGTATATGATTGGATGTCTTTTACATATTTCTGAACCTTTTAAAAATGTTTTATAAATACCCATAATGGTTCTGGTGTGCTTTGTAATCTCTATAAACAGATATCTTCATATGAATGCAGAATCTGTAGGTGAGGGACGAGGGAAGATTTTGGTACAGGTTTTATGTTTTTAGTCTAAGTAGTATTGACCAAACACATTTGAGTGGGCTTTGTTTGCAGCCCATGTGGAGAGCAAAAGAGTTGGAACACATTGGCCGAAATGCAATCTCAGCTATTGTCTGATGCCAATTTAGCGTTTTATTAGCTTTTTAAAACTATCTGCCTTTAAAAAAAAGTTCATTCATATGCATGTATCAGTTTATAGAGATGAACAGAAATGTGTTTTTTCTCATTATTCTCACATGTCAAGTTGCTAATTGGAAGGAAGCTGCAGAGGAAGTCTTGGCCCAGTTATCCGTTATCCGGATATCCGCTGGCTACACCAGAAGCCCAGATAGATTGGCAGTTTACTCCAGCGGCTAAGTTATTGTCAGGCAATAGCCATTTGGTTCAGAATTGGCTTTGTAATGACCTTGATGAAGGGCACAAGCCCAGATGCATTGGTGTGACAATACATTTGATGGAGCTGGAGTTTGAGTTTTGACCTCTTTGGGCTTTTTCCCTTCTCCATGCAACTTGAAAGTTTGTGCTGTTGTGCCAGAAATCTGTACTCTGCTTTTACAATCTTTGTTGGTACCCCAAATCCACACTGCCCAGCATAGAGTAAGTGCCAAAAACTGTCCTGCGCCCATGAAATACATATTTGCTATTAAGAATACTCCTGGCATTGCCCGTGACTAAGGCACTGACCTCTGAACTGAAGTTTAATGCCATAGATGGCGTTCTAAACTGGGATTAGTGACGTAGAACAAGAACAAATAAATGAAGCTGCTTTATTTTATGTGCGATTTTAGGCATCTAGTGAGTGTATGGGAAGCACCAGTTCCAGGTACTTTTCATTTTTATTTTACACAACGCAAATGGCATCAGCCCCAGACCTTCTTGTACGAGAGCAAGCATGACTGAAAGTGTGACAGGTACATTTCGTGTATTCTTCAGTCGTTTGAGCTCTGTAAAATTTCTGTCAATGTTAACGCCACAGCTGGTGACCTTTGCCAACTCTAATCTGACTGATTGGACTGGTGGTGTGAATTGGAGAAACTTTGATCTAATTAAGTGTGGGCACACAGCTGATGTTGGGTGGGCACCGCTCATTAAGTGAACAGCTTTGCTCTAGACCCTAATTGGGATGTGATTAATATGTTAAACTGTGTAATTATAATGACTGAGTATTCTTGATTATTTTATGTATAGATTAAACTGAGATTAATAGGTGAATTAATGTCTCAAGGCTCCTTAATGACTCCATGGGGTCCTCTCATCAAAATTTAACGAGCCACTGAATCATTAATTGGAATTTGCTTATTATCACCTGTGGATACATCAGTCATGTAAAAAGTTGAGCTTGTGCTGCTGGGTCCACACCTTTAGAACATAATTGCTTTTAATAAAGTGATTACTAGATAGTTTGTCTCCCACAGTTTCTCTGTAAATCAAATAGGACGGCTGTAATGACACAGATAAATATTCCTTCTTATTGGAGCATCTTAACCTTTCCTTTGCTAGTGTCTTTCTTACTGATGTCAGAACATATGACACTGATGCATCAGTAGGGATAATTTGCTCACTGCGGAGATAAATATCAGGTATGGCTGCAACTAATTATATATTATTACTTTCATTATCAGTTAATCTACCAATTATATTCTTGATAAACTGAGATACCTGATCTATAAAATATCAGAAAATAATAAAACAATGCCCATTTCAGTAACCCCAAACTGACTTATTCAAACAGTTTGTTTCATCTGACCAATAATCCAAAACACTAATCATTATTTATGCAGATATTTAGTTCACTATCACAGAAGATGAAAGAATATTCAAATTTGTTAATTGATGGTTAAATTAGCTGCTGGTTCATTTCCTGTCCACTGACTAATAGATTAATCGACCAAGCATTTTAGCTCTAATGTCAGGTTAAGTTGTCAATTACACAAAAAGCGCACAAATCCCAACTCAGCTTTGACCTGGATACATTTTAGAACATCAACGCTGGAGTAAAATAAAAATGTTGGCATTTGTTGGTGCTGTTGGCCGCTATAATAAACAGGTAGTGCATCTTCATCTTAGACCTTTAAATATTGTCCTGCGATCATCTAATCTGTCTGGCTTGCAGCCTACGGTTGTAAACACCATTCATCATGTACTTTAAGTGGTTTGCAGAAATTTTTACAAGCTTTCTAATAATAAGTAATGCAATACATGTGGCTTTCAAATAACTCTTGGTTATAACCATCTGTTCAGATTATGGTGGGCCAAAAGAAAAAATAATTTTACAAACTGATGAGACAGAAGCCTGTTTTTCATTGAAGGCTAAGTGCTCAATTTTACCTCAAAAGCTCAAAAGTCCTTTCCAAAACACTCTCTTTGTTCTGGCCTCTCAAGCCTAGAGTGAAGAGGCCCTCTGAAGAGCTTAGGCGCCTGTTCATCATATCACTAACTGCGAGGACAAAAGACTGACACTAGAGGGCAGCATTTCATTGTCTTTTTCAATATAGCTAGACTTGAATCTGTGGCGTCTACTTCTGCTTTCATTCAGGAATTAAGCTGTTTCCTGTTCCTCTATCATTTTTGTGATCAGGGCTACAATAAGACATGTGTTTTTCCTCTTTTATACTGCTATTTTAAGTGTTTTATATTTATAACAATATTTATTATTGCAAAAAGGACACAGATTAAAATAATGTGGCATTACTACTATTAAATCTGACATTAAATGTCCAGTTAAAACAGCCTACATTACCAAACACATATATTATGTATAGGAGTGTCTACTGGATTAGTTTGGGTATGCCTTACTCGCGTCATACAGCGCCATACAGCAGCAGTATTAAACTCGGCTGTGTGGTGAGTAGTTTTACAAACTCAGGCAGCATTGCTACACCGCAGACTGAGCTGTCTGAGGCCAAGTAACATGTTTCAAAACTGAGATTTAGTAGTTTTCCTTACTAAAAAACTTCATGCCGATACATCCTCTGGCAGGTGTAAATGTTAGCCAAGACAGAAGTCCACATATGTTACACAACAACGGCCCCCTCCTGCCTCTGTACACGTAGCCAGCCAACCTGTATCCATCCTGATATGAACCCCTCTCAAAAGAGAGTCGCAGATTGTCATCGCCTCTCGCAGTCACACTGATGACAAATTAGCGGGCCGCGGCATTGCCAGCTCGACAGGAAGAGCAGTAGCAGGGAAATGAAAGGGAATGGTGTTTATTCCCAGAGCTCAACCCCTCTGTCGGCCTGTCACTCTTCCCATGACCCTGAGGGGAGAAACGGAAGGCATCCTGAGCTTCCTTCCTTCCATACCTGTTAAATCATTCATCATCCAACTGCCTGATTATTTTAAAAAGCTAACAAGGCTTTGGTTCTTGAGTATGTTTGTGTGTGTGTGTGTGTCTGTCTGGAGAGAGAGTGAGCAAGAGAGAGGCATAGCTAGCGGTGGGATGCACCCCGTGGCTCTTACCAACCCCCCTTTACCCCCATCCCCTCACCCCACATCCCTCATACACCCACTTCCCCCCAACTCCTCAGTATAACATTCTTTTGCATCCTACTAAACTTTTCGTTGAGGGGAAACTCCCTCCTCCTCTCGCTTATCCTACTTCTTCTCCTCTACGCTCTACCCTTTGCCTCTTTCCTTCTGTCCTTGGCACGGTTGTATATCTGTTTGTGCGTTTTTATTTGTGTGCAAGACAAGTGCAGTTTATCATGTGCTTGAATGTGTGTAGGTGTGTATGTCTGTGCGCCTGTTTCCTCTGCTGTCTGTATGTCACTGCTTGTCAAGTGTGTGTGTGTGTGTGTGTGTGTGTGTGTGTGTGTGTGTGTGTGTGTGTGTGAATGCTTTGGCCTGTCCGTGAATGGAAGGCTGTGTGCCAGAGGTTGGGGCAGAGGCCCTCTTGGGTTGTTTTGGCCCATAGACAGGATAGCAGCCAGGAAGTGTGTATGTGTATGTGTGTGTGTGTGTGTGTGTGTGTGTGTGTGTGTGTGTGTGTGTGTGTGTGTGTGTGTGTGTGTATGTGTGTGTATGATGAGCCACTGGGCATCACCGTGGTTTTGTGGCAGTTGGCACTCATTGCCGAGCCACCCCAGTTCCTCGTGCTTTTAATATGCTAATAAACAAACCTGAGTTATGACTAATATTAGCATCCACCTACTGTATATGCATCATGTACTGTCAGTGTATTTTTGTCTTCCAGTTCAAACTGTTTATTAGTACAGTGTGCACAGTCTTTATTCATACAGAGAACCTACAATACGATCTGACCTTATTCCACACATTCGCAACCTACTTTGAACACATCTAGTGATTGAGTATACTGTTCCAGTGCACTGCTAGATTATATACTGTGCTTTGCGTATCTACTATATGTGTCTGAATTATTATGATATGATAATAATAATGTACGCCTTAGTGTTTAGGTTGAAAGAGATAACCGACGACAGACTCTAAATGCAAATGTCACACTTTGCTTATTTTGCACCTGTGTTAACAATCAAATCAAACGCGCCTATGTACGAAATATTTGAGCAACCTATTGTCTGATTATTTTTTTGGTCCTCTGTGGGAATGTGGATAAAAGATGCTACAGTACCAATGCAGTTCATACAAGTGTCTGTCCAAATAATTAATAACAACACTTAATAACTGTGTGTGTGTAGAGGAGTAGTAGAGGAGAATCAGCCTGATCTTTCTTGTGCATGTCCTGCATCATGTGTTTGTACTGAATCTACAGTTTTATCTCTCTTTCATATGTATTGGTATGTTATGTGTGCAACTTTTCTTGAGCCAGTGTCGATAACGATTGCTTGACTTTTCATGGCACCATACTGTAATAATCAGTTCTTAATCACAGGTGATGTCAGATTTAAACATGTGATTAAGTCTGCTATTTTTTATTTACACTATTCAACAGTTCATAACTTCATTCATTTAACTACAGTGTAAGGAGTTGGGTTTACTGTATCTTACCCTTTACTGCAACATCCAAGCCAGGTCTCATTATGAGACAGCATTAAGAATAGATACACAGGCTTATTTCAAGGTGAAATTGGGTCTTTGCAGATGTGTTTCTTCTGCTTATTTATTTATTAGTTGCATTAGTCATACCAAATTATTATGGTGTCTGCAGGTTTCATTAAAACAAATTACAATTAGACAAGCTTATTTCTCACTGGAAATATGGTGTTCCAAGAAACAGCAACTTTACTCAACCTCTACTAACTAATCATGTCTGTATTTCACATTAAACGCTTGTACATGCTGTGGTTTAAATTGCTTGAATGTTGGCAATGGAATTAAGTAAGACTTCATAACATGCCGTAACATGAATTTGTTGCCAAATTGCTCGGAAGACAGTGAATTAACATTCAGCTTTTAAGCTGAGTTAATGGCATATCTTTTGTGCACACAGCCAATCAGACATCTGCTGCTGTGTCCTCTGTCTAGTAAACGACCGAAGATTTCAACCTGCTGGTCAGATTGAGCGATTTTTCCACTTTGTGTTTCAGAGACAGAATTTTAGCTTCTGTCATTTGTATATCTGCCTGTCAATGAGACCCCAGCAGACATCACGACCCACTGCTACCTGACCAACCATGCTATTCTCTGGTTTAGTCTTCAGCACCAACAAGCTGCCACCTTCTTTCTTCTTCAATGCTGTCATGACCTTTCCTCATCGCTACTGTTCTTTTTTTCCTCCGTTGCTCTGTCCCAATTCACTTCCTCTTTTCTGAAACTGCCACAGACTTATCTTCGTTGTTTTTTTTCCTTTGTGTCTTTTGAGGTGCTTTGTATTCATTCATCTCCCATGATTCCCCGTCCTCAACCTCTGCCTCTGATATCTTTATGCTCTTTTGTTTCCCTGTTTGTCTTTTTTCTTTTTTCTCTCTGCCTCTGCGTGTTGCTCTCTTTCTTTCCTGCAGTCTCCTGTGACCTCTCAGACCACCAGGCAGTGTCCTTTGACCCCAGCTAAGATGGTACCGTCTGCCTCTCCTTCCAGCCCCGCCCTCCAGACCTCTTCCTCTTCCTCTTCTTCCTCCTCCTCCTCCTGTCCTGCACTCCGCCCAGTGAGACAACCCTTACCCTTACTCACCTGTTTGTCAGTCCTTCCTTTAGCATTCTTGACCAGTGATGCCACGAAATAGTGGCATCACTGGACCCCCCACAAAACTTCCCCAGTTGATTACTTACATTAAGACAACAATTTTTTTGTATTACATGTACTCTGAAATTTTATGTTGTATTTATCTAAGTGCTAACTTTTGATGAAATCTAAAGACACAAATTGTAGTAAAATAAACACCTAAATGTGTATTTCAGGCATTTTCTTTGCACTAGTCTGAAAGAAGTCATGTTATGGAAGCAAAATAGCCCAAAATCTCAACATTGACCAGTGCATGTTTTTGCCTATAGTACCATACTTTTGAAAAGATGATGATAGAAAAGTCTCTAACATGCACATGCTTATAATCTTTAAACATTTGTTAATCACAGCAGCTACCATTACGCAAAACTGCATGTGAATCCAAAGCTGTTCAGTGCCAACTCGTGAATGTCACATCTCACCCCTAGCACATGAAGGCGCAACTGTAATTTATTGAAGTCTTTAATTACCTTGAGCATTTACAAAGTTGCTGTGGGATGTAATCATTTGGTTGGTAATGAACAACAAGTGACTTTGCATGCAAAACGTATCTACAGAATGAGTAAAAACATTTATTTCCAAACATAATCTTGCGAACAATTTGTTTGCAAAGAAAAATGGGAATAATAACTGATTTCTACCAACTGAACAGCTGCTGGGTATTGCTGCCCTGGCTACTCATCATAGCATTGTGTACTGTGCACTGGCACTAGTGGAGATAATATTTTAAGTTAACCTCTCCTATTTCTACCAAACTGAAGCTCTGGGGACTCTGATCATACCCAGTGTTTCCCATTCAAATGCTGCGTGTTCAGCCTGTATCCAGATGAGATGCAGTGCAGATTTTATTTATCTGCTCATGTTTCAGTTCACTTGCGGATAAACTGTGATTTTTTTGTTGAACAGTATACTGGACAGGGTTCACAGTGGCTGTTTGGTACCTTGTGTAGGCTCCAGACCTTTTTTCCGATGTTTGGGGGATTATTCGTGATATACACACTAACTAGATCGCTCTTCGTGCAGAAAGAAACGTACAGTACATGTGGCCTTGCCCACATCCATACGTGGCTTGCATGTTCAGACCCTAATGTGTCCTCTATGCATTTTGGGTGCTTTCACACCTGTATTTATAACTGTCCACTTATGATCATGCATCACATGCAATGTATTTTATTGCCAAGTGTGAACAGGCCCTGAGAGATTTCAAAGAGGTGATGAGGGCTTTAGAGTGAGAGACTGCTTAGGGCACCTTATCCGTTGAGCAAAATGTGTGTTTTGGATGTGAGATATTCTCTGGTCATTCATCACACATATTACCACTTATCATTATGTGTAAATTGACAATAGGTGGCTAATGACCAGGAACAAAACTTGATAGGTGGTTTCCTTTGTCAGGTAGGTGACTATTAAGAAAGGCTTTGATGGCCTCCCGTCTTTCCCAGCCTCTAGCTTGTCACCACCTCCCCTTCTTCCTCCTTGTCTGTTAAGCGATGTCCACCGAAGTCAGGACACCAGATGTGACAGGAACGCAGTGGCGCCTGCCTCCTGTTCTCTGTGGCCTTGCTGCGAGCGAGGCGTCACGTCCTGTTTATCTCTCTGTCTCTTCTTTGCTCTTCCAGAAGGGCCCCGTGGCACCGGCCGTGGCTGTGACGGCTCCACAGCAGACCCCCGTGGTTATGGCCCCCCAGGCCCCGGCCCAAGCTACCTCCCAGCCAGTGCAGCCTCCGCAGACGGGCATCGCTGCGGCCCCCGGAGCTCCTGTCGTGTCCCAGGTCCGTTGTCTCTCTGCCGCCCTTCCCCCTCCTCCCGCTCCCTTCACCGCCCACACTTCACCCTCAAGGGCGCAGGCACTGTCACAGCTGCCAGCAGGCTGGCTGTGTCACAAGCTCAGGCCTGGACCCACCGCCTCACACAGCTGGCCATGCACCGAGAGTCTCACACATGCCCACACACGTTCGCACTCATACATTCACACAAGTGCATACCAACCCAAGGACATGCAGACGCAGACATAAAGGCACAGACTCACCATGAATTCAGGGACACATGGACTCACAGATACAGCTCACATACAAATAATTCACAGAGAGATACAGATTCTCACATCTCTATATATTCAGGCCAGAGAGCCCTCATAGGGGCCACAGTTTGCTGCCACTAGCAATTTGAGTGGGCAGGTGCCATGTCTCATTTGGCTACAAAGATGACTGGGCATGCTAACTGTGCACTATGCTCTGATTTGTGACTGATGCCTGTCAGCTTCTTTATCAATTAATTGTAAGTGTCTTTGTAGTATTAATAAAAAAAATGCTGCACAAATACAAGACCTCTTCCTCTAGATTTGATACAACTCTGGTCAAATATTGGCACTCTGAACGTTGATTAACATCTTAGAAATAAGATCTTTGATACCAAAGACTGTGAGACAGTGGTCAGTTTATCACTCAAGCTGCCCGTATGTTCATTTGTTTTTTCATTTTGTGCAGAAAATAAATGATTGTTTTCTCATCTTCTACAGGAAATGCAAGAAAACGTCAAGAAGTGTAAGAATTTCCTGGCCACACTTATCAAGTTGGCGTCTCACAATTCTCCGTCCCCTGAGACTTCCAAGAACGTCAAAGCTCTGGTTCAGGATCTGCTGGTGAGCTTCAAAACCCAACAAACACTTTTTCATGGAAATATTGTATAGTTAAGAAAGTTTTTGCACACTGTCAGATATTCTAAGAAACTTAAATAACCTTTTGCTGTTATGTTTGATATTTACAAAAACTGACAGTTTCATGACAGCTGCTTCTTTTCTATCGCCAGACCAAATGTCTTATACATCTGATTGAATGGTGTGACAGTGTTTCTTCAATCATTCTTTTTAAAGAGCGGCTTTTTTTCTGTTTAAGATATAAATAGGAGTAAGCCAAAGTTGACGCTTTAATGTGTTGTTGTATTGAATATTCTAAACCTGTAGATGGCGGCATGAAACTCTTTCCAAAACCCTGCTTACTTTATCATGAAATTTCATCTTTTGCACAGTTACACATTAATGAGCTGCCACGATGGGAACTCAGCAGTTCCCATCACCAGCTCTGGTGATCTTGTTGTGTTCAAGTCCTCACGCTATACTTAACTTTGTGGCTTCTCTTGTAAAGTGGTGTTTTTATACTTTACCTTTCTCCCAACAGGATGCCAAGATTGAACCGGAGGAGTTCACCAGCCGGCTGCAGACTGAGCTCAAGTCGTCTCCGCAGCCTTACCTGGTGCCCTTTCTCAAGGTGTGGTTCTTGCTTGCAAAGCTTTTTATTCTGAGCTTGCTCCATTTACTTTAAAACTGCCTCCTACACTGACTGAGGCAATGTACCTTGAATTGGATCCTTTACTCTAGCACCTAAACTGCTTCTGAAGCTCCCTACACTTCTCCAAACCTGATTTCAATCTGGTCTAACAGTTAGCCTAAAGTTTGCCATTAATACCTGTTGCATAAAGTATTCCTCTTTACAGGGGTCCTACATTGAAAGTTAACTAGCCCCCTTAGCTACTTTCTTAATTGACCCCGAAAATAAACTTTTCCCCTTAACCACTCCCTAACCTCCCCCTTAAATCATCCCTCAACCGTGCTTCTTAAGCTGGCCCTCTCGTGTATTTTACTAAAGTGATGCCCTAAAGTAGTCCTTTCCCTGGCACCAGTGGCCAGTGATGACTAGGCCTGACAATAAAATGATTCACGCACGCACACACACACACACACACACACCCCTCTGGCGTGACTTCTGACTGTGTGTGACAGTGGCCCTCGTAGTCGTCCCTGCCAGTAGCCAGAAGGTTTCTCCAGCCAGCCGTGATGAGCGTCACATCAAGGCGCCCGACCGCCCAACCCGGCCACAAACACATGTTGTCATGCAATGTTAGGTCGCTTACGTCAAAAAATCCGCCTGAAATAGTCTTCATGGAGCAGCATCAACTCCTCAGGTCTTCTCTGACAGTGGCCTATCAGAAATGGCTAATGGCCATGTTTCATGTGTGGCGTAGGCAGTAAGCATGCAATAGGTTCATTGTCCTGCAATCAAATCCACATGAATCATTGTGTGAGAAATACAGGTATAGTCACATTTCTGCCTGTAACCATGTTTTTATGATGACATTATGCTAAATTAGCCAGTGACCACAGCAGTATTTGTTTTTGCAGCTGTGCATGTCTGTTTTATTCTTTGACTACAAACTCTGGCCTCTCTCTGCCCGTCAACAGAAAAGCCTCCCGGCCCTGAGGTTGTCTTTGCTGAATAGTCAGCAGTCCCTGACGCAGCCCCCACAGCAGGGAGTCAAACCAGCACCCGGTGGCACCCCCCCTGCCATTGTGGCTGGGCCAGCTGTCCGCATACGCCACCCTAACAGCGTCAGTACCACTGCGGGTGCCAGTGCCCTGCCTACCGGGACTCTCGGACATACAGCTGCCATGGTATGTATGGAGTGGACCAGCTGGACAGACTTCAGTGCAAACACAGTTATCACATTGTTTACACTTACAGTTTCTAATTAAATTAAAGTTGCACAAGAGTAGTTATCAGAAAACACGTAAATGTGCTCAGAAATGTGAATGAAAGGTGTGTGAGGATGGAGAACTTAAGAGCGATAGTCATCGGGTAGAAGATGGGACAATTATTTACGCACGTTATTCCCACATTCAATAGAGAAGTGCTAGAATGTGATGGATGCAGACCTGCGGGTGGTGGTGACAGTGTGTGTGTGTGCGTGTGTGTGCGTGTGTGTGTGTTGATAGGTCTTATACAAAGCTGAATTATCAGGCTGGAGAGTGTCACCGTGCCATGGCTGGGAGTCACATAGCCAAGAGTGAGTTAGAGTCACACCAAGCTCAAAGACTCACCGAGGAATCACACTTAGTTTACTAGAAAAAAGGAGTTTTCAGAGAGTAGGGTGTGAACTACAGTTATCTAAACAAGAGCATTAATAGTACAACCTGACCTGATCTTCAGTTATTCTTCTCTTCTAACACATACAAACTCCACACAGACAGAAAATACTTATTTATAACGACTTTAATGACGACACCCACACATACTGCAAACCTGCATATTCACACCTTGGAGATGCCCAGTATGACCAACCTGTACTACTGGCTGCCGATCAGACCAGATGGTGGTTGGCTCAAGGGCACCTTGTTGATAATTGTGCATTCCTGCCCAGACTCTGACAGCTGATTAGAAGCACCTGACTCAGGAACTTTAAAGTGACAAACCAAGATCATTGCCTGCCCATTTAAATGCTACATTGCATGTACACAAGATAATAGATGAAGTTTGTTTGTTTTAGACTGACAACATTTCTGACTTGCTATTAAGTATAATAACTAAAATGATGCTCACACACCAATGTAGGACTGCAGAGCATGAAAGCATGAAATCCTGGTGGAACTAGAACACAAATATTCGATTATCAAGTAGTTGCACATTCATTTTCTGTCAATCAACCAGACAACCAGTCAATTAATTGACTAATGCAGGGTACTTTATTGATTGAGAGACAATACAGGGACCCCCAGCTACACTTACTGTATAAAATTGTGTTGCATATTAAACTAGGCCTTCAATAGGTAGGATGGCCTATAGTGCTAGCTCACCAGGATATCAGTTATCTGTCTCTTCTAATTCAGGATGTCATAGTTTTATTTTTTTAAAAAGCTGTTGTCTTTGTCAGGATGTGAACATTTTAAACTTAGGTGACTTCTTATGGGAAAAGTGTGTCAGACAGCAGTCTATGACACTAAGAGAGACGAATGGGTTGAGGTTAAGCCATCAGAAAAATTTGTTTCTACACATTTAAGGGGGCGGTGTTTAGCTCAGTTGGTAGTGCAGCTGCCCCATGTGCAAAGGCTCTGTCCTTGCTGCGGAAGCCCAGGGTTCGAATCCGACCTGTGGCTCTTTCCCGCATGTCATTCCCCGTCTCTCTCTCCCCACATTTCCTGTCACTCTTCAGCTGTCTATCCAATAAAAATCTTGAAAAGGCCAAAAAAAAAAATCTTTACACATTTAAGGACACTTCATTAGGATACTTTCTGACACAGGATTCATACGCCTACTCGATAATCTGCATTAAATGGCATGTTATGGGTCCTGCATATTCTTGTAGGATTGCATAGCAACTCCAATGGGCTTACAAGAAAATAGACAATCAGGATAGCCACGGTAAATCATAATGCACAGTTCCAAAAATTCAAAAGATTCAATTTATGTAACAAAAAGTGTTCTATTATGAGAACTTTGGTCTAGTCTATCTTAGCTGTACTTTCTATAGATTTTGCCTAAACAAAAATCTACTCGTTGAAGACGAGAAAAGAAAATGAAACTCAACATAACAGACACTTAAGTCACTGTAACCGGGGCAATGGGACACAAAATTAAGTCCTCAACAACACAAAGATCACAAAAAAAATTTGTCACGACCAAACTATTGACCAGAACCCAAATGCACAACTCTCAGACGAAAGTTTCAAAAATAAAGCTTTTATTAACAAAACAAAAATCACTCTTGACAGAGGAAATTTAAGAAATTTCACTAATTTAAGAAACTAAAACTCACTCAACTTAAGCTAGACTAAGAAAGAACAAATAAACAAACAGAAAAACACTCTTACGAGGCAATACTAGAACTAAGAAAACAAACAGAAAATCAGTCTTGAACAAACAAAACAACAAGACCTGACAATGGCAATGGTATAGATAAAGCGCTGGTTCTCTGACACATGGGACAAGACGAACTGGCACAGGACAAAGGGAGACACGGACTATATATACACACAAGGTAAGGGCACAGGTGGAAACAATCAGGGCGGAGACAGGTAATCCCAAGGGCGGGAAAACAGACAAAAGGGAGAAAGTAAAACTGGTGACAATAGACACAGACAGGAAGTGGAACCAAAATAAAACAGGAAGTCACAAGACAACATAGACACGAGTCAAAACTGAATGAATTAACTTAAAGTTTTCTGGACATGACAAAACTTAGGAAACTTCAGGAATGCTTTCCTATTTGTTCAACTCAAATACCAGTGGTACCCAATTTGTAACAGAGCACACAGGGACCTTCTCTGTATATTTAATTGAATATATGGTTATGTGTGGTAATCTCCTTTAACCAAATCTCCTCCTTCCAATGTTCCTGATGGAGCTTTAATAGTTTGACTAGACTTATATTAGACTGCAAACTTCCTGAAAATGAAATGTAAGTCAGAAAGAGAAAATACTGTGGTGACATCTTTGGACTTTTGAACTGACGATAATTGTGTGCTCTATCCCAGTCAAATATATTTGCCAACTGGACGAGTAGTAACAAGTGTTATGGGCAGTTCATCCAGTGATAGTATGGGGATACAGTTGAAGTTTAGGCAAGGTGACCTGCAGGGTCCAGCATTGGACAGCCTCACTCTACTCACAACTGTATTGTATTACCATGTGGGTGTGTGCGCACACAGAGCACAGGCGTCTATGGATGGGTCAAGTGAGGTCAGACTCAGATTGGTCCAGGCAGAGGGGTGGGTGACCTAGAGGCTTCTCTCTTTATCTTTAGCATTTTTTCTCTCCTCCCTCTGTCTCTCCCTCTCTCTCTTCTTTCTCTCACCATTTTCCTCACCATTTTTTTTTTCTTCTCTCACTTGCTTTCTCTCTTTTCCTCTCCTCCCCCTCTCTCCTCTCTCTTCATCTCTTTCAAACTGTATCTACCCCCGCATCGCTCTATCATCTCCCTCCCTCCACTCGTTAACCGTTGAAGGGTGAAGCAAGGTAACTAGGTCAGCCCCGGGTCAATTTTAAAGCAATGTGGCGGCCGCAGTCTATGTCCAGAACATGCCTCTGGTCTCTCTCACTCTCTCTCCAGCTCCCACTCTATCTCTCTCACTCACACACACACACACATGCATAAACACCAACATAAGCTATAACACAAAACAAGATAAAGTAGTAAATGATTGCCCCTGGCACATCAACAGTCTGAAACCAGACAGCTAGTTGAATTAGTCTAAAAAGATCTGCTCTGCAGTAGTGTGGGTCACTTTTCTTACAGTAGTATGGAACATTTTTAGATGTGAATGTACAAATGTGTGGTGTCACGATCATAACTCACATTCTATAGATGTGGAGTTACATTATTTAACATTTAAGATTTAATTTAATAAACTTACTGCACCAGGGTACACAATTCTGCATAGCGGTTTTCAAAATGTTACTTTATAAAGGCATGTAAAGGTCACATGACACGTTTATGGTTGAAAATCTAGAAAAAATTGTCATTACTAAATGTTATTGTTTATTTATTCTTAATGACATGTACCACCATTCATTATTAGTTAAGATGTAGCATGTACACTGCATGCATGCTTCCATGTTTTACAGTTGCATGAGTCAAATGTGTGTGGTCTCGCGACACGTAACATTTAAAAAATATTAGTTACTTTAAACAAATTGCAGAGACTTCTTAGATTCTGTTTTTTTAAACTGAATTTTGTGGGAAATTGCAGTCACTTGCTGTGGTCTTTTTGAAGCACTAGTGTGCGACAGATGTTAGCAGTCATTCAAAATATACTGTATATCTTTTGTTTACAGTAATTATAACGACATCTGATATCACTTTAATAACTGATGAACTGAAAAAAACAAATTTTGAAATGAAATACGAGCAGTGAGTTCATTTTCAGTGTCTTCCCTTTTACCCTCGGATTCACAAACTTTCTACCTGACTTTTTTTTTCTCTCTTAACTGTGTCGCCAGCTGGCCAGAGGTGCTAGCTATCTCTGCCTGAGCTGAATGTATTTTTTTTTTTCCCTTTCCCTCCCACTCTCGTAGGCCCCTGCAGTGGATCTCTGGGAAAAATGGCCTCTGTCTTTTTTCAGTAGCTTGAACAGTAATATAGCATGTGTCAGGGAATGGAAAACAAGGCTAAAAAATATGCAGCAAGAAGCAAACTGGTAGGAATGGATGGCTGAGCCCGAGGCTGGTCCTGTGGCTGCTACCAAGGAAGGAAGTGACTCTAATAGCCAGCACAGCCCTCCCTACCCCCTCTGCTCCTTCTTCTTATACCACTACTACTTCTCCTTCTTCTAAACTACTTTTTCACTGCGGTCTTGACTTCTTATTGCCTTTGTCTTATCTGGAAATGCAAGCAAATGTAGGTCATGTACAACAGCAGAAATCCCTCCTCATTGTGCATTCAAATTGTTTTCCATATTCTCAGTACACTTGTATGGATAGCCACTGTAAAATTCATCACCCTTGAATGTATTCTGCATCTATTCCACATTACTGTTGCTGATATTTTTAATTTGTTACAGTAGAAAAGAAATCAGTACACAGGGGCGCTCACCCAGTTTAACGTGCGCCCCATGTGCTGAAGTCCTTACTACATGTCACCCCCCCCCCTCTCCGTTTCCTGTCTGTCTCAAGCTGCCCCTGTCAAATAAATGCATAAAAAGACATACAAAATATTAAAAACAAAACAAAGAATAACAAAAAAATAACTATTCAGTACACAAAACTTAAGTGGCTCTCAGCCAGCCTTTCTACGGATCATTTCTGACTACTAATTAAGTCTGAGAGGGGAGCAGCAAAAGTTGATTTCTTCCCGAAGAATTCCTCTCGTGGATGGTGTAAAAGTGGAGCAGTGGTTCAACAGGCATGCGGTTTCATACTTTTTAATCCCCCCTCTCACTTACAGTTTGTTTCATTATTATAAATACTCCAGTAAAGTACATATTCTTTATTGTTTATTGTCTTTTTTTCCCCCCTTCCTCAGGGCATGAAGACAGCGGGCACGGTCAGTGGCCAGGTCCGAATGCCCGTAGTGATCACACAGTCTGTCAGAGCGCAAGGTAAAGACATCCTCCAGCCACTTTTGATTGAATCCCTTGAATTTAATCATGTGTACAATATCTGCCCTTTTTATTTTAGGCATTTTTTTGTCCGTGTGTCTTATAGAAGAAGATTGAAAAGGAAAGAGTTCTTCAAATTTGAGTTTCAGGTTTTTTGATGAAGTCTGTTCTATTTCTGGTCTCCAATTTTTACTTTTCCCAGTAAGGTCACATGCCAAAGCCAGATATTTCAAGATTCTCAAACTGCTGCCTGACCATCTGGTTAAATAAAGAGCCAGCGAAATCGGTTCAACAAAGATAGCCATTAGTGAAACTCTAAATGCGCTCTCAGTAGGCTGTAAGATGTGTAAACAGGCAGAGAGAACAGGTGTTTTTTCCTGTCTGGTTATAAAGCCTTCTCAAACATTTGCGCTGCTGCTTACTCACACTGATTCACAAACACTCTTCCCACAGAAGCCCACAAATATCGCCCCAACACCAACCAGGCGTAACGCTCCCCTAAGAGAGCTGTGTGCTCTCAGGTGGTGTGTGCAGTGTGTGTACGTTTGTACCTGTTTTTGCTTGTGCGTGTGTGTGTGTACGATCGGAGGTGCATACAAATTTGATCTGCCCCTTCCCCAAGATTGCCTGCAGTGAAAGATCTGTAGGTTGTTTTATGCCCATAAATTGGAATGCGGGGATAGTTCTAAAAATACTTTTCTGTGCCTCTCGGCTAGGAACATGCCTGTTAAAATCAAGTTTAAATTCACTCTGGCAGTCCTTGTGCCTCTCTGGAAAACGTGTCTCGGAGCAGGATGCAGTTTAGGAGTGTAAGGAGAGCCGGTGAAGCGCAGTGATATTGACAGAGCGACGCTTTCCGCACCAACCTGGGGAGAGCGACAGTACCGCTCCCCCAACCCCCCTCCGTCTACCCCTGAGAGGATGACAGACACAGTTGAAGGTAGTTGTTAGACAGGAGGATATTTGACGCAGATAGAAAGGGACACTTCAATGATGACATTACTCCTTTACTGTTTTGTTTAGTGTTTTCTTCTTCTTTTTTTTTCTCCTTTGCTTAACAGGCACAATGGGGAAGGGAGCGATCATCCAAGCAGGCAAAAGTCCCGTGGGCTTGGCTGTTCAGATCTCTGGGAATCAGAAAAACAAGCTCAATGACCCCGGAGGAGGCTCTTTCAGGTACATCTCGCCAGGAAAGCGACTGTAGAGCGCCTGTAGTTCCTGGCAGTCGTCACATGGGGGCAGCATTTCACTAAGATGCCTCTGCATGACTACAGGCTACACTCTCAGCTAAAGCTATGAGTGTTTATCCCAGTTGCCTGCCTGGCCACCTGGCTGCCTGCCTGCCCGGCTGCCAGGCTGGTTGATCGGTGGTCCTCTCTCTCTGCACCCACCACATAGCAACACACTGCCAGCCAATAGATCACCCTCACGATCGCCCTCTTTGTGTCAGTGTCACAACTCATCGACAGGATTACAAATGAGCTAAATCTTAATTTAGAAATAAGGTAATTGTGTCCAGATGGTTGGAATTTCTGGATGCGGTTCTGAAAATACCTTTTGGTTAAGTCAAACATACGGTATTTAGCCTGCAGCTTTGCTCTCTCTCTCTGGTCTCTGCTTCAGCTACGCTTTTGTCTCAAAACATAAAAGGTTCATCGCCCACATGCTGGCCTTTGTGGTCCATGTTTTGTGTGAGTCTTTGTGTATTTGTGTTTGTCAGTGTGTGTGCAGCATATATGTGCTAGTCTGCATGTCCAAGTACACATTTATGTATATGCCTCTATTTCTCTGTGTTTGTTTGTGTCCCTGCTTGAGTGCACAAGAACATATGTGTATATCCTAAAAATCTGAGAATGTTGTTTATATGTGCGTGTATCAAATTGTGTGCATGCGTGTATTGACATGAGCAGTGGGTTTAGGATTGCCCTGGCGTGACCGGACCAGGGAAAGAGAGTGTCTGGGTTACGTGGGCCAACGGGTTCATGATAATGGCGCTCGTCTCCTGAGGGGAAATGCAGCGCCCGAGGCTCTGATTGATAAACCAATAAATCTTTAGCTGCCTTGGTAATTAAGCTGTCAGGCTTGCTTGTTACTGACGACCTTTTTCCCCCCGTGGTGATTACAGTGGCCTTCAACACACAAACACACTGGTTTCAGCGTAAGCTCAATAACACACCATTGTCACGGAAGAAGCATGTCACTGACATTTTGTGGCATATTTTCCTTTTGTCCAGGTCAGGTGAAAGTCGGCCTGGTCTGCAAATTCATTTTTACTATCATGTTTATTCTCAGTATACACTGCAAACAGTGTCCATTAAAGTCTTTACTTGTTATGTAATAAATGTATCCATAGTTTCAGCTAGATCTTATCAATGTCTTAAACCTCTCACTCACTTTACTGTGTGTTGTTTTTTTTACCTGAGGATATAAACATGTTGGAACAGAGCTCAGTGTTTCAGGGCGAACGGTCAGACGCCATTATGTCTTCACAGCACAGAAACCTGCAACGTGAACATAATGACTTGACCTGTGAACAGAGGTGGCCATTCTGTTTCCTGTAAATCACACTGCAAGAAAATAGAAGTTATATTCGCTTTACAAGTTCCCTGTGAGTTTGTTCAGAGTTTGATCTTCAGTGCTCACAACATGCCATTCGGATGATACAGTTAAGTTTTTAGATTTATTCATAAAAGTTTTTGACACGATGTTAGGAAGTACTTCGAAATCAACAAACACTTGAGATATGAGGGTAGCGATCATCCTTGGAAGAAAGAAACGAAAATCCACCGTGTGCGGCCGGCCTGGTCAGTCAGCATCCACCAGCCTCTCACCCATCCAGCCTGCACTGTGTTCAGCTGTAGTTGGCGGACTGATGTGTGTATGGTTGTCACTCTGAGCCACTGGTCCCAGCGGGCCAGCTGTAGCAGAAACACACACGTACACACTGCAGGGCTTGTGGGGTTTCCAGTGCAGCTACAGCCTTCTGTGTAAGTGCTTGTGTGTGTGTGTGTGTGTGTGTGTGTGGTTTACAGTACAGAGTGAAAGCAGCTGTCTCTGTGCCCCCCCTCCTCTACCCCTCCTCATCTCTCTGTAAACACTCGACATCCGCTGTAATCACAGGCGAGCCAGCCGAGGCCCTCAGTCCTCTGCCAACCTCCGAGCTCAGCCTCAGCCCCTCAAATCCAACTCTGTCCTACACGGTGGACACATCCGTGCACAGGAACACACAAGCACTCACATAGTTGCATAGGAAAAGACACACATGCAAAATGAGGAACAAAACATTTAGTTCACCAATCACTATTGCCAGTGGATTTAAAAAGTGCACCAGGCCTTTTCCATCATTTACCAGCAAAGTGAGTTAAAGCTGTCTTTGTGGTTACATCCTTTGTTGCTCTATAAATTGCTATGTGATGTGTCTGTTTTGCTATAAAAGGCTTTATAAATAAATGTGACTCAATTAGAACTTAAAAGTGACCTCCCAAAAATTGTTGACTTGGAAACTCAGCAGCCACAAGATTAGATTATGTTCAGATTGTGTGCTGCACAACTATAAAGTTGCTCCAAAGAAGAAGAAGAAGATGGTGGCGCTCCAAAACGCTGAAAGAGAATATAATAAAAGTCTGGAATGCTAATATATTTTCATTAACAGCCACGTGAAGCCAGCGCTTTTAACATACATCGCACCTTCACAGAACGCCATCCATCATCCACGCCGAATGTTTTAATGTTTGTGAATAATTACAGCTTGAGTGTGGGTGGTCCGTTGAATTAATAACAGTAAACTAAACATCTAGCAGCATTTAGCTTGTCGCTGGGTTTATTGGCTCCTCTTGTGCCACCACTGCCAACAGTGCTGTCATCCATTTGGGTCATGAACACATATCCCATCAGCTGCCCAGTGAACCCCTGGCTGCTTTGTGGAGAATACTTCTCCAGTGGTCCGTGTCTCTCAGTGTGGGCGCAACAAGCCTGCATGGCCTGGGTGTTAGTTACAGGGATCAATCAGGGCCCCCTGCCTGGGCACAGGGACCTTTATCCATGGGTGTGGGAGGGGTTGGTGTGGTGATGATGGGGGGGGGGGGGGGGTGCAGAGGCTTTGGATGCACTCCACACATCTATCTGCACACTCACACACAACCTCTAAATGGCAACGCAATCCTCTCACCACCTATGGCGTGCCCTCTCTGAAACACAACCTTGATATGGAAACGACATGCATATGTATTCATGTGACCGCCGGCTGCATGTCCCCGAGCCAACCCAAACCAATAACTGAGAGGCTGCTCTTTAGCTTCTGTGGAAGCTAATTACTTCTCTGCTTTATTAGGGCTGAGGTATAGTCGGGAATATTTTGCATTTCATATCTCATCCCCTCCTTTTAATGTCAGACCTGTCTTTGGCATTATCATTTGATTTTAACCCCGGCGGTCCCAAATAACCAGAAAACCGGAGAAAAATACTGAATACTCAGAATATTACCAGTGTTCTTGGATATTGGTTGATGTTTTATACGGTGGTTGCAGAAAAATAAAACAACTCACTTTCATTTCAGGGATTGTGCCATATGGCAGAGACCACAAAAAAGACTTATTTCATATGTCATGTGAGCTAACCAAATAATTTAATATAGAGAAGATTAACCAAAATATCAGGTTGATGTTCTATATATTAAACAATAGGGTTAGCTCACATAAAGTCTGTTTTCTGCCCCTACTGCAGCTTATTCCTGTTTTAATAGGGTTAAAGCTAACCCTTCTAGATGAACAGATCACCAGAGGCCACATAGCTACATTAGAAATTCACTTTTATGTTTATGTTATACACTTGTTAATACAGTAAATAGACTTTCTTGGAGTTAACTTTATACCCCTTGAGGTGAATCATCTGCCTAACCAGATTATATCTGACAGAAATAATTAATATAAAAATCACACAAAATTAATTGAGATAATCTAATCTAACCTGTTGTGTTGTCGTCTGTAAACCTGAATTCTGGGTTCCTCACTTTGCTTCTAATCATACAGTATGAGAGTATATCTGTTCAAAAAGAGTGATTTTTGTTCAACACGTATGTTTTAAAGCATTTTTGTCTATTTTCAAACACGCTGAGATTATCATAAATGTTAAATGATCATGTCCACATTGTGTTTCACATCACAGCCGAGCATGTGAAAACCTATTACAGCACCATGGTGTAATAGCTGTTGTGTTCTATTGCACTCTTTACCCAGCTTGTCAATACAGTGTTACACACATGATAGGGTCGTCTGCTTGTCTGGTACATATGAAGTTGTGGAAGTAGCAGCGTTTCTTCTTTACTTGAGTGAACATAGCCTCAGGCGTGTTTCTTTTTAGGACAGGTTAAGTTATCCATGAGGACGTGAGGAGGGGATGAAGAAAGGTGCACAGCCGGAGGTGCAGCACAGGGTATAATCCTATGTATCCATGCTTGTGTTGTTGTGTAGATACTCTCCCTGTGAAGGCATAATTAGAGTGCTGGAGGTGAGGAGGAAAATAGGAGAGGTAGAGGTAGAGGTGTGTGAGGTTCAGGGAGTTGCTCTAATCGTCTTTGTCAACCTCCCGCTGTGGTGTCAAGTTTCATATCGGCTCTCTGTGGCTGCACCGAGGAGCAGGAGGGCCTCGGCGGGGCGGAGTTGGCCGACGGTGTGTGCCCACACCATACACAAAAGCACAGCAACACACGCACAAGCTCTGTCGCAACCAACATCGGTGGCATGAACGTAAATGACTGTGGAGGTGAGCCAGTGAGTGGCGAGAGGCCACTCTGTGTGTGTTCTGTGGTTCTTTGTTCCCTCCGTCAAAGCCACTCAGAAAATCCTCTGCTCGCTCTGGGCCAGTCCTGTAAGCACAACACGTCACCGCTCAGCTAATTCAGGCCAGAATCAGAATCATTACTTGCCAAGTACAATAATTGTAGGGGAATTTGTCCTGGTGACAGCTCACAAAGCAAAGTTACAGCCTTTCATGCATGTGGAGACCTCATTGACTGTCAAATGCAATGACCCCAACACAAATTCTTCATATTTACCCAGCATTAGGCCTGTGAGAAATGACCAGTACATCAAGAAAATACAAAGCAAAGTGCAGCAAAGCGGTGTGGAAATAGAGTTTGTTGACATTAGTATATAGCAAGATTCATCACAGCTCTGTACCAATCCTCAGGAGCATCTTTACCGCGCTTAACTCCGTCCAAACGCTCTTCATCTCCCTGCCTCGCAGAGTGCCGACACAAATAGACCCTGGAATGGGAATTCCGTGCCATTATGACCAAAGCATAGCCCTCACTCACAAAACTAATGCATATTGTCATCCAAGGAAATATTCATGAAAAGCAGCAGGATCTCAGGATATATTTTGATAATGTTTGTGGGTTTGGAATTATTTTTCCATAGTGGACCAGAATTGTGCCTTTTCCCTTTTGGGCTTTTTTCCCCTTAAATTTGGTTATGGGTATTTCCCCCTTCACTACAGCCAGTGTTTCTGCTAAGTGGGGAAGGAAGAAGGAGACGGTGTGAACAGAACAACCAATAGGAGTCGCTAATGCTACAACAAGGACACAATCCCTAAAGACAGTTTCCCAAGTGGGCCTTTCCCCTGCGCTATCCGGGTGCCCTAATCAGTGTGCAACCTTCGCTGACTTTAGTAACTCTACCTTTAGTTCACCCTGAAGTGGTGTATATTTTAACAACAAGTACCTTGTACCTTCCCTGTACATGTATTTTATGTCTTCTTGCACAATCAAGATGTGTTACGACTTCAAAATCCATAATCCTAACAGACATTTGAAGACTGTATCACAATGTTGTTCTTTTGGAGACAAATCTCATAATACATTTAGGTAGTGCCTTCTCTTGCAGATGAGATCATTTAGTTATTATTTAGTAATGTATTTTGAACTTTCCATTGTATATATTTAGCTAATTTTCCATCTCTGCAGGGATGATGATGACATCAATGACGTAGCCTCCATGGCCGGGGTGAACCTGAACGAGGAGAGCGCAAGAATACTCGCCACCAACTCTGAACTAGTGGGAACACAGATCCGCTCATGTAAAGACGAGGCCTTTCTCCACCCGGGACTGCTCCATCGACGAATATTGGAAACAGGTAACATAAGTGTGCCTTGCCCGTCTTACAGTGTGGCGATGTTGCAGCTCATGGACATTTAGCTTCTAAATGTTCTTAGCTGACTTTCAGAAATCAAATGGCTACTTTAGCAGTGGGAAAAATCTTAATTTTATATCAATGTAGCCCCTCCTTTCCAACCCAAAGCTGAAAATCCAGGCTGTAGTAGTGATGAAATCACTATCTGTTGTCTTTTGTGTTAGGAACATGTTGTTTCTGAATTTATAGTGTCATCACTAAAGACAGTTTTGATTTTTTCTCTTACAGTGCATTCAGGCTGAGCCTTTTCTTCTTTGGCCTTGGTTTAAATTTGATACACTTAACAATTCTTTCACCTCCTTTAATGAATTCTTCAGTGGCTGTCTGAACTCACTGGACCCCAGGCACACACATAAATACTTTATGGGTTTGTCTTTTGAAGGCTGGCTGTCAGATTGTCCTCTGGACTAAAGGAACAGGGTTTAGAGGAATGAGACTTGGCAGCGAGATTTTGATTCTTTCTCTATTTTTACTAGGTCTTGACACTCTGATAGCACACAGTATTGCGTGTGCTAATCGATACAGGCGGAGAAGTCTTGGTTTGTTTGCAGCATCACATGAGAGTGATACTGTCTTCATTACCTCTTTTTGCTACCGGCACTCAATTTTATTGCTTGAAATATACTTTAGGCTGCACAGTGAAACCCGTGAAAACGTATAATGAGCGTTATTACTCAAAATAAAATTGTGCCTAGCATCTTGCTCCTGTGAATCAGATCAAAAAACACACAGCATAATTTCACGTGACGGGGAGTCTAGCGCCCTCATCTTGTTTTATCTCCATTAAAGTATCTTTAGTGTAGCGCAAGAGGCCTGCAGGTCATTTTTCGTTACGTGGACTCCTGGCATGGTTGTTATCCCGTCACCTTGGGGCAGAGGGGTTGTTTAAAAATATAAATCTTTCCTCGGGGGGGGGGTAACACAGCATGATACAGGGCAGGAGGCTAGGGCGCCCCCTGCTGGGGAAGTGGCAGTTATGCAGCTTTGTTGTGTCAGTGATTGGCCTCTCCACGCTCTTAGCTGACAGCAGTCCAAGGGAGGCTCCCCCGGCCTGCCAGCTCCACTCAATCAGAAAGCCTCGGCTGCTCCTCTGTACTGTACTAACACCAAGTTCGACTCTTCTCTGCTTTCTCATTTACATCCCGCTAAAACTTCACTGTGACCTTTCCCGCCCTCTGGTTGCCCCCACAAAAAGATGGTTTCCAGCATCTTTAGTTTCTTTGTTACTTCTTTATTTTCAAATCAGAGGAGACATCCTGATTTCCCATTCTTTTCCCCATTTATTTCTTTTCTTCTTTCCTGAATACTGATTCCAGGAGAGGATGTAGGCTGCCTCTTTCTATTCACTTCTTTATTCTCCTCTTTATGTCTCCTCTCTTATTTATCCCTTCCAAACAAACACTTGTGCCGCCCTCCTCTCCCAAACCTCTCTCTCCCTCTCCTCATAACTCTTCAGGCTGGTCCTTGAGCTGGGGAGTTGAGGAGAGGAGGGGGTGCGGGTGCAGTTTCATTTGTGAAGCTGCAAAACAGCACTACCCCCCCGATCTCAGGAACCAGAACACAGGCACAGCTGGTGCTCTCTAGAAAAGATCCTCAAAGTAATGATAGTCCACTGATACCTTAAAGGTCTACACGCACACACACATACACACACACACACACACACACACATACAGTACATGCACATGGGCTTATTACATCAGTTTACAAATGTGGACAGACACAAGAAGACTGTCACACAGGTTCTTAAATCTACTGAAAATGTCTTAAAATAGCAAAGACCAGAAAATACATTTAAATAAGCATCCATGCGTTGATTGTTCCCTCAGTATTATTCTAAGTATATCTTGATTGCAAAATTTAATGCCTGAAAAGAAATACTAGCACTGTCACACAAAGTGGTTTGCTCTGATTGGATGCTGTGTGTTCTCGAGCATAATTTCCTGCAACTTGAACTTGATTCACTTTCAAAACAAAGGAAGTGCCTCATGCCGCGCTCACATCATGTCAGTTTTACCATGAAACTAGCCTGACCTGCAACAGGGGGAAAACACCGGTCAACACAAACATGTCAGCCCTCCAATTGTAAGACATGAGCTCCAGTATCTCTCTCCTGCCATCAGAAATAGTGGAATGTGTTTAACTTTTAAAGAATATATCCGCTCTCTGGGTTTCTAATCTGTGCACCATGGCATTATGTACCAATATTATAATAACCAGTACAGCTATTAAACTACAGTATCTTAACTAGTCCAGCTTGTTAGCTTCATTAAATAGCACTTCACGACCAAGGACTGATGAACAAACAAATGTTAGCTGCTTGAGCTTGCTTGAGAATAAATCACTATTGGAACATACACCGTCAATAATCAAATGACTACTTCCTGCCCTTATTTCACCATCCTGTGACATTTTTATGCTACCTCCATGATTAGATTACAGTGATATCAGTGCAATATGTTTCTGCTTTACTAAGCACAAGAGGACTTATATCTAAGGTACAACTAGGTAACTAGCTAAGAAGCATATTATCTTTCTGATAATTTCTGACAGCAATCAATAAATCAAATACTCTGACGTAAAAACTAAAAAGGTATCTGTAACACTTGCAGGCCTGTAGTAAGCTTAGCCAGACTGGCCTACCTGTCTGTCTTTTATTTATCTTATTATTGCCCTTCCTGCACTTTCTTCTGTTTTTTTCCCCCTGCGTTGTCTCCTCTTTTTGGTTTTAATGTGTCTTGAATGCAGTTCCTGTTTTTAAGTCAAGATAAATCAATTTATGCATAATCTTTAAAATACTCAAATTAAAACACAGTAAATGTAGAAAATCTAAAAAAATATATATCAACTTAAAGGTAAAAAAAATACATTTTAGAAAAGTCTGTGGATATTATTAAGCTGTCATGGAACACTGCCACTGCATTGGCAAATGGTTGTTGCTCCCTATTTTTAAAAAGGGGGATTGGAGGAGGAATCTCTGCTATTTGAGGATGGAGTAGTCTGTGTGGTTTTATTGGACTTTGATTCCTGAAAAGATTTCAGCTGGCCCCACTCACAAAAAAAGTCCCTTCCAGCTGCATCAAGGGCAGTTCAGGTATCTTAGGGTCTTGTGTTATTGTGTGTTTGTCGGCAGAGAAAAGAAAGAATTAATCAGTTGCAGGTATTATAGTTCAGTATAGTTGGGTCATTCAGGACTTTTCCGTGTTCACTGCCAGCTACTTTTCAGTGGGACCCTTGTTGCTATGGATACCTTTCAGCTCTATACTAAATAGATATTCAAGTTACCGGGTCTCAATGCAGATTGTGTCTCTCCATTGGATTTTTTTAATATTGTCTCTTGTGTTAAAAGTGATGAGCAGACAGCTACAGCATATAGTATATTTATAGTGTTGGAAGGGACACAAGTGCTGAGGTGCTATATAAAAAAGGCTAGTTAGGTATATTTCGCAGGTTAACTGGTGATCGAACACCTTTAAATACAGTTTGAGATCACTGACGGCACAGTCCAGGCTGCTTTATCTAGATCTGGATTGTGTTTACATAACCATCTGTTTGAATCTTATACCCCTTTACTCTCTGCCTCTGTGTAGCCGTAAGGGTGCATTGCCCAAAACGTATGGCCATGTGGAATGTGCCCACCAATTGCACCTGTAAAAACTGGAGTGGATCCATACGCAGATAGCAGATGGCCGTGCGGTATACATTCTGCGCATGCATCCAAAAAGTCAAAAGGCACCGTCAGGGTGATTCCTTTACAGAGGAAGTATAAAGATGTACATAGTGACAGATCTCAAACTTTCTAAGAGTCTACAGCCATGCTAGCGTCATTGTGTGCCAAAGTACAGCAGTGCTTTGAGCTAAATGCTAACATCAGCATGCTAACATGCTCATAATGACAATGCTAATGTTTAGCAGGTATAATGTTAACCATTTTGTTTTAAAGTGTTAGCTTGCACAAATTATCTAATTAGCTCTAATCACAAAGGACAGGCTGATAAATGTAACTATCTTTGCAGATAAACCAAAGTGTACCTGATGGTAGCAGTAAATTTAAAGACAAGGACTGAAGTGATTACAATTGATCGTGAAAGGGACATCAACTCTTCAATCATTTCTGTTTCTCACTTTGTGGTTCACACTTCATATAACAGGTAGCCGTAGTTTGGCAAAAAAAAAGAAAAAAAATGAGGTTGATAATCGCGTTAATGCCGTTATTGTGAATTCTTTTGGCTGCGATAATCATGACGTGAAAATCTGATATCGTGACAGTCCTAGTCTGAAACAAATCTCAGGGCAGTTTATCCAGTAGTCTTTGAGATATTTCACTCAAAACCACAAATGTGAACCTCACGATGGCACTAGACACTTCCTGACATGCCATCCAATAGTTGCTGAGAGAGTTAACTATGGACCAAAGTGGTGGACAGACCGACTGACATTGCCATCCCTGGAGGCTGTTTTTCTGTCTTTCATGTAGAAATTGAGCAAAATATTAAAGCCGCCCAGTTCATTAGTTTTTTTCTGGCTGTGTTTCAAGCCCCCTTTTCCTAGGTGAATAATAGTGTTTTATATGAGTACAAGCTGAAGAGCTGAATTTGTTTTTGCTCACAGAAATGTGGAAGAATGTGTCTCTGGCTCTTAAGTCTCTTAAACTTTATCTGAAATATTAATGTCCCTGAAAGATCTTATTTTTTTGGAAGCAGAAGCCTATTAGTGTTTTTCTTTGACCTTGTGACATTGCCACATGTATTGCCACTGTAATTATAAGGCTAACAGGGCTGCCTCCATCCATTTCAAAGCTTGAGCGGGTGAGGAGTATATGTATTGTTCAGCTGATTTAAATAATTGGTGTGGTTTACTTAAAAGGGTGCCAGAGAGAAAATTATGGTAATGGAATAATTTAAAAGGAAGTTGGAAACAGATAGTAACCCTACAAAAGTCTGTCCTCCTCTCTTTTGTTATGACTTCAGATGAGTTTTGCTCCAAGGAAACTAAATTATCCTTCCCCTACGAAAAAGAGATGGTCAATGTCGTTTACACACTTGAAGGAGCTTAGCTAGTAAAGCCACTCTGGAATTTGCACTAAGACTGTGAAACAAATTAACTTTTCTGTGTGATGAGTCCTATTTCTGGGAGTTAATTGCACGTACTAATCCAGACAGTGTGAATGTGTGTGTGAGTACAGTAGGTGTGTATGAGTGGAGGTACTGAATGAAAGTTGAGTGTTGTCCTCTACTGGTGTGGTTTAATGAGTTGTTTGGCCGTGTGTGTGTTTGTTTGCAGTGAAACAATTAGCTTCTACATGCTTAGCTGTTGTTTTTCTCAAAATGTCGAGTCGTGGAAGCAGTGCAGAGAAGTGATGATAAAACAGAGACTCTCAACCTGTTTATCCTTGTAATACATAAAACGTGCGAACAAAGGTTATATTATAAAAACTCCCAGATGTTAAAGTGGAGGATCAGCATTTTAACTGGGACAGTCGGTGAGGTCAATGAGAAATCTGGTTTTAATTATGGAAAGCAAAAGTACTAACTACCTGTTGTGTGAGAAAGACGTGTTGCAGTCATGTTAATGATACACTGATCACAGTGTTTTACCTTGTTCTAACTGTGTGTGTGTTTTTCTTTCGCAGCTAAAAAGTTTGGAGTCACAGAGGTCCCTATGGAGGCAGTGACGTTCATCTCACACGCCACACAGTCACGGCTTCGTACTGTGGTAGAAAAAGTTTCGACTATCGCACAGCACCGACTGGACTCCTGTAAGGTAGGGAGAACACAAACACACATACACACCCATAAAAGCCACAAAGTAGAGATATCCAGAGTTGGGCTGTCACAAAATCTGATTTTCACTACCGGATTATCGAGGCCAAAAGAATTCACAATAAATGACTAATTATCGCAATATAGAAAATCCTAACCTTGTGTGTTTTGTCTCTTTTTTGGCAAGTGAATGACGCACAACTGTAACACTGGCAACCAGTAATTCTCAGTATCAGTATGTTGCAACACCCCTAGTCCAGAGCTAGTAACATCATTGTTGGCGTCATTCAAGGCATTTTATTAAGCGTAATCCATTTCCAATCAGTTTTTTATTGTAACTCACTGCTTTTGGCTACTTAGTGTACTAGCTAACATACAGACACTGTGATAAATTTGATATTTGAAAAATTCAAAATTCGCTTAGCTTAGAAACGCAATAGACTGTGCTAAAGTGAGGCAGTTGAGACACAGCCAATGAACAAAATGCGATCAGACTGGATTTTACCTGCAGAAAGGAACTTGTTCGCTGAGGCAGCTGGGCAGGATGAAGTTGAAAATTTCACAATGTTTTATAGAAATTTCATCAATGCCCTTGCACTCACTGCAGCCAATCATCATACTTCCCTCTCTACTCTAATGTACTACTTTAGGAAGTAGCATTAATTAATTCATTTTAGAAAGCAACGCCGCCATTAGATAAAACACTTTTGATTTATGATCTTCAAATCCTGTGAACTATACCTGAGAAAGCCATCATGCTTATCTTAAACTGTTGATGCATTGCCACAATATCAATGGATGGCATGTGGCATGTATCCGAGCAGCCCTTCACATAAATTGGCAGACAGTTATTTAGGGAAATATTCAGTATATATTGGATCAAAACTCGGGGGGATATTAAATCGCTGGAGTTGGAAAAGAAACTTCATCAAGACATTCAAGCACACACATACTTAAACACACAAACTCGAACGTGGGCAGGCTTGTATACTTCCACGTTCCCAGGCAGACACACAGTGGCATGCACACAAATGTGCTTTTATCTGTAAAATGCAAGTGTACCGCTAACATAAACATATAAAAGTTAATGTGAGAAATCATTTTTTACCCTTAAGTTGATAAACAGGAGAGCTCAGACTTTTCAGTCAGTCAGCCAGAACTTGAGGTATGAAAGGACTTCTAAGTGTTTGTCTGCGCACACCTGCATACTTTTCTCGTTATTGGTGACTTCATCTCTCGTTGCTCTTGAATGTTACTATATAACCACATTTAATTGGTGTACATTAAAGCACAAATCCATCTCGACTACAAGCCTAAATCTTGGCGTTGTTGGGAGAATTGAGGGAAAACTTTGAAAATGTGTTTTTTTTTTTTCTCCTGACACCAACAAGAGAGGAAGAGGAGGAGGGAGGAAGAGCACCGCTACAACTGTCCCCATCTTGTTTTGTGCTCCTTCTTCTTCTATTCGTTCCTTCTTTTCCTTTTTTGTGGTTTTGTAAATGAGGTGTGTGTGAGAGAGGCAAGAAGCTCTGTGAAGCCACTCTGTTGACATCAGCGAAAAAAAAAAAAAAGAGAGAGAAAAAAGACCAAAAGACAAAGCGGCCTTAAAGAGCAACCGGGCTTCGGCAGCGGCGGCAGGAGCTACGGCAAGAGTGCAGGCTCAGCGCTGCAACAAAGAAGTGGGAGGCTGGATGAGAGAGAGAGAGAGAGAGAGAGAAAGGGGGTGGTGGGGGAGTGGAGGGGTGCTGGCGATGAGCCTCCTCTGATGTGTCTTTGTGCTCTGTGCCACCCAGCTTCTCTCATCCACTCATGGAAACACACACACACAGACCTGCCACACATAGACACACACACACACACACAGATAGAAAAGACAGCGATATAGAAATCAAGTGCAAGCGGAGAGCAGAGCTACATACAAGGCACACACACATGCACACACACACACACACATACACAAACATGTGAAATAAGCAATTATCCTATTAACTTTTGATGACCTGAAAAGTTGTTTTTACACTTTTCTTTCCATTTCCCATGTGGGAGGTGAAGCACCATGTGCAAAGAGAAGCGCTGTCTGTAAATAGAAAAAGTTAAAGAGTCTGTTCAAGTCTGTTGTTGAGATCAGAGGTTTTTGCTCCACATGAGCTGGTTTTGTAAAAAAAAAAAAAGTTTGTTTAACCAAATGTGCAGTTAATGATGAAGGCATTGTTTTTAATGCTTTTCAGCGGGACATGCCTGACTTATTTATTGTAATCTTTGATTGTAATCATAGAATTTAACAGTGATGGCAGTCCATTGTGCTTTTTTTGTGTGCATTGGCAAGGACGGAGAAAGCTCAGAGAGCACTTCCCCCACAAATACACTCAATGCATACAATAAATAACACCTGGACAACTTGTTTTATTATTTTGGTATCAGAAAAAGGTTCAAAGTATTTAATTTGGTGAGAAGTCTTAAAGAGTCAGGAAAAATCGTAAAACTCATACATTAAATGCACAATTTCACTTTAATAAGGACAGACCCATGCATGCATCACGAACACCTTGTAAAACTTTTTCTTTTTTTAGCAAGTCGCTCTCTTACCTGTCCGACTGTCTCTCCTCTCTGTTTCATGTTGTGCCTCCTCTTAGCTCAGCAGCTGCTTTTTTTTTTTTTTTTACATGTCAGTGTGTCCAGAAAGTGACACGATTATTTCTATTCACCGTGTAGATGAGTTTTTGATTAATCTACGGAATGTGTCAAGTGACAGAAAAGTGATCTGTAAGCAAAATGATCTGCTCTCTTTAGGATTTGCTGCTTTTGTCTGTCAGTCTTATTTCATTTTAAATTGAGTATCTTTGCATTTTGGACAGTTGGTCATATAAATAAGTCATTAAAAGATTTTTGACAAATTATGTTGGATAGTATTCACCATTTACAGACACATAATACAGTAAATAATGAACTGAACAAAAAAAAAGAAAGGATTCATTGATAATTAAAATAATCATTAACATTTACTTTACAGCAAAACACCTATATTTCCTGATTAACTGATTATATATCTGCTGTTTAGCACTGATTGTTCATTTACTAATGTTGTGAGACCCCCTTAATGCGTGACGATAATTAGTAAATCCAAAAGTGGACTCGGCCACATAAATTGTGAGGTGATTGGTGGAGAGTACAGGATTCATGTTGCCAAACTTGGTCTTTTGTAACTCTGCTCTATCTACTCTCTGCTATGGGTGAAATAGATGTTTTTGTAATTTATTTGCAGTAGATGATTTACTTACTTCACTGTATAGATGGATTTAAAGTTCTAAAATTTGTGTCCAGAGTCTCGTCAGCAGCCGCTCAATGCCTCTTGGAGCTTTTTCAACTGTTGCCGTCGCAGTGATTTTCTCTCTATCTCCTTGTCAGGATGATGAGTGCTACGAGCAGTCTGCAGACGTTCGCTCTCAGCTTCGCTTCTTCGAGCAGCTGGAGAGAATCGAGAAGCAGAGGAAGGACGAGCAGGAGAGAGAGATCCTGTTGAAAGCCGCTAAAGTAAGTTATTGTCGCCTCACCTACTCTGTGTGTGTGTGTGTGTGTGTGTGATAGAGTTGTTATGTCCCCATGCAACAGTGTGTTTTTGTGTACTGCTGTGTGTATGTGTGTGCATGTTGCTCCTGCGCGGGCCCTGACAGATGAATTAGAGTGTGACACCAGTGGATGAAGTGACCTCCCTGTGTCCTCCCAGGCTCCTGGCCCCAGGGCTCCTCTGTCCTGGCTCTTCCTCCCCGGACACAGCGAGGAGGGGGGAATTCGTACACTATTCAGCCCCCATGCACCATGCAGCCAACACACACACTCACCCCCATGTACATGCAGCAAATCATCCCTCTATCATAAGCCTTGACAGCATCAGAGCATCAGTTTTGAAAAAGAGTTTTAGATTTTAGAGAGTGATTGCTCTATCAATTTATCTATCAATATATTGTGTACAACTTTTTACATTGTTCTATACATCTAATGTCAAGTTCAGGGATAATCACCCTGCGAAAAAACAGTTTTTTGTTTGGAATAAACTGAATTAGTAATCATAAACAATCATAGTAATCATGAACAGTTTTGTTAAAATGAGCAGAAATTCTGAGGAATAAGCATCATAATCCTTGATGTAGTATTGCTTGATGTAGAGAGGGTCATTAGAAACACATCACAAATACTCTACAGCAATAACTGTTTAGTAGCAAAAATGATGCAAATACATATGTTACAGATTACAGATATGATTTCCTTTTCCAAAACAAATATCTAAGTTTTCACAGAATCTTAAATAATGATAAAGGTACATTCATGGACCTATAATTACTATATTTTTAGTAAAGGGAAATCTGATTGCCATCATTTAAACAGCTACCAGCTGCTGACAACTACAGTACTGCCAAGGCTGAGAATCATTTAAACCATCTGGAATAGAGCAGCCTTCATATCCAATATTAATCGACAAACCTTAAAAAAATTGCAGTGGTGATTGTATCAGGATTCAGTTGAGTAAAAAGTTTGAGCAGGTGAAAAAGTTGTGACATGTAACTCCTCATAAAGTTTCCGTTGCACAGTGCAAATAGGATTTAACAACACAGACTACAACAAACTCAGAAATTGGTCAGCACTAATGGAAAGTTATATGGTGTAATAACTCTGGTGTAGTATAGTCCTTTCGGAAGAAGTTCAGTAGATAGATCACAGTTGCACAAAGCTCCTGCCACAATAAAGCATATAAAACAGGAATACCTGCACTAACTTTGCAAGAAAAGTATTAAAAATACATATCTCCAGAGGGTCTTCTTACCTGTCTGCTATTCTGCTCTCAGCCCTGTGCATGTACAGACATTTGTTTATCAGTTAAAAAAAGGTCTTCAAATTTGGAAAGATCACCACTGAACAAAAAAAAAAAAAAAGAGAGAGAATCTTTCGCAAATGAAAATGCCTCGCGGTGCCCCATTAGCAGAAAGCTAGGTTAATTTAATTAATTTTGAATGGTGCCAATGTTCCTCAGTAAAGATTCTCATTGCAGCACACCTCACCGTCTTAATTGCATTATTATGCTCCAGTCCTGCCATGCAGGATATTAGAAAATCCTCTAGTTGATGAACACTGGCCACCAAACCTCATGACCTGTCTGTTTTTTTCTTAGAGGAGAGACCAGATAGCCTTACTCCTGGTTGTGAAAAAATACATTACCTCAGCAGGAAGAAGACACTCTGAAGTGTGTTGTTAAAAAAATGAATAGTGACGCTTTTATATCCTCTGTCATTGCCCAGTTCTACATGGTTGAACAGTGTAATTTTTTTTTTTTTACTGTGAACAGCTCTCCTCATTAACAGGATTAGTGAACTTTTGCAATTTTAGCCAAGTTTTTTGTTGGAAGGGGCTACCTCGGGGCTATTTGGATTGCATGAGCATTGTGGAGTAGTTTGATTTCACCTCAGAGCCATGTCTACGGCTTTTTGGCCTATGTTGCCCTGGCGTTTCAGTTCAAGGAGAAATTTGGCAAGCAAATCTTTGCCTAACCACATAACCTTGGATTTAGCATTGTTCCATTTTTTCTTTTCTTTTCTTTTGTTTTCTGTCCTGTTTGTTTTCAGTTAAGTTTCTTTTTCATACACCTAAGGATAACTGTCCAAACCCTAAATGTCATGTTTTGGCATTTGTTTTTAAAAAGGCAAAAGAAACCAAACATTTTTAATTTCACTCTCCATTTCAGACCAACGTTCAACCTGCAAAACTTTTTGAGGTTTATGTTATATTCGCTGATGAATATATCATAAACCTCAAAAAGTTTTGCAGCCAGACGACATGTTGCATAAGTCGCTCATCTCAGTTTTTATGCAGCATGTTTAAAAACAGATGTAAAATGAAGTTTGATATAATTATTGGCTATTCTTAGAATATTTGCATGTTTTACTTTCACTAATTTGTCAAGCAAATTAGAAAACCCATATAAATGTATAAGTGATTAAAGCAAGAGGAGTGACAGCAATAAAAGTTTCACCAACTGGACTTAATATTTGGTAGAATATATTAAAAGAATATTCAATACCAAGTTAACTTCACTCTAGCCACACACAACCCACAGCTAAATGAAGTGCAGCCCTCTGAGGTTTATGAAGTAAAAGTAGACAAAACTAGACAAGGTGAAAAAAAATTACAACATGCCATCACAAAATAACTCCTGGAATATGATCAACGTCACAGATTGGTGATATATTGTAGAAGACCGTGCTGGAGTATAGAGTTTTTCCTTTATTATTTAAGTACAGTACACTCCAGTCTGCCAAAGCTAACAAAGCTTGTCAGCGTCTACTACCCGGTCCTCTCCTCCCCTCTGTTCTCTCCTGTAAGTGGGAAAATCAGGGCAGCTGACAGAGGAGATGTAAAGCACGCCAGTGGCACCGCTGCCCTTTGTAAACAGTCCATCTGTACCAACCCCTCCCACTCCTCCACACCTCTGCCACCCACCCACCTCCCTCCCTCCCTGCCTGCCTGCCTGCCTCTCTCCTGCTCGAGCGCCCGCTAATTTGACCTCTTGAATAAGAAACCTACTAAAATAATCCCCTCCACCCCCGTCTTCTCTCCTCCTTCGTTCACAACAAGCACCCCCCCCCTCCTCCTCTTCTACGCTGTCCATTTAAAATATGACTCAAGTCTTGAGGGATGCTCCGGCCGACCGGAGGGCAAACACATTAGTCTTAGTTGAGATACCGACCAGTACGTGAACCGCCTGATATATTTAAAGCCAATTAGCAGGAAGGCTAGGAGGAGTAGCTCTCCATCCATAAGGCAGAGAAGATGAGGGGAGGAAGGGGAGAAAGGGGGGTCGAGGTCTGATGCTGGCGTGGGGCGTCCAGCGCTCTGATTGATTTGGTATTGGAAGCAGAAATTTAAAATAAAACCAAACAAGGATATTAATACTAATACTACTATTAATACTTAATATTGAAGGGCCATTTTATTGTTTTATCAATGACATTTTCTCCACATAGACCTGCAAGATCTGACTTTTAAAATGTGTCAGTTAATAAAATAAAGGTATTAAACGGCATATAGCTCTTGAATATTTGCCCAAAGACACATTGGACAATAAGAGCAAAAAAATGTTTGTTTTTTTTTCATCAACCTGACCTAATTTTAGTTAATCTGGCAAAAATAAAAGGACACACATTATATCCAGATCCACAACATAACAAAACTCAGTGTGTGTGTAGTACCATAATCTGCCCGTATTGCCTGCAGTGGTCAGCCGTACATGTACATTTGGCTGTGTGGTGAAGGATTCCCAGGGACAAGTACATTCACCCAGATCTTGGCTGCTGATTAAAATAGAAGTGCTGTGTTGTTACGCCAGGGACACACACACATACAGCAACGGATAGCCACACTGGCTCACAGTGACACACACACAGCCACCGCCACTGATACTCACCAACATCCTTTGCCCTGTGTGTGTGTGTGTGTGTGTGTGTGTGTGTGTGTGTGTGTGTGTGCTGGCTCGTGCAGAATTTTTAATAACCTCTTTTGATTAGAATCCCCCTCCAGCGGCTTATTTAGGGCTGGATTTGGAGCGGGTTTAAAGGCCACCACCCCCCGGGGGGCGCTCCATTGCACTTCTCTGAATTCAAATACGATGTCCTTGACACCTCTGTATCCTGTTCCCATTTTGCACTATTTTTGCTGCAGCAGCAACAGATGAGTAGCGAGGGGGGGGTGTGGGCTCCTTAAACCAGCTGTTAACCTGTGTTTTTCCCCCCCTTTACTCCACAGAGTCGCTCCAGGCAAGAGGACCCAGAGCAAGCTCGACTGAAACAGAAAGCTAAGGAGGTAAGCTGCTGCGGAGATCATTACCCTTGACATTTCCCTGACTCCAGCGTATTAATTTTTCATGCCTCGCTACATATGTAATGCCATTTAAAGTCGGACTTAAAAAAGTTTGAGGAATTATTCGAGCCGATTGAAGCCCATGTGTGGAAAATGATTTTCTGTGCACCAAAGACACCCTCCTCTTCCTCTATGCCTATTCTTTTTCTTTTCTTCATCTATTTCAGCCCCTTCATCTTGCACCAGTTTGAATTTAGACCCTTTGTTGATAGATGGGCCATCAGGGGACGGTTATACAGTCATAACTGTAGTCGCTTTTGTAGGTTTATTCTGTATTTATTTCTTTATCTCTATCCTTTCTGTTAATGATATTTTATTTTTATTTTGTTGTAGCACAAAACTACATAAATATCTGTCTCTTAACCTACTTACTACGTTTTGGCTTAATAGAGAGCAAACAAACACTTCGTTTTCATTTCTCTTAGGAGAAAAGTCAAATTGCAACAACAGTTTACTACGAGCATAAAAAGGAAAACAAGTGAATGGTATAATAATAGTTTCAGATGCACCAATTCATGCTCTACATTAACTTTTACTGCTACAAAGGAGTTTCTACAAAGGAGTAGAAAGAGTTATTTCCTTCTTCAAGTAATAGGCCAAGGCACAACACATAGTGTTACAAATTGGAAAATGTTTTACTGATGTAGTGCACTTCTGCTCGCAGTACGATGCTATATCCTGCTCATTTTAACTCAAGCTGGTCTTGTATATGGTAAAATTCCCAGTGGACCCAAAAAAGTAGACCACTGTTCTTTTAGTGGTTGGTTAATGTTGTTTACGCAAAATGAAATAGTTCTGTCACAGCGGAAGTTTGCGTTTGTTTTTTTTTTTTTTTCTTTGTTTACTCCAGAAGAACTTCACTAGGTGCTCGCAGTCCTTGGCTCGCTAACAAGGATCAAGAAGATTGTGTGGAGCTTCCATAAAATAGTCTGAGTAGGCAGGAGGATAAAAGAAGCACCATTCACCTGTTGTTGTTGTTATTGTTGATGTAAAACTTACGGAGCAGACGTGGTTTCTTCAAAGTCACTTTCTCTTTTTAAAAAAAAATACTTTTATTCATCCAGGTAAAGTTTACTGAGCATGTATGCACTTTTCTCACCAGTACCCTAATTTATACTTACACAGTTCTACAATTTTCCACTTGACAGCTCCCCAGTGCAACCGCTGTCTTTTAATGTCCACCACTCAGCCATTTACATTTAGGGGTAACTGTAAATGCCTTGCTCCAGGGCAACTCCGTGTTGTTGTTTGGCCAAAGTATTTAGCCAGTCTGTGGTGTTGAACTTGTGACCTTCAAGTGACTGGTGGACTTCTCTTACCTCTGGCTACTGGCAGCGCTCTGTCTTTTCTCTGCGTCTCTCCTGGACATTTCTTTCTAGCAACATTGAGCCTTGCTGCAGTTTAGAACATTCACTCTAGATCTCAGCCTACCCATAAGCCCCACATATGCAAATGAAGCAGCGTAATAGGCAGTGCGATAGGTTTAGCTCCAGGGGCCATGTGATCAAAGTGGATCTCCTCCCTGTTAAGTGGCAGTCCGCTCGTCATCTGGATACGGCCAGATTAGTGCCTCGTGAGGAGACGCCGCGTGCACGTATGCACATTTCCATTTTCATGTGGAATTTTAAGAAGGTGGTTTGGAAATTGTTACTTTATGTAATGCTTTCTCCCCAGAGACGAGGAAGACTCCCAAACCTCCCCCAAGTGCCCCCCTTACCCATCTACCCACACACACATGCACAAACACAACACACCTTCTTCCACCCTCCCTCACCTCTTTCTTTTTTGCTTAATGACCGTCGTTTCTCAGCCCTCGTGCCTCTCCGGTTTTCATCACCTGAGCTGGCTGTTTGTGTCACTGCAGAGTCTGTCGGCAGCTCACACATCTGTGGAAATTTCATCAGGATAATGAGCCTGAGTTACTCTTCCAGGCGACGGGCAGAGGAGCCAGCCTCTCTTTAAGCCTCTCTCCGTGGTCGCGCACACATACACGCAAAACAACCACCGCCACCAAACAATCATCATTTTGGAGAGATGAAATTACATCGTGTTATACACTTGAACCAAGTGTCGGTGTGTAAATTGAGCTAGCGCATGATTTGATTTTTAAAAAGGCAGGCGCTGTATATTGTGATCTGAGTCCAGTGACCAGGTGTTAACTCATGCTAAACAAATGCATGATATAAATGGTCAAAGCAGGTTGAAAGCCACGTCAAGTCAGTTTCATTTATATAAGCCTAAATCACAAATTTGTCTCAGAACACCTCCATCCTTAGACCCTCGATTGGAAGGAAAAACTCCACAATGAAGAAACCTCAGGTGGAGCAACAAAGAAGGGATCCTTCTTCCAATGTGTATCCTGAATCCTTTGTCATATCCAGGTTTCTCTAGGTGAAAGTGTTTTTTTGTCTGATAGTGATATCACTTACACCCTACAGATCCACATAGTAGGTGCTTGAATGGCTACAGTTAAGTCACTAGCATTGCTCACAGTCTCTCTCATTTAGCCTGATAGCATAACATAAATATTGGTTCTCACCTTTTTACAGTTCCTTAAATGTTGATATAGTGACAATAAGGGCATGTAAAGAATACAAAACAATAGTTTAGATTAAACTTAATCTAAAATGTGTTGTTTGGTTGAAACCTGAGTCAGTATACTAGCAGGATCCACCACCAGTCTGTCCATTTAGACCTTTGGTGGTCATGTTCCCCAGAGGATAAAACCCAATGTATTTGTCATCTTTTGTTTTGTGTACTGTTAAGCTGAAACTTACAAACAAGAAATATCAGAATATGTTCACACTGTAAATCTTAGTGCTCAATTCTAATTTTTTGTTTGGACGCTCATATTACTTTTTAAATGTGGCAAATATTAGATTTCAGTGTGAACTGCTCATGGTCCTGAATTAGCACGCTTGCACAAAAGAGTAATAACAAAGACGTCACACGCAGTATGATGTAGAACAGAAGTAAAACATAGAGGCTACTGAAGTCAGCTTTTGCTATTTCATTTATAAGCTGACGTGCAGTGGATGCCGGCTAATTTGTGAGCAGATGATAAGAAGAATGACGATGAGGAGAAAGAGAGCCAATTTTTTTAATTATGGCTCTTTGTGGAGAAATGACTGCTACTTGTATGGAGGTGTGTGTGGATGCTGGCTCGTAGTCAGAAGTGGTGGGATGGTGACGTGAATGACTTCACAGAAACAGATTTCCATTCAAAAATTTCAGAATGTCAAGGGCTACTTATAACTACTACTGTCAGTGCCTCTCCACAAGACACTCACTTCTGTCTCCAATGCTTGTAATCATCGAGGGAGTCCCGCCAGCGCCAGAATTGTGTTGAATGTCGTCCTATAGTGACAGTCACATAAATGACAGTCAGACTGAGGTTGCATTGCAAAAAATCAGGCTTGTATCTGACTTAGGATGCTGAAGCTGTATCCAGAGGCATAAGTAGATGGATCTGTTTCAGATTTGGTGCCACATTTGTCTGCAATGAACCTGAACCTAGTAAGCAGATTGCCATGACATTCACTGAGCATCTCCTCAACAGATGAAACCTTGTGGACAATCCATGAGACTATCTATGAGAGTCTATTAGACCCAAAAACTCAACAGTACAGTCTTTTGTATTGAGGCTTAAGGGACATTGTAGGCCTTACGTGTTACTAGCAGGGCCTTTTGTACATTTTTGCAGTTATGCCTCCAATTGTGTATTTGCACCAGCAAACCTTAACCCACAACCTTGTCACCAACAGAGCAGGCTGTTCAGATAGACGCTGATAGAGGTTTTGAGAGAGAGAGAACGCGAGAGAGAGAGAGAGAGAGAGAGAGAGAGAGAGCCTAGCGCCTCTGTTTCCTCCATTCACTACCATTTGGCCGAAAGGTCAGATGGGCTATTTCAAAAATGCCCCCAGTGAAAATCAATGGGCAAATCGTGGCGCTCAGATCCTGTTTGTTGTTGTTGTCGGTGGTAGTGGGTCTATGTTCTGTCTGTTCCATCACTGAGGCAGGAGGGCCAGGCAATGCCTAGTCATTGAGAGTGAGAGAATGAGAGAGAGAGAGAGAGAGAGAGAGAGAGAGAGAGAGAGAGAGAGAGAGAGGGAAGAAGACAGAGAGACAGAGACAAAGAGACAGAGAGAAGAGGAGACTTTGGGGGGGGTGCGGTGGCGAGAGATAGAGAGGGAGTTAAGGCCAGCAGAGATATATCACGATGTCAGACACACAGACACACTGCAGCCACAGATTCATCATCGCAACCGCGTCTCCAGGCACAACTGGACACAGGAAACGAGTGAACTGGAGAAGAGGAGTGGAGCAAGGACAGGCAGAGAGAGACGAGGGAAGAGGCGAAAGACAAATTGGCTACTACAGCTGGCCAAAATCTGACCAAAAGCTCCCGTTAGGGCCTGTTCGGCTGCTGAAGTAGACCATGTCATGCCGAGAACGCTAATATTTCCACTGTATGGCATTGTTAATATAAGCTTGTTAAAGATCCAACCACCATAAACTATTGCTCTTTTTCCGGTCTTGCTATTGCAAAAGAGATGCCACTTCTAGCTCAGAGTGATTCCAGAGGACTTGTGTGAAAAAGAGAGCTGTCCAATAGGAAGATTTTCGTTAGAATAATTTTCAAATATTTTTTGTCTTCAGGCATTGAGAGATTGTCTTTTGCCCATTTTGACACACAGCACAGCTTGAAATGTCTTGAACCTCTACCGAATTAATTCTGCCCTAGCTCAACTTTGAACCTTGCGTGGCTCCAATTAAAAGCCTACAGTTATACATCCTTACTTGCTGTATGAACATATACGTCAGAATCCATGAATCATATTAGACTAATACTCATGTGACATATGCATAACCATGGTCAGATTTAGCATATTTTGCCTCTTTTCCCATATAATAAAGAATTGTTCATGCCAGTGTTGTGTATGTTATTTAACCCTCTGCACAGCCAGAATACACCAGGCCTTCATGCACACATATATGTTTCTTCATTGGCCTGGCATCCTCCACAAGTGGCCAGGTCATGGAGAGACTGGAATCCACCCACACTGAAAGCTCCGTCAGCCTGAGCCTCACACTTCTCCAGAGAGGAGAGGCTCTTGTGTGTCAGAGGACAATGTAGCAGCCCCTTAGTTTTTATTAGGCCAGTTATATCTGCGAGTTCATAGGCTCTCATCCTCTGGCCCTCCACAAACTGCTCTGCTCAAAGAGGCGCTCTCCCCCATTAGGCAAGCCCCAGGCCAAAAGCCTGCTACCCTCCTCCATGTTCTCTGCCTTTCTGTGCTGACTTTCAAAGAGAATTCCTGCTGTTTTGTGTGTCCCAATTCATAGTTGTTATATTCTTGTCTTCTGGCCTCACAGATGCACAATACCTCAATATGAATAGAGCAGCACCATTACGGTCAGCTCGTGGGATTGTGAATAGAAGGACATTATGCTCATGTTCGCCTCAAGTGGAAAGATCATGTCTTTTTAAACCTGTTTCTTTCTTCTTCTTTTTTTTTCACAAATTAGGTTATGCACTAGTTTAGCAGGTGTCCTTTATTTACGTCATATAATTTCAACTGGATTTTCATGTTTTTTTTGAAAGATCGTACAATGGGTTGATGTGGATAATTTAATTATCACATAAGAGAGGTCTGCTTTGTAGGTCCTAAAGATAGTACAGTAACCTTATTTTTTATTTGTTGCTTTGTTGTCGGTAGTCTCAACTTCAGTTTTTCTTTACCTCAAGACATATTACAAGAAAAAAAGAAGCAGGCTTTAAAAGTACCTTTGGTGTTCCTGTGTGTTTTCGAATATTACAAAGTGCTGTAATGAGAAGGAAAACAACAAAAAAAGGAGATTTTTTTTTTTTTTGCCTCAGAGGGAGATAGCGACTCGTCTCCTCGCTGTACAAGCCTGTAGGTTCACTTTTCTCTTTGTGCGCCAGAGCACTCCTTGGGACTCAAGCGACAGGGGAATTGGGCATGCTGAGCTACGCTGGTGGCGAGGTGCCAGCCTCCTGTGCCTGGGATATAAGTGAGAGGGAGGCAGGAGGCAGGACACGTTTCAATTAGGCAACAAACACTACACACAGAGGATGGGAGGGGAGAAGAAAAAAAACACCTCACCCTCACCAGCTAACTTCTCCCTTCTGACCTCTCCTAAAAACACACTTCCCTGAACCACTCTGCCCCACCTTTTCTCTTCTTTTCCATTTAAAATCGGAGGTGTCATTTTTGTGGAATTCATATGGGAAGGACAGCACCGGGGGTCTTTGTGAGGTGATGCTAAGTGTGCCAGCTCGGCCTGCATGTTTCCATTAGATTGTCATGTTGGCTAATTAGAGAGCGGCAGCATGATTCACCTTGTTAATTAGGAGGACTTGCACACCATGTGCCTGGGGGCGGTGTGGGAAAGAGGAGCCCAGCCTCAGAGCCTGCTAGTCGCCTGCTGCCTATGAAGATTCCCCTTCTCATCTACCTTCCTTTCACTCCTCTTTTTTTTTGATTTGGAAATGAATAAATCATTGACATCGTCCTCTCTCGGAGTGTGAATATCTGAGTTCTCATCTTTTCCTGGATGCAAATTAGGCGTGATCAATAGAAGGTGACGAGCGGCGAATCTAAATGTTAAAAAAAAAAAAGAGAGAGACAGGGAGAGAGAAGACTGCTAGACGAAGCATGCCAGCGTAGAGTGAGACAAAGCGAGAGAACATTTAAAGTAGGAAATTTTCCCTTAGATAAGCAGTATTTTTAATGATCACCACTCTCCTCTCGATGCTCTGGTGTAACGCCGTCAGAATCTGCTTAACACTGATTTCTGGCTCCTTCATTAAACACCGTTTCTCGGCAAAATGTGCAACCCAAATGTTATTATTTATAAAAGTAATACTTACTCCGAAGTAAAGGCTTCAAGTCTCTTCAACACATTCAATTTATCCACATATCTCACCCAGTGTCCCTATACGCGTTTTAATTCCTGCAAATAAGTTGCAGATGAAGAGGAACCGTAGGGTCATGATAGTGGCACTCACATAATGACCTTAGCTCCAGGGACGACTGAGGGCTCTGAATAATTGGTCCTTGGCCCTGGAAACACTTCTGACATACTCTGCTTCAGAGGCATTGGAACACTCTGAGCCAAGACTATTAGCTCATGCATGTATTTTGAATTCATCTCCATAGGTAAAATAATGAAATCACAAACAGATTTGCTGGAATACGTGAAGAAGAAGAAGAAGAAGAAGAAGAAGAAGAAGAAGAAGAAGATGAAACAGAATTTCAGAGCATTTTAATACACTTGTTTAATCTTGACTGATTTAATATTTATTATTCAAGAAGATTGGTGTCGGTACAATAGTGCAAATACAAACTGTGTGTCTTATAAATACAATCAAGGTTGTTATGAAATGTGTCAATACATACGGGTACACAGTGCTTTAAAATGACATTCTGTACTGAATCTATGGATATAAGACTCTATACTATATACAGTATATCTTCAATATTGAATACAATACAGTGCAACTTTATGCCTTGAAGGACAATTAGACATAATAGCTGGCAGTGTTGCTGCATGTACACCATGCACACATTTGACATACTGTATACTTTCATATATAACGTCAATATTAGACTGTTTTCTCTTGAGGAATGCCATATGTAATCATTGAGGTCTGTTGATGAAATCATACATGTCTATATCCAGTTTTAACACAAAGCCTTGCCTACATTAGCAGTTCGAGGCTGAACTCGTTTCTTTGTAGTGTCTGAGTGCAGATGGAGAAGTGAAACCTGATTGGTTACTGCAAATGGCCCTTCTCCCTGCAGCAAACTAACTGCCAGGCACTTCACATGAAGAAAGGCCTCAAGATGCAGCTCGCAGATGTTCATGTAATGTCGGCCATGTGGGTGTCAGGTAAATGAGATCCATGGATTACAGACGTGCATAAAACACATATGTAAAGTGTCAACACACTCTCATGTGAGGTAGTAAGAAAACTCACACTGCATTGTAATTCATATTTGATAAAGTCGGGGGGAAATATTTTCCCTTGCATCTGATAAATCTCATCCATGAGACATTTGTGCACACAGATTTGATCATAAAACACAAACTAAGAACTTCTTTGAGTTAAATCAGTTATTTTTTTATGAAGCGTTATAACTAGTAAAAAACAATGTTCACAAATCATTTTTATGTTTTGTGTCAAGCTCTAAGTCATCAAATTGTGAAGTGCAATTAATGTGAAAACAAGATTAGAGTCTACAGCTACTGTATGCTAGTGGCTCTGTGAGGCTGTATGTAGCACAGCTAATATCAGCATGCTAACAAGCTGATAAGCAGGTATAACATTTACCATGTTCACTATCTTAGTTTAGCATATTAACATGCTAACATTTGATAATTAGCACATAACCCAGGCTAAGTTGAGGCATGGGAATGTCATTAGTTTTGCAGGTATTTGGTCATAAAGACTCAAACATTGACCTGATGGTCGCACCAGATGGAGAATTTCAGCAAGGCTATTACAATTCATCCTGAGGAGAACATCAATATCTCTGCTAAATTCATTCAGCAGTTGTAGTGCTAGTTGTCAAATGACAGACCAACATTGCCAGTCCTAGAGCCATGCTGCTAGCATGGCTAAAGCTAATAGAATATTAAGTATTCCTACAGAGTTACTAGTTTGATTTATAATTTAATAAAAAACAAAAACGTTCTTTCTGCAACTGCATGCACTCAAACCAGCTTTCCTCCTTAACATACTTTACAGTATCTTTATTTTCTGGTTGTAAATCAAGCCACTGATTATTATTTCTCAATTGTGAAGTTTTGAGTCATATCTTCGAAGCCTCTCTCTTACACTGCAGACACTGAATATCATTATTGGTTAATTTATTATTATTATTATTGGTTAATTTAACGCTGTTACCAAGAACAAAAGCCAAAAAACGTTTTTGTTCTCAGCATTTTAATACAGTACATTTACATTGGAATATTGTGTATCAAAACATTTGGATGTATCGATGTATTGTACTCAAATGTAGGTTGGTTAAAATGCAGGTTCAGTGCAGCAGATATCTGGAGTCAGGTGAACATCTTCAGTGCACCCTTGTACTAGTTTCTGTTTTGATCTATAGTTTAATTTTTTAAAATCCTAAACATGTTTTTCTTTCTGCTACTACTGAGCTGCACTTTCTATGACTTTTCTTAGTACTTCCCATAGTTGACCATACCCAGGTTTTCTACCATGTGCTAAAAATCATTTTGAATGTGTTTAATTATTAATTTAGATGCAACATAATTCTTGTCAACACTCCAATAAACACTTTCCATTACAAACCTTAGCTTAGCCTATAGGCTAGTAATACAAAGGTTAGAGCCATGATAAGAGATTTGATTCTCACTTTGTTTAAAATGCACTCTACCACTTTAGGGGAAAAAGAAGCATTCACCAAAAGTGGCATATGTCATGTCTATATACTGAGAAGCCCCCCAACTGTGTCCTGTTGGACCAGAGCTTTCTATGGGGGAGGGTAAGAGACAGACCAACTCAAAACCCACGGTCTGGCTTTTCTACTGCCGTCTTTGCAGGGCAGACAGCCCTTTAGCTTCCTTCACAGCCCCGTAGCTGCTTGTGACGTCAAGCAGAGCGTGTTCTGCTCTACCAAGGACATCTGTCTGTAAGCGTCTGGGGGGCCGCGAGCAGCCCCTCAGGCCAAGAGGGAGAGCGGGAGGGAGGATGGAGAGAAAAGCCTTTGTTAAAAACAGCAGAGATGGAGAACGGCAGGTTGGCCATCATGGCTCCTGCAGCTCATCCCCCTCTTTACTCCAAGCATATCAGAACGCTCTATGGTTCTTGCTGTATTTTGGAAATATTTGCGTTATAAGTGAACATGCCGCTCTTTCTTCTGTGTTAAGAAAAGGCCTGCTATCTCTTATTTAGGCCACTTTTACCAACCTATTAAGGGTGCAGAGTTTGGGGTTAAACACATTGTAAGAAACAGTAAACTAAAACAGCCCATTCATGCATGTTTTCTTATTTTTTCTGTTGAATGTATTTTTAATTTAATTTAGTTTAACGTAAATAACAGTACTTACTTGTTCTTATTTACAACCAATCAAATTTGTAGCATGCTGTCATAAAAATATTTAACTTAATCTGAGCTACCTAAATCTGTATTAATGTACATAAATAGTGAATTGGTGAAAACCCCATATCGAAATAATTTATTTGAATGTGTCTTTATATGAAAAATGAACATATTTGCCTTTGCAAAAGGGCTCCAATCGGTTTAGTCAACAATACAATGACAAACATTAGTACTTAAAACAATACTGATGTTGTATAACATTATTTAGCATTCAGTTTACTCACAGAGGATGGGAGGGGAGAATTCTTAGCTCCAGCTGCACTCATTCAGCCACAGTGTGTTCAACTCACAAACCAGACGTCTACACTCCTGATAAATATTAACTTTCCACTGCCCTCAAACTAGAGGTCTTAGTCTTATTCAAATATGATTTTGGAAGAATCTTCCAGGACGTAACCTCATGACACGAATAATCTGATGAATACATGTAATTTGATATCCAGGGCCTGGATTTTTCAAGCATTCAGAGCAGGAAAAAAAAGATATTGTATTTTTGTGGTGGGTTGTAAGTAATTTCATGCTACTGTTGTTTACTGTCATAAAACATTGGGTGATGTTATTTATTCTCAAAGGAGAGCTTTTACAGAGCATCTTCTTGCAGAGAACGTGAGGATCTTAAACCAACAGTGTATTTTTAGCTGTAATCAAACATTCAGAGCAGAGAGGCTCAGCCCTGACTAAAATCAAATTCAGAGCTTCATTGTTTGCCACTTGCTCTTTGCGCCACAAAAGTGTTAATTGATAGGGGTTTTGTAGGGCACTCAACATCTGTAAGAGAGCTTTGTGCAACTTTTGATAAGTGTTTCCCAAGAAATGTACACATTTGTGTTTGCGCACACTTCCCAGGTCCCCACACTGAACAAAACATCATCACCTGACATTGTGCTTTTTGCATCAAGACCTCTTTCTAACAAAGCTGTAGATTGATTCTGTTGGGTATCTTGAAAATGTTCTACATCTCCTGACCTTTGCTAATAATTTTACTTTACAAGTTCCAGTCCCCTGCTTTAAAAGGGCATGCAGGCAGACTGGAAGCACTGGTATTTACGTGACTTTGGAACAGCAGATATTTATGCGGGACCATTGATCGGATCTGGCAAATGTATGCATCCTGCCATCTGGTTATATTTCCAGTCTGGAATCTCAGTAGTGACCTTTGTTGTTTTTGGTGGCGATTGCAGCTATGGCTTAATATTACCAACAGGGTAGTCCAGAGGGTAGAGAGAGATTCTTGTACTTGGAGGTCACAGTTTTAATTTCCTTATCAAAATGATGCCATGGTACCTGACTCTGCAAAATAACAGACAGATAGCATTAGCAAAGAGGAGGACTGATTATACTATTCTTTGGTCTTAAACCAACCGTGGAACTCATCAAACACCACACTTCAGTTTATGACAGCAATCTGTAAACCAATAGTATGTAGGCAACATGTATCCACATTCCTTTATAGCTACTGCTACTTACCCAAAGCATTTACACATTGTGTGTTTCTACATGAATGTACTTTATGTAAATGTTTCAGTTAAATGGTGGTTGAAACAACTGCCAAGAGAAAACAAATCTATCAGAGCCTGGCCCAACTCTGGCTTGTATCACTTGGCAGCGATTAAAGGAAGGTAGACTCGGCGTAGTGGCACCAGATTGAAATCAGAAATCAGTCTCCCTGTGTCATGGCGGGCTCTTTATTGACGGGAAACGCAGACTGGAGGGTTGCAGATGGTAAAATGAAGTCTTCATTTATCATACAGTCATAAATCTGAAAATGCAGGCAGTTGCTGTGGGCGCTGGGAGCCCATGCCTGGTGCCAACTGCCAGGCGGAGATGCCGGCATCCTGGTGCCATCAGTGAGATAGCGGACCTCTCTCTCTCTCTCTCTCTCTCTCTCTCTCTCTCTCTCTCAGTCTCTCTCTCTATCGCTCTCTCCCAGCTCGCTTTGCAGTGGGATTCTTTAAGGTCAGGCCTGGAGAGATTTGTGTGTTGTTTGTGGCAAAGCCTAATAAGGTTAGCATTGATAACATTAATGCTACATTTGCCATGTGGACAAGGGCAATAATCATCTCCAGCCCGTTTGCCTCATGCAGCCACGATCCCCAGTTTCTGACTTCATTATATCCTCTGTCTCCATTTGCATAGTATTAAGAGCCTGAATCCCAACTCGCCGTTGCCTGGAATCACTTCACAGACTTCATGGAGTGTATACATTTCACCACCATCTATTTTAAAAATGGACAAATAAATGTGTTTTACATATTCGGCTGGTTGGTACTACTGCTATTATTTCCCCTACTTTGTGTTGTCAGCTTCTTTGAATCTTTCAACAGTTCCGCCGTGCTAAATGTGAAGTGGCAACACCCTAAAGGGCATGCCTTGCCATCGGGGTTTTAGGAGAAAATCAGAGGAAACTGCATGCACATTTTAGATCAGACTTTATACACCAAAGCAACCTTTTACAAAGCGGCATCTGAAAGTAACATCAAATTTTCCCCTGATCAGACAACATACATGCCTCACACAAACACCAGCGCCCAGCGAACGCATGCTGAGAGATAACATAAAAGAACATGAAAGACATGAAAGCGCACATTGATTGTCCCTGTTCGCTTCAACCCAGGCCTCTCTCCCCCAGCGGGCAAGCACGCAGGCAAGCTGGTGGGTAGGCAATCCCTATGCTGTGGCCAAGATTGATAGGCACGTGTACGTGTGTGTGTGTGTGTGTGTGAGTGTGTGTACTGTGTTTGCATGTTTGAGGGAGTGCTGACACCCTCTGTGCCATGGCCCCAGGCCCTCACACATCCACCCAATAGAAAGGGCAGCTCCTAGCGACGCTGGGTTTCCCCTCAGTCCTGCGGCTAGACATGACATTACCTTAGGCAGTGCCTCCCCACAACTTCCCCCTTATACATCACAAACTGCAAAAATCACAATGGGACCATGTGACTACACACACACACACACACACACACACACACACACACACACACACATATACACACTCGATCTTTGACAGTAGCTCTGTTAATGGCTGACAACAGGCTTCCATTTTGTTTGGCTCAGGAAAGCTTATACAATACATGGATGGACAGCCATGAGGATGAAGAGAGATATTTGTTCTTGGGCCCCCTTTTACATTGATCCTACTCTTGCCTCATGGCTCATTCATTCTCATCAGATCTTATAACGCTCTAAAGTTTTGATTGCAAATGCTCCTAAAATCTAAAATTCTAATTCTGTTGTCACTTGTGTGGCTATGGTGCACCTTTATGTGTGTTAACATAACAGCAAGAAAGTAGTGTAGTGCTGTTCTGTATCATAGATAGTTGTTTTTTGGTGGCATACATTAATCAAGTTGGTGTAAATATGAGTTTTTGTTTAGAGACATTAAATGTACTTGAACTTGCAGCTTGGCATTATGGTCACTGGTGCATATTGATACCTTGCACATGAAGTACTTACTCAAACAGATGCATGTGACACCGGGGCAATGCTACACCACATACTGTATAATGTGGAGTGTACAGATATTTTCTAACCTTTCTGTTGTCCTCTTCAGATGCAGCAACAGGAACTGGCCCAGATGAGGCAGCGAGACGCCAACCTTACAGCACTAGCCGCCATTGGACCACGCAAAAAACGTAAAGTGGATTCACCAGGGGCCACCCCATCAGGGACAGAGGTAAGAACTAGGCTCACCTAATGGCTATATGATCCAATTTTTTCAATCTAGTTGCTAGTGATGACCTGATATACAAACTCAACAACAACAACTTTTCTGTATAGGAAATATATTCTACCATTCCTGGTAGACATGTGAGCGGAGCTGCATTCAGTGTATTTGTGATGATGAGGAGGTGATTTCTTACAACTACCCATAAACATAATGACAACCTTCCTACTGGCCTTTCCACAGAGAATACTGTAATCCAAGATAATGTGTTTCTTGTTTATTTTCATACAGTGCATGTTTTTGTGTAGACAGCTTTCAATGGTAATTTTCATGGTCCTGTCATCCCTGACTGTGGTAAGTTCAAACATGAGGGGTTTGTAGATATGCAAAACATGAGTCACAGAATATGTGTCTGCAAGACAGTGAATAAGAAATAACCCATAACCGCAGGTAAAGCAGCCAATTCCAATTCCAGCTGCTGGTCAGATAGTTGTTTGAAAGAAGTTTTTGTTTTAATGCAGGATATTCTCCTGAATATAATTACCGTCAGTCACTTTCCACAGTATGCTCCAAACCTCTCATGAGTCTGTGGGTCAAGGTTTGTGGTAGATAGAAACTCAACACTTGGCAGTTGTAATAGTTTTCTGACATTATCAACATGAGTGCAGTGGCCGACATTGGACAAATAATCAATAATCTACAGCAGGATGTGGTATTGTAGATGTAGATGTACATGCAAAATCCTGGCTACCCAGTACACAGAGTGTCCCCTTTTTTGTTTCTAGTTTTGAACTTGTTAAGATACTCTAGTTCTCTGTCTGCCTGATAGCTATTGTCATAAATTCTTATATATCAGTGTCGCCATATTTTCCTGATGTCCAGAAATGAGCTTTGTGCCACTGAGCAGCCAGTCAACCAATGTTACACTACTAATTCCTTCCAAAAAGAAAAAAAGAAAAAGAAAATCAGTTGTATGTGATCTATACCGACAGCCTCTGTAACCTGTTTAGTATAGACAGAATAACATGCAGTCCCTTTTGGTGATAGATGTGATCCTGTGACAGTCCACTATTGGGCATCCATTTTACGGCCAACCAAAGATTTTATAGTGTAGAAAAACCAGGCGTGCTATGACAAAGTAAACAACATAATGTAAGTGCCTAATTGTTTCAAGTTATGTAATAAACTTGAAATGTAGTCAAGATGTCAGAATGCAGAAGAAGAAATAAAAGTGGAGATTGAAAATAAAAATAAAACTCCCTGAGGGAGTACGACCCTAACCTCTCTAACAGTTTTCTCTCTGTCTGGCTCTTCAGTTGTCATGCAGAAAACTCTGACAGTTTGACACATTATATGCTCGAATGTTTACCGGGGTGAACAGAATGTAAGAGGATAATATTTATTTCTGTACTTCAATAACAATGGTAAATTGATAAAGAACTGGTTAGTGGTTGATTGCTGTTGTTTCTGTGTATTTATTATTAGAATATTAAGTTGTACCAGTAGATTATTAGGATTATAATTAAATTATAAGCAAATGTGAGCGTAACATTACTTACTACGGTGCCATGCACAACACAATAAGACACAAAGCCACAAATCAAGACATGAATATCAAAGCATTACAATGAAAAACATAATAATAAACATGGTAAACCCATGTCTATGGGATAGAGGAAAAAGGGTAATATACTGTAATTCAAGCACACAATAGAATATAGACTACGCATAGCAATCAGTAGAGGGGAAAAGATGCTCTGCTGCATCTGGAATTACAACAATAAGACACCACAGTGGGCGATGTGTGACATCCGCTATGGTTACTATCATCGTGCATTAGAATATTTTACTGTCCCTGTGTCCAAGTGAATTTATTGAAATTAATCATACCAACTGAGATAGGACGTAGCCTTGTCTTCATTTCATCTCATATGTTTTCATATTTATATTGTGCCGAGTGGCCACAGATCACAGACTGAGTGAGAATTATTATTATTTTTTCCAGTGTGGCTTCCTTATTCCCACAGAATCAAGCTTATTGTGCGTATCGTGTGGTGAGGGAGCTGTGAAGTGCACTGGTGGGTTGGCGACACAGTGTGCAGTCCTCTGAACCATTGTTCACATATTTATTCATCTAAAAAGTGGATGAAGATGAATCAATCTGAAATCTTGGATTAGACTTATGAGCCAATACCTTTCTAGAGAAACCAGGGAGTGGGTTTGTTTTGTGAACGGAGTCCTTTGTTGGACTGCCTTTCACCACTGCTTTAGCTTTGAGAGCCATTGTATTCTTAATCCCACACATCCTGTTCATGGTTGACCTGTTAAGCATTAGCCAAGTTTGGGAATCTGTCTAATATCTCGTTCACCATAATTTAAGTTGGTGAACATGACATAGTCATGTTAGGAAATATCTGCGTGTGTTACAGGGAGCATGGTGACATACTCCCATGTGGCTTGCCAGGCCTGTTCCTAATTAAGCTGAAATGTGTTTTTATAAAAGAACCGTCTCCTGTTTGAGGTTCCATAAGCAATGACTTGAGTATCATATTTCTCCAGCTCAGGGTCATACATGAAGTCATGCACAGTTGCTGTACGAAGTCACATTTTCCTTGAGGCGTCAGGGGGAACATTTAAATTCCACATATTCATCTGTAAATATGATGAATCTAAATTAAGCCTGAATTTTGAATGTCAATTGGTCATTTTAATAACCTGCTTATCGAGTTGCATCTTCACATCCTTCACTTAGCAGCAATATGCTGCAGAGGAGCATAGTAATGCACCTGGTAAAAAAGCATAAATAACTAAATAAAAGCATTACTTCTGGTCCTTGAGTGCAGTGCCAACCTCTTTCAGTATGTTTTACCCTGATGGGTATTAGCTTGCGACCTACTGCTGCATTCAAAAGAAGCTACTTTCTCAAAGTGCTTTCCCAAATTCAGTTACACAACATAAACATGAATATACATTATACTGGAGTTGTTTCTATTTTATCCCCTTTTTTAATGTCCTCCTCGTGTTTAATTAGAGGGGCATAATGAAGTGAAGTCACAGTGTGCCCCTCCTCTGGAGTGATTGCAGAGGGGGCGGAGGAGGAATCTTAACTTATTTTCACTTCGTTTTCACCTCCTCACATTTCTTCATTTCACATGGGCTGGAAGCGCCTGCAGCGTTCTCTTTCCCTTCTCCAGAGCAAAGTGAATGTGACTTTTCTAAGGGGGTCACAGGATGCCTGGAGGCCTGTGGGTGTTACTGGACTGTTGCCTGCTCTCAGCTTCACTGAGGGGCTTGTCATAGATTTCATCTCCACAGAAATGAGCCGGGGGGCCCTGGCCAGGAGCACAAGCAGCCAACGTTATGAAGGGCCCATGCTGATTATTTCCCTCTGACATCGCATCCTGAGCTTTCCGCATTAATCCCAGACAAAGGCAGCCCTTCAGTGCTGTGCCAGAGCTCAAATTAGGAGCCAGATAATGGCCTTGTTGAGATCCTGCTCTGTTCACCGAGAGGCAGAGCTCCTGTTGAAATCCTCCTCTTCAATATTCCTTGCCTCCTGCTTGTTCTTTTCCTCATCAGACCACCTTTTCACCATGTTCGGACTGTGACGGAATTCAGGTGACACAATTTCTCTCCATTTCTCCCCCAACCCAACCCCCCCGCCCCTATTCACCCACCTTTAATTTGACGGTGGCTTGGCCGGGCTTGGGTCTGTGCCTGGATGTAGATCGCCACGGGCTGTGAAACTGATAGCCAGTCAAGACTGGAGTGTCTGTCTCCAGCCTGATCTAGTCTGCAGGAGGGAACAAAGGGGGCCTTACAGGGCTCCGCAGGGTGGATTAGTTCCAAGGAGCCAATGGCTGGGGCTGCTGGCTGGCTGGCTGGCTGGCTGGCTGGCTGGAAGAGGGCCTGCTGTGGCCCCAGTGGTGGGTCACAGGCAGGGGCCGCACAGGCACACACACCACAAAACTCCCCTCCAGCTCAATAGTCCCTATCCTACAACTCTAACCCTCCAATCAGCACACACAGGCTTTTGAAGTTCAGCACAAAAGTCAAGGGTGAGCTACCTTGAAGAAGTTGGAGGGTTGAAGTGCAGTGACAAAGGGCACCTTGAGGGAAGATGGAAAATGTGGCAAAGACTCAAATACCCTCAAGACATTAGCTTGAAGATGTGGACACTAATTGTATAATACCTGATTGAAAAGTGTCTATTAAGCACCCGAAACATACACCTCTATCGGCAATGTACACAATAAACCCACTGCTAGTAACGTCTGTAGAGTTCTGCTGCAACTAAACAGCATGTGAGGTGTGAACAGCTTATACAGTGGCTCACTGTATACCATGTTCCAGCTCTTTGCTCCTCTATAGCCACATCAGTATTTGTATATTGTTCAGGAAAGAGATAAAAATGGATTTTAGCTCATTGAATTGGGGATAGAGGACAGTCTGTCAAACAGAGCTTTATTTACAATGATTGTTCCATCACACCCTCTATATTCTGTCCTTTCACACATTTCACATTATTTGAACACTTTCATTTCCCCCTCATTGATTTTTGCATGGTATGATTTCCTCTCTTCCCATTTTGGTGCATCTTAACTAAACTGCGTGACTTCTTCTGTGGCTTATAAAAGACAGATAGACACTCCTCAGTACATTTAAGGTTGGCAATAAAGGCTCCGCGATGTAAAATGTGCCTCGACGCACAGGGTCCTCCAGTGTTAAACACGCTGAGAGCTTTGAAACATCCTTGACACATTTACGAGCTCGCAGTTATCTTCCTGCCACTGAGGCCATTTATCACATCAAAGGAAGAGCTTTGTTTGTTGACGTAAAACCGACAATAGCAGCAAAATTGCCTCGGTTTGTACAGCCACACTGCCTTTTGTCGTATCTGTCTCGACCAGGCACAACATAAGGGACAAAGGTAGGCGAGCGATTTAATAGTGAGCACAGTCTATTTTTCCATTTGAATTCATTTCACCTTCTTTCTTTGAGGCTGTAGATCAGAAAGAAGGAGTGAGGCAATAGAGTGAGAGGCATGGGGAGAGAGGGGGAAAAGCACAAGGAAAACTGATGCCCTTTCCTCCAGCTAAATTAACAGGAATCACGTGGAAAACAATCTGAGTCTCCAATGAAGGAGGGAGGAGGGGGGGACCATTAAAATTAGCCCCAAGCTATGGACTGCACCCAATATCACTAAAGCTGCACTCACTACAGATGTGGAGGCTGGCTTACAGGCAAACTATGCTCTGTTCTATAGCTACAATTAAAATCAACCTCGCTGCCAAAAAATAGGAGGGGGAAAGAGGGGGTAGAAAGGCAGACATGGAACATCAAAGACAGATTGAAATGTGTAGTCAGTAATAAGAGTGGTCTCCAAGCCCTGAGGTTCTCCACGGTCCCCTTGTTAATGAGAAATTTTGACCTCTGGTTTGTAAGTTAAACTTGTAATCTCGGTTAATGAAGTAAATCAATCCCAACTCGGGAGTGTTCAGTGTCTCTCCCTTTGCCTTCTCCCCGCCAACCTCCCCTCTGTCCTTCTCTCTTGTGCTTTTCTTCTTCTCCTTCTCCTCCTTCGTTGCTCCCAGTGTGCCGCCTGGGAGTAAAACGGCCAGGTCTTCAACCAGACAAACAGGAAACTCGCAGAGCATGAGGGTTCCGGTGCTGGAGGGGGAGGCGTAAAGACTCAGAGGACTAGGACCAACCAGGCTGTTTGGTTAAGAAGGAGACAGGCCAACTGAATCCTAGTAGAAGGGACAGTGTAAAGGGAACCACTTGCTCCTCCTCCCTGTCTCGTCTTCCTTTCCATCTTTTCTGCCCTCGGTCTATTGGGGATAGTATTTGGTTAAAAAGTCATGCCTGCTTATTGGTACAGTAGAAGTGGCAGTAATGTGCGATCTTCTCCTACTTCTCTTGTCTTCCCCTCAATGTCCAAACCAAACACACAGTGGGAATTATTAGTGGAAAAGACAGCTAACTTGACCTTCTCTTTTAAGCTTGTGCAGCGCCACTTTTGCTCTTAACTATATGGAGGCTTCTCTTAAATCCACTAGGGGCCAATGACATTAACCAGCGTTTAGCTATTGTATTTATTTTTTTATTTCTCTGCTAAAGTTGGATCTGATGTGGACTTGAGCATGAGTTATATCAGGCTGTTATAATGAAGCATAAGGATTCCTGTGTGGGTTCACTCCACATTCTACATAAATACGATTAAAGAGGGCACAGAGAGTTGCTATTGGTTTCATAATGTCAAGAAGATTGTTATATTAGTTTGACTCTACATCTCAAGGCAATTCTGTATTTTCAGCAAGGACACAAAGGAGACAGAGTTGAGTCTTCAGAATGGTTACAGGGGCTCCTTGGCCCGATGCCATGCGTTCTGAGAGCTTTAACACAGTGCACTTTGCCAACTTTCCCTTCCCCTGCACATTGCGGAGCACAGTGGTACCCACCAGTGGTTATTGCACTGTGGACTATGGGTTAAAGCATTTTAAATGCAGCCATATAATTAGCATAAAAAGATAAATATATTTTGTTCTCAGTTTTCTCGTCAATTATGTAAAATGCATTTTTCTACACCCGTATAGTTTTATTTTGAAATGCATAAAATATCAAACACACACGTCATCACTAGAACTGCACATAACCTGAAATATGTGAAAATGACAAATTTACATTACTTCATAATGACACATTACATACATTACATATTAAGATGATTTACTGTCAAGTGCTGAGAAAATGTCAATGTGTTTACCAAGTACTTTTGTCAATATGAATTGCTAGAACTGCTAAAATGAGATAAATCCATATGGCATATGGATGAAGGGCATCTCTGTGCTTCTCTCTCTGTGGTTATAATACTCGTAATAAGCTGTAGCAGTAAGTGTTTTGTCATGAAGCAAATATGGCAAATATCAGTTCAACAGAAAAGTAAATCAATGCTAAAACTGCAAATAACATCAACTTTCAATTCAATATCACCATGAATACTGAACTTGTAAAAAAGAATAAGAGGCTACTAGCTGCACTAGCAACTCTGTGATGCTGTATTTTGAGCTAACTGCCTCATGCTATTCTATCTACTATGCAGCTCACAATAACAACTTTAGCATGCTGATGTTTGCAGGTATATCTTGGTGTGTTAGCATGCAACATTTGCTAATTAGCACTAACCATAAAGAACAGCTGAAGCTGATGGGAATGTAGTGCAGACATTTCAAAGGGAAATGGAGGATTCATTTACAGCCTTTAATTGTGCCAACAGAGCAATGTCCTGACAAAACCGTATCCTCATCGTTAAGGTATTTTTTCTCATAAACCAAAGCAATTTTGAAGTTAGGTTGGCTCTAGATGAAAAGTCAAAAGATCACCAAAAAGACTACAATTCATCCTGGAGGGGACATAAAAGTGTACAAAACGTCATGGCAAAACATCCAGTTTCACAAAAATCAGTGATATAGTTGGTTGTAAGTGAAGCATTATACACGCCCCAAAGTTACACAGTGCAGACGTACAGGGCGCAGAGTGGAAATGACAGAGGCACCATTGTCAGTGTAGCATCAAATAGTAAATAGTCATTTTATGGTAGAAAAGCTACATAATGTTGCTTTAAAAACTTTTATATCACAAATAACAATTCAGATGTTTTGTGTATACACAACACACACTTCTAAATTGTTTACCATTTAAATTAAAATCCTCATGGACATGATGCTAAAGACCCAAGATTTACACACAGGGCACAAAATTATCACCAGCCACCAGGCAAATGCTGGTAAAATATGCAGTGATCCAGATTTAAATACTTATATTTAGAATATCTGCTCAAGCTTGTTGATGTGTTAGTACTTGATTTATATCTTTATATATTTTTTTATTTCTACTTAATATGTTGTGATGTCTATTATGCATCAAAACACTGAGGCAAATTCCTTGTATGTCAGACCTAGTTGACAATAAAACCCGATTCTGGTATGGATTTGCTTCACTTAACAGCCAGAAAGCAATGGTAATCTACTGAGTGGTCTGTATAATTTTTACTCTTACTCATGTAGAGTTAGGCTTATTTGTATTCACTGTCTCTGTCTCATAACCAGTCAGTTTATAAGTGTGTGAACTCGAGTGTAAAACACGTGAGGCGTAATATAAAAATTTACTTTTTTGTATCTTTCCCTCTGCACATGATTTCAAATATCCATAGAATGAGAGAGCAGCAGAGATAATGTAGCAGCCATCGCTGTCTGTTGAGTCTTGAATATATGGTAACTGTCAGCTTGACTCAGCATCACTGGCTTTATGCTTTCGTTCATGGAAAGAGCCTCAAAGATCAGTAACACAGCCGCACACACTCATGGGCACATGTTCCACCACATAGGTCATCGAGGTTAAATGTTCTAATGAGTCACACTCAAAGAAATAAGACAGTAATTAAACATTCTCAGTAACAGAGAGAGGATTCCTACAAAATAAAGGTCCACCATATACCAACCAAACCATAGAAAATATATATAGTTTACTATTTCTAAATATGATACATCAGTGGATATTGGTGATTTGTATTTAGCTGATGATGCTAGACTAGAAAATCATTATGCATCACTACAATCTCAAGTCTCAAGTCACCCTCAAGAGGGAAAACAGTACGCACTTAGACTAAAACTAAAATACAACTGGCTAGAATATTTTTTTTGGCTAAAAATGTTTTTGACACTCAAACTTGAGGTCAGACGAAGACTGTTTTGCCTATCCAGGCAGCCCGTTTTTGATGCTTCATTATTGAAAATTCCTAAACCAACCCTATATATAAATATATATATATGTACATAAATCTCCTTATTTAGATAGGAACGTCCGATATATCCATATTCATGGTAAAGTAGTGATCCCCCCTCATTTCTGCCTTCAAAACTTTGCCCTGAAATAATGGTTAAATATACAGTTTTGACAACAAAGTTGAGCCCCAGGCACTTAAAAGATACCCATCTTAAAGAAATTAATTACCTCCCTTGTTAATCTTGATATAATTAAATTTCTGAAGAATGAAATTTGCTGCCTTTTTTTCCCCTCTCCGCCTCGCTGCTATGGAGGCGAGCTGATAATGGCTGGCTCTCTAGCTAGCCTGCTGGCCAGGGACATGGGGACAGCCTAACATCCTGGGCCCCATGCTGTTCTATACCGCACTGTGCAAACCCACTCTCCTCATCCTACGCCTTCACCACTCATAGGGACAGGCAGAGAAAACGCCTCAACCACCGCTTTGCCATTCTGGGCCTGCTTGTGTTTCCTCCATCCTGAAGGAGATGCAAACTCTGGGCCTCCAAATTCTTAAGTCTTAACATGTGATAATGTTTTTGAGCGACTTCAGAGTTTTGGTGTGCAGGCGCTGCTAATGAAGTTGTCAACACGGAGCCTCTGAAACTTACATGGTGGAGCCCTTGAGAGCACGGAGAGTTCTTTCTGTTATGGCTCACTTAAGAAACTCTTGTCTTTGTGTGACTTACTGTCGTTTTTTATAGGACCTCCTGTGATGCTGTTAGATTTAACCCTGATTGCTTTGTGCAGAACAGCACCGTGGCATTACAAGGGGAGCAGTGCATTTTCTTGTCGCTATTTATTTAAGTTTGTTTTCCTTTGACTATAAGTTTTATGTCAGCTCCATTGTCAGCTGTCAAGGTTTGGGCCTGGGGAAAGAAAGGAGAAAAAGCTGGAAAAGATCTTTCATTAGATGCTGGTACGGGGGAAGAAGAATGTCGAGAGGGGTGGAGGAGAGGTGGTGATATGTATGGAGTAGGCAAAATGCTACAACTAGATGGCAGAAATGCCAACATAGAGAGTAATTTGAGTTTGCAAAATCTGATTCAGGAGTTTTGATTGCGGAGGTGTACATTATGCCTCCTGTAAGCGGCAGCTCTCTGCTTAAAACTTAAAACTTAAAACTTAATAATGGGTCACGATCTGCATCATAGCTTATCTCTAGTAGTATGCATTTTCATTTTTCTGTCAAAAAAAGGGCTTAACTTTGATGTCTTTGTATGTGAGAATATCATTGGGGGTTTTATTGTGTGAAGTACTTTGTGTTTTATATTTTGTATGAAAAGTGCTATACAAATAAAGTTTGATTGATTGATTGAAATCAATAAATCAGTTGATTTCCACCCCTAAAAACTACTGCTTGTTAACTGCTCTGATTATTTTCACTCTAAGCATTTTACTACAAGACCCAGAAGTGCTTTTTTACTCGTAGTCACCCACTATGAGATGCCCTGATTTGGCTTCCAGTTACATTTGAGCTTGCCTCATAACCTGGACAAACCACCAGCTATTTTACTCGACAGAGATGGTCCATGTAAACGCATTGCTCAAATAACACGGTTCTGTCTTCAGTCTAACCACCATTTATTTCCTTGTTTTGTGCTGAAACATTGTTGTGATGCATTGTCCTCTATTTTATCTTTTAACAGAAAAACAGAACATCTAAAATTAGCTTCAGAAAATGGTGAAAGAGAACAAACAAGGCGATCCATTAGTGAGGATGGGTTATTGGCTGACTTGCCTCTTCTCATGGCGGCCCATTAAAAGTGGTAATGTCTGCCTGCAGCAGTGCCTGGGGAAGAAGAAGGAGGCCATGGAAGGCATATTTCACATGCATCAGACACTGGAATTAAATAGACCAATGTTCCCTAAAAAGACTGAAGTACATCTCTTTCTGATGTGCGTCCCGGGCAAAAATTCATTGATCTTAGAATGTCCCTTGGCAATTATAAAATATTAAATCCAAGTCGCACTTTTCGGCTCGGCTTAATTTTTTTTTCCTCGCTTTTCACTGCTTTCCATTTGACCAATTTAGAAAAAAAAGTTAGAAATGGATGGCCATGAAAAAAAGACAGTGATAATAAAGACTGTGCCCACTTTTAGATATCTTTTGTTATGTTTCTGTATTGTTTTTGTGGAACATCTCTGATCATTAAATGAGACGAAGCCCCAGCAAACCAGACAGTGCCTGAAACATGTGTTATCACAGCACATGTTATCAGGGCAGTATAAGCTAGCACTATAAATGACTTTGATTGAAGCACACGAGGGAGTGAAATTTGTATGATATCTTTATTCCTGATGCACAAAGTCTTCTGAGCCACTGATGCCTGTTTCAGCACTCTGGGGATGACAAATATTTGTCAGCTGCTTTCCATTAGGTCTGTGGCCCCGGTGCTCGCCTCCCTGGCCCCTTTAATGTCCCTCAGAGATTACAGAGGGGTCTACAGTTAATTGCCCAAATCATTAAATTTAACATATATTTCAATAAATATAATCAGCCAGCTGTTTGACAAGGTACACAGTTCATTAAGTCCCCTTGCTTGTTTGTCGTTTCCCTAATTAAGATTTAGAATCGATCATTGAGTGTGTAATGTACAGTGTAGCTCGGCTTGCACGGGGAGTCTCTCTGCTCAAACGAAAAGGAATGGCATCCACTTGCTAAAGCTTTACCATTTAGCACACTGACTGCAATGGGAATTAGACATCCTGTGCTAATTAGGGAGGCCAATTAACTGTGAAATTCAGGCGTTTTTGACAAATAATCTCAGCAGAATTCAGACATCATCATGCACATGAATGTTATCAGTCCTGAATGGAGAGAGGATAAAGGCTCTGGCACTGTTGTAGATGCTTGCTTCTGTTGCTGGAAATGTTGCATGCTCCCAGCAGTGTTGTTAGCATGCAGTCTAACCTAATGTCTCCCATGTTACTTAAATGGAGCCACTCTTTATATACATGTCCACAAAAATCCATATACATGTTTCCCTATTGTATATTTAGTACAATTAAACAATAGGTTAGTTGTTCAATGTACTAAACCATTACATGGATAATAGAGGAAACAATTGTCTCTGAAATACGGCAGTGTAGCCCGAGAGAAAAACAGAGTGCTGCTATTTTGGAGTAGAGTGTCACCAGGTCTGGCTCTGGTCTGGCCTCTAAGCAGCAGAACAACGATGTTGCGGTTGGCCATGTTTGGCAAGGGCAGCTGCCCAGCACTTGACCTCTATTCGCTTTTTCCGAAACAAAGAATTGGCATCACCAGAGAACCTCAATGTTTCTGTGTCTCTCATTCCCGTCTTGATTTATGATCACATGTATTTTTTAGATTGCATAAATTATGTATTTGTTGGACTAATGAACGCCCTCCACTGATGAACTTTGGGAGAGTTGTGAATAGCTGGATGTGGCCTCTATCACCCGCATCAATGGTCTGAGTGCATGTTATGGCAATTCAGAGCAGTAGATGTGGTTTGGCTGAAAAAGACCTTCCTGGCCTTTTAGAGAGATTTTTATATACACATACAACAAGGCCCAGAGAGCCACAAAATGTAAACATACCTCCTGGGCTGGCCTGTGTCACTACACACCATTGCTTTGTTGTGTGTTTGTGTATATATGTGTGTATTGAGGTGTCTACATATATGCACGTGTGTGGTCTGACTCGTTGACAACTATAAAACAGGCCCCTGCTGTCTTTATTACCTGTCCGACCTATCCCAACTGCTTTGTTCTGCACTACGTAGAAACCACTTGTCTCCGTGCTGGCGTTGGCACTTTCTGTTCAGTTGGAGTCTAATAGAAAGCCGCCATTACACTATGGAAGGCAATGACTGTGGGTGCATGCTGAAGCTGTTTGGATACCAGGCAGCGCCGGAGGTGTGTTTGCTGGGCGCCAATGGGCAACTCCTGCAGCTGCCCGCCTTAGGTGCAGGAAGAATTGAGTACTTCCTTTTACAAGATGTGTAATTATTATGGCAGACAAGTTATGTGGATTTAAACCAAGTCAATATGTAGATAAGCGTTTTTTATACACACACACGCACATACACACACAGCTGCCTGGAAAATGATGCTGTTGTACGCAGCATAATAAAGCAGGTTGCCAAAATGCTGTGCAGGTAGGAAGGAAGCCTCCTGGGCCTGTGGAAGAGGAACCTGATGGGAGGAATGAGGCCTCCAGGAAAGTGCCAGAAAAACTGTAATGAGGAACTCCTTAACTGAGTCCAAATTTTGTGATGCTGCCTGCCATTATTACCCCCCCCCGTCTGTGTCTATCTCATGCTCGTCACCAGAAGTCGTAGTAGTGTAAGTAGTATATTTATATTAAAGTTGAATTGACATATCCAAATGCCCAAAATGGTAAAGGAAACATTTATTTCCAAGTAGCTATAAAACTCTGAGCCTATCACCCTGGCAGCTTGTACGATGAAAAACAATGTCACTAGGGGTCACAAATGTTCACATAGGCGCTCTACAAAAAAAAATCCTCCAGTAAAGTTTTGGTTCGTCTTTCTGGGCCATCTATATAAAACATGAAACTCTACCCTTTCCCCAGAAGAGCCTGGATTTTAATCAGACCTGCTCTTCAGACAGCCGTTTTCCTGCCTCTCATACTTAGCAGGCAGGCGTCACATCAGGTGCATGGGGACCAGTGACAGCGGTGCTGGAACTGAGCCTGTGATGGCTAAATGATGTCAAAAATGGCCCCATTTATGTCAATTTGAGATCAAGGACCATTTCCTAGTGTGAACCTCCGCCATAAATGTGCTTTCTAATCTCCTCCATCTGCATATCTACTGTGGCCCCTTGGTGCGTTCCGTTTCTTGTAAGTGAAATGTCTCACTGCTCATATGAGGATTTATGTGAAGACTGACAGTTCAGCATACAGCACATGTCTGCAGAGTGGCGGGATCCAACGCGCTGCCTTTTGGTCTCTGATCTCATTCTCAAGTCAGTGTCTGTTATTGCTCGGATTCTGTGTTATTCAGTGCCATGCTATTTTGCTAGCCTACTCTTTTCCCTAATTAGGCCATTTGCAGGATGCGTTCCCCTTAGTGTGGTCATTTATGTTCAATACCACTCTGAACTGATAGGCTTTTGTTAACTGGTTGTTCCTATTTGGAACGTTTCGCAAAGACATCAAAGGGCGGACCACAAGCCTCATTTGGCAACTTCTCCCAGCTATCCATCAGCTGCAAAACACCCCGGTGCCTTGATTATTAACTCAGTCACCACCCTCTCATTCAACTTGAATTAAAAATTAAAAACCAGCAGAAATGACAGTGCCACACCATTGAAAGTAAAGTCTGCAAAACCAACAAGGGCTCATTAGTGAGTAGTTCTGAAGACAAGCATTCTGACTTGAGACTCATTACACTTCTCCTATTTTAACTCTAATTGGGTTCATTTTATATATGAAACGCCTTTAATATTTAATGTAGAAAAAGTTCTGCTTCTACTGATACTTAATGTAGCCAAAGATACTTGGCCTGCTTTAATTGTCCAGGTTATCAGGCAAGCTGTTAGCGATTTCTCAGTTACTTTTGCTCTCTCCATAGAAAACAACAGAGGGGAAAGGCGTTGAACACATTCGCTTGGTGGATTTTTGATTGTATTCTAGATTCTGACAAATAAAGCTGATTTATAAAGCACAACAAAATCATCGTCTGGATTGTTGTTATATTAGCTGCTGTACTGCTGTTGTGCTTCTCTCTTTTCATTTAACGGATAAATAACCTATATGTGAACATATATGTTACTACCACGCTATCACATATAGTGTTGCCAACTGAAGCTACAAATATCCAGCTAACAAAGCCTTTGAGTATTTAACAAGTTGTTCAGTTAGCCAGGCTTAGAGCGTTTTAATTAAACAGATTAAAAACAATGTTATGGTTTCTTCATCTTGTTGCCTTCACACAATCTTTTGTTTCTCTCAGGTTGAAAAGAGAGAGAGAGAGAGGGGGGAAAAAAGCCAAGATTGTGTTTCCAGGCAGGAAAGTTTGAAGTTCTTTGTTTGGAAGCGAGGTTCCGGGTGCAGCACAATGTTTAGCTTGGTGACCCTGTGACTGTCTTCTGAGGAATTGTATGAGCAGCCCTGCAGAATTGTGCTCCAGGGTCAGCTTTCATCTTAGCAGTAACCTGTGGACTTTGAAACTCAGGGCGATGGAATTGCAGCTTTGTCAGTACACTACTAATTAGAAAATTCCTGACCTCGAGCAAGATGTTTTAATTATGTGTTGTGTCAACGAGTTTGCAGATTTAATCCACCGTTGATACACACTCAAGTGTGCAAACTGTGTCGCACATTGTAGTAGATCAAGTGTAATGGTGGAGGGGCTTTTTGCTCTATCTTTCTCTGACCCATATAACCTTATGCCTTTTCTGCACCGTGTTTGTTAAGAACCATCACATGCTTAAGTAGCCAAATTAGACGTGGAGTTAATGTGTTAGCTCGTGAAAAAGCTGGTCTGATTTGCCTTGGTTTGTGGGAGGCTGAACAATGTGACAGTATTATGCTGGGTGTGAGCTCTCTGTTGCAGTGAGTCAGTGTGAGGGAAGGAAGGAAGGGGTTAAACAGAAATTGAGCGGGGATGCTGGGGGCAGCAGTGCTGCAGAACATAGCAGTGTTCGTGCGAAGGCAAGTCATTTCCCGAAACACTGCAGACACATGGCCTGCGGCGCTCTAAAACCTTTGGAGACCAAAATGGCTTGCAGGAGTTAGAAGTAATAAGGTGTTTTTTTGCCTTCTTTCTCCTTGACTGAAATTCTGCACGGTTGCTATGCATTGCCATGGAGCTGTGTAGCTGTTTTTATGGTTTATGTGGGTATTAAGATGCTCTGCAACTGGCCATTTTTGAGATTTGTTGTTCTTTAGCTGTGAAGCAAATGGAAGTTGTTTGTTTTGAAAGTAATTCCCTCATTTTTTTTTTGCCATGATCAGAATGCTAGACCTCACTCTTATCCCTTTGTATTTTTCCCCATTTTTCTTTCTGCTGTACACGAAATGACAAATTAACAAAAGCATGTATGGAACAAGAAAAAACAGATATAGAAAATGTGTTTCGCTCTGCTCCATTTTTTTAAAAAGCACAGTGACAATAGCAGCCTCTTGTTCAAGCTATTCACAGAAAAAGAACCTGTGATAGGAACAAAAGCCGTCTGTGTCGGTGCATGAACATAGCTGTGGTATTAGTCCATCCTGACCTCTCTGATTATCAGCGGGCTGAACCAAAACCCTTTTCATCCTTTCCCCTGGTTCTGTTAATCTTGGCTGCCTTGTCTGCTTCAAAGAGAGGCTCCAGCATATAATCTGGGTATGTACATCTGTGAATTATTATTCTAATTCTTTATACGTTTATTAGAGCTGAATAAACTCCACATCAAATACATCACTCGGGCAATGTCAGAAAGCCCCGGGCAAATCAGCCGACATCTGTTAACTCTTTCAAAATGGCCTCATCCAGCATGTCTGTGGGCGTAGAGGAGCGAGAAAAAGGAGAGGCGAGAGAGGGAGAGAGAAAGTCTCTGTTGCTGATTAATGGCGGCCGTAGGAGAGGCGTTTCAGGCCGAGTGTGGAGATGAAGCGGGGCTGCACTCCCACGGCTGGGCTCCACACTGTAAACACTGTGAAGGGACGAGGCAGCGTTCCCCAGCTGAAATGCGGCGTGGAGGAGAACATGTGGGAAAGCTTTCCTTCCTGGCACATAGTCAGTCAACCAGGCAGTCAGTCAGTCAGTCCTTCAGTCAGTAAATTAGTCAGCCAGTCAGTGAGTCAGTCAGGCCCTCAGCCAGTCTGCCAAACAGCCAGTTCTTCAGCTAGTCCGTCAGTCAGCAAATCAGGGAGTCCTTCAGTCAGCCAGCATGTAAGCCTGTTTGTCAGCGAGGTACTCCTGATGAGGGGAGGCCCATCAGGAGTACCTGAGTAACCTGCAAGCCACTTTAAAGGTTACACTTAGCAAATACAACTGGGCCACCAAATTATGGCCGGCTACCTGCCACAGTGGTCAGCATCATACACAAAATTCATCAATATTAGACTAGTGGCTGCTGTTAATTTCCACCCTGGCTTCAACTTTTAAAAAACACCACCTGGTTCAGCTTTTGCTCCAGTTCTTTGTTTAGCTTGTCAACAGTCTGTCTCTGTTGTGCTATATATGTCCTCCTTGCCTGAAGCATAGACATCAGAGTTTAAACGGATTTTCAGCATCAAAGTAATAACAACAAAAGAGTAATGTTGCATCATGAATAGCTTATCTATTTCTCAACCAACACGGAGCTAGTCTTTATCCTTCAACATGAATGCTGAGCAATGTTTCTCCACCAATTTTAGTTAACACAGTATGTTAGCCATGGTATTGTCACATAGCGGTACATACAGTACAGTACGTGTACACACGTGTGTGTTTGTGTGTGTGCGTCTACTCTCTTACCATGCAGTCTGCAACTTCTGCTGTGAGGAGTGGAGTGCTGAGACAGCAGGATTGGCCAGATCAGGGCCGAGCAGCTCTGTATGCCTGGCAAAGTGGGCCATTAACCCACCGCCCTAAGGTGTGACCTGGGCCAAATCCAATATTGGCTCCAGCATCAAGGCACAGGTGCCACTCAGGGTTCAAAGCCACAGATCAGCAAGAACCCCAACCACCGATCCTGCCCCATCCCCCTTTCTATTCTCACACAATAAAGGGCTGAATGTAAATTCCTCAAGACACCTACAAGCTTCACTGCTGCCGCTGCACTATCAGAGACAGAGAGTCAAAAGCAGAAAGAGAGAGAGAAAAGGTTAAAACATATATTATTAATCAAAAGTAATTTAGCCAAATGGGAATTAATTTTAGTCCTCTCTCGCTTGAAAGGGCTGGTCATTGGAGGTCTGAGAACATGAAAGTGTGACCTGCTGACTTTGTCATTCTATTAAAAAAATCAGATTAGCTCTGCACCTCTGAGTATCACAGATGTATTACACAATGGAGGTGTCCAAAAATGGCACATAACAGCACCTAGAGGTTCAAGTTGTGAATATTCCAGAGTAGTTCTGATGTTCAGGAGCATTTCTTCATACTTCTTCAACGGCCATTCAATTTGAAACGAGATTTGGAACAAGATTATTTGCTGTTGTAAATACTCAAACGAGCAGCTCTGTGAAGGATTTTTTTTTTTTTTACACAAAATGTATTCATATGCAGGAAAACAATGAGAAGACAATGAGACAAATACAGAACAACACTTTGCTTTTGATTTGATATTTGAATAACCTCTCCAAATATAAGTAACCTTATTAATCAGAATCAGAAATACTTTAATAATCCCAGGGGGAAATTATTTTTGTTACAAAAAATTAAAGATATAGTTCTGATTATTTATGGGGTTTATGAGTAGTTGGTCGTGTTTGGCGAAGTACACTCAGCACAGAAGCTAACAAATGCATTTCTGTGAATGGGGGCAGCAAAAAAAAAAATGTATTTTAGCTACCTAAAAAAGTCCCACCTAAAAAAATCAATATCAGTCTAAGTGTATTCTATATTTAGAATATTTTCACCGCTTTACCTTGCTGTCAGACAGGCCTTTCCATTGGAAAACTAGTTTTCAAACAAAACAACAAAACAAGTTTTTCAAAGCCACCAGACTTCATTGACAAAAAAAAGATTTTATCTCATAGTGGGAGGGGGGAGGCTTGTCCACCATCGCCTCGATCGGTTAGTTTGTGACTCACTGACTTTGGTGTTTTAACATGTTCTGAACTAACATTAGTTGCTGTGGATCAAGGTGGTGATACTACAGCAACTCCTGTGTTCTGCTAGGTAAAATTATGATGAAGACTGATCGCTTTGGAGAGAGTACTTAGAGCATGTAGACTGTCATTGATTTTTTTGTGGGGCTTTAGCTTTGTTATATTTGCTGCGGTGCATTGCTTAGCTTCCATGCTGGGCCAACTGCTAACACATTGACTAATATAATAACTTGATTTATCCCTTTAACTTTGCTTATATGTAGACCACAGTTGTCTTGACACATGGTTGGAGCATTTATAAATCTTAGTTGAAGTTTATGCACACAATCAATATTGAAATTTCAGGAGATGATTGCCTGACTGCCATGTCAGACTGGGAGTCTGTCTTATATTCTGTTGTGTTGTTTTCAGGTACCGCGCTCTGTTATACTAATTTTCAGCTACACAAGCACACTCGGGCTCTCTGTTCCTGCTCCTGTGTACATGAGTGTGTGTGTGTGTGTGTGTGGATAACAGTAGAAGGGTGAAATGGTGTAAAATAATGTGTCTGGTCCATTGGCACGTTGTCATATATGTCAACACAATGTGGCTGAAGACCAGAGCCAGCAAAGAGGCCTTATTACAGACAAGCTCCATCTCCTCTCCATCTCCTCTCCATCTCCTCTCCATCTCCTCTCCTCTCCTCTCCTCTCCTCTCCTCTCCTCTCCTCTCCTCTCCTCTCCTCTCCTCTCCTCTCCTCAGGATCTATCCACTTCTTTCTCTCTCTGTTTTTCCCTCTGTCCCCTGCTCCAAACAAGTCAAATGTCTGAAGAGATGTATCGAAGTATCCCTGCGTGCTCTGTACGATGGATATGTCATATGACATAATGCCTCCGAGCGCCCATCACAGATAAAATGACAGATGCTGTTTTTTGCCTCATGGATCTTTCTTGGCCACGCTGATTTTGAGACTTTCAGTTTTGCTCTCCTCCCTTTTCTCTGTGCTCAGTACTCTGCTGCTTTTTCTCTTCTCACTTTTTTTTTTCATCCACCGTGACCTTACAAAGCCTGCCATTTTGTTTCTCATTGAATTTCAGACACAATTACTGCGTAATTGCTGGCGACAGGGAAAGCGTGGTTGTTGATGTCTCGCTTTCCTTTTTAACTGACACTCAGCCATCTGCTTTGTTTAGTGTTGGTGTTTACCCCTCCCATACCCACTCCCTCTTACACTTCATGATTTCCTGCGTGTACTGGCGAGAGGGATCGGTCTCCATAGATACCGACGACAACATACCGGTGTTTGGGTTGCTGGCACGTGGAGGGCATATAAAGACAGAGGGGAGAGGAGAGGCTGCATTGATTGAATTCCTGGACAAGCACTGACCTTTCTGCCTGTATTTGGATCACTTAAGGGTGCCCCTGTCCCTGAAAGGAATGAAGCATTTTGGGAGCTATGGTACACTACCTGAGCAGCGATGTCTGGCTGTCTCTCTCCTCCCCACCATCAACCACTACAACAGTGGCACCACCCTACTATCAACTGCCTGTGGCTACTACTGCCCATCCGTCCAGGTGGATGGATGCCTTTGATTGGTAAAATCTGTGGCCCTGTAGCCGGGCTTACTTGTGAGTGGCAGTAATTGGCATGGCGGTAGGCAGGCCCATCTTTCACATGTGGTCAGCCATGATTGACCTGATTAGGTCGGGGTCGCTCCCCAAAGTGAGGATCTGGTGAGCCTGAACCTTGGAGCTGGTTGTACCCACTCGTGCCTCAACCAGCCGTCCTCTAGGCGTGTCATTTCTGACCAGAGTCCAGGGCCAGGCTGGAATAATAATTCTGTCCGTGAATCTTAAACATCAGCTCTTCACAGATTCACAACAGACCACGTAAACTAGAACCATTTAGTTGAAACATTTTTTTCTGTTTACTGATTGATTCCATTAACATATCTTTTAGTTTTATTACTACACACAACAACAGATTGAACACATTTAGAACACATAAAACATGACACAGTCAGTTGCATCCATTCCCATAATTAAGGCCACAGGAATAAATATTCATATATATATAACTCCTCAGAGTTTTGATTGGACTTCAGTTGATCATCATGAAGTTCTGGTAGCTCTTGGTGACTGGAGGTTCGTCCATCTGACAGAAAAGAGTATTTTTTAGATTATTCCCACACATCTCTTCCTCTCCTACATAGCATAATTATGTTTTTTTAAAACATAGAATCAACTTTATAGTTGTGACATTATGACATGCCGAGGACAGCCCTGCTAGCATTCTTTTTTTTTACTAACCTGAAATTTGAATCTGTAATTTCAATTTAGAAAATCAAATTAAATTCAAGCAGACACATAGAAGCTTATTTAACACACAGTTTGAATTTTGTTCATCTGTATTAACATATACCAACAATACTATATGCAGCCATACAGTAAAAAAACAATTGTTTTGTGTCTAGTTCACACATGTGATCGGTCACGGGCTGTCAGAGACAGTAGATGTGGTTGAGGTAAGTTGGCAGTAAAAGTGGCCTGGCTACCCTCACCCATCATCCAGCGTCCAGGGGTCAGAGAGTGTACTGAGGGAAATTTGATACAAAGCACCATCGTACAGTGTACACAAAGACAAGTATGAGGGGGCGGGTGCTGGGGGGACTTTGGTTTGGTTCTTGTAAATTCATACCCATCATATGTTTGCAATTAAGGCCTGTCTGTACTGTGTGTTTACAGAGTGGTGCAATCAATGTAATTGTGAGAGGGTGTTCCTGACTGAAATGTCTGTCTTATTTCTCTCTGCCTGGGTTCAAGTGGGCACTTGCTGGATTTGTTTCCCAGTGTTTCTCATTTCCAAATGTAAATGCATCTCTTGATTTGTATCAGCCTCTGTATACACTCCCTTTTTTATCGTTCTCCTTTTTCCTGGATCAAATACAAACAACCGAGGCTCCATTTCAGAGTGAGACATCAGCTCAAATCTACGTCAGCAGTCTTGTTCATTAAGAGGGAAAATCTGTTCATATGCAGTGCGATGTAAAGAGCCATAGAACACACAAACAAAACAAAAAAAAAAGATTTCCTTTGCCGTTGGAACAAGTTGCCAATGTTTTTCTCGGCCTCTTGTTCAGCTAGTTGATGAAAAAAAATCTCAGAACACTGCTGCACCTGAAGATCTGGACGTTGTTAGTGCATCTTTTTGATCTCATTTGTGCTCTGCAAGAGGGATTATTTTTCTTAATTGAAGGTGTATATGTGCTTAGAGCCCACAACATTCCTTACTATTGATTCTGTCAATGTGTTTGCCATTCAACAACAATTACTGCATTTATGGGACATGGGGAACATAGTAATGCTTACTTCTGAACTGTTCACCATGGAAACTATCCCTTCGGCTGCGCCACAGAGACAAAGATCTTTTACTCCACTGAAAGACAAAGTGAGGACACATTCCCTGAAAGAGGAAAACAAACATCTATAAAGGATTATAAAAAAAAGATTAGTTTCAGGATTCATCAAATTTCATTATCGCCATGTGTGGTAGAATTTTGTAACAGGACAGAAGTAAGATAATGAGATTATGCTAGCTGCTCTGTGAGGCTCCACAGCAAAACTTCCACATCAGCATGCTAACATGCACCATGACAATGCTAACATGCTGCACTATTTACAAAGTCCAATTGAGGCTCATGGAAATGTGATTATTTTTACAGGTCATTCAATAAATCAAAAATTTTGAAAATTGTAAATTTGACCAGATGGTGGCACCTCTATAAATGAAAAATCAATTTATTACAGTTCATCCTATGGGGAACATGAATGTTTGCACCACATTTTGTGACATCCAGTAGATGTAGATTTCATGGCAATCCCATCTTAGAGCCACTCTGCTAAATGTTGCTATTTCTCATGCAGTATGCATGACTATAATTTATGTATGTTTTATTTTTGTGATATTTTGTGATTAGATGAAAAAACTGCTGTTGAATTCAGTTTTAATCAACCACATTTAAGCACAGTAAAATGCATGATGCCATTGTTAAAAATCTTACTTGGCTAAGTGCTCATTGCCACTGTGTGATGTGCACATCACAGAGATTTCTTGTCAGTCATCCAGTTTTAAATCGTTTCCCATTGACATTTTGTTGATGCACTTTCAGGTTTTATTAGCGGTGCCTTTCCGGTTCACCAAAATATCACTGGTCACAATAGCTATCTGGATGTTTTGTTTATCCGAAGCACAGTGTTGTTTTTGCTGTTGGAAACAAACTGGAAATATGTTAAATCATTGTCATGGTATATTCAAAGGCAATGTTAATCGTCTAAACTATGGCCTTCTCTAAGTCTCACCTTTTGACCTCTCCATTGTCTCCAGGTTTCAGGCAGCACGGCGGGCTCTCTGGCCAGCTCCTCCACTCCGTCCACCTCATCGCGCCAGTACACACGGCAACGCATCACTCGCGTCAACCTCAGGGACTTAATTTTCTACATGGAGCAGGAGAGAGAGACCGCCCACTCCCTCCTCCTTTACCGTGCCCTGCTCAAGTAGCCTCTGCTCCACTCAGCGCCCACCTCAACCTCCTCCTCCTTCCCAGCCACGTGCCTTCAGATCAGGTCTAACGTTTCAATTCTGTGTCTCCATATGTACTGTAGTGACGTTTGTTGTAGCTTTTAATAAGAAGAGAGAGAGAGTGAGAAAGAGAGAGAGAGTGAAAGACAGAGAGAGAGAGAAAATCGTACAAAAATAAAACTGTTGTCCCGTGTCTTCTCCGTTTAGACTCACGGTGTGTGGTTAGATTATTCAGTTTAAAGGCCATATCAGATTATTTGTGTTGAAATTAAATTTGTTTAGGAACAAAGCGGTTTTTGTGTCACAGGACTTGACCCAGAACTTGTTCCACGTATGTTGGGTAGCTATTTATTTGATGTCATTGGCATTAGCTTCAATGAACCACCTCAAAGTTATTTTGGCAAACAGAATTACGCTCACACCTCGATACAGCCTACAATATTTTCCACGAGCTATTTGTTGAACACGGTTCAATGAATGTAGTTTAGCTGAACTCAATAAACGAGAGACTTTACTGATTTCTATTCCGAGACATAATTTTGAAACATTAAGATTCCAAATAACAGCATCATGTTCGACTTCCTTACTGTATGTGTAAATAGTTCTTTTTGAATTATTTTACAGCATGTATATTTTTTATCACATGTAAGCTTTGTAAGAAAAGGAATAACCCACGTGTCACTATTATAAAACCTGATGTTTTGTAAAACCATGTGCTTTGAATGAGTCAAAATTAGACGGTTTATTTTGTTCACCTGTAGAGTATTTGTTATTAGACAGAGCCCATGACCCTTCTGCAAAGGTCATTAAACAAAAACCACGGTCGCACTATGACACCAGTTTCTGATTGGTCACCCTTGTTGAGTGAATCAGTATTTTCTTTTTTTTTACACCCACAAATAATGTGAACATTTTATGACTAGATGTTTGTTAGTTGTGTACTATCATGCTCACTTCTTCTAAAAAGCTTACCTGGTTGAGAAGGTAAGTTTTGGTTCAGGGAGGGTTGGTGATTGGGGGAGAGTGAAACCTCGGTTCAAAACAGACATTCCTTCATCTTTTCCTCTAACCGTCCTCTCTGCACATTAATGAAGTTTGAAAAAAAAAAAACTATTATTATAAACTATTCTCCATTTTGCTGGCGGGTCCCTGAAGCCCCCTTTAGCCCCCATCTGCTTAATAATATAATGTAATGACTGAAAGACAACTGTGGTCCACAAGGCGATTTAGTGCACAGCACTTATACTTGTTTGTATTTTGATTCTAAATTAAATATCAAAGCTGTAAAGTCATTTTTAACTGTAGGAGGAAGCAGATGATTCCAGCCTAAAATTGATTTCCCATTTTGTTTCTGTCTTTGTTACTGATTGAAGAGAGGAATGAGACAAAACGCCTGCTTTTTACATGTCGTATTGCATCGTCGCCTTGTTATTATTATTTTTATTTTTTTTTTACAAATCCTTATTGTATTATGTAATATTGTCCATTATGTTTTTTCTATTTAACTAAATATCTTGGCCTCTATGCAGCTTTTTTTGTCATATTGAAATTTATTTAAATATGGGTCACATTTGAAACAATTGTTGTGCATTGTACATTTTGACAGCACTTTTTTTTTTTATATCTATTTTACCTGACAACTGAAAGCTGTCACTGTATTATAGCAAAGAAATGACTCTTTTACGTAGTAAACAGTATTGCCAACTTCTGTCAAAAGAGACTTATTTTTAACAATTAATATATTTTAATTGTTAATATAATATATATCTTTTTTTCTTCTTTTTTTGGATTGGCTTTTATGCTTAACACATTTTCATAGATTTTATCTCCAAAATACCATGTTTTAAAAACAAGCACAACAATATCTATTGTGATGATTCCAGATGATTTTATTAGTGATTTCTATGGTTTCTGGTGGTTTCACAGGAGGACATTTCTACTACTACTACAGCTTTTTAGCCAAAATATTAGGACAATATTACTGATGTAAACAGATGGTGGAAATAACATTTCAATGTAAGGATGATTTGTAAATATTGTTTACAAAACTATGTGTTTATTAGAACCACGTTATTTTTGGTAAACTCTTGTACATATCTTGGAAAATTTCCTGTTTGTGTGAAAAAACAATACTTATGTATTTGTACCTATTTTGTAAAGGAATAAATAAGCTGTTTACTAAACTGAGCAGATGCTGACTTTGTCCAGTTCTTTTTTTGTTTCACAGCACAAACATTAAAATGTTGTAGACGCCGTAGGAACCTTAACAGGAATTTTAAAAATGACTTAATAACTGAGCAATATGTTCCCCTCTGTATATTCCTCACCCTTTAAAATGAAAAATAAGCTGTTATGTTTTTGCAAGACAGTTTTACTTAAGTCAACTACTAATTCAGCCTGCTTCATTTCCATTTCTAACATTGCACATGCTAAGTACAAACTGAGTCAAGCGCTGCTCAAGTATGAAAAGTCCCCCTAGGTTTCTGCTGCTAATTAAGCAGAAGCATTTTTGAAAAGACCAAACTGTTTAACTCAGTGTAAAATATTGGGGTTTGGGAGCATATTGGTTTTTTCAAAATCTCGGCCTATTCCCCAGTCCCTCTGGAGCTGTAGTCTGCTGATCTGGACTCAGCCCAGTAGACGACCTTCCCTCTTCGCAAAAATGAATGAGTCCACATATGTTTGGTTACAGAGAAGGCTGGGGAGATTTATCAGCTTTCATCAGTTCAATTACAGGACACAGTGATCAACATACTGACTACAGCAACCATATACTTACACGTCTGTGACGAACACTTTTATAGATCTATTTTATACAAAAGAGGAAGCCTAACTGCTAAAACTAAGCGTTGTTCTTTCCTTTTTAAGGTTAATAAGAGGAATGAGACACATCAGATATACAGTACATCCTTTTATTATCGCAAATATGCAAGAAAAGTCAAATGGAGACACTGTAAATTAACACATGCCCTTTAATACCACAGTCTAATTGTTTTAAACACTTTAAATAATATACATTTGCACCTTATGATACCCTTTGAAATGTCTTAATCCATATGTACACAATGTAATGCTTTGAATTCTTTTCATTCTTTTTGTGAAGAGGACTAAGAGGTCTCTTAAAAACACGAGGGTCTCGTAAGACCCAGAGTCCTGATAATTCAATATACAATAACTGTACAACTGACCCGCCTCAGAGGTGGAGTGAATGCCGTGTGAAGTGGCTGAAACACTGACCAGTACTTCGTCTGAAAGGGCATGTGTGAACATGTCTGTGAAGTTTCCAGTCCTGTCGAGTTTGTCTATAGCTCTGTAGTCAACCTGCCACGTATACGCAGAGTTGAAAGGGGCACCCCAGGTTTGGTTATTGCAGACAGAGAAACCCAGAACTGCGATTTTTTCTTCCTTTTTCGTGTAGGACGATGTTTGAACGGTCATTTCTGTTTTTATTCACGTGTACATGACCCCTCTCTTTAACCCTGTTAACAGCCCATTCTGTGATTTCAAAATGCCACATCAGTGAGAAAATATGCCTTCTTTCCTTCCTCCCTGAAAAAAGTAATTCTTGCACATGTGTGGTTTTAGTACACACTTCCTTTTTCACCCCAGTTTCCTCAAAATCTAACCCACCTCATATCAAACTGTATCAAAGATCTCCGGATCAGCAGCAAAGTCAAGTCGCCTGGCTGTACAGTACACTCTGAGTATGGTCACATTTGACTCATCAGTTTGTTTGCCTTGTTGCGGTGTGGTCCAGCAAGCCACAGCATAGAGGGGCGTTTTGAAAACCAGGGCATGGGGATGACACAGCAGCAGGGGGTGCAACCCAAGTTTCTATTGGCACCACTGAGCTGGGAGCCTTCGGGGAGGCGGAGGGGGGTGAGGAGCGCTGTGGAGAGCCCAACATGCCTCGGCACATGAAAGGCCTGGTTGACCATTCCCTTTGAGGCGACTGGATGCAAAGGCGCAGGCCACTGGCAGGTCAGAACAAAGATGGGCTTGATTGTGAGAGAAAGCCCCAGGCAGGAGTGAGCTGGACTGGGAGCTACACTTAAACCAAGCTCATCTTTATCCACTCATTGGCCTTGTTTAATCAGCGGCCATCTGGAGAGAGCAGTTATTAGGACAACGTGGTCAGAAGAACTACCACCCATTTTTAATGAACAACTAGTTTATAAAAACAACCCCAGTTAAACTCAAATATTTGCCAGAGCCTGCAAAGATCAGAATGGGCTTCTTCTTTTTTTATCAGTCTTTTGGAATGGAAGAAACAGCATCTGTAAGTTACACACAAATATAAAGCATGAAAACTTGGCCTTTCTTGTTTCTGTCTTTGATCCAGAAATGTTGAGAATAAGACCAAAAGAATGAGAGCAGGAGAGAGTAAATGCCGCCCACTCGCCTCTTTGTGAATAACGTGCTGAGTACAGTTCACTTTGGGTTCTGCCATACATACATGTGAGGAGCCACTGAAATAATCTTGGCTTAGAAGTGACAATATTGAAACAAACAAAGACCTTGTCTCTCAAACTTTGTTTGAAGGTATTGTGAGCTATTCTCAACAAAACTGTCAAGACTGGAGGCCTGGAGGAACAAATGTCGGTGCCCCTTTGAATAATGCATTGTGTCTAAAAAGCGATGACGTCTCTATGTTTATACAATCAACAAAATAGGCACCTTGTCTCCTTTGGCACCTACAGTATTTGTTCTGTTGCCTGTTTTAAATGTTTTAAGGTTCTAGTCTGCTAAAACACGAGAAGATAAACAGCTTGACTTGGCACTGGTCACTGGGTTCAAACAAATGTTTGGTGGGAACAGGTCAGGGCAGATCTGTAGGAAATGTTTAAGTGCAAAGAAACATTAAGCATTTAGAGTACGTCTCTTGCTGATCACAAGACATACTGGTAAACGTCAGCTCTCCACGTTGGCCCTTAGGTCTTTAACATTCTAACTCAGCAAAACTGCAGTACACTTAGAGCTTGTGCAACTTCAACCTGAATTTCAAATTTTCCGAAATTTCTTAAACTTCTGCTAAAAACGAACAAAGGTTTATGCTCGTGAGAGAGAATCCGATCAGAGACCCGAGATATGTTTTAGAGCTAATAAGCAGAAATTCCAGAGCACTTTTTTATGTGTGTGTGCTACACATTTGACTATAAACAATGTCGAAACATCCAGGTTCTCTTCCATCCCCGTTTGAACAATGGGACTTTTTTCCGGCTCTGAATGCATTGCCAGCCAGATCGCTTTAGCCACATAGCCTGCAGACATCTGAGTTTCTGCACCTACTGCCAAGAAACGCTCCCTCACAAGCTCTCAAAGCCTAATGAATACAACGTTCATACATCCTTCATATTGGAGAAAGGAAAAAAGAGACATTAAAAATAATCCTATTAATAATAATTGTTTACACCATGTCATGATAAGAACAGCAAAAGGAGCAAGAAGAACATACTTTAGAAACAACAATGAAAATTGTAATAAACAATCAGTTTGGCAAACAAAGCTGTTTTCAGCGAGGCCACACTGTCTGTAGCGAGGCCTGTGGAGTGAGGTGGGATGGGGTTGGGGGGGTCGCAAGGTCTGGGAATTGGGGGACTCACGAGATGGGATTATGTCCTCTTCCTGTTATCCTTAACAGTGTCCTGTCTGCCAAAGCGTCCTTGTCCCACAGCAAGCCAGACTTGTCACCACTCAGACAAGACATGGGCCTCATACAGACACAGAAGTGGATGATACACAACTGAAAGAGGGGTAGAAGGGTGGGGTCTGTGTGTGTGTGTGTGTGCTGGGGAGTGGAGTCAATTAGGATTCAAGGAGGGGCAAGTTGTGTCACTCCAAAAGGGTCAGGGCACCATTTTCATAAGAAGATGAGGGATAAATCAACCAGTCATGATGCTAAAATGGTTCAAGTGAGCTGCTGTTGAGTCCATTTGTCGTTGTTGTTGTTTTCATCACAGTCCCAGATTCTTTGGGCGTTATTTAACATAATCAAAAACTTTTGCTGCTGATGCTTTTTTTCCTTTGTTTGGTACTACATTCCCCTTAGAGTTCTGCAGAGCTGGCGAGGTTAACAAGCCTCTGCTAATACTTAGGTATGTTGGGGGTGGTTCTGTTAGGGCTGGGAGGGGGCTAGGGATAGGCAGGATGGGTTGGTGTGAGAAGATGGAAGGAGTATCGGGGAAGGGGGTTGGCAGTCCCTCTCCCAGAATGCTCTAGTCCAGGGGTTCCTGTTTTATCCTGATGGGAGTGTTGATGGAGAGACTCCGCCGGTCCTCACGACACAACACGTACTCGCTGAACTGGGATGAGTCCACGCCGCCTCCACAAGATGCTGCCACGCTGAAACCTTTCTGGAAAAGGCGCTCCAGAACCTGAAAACAGCAGAAGAGAGTAAAGAGAAGGACATTAATACCAGAGCTGCCATTTCAATAGAGCTAAATCTAACTGAGAGGTATTGATAGAGAGGCAGGTCTCAGGTTTTATTCTTTGTAAAGAAAATTCAACATTTTGGGAAATAATGTATTGACTTTGTTGACAATAGTTAGATGACATATATCTTAATATTTAATGCGCATGTCTGTAGACTAAACATGAAGCTGCTGCCAGCAAACTTAGCTTAGCACAAATGGGCAGAGCCAGGATAGCTGTTCCCCCTGTTTCCAGTCTTTACACTACCCTAAGTTTGCTGGCTGCATGAGTGGTATCAATCTTCTCATCTAACTCTTGGCAAGAAAGTCGATAACTGTAGCCCAACATGTCAAACTTTTTCTTTAAATGTATGCACATTTTTTTTGCGTGATACATACTTTTCTGCTCAAAAACGCTTTTCCAAACAGAATCAGACCACAGTCGGTTGTTTCCTCTAAAAATAATGATGACTTACAGGAAAGTTTAGTGATATCTCATCACCAGAATTTTAAAGGTTTCCATAAATTACAGTCAGCAGCAAATATAAGTCTTGGATAGGCATCAGTTTTTGATACCCATCAACCAGATATTCATCAACCTCACATACACCATGTGTCATTAACCTCCCCCTCCTTCAATCACACGTAGTGATGGTATAAAACCAGAGGGCACTCCAACATCACACCACCTCTGCAATATTCATGCCGCTTGTGCTGGATTGGCTACTGAACCGAGGGCATGAGCTCAAAGGGATGAGGAAAGCAGTGTGTGAGTGAGGTGTGTTAAGGGGCTCAGCGTGGTGATTACTGGAGCTCCTAATTTGAGTAATGAGGCTGGGGTGAGAGGAGAAGTGAGGTCCGTGAGCGAAGGAGAGAGCGACGTGTGGAGAATGAGTATAGGGAGTTTTGGGTAATCTGTGTGAGGACAAAGTGTTGGAGCTGCAGGGAGAGAACAGGAGACAGGGATGCATGTTAGCCCTCGAGTGTGGCCATTGATACGCACACTCGTCCAAATGTAGATAAACTCAAACACAAACACGTGAACTCCAACATCACTGTTCTCTTCTCATCTGCTGAAATTCTTGTGGGATGTTGTTTTTTTTTGAGGGGGCATATCTAAATCCCAGTGCGAGGAGTGCCGTGTATTTACTTATTCCCCCATCCTTTTTAATGGAGTGTGCAGCGCATTGGAAATGAAAGGTCTCGCCGAGAGCTAACCCCTCCTGCCAGATACAGAGCCAGAGAAGTTTGCACAAAAAAGATCGGTTTCTCCAGACTCCCATGCACACATACACACACACACACACACACACACACACACACACACAAACACACACACACACACACACACAGACACATACACTCATGGCGAAGGATGACCTCTGTAATTACAGAAGTGAGGGCCATCGGAGGGCTAAAGTGGGGCGTTTAGGCCTCCAGGTCGAAGGGCTGCAGCCTCCCCTGACTGGGGATTAGCACACCAGAGAAGAGCCGATAAATCATACACACAAACACACAGAGACAGTAATGAGATGTGTGCAAGAATGCAAACTTGTACGTATGTATGCAAATTATAGCACACAAACTTGTTGAACAGACCCGAACCCATCCCCCTGCTTCCTGATTAAAACTGAAATGTAGACCGATGTGCTGCTTGTAAACAGAAAGGACCACTTGGAAAAGTCACCCCCTCCTTTTTTTGTCCTCTGGCCATACGACGACGACAAACTCTGTAATTTGTGAGACAGAAGGGGCGGCAGACAGCTGATGGTGAGGATGGCTAATTAAGAGACCTGCCCAAGCATCAAACACTCCCAAATCCATGACAGACGACGGAGGAGCCTAACGATTATGGAAATGATATTACATAGCCTTCTTTGATCATTGCATCACATTGCATTTTTCCCCATCATCTCTTAACGCATGTGGGACTCTGTCATGTTCGGCAATGAATTTGGTCACAGAGGAGAATGGCCTGATCAATAAAGATAGTCTGAAAACACTTTTATCATTAATGCATGGCAACACAAAAGACTTAAGGATATTATTATAGATAGTTGTAACTGATTCAAGAATACTGTAATGACTATAAGAAGCCATAAAAAAAGCCTACTTCACATTCAGTTTGACACAGTGAATTAGTGCCACGGGGGAATAAACAATACATTGAATAATTAAGATGTATCCAAGCAAAAGGTTTTTTAATGTCCACAAGACAACGTCCTGAAATCAATCCCAGCTGACAACAGAAAGTAATGCACCCTCTTAAAAAGCTAACACATGTCCTGGTGGCTCAGTTCAGCACAACATACTTGTGACTGCAGGCTCTCAGATCCCAGCTTATGTTGTACTTATGCAGATTTCTCTGCTTACTTTCCTGCCTCAGTTGAGCGAAACCATAGCAAAATATTCTAACAGTGAATTGCATGTGAGCAATCCAATTGGTCAAAGTTTCATTCCAAGCATGATGATTTCCGTGAAATGGAGTTAGAGATAATTAGCATTCTTTGTTTGTTCACTTATTTTTTTCTTTTCATGTGCACTACTTTGAGCTTAGAGATGGCCTTCTCAGACCGTATGGTCTGTAACCAAGCGTGAGGTATGTCACTATTATTTTCAAAGCAGGAAATCAGCACACACCAGTACAGAGAATATGAAAACACTTTACTAAAGTTAGCTAGCACTACCCTGAACTTTAGCACTTCTTCTTGTCTTTTCCTTTGGCTGTGTGATTGAAGCAGAAAGCTGAATAAAAGCTTCACCCTCTTTATTCCCAGTGATCCTTTTTTTGATCCTTTCCCTATTACAGTGTCGACTTGGCCGCACAGGGATCTGCCCCAAAAACCCACACATACCATTCAGCATATATCACTGAGCTGCCATTCAATCTAGGGTCACAATGGGGAGGAGAAGGGACTATATCAGCCTCACTCCTCTAACCTCCCAGCACTGTATATTTCCAACAGAGCGAAGATGGCAGGAATCAAAGTGGATGAGTCTCAGGGCTGGAAACCGGAGCATAATGTAATATTGATGGCCACCGGAGTGCACACACACTCACAACACCTCTCCGGAGGCGTTGGAAGACACTTGCTCCTCATGGCTCAGAGTTGATTGACACGTATGACACACACACTGTAACGTGATGGGCGCTGCACTCAGGGGGTCGCTTTTGTTTAACTATGCACACTCTTTAATATGTGACAAGAGGCGCTAACTGCAATCTCTGCATCGTATCCTCTGCTTATCGCAAGCATCTGGCACAAAACAGCCGAGAAGCTCCAACTCTTTATAATTCTCTAAGCCATCTGCCAGCTTTTTTAGGAATCACAAGCGAGAAAAACACTTTGACAGTGTAATATATTCTTATAGCATTTGCAGCACATTATCTAGTAGCTGTGTTTGTGGAGCTGACAGGACTGAGCTCACTATTACAAATGGACACTTTAATTTAAAGTGTCTTCAAGTAGTATGAATCCACACAGTAATTTAGTTCAGGTGACCCTAGCGGCAATGCAACCCCTACAGTGTAAATACCCACAGAGCTAGACAGGGAACAGAGGTATTTAGGGTTAGGTCAGTCCTCCAAGGGAGTAAAGTAAGTACAGTTCACACCACCTGAACAGAAGTGAGTACGTAAGGATCTCACACATCCTGACTCATTCAGTAACCTTTTTTTTTCTTATTCATCTGTGGTCTGTGGTTTCTGGCATCGTTATACTAAAACTATGGTTATCATTGGTGGAACATTTACTTAAGTGCAATACTTACAATTTTCAGGTACTTGCACTTAACTTGAGCACTGCCTTTCTCTGCCACTTTATTTTACTACTCCACTACATTTATTTGACAGCAATAGTTACTACTCTACTTTGCAGATTTACATTTTACATACAAAATAAATAACCAGCTTTTAAAATATGATTCAATCTTTAAAATTAAACATCAAATGTAACTTGCACAGTAATCTATTCGTATTAATGATCCAGTAATATGACACTGAATTATGAGTACTTATAATAATATGATTTTGAATAAAATACTTGTAACAGAGTAGTGGAATTGATACTTTGACTTCACTGATGGTTACATTTGTACTACAAAACCTATTTTATGTGACATTACTACAAATATATAACTCTGATGAAAAGTATTTTATGACACTTATTATTTTGATAGAGGTAACTTCTTTCTACATTTCGTTTTATATTAAGTTCCTTGTGATTAAACTGTGTACAAACTTGGAAATCATCTGATTAATCCTCTTCGAGTTCATTCTATTTTCCCTCCAGGTGTGTCATAACTCCCATTGGCTATTGCCAGGCTCACTGTTAGAAAGATCTACTTTCCACCACCTCACCATTCTGCATCCAACAAAAAAACATTTGAAACATTTTTCTGGCACCGACTGCTGAAGCTGTCATCAGGCAACGTCCAGTCTTTATCACCAAACTACAGGTTAATCTGCTGCCTGTTGGACCCGAGTGCCCGATACTGTGCTTGAGTACCCACTGAGCCGCACAGAGACCCCTAACCACAGCAGTGCTAATGTCTTATTCTGCCACTGAGGAGCACAGCTGAGGTGTTTGTGTGGCCTTGTCTGCTCTGATGAGCTGTGCTTTCTCTTTCTGCCCAGTGCAGGATTGATGGAGTGGCAGTGTGACATGTAAGAGAGTGTTGCGACGTGTTGCGTTCCCCGCCTGGGCAGCAGGGGGACAGGGGGCCCTTCTCTACGACTGCCTCCGCTGTCACATTGATGAAGGACGGATTGGCTCTGGTCTGATCTGAGTGCTTCATCATGGTGATGTATGGAGCAGCAGCCCTGGCTCCAGCTCTGGGACGCGTGTGTGTACACCTCTGTGGCTCTTTGGCTAAATGTTTTCCCTCCGTTAAGTGCCTTTGCTGCTCTCTGTTTCTCTCCGCTGGATCTACATCACAGCGCAGGTGGTTTGCATTATTCCCTAAATTCCATTCATGACTTCATGGAGAATCACTCGCCAAGGTGGAGCTGTTATTCTCACTCTCTCAAATCTGAATACACAAAATGAAGGACTAAAGAAGGGGCTAAATTTACAGCATGCATTGTAATACAGTAAGATTTTCTTTCCAAGATATTCTTTCTGTAGACGCATACAAACAGTTAGGATTATCTTGTTATATTTCTAACTGTAAATAGAAGATGATAATAACACATCAGGAATTTGATACTCTTGAATAAAGCCCCAAAAAATGAATCCTTGTACTGCTTTGAATATCCCTGAGTAATTGAGTGGGATGTTTCACTCCAAAGTATAACCAATTTAACTGACCTTAGGGATGTTACTTTATCTTTAAGTGAATAAAAACTGAATAATAAACTGCAAAAACTAGGTTTCTGTGTTTAGTGTAGAGTAAAGTGTTGAGAAATGTCATGTTATCTCATTGTGACCAACGTATCACAAGGTCTAGCAGTTTCCAGCCCTGGGCAAGACAGCAACAGTACCTTAGCTTCAATAAAATCATTTGGGACTAAAATGAATTCTCTATGTCACTGACATATAATAAATTGAAAACAGCATACATTTAAAAGTTGTCACATATCCATCTCTTTCTTGTCAGGACCGCCTCAAAAACCCGTTCACTCATAAATATTCTGTTCCAGACAGTGCTACATCTGCCCTGTCCCCCTCCTCCTCTTTCTCCTTGGTCTTCCTCTGTGGGCAGGGTGTGGTTGTGTGTATGTTCCCCTGGGTTGGGGTCCAGGACTGAAATCAGATCAGAGGCTCATTGTCTGGCGGGTAAGACGAGGATTATTTTCCTAACCTTCTCATACCTTCACGCAACAATGAGAGAGGACAGAATGAGTAAGTTGTTTAGAAAAATCTCCCCTTACACCGAAAAACACCTCCATCTGCTCCTTGTGTCCTCATCTACATCGACTCAATGAGCCGGGCCTCTCTACTGTGCATGCATATGTGTGTGTGTGTGTGTGTGTGTGTGTGTTTGCGCCTTTTGATTTTTTTTAAAAACTGAATTGTGCATATCTGTGTGTCTTAAAGGGGCCGGCATGAGACAAATAAAGAGCCTGACGCCACAACTAACGCCCCCTTAACCGTGAGAGACCATAGTGTGAGACAAAAGGGAGCATCGCTTACAGGAAACCTCGAAGATCGAGCTCTTCTTTCTGTTTGCAGTTTGTCTGAAAAGAGGATTTCAGCTCACTTCACCTTCAAAGGAGCAGCCCAATAAAAACTGAAACAATAAAAACTCCTTTCAGACCATGTTAGTCAGATGCGCTCACATTCCATAACCAGTCTCACTGGTAAACAGTGGGAAAATGTTGTGTTAGTTGATGCGGCCAATTAATTATATTGCAAGTCATTTAAAAATCTATAAAAGAAGTATAAACCGGTTTAGGCTGTTTGAGAAATTGTAAGTATGGTATTAAAAAATGCAATACGTGTATTTCAATTGCCTTGAGCGGTGTTATATTGGAGTCTTTTTAAAAAAGGAGCTGTGTCTTAAAAAGGAGTAAAGCGTAAATTATGCATATCATTTTTCCCCCCCTTTCCATTTCTCTTCTTCATCGTTTCGCAGGAAAACATGGCCGCAGTCCACACGTGCTTTGTCCCGCTTCTCGGCTCTCCTCCCTGGAGGTGGTCTCTCACACGGGCAGGAGGGAGGTGGAGGTGTTAGAGTGCACTAGCCTGCCTGGGAGAGGCTCCCTCTGGGTGCTGGAGGGGGGAAGGCTCCTCTATGTGTTGGCCTGTTCATGGCTGTGGGCACTGAAGTGTGTTATATCGAGCCTGTGGTGTGAGGCTGTTATGTTTCCCGTTCTCCCTCTCACAGACCTCTCTGGGTAACAAAACTGTAAGACTAGTTTTCTGAAGTTGTTTTTAACATCTTACTGCTTCACTACGCACCCTGCCAAATTGCAAAGTAAAGCAAATCTATTTGAGAGTATATCAATATGTAGTGTGAGTACAGTAAAAGGACAATGAGCAGCCCTTTACTTCAAAGCACAGGCCGAGCTGGGATTTCACATCATGCTATAGTCACAGGAGCCACTTGGACGCTGTAACAGAATGAAAAAGTACATGCACTCTGTACGCCTGTTATTAACTCTGGTAATCTCTTGACAAACTGACTGTAACTCCATCAGCTATTATCTCAGTTAGTGACAACAAGCTATTATTTCTGTGGCAAAATTCAGTATAAAAGGCCACAAATCATGCCAACTACAGTAACTCAAAGCAAAGCTCAGAGGTGGAATTCTAGCTCATAGACAGTGATGGAAACCAGTGTATATACTAACTTTTATACTGGCCAGTGACCTGATAATAAAAATCTGCAAATGGACACAGAATATCTGGACTCTGATGGAGGTTGAATAAGAGACCCTCTTCTTCAGCAGATGCTACAGCTCAGTAACACCAGGGGAGCTGTACAGTGGCCGTCAAAGCTCTGGTTGAATGCCAGCCAGGTGTAAGAGTGTGAACGAAAGTGTTGACAGGTGGTGGTGAAAAATGGTTTGCTTGCTCAGCAAAATTCTTTGCTGGATAAATAAAGGCTAAAATGAAAAAAAAGTCTCCACTGTGGCAACATGCAGAGTGTACACTAGGCCACAAACCGTGTTGACTGACTCATAGTAAAATTTCTCTGTGGAATCTGTGTCCTATGGTTAACCTCAAAGATGGGACTCATTTCATAAAACATCTACAGTGCCAAATCAAACTTAAATAGATGCAGAAAACGTATACAGGAGTTTCAATGTAAAAATCATAAAGACGTCCTGATGCAGGAAAGATTTTATCCTTGCTAGCTAAGGTCCTCAAAGTAAAAATGCTGTTTATGCTGTTTAGTCTTTTGTCACTGACAACATGTGTCATAGTCACATCTTACAAATACATGCATTACATAATGTGTTTTGATGTCCAATTTAACACCTTATAAATTAGTTGGGAATGTGTTACTAAACCCTAACCCTGACACTAACCCTAACACTACAACTATCTTTATACTGAGTCTGTTAGTCTGAAATCCATATTCACCACCTGGGACTAGTTGAATTTCATCTTAGTAATTTCAAAACTTAAGACAGCTCTGTGTGCCTTGTGCACAACTATCCCCTTCGGCCTTCAAACTACAGGGAAAACACATATAAACTTTAACATATTAGATGATTTCTAAAGTAATTTTATCATTCCAAATTCAGTTACTAATGTTTTAAAATGACCCTTCAGTATCTCATGATGTTTCTCCTTCATGCAATATTGAATTTATATGCATATTACACTTGTAACAACATAACCTGTGGTAAATACAAAGTTTATGGTGTTTTTATTATATGGTGCGACTATAATAATATTGTAGTGACTGTTTGATTTGCATATCCTTATGACTTTTACCATGCTTTATTTTGTCAAATCAGTCTGTGCAAAAGAAAAGGTAATTTGTTGGATTGTGTGTCCCAGACTGTCATACATTACTCAAACTTTTACACTTGCTGTCAACAGAATACTCAAATTACACTAACTAACATCAAAAACACCACACCAACCCACGGAGATGGTATCAGGTACATACACATCCAGCAAGACACTACAATACTCCAGTGTGGAAACACTGTGCTGTGTTGCTTCAATCACTAGCATAACAGAAATGTGTAGTGTTGAATGTTTTAGTTACAGCTAGATTTGGTAGTTGTATTTTGCACAAGTTGTCTAGTATGTATTAAATGTGCTGCATTCATAGAGTGAAGAAAATTACAAACAAACACAGAGTGTTTGGTTTCCAGTGTGTTACCTGGACGGAGTTGAGCCTGCAGTAGCCATTGAGGGGGAAGCGGATGACGTGCGTTGGGTCTTGGTTCCAGCCGGCATTGACTGAGTTACACATAACATCTCCAGTCTCAGGGAAGATCTCCTCGATGAGGACCTTCTCCCCACTCAAGGCGATCCTCTCGCCCAGGTCGGGTGTGACGCGAACCACCAGGCAGTCACAGGGCTGTGCCATCCGTCGTTGCTCGCGCTCCTGCTTCCAGCGCTCCAGCTCCTTGATCATGGGTGTCAGCTGGTAATAGCGCGCCTCCTCATACAGCAGGTGGAAGTCCTAGACAGGAAGAGGAACATGGAGAAAAATAACACATTGAGTTTCACTATGTTACAGTTCATCACCAAGGACAAGAGGACGAAACCCTACACATATAAAGTATTAACGTGACAGCATAAGGTATATTTACAAGGTATCCTGATGGTTTCCCCATGGCAACTAATGACAATGTGTCCTTGAGCAAGACACTTAACCTCTAATTACTCCAGGAATGCTGTTCTCCCTGTATCTGCACTTTGACCCTTTCACAGTAGTGAAACACCAGCGATGCGGTACAGGCATGCATGGGAGAACAAATAACTACTGGCACAGTGATGAATATGCTTAAAATGTCCTACAATATTTCTGAATATTTTTAGGAAACACATTTATATGTGTGTCAGATACCACCAGTGTCCTTTGTCCTCACTGTCTGTTACAAGAAACCATTGGAGTGCAAAGGGGTAATGCTTCCTGATTGTGACCCATAAACTCATTACCGAGGCTTCTTGCAATGTCAGCAGTGTGAGAGTTTAAATTTATATTCCTGCTCTTCTGCAAAGTTGATCTGAAAAAGAATCAAATACAAACAAATACAGACAAATACCTCAAATGTGATCTTGGTTTGTCCTCGTGAAGTTAAGAATATCTAATTACCACAAAACAGAGCAGTTTAACATCTCACTTGTTACCATGTAATACATCTTCTGGAAAGAAGAGCAATAAACCAAGATCAGTGATGGCCTCCGATCAGCAGGACAACACTTTCAATAAACAAAGCATATCCATGCTGCAGCTCTCCTCCACAGTAGCTCTTGGCAGAGCTGAGCTAGCCTTTAGCATGTTTTAGTGAGCCGACTCCAGAAAGGCCGTCAGTAGGGCTCCAGTGAAGTGGGATGGTGCATTCCTGTGTGCAGACAGTCTGCAGCAGATTGTCTGCCTCTCCCTCCTGGGCAAAGCTTGCTGGGGGCCATTTGCCCCTGTGCTCTTGCCTCTAATTTCCCACAAGACCAGATGGCACCATCATTCACCGCTACCATAGAAAATACAGGGAGGCGGAGGTTCGCTATTGGAGGCAGACAGGAGGTGAGGAAAAGATATGTGCAAGTGAACATGAGGACAATCATCAGCCAAGGAGGATTTTAATGTATTCCTCACATGGAGGGAGTTTTATGTTAATGAGGCTTGTGGCCCGATGTTAAGCTCCTATTAGAACAAGATTTAATTAGGTTACACCTAAATGCTGCAAATCTTTCTGCTAAACAATTAGTAATTAATAAACCTGTGTTCTGATTAGTGCTTCACAGTGACAAAGAATGACAGCTTAATTCATTCTTAGTTTATGAACTTCCATCACTGCCATTCAACGTGTATTCTTACATGATGTTAATGTTCCTTAGCCCGTGGCTATAGTTTGTTTTAGAGTATGGACATTGTGAAACCACAGCAAACACCTGATTGTGCATTTGGCTACAATATTTAACAGCTACAGATAAAGGTTGCTCCTCTTGGTGCAGTGCAAAGTCTAAACGCCCTTGAAGAGGGATACAATGTGTGTTTGTGCTGCGGAAACAACATATGCTTCATATAGTCTGCATCATTGGTGGCTGTGGGTGTTGGGTGCTGGAGCCGCCAGGGAGCCCTGATCTAAAAAGAGTTTTTCCCCTTCCCTTCTCCGGACCACTGCTGGGTATAGAAACAGAGCATGGCAGCAAACAGCATATTCATTAACCCTGCTGCTTCTCTCAGACTGTTTATCCTTGAAAAGCCTCCCTCTCTGGTTTACCCCATCATCTAAGCTCTGCCTTCATCTGAAGCGTGTGAACGACACCCAAATACAACTCCATCTGGATGAGCGTTGACGCAACACATCTTAAGATGATGGTCTAATATTTAAGATTTCAGAATGCAAAAGAAGGGGAGGGAGTGGGTCCTTTTTTTCCCTTTTTCTTTCCCTTTCTCCCTGTCTTTTTCTCTCCTGGCCCTCTTGCTGCAGCTGACAAAACTCATACTGAGACGCTCCCCTTCAGGCAGCTCTCTGTATCAAAGTGTAGCTCCTCATCCTTCACAGGTCTGAAGCCATGGATGGATATGTTTTTAACAGGGGTCTGTCTGCGAGGCACTTTAGTCATCCTGAGCAGCGCAGAAAACAACAGAGTAATCCTAAGCGCTGAGGTGAGGATGAGAGGGAGACAGGGCCAACAGCTCCGTCCTGGCTGCTGGAGCTGCTGCTACTGCTGCCAGCTCTACGAGACAATTCATCCCCCAATCCTGTGTCCAGACAGCCCGTTTGAGCTTCAAAATAATGATCCGACCTGATCGCCCACTGGCAAGGCAACATCTCAGGGAAGGACAGAGGGAGGGAGAGACAGAGAGGGAGGCAGGGAAAGAGAAGAAGAGGAAGAAAATGATGGAAACTGTCACTATGAGGGAATCGGAGGACTGGTAAAGACCTACCGTATGCTATGGACAAAAAATGACTTAAACCACACAAGTAGAGGCTGACAGGTTGTTGATTAAACGGGCCCAAATCCAGCTGACTCCCACCTAATATACCGCACCCACAAAGAAAATAAAAACATTAGCACTTTCCTTTTATTTTTAGCATTTGCTACATAAAGAATCAAAGTGTTATTGATTCAGAGTGCAATACAAAAGCCTGAATAAACCGACGCAGAAACCACTAACTCTTAACGGTTTATAACCATGCCCTCAATATGACTGAGCATTGCTTACACTCTTCTGATTAATTGTAGTTTGAATAATGAGATGAGGGAGGATATTAATAGTGAATATTTTGTTCCACTGATGTAGGCTGAAAGATTTCTTTTCCTGTTCTGCTCAGACTTTCACATTGATTTAGCAAAACACACAGTGCCGTGGCTGCCAGCAGCAGAACAGACCCAGCCCTCTGGCGACGGCAGAGCTGATTGTGTTCAGATAAGGACATGCTCAATTCCGCCTCGCACTATTTGCATTTTTTTTCCCTGGCTTCACGCAAATTGAAAGGTATGCAGATCAACAAAGGCTTATGCGAGGGGATCGTAATGAGTTGAAACAATGAAGTCCAATGCATTCTCTTCAACCTTGGTGCCTGATTGGACTGTCAAGACTTCATAGAAAGGGAGGGAAAAGCATGAATAAGAAAGGAAAAACTAATCGGTACTGAGTCAGGCCATCATTTGCAGAAAATATGCAGGGCTTTCATGTCATGTTCTGTTGTCTGAGGTTTGGCTCTTGTTCAGACTATCCGTGAGGCCTGGAGAGTTTGCCCCTGGCTCTGCGTGGCTTAGCCTCGCCTTGTTCCCTTGTAGAGATTGATGAACAAGCGCCAGCCTGGTGGAAAGTGCATGCAATTTAAGGTGGAGTAGAAGTGAAGAATAGAATACACCTAGGAAACAGTCACTGAATAAAAGCCTTGAACAGGAAGGAGCTATAGGCAGAATATATAATAATTCTGACAAATCCACATGTGTTTGCATGGTTACTGGTAGGGTGAGACTAACTTGTTGGTAATGCCATCAGTTTCTTTTAAAGCAGCACTAATGAATATTTTTTTCTATCCACAATGCATTAACTGACTCTCTGTCATGTAAAATGCCCTACAGAACATTTTGGCGTCTAGCAGCTCAGTGTTTTGCTTGTACAGTCCACAGCTTTATTAGTTCGGTTCACTCTCACCTCTCTCATCAACCTCATCGAGCAGCAGAAGGAAGGCAGCTGTAAAACCTTATAAACAAGGCCTGATAAACAAACTGAATGCTATCTTCCCAGAAACAAATGGCAGACAGATGTTAATGAGCTGGTGAACCTAGTCATTTGGCACCTAAAGTGGTGGAGACCAAACCAGAGAGTCCAAATATTGGACTTACATTTGGCAGGTGACCAGAAACATGACTTCAAATAAATACTAATGTTGCTCTGTGTCTGATAAATGAACATGTTCTCAATATCACAGTAGATAGCAACACTAACAGCTGCTAGCATAAGATTACTATCTTACTCTTTTAAGTTGGGACAGAGACATACAGTATTTTTTTTATGATCAACCTACACAGCTCATATTTGTTTCACCAATTACCTTGTATGGCTGGGAAATCTACAACTATGTACCCCTTAGATTGTGTAAAGTATTATTTGATACCAAGCCTGACAGCATTAGTATGATCACAGACATAATATACTGTGTGTGTGTGTTCACAATATAAAAAGAATAAAATTACTTCATGCAGATGCTAAAACAGGAGCCAAGTGTGTGTGCAGCTTCAGTAGTCTAACACGGGCAAAAGCAGGCTCAATGGCCCACAAAGAGGGGAGTGTATGTGCGCAGATGCATGTATACATGGGTACAGAGCATGTTATTATGTATTAAACTGCACCAACATGCAGCAGCTCTCCCCAGGGTCCTTGACTGTCAGTGAGACTTCCTGTCTGTGTGGGAGTCGGTCATCGGAGCGCAGGGGGAACAGAGGGGTGTGCAGGCTATTTCACCTGGGCTCACCTCTATAGAAACCACTCTGAGTGAAAAACAACAGCTCAGGGCTTTGGCACACACACACCAGGCCATGCTCCAGTTAGCCAGTTAGCATTTTACCTCTCCACCACTGTAAACTCCAACTGAGTCTGTTCCATATTTCTTTTTTTCCTCCCCAAAGTTTCCTAATTACTGCTTATGATTATACTACAGGTAATTAATGTGTTGAATGGGAGGAGGGTGAGTCTATGTCGGCATTGTGAAAACAGAACTGGCGGCTCTGTTGTGGTATCAAGTCTATTTTGAAAACATGCAACCCCTGAGAGGGCAGGTAAACATTAATAAATACAAAAAAAAAACATATTCACACTTTGGTGTATTATCTTGGGGAAAAAAAGGAATTTCACACAATACTGCATCATGTCTGGGCAGATGGCTTAACACACTCAAGCTTTTTATGTTGTTCGAACTGTGGGAGCTGATGGTGCAGTCAAGTACACAGAATACAGTATGTTGTGGTGCAGATATATACCTTGAAGTCATCTGGAAGGAGCAATTTGCTGGTCCTGAGGAAACTGAGAATGTAGCGGAATATCTCGCCGTCCCGATCTATGAAGTAGTGCTGCTTCAAGCTGTCCAACACGATGGGCTCGGTGCCATTGAACAGACGACTGATTCTGAAAATTGAAATACACACACACAAACACACGCGCACGCAGGCAGCCGCACACACACACAAACACACACACACACACATAATGGAATGAGCCAGCTCCCTTCAAATGCATGAAACAATTACCCTCCATTTATTTTTCAATTTTATTAGCACTAAGCTTGAAATGCATTAGCATCCCAGGTTGAAACAAGGGGCTTAAGGCACAGTTCCTCCATTCCAGACTTGTTTGAAGTGTCCCTTCTGCAGTGAGATTATAACAACACACACGCTTGCTGCTTGTACTTACAGAAATTAATAGCATGAATGTAGCATTACAGCTCTATTATTCCATCTGTCAAAGGAGTGGAAATGAAACAGAGGTAGGAAATGGTGGTGGTCCACATACTAATGTGTGTATTTTAATTTTACAGTTTGATTTTGTTATGAGTGTAAGAAGACTTTGGACGGCTGCACTACTACTGTATGCCACTGTTACAATTTGTAATGATAAGTATGTAGATGTTTAACAGATCTGTAGAGTATATGTGACAATTCATGAACATATGCTAAACTAGATGTTGTATGTACCTAAACCTAACTAGACCTGAACACCAGTGGTGTAATATCAGTTTTATTTGAGAACAGTTGAATCTCAATGAATAAGTGGCTGAAATGTTACAAATACTCTGTAGATGGATGATCCAAATAAGTGTAACCTAATCAGTGTTATCCTAAACTCAGATACTGATTTTGATGAAATTGGACCAAATGACAGAAAATAAAGTCAACACATTTATCTTTAAAATATACATTTGATGTCAGGGATTCATTTTAGGAAAAGAAACATGATTCAACATTCACATGTCATCATAGAAAATCTCACATTTTCACTTTGGTTCTTCTGTGTTAGGCTGAAGTAGATTAGTTTTTTGGTGCATATTTAAAGGCAAAGGTTGAAGAACAGAAAATAACTGAAGTCACGAAAGTATCCAGAATTATATCAATAATATTTTTCTTTGAACCAGTACTTAGATATATCTAGCTAAGTTTTTACAAAACATTGACAAAACTTTAGTGAAATAATAAGACACTTGTTGCTGCCTATAGCGCTCCACAGTTAACCCCTTCCACGCGTGTACTCCAAGATTAAGAGCTTAGTTGAAGTTGGCTACAGGGGCTCATCAAGACAAAGAGTGGAAATTGCTGTTATCTTTAAACTTTCATCACACTATGTTGGCGCCGTGCCTCGAGATACCTTTGGACAGATATTCATTTCCCCTTCTCTTTGTGTGGTTTTCCTGCCGCTTACCTACAGGTCCCTCTCATGCTGGTCTAATAATCTCATCTGAGCACCTCCACTCTATCTGTTTGTGCATTTCGACTTGCTAAATAACTCTATTCAATAATTAAAATATTCATTAGTATCTCTAACATTTTGAGGATGCAGTGTTTCTAAAACGTCTGAACCCTCAACGTTTAGATTTATATAACTCTAAAGTGCAAAGATTAGCCTTGATTTTGTGACTCTCCCTCAGCAGAGAAACCTGTAATGCCTGTGCAAAGACGTACTAGTGATTTACACAAGAAATCTGTTGCACATAACCTTCTTAATGGTTTCACTGCACATTTCTATCGTCTTTCTGAGAAACAGCTCTTGGCAGGGCGCTGCATTACTGTTATTATCATCATTTTGATGTAATCAGCTCTTTAATCACAGTAACAGCTTCTAGGGTGGATGACAAAGTTGTATGACAAATAAAATTGTGAAACCTATTTGCTAACACACCGACCGACACACACATACACCCAGCACTGCCCGAGCACTGGCATTGTCAAACTCTGTTACAAGGAGACACTGGAAGGGAGCCGCAGTGGGAATGTCAATGAACAAACAGCAGGTCTGGCTTCACTCACACACTCGTTTTATTGAATTTATAATTACAATCCTCTACTTTGTAAAAGTGTGCAAGCTTGTATTTAATGGTTGTCTCAGGTATCTTCTGACCCCGATGTGTTGGCTCAACATACTGAAGCTATCATGTCAAATTCACCCTGTTTCTTTTTCTTTGACTTGACTGCGTGAAGAAGCAGAGCAAAGATGGTTCTCCCTCCCTCTCTCCCCTCCTGCCATCCTTTCTCTCTTTCACTCTCTTTCTTTTTTCTTTCTCTCTCTCCGTCTCCATCCTTCTCCCTTACTCGCTTTCTCTCTGGAAATCGATGCAAAATGCTTTATAAAAAACCAATACTCATCTCCCTGTTTTGCCTGAGGTGTTCCTTTCTCATATGGTCTTGCAATTCTTCCAGCTAGAATTTCACCATACCCCTCCAGGCTAACTCTGTTTTTCATCTCCACTTTTTTAAAAAGCAATTAAAATGCTGCCTGTTTTTCTTTTTCTTTCCCTCTCTTCTACTCCCTTCACTCTCTCTCTCTTCCTCTGTTGGTCTCCTCATTTTTTCCCTTTCTGTTAAATCCCCGAATTGGAGGAGGGGTGTTTTTAACAGGTAGGGAGAGAGAAATGGGTGTGGAGGGATACATGGAGAAATTAAGAGAGAACATACATAAACAGACAGACCAAAAGACTTGAGATTGACAGGGAAAGGCAAAGATTAAAAAAAAAAAAATACAGCAGAAGTAAAGAGGGAAAAAAGAAAAGAGTCACGGAAAGAAACAAACATAATGCGAGAGGAAGACAGAGAGAGAGAGATGTAGAGAGTGGGAGAAAAAAAGCTATGACAGAACTACATAGAAGAGTCAGGGAAAGAGAGGGAGGTGGTGGGTGTGGGAGGTTATCAAGGACAGGAACAGCTCAGATCTCCCACCCCAGCGGTGCCAAGTGAGGGCAGGCAGCGGGGCAGTAGGTGGGCAATATCTGGCAGGATCCTCGCTGCAGCAGCTACAGCTGGCCAGCGGCTCAGAGCTGCTAGAGACGTGTCTGCAGGAGGTGGGAGGGGGACGCAGCTTATGCAGGTATCACTGATTCTACAAGAACAGATGCTATCTGGAAACTGTAATACTAATGGACGCCTAATGAATGCAAGACACCCGGCAGCTTCCTGCACAGTGAAACAAACACACCCGGGGATCTCGGTGAGTGTGTCCAGCCTGACATCAAGGCCTGCCCACAATGGGGAAGTCTGAATTTAAAACCAGATTGCTACTGTGCCTGCTTAAAGATAAATGAATACACTGATGGTTCTGAAAAAGCTCCCCCAAAGGAGGTCTCACAAAAGTTTCAAGAAATACAATTTTAATTTTGCTGAATATTGTGAGTTAAAGGGAACATATGACAATGTTAAAATCAGGTGCTAGTGTGACTCATTTCTGCTTTTCGATACTAAACCGGCAACAGAAATCTTCATCTCTACATTTCATCATGTAGGGCTCTCTGTTGCCCAATATTTGCTTACCATGATGTGAACTCTTACAGTCACAATCTGTGCTGCTAACAATCACAGTCTTTATCTGCAGCTCGTGAATGTGATTTTGGAGCTACATAACTTGACTGTTTCTCTGCAAGAGCGCCAATTATTTCTCATTATTATTTCATGTTAAGTGATTAAAACTAAAAGTCTTATCAAGCAGCTAATTTTACTTTAGGTCATGGCAGTGTGTTAGTGCCATATAGTCTCTTTAAAAAGCAAAAAAAAAAAAACAACAAATACTTGAGGCCATACTTAGAACAGCTAAGATGCCTAACAATGAAAGGAAATGTATATTTTCTGAAAGGTACATATAGTAAATGATAAGACATTATCTGCTGTGTTAAATATGGTGAGTTCAGCTTACAGAAAAATAATCTATTAGATACAGAGGACCTCTAAAAGAGCATGAGGCCAGTACAAATCTATCGTTTCTGGACACCGAAGAATCGTCTTCAGAGAGAAAAATGTCCAGTGGTCCTTTCAAAATAGTTTCCTTGTCTGTGGAACATTTTCCCTAATTTCCTCAGCTTCTGTTCAAGTGACGGCTCAGACTGTCCTCTCTGAGAGCTACACAGAGTGCGCATCAATGTTTCATGACCCCTGTCCCTTAATATGGGCCGCACAGAAGAAGATGAATAACCACACATTAGTTACTAGACTAACTTTCTCTTGGCATGCTACATTATTTAGGGGGCAATCTATTAAAAGTAATCATCAACTTTAAACTCTTTAACCCTGCTCTCTTAGTCGTCACGTTTTCAGCATTGCCAGCATGCCCTGCTCGACCGGACATGGCCTAACGCGGCGTATACGGCTATGCCAGTGTAATTGTTTTGCTTTCTGCTGTCAGCCATTATCCTAATTCACACAAAAGGGCCCCTCCTTCCACTGGCTCCAGCGGAAAGTGAAGCCCTGAGGCCAAATGTACACTGAGGAGGCTGTGAGAGAGACAGAGAGAAAGAGAGAGAGGAACAGTGTATATGTGTGTGTGTGCGTGCGTGCGTGTGTGTGTGTGTGTGTGTGTGTGTGTGTGTGTGTGTGATCCAGAGTGAGAAAGACAGAGAAAGAGAGAAAGAGAGAAAAAGAGAGAGAGAGAGGGAGAGAGAGAGAAGAGAGGGAGGGAGCATGTGTGAAATATGAGATAGATAGATAGATAGATAGATAGATAGATAGATAGATAGATAGATAGATAGATAGATAGATAGATAGAGAGAGAGAGAGAGAGAGAGAGAGAGAGAGAGAGAGAGAGGGAGAGAGCACTCCAACCAACACTCACACTGGTATTCGGTCTTTACTCTCACTGTAAAAACACTGTTTGGGTGCACTGGCATGACTGTGCCCCATTTGCATGGTGCTCTGTGTGTCTCCCCCTATGAAAAACTTCTTTGTAAACTGTAAAGTGGCACTGAAGCATAAGAAATAAAAAAAATCACAATAACAATACACACACAAGAAAAAACAACTTAAAATTAAAATTAAAAAATAGTCCTGCAGTTTAACAACTATCTGAGATGCTTTAGAGCAAATGGAAATATCCCAACAGTTTTGATTGCAGCTCAGAAAACATCAAGATCCAAATAACATTAGCACATTTGATTAAAAACATAAAATCCTGTCTTGTGGTCCAATATAATACGGAGACAGATAACAAAAATAATCATAAACCCTTGTCTGGGATGAGCTTTATTTTTCTCATGACATGTTACAGTCAGGAATTAAAGGAGAGTTGTCAGGGATTTCCTGTCAGCAGACTCTATGAATATCAAGACTTTATTACCAAGGGATTATGCGGATTATTTCCTGTAGCCAATTTGGCAGATTTTCTAACAACCTGGTGAATGTTTACCTTGGCCCACATGGGACTCTGCCAGCTGACACAGAATCTAAGAAAATCAGGGGGCCTATAAAATACCCCATAGTTTTAAAGGGGGTGAAATCCATACAGTGCAAGTCAGGAAATAATAGAGGTATTTTATTATTAGTTGTGTGTGTTGTCACCTTGTTTGTGGATGGATCTAAAAACGTGAATAAAGTGGGAGTGTTGATTACCAGCAGGTCTCACACAATATGAATCATCATGACTAAAATCATTGCAATCAAAAATAAAAACCGTGTCTGCAGGATGTTGTTGGCAGGAGTGCCTTTCTTTTCCTGTCCACACAAATATTCAGTGAACAGTAAGTCACTCTTTTAGGAGTTGACAGTTCAAAGTTTGACTGTCTCAGAAAATAGGAACATACAGTATGAAGGCCATATAACTTTTATTATAATACATGTATTTTGAAAATAACTCACACATAATCACTATAAAGAGAATAAGATTAAATGCTGTTTCTAAAATAGTCAAGAATATCGTGTAACATGCCAATAAATTGGATTTTAATCTGATTTGAAATCGCTCCACGTCTGCTTTGATGACAGAGATCCGGACATTTATGTCACTATTTTTCATCAAGGATTCCTGACAGCACCCTGATCTACTGACAAAAACAAAACCAAACAAACAAAAACACCACCGTTCAAATGAGCAGTAAAACATGTCAAAGTTACTGCCCTTGACAGGAGATGAATTTTCATACGCAACCACCGTGTGAAAGGAGATAGAAAATATAAAAGCCTTGGAGGTATTTATTAAACAATTAAAATAATCAGCATTAAAACAAACCAAAACAATTAAATGCATAATAATTTTAAAGCCATGAGAGTTTAATGAAGGGAACAGAGATGTCTCCACATGGTTTCAAAAGATATTAAACTGGCAGCTTCTGAGTGCAGCTGTCAGTATGGAAGTTACAGTGTAGTTGTCCTAATGCCAGCCAGCTAAACGACTTGATAACAACATAAATCCAATTAGATAAACACCAGTCAAATAATGCAACAATTGATTTAATAACTAAAATGCAATATTAAACTATTAAATAGTGATAGTAAACTTACAGTCCACTTAGATTTAATTAGAGAGACTTCAAATCTTACAACATTCACGATTGTGTCTTATTTAAAACAAAAGTAACAAGATGCAGCAAATCCACTCTCTCTTCAACATGCCAATATCTCCATAATAATGATTTTTAATAAATAAGACAAAGGGCATGAATTAATAAACTGATTCCAGCAATGAGGCTAGATCGTCTGAGGAAAGCAAGTGTCTTACCTTGAGTCTGGGTACTTGGTGAGGGTCGCCAGGCTGCTGGTGTACATGTGTCCCCCGACATCGATGTGCACCGGGGCGTTCGCCTTGGTTAGCTGAGCCGGCAGAGGGATCCCCTGAGCGGCCAGTGGAGAGACCGGGGACCGGGTCAGAGACAGCCGTGACATGCTTCTTCCCTCCTGAAAGCAAGTGTACAGAAAAGCCATGGGAATAAAGATAAAGGGGGAAAAAAAACAACAACACAGTGATCCTACACAGGGAAGCAGGTAGTATCCTCTCTGAATGCTATCAGATCACTTCCATGTCTGTCTGGTCGCATATTTAGCCTGGAAATTATTGCCACCGCTCTAATTAAGTATGTTTGCATCTTTTCATGCAGCACCGGAGGCGAGGATAGGAGGATGCTTATTAGAGAACCGGGGTGAGAGAGAGAGAGAGAGAGAGAGGGATAGAGAGAGAGAGAGAGAGAGAGAGAGATGGACGGATAGAAAGACAGAGAGAGAGAGAGGGAGAGAGGGGGGATGCTAGGTGTCAGCCTCCAGGGGAATAAAACAAACTGCTGCTGCAATATTCTAATTAAAGGTCGCCTTATGTGTTAGACGTGATGCACCCAGACACACCAACCACCAATCTGCAAGCAAAGAAAAGACGACAGGGAAGAAAGGGTGGGGGGCAACTTTTGCCCTCTTAGCACACACATACATTCAAAACAATAGATTAAGGTGATGGCTTGTCATGTGAAGACAGGCCAGAACCATGAAGTCCACGTGTGCTGTGAGTCAATATGAAGAGGATGGTGTTTTAAATCAGAACCTCACATTGTATTTGCCAGTGAAGTAGAGACTGTAGAGGGAGGACTGACTTTGGGGCATGCTGGTGCACTCAGAGGTCAGCACGGAGCTGAGTTTGATCAGCTGCTAAAATGTTTTGGGAAAATATTTTTAATTCACTTTCGATACGCCGCCATTTGATTCCGTACTGCTTCTGGGAGAGCAGAGGAGGCGCTTATCTCCAACTTACTGGTGCTTCATTTGTTTGCCAACAGCTGCAGGTAAACCAAACCTGACCTCAGATTGGGCACATTTTTGACGTGACTCTGTTAAGAGAGTCAAAGTGTAAAACAGAGAAGAGGAAGGTCCGAGTGGTTCAGATTATATGACAGGCTGATCTTTTAATGTGTGTTTCAAATACAGACCTTTCCTGGCGCATTTTATAACAAAACTTTGAATAACACTTGGAGTTACATGACTGGGTTTAGATACCATTTCATCCTTGAGAACATGAGCAGGATTGATCCGTTTGTTGTTGCACATATGTGTACTGTTTTACTGTCATGACTGGTAAAACTGAAGGCCGTTGTTAAAGTCCATATCAGCCCCCTCGGCTCTGAGAGAAATGCCGTTGGGCACAAAGTGAGACTGGAGCTTTTCTTTCGCAGGGTGTTGCCCGACTCACAACAGTATCGTGTTCGTTTAATACGATTACAGAAGGACGGATTACATTACAAATCCCAGGAAAAGGAAGGAAAAACTTGGAAAGACTTAAGAAGTTTGGGGAATACAGACACCGGGCTGTCCCACCGTAACTCTGTCTCTCTCTCTGTGCCTCTCTCTCAGCTAACCAATCAATTAACTAATTAAATCACGACATACTTGGACACATAAAAAGGAACATCTTCATCGCTTTCCTAATCAATCATTTCCTGATCTCTCTCTCTCTCTCTCTCACACACACACCGTGTATAATAAATTCCTCCACAAGATCACAGCAGCTGTAAAGGCATCAACTTTCTCCTCAGACCTGTGTTACTGCCTCCTTTCACTGACCCTCTCCACGCGTTGCAGCCAGCTCCACACTCCTGACATCCGCATAAAATAATACAGATAGCCCACAAATAAAATGACCAAAAACGGACACGGAAACGTCAGGAAACAACATCCCACTCCACACGAACACTACAAGCCTGTGCTCTGCCTTTAATTCAACCAAATGCTCAATATGGCGTCTTATTCGTGCTCTACAATTAAAAGCACAATCCCGACACGTGTAATTCATCAGCCGCTTGATAAAACCCACACGTATTAACTGTCCAGTCTGTGGGAAAAAGAAGGAAAACCCCCTGTGTGTCGAGCAGTATTCGCGTTACTCTTTAGCACCAGTTCGACTCATACTAATCGAAAACTGTACAGACTAAGCCTGCACTGTGCGTAAAAACATTGGATTGTGTAATATTAAATTTTTCACCCTACCGTTTCAAACATTGTAGGGAGTCCAGAGGAAATCCGTGCCGGCGGTCAGTCCCAGCTGCTGTCCGCGTAACCCCCAAAATTTTCAAATATTTTCTCCAAATGCCCCCGAGTTTGTGGTACAACTACACCACCATCCAGCTCCAGCACGAACCTATACTGTCGCACGGGAAAGGCAAGTCTTTGCACTGTATCCCGCACAAAACTGCTTTTTAAAAGACACTAGGCTGTGGCCGGGATGGACTGCTTGCAAAGAGTCTCTGTGGCTTTAAAGGCTCTATTGCAAGGCTGGCTCGACCTGTCCTCACCAAGCTTCTTTGTACCAAAGCGCACAGGAAGCGTCCTTACCTTGTACATAGATGAGATGATCTCCTTCCCCTTCTCTGCTCTTATTTGGATACGCGTAAAAATGTGCGCTCTTGTTGGGATCCTGCTTCGTATTTCAGCTTCTTGTCTGCTTTTTTGCCTAAATGAAAACTGCCCCTGTGGTTTGTTATGAGAAGAAGAAAGCCAATAATCCGTCTCTAAATAACAGAGCAGAGCTAAAAAAGAAAATTCTTGCTCCGGGCTGCCCAAGCGCCTCTGGGCCAGGGATTAGGCTACAATTAGCTCAACTCCACTCTCTCGCCCAGGCAATTTTCTCAAGGAAGAAAACGTGATACCCCCTTATTCCCGAAATTATGACTGCACAGATATAATAACTTATCTTATTTTTTTTCCGGCAAAAGTAGATCGTTCCCCTTAACGGTGTGAAGTTGTGATTTAGATGGGGGTTGGAAACCTAACAGGCAACTGTTAGTCGCTCAATAGGTTTAGAGAGATTTTAATCATTGTCATTTCGTCTGATGTAATAGTTCCCCAGGCAGTTCCAGCTAGTAGGCATACATTTCCATCTCCAGCTTAAATTTAAAGTTTAAAACCAGGCGAGCTCCCATAGTCCTTCACTCAGGCAACATGCAATAAAGGCGCAGTAACTTGTTGATAAAGTCCCAGTAGAAAAATATGTTGAAAATGAAGAGATATCCTTGAACCAATATCTTTCATGCGGTGATTTTTCCCCGTGTCCCCGCTCTCTCTGTCTCTCCCTCTCTCTCTTGCCTTAATGTCTGGAGTTGTAACGCCAAATTTCCTGCAGGCCATTAAAATCAAATGACGTCTATGGACATGCATGCATGCTGCAGAAAGCACCCTCACAACCTGCCTGCAGCCAAATGCGCCATTTCAATTATAGCGCAGGGCTTAGATGGAGATATCTTCCCAGAACAACCCCCCTTCCTCCACCTCCTCCTCCTCCTCACTCTCCAGTGAAAGCTGGCAGCCTCCAGACTTTTGGAAAATAAGATTTTGGTTGATCATTGTTATTTTTCAACGTATAAAGACACAATGCAAGTGATGAAGCGCTAAAGTGCTGCTCCAATTTTGCACCGAGTGAAAGAGAAAGAGAGAATAAAGCAGGTGCTCTCACTAAGACGACGATTATTTATTTATTTGAATGTTTGTTTATTTGCGGGTAAATAACTGTGAATAATTGATGCAACATTGAGCCCAGTAATTACTCTGTACCAGCGTCCTCAGAGAGGTGCGTATTTCGTTTCTTGATATTTGGCGCCAACCAGTGTAGGAACTTATTATTGGTCCACTGAAAATGTAGGTTCACCTTTTGGGAACCTTTTCTTTTGTTAATCACCTTGACGAAAACAAACGTTTTCTTATTGATTCCGTGGGACTATAACTTGTCCAGTTTTTATAGTATTTAGAGTATTATACTCCTGTAATATCTCCTTTGACTTCTAACGACTTGGATCCTCCTGCAGCTCTTTCTGCATAAAGTAAGTATAAAATGATAAGTATTTAAACAGGAAATAAAATAGTCATGCCGGTGATTTGACAGCAGGACTAGTGGGAGTGTGAGAATGCGTCTCTCCTTGGAGCGGACCGAGTCTTCGTAATTAGACAGACCTCAGCGCGCCTCAGAGCGCTCCCATCGTCCCCTCTGGCACAGATTTGTTGTTTCCAGAGGTACAAACTGGAGGCGAAACTGGATTTTTTTTTCTCATTAAAGGAAACAAGCCCGGAGTTAGTTCAATTACATGAAGTATGCAGGGATGTTGTAAATTTAAAGATTTAAATAGCTTACAAAGTGGCCCCGGGCCCCATCAGTTAATTTCCTTAATTTATGGATTTTAGCGGAGTGTCTATGTGGAAGAGAGGAACTAGGTCATCTTGAGGATGTGAAGATGAGCTTTGAGATTTCACAACAGATCCAAACAGCTGACCCTCCTGACCAGTGCACCTCAGATAGTGAAAGGACACTCCAAGTTTACTGACACACAGGCAAGACTCAAGCACAAATCACTTTTCGTTTCAGGGAATAAAAATGCAGATCTGATTGTAATATTTGACCCAAGTAATGAGATTATTGATGTTTGGTCTGCTTGGTGCAGGCACAGACTGAGATAACAGCTCTGTTCTAGTTTTTGTTAAAGGATTGTTCCACTAAATTAACACAAAATTTTCAAATGTTTGCCTTTGTTAAACTATTGAGGTCAAATTAATATAGATTTTTTAAAAAGATGTTTAAGCTACAGCGAGAAAGAAGAAAATGCATACATGAAAGGAACAACTGAAAATCAGTCAAAATTTCCCTTCAGTCTCCTTCAGACACCATATGCTAATGAAGTGTATGAATTAATGCATGACCCCATAAGAATAATAACTTTGCCTGTAGGTTCAAAAGCAGGTGCTATTAGTGGCGTTGCCTAAAGTGGCACAGAGGAGGACAATATTGTGGCTTTCTCTACCCTAGTGGCTTTGTCCTTTTACCAGAGGATAATATATAATTTTTTAAAGCTTTTCTAACATTTTTATAATTTTGTTACAACATGTAGCACTTAGTGCCTCTGAAAATAACATGCTCTAGTAGATATGTTACAAACAATCATAGGCCAAACTACAGTATTATGTATGTAGTATGCCACCTTCATTCATTATTAACTTTTGTGTTTATGTTTTTTTTTTTTTTTTTTCTGGTAAAGCCAGATTGTGTAACCAGGTCACCCACTGAGGTATCAATACATTCTGCTTTTTCTGTGTGTATAGATAAAAATGCAGGATCACATGAAGGTGGGACATAGTACCATCTGCTGGTTAGCAGCAACGCTGAGCATAAACCATCATACTGAATGATCTCTGTATATTATCTGTGTAAAATTAGTGGTAATTTGAGAGTCATATTTGTAGAGGTTGGTAGAAGATCATCTATGTCCAGGGTTAAAGGTTAAGTTCCCACCTGAGACCATATTCAAGGACTCACATTCAAGTCATTTCCATTAAAGCCTGAAGGGCATCTGACTGATGGCCGTCTTTCTGTGAGCCACATAACCCAGGTCACCTACACACTGTACTAATGCACTGAGGTGAAAACAGTAGATACAATACAGTCACATCCATCCTCCTAAACGCGGGCATTTGCAAGAATCTCTTTCAAGCATTTCACATCAGATCAACACCCCTGCTTTTGCCTCGGGCATGTGGAGAAAGTTTGAAAAGAACATTCAGAACTTGCTTTTAGTAATCTGCATGCCTTGTGGAGCCCGGTTGCTGTCAATCGCTCCGTTCTTCCAGCCATTTGACATTCTGCTTGATGTTGGTGTGTGTCTGAGGTGCAGCAGCGACACTTATTGTTCATTATTTCAGAGAGAGAGAGGGAGAGAGAGGGTAAGAGGGTGTCAGTTTATTAATAGAACGTGTGGGGTTGTGTTGCACATAAACACCTAACAAGCACAGCGCAGAATTCCCTCAAGTGCTTAATGCCAGCAATTAAGTTTCCAAAAAAGCTGAGCACAAAGAGAGTACTTTTCTGTGTACTTCTGAGAGTTGCTGTTATGAGTCATTTCCACTTTTACAGGTAAAACTGCAATGACCCTGATGCTGTCAAGTTATCTTTTTCATGTATTCAGAATATTTAGCGTTGGGTTGAGACATTCAGTAAATATTAACCAAATGGAAAAAGGCTGAGCGCCTCTAACACAGTAGACTATTATCCCTTAAAAATGTCACAGTTTGCACACCGGTAGGCAGTAGTAGAAAGTAACTAAGTACTGTGCTTGAGGTACTTTACTTGGTGCTACTTAGTATTTACAGTATTTCCATTTTATGTAAATTGGCTTCTAAGTCACTAAAATTCAGAGTTGAAAATATTTTAGCACTTTTAACTCTGTACTAGCAATTACTAGTTACGTTACAAATTAAAATTTTACAGACATAATACATAACAAGCTTATAAAATATGATGCAGTTCAATACATCAATGCAACAGTAATAACAATCCATAAGTTGATACATAATGATATATTGTTACTTTTGGTACTTTACTTAAGTCATATTATTAATGCCTTTTTACCTGTAACAGAGTACTTGCAACACCATTGTGCATCAGCACCAAATATTTTCCCATACAGTTAATAAATTATAGGTCTGTGGGGTAATATATCCAACATTTCATGAGGGAAAAAAACAAAGATTAGAGAAATCTGAAAAAGAATTTGGTGTCACAGAAGTGTCTTTTGACAACCACTGCCCTAAGATAGTTCTGCACATATATAAGTGAGAACTGCCTGTGTGACAGTGTAACTATTGATTGAAGTGCTGATGGCCCCATTGCAGAGATGGATTTTATTCTCTTTTCAGCTCAGACTAGAAGGAATTTCTGCTTCAAGTCCAGAATAACCCCATAAATTCAATCATTGCATCACTTTTCTGGTCTTACAGAACATCAAAATCTGGAGCAGTAATTGAGATTTGGCTAAAGAATCTCTTTTGCTGCCATCATGTGGCCTGAGCCTCTAATCACAGAATACATTCAAGCTGTAAGTCACTGTTATGAACCTGTATAGAAGAGCTTCAGGTAATAGAGGCCTTTCTTTTGCCACCACGTTTCTGTTTTTCGAAGTAAAATATTAAATTATGAAGTGTGAATGTGAAGGACACATTCATAAAATGCCAAGATATAAAGCATTTTCTCTTAGTTGAGTCAGGTAGGGGTGACACAGTGGCTTTGTTTTGCATCCATTGTCCTAACCAGACAGATATTCCAAGTGCAATACTCTCTGAAAGTCTTAGAAAAATCCTATGAAATGTGTTATTCTGCTTCTGGCTCCAACCAGTCTTACACACATCCAACATCATGCTTTGAATGTGTGAACAGAGGAAAAATGGTCTTTTGCTTTTGTTGCTGCTACTATTTGGTTAGCAGTAACAACGTGAACAGTGTGATGTCTCCAATCACATCTGGTATGCATCACATACCATTCCCCCCACTCAATGTGCCTTGGGGGAAGTCTCTGGCACTGCGGAGCACCCACAGTCCTCATTAGAGTGCATGTGTCATGATGGCATCAACCCACAGCCTTGACTTATGCTTTATATTTACAATCATCCATCACAACACTGTCATCACAACAGTCAGAAAACATGGATCTCGTCTTGAACGGTTTGAGTTGATCCGGCTCGTGTTTGTAACCCGTGATACGTACAGCGTCCTCGAGGGCCTTTTTCTGTCTGTAGCCATGTTGTTGAGACTAGTAATGGCCTAAGACTGAAACTAGAGTCCCTGTCCTTTTGTTGTGCACTGAGCTCCCTAACAGCACAGAGGAGGGACGGGGTTTGATGTGTCTTCTGAAGGCCTGCTGCTTTGTCAACACTGAGGCCTCCACACTGACACTATGGAAGCTGAGCGCCGCAGGGTGACAGAGAGGGGAGGGGTGGGAGTGAAGGGTGGGTCAGTGCACCCTGGTAAAAGGAGAGACAGAGAGAAAGAGAGACAGACAGAGGAAGAGAGGGAGAGAGGCGACGGGGGGAAGGGTGCCAGCTAGTGTGGCCAGCGCCCAAGGCTAGAGGAGAGTGCTCTGTGCAGCAGACTGCCTGATAGGGACTGAGGCTGCTGGCTGATGACATTTTATGGTCACAACATGCAATCCCACCAACTTTAGTTGGTGAAAATCCAGTTTTCATACACTGAACGGCGGTGGTTTTGTTTTGTTATTTGTTTTTTTTTGTTACAGCCACACAAAGAAAGACACAGTTTTGCATGTCATCATGTTCTTTAAGTTTTAATTCTTTTCACAAAATGGAACAATGGATGGTAAAATGATCTCTAAACTTATACCATATGGGGAAATAGTGGACTATTTTCAAATAATAGTGTCGTTTATATTTAGCAAAAACAAGAGATTCAAAATTACTGTAAATAATTGCACTCAAGTTTTTATTTGTGCTTAATTATGGAATGAAGACTGTTATTATTACTAAATTAAGAGATAAAAATGTCTACTTGATGAATAAAGGTATCAGCTAAATACAGTGGTGGAAAGTAAGAATATTTTCAGTACTTGAGTACTTGAGTGTTGAGTATTCCCATCTCATTAAATCCTACTTAATACTTCAACTCCAAAGTATTTATATGCCTGCTATACAAGTTACTTTTTCTATTAGGATTTAAGAGAAAAACATAGTTAAGTAGAAAAATGTGGCGATGTAGCTACATTTATAAAATGCAATACATTGTTCAGTGGTAGTATAGGTGGTATATTAGTGGTTTCCATCCTTTTTGACTTGTGACACCAAAAAACTGTATCAAAAAGTAGTTGGGTAGATGTCTATCTGTTGCAGTTCGACCAAAGAGACATTCTGCCTCTTTTTTTATGTAATTCTCCCCTCTCTGTGTCTTGTGTATCCTAACTTCCTGGCTTTGTGTTTTCCCGCCAATTTAGATTCTGTTCCACCTTGATTGACTTCACCTGTCCCTCATTAGTTTGACCTGTGTTGAGTTGTCCTGCTTTGTGTATTTAGTCCCTGTGTTTCATTTGTGTCTTTGTCAGGTTGTACTGTGTCTTATTTACCAGTACTGTGTTCTGTGTACTGCATTCTGTTCCCTAGTCCTGTTTTAGTTCCTCTATTCTTTATTCCATCTTTGCTTACCCCTTCTCAAGTGGCTGCTCAAGACAGGCTCCAGAAGTGAGTCAATCTCCATAAGCCACCATGTTAAAATGCCCAACTTCACAGCAGAAATAAACATGTTTAGAGCCTGGTTCAGAAAACGGTGGTCTCTATAGCTAATTTCCATGACAATTCACCCATTCAAATGATATTAAGGCTTAAAGTTACACGTAATTAACACCGTTGCCACTTTGATTGACAGGTAGGTGCCATTACAGCTAATTTATTAGAGTACCCAGGGGTCATTCTGCCTCAGGTCCCTCGATAATCCACGTCTTTGCCGATATTTAGATTAGCTGGGAGGTGGAAGAAGCAGTACATCCAACATGGTGGCAGCCATCGCCGCATATTTTCGGCTTCAAAACAACACTTCGGAAACCTGGAAACGGGTGATGTCACTCATGCTCTGTCCATTCTTTATACTGTCATTGACTTTTTTCTCAGTTCTGGACTTTGTTTATTGGACTTTTGTTAGACTCCTGGTTTATCTTGGATTTTTGAACTATTTGTATTTTTGCCTGGATCAGCTGCCTTAAGTTGTTTTTGTGTTTTCATCTCTGCCTAAGTTATTAAAGTTACTTTTCATTCACAATACCTCCTTGTCTGCATTCAGGTCCATAGCCCGAACTGAACCATGACACTAAATAACTGTTTAAGATTAATAATATGGCTTAATAATATAAGTGCACTAAATAAAAACATAGCAACACATTATGCAACTTTATACTAAAAAAAGACAGCACTGTCAACTGCGTACACATATAAACTCGAGCGCCAGTGTCTCCAATCTAGATGTAAACCTGACTGTAGGAGCACCACAGGTGGGCTGTATATAGATTAGAAACATTTATATAAATTTTGTAGCTGAAGTGTGTCAACCATCTGCAACTGTAAATTGAAACTTATGCATAAGTGAATAAGTGCTTTAACTTTGGATTGTTTAAGTACACTTTGCTAATACTTATTTAAATGCAAGATTTTTACTCCAAAATAAATATACTGATATTTTTGTATTTAAAAAAGTAAAATATCTGAGTACTTCTTCAATCAACCAGAGCCAACATCTTGTTTTTTGTTGAATATAGTGATTCAGGCCTGTTAACCTATGATAGATGTGTTTTGTGCAGAGAATTAGTCTGAATGTGGTTGCCATCCTCCAGAGGGTGAGACAGAGCTGAGTCTGGGGCTTGCCAGAGGCACCAAACTCTCCCAGGCTGGCCTGATGCATGCCCTAACACTTCGTGCTAAGAGGCCATAAGTAACACTGGGTTTCCATTGTGCATGCAACCAGAGAGTTTATTCTCTCACACATCATTATGGTTAACTGTGTGTGTGTGGTCTCAGTGTTGCTTTCCCCTCTGTTTCAGCTCTGACCTCATCCTGTCAGTTTATACCTCTGATATGGAGCTTTACTCCACTTCTGCACAGATGACTAGCAAAGCACTGTCAGCCATCAGATAGTTTGGATCTTCTGTGGTTTGTCTGGAAGTATAAATCCAAGATTTCTGGTGCTACGTGCCCTCCTTTTCTTTGTCTCTGTTTGAATTAGAATTTGTTTTAGCGATCAGTGATGTGGAAATCTCACTATATTAAACATGTGTAATGTTTGACTCCTAACATGCTACCTACTTTGTTTTCATCAATTAAAAACCATTAGCGGTTCAATAGAATAGTTCAATAGAACTGCATGCATCAAAATCTTTACATGGATGAAATGTATAATGTTAATGAGGTCGCTTGTACTGTAGCGACAAACACACAGAGAATTATGACCTACTCTTGCCTACCCAGACCTACATCTCCACACTTTGTTTTATGGCCGTGCCAGTGCAGAAGGAAGGTCATTATTTCTGGTACTGTATAGGGTAAAAAAGCGCTGACTTGTTTGCATTTTTCTTAATTATAATCATTAATACCAATCACAATCGTCTTGGGTGGCGCTAACCCCAGGATGCAGCGATGGTGCCCTTCCAAACTAGTGTTGGAAGACAGAGGAAGGAGAATTCTGACATTACTACTTCCTGTGAGACAGATCAATTATCACCTGACTGCAGTTCCCTTGCACTACGGAGCATTATAACATCTTTTAGCTCACTGTTTTGGGTTTCTCTCGTCAACACTCGTTTTCACAGAAAAGGCTCTGTTAAACCCTCTATTCTCAACCTGCTCAGCATTAAAAAGCATGCACACGAAGTAAGCATATAGCTGGTGAACATAGTGGAGCATTCAACAGCTAAAGAGCCAGATATTTCCCTCTGGAGTTGGTATTAATAAAAAAATAAAAAATAAAAAAACAGACAACCCCCCCCCCCCTAATTTCAATCAAATGCCTTTTTTTTTTCCTGTCAACTATTTAAAATCTACATTTCTTTTACTGGATCTAGGTTTAAAACCTTCCAGTAGATCACATTCTTTCTATTAACAGGAAAACTCTTTATGTCAAGTTTTCAAGTCTTTGGATTCGTCATCACCAGCGTCTAATGAATAACACCACCACTGTGTCCTGCTCAGGAATGAACTGCTGTGAGTCGGCATGGCGCACCTGCCTTCTGCCAGGCAGCCACAGCGCTGCAGCCACGCCAGCCAGCCTACGGGCACTTCTAGATAACTCCTGTCTGATTAGCTCCTTAGGAGGACATTGTTCCAAAAGCAATTCACTAGACTCCCAGTATTAATTTAGTCCCAAGAGAGAGGCCCATCCATCCTAGGTAGGACGGGCTGTGCTCAGGGCCTACCCTACGGCCTGCTAATAGCACGGCACCTCCTGGCCTGTCACTATAAGTGATAGTCTCTGCAAGTTTGTTGCCTCGTTGTGTGTTTCTCCCATCAGGCATCGCGCCTCCCTCCCTCCACCTCTCTCCTCCCGCCTCTCCCTCTCTGTCAGCGGTGGTTCAGGGCAGGTGTCTTCTCTGTCACTTCCATCACTCACGCTGCTTGACGAAGGGAAGACACAGTTCAGAACACGGCAGGAGCAGGGGGTGATTCATTGAAAGTTCGCCTCTCTCCTTGAAAGGAAGCGGGAGAGAGAAACGGCGGCTGCCTTTTTGGGTGTTTGTGAGAGCTGCCAGCAAGAATGTGAGAACGCTTTCAATATTGTTGAAGCTCTTACTCCAAAGTGAATAAAGCTTCTTTTATGAGAGGTTGACGCTTTCTCTGATGTGTGATGCACCTTTATTGATAAAGGACTCAAGCTGTGTTAAACTGGCAGGGGATCCCAGCTGGTTTATGGAGAGCACAAATGTTTTTCTCCTAAATGTTTGTTGTTTCTGTTTGAGAAGCAACACTATTGTTGGGAATAGGTGAAGGTGACTGTGGTGCTACAGCTGTATTCTTGTTGAAGAAGACATAGAAATTAGGAGGACTTCTGTAGGTTACAGTGGTTGGAGGCTTGTTCACCAGTGGGGTTCCAGACATGAAAGGAAATGTTTAGTTATGATGCAGTTATGTAGATTAGTTTGTAAAGTGGAATGATAGAAAGATGGTTTTCTTTTGTGATTAGAGTTGGATATTTTTCTCCGTGGTCGACCTCTTACAGTTCAAAAGGATTTATATTTTTCTTAGCATTTACCCTGAACTGAAGGGCAATCTGTAGCATAGCAAAACTTCCACTGCAATATCCAGACATCTCATGCATTATAAGCTTCAGACACTGTTGCCAAATAAAGAGATTGACGGTGGATTTCTCACCGTCCTTGGCAACCTAAATACTCCTTTTTTTTTCCAGACCAAGAGGGAGAATTTTAATATCTGCTTTTGGAGGCAAATTGGTATTATTCATGTTGATCTGATGAAGTCTGATCATCATGCTTTGACACACTAAAACATACTGAATTACAAACTGGTGTGTGATATCATCTGACTTTTCTGTTCAGCCAACAGAGAGTTGGCAACATAGCTTTCAACATTGGAACGCTGTGCTCAGTGTTGGAAGGCATTGTTAGGAACAAGCAACCGATGCTGCAACTCAAATCAACTGCAAAAGCTCACAAAGCTTGTTCTTATTCCAAGAAAGGAAATGACAACTGTGCATTATGAGTGTTATTGTTAGGTCTGTTAATATATTATAATATATTATGTTGAATACATTTCTTTTCCTTTAAGGACTACATTCATGTAATGTGTTACATTTCCTTGTCTCATCTTAACATACCTCTTTCCACCTCTTGTCCATCAGCATCTCCACCCAGATGTTTGCCTCAACCCTTAATATGCATTTTCATTAAAAATACATCTACAATATGTTGTCATTAGAGTTGGGAGGGGGGCCTATGGAGGTGTTTTTGAAAAAGCAAAGTGGAAGATTGTTTTATTCACCAAAATGTTTCAGCCATTTCCTGGCAGCTGTGTCAGCCCGGTAGAGATATAGCCCCAAGGTTAAAGAACCACTCAGCCCACAGCAGCTTGTGTGATCAGCTTCATTATAGATCCTGTGTTTATTGATTCAAATTCATTAAAGCTGCTGCATAATTCATGTCAATGCCAGCGCATAGCTTAATTAGACGACTTGCAGTGGCTTTCATGGACGTTTTAGTGTCAAACAGAAGCATGACAGGTGGTGGCAGCAAATTGGGTACAAGTGCACATAACGATACTACACACATCTCCTTGTGCATGAAGTACTAAAGGGACATCGTTCTTTGAAAAGCAAAACCAGTGCGGAGGTTTTTATATTTCAGATGCAGTACTGCCATCATGTGGTTATGTACAGAATGTCTACAGAGAGAATACGCAGCAGGCCTTTCCATATACTGTATTTTGCCTCAGAGACAGCCATCTGAAAAGACATATCTGGCTTCCCATATAATGAGAAAAAGTGATGTTTGATCAGGATTGTCACACTGCTACATTCTTTCATGTGTGAGTATCCATTATATGATTCATAAATGTTTTTGTCTGAACCTCAGTGTCCAAGTACAAACCGTGTAGAAATGGAAGTGATTCATGGCATTGAGAGTTCCTGCTGGTGCACATAAGGAAAAATGAAATAATGACAGATTGAGATTTTATTTCTCTAAAGCTATTCTCATGATATTATCAGTGGCTCCATCCTGCCAAATGATACATAAGTGCCTGTTGCCAGAATGAGCAGCGTGTTGATAAAAGAGCCAGACTAGTTAACCAAATGAGATGTTCAGGAAGCTCAACAGGACTTGAGTTTTGAGATTTCCTCCACAAATTTATTTCCCACTTGTCATTTTGCTTTGCTTGATTAATAACAGAGCTCGGGCAAATCATTTTAATGAGGTTTATATCACTGAGAGATGTGTTTGGAGCGTGGTGCTACGCATTGCCAAAACAAACAAGGATATCATGTGGAAGGGGGAGAATTAACCTGGCATCAATGTGAATCAGAGAAGTTTTGTATTTGACATTTGGGGAAATATTTTCTGCCTCTCAAATGTCACCCCAGTGAACTGAGGAGTCAACGACTCAAATTGGTTTTGCTCTGTTAATAGATGAGAGATTTTGCAAAGGCACTGATGCAGTTGTCGCCGTGCGAGTTTGTGAAAGCAGCAAGAGTGTTTGAGTGTTTGTGTGTGTGGCTGTGAATGTCTATGTGACAGAGCTCTGTCGTCAGAGAATCAGCAAAAACCTGTCATCAGCCATGTTAATGCTGGCTGGAAGGCAAACATGAGGATTAACTGAGGAACCTATAATAATAATAATACTCGAAAAATGGAGCAAAGTCTCTTTTCGCAGTCCTCCCAACCAAGGCGAGGTTGTTTATCACTTTGGGAAGATGTTTGGTTGCCTCCCTTGTCTGTCTGCTTTGGGCCCTTAAGCTGATTTAGCTACACAAGCACGTTCTCTTCAAAGCATGTCAAGATTTTCTACGCACACTAATGAGGTAAATGGATGGCTTTTGTTTTCTTCACAGTTTTAACTTCCCCCAAAGTGTTCTCATGACTTATACAAGAGCTGTTGCGGAAATCAGCCTTGAGCATTTAATCAAATTTCTAACTCTACAGAGTGATCAATTTGTGCTGCAATATTCATCTGCCACACAAGCATACACATAATCTCACATTCACACAAACAAGCACATGCACCCACATATATACAGTATATATTCCAGCACAACAACAAAAGAAGGAAGGCTGCCATTTGTTCTTATTAAAACAATGTCATTTTGGAAGGCGGAATGCTACTATGACAAAAACAGCTGTGACAGATTTTGCTCCCTTTTTAAGTGTAGGTAGTGTTTAATGTAAATTATTGTACATTCAGGCACCATACGGTACCTACTCTGATCTAATCACAGAATGGAAATGAGGCAAATCCTTCCCCCAGAACAGTCACTGCATGGCTACATATGATGTAAGAATAAAAGCACCAATTTAAAAAGCACTTCAATCTCAAAATGAAAAGTTTTACTTCTAGACATGAAAGTGTGTGCTGGCAGTTATTTCCAAATGTGTGGGTTTGTGAGGTGATGAGAGGAGATTTATACCCTTAGGGAATATAATCTGACTTCCAACCTTTTGTGGCATAGATTGGATCTAGACATCCCTGTGGGACAACTGTGACTGAACTTGAAGGGATAAAAGGAAACCCCAACTGGATTGTGTTGATGTGCATCTATCTATCTATCTATCTATCTATCTATCTATCTATCTATCTATCTATCTATCTATCTATCTATCTATCTATCTATCTATCTATCTATCTATCTATCTATCTATCTATCTATCTATCTATCTATCTATCTATCTATCTATCTGTCTGTGTTGTACCATGCTACCCTGCACCTCAAGTTGCAACAAATACATCAACTCTTGTTGTTGTGAGTTTATAGTAGGAGTTTATTGTCTACCAGGTATAAATTGCCCCTTTAAATGTGTGCCTGGTGACATTTTTGTTGTTGTTGTTGTTGTTGTTGTAAAAATTCAATTTGAAATCTCCTCCCAGAGGAGGTAAATGAAAGGGAATGTCCATCCTAAAGCCTTTACAGTTTTTCTCAGTCGCTTTGGTGTATTTCTCACATCACTATTTACATTTGCACAACAGTTAATGCATTTCTCAAAACAATGAGTACAAACTGCAAAACCTAGTTGATAACCTGCAAAAGCGTGTCACTTGCTCAAAATGGATAGCTCATTCCTCAAAAGCAAGTATTCATGTCAATGAAAGTGTCAGTGTCATCAAGATGAAAAGTCCTAACACCATTGTTTATGAACAAGATAGTCAAATGGCTTTGTCATGTTTTCATTATGACAGTTTACTCTGTAAATGTTTTCCAATGCAAAAAAGTCAGATCTTGGTGACACTACCTGAAAATGCTCAAGACAGCACTATATACTATTTGCACAGCCATTTGAAAACTACAGTAAAGTTACACATTACTGTATTTAGTGAGGTACAGTAACTGAGTACAAGACACTGAATATGTATGTTTCACATTTTTACTGCATAATGCTCTTTGCAATTTTAACTTGTTCACAGCATTGTGCAAAAGAAAAAATACACCCTTATTTACAACAAACATAAACTCCCTTTGGGTAGAGCTGTGCACAACTGTAAACAATATTGCAGTATATATTGGAACTGAACATACAACATACATAGTACTGTAAATCATTCATGCACATCCAGACGTTCCTCTCTGTCTGGCCACATAGTTTCATCTACATCACAGCGAATATCATCTCTTGCAATGCAGCGAGGAAAGTATCTCCTCGAGTGGCGAATCCACCCTCTGCAGGACTCTGCTGTGATGTCATCACATGCTGCATCCATGGCCGCTAGCAGGGCCATTTGGGTATGTGGATGCTGGTCATATACCTTCCACCTCCAGGAAGAAAAAAACTCCTCTATTGGATTTAGGAATGGTGAGTAGGGAGGGAGATATTCCACCAGCATCCTATCATGTGCTGCAAACCACTGTCTGACCACATCTGAGTGGTGAAAACGCACATTATCCCAAACAACAACATGCTTGTTCAGATGGTCTCCAGTTAGACCCCTCTCATTCTCAGGGATTATGTCCCTGTAAAGAGTGTCTAAAAAAGTCAGCAGATGTTGTGTGTGCAGGTGTGTTTTGCGACTGAGAAAAACTGTAAGTGTCTTTTCACAGCTGTCTCCATGTTGTTTTTCTTGTGACTAAAATGTTATTGTTAAAAACATACACAACACAACAAAATATGGAAACTGTGTTGTTAATATCATTATTATTCTCTGGTCCTTTTTGAAAGTTATCCTGGGAAATGTTGAAAAATGCTGACTGAAAAAAAAAGTTCCCCCCAAGAATATAATTATCACATATTCCCCTCCTGGCGATCACAGAACATTACAGACTGATGATCTTGTAGAGTACAATAGAAACCATTATCTTGGCAGTGTACAAACTCCGAAAGCCATTGTCACCATTAGATACAGTACTTTGCTCCCCAGAGGATGACCCCTGCTGACTGGTGACTTCTTCTGCCAAGAGCAGGTTGACATTTTGGCTTTTAGTGAGACGCTGTGACAACTCTTAGATGGATTGCCATTAAATTTTGACAGACATTTATGGGTCCCAGATGATGAAGCCCACTCACTTTGGTGATGTCCTGATTTTTTTCATACCATAACCACTCCACTTTCACCTATGCTTGATATATGCAGGATCCCTTTGCATTGTACCCATTGCCTTCTTTCCCTGCTTCGCTATCTCTGAAGCATGAAATTCATTTGTAAATGTGTAGAAATGCCTGTATTTATTGGCTGTTGACTTAAAATTCATTTTCAATGATGAATTTAATTTCTTTCCGACTTTGTCTTCACACAGCAAAATGAGTTTTTCATGTTTGTAGTTAGTGAGAGCAAGAGAGAGAAGAAGAGCAACCAAGGGAAACAAGCCATTAAACCTTTGTTCGCCCCCTCCTCCTCTTTGTGTCTCAATGCTGCTGAATTCACAATATAGTTGTTCATGTGGCCTACATATTCCTCTTTTTCTGTTGTCATACAACTGAATGAGTAGGAAATTTGATGGCAGCTCTTCGATAATATGTTGACCAGCAGGCATTACCAAGCTGCTGAGCCGCTAGATAAGATCATTATTTTATGATTACAACATCGTCAGACAAAAAGTAGCTATACTGTCGTTTAAAATGATTGATTACTGTGGAGGTTTGTAGCAACAAAAACAGCAGCGAAAATGTATCTGTTGCCACATCTAAATGAGCTGCAAAAATGTACAGTATTTATGCCTGTAAAATATGGTAAAAGTCAGGAAAACCAAACTATATTATGAATGTGGCTGCTCAGCAACAGACTGGAACATTTGTAGTGGACATCAAAACTGTGACACAGCCGTACACAGCTGGCTGTTGTGTATATTCATTATTATTTTGTGAAATATCTCAGCTTCTACTAGATGGATTGGCACAAAATCTTGTGCAGATACTCAGACAATGTATGCTTTTCCAGCAGCACCCGTATGAGGTTGACATTTGTGTCTTTAAATAAAATGTCTCAACAGTATGGATTGCTATGAAATTTGGTGCAGACATTCATATTCCCCTCCGGTTGAATTGTAATAACTTTGGTGACCCTCTGGCTTTTCTTTTAGCACCATCACCAGGTCAAAAATAAGTAGTATGCTAAGATACTAAACATATGTAAACATCATACTTGACGTCAGCATGCTAACAATGACATTGTGATCATGTTAGCATGCAGACATTAGCCTTTAGCCTAAAGCACTGCTGTGCCTCTACAGTCCCACAGAGCCGCTAATGTGGCTGCAGACTTTTAATCTCTTTTAATTAATTCAAAAACATAACGAAGAAAAAAATCACAAACACAAATATACTCACAAACAATGAGCCAAAGGAAAGCCTCGGACTACTGATTGTCAGCGTTGAGCTCATTAGCTGACTCTCCAAAGCTCAGTAACCACATTAGACTTGAGACAAACAAACAAACAGAACTGCAAGAATAAAAAAGGACACACATTGAAAATGCTAAAGACAATTTATTAGTAGACACTCATCAGTCAGAAATAATAACCACCTGAAGAATGTCTTCCTGAAATACACCATTTGATTGGCAGTGTAAAATAAGGCAAAGGGCTTAAGATCATATTTTATACACTTTTGCACCAACAATAAACAGTTATACATTCACTTGTTACTGTAATTATGCTTTTGATAAATCTGTCCATACACCCACATAAGAAAACTTTGTTAGCAGGGGGCAGGGACTGACAGAGTATTTGCAAGAGTAATACTCATGCAGTAGCAGTTTTGGCCAGAGCTTGGCTATACCTACAGAATCCACAATCTAAACAAAGATTAAATTTTGGAATTGCGAAAGCCAACACGCTATACTGACAAAGGTTCATACAATTACCATCACTGTGAAAGGGTAATATCACCAAAAGGTCTTCAAAAGTTGATTATAGTGTGTATAGATTTAAATAATATGAATTCCCTTTACCCATAAGTAAATATGTCTCTTTATAAAGTATTTTGTCACATAAAACACATTTCAAGTGAGCTGCAAAGCATATAGCTGAATAGTGACTGCTACCTAATAGGAAACTAGACATAGGTTGTTCCCAGCATCACAGTAGCTCTTTGCATCGTGCCCTTGTAAAAAATATACTTCTGCACACTTCAGTTGTAGCCAGACTTTGTTATCTTGATTTAATGGTTCATTTTGTATTATGTTTATTCAAGGCATTTCTTTGTACATTTAACCCACACAAGTATTCCTTTGCATCTATTAATTTAGTGTCTTCGTCATCATATTTAGTCACTTCATTGCACTCACTGTGCAGTAAGCTTAAACTGTGAATCAGGAAGATTTTAAGCTTGGCTGAGGACTCCATTCAATCAATATAATCTTGAAGATTTACAGAACATGATTATCTGATGAATGGTAATGTTTCATTTTAACCACATATTGAATTTGACCTGGTTAATCTTAATCTAACATAAAGGGATGTAATAGATCCCTAATTTAAATATGTTACCCAGGACCAAAGAATTGTCTGTCTGTTTCCACGGGTGCACATTGTTACGTGGTCTGAACTGCATCAAATAGTACTTAAGAAAAAAGTGACTTCATGACTTTAGTGCTCAACTGGGTGGTGTGTTGGGAATATAGCAATCTAGAAATGTTACACACAGGATACTGTATCTCCAGTGTGCGTTTTAGCACACCCACACACACACACACACACACACACACACACACACACACACACACATATAAGCACACGCACGCACATTCACACAGTGGAGTTGCTGTGGGTAAAAATGTCATTAGCCATGATGGGTAAATAGGTGGAATGCAGCTCATCTGTACAGGGTCTATTATCCTATTGAGAGACCAAACAGATTAGGGATAAGTACTTAAAGAGCTAATTTCCAAAATTGTATATATCCATTTTCATTAAAAAAAGCTTTTGGTACCTCCAAAGCACCGAGTGGTATCAATTCATCAATCAGACTTAGTTATCTTCTTCACTTTAAACGGTACCACAATTATTTGCAGTCATCTTGTCTCTTGACAGTTCGACTTGTGGTTTTCAGCTGGTGGATATTTTGTTTTGGAAAGAAACTCTTCTGTTCACAACACTCTACACTGATATTACTGAAATAACAATCAATGACATCAAAAAAGGAAATAAACATACCTTCACCAAGAAGCACTGAATATATATATTTTAGAAATACATAGAAAAATATATAGTCATCTGAATGCCCATTATACAATTTTACACAGTAGTATCAGTAAAAAGCCTATAAGATAGTGTGGAATAGATGTAATACATACAGAGGGTACGGAGTTGTTGACAGTGTGAGATTTGGAAGTGATAGCTGTTCATGGGGTGTTTAGTGTGATAGATGGAGTTTGGGCACGCTGTTTTCTTTTTTTGCATCCAGTCAAAATGTCAAAATCTTACCTATTTAGACTGTCACAAACCACAAGTTCATACATCTATTTTTGTGCGGGTTTTTTAATCCTGATTTTTGCAACTTTTATCCATTTGGTTGCCAATGCTGTCAACAGACTCTAGAGAGACTGAATAAGTTTGTAATACTAACAGGCTTTAAGAGGGATTGGCAAGAACATTTTGTACTGGAAGTATCTAAATGTCCTGCATTCAACAATGGCCACCCAAGTAAATACTTCTAGTGATGGGGGACTGACAGCACACATATGTGTTAGATTAAAGAACAAACCTAACTGACAAAGTTAGAAGTACAAAAATGCTACAGTAAGTGCCCACAGCTTCTGAGTGGGCAGCACTTGACACTGATTTAAAGATTTATACTATTTATAGTGTTTCATTTTGTTACGGTTTATGTTTAGTAAAACCATTTATATTAAATATCTGTATTAGTATGCATTGATACATAGAGGTATACTGATGCCTAACTAGCTGTAAGTCAAATAGTAAATGCAAATATGTCAAATAAAAAAAAGGTTTTGTTTGTTTGTTTGAAATTGAAGATCAACCAAAAACTAATGCAACTACATTCATATATATTCTGGGATTATTCTAATGACAAGTGGTAAAGAAGTGATTTAAGGACTGTATACTGAAATCACTTCTGAATTTAGGAATGTAATTGGAACCTATATTAAATCCCATCCGTGTGGTGCCTACTATAAATCAAACCATAATAAAACGCATTTGCGTATGCTATTTGACTTACAGTAAGGCATAATTTAAAGCCTGTTGAACAATAATAAACTTTTTTAGAAGCACAACATTTAGGATTTTAATATTCTACCTCACCATGTGCCAGTAGTGAATAAATAACTTGCATTTCAGAACTATTTTAGTATTAATATATCACATGAACCTTTTCATCTCAGAGTTGTCTAAAAAGTAGGATAATCTGGTAGAAATGTATTCATAAAAAGCAGCTTTTGCGAATTCAGAGGAAGTTTGGTCTCTGATCTCTCTGCTTAGATGCAAAGATCCATGTGAGCATGTGAATGATCCTTTTGATGTTAAGATTTCTATCATGGCAGAGGTGAAGACGTAGTGGAATGTGACCGTGATTCAAGCGACTTGATAGGAGTTGATCAATATAAATCTTTAAAAGGCTTGGAGTAGTTAAACATCAGATAGTCCATGTAGTAGAAGTCATAGACTCGTTGTCTCTCCAGCATACTGACCTGTGAAAAGTATTTTTCTGTGATCTGCACAGAGGTCCTCATATCATTTGGGTTCCTATCCTTAAAACTGGGCAGTGTGATGTTGGGAGGTGCCCCAGACAATCGCAAGACAAAGTTGGACTCTTCCTTCATGTTTTCAAACTTGCCAATGAAGTCGTAGTTTATGAGACAAGGGTTACAGAGTTGATTCATCTGCTCCCAGTGGATGTCCATTCCCACGGGCCGGTGGACATCGAGCAGGTACTGCACAAACTCCTTGAATGTGACCCCGTCGCCTGTCTTCAAGGCTTCCGAGGATGGGTTTGCCCTGTACTTGGAAATGATTGGTATCCCAAAAGAGGAGTGGTAGTAGATGTTAGGATTTTCAAACTTGTCCCTGTATGCTGACACCATTCTCTCCAAGGGTTCTCGGACAAATATGATTTTGGTGTAGGTCTCCAGACGCCGCATAATTTCTGGATGGCTAAAGACATCAAGTCTCTTGACATGTTGGCCATCGTGGACTGTGTCATGTTTAATGCTTTGAGCATTGCGGGCCTGGCCTGCCAGCACCATCAGTGTTCTCTTCCAGTTGGAGCAGCCTGCCTTGGGCACCTGGCAGTACAAGAGCTTGTACTTGTCCTCCACAAAGAGATTTTTCACGTGATGTTGTGTGATGGTCTTGGAGATGCTGCTTTTGTACTTAGCACACACCTCCTTCATCAGTTTTCGGCGTGCTTCCTGCATATCAGGGAAGAAAGAGCCCGAGGCAGAGGAGGAGGAGACTGAGGATGAGGAGGAAGGAGATAAAGAGGATGAGGACGTAGAAGAATTATTTTTGGTGTGATTGATCGGGGGACTTGTTTTTAGTAGTTTACGCTGTCTTTTGGAGACATTAAGGGTGCTCATGTCTTGCTCCTGAGACCCAGGAGTGGCCGTCTGTCTCATCTCCTCGAAGTGTGGGAACTGCATCGGAGGAATCTGGCTGGATAAGATGCCTCCTGTTGCTTGATGGTCCTGATAATTGTCAGATTTGCCTCTCTCTCTGTTCTCCGTTGAAAGAGTCTGTAAAAAGTATATGACAATACAGGTTGTAATAAACAGTAGCAGACATACAGCAACATTTTCAGAGAATAATGTTGATACATATGCAAGAACATGGAATTTATTTATTTATTTTTAACTTAATTATGTTAAGTTTTATTATCAGGAACAACCACATTTACCCCACATCATCACATTTACCCCAGCTAGCAGTACTCAAATAGGCCACTTGATGGTGCTGTTTCACTACACCTTAAACAAAGGTCTAACTTTGTTACACACAAATGTCACACTGCCCAGCGCCATCCATGACCTATCAATAAACTGAGATGTAACATCATATAAATGTCTTATAAACACTTAATGGGGAATCTAAATTAGAACCATCTAGTGCCTGATTAGCATCACTTCATGTCCAAGGCAATCATGCATTCTGACATTTTATTTCAATTAAATGCTGTAATGGCATCATAAAGCCAATGGACTAGATGTATAATTTTAATTTTACAACAGACAAGGTGAGGAGACCATCATGAATCTTGGCTCATCCCCCTTCTGACTTAAATGGTCATATTTTTTCATCTGCAGGGACATCTGGAGGGGAAAAGGAGGGAGTGGTTCCTTGCTGTCTGTTTAATGTGCAAGGCGAGCACAGGGCAGCAACCTATATACCAGACATCATGTTCTCCAGGGTTTGCACTGGTTTAAGTCTCTCACTGGCTCTGACGATCACAGCAGAAATGATAGCAAGCAGGGGTCAGCTGAGAGGAGATACAGTAGGAGTGCTGCATGTCTGATACAAAAGTCTTGGAGCCAAACATGGTCTTGCTCTTTGTGATCTGTGATCATGATCTGTCTGAACCTTATAGGTAATAATATGATAAAGGCCTGGTTAAAGTTGTCTTTATAATGCTGTGGGGCAATTTAGGACACATTCCCTGTAGTAGTTTATTTAAACCTTGGACCTTGTTTTGTTCGGGCACATGAGAAACACCTTGTTCTTGTGCAAATAACTGTTTAAAAATACAAGAACTGACCTCAAAATGCAAAGTTGTATGGGTGCAACGGGATTGATAATCAGTTAGTTCTTATCCAGTAGCTATTAATGCTTGCAAAGCCTAATGGAATAAATTAGCTTAATTTGAATCCATGTGACTTTTGTCTCTAAATGGAATCCAGAATGGCTGTAAACTAACCAAAATCATAAGCTTCTAATGAAGAAAAAAAAAATCCAAGGTGTGATCACACCCATAGAAACCTAAGCCTGGTTATATTGGGACCATTTACTCAGTAAAGTCTGACTGGCTGAACGCACAGTGTGAGGTCAGCCTCTCTACACAGATGCTATCAGACACGCTGAGAGGTACAAGGCTGACAATCACTTTTTTGCAACAGATAACAGTTGGGAGCAACCTGTTCATCTGTGTTTTGGGAGAAGTGGAGTAAACACGTACCTCTCTGGACTGCCGAGGAGTGATTCCAAGCTTCACGCCTGGAGAGAGAGAGAAAAGAGACGAGAAAATCAGCACTTAAGTAAACAACATGTATTTTTGTCCTTGTGGAAGAGAGTTAGGAGCGTTTGGTGCATCAGAGCTTTCAATAATTTAACGCTTCCTATTACTTAGCATGTCCACTTTTGATCCGCACAACCACTACTAATCAACTAGTCCACCGAGGGAAGACAGGTAGCTCTATCTGTGTAATGAGCTGCCACAAGCATGAAAAGTTGGTAAATGAGTTGTGCTCCCAGTAGCAAGCTCTAAGGATGAGACAAGGGAAGAAAAGAGAATGAGAAGAAGAGAGAGAGGGAAAACAAGATGCTTCAAGATTCAAGAAAGAAAGAAAGAAAGAAAGAAAGAAAGAAAGAAAGAAAGAAAGACCAAGACCTCCAGAAAAAAACAGAAAGTAGAACCAATGGAAGTTTGAAATTGATGTGAGACCAGAGGAAAGACAGAAAGACAAAGAAAGATGCAGTTTGTTGAATTTGTAGAGGACAGCAGGAGAGTGATGGAGACATACAGCTTGGTTTTGTGGCAGCCTTGGGGACAGGTGGTATGTGTATTGGCAGATGTGTGGCAGCAGGACAGACGATGTGTTTAGTGGTCTGTCTCCAGCTGGACATCTCCTTTCCTTAGGTCCCCCCATCCCGCTGATATATAATCAGGCTGACAGCTCTGAGTGGGGATGCATGGCTGCTGATGGGGGGAGTGAAGACACCTCTGCCTGAGTGGCCTGTCACTTCCAATCTGAGGGTGGAAGTGATAGGAACCTGCACGAGGGTGGGGTTGAGTGGAGGGGGCTGCAGATGCAGGCCACAACCTTCCCTAAGTGATGAGATCTGCAAATCCCCATCTCACACTTAAACACACCTCGATGGGGAGGGAATAAAATGTGTTGCCCAGATGCAATGTTATTCTAGATTAGTATGCACTGGAGAGCTCGGTGTTGCTGTCTGACTCTGTGTGTTGAATCTTTACTTGTCTTCATTCTTCTGAACGAGACACTGGAGCAAAAGGCAGAGGAGGAAAAAGAAGAGGAGTGGGCCAAGGAGGCGGCGTGTGACATTTTCTAATCTTGTTTGGATGTTGCTGTTGTATTTGATCTGCTAACCCTAATGATAGCTCATGTAGGATGTGCATCTTTGATATCAGTTTACATTGGCGCATGTGAAACACATGAATATTTATCACAACGCACACAGATGCCATTGCCAGGGAAACACATCGAAGTGTAACAATAGCAACAGTCTTTCGGTGTCTGCTTTCCTTAACTGATGGAGCAACACAAGCCACTCGTAGACCCAAGCATCTTGTCAAAATACAGAGTTATTGATCTTGAAAGCCCCATCAAGGTGGTAATTGAAATCTCCAGAGTTTTAATTGGTTCCTTCTAACAGGTACTTTGTCTGCCTGTTGTTAGAAGTTTGTCACATCTGTTGATGTCAGTACTGTTTTACTTTCCTATCCAATGTTGCTCCTTCCGTCAGAGTAGGATTTTAAACCCTTTATTGTGTCAGTCTGCTGAACCACTGACAGAATTTAAGATTGTTTGATGTAACAGCTTCTTGAATATTTAACCTTTATTTATATCATGTGTTCTGCAAAGGGAAAGGTTTTGAGAAACAGAAAAAATAAAATGCTGCAAGTTTAAATTAGATTCATGCCCAAGGCATTTAACTGAGCATACAGGACACCCAGTTGTCCTGTTCAGCACTTTGTGATAGAGGTGCTTGTTAAACTTGTTTTGAAAATGAATCCGACATGGCTAATTTGATTAGAGAAATCCAGGCTAATCAGAAATAGGGAGCTAAAATTACTTTTCATGAGAGGAACATTTTTCCATAATAGTGTATAACTGAAACAAGTAATATAACAATGTAAACTGAATTTCAGGGGAATTTGTAAACATCATTTATCTCTGTAGTATCTATTTGGTTGAGGGTAATAGTTGCTGTTTGATTGCAATTTCACACTCAGTCAATTCCACTCAGTATAACTATGCTATTGATTTTTACTGCTGCACTGTGAAACAGTGATAAATTGTTAACACCGAGGTTTCATCTGTGCGATGCAGCAAATTCACCGTGGTAATTCCACATTTAGATATTGATAGGTACAGTAGAAGCCCAAATTTTTCTAAAAATAATTTTGTAAATAAAAAGTTTCTCACAAGGCTCTTGTAAGGTTTCTTATAAGAAAGTCATTAGAGGTTCATACTGTACACAAGTTTGTTGGTACTGTATACTGTAGCATTCACAAAAAGGATTTTCTGCAGTGGTAATGGAGAGATTTGGGATAAATGCACCAAAGGGGAATGCTGTAATGGGAAGAAAACAGTCAACCAATAAAGCTGATGTTGTTTTTATCCCCAGGCAATAAACGTCAAACTATCTTCTCTGAGAAGCTCTAAAGGCGTCATACAAATATAAAGTCCACTGCTCACAGCATAGATCAAAAGAGGGCCTCTGATAAGTTTTGCTTTGATACTCAGGTATTTTACTGTAATTCTGCTGATGACAGAAGCTGATTTAAAAGCAGAATCAGCTCTTGAGCTTTGTCCTCTGCTGCCCTCTAAAGTAACCTTAAGCATCAACCTCTCTCAGAGACAAAGCCTCTGAATATTCATGCAGACGACCTGCATTACTGCAAGGATCCACATAAGCAAGGGCCGCATCATTAGCAGATCCATTATCATCCTTCCTTCTCAAAGACCCTTGTACAACTCTCTAACAGAGACACACATCAAACATCCTTTTTCCTGCCACCACTGCCGAGAAGGAGCAAAGGACAAAAACAATGTGAAATAATGAGCTTGTTAAGTGAAGGATTGTGGCCCCTCTGTTCTGGGAGAACTTGTTAAATGTCTGGTTTTATCCTAAGACAGGCCAGGAGGGTGCTAGAAACCAGACAAGGCGTGTCCTCCTCCAGCACACCATTCAGGCTAGGCAGTCATGCTGCGCCACGATAAACCTTTCATTAGTCATTCGGCACACTGAGCCACTGTGACCCCAACCAGCTGTACTCCCCTCTCTACCCAACAAACCACCCACACCTGCACTCTGCACACATTCTCCCCCTCCTCTTGACTCTGTGTGGGAATACAGGGCTCTGGCATGCTGGTGTGGTTTATCAGAGGGAAAAAAAACACTTGAGAACAGAGGTATTAGGCTTTAAGCTGTGGTCCATTGATGTTTTAACTTGTTGTGGTAAGAGATAAAACGATGTTTCAGTTGGCACTGAAATCCTTCAGGACTGGGCCAGAGAGAGCAGCTGCTGGGGAGGAGGAGGAGGGGGAGGTGATGGGTGAACAATGAGTGATTTGGGATTGAAGACGTGCTCGCAGAGGCTCTCTAAAGACCAAACACAGACCATCTAAAAATTTGTGTGTATCATCATCTGACGCCTGGCTTGTGTTGTGAGGGAAGGCTTGGAGGCTGCAAGACTTTTATTTTGTGCTCACAACTCACAAACACAGGTTTGGCCAAGAATAAATCAATAACACATTTTTAATCCAATCAATTACAATGTCCTGTAAATTAAGATAAGAAACACTGTTTCAGTAAGAGGAACCATGCCACCATACAGTAGGATTTAGTAGTTAGTAGTTTTAAGCTACTTATATTTCTACTCCACTACATTTCTGAAGCAGATATTGCACTTTTCTACCCTACTAAGTAAACAGTTATAGTCACTTCTTACTTTGCAGATTGAACATTTTACATACAAAGTATATGATCAACTTATGAAATCTAATGTATTGGCACCGGTTAAACTACTCATACTTAAACAGTATAAAGGTGCTAGAATTAGCTATTCCTTGACAAAATACAACACTGAAATGCTGCTTACATCATCAACATAATAATAATAATAATAATATATATATATATATATAGCACCTATAGGGGTTATACTGCTCCAGAATGACTTAACTTTCAAACTTTAAACCTGTGATTTTTATTTTTCATTTGGGGGCTGTGGAGACAGTGGAGACTGACATATCATTACCTTTTAAGTTGATATGGTGAACTTGGTTGCAAACAGTTACAGAGCAACATTAACATTCATTTGAAGCTATGGCTCTGGACACCTGATGAATCTCTCCTTTGCACTGTTTTGGTCTCCAACAACAACTGGGGGGGATATCTGGCTCTTTAGGTGCTAAATTCTCCTCTATGTTGAAGAGCTAGTCGCTAACTCTGTCTTTCTGGTGTCGGGCAGGTAGCGTAGTGTTTATTTAATGATTTATTTATTTATTTCTCCAAAAATAGCTGGATGAGAGCACTAAGACTGAACCAAAAGTTGCAGGCCTGAAAACTAAAACAATTGGCTAAACTATGCTATGCCTAATCCAACATTCAGTGCCAATTGCAGGATGCTCTGTCATGTCTGCCAATAGTGTTGGCTGTTGACTACATGTTCACCTTCTCTTTGTGATTGTATCTAGATATAAATGTATGTTCTACTGTAGCAGAGATGTTATTTTGTCCAAACAATTTAATTAATAACCTTAACATGACTTTTTCAGGTGCTGAGGTATCTGGCAATTAAAACTTTTTACTCTGTTTTTCAAACAAGAACTCCTCACTCCCTGAATTCCCTCTCCACCTGCTAGACTTAGTGCCATGAGCAGGCAACTCGCATCAAAAGACATGCCACCTACAGAAGTTAGGAAGCAACAGAGATGAAGTATCTTTTTCTCAGGCCAAATGACAAAGCGGTTTCATTATTGCTGAGTTTCTGTATTCATTTGACATTTCTGTTTCTGGCTCTGTGTCCTAATTACACCTTATTAGTCTGAACTGTTTGTTTTAAGCACAGGCTAATTACAGACTTTAGATTCATGGAAAGGTTTCTTGTTTTCACTTCTGTCAATGTCAATGCAGTTCCTTCTGCTCATCAATAGAGGTTGATAAAGGTCACAGATTACATTATAGTTAATGAGGCCACACTTGGTGATATGGTAGTATGACTTTATAGTACATTTATGACTGGCTGAAGTGAATGAATGAGGGTGTGAGATGTGAGCAGTCGACAAGTACTGTTACATTTTATTTAGTGTAGATCAAAGCTGTATTCGCATTGTATTGTAAAATATAATGTGTGGTAATTTTACTGATAAAGAACATTGCAATTATGTGGCTTGCTAAGCAGTAAGTGTATTAACCTGTCTCTTGAGCTCCCCATCATGACATTCTTCTGACCTCCTAAGCACTTTTCACTGCACCTCACAGGGTGCACACGAGGATAGAGTTATTAGTGAAATCCATAAATTATATGATGTTCACAATGCCATGTATGGGTTCCCCTTCCACCTCTGACCCCACATGAAGGTCAAGTGTTGGGAAGACTCGTAAATCGTCAGGGATGTGCTCTCTCATTAGTTGTAATTCAAACGAAAAAGAGGACGCTTCCTCCAAACCCCTGCCACATTAAATCAGTGTGCCTTCCATGGACCATAAATAACACATGGTTTGGCTCATAATTGTCTGTGGCAGAGCACAGGCTAAGCATACAAAGTCTACATCAACATTCAGCGAGGTAAAAACTGAGCTCACTTGAAGACTATTTATGACGTGAGGCTGTGGTGCTGCATTAACACCTTTGCACTATTTTCAGAGCACTTTGCTTTCCTGCTCTGAGGTAGCAACTGAGCTGAGCAGCTCATGTGTTATCACTTGCATCATAGCATCACACCTATCTACTGTATGAATCTGTGAATTGGTTAAGGATGCTACATTGTAAAGTTGTATATTATATACTGTATTAATATACATTTTTGTATATATCTACATCTATATCTATATATATATATACACACATATATATACACATACATACATATACATTTTTTAAGTTATAATTTATATATATATATTTTATATATTATATTTTTATATATTTAAGTTGTTAAGATGTTTTTACAGAGAAGAACTTTATCTCAGAGTAATTAAATGATGAAATTGAGGCAAGGGGATGTGTTCCCTCTAAATGGAGATATTCTGTATCGCTTTAGGAATAAAACCTTCCTTATAGAGACAGAAATTTGCGAAACCACATTTAAAGATAAAGTGAAACTGCCTCTATGGGGTGATAAAGTAGGTAGCTATAATAATAATCTCCCTCATGTTTTAATTTGCTCCAATACTGAGCTTATTTTTCTGTGCTATTCTTTCTCTCATGCTGGTAACACTGGGACTGAACACAGCAGGAGGGGAAATAATGAACTACACAGATAGGAAGAGGCTGAAAGGGGGTACCAAATGTGGTACTATTATGACAATTCATTTTGACAACAATATATTCTCTAAGTCAATTCTACTTGGGGTACTCTCAAGGTTAGGGAGATGCATAGACTTAGGGCAGATTTCCATGGAAACAGAGAGAGCTGGAGAGCTGTATGCGGGGCGGCTTGTGGGAGGCGGCTTGTTGTAATAGCATGTAGAGGACGAGGCCTGGCAGCTTGCATGAGAATGGATGTGTAAACAAATGCTACCTGTCAGCTCTGAGCCTGGGGTTAAGTGAATTATCACAGCCGAGATGAGGTGCAGGAAGATTTAATTGGCACATATCTTATTTCACTGCTGCAGAGATCTTGACCTATGCACAGAGTACACAATGCAGTACTCTCTTTATGAACCACTTCCTCGCCGATGACAATGGGAAGCTGATGGGATTCATAAAGTCCACACAGTACGTATGTGAACTCCTCTCAAACATTTTCAGGCTTCTTACCAGAAAAACTTTCCAAAATCAGTCACAAAGTCTGCAGGCGGAGCTGCTGTATGCTGTCTTGAAACTTGCACAGATAAAGAAGAAGATTCAATAGAGATGATGATGACACAAGAGGAGTGATGTGCTCTCATGTATCTATAGCCTGAGTACCGAGTCAGCTATTCAAAGGAGAAGAGGAGACAGACGCGCTGAAGAGAGCCACAGCTCTGACAAACTATAAAGACTGAAGTCTAAGAAACAGAAGGATGTAGACTGTGAAAAAAAGACTTGGCAATGACATTGTGAGATTTGGTAATATTCTAACATGCTGGATAATAATAAGCACAGATCTGGCTGTGTCTGGCAGTGTTTCCTTACTAGACATCAAAGATTTTAGCAATGTTTCAGAAATTTACTTTTAATGAACCCATATTGAGACTTGTTTTTTCATTCAAAAGTTTACACAATGGGCAAAATAGATGTCCTGATGGAAGCAAAATGGACTGCACTTAAGATTAAGTTTAATTTTCAAAACAAGAAGATGCTTCATACAGGCATATCTCAGGTTCCAAGCTCAGTGATCATTGCGAAGTGTGAGGACAAACTAGTTTCATTCTGTATACTCATTTTGATGTTTTCTAAATACTAAGGTCTAAATACTGCACTTCCCATGAGCCTTGGGGCACGAATAAGCAATAGCGAATTTAAAATGTTTCGTCGTTACAGTTGAGAAGAAAACACTGTGTCATAGTTGCGTATTTCACCAACAATTGAGACAGAATTTAAATATCTATTGACTTAAGCTGCAGGTTGTCTTTTCAGATTTCTGAACACCGTCATTTTAAGCTTTCACCTGCCACCAGCAGCCCTCCTCTGCTGCTTTTCCCCGAGGTTTCTTACATTACTTTCCATTACAGGTTTTTTGGTAGTTTATCCTTGTCTGAACTGATTGTAAAGCCCTTTCAGGCGAATTTGTAATTTGGGATATTATGCTATCTATATAAAACTGACTTAACTCGACTTGACTTGACTGATATAGACAGTAACAGTAACCATGTCAGACTACTCTTAATTTATTTTAGCTCTCTTATACGTTGTTATACTGTATAAGAGTTTATTCCTCAAATATGTACTACAAATATGCAGATGACACACCCATTCTCAGAGTCCTCATTTACTCTGTTATGGCCTATCAAAAAAATCAATAATGAGTTTTTTTCTTTCCTTTCTTTACCTAAAGGTCTCAGAATCAAAGGGCATGCTCATTAGCTCTCCCTCAATAGAAACCCAATTTTCCACCATCCATATCTCGGCATCGCCTTAAACAGTGTACTCATTTACAACCAGCACAACACCAACATCAACAAGGGCTGTCAACAACAACTTTCAATCATCTGTAAAGAAAGTAAAGTCACAATATACATCTTCCTGCTGTACCACACAGTCATCCAATCAATCATGTTACATGTTAGAACCATTCGCTTTTTCTTCAATTTCAGTATCACAAACGGAAACGGTTTTTAAAAATTTGACACAGTTGTCCAACTGATTATTCTTCCAACTTCTATTTGCTTGAAATAACCTCCACTGCCCCGACATGAAAAACGCTCAATTGTAACCAATTGACCACTCGCTCTACTGTCGCTTTACTCTCCCTCCCTCTCTCCTGCTGATGCAGGACAATCATGTACAGGAGGGCCTGCTTCAGCAAATGCTTTATTCGCACACTACACGTTACATTCAAAATGAATAAATACACAGCAAATAAGAACTCCAGAAGGTTTGAAATCTTGCTTATTCAGCTGGTTAGGACACAACAGTTGAAGGGTCATAGAGAGCTGCCGGTAGGGCTACAATTATGTGAAGAGGAAACCACCTCATAAAACAAACACTGTCTCATCTCTTTGATTCAAACACACAAAGAAATTCTGTAAACTCTCAAATGAATATTTGCAAGAGATTATTCATTAAAAGGCAGAGCGACTAAAAACACTGGTCAGGAATTGTCTAAAATGGGCAGAAAAAATGGGTCCTTCTCTGTGTATTTCTTTGTATTTTTTTTTTTTCGTAAACTCCAGTTTTCATTATTGACCATATTTTTTCTTTGATTTGAGAGTGACCTGCTGGCTTTTATCAGTAAAGGAGTGTTTTTCTACCTTTTTTTTCTTAACACAAAGCCATTTAAGACTTTGTGCGCTGGCTATTGGAGGGATTAAATGAGTTGTTTGATGACCTCTTTCATGTCTTTTTTCCCCAGAATTTTTCATTTCTTCTAGATTAAAGTCACTGCCAAATCCTTTTATTGTGACCTGTTGGTACACTAGCGGTGCGCTGAGGTGCTGTGATCAGATGCTGCTATGTCTTCGTTAAGTCTCTGTGCTCCCCTGTTCACCTCTATTTGCAGTGAGATTGGGAACTGGAATTGGCCCTGTCACTGTTTACCCTGGCCTCTCATTTGAGTTAGCGTCACGTTCTCCTACACACCCCTTGTTTTCCTGTCAGAGCACTACTGATTACAGCAGCGACTGATGAGTCCAGACATGTGAGTAAAGCACAGGGACCGTGGCTGAATACCAAAGCATCAGCATTCACCCTCTGCATGCAATTCACGTCAGTCTAATACATGGACATATAGAAATAGGATTAACATTACTTTGGAACCAAATGCAAGCACTGAAATACTATCCAAATTCCTGTATTTCATTAGATTTTGTAGATGACACTTATGTAAGACTATTGCCTTATTGTGGCTTGGCCAATATGCAACAATTTATGAAAAAAAAAGGTGAGTTTTTTTAATCTCCGCAGATTTCACAAATCACTTAATCATCCTGGTCAATATTACTTCTTTGCTAACAGGGCTTAAGCTCTGTTTGAGTAAAATTAGTTTCACTAACTTCCTGAAGAAGCTAATTACCATGTTATTTAATAAAAATGATCTAGTTTTTTGTCAGTTAGACAAACTGAATAAGTGTCAACTACACTGCAGTGCCCCCCCTGTTATTTCTGAATTTTGGGGGATTACATTTTAGTGTTTCATTAGTGACTGTTAAAGGTCCAGTGTGTAGAACTAGCAGTAGCATCTATCAGTGTAGTTGCAGACTGCAACCCCCTTATGTTACCCTCCCCTTCCTAGCGAGAAGGAGAAATGACCTATCAGGAGCCAGATTAGACACCAATGAAAACCTAGTTATACATATTCTATTAAATTTCTTCCAGAGCCCCTAAATCTTACATACTGGGCCTTTATCTACATACTGTAGGATGAGTAGATTATTGCTTTGTAAATATGATCAACATGTAGTAATTGTGAAATGACAAGATCTTTATTAGTGCTAGTAAAACTGACAGATTCACAGTAAACCTAATAGATGATTTTGGTTGTGAAACTATCTTAAGTCTCTGACACTGAAATGTAAATCGGATTGATAAACTGCTAAAAGCAAACATACACTATGAGTTAGGAAGAACAGGACTTGCACCTGAATTAGCTCCTCCAAGCAACCTTATTTGTCTGTCAGTGACCTCGAAGCAATGCATTCTTAACATGCCTGCCAGCTCACCTCTGGGCTCCAACCACACCACAAACAAGACCATTCCGGGCCTTCATAGCAACTCCTGATTAGCCTTGAGCATTTTACTGTTTTCTTCTTACTCGCCTCTGGTCTTGCCTCTGTTATCCTCTACATCCCTTCCATTATAATTCTTTCCCCCTCCAGATGCTGGTCTTTTACTCCATCCTCCCCCAAGTGTCTTATCTCTACTCTCCCCTCCACTCCTCTTCTCTCCAGCGCATCACCTCTGGCCTCCAGTCTCCAACCTATAATTTCCTCTTGCTCCAGTCTGTGCCCTCTAGGTCACTCCACACCTACATTTCTGATAACCAACAAAACAGTAAAAATAGCACCAAAGAATAAACATAACATTACATTTTCAACCATTACAACTCCTTTAACTACTGCAGGTCTCTCTCCGTCTTCAGCTCTGCACTGTAATAATGATGGAAATAATGACAGCAAAAGTTTCCTTCTTCAACACTTTTTTTAACAGAAGCCTCTCGTCCCACAGTGCTCTGTGTGGTTGGGCTCTGACAGGCAGTGAAGTGCGTGAACATCTGAACAGAGCAGCACTTACTCAACCCCTCTACAGCTCTGTGCTAATGAGAGGTGCATGTATGTGTGTGTGTGTGTGTGTGTGTGTGTGTGTGTGTGTGTGTGTGTGTGTGTGTGTGTGTGTGATGTGTTTGTGCGTGTGTGATTGCTGCAAAGGGCTGTCGCACTGACTGACTGACACTCCCTTATGCCTGAAATAACTCTTAGACACGTCAGGTGGCTGTTGCCCCAAGGTCCCTAGAGCTGAGGTGTCATTTAAGAAACACGGTTTGGTTTTGCCTCAGCTTACATGGTGCTGACTGCCAGCCCGTTGCTCTGCCTATTGTGCAGAAAACAAAAACAAAAGATCAACCGACAACTAAATAAATGCAACGATGCTGGGACAAATACTGACACGAATATGTGCAAATATGGTCTGAAATCTGCAGCAGAATTACACAAACATTTCGTCTTCTTGCACAGGTTTTGTTTAACAAGCTTAACACAACCTGCTTCTGTTGATCGTTAAATACCTTGCAAAGTTATGTTATATGTTTCAGGATGTTTTGCGCTCTAAAGTCAGATTTGCCAGTTCAGGGGATCCACACTATCAGCCTCCTGTTCACATGCTTTTCCCCCCTTCTCAGCTTCTGCTTATTGTTTCCTACTGTGTGAAAAACAGCAAAACAAAGCTGTTTATAAGGGAGCATGAATTCAGTTTGCTAGCATCTTTATTCTATTTTGTGCCTTTGTGAAGCACCTGGTCAGGCATTCATAAACTACAGTCTTGCCTGGAAAAAGAAAAAAAAACCCAGCTGAAAACCATCCGTAGCAAAACGTCTTCGATCCTACAGTTCTCTCCTGGTCTCACAGACTCTGTCTGATTACCTGGCTTCAGCATTTAAAGTGCTCATTGAGCCCCAAGCCCTCCCTCGTTCTGCTGTCTCTGGCTCCTTTCTTCTCCCTGTCAGGGAAAATGCCAGAGAGGTGCAGCGAGCGCCTTGCTCCGTTCCCAATGCTGGTAATTTGACAGCGAGCAGAGAGGGCGCAGAATAATTGGAATAGCATTTACGTGTCAATGTGACACTGACGGAGAGAGCTCAACATTTAATGTGTCCGACTGGAATGCGAGGAGAAAAAATGCAAGTCAGAGATTCCTGGAATAGATTTCACAAGTTGCCTAACTAAAGAAGTATTGGGTTAATCAGACAAACTAGACATCTGGCCTTTTGTCAGAGCTGTTTATGTCTGAGGCTCTGGGAGAGCAGACTGGAGCAATACAAACAATGATTTTGGCCAAACCATGGTCTTGTCAACAACAAGCCAATGCTGGCCTGAGCTGGGGCTTGATGATGGTTTTAATTAGACCTAACTCAGTGGGGCAGATGCATCCAAAGATGATAGGATATGATGAGGCTAGGATAGAATATGACTGGCAGATTTCACGGTTATAATTTTCAGACCGCCAGTCTTTCTGTTATCAGCTGATGCAAGAAGTGAAACAGCAAATAATTTTATCTGTCAAACAGCACTAACTACAATCAAAAGGCAGGAAGATGCCATGACTGGCAGGTTTCACCCAACTTTTTAATTGGTTCTTTTCACTGAACAGTATAGATTCATTGCAGCTTCCAATGTGAAAAGGGTGAATCTTCCTATTAGCAGATGACACAGGAGGAAAGCAGCAGCAGCTGTCTGTAGTTTTGGAGGATGAAAAACCCCCATATTCTTCTGCAAAAACATCACTTACACTTCAGCAGCGCTGGTGCTTTCGTACAATTTGGACAATAGAGGCTGCCATGTTAAAGCGATGCTGAGACATGTTCATTTATCAGAGCTTGTGTTTGCGTGTCAGCCAATGACGGTAAGAGAGGTCTGCAGTGAAAGCTGAATGCTCGAGTGATCATCAAGACACAGACAAGGAAGCTCAAGTACTGGTTACAGCCTCTCTCTGGTGCTGGCTAGTCAGTGAGGACGGCTTTTTGGCCCTCTTGTTCTCCTCTCATACTGGCTGCTGCTGGCAGTCTCACAATAGAGGGACAGCACAGTGTAATGAGTAGGATTACCAAGGGAGACTGGCAGGAATAGTATGGTATCAAAGGAAATCCAGTAAGTGAGGGATATTCAGACAGCACTCCCGTTCTTTTATTCATTGCCTGCACGCCCAGAGTGACTCAGCTCACTCTCCTGCTGTCAAACCCTGTCATTATCCATTAGTGTGTTTCTGTCTCATCGGGGACCACCCACTGCTGCTGCTGGCATGTGTGAGCAGGTGCATTCATGTTTGTGTGTATGTGTATGTGCTTTATGAACAGGTGCATGTGTATGTTGTGTTGTGTATTGTATGCATGCATACGTATGTTTGTGCATTGTGTATACACTAGAGGTTAGCGACTGAGGTTAGCGCTCTTCTCCTGATAGTGGGCAGATTTTTCTGGCACAATCATTGTAGCCATGGTAATGCCTTATGAAACACCACGAGTTTGATAAGCAGTAACAAAAGCCCCAATTAAACAGATAGAAAAGGTAGATCATTTTTTTATAATTCTGCAATTATCCTAGTCTATTGTTTGAATACAAACCAATAATTCATTTTATGGGTCTATAATTTCCAATTAATGTTATTTTGATTTCTGGGAAGATTCCCAGAAAAAATAAACATAAAATTTGGTACTAACTGTAAGAAACATCTGTTTTTCTTTGAAAGAAAGCTCCATTTAAATTTGATTATAGCCTATTAGAAACCTAGGCGTTAGTTATATTAAAATGTATCCATTGCTGTAGACAAATTTCCAATTTTTGCAAGTTCAGTCGACCTTTTTAAATTAAATAGAACTGGTGGGGCATGAAGCCGCATGGGGAACAGACCAAGATAGCGTTACCAACACAACGTCATAGAGCTGTGCTTAGTGGATTCAAGGTGTTACAATTAGCATTTTATATCTACAGGTGTAAAATGTACTCTTCCATGGAGTGTTAGGCGGCCAAAGTAGTTTGTCCTTCTTGCTTGAAAAAGTGAGGGTAAGGTGAGGGGTTGCAATCAGCAACTACACCACTAGATGCCACTGAATCCTACACACATTCTTTAAAGAAAGCTAAAGTATGACACATACTTCATAATTTCTAGGATATTTTCCAAGGATATTTTTTGTTTTTATGTGCAGTCATGTAATATGCAATATAATATTATGTTTGTAAGAAATTAAGTTGACTAAGTTGACTATTACTACTACTACTACTACAACTGCTAAGTTGATCTCCTCTCCAGGTGTTCTTGATTTCTGTTTCATGTTAGGGTTACTTATACAGGTAAATGGGTAGTTGAAATATTTTATTTTTGCATTGTTCAGGCCTGATCTTGGGTGAATTAAATCTTAAATATTTGAGGATTTAAAAAGTTCAATGTGATCTTTCTGTTAATGTGAATTATTCATCAGAGTTTAAAGGAGCATCATAGGATCACCAATGTCATGTACTGCCGCAATGAGATATATTAGTTTGCAAATACTAGTCGTCCCGCTTCATCTGCAGGTAGAGAGTGTTAGACTTTTTCATGGCGCCTTGCTTGTCAGCTCATGTAAGTCAAGGTCTGAAATTGTCTGCAAGGGATCTGCCAAGCAGCACTTCTTTTACTAAAAAATGTCACCTTTTCGAGAGTAGCTGTCCGCTCTGTTCGACTATTGGGAAGGCTGTGACACATCACTGCCTTCTTTCACCTCCACTGTACACCTTGAAATTTCTGCAAGGCCAGTTTGTCAAAAAGTGTTTATGCTGTACAATCAAAAAGGTCCAGTAGCAGAAAAATTATTTGATTTGCAGCACAGCGAAAAGTGTGATTCATCAGGAAATATGAGCCTATGAGAATTGCAATTCGGTCAAGTTGCAAGGACCCTACCCACATTTCTGGTGGTGTGAGTATATATGTGTGTATATGATCAGGCTAAGGAGGATAGGCTTTAGGTGTTCCTCTTCTTTTCTATCCGCTCAGCTGTGTTCCCCGGAGGAGGGCAGGCAACGTGCCAGAACTACCGTCCTGGTAGAGATCCAGATAAGATGGACAGAAAGAGAGAAGGGGATCTGTGCATCGGTGCATGTGTGTGTGCACGTGTGAATGAGGGTGGGAGGGCAAACATATATCTTGTCAGAGAGGGGAAAAAAAGACTGAAATCAGAGGAGAGAAAGACAAAAAAGAAGCAAAGTGAGAGAGCTGGAAGCAGATGGAAATAGGGACCAACATATTGAGAGAGAAAGAGAGAAAAGAGAGACAGATGTGATGGAAAGAAAAAAAATGCTTGAACGACACGAGAGGAATAAGGAAAAGTAAGACTGAGAGGTAATACAGACAGAAATGGAAACAAAGAGTGAAGGAGAGAGAGTAAGGTGTGATACTGAGTGAAAGGGAGGAAAAAAATGGCAGAAAGAGCATAAATGAAAAGGAACAAGAGAGTTTCATGCCAGCAGTGAATTATTTCAGGCCTTCTGTCAGGTGTGTCCACATGAGGGCAAAGTCCTCTTTGCCCATCTGTAACACACAGCCTCAAACCACCCCAACAACAGTGGTGTTGTGATTACTGTTTTCAGTAACAAGTAATGTAGAGTATTACACTTATATTCCTTCTGGTAACGACCAAATTGTCTTACTTACATGTGTCTTCATAGCTCGCTAGCTAGCCAATGGTAAACCTACATATGTGTGTGTAAATCCTTGCAGGTACACTGCGAAGATGGACCTGCTGCATGCAGTTGGTCAGGCTAAGCTAGCTGTTGTTGGTCAGGAAATGTCTACAAACTAACTGGTGGCAATGGAACAAACCGTAAACACAACATCTGTGTTAGCAAAAAAAACGCATCCAGCAGTTATGGAGTGTAAGGAAATAACTTAAGCAATATAATAAAGTTTTCAATGACTAAAGAGTAATGAGTAATTAATTGTGTTTTTGAAATACTTGCCTAAAACTGACTGGGTATAGCTTACATAAAAGTTATCCTCTGTAACTGTGACACTGCACCATTAAGTGCCACATTTCCTTAAAGCGCACGCACATCCAGTTTCAAAAGGTCATGACATGACAGTGACATAAGATTAGTGAATTCAGTGTGACGTCTGAGAAATGGTAGAGCTTTCCTCCTTTGATTTAGTTTTCTTAGTCACACATTGCTTGTCCAATGAAAATATGGCGTGAAATTAACATCTCAGATCAGCATAAAAAAGCAGCACAAAATAATCTAAATGGCAAATGACTGTAGCACTTCTTATTCAATCGTTTCAAGCGGAAGAGAGAGAAGTAGCTCTCTGTTTGCACAAGTTGTAACACTACAGCAGTGCGTCTCAAATGTACTCCTCCAAACCTGATTCATTCATTTGCATTTAATATAGTCTATGTAGGATTTTCATGTAGGAGGTGCAGAAGAAGAGGGAGGTGGAACAGCCAACTATAACTATCTCTAACTATCTCTCTTGAATGTCTCAGAAATGACAGCTGATTAGAGCAATTTGAAACTACTGTGATATAAACATTAGTGTTAGAATTTAAAGAAGAGCAGACCAGAGGCAGAGTAGAGTTAAAATTGATGCAGACAATTAACTGAAATTCACATTATTCAATATTAACACACTGCTGCAGTATATGAGGTGACATCAGTTTAGTCATCCTGTTGGAATATAAACAGAGAACTTAGGACAAGTGTAGTTAAATTATGTATTTATTTAATGATGATGATTAATGATGATCCTTGTTTTGTTATTTTTTTTAATGATATTGATTGATTAATCATAATAATATATACAATAATTGATTGGTGGTTTCAACAATTCTGGAGCAATCGAAAACCAGGACAAACACTGCGTTATAGCTGTGACACAGCAAGTAATGGAACTAACATTAGCTATGTTTGCAAACTGTCACTAAAGTTGCTGCTGCGCAGCGAAAATGCATTCCCAGAGCCGGCACACCAACCATCAGACTGCAATACTCACAACTCTCATGCTACTATAGCTAACATCACAGCAACAGGATATCCTGGCAAACTAGAAAATAAGCTGAATGTCCATTGGCAAATAATTTAATGCTACCTGACAAACAAATCCTGTCTGGAATAACAAGTTAGTGTTGTGTGGCTCAAGTTTGAGACATGTTTCCCATTTACTGAGCCAGGGCTGTGTACAACCACCAGATTTTTCTTTCAGTGCACACACAGAGCAGAAAGCTAGCAGACCGTGAGGAGATATTCACTGAATTTGAGTGTATTGGGTTAGAATCACATTACCTAGAATCGCCTGCCCCACATATATTTTATCTACAAGCAGAAATGAAAAGTGTCTTCAGATTAAAATCTTATTTGCTCCAAGATACAAAACTTAATATAACTATCAACTAATTCTGCAGCTCACCAAACTCTCAAGGTTGAGTTTGTGTGGGCTGTTCTGAGACAAGCATTAGTATAGTTCCTGTTTCCTAAACAAATCGCTAACAACAACACTCACTGAAACAAGCAACTCCAGTATTCTGTGGCACTGCTGATTGTCTATCCTGAAAAATGAGAACATTGAGATATTGTGCACTTCCTTTGCAATTACTAACAGTGAGCAGACTGAAAATGTATAGAGGCTGTGAGTTGGGTCGTGAGAGGTGAAAGCAACCAGCCAGGAAGAGCTGGTGTCACACTCGTGAGTGGGAGGCTGATTTACTCAAAGTGGTTTGTGCTGCTACAAAATTGGGTATGCACTGTACTGTAAAATGAATCAGTAAAAAAGAAAAAAAAAAAATCAGCCCTGCTATTTTGTCAGACACAGTTTGGTTTAAGTCCCTCCTTTTGAGTCAAAGAGAGAAAATCAAATGTTGCGACTTCACAGCACAATTGCACCAGGTGAAAACTCACTGTCCTGCAGTTGCTAACAGGATCTTATTGTAATCATCCATCTATGTACGTGTAAAAGAACAACGTGTGACTGCAAGTCTAGCAGACTTGACTTGAAGCCGGTGGGAATATTTCATGTTAGGGTTAGGGTTGTAATAATGTAGTTGAGGCAGTTTGAAGTTTGGCAAATAAATGCATATTTCAATAATACAAAAAAAAAAAAAAAATAGTGGACATGTTTTGAGGAGGAAGCTTGCTTTTATTTCTCAGCAGCATTAGAGATACTTATTTACTTGTGAGAAGAGATGAAGAAATGGACTGACGTTCTGATGGGCGGCTGAGCTTCAGCTCGTGTTACTGTGTTGCAGAGAGTATACACTTCAGCTGCATCCCCAGTCATCTTCGGTTAAAACTATGTAGCTTCCCCAACACTATTATTGTGCTGCTGGCTGTTTGATATTGCTGACCCAAAACTTTAAGCTTATTTTATCATCGCACTCACAGCATCAGTGAAATGCCTACAATGAAAAACTGGGAGTAGTTATGCCTTCCCCCTGCTGTGGCTGGTTTCCTTTATAGCAGGCTCTTTTTGTCTTGTGTTGTAGTGTGTTGTGCTATGAGATTGTGCTGCAGAACTTGGCTGGTTTCTACCCTCAGCGGCTCGATCGACTGACAGCTCTGATGTTGCATGAAAAACAGGTTCGACTGATGAGGGCTCCGGCCAAGTGGGAGTTTGGCCGGCGGTGCGTTTCGAGAGCACTGGCTCTATGGGAGATCTGTGTTATTGAATGGGGCTCACTTTGAACTCAGCGCCTTGCTCAGTGGCTGACAATGGACTTGTAACAAATGTACCAGTTCTTCAGTTTGTGCAACGTCAACAACCAGGACAGAAACCCTGGTGGGCCGCACGGGAAGTGTGGGGTGTAAACAAAAAAAAGACAGGGAGATATGGAGAGCAGAGTGAGAGAGAAGCAGTGGAAAAAATGACAACAAGGGGCAGAGTGATAGAAATGGAGATAATAAGAAAGAGAGGAACAAAACACAATGAAACACAAGAAACAGAAACGGACTACTAGTGGAGTGCAACAGAACAATATGTGACCCAAATATGACAATGAAATAAAACAGAAAGAGAAGTGGGACTTAAGACTTGAGACACTCTCCCCAGCCTCTCACACTGTATTTATTTATGAACCGAGGTCAGTCATTCATATCAGAGTACCTGCTAACTAGAGGCTGATCTCATATAAGTTACACCTGTTATTCTACTGTTTACCTATGCGATTGTGATTTATTCTTCTATTATTGACAATTGTTTTTTTAATCTTTTAGACTTAAATGCTCTTGTGTCTTAAAATTAAACAATACATCAACTTCCAATTATCTACCAGACCACATCTGTGAATTTGTCTAGAAATTCAATTTACATACTACTAATCTGACAGAGCAGATAGTTTTTGAGAGAAATTGTCCTGTTTTTTTTAATTTTTTTTTTTTTTAATTAACACAAACCACAGTATTATTGCTTTCAATGCTGCAGTTAAAGCTGCCTTCACAAGATACGAGATTTGCTCTTCTCTTACTGCAAAGTTGCGCGCAGAGCATAGTGTTTATAATACATTCTTCTTTAACAAAAACAAATCAGAATTTTTATGTAACATGATGAGATTTACTGTTGCTAAGCTAATGTTTTCTGGTCACCAACTATTTATATAGTACAAGCTATGCTTGTGATAGGAAGCATATATGCTGTCATTGTATATGCTACGGTTATGCTAACTTTAGCATTTAACAAGCTAAATTCATAAACTCTATGCTCATGTATATTGTACTTGTGCAAAACAAATTTGTATTTTCTACAAAACTCCATACTACTTCATATTGGAAAAACTCATTTTGTTTCTGCTAAGCCATTAAACAACAATTTTTATTTTAGCATTCATCAAGCTTCCATGAATCATACTGTAGATGTATTAAAAGGACACTATAAAAGCCGCATGGGAGCTGTCATTATTGATTGTCACAGTCTGTACTCAAGCTAAAATACCTTTTATATTTTCTGGGTTTTGAGTATAATATTAACTTGTATTCCTCATTTTTCATTTCAAATTTGTGCCACAACAACTGATCAGCTTTTCTGACATGGAGGGCCACATTACAGATAACTGATGCTTAACTTGAACTATTCACATCCTCAAATTACAATAAGTGCATTTCCATCCACCTGTTTTCATGAGCATTTTAGATTTAGGCACAAAAAAGCCTGAGTGAAAACATCAGAAAAAAAAAAATAATAAAGTCAAAATAGCAGACAACTAAAAATCTGATCTGTGTAGAGTGATGAGGAGATGACAGTGGTCCTTAAATGAATCTCTGAAATAAACATAAATACAATTTTATTTTAACGTGTTCTCCACATAGGTTTCCATCATTTGAGATTTGAGTGACCTCTTTTATTGGCACCTGACTAGAGAATTAGTGCCAGCATCGGTTAAGTGTACCTTATTATGATTAAGTAATCAGAATTTCCTTTTTCCTTTGCTGTTTTTTATAGAAATCTCCTTAATATGTGTGCTACATTTGGATGGAAACTTGACAAACGTCTGTGTTGGAGAATTGCTTTTAAGTTCCAGATTCTGAAGATTACAAGCAACACAACTGAAGCCTTTATACCATTTAGGTTCACTGTGAGATCAAATAAACTGCACTGGAAGTGTTGTGTCCCAGAAGGGCTTGAACATTAGATTGAGCTTCTTGCATCGGGAAGCATCTTCATGCTACTTAAGTCATTAATCTGTCCTGCACATCAGTCTAATAGCAAGCTGTTCATGACGGCCTCAAGTGAACAACAGAGTGCGGATGACATCAGCTACAAGGAGGATGAGCTGTCAGTCAGGTGATTGACAGACTTACAGGAAACTCTCAGCAGCTGAAAGCTAAAAGGAAACAGCCAATTGCTCACTGAGGGGAGAGAGAGGAGGGAGTCAACCGCCGTGCCAGCTATTCTGCTTAATGATGGCGGCCCACAAACCCACATACCAGGATAGATCAGCCTTGCGTCGTGTCAACGCAGCATTATTAATGACAGACTCTTAAAACCTTATTACAGCCTCAGCCTGTGGGTACGCTTGACAGCTCGGAGGTTCAGTCTGGCGGGGATTGGCCAGGTAATGAATAAATGACACGCTCAACCATTCCACCAAAATAATATTGCGCTACATTAATACCAGAAAGGAAAGCAGGGAGTTTATAAAAGTGAACGAGGAGCACAGTCTACAGCCTGTACAATCGCAGTTTCCATAAAAAGAACAATGGCAGACAAGTCAGGCAGCAGCAATGAACAGGTGAGATTAAGAGCTGATGTGATAATGTTATTCCCCTTGGCCAATTTTTATATTCAAAGGAAGTTAAATAGCTGAAGTATGACATGGATATAGACTTAATACCTGTCATTAATCTTAACAATGCTTCCACACAAAATGGGCGGGTAATTCTATTAGCTGTTCAACACAGGAGTGTCTAAAGAGATGGTCAGCCAATGCTAGAAGTTGGCTTAAGCCGCCATTAATATAATCCCTTTTCATGCCTTGTTTTTTTTTTTTTTTTTAAAGCAGCACAATCAATATGTTTATATTGACAATAGGTCGAATTACTGAAAAGCGAAAAGGATTGCTCATAATGATGACCCCACAGATCAGCTGCCCTCAGCTTTATGGGGCTTTATAGCTCATTGTTTTACAGCCTGCAACTTTATTGTTCTGGTTCATTCTTACTGCTCCCGTTAGCTTTGTTTCCAGCAGGAGCAGGCAGTTGTTTCCAGCAGAAAAAAAAAGACAGACTAAAGTGACTAGCTGGTAAAGAGCCAGATATTTCCCTTAGGAGTTGAAGGAAACAAAACAACCTTTGTTATCCAAGGAAAGAACCAAATGAATGTTGCATTTTAGAATCATCTTCACGCTGCTCTTAAAACTGGTCAATAAGCTCCTCTGCTGAAAGATGTGAGCTCGCATTTGTCTTGTTCAAAAGCAGTTTAAAGTCCAAATGTCTTTTTTGTTTTATGTGAAGCAGAATTGCCTTGATGTTGAAAGATGCTTTGCAAAAATACAAACTTGCTGGCTCTCAATTTCCCAGTTCTCAAATCTCAAATTCACGCCTTTGATTTTTTTTTTCTGCCAGTGGACCCTTTGCAACCCATCTTTATTCATGGAGAATATATGTTTAGCTGGAAAAAAAAATGCAGTCAGTGAAGAGACAGCAAGTTTTAAGTGTTTTTGTGCTAGGTTGCACCCTCCACCCCCCTCAAAGTGCGGTGCAGTAATTGCGCCGCCTGCCAGCATGGAACGAGTGCCTCCTATTGAGTGTTTCCATCATTTTGAAGGTTATGGCACTTTGATGTAACACAAGCTGCTTCATTTGAATATCTAATGCCATATCCTGCGTTTAAGGTGGCTCTCTGGTGTACATGTAGACCTTATCAAATGTTTTGAATGAAAATATTCACCCGGAATGATTGAAGAAGTGTAATAATTAAAGCAAATGGGAACAAAAGCCCAGAGTGCTTCATGAAAGTGGTAGAAAGTGAACTATAATCACAAGTTAATGGAATTTATGCTTAGAGGAGCTCGCCTTTGATGGTTATGGGTGATAGTTGAGTTATTGATATACTGTAGATGAGATGGTTATCTGCGAATGTATAGGTATAAAAGCTGCTGTGTAGCATCTTAAATAAATGCAATGCAATTCTTTGAGATTTAACCTCAAACTACTGCTGTGTCATTAAATAAATGTGTTAGTACTTTTATTAGTAGTATTGTTATTATTCATTTTAATAGTATTGTGTTTAAATGGGTTTACTCTTGTGCCAGGCACACCCATTCACATTCTGCTCATGTTTATGCTACAGAACCAGACAAGAGCTGTCAGAGTTGAGTCAAACTGTATCTGAGCCAGGTCAGTCACTAAATGTTGGTAGTTTGCCAACAATACAAATGCAAAACAGAAAGATTGCATTATAACAACAACAACAACTGATATTTCAGATGTGAACCATCTACACATTTTTAGATGCTGTAGCAGCAGTGACAGGTTTTGTCAGCAAAACATGCATGTCAAAAACAAAATAAGTGAGCCAACACTGGAATAAACAGGTGTGGCAGCACATTATTTATAGTTCTGATTTTAAAAAAAATATAGCCATTATTTTTCAGAAGATATGTTTCAGAAACTGTGGTTTACATGAGATATGTAGAAGCTGCAGTTAATAGCTATGAGAATATGTTGGAGTCTGAGAGGAAGCAGCTGTGCTGTAATAGGACCATATAACACTCCTGTCCTTGTTCTCACACTCTTATACGTATGTGACAGTGTGTCAGTGGTGAAAGTACGGTATACATCCACCCACAGGAAGATGCAGCATCATCTTAACAAGCCAGCATATCTCCTATTGGTGCAAATGTGATCCTGTCTGCAGTGATGAGTGACGTGAACTATTTGGCCTCACAATAGAGACCAAATGTAAGCTAATTACTGGTGTTGGCATTACCTTACCTTTAGTGTGTGTTGAGTGCCGGCCCATTGGGTGTCCTTCTGTCATGCAGCGGCCCAATAATCCACAGCCAGCAAATATTAACAGCGACTGTACATCTGCTAATTAACCTTAATTGCAAATGAAACCTGGGAGGCATCATTCATTACAGCGGCATATACACTAGAGCTCAATTCGGATGTTGCAGTCTGTGACAAACAGCACAGTAGGGAGACGCTCCCCTTATTTGTCAGCTTTTCACTTTTTAGTTCCAATTTCCTTCACTCCTAAAATTTAACATTAGAGGGGAGATTGGCTCCTGAGGGACAGTCTTTTTCCAGTACCCAGGGAGAAGGTCATAATGTGAAAAAATGAAAGCAGAATGAAAGAAGTTGCTCTGCCACTAAAGTGAGAGATTTCAAAGTTAAGATAGAAACGAACAAGCAGATGTCTGAGTTCTGAGTTCATCTGGATGACTTCACTTTGGGCTTAATGATTTGTTTCGTCCCATGTTTTACATTTTACCTGCATTAGATTTTAGATATATAATTAGGTGTATTCCGGGTGTCTTCCCAATTTTCCTGAAAATCCTAGAGAGAGAATTTTAGTATCCATCCAACGTTTGGACTTATATCAAATACAAAAAATGGAAAAAGGTGTTCTACTCCTTGGGGAGCAGAGTTATATGGACTGTGTCATGATCAAAAGACACCAAACCCACCATATTTTTTTTCTTTTCTCTTTGCTTTATCACATGAAAGGTGAGAAAGATAATGGGATAATATTAACATTGGCAAGCTGTCTCCAGGTTGTGAGACAGCTACTGATATTGGTGGTTTTGAGCCAAATGAATCATTTTATCTTTTTGGAGACAGCTGTGTGCGCTGAAGAAACTAACCTGATATCTCCAGTGTCACATTTTCATTAAATTCATTTAGCTGATGTGCTAGTTTTGAGCGACTTACAATGAGTGCAGCAATAAAACAAGCTTCAGTTACTACATCACCAGTATCATAGCCATGTGTGCCAACACCAGAGTTCTGAGTTTGATAGAAGCAGCCAGAAGGAGCCGTGTAGGAGGAGTGACATGGGTGAGTTTGTGAAGGGTGATGACAGGGCAGACTGTAGCTTTTTGAATGTTACCATCCCTGTTGAAATGGCAGTGAATGAAACCCTGAACCCATAACTGTCCAACAGACGATACAGGAGGCTTCCGACCCCTTTGCTGCTAACATGCACGGATCAGAAAAATATGCGAGGACACAAATTCAAAATAACACCGTCTGCACTATGCTGATCAAATCGCTAGACAAGAAAAGAAAGCAATAAAAATCAGGGAGAGTGATGCTAGGATGAGGATCACAACCCTTTCAGAGTCCATATCCTACAGCTGCGAGTGCTGGAAAAGGTCAGCTCTGTTTTCACCGGAGGCGGCAGGAGCTGGATTGACTCCAAAGCGACTGGTGTAGAGAGAACTGGTGGAAGGGCGAATCATCCTGACCTGGCAGCAACCCCCGCAATGTGGGCGCCTCTCAATATCTCTGGTCATCTTTTCTTCCATTTCTCTGTTTGTTACTCGTCTTATATGGAGGCTGTCTAATATGTACACAAATGCACACTCGCACAAAGGAGTCCATCTGCTGGAAGATGATCAGTGGAGTAATACAAGTAACTCTGGATTGAACCTCGTCCCACTATGACCATCTTTGTCTGATTCCTTGGGAAAATTATTCACATTAAATGGATAGAAAGGAAAGAAAAGAGAGGAAGGGTGATGTGAATATCATCATTGTAGTGGGTGTGGCTAATGGGCCTTTGGGTTATACTGACATTTCACAACAGAGGAGAATTCACACAGCTGTTATAAAGGGCTTTTAAAGAGGGGAGCATATTGTGCTGTAGCAGGCTAAATGCCACCCGCAAAGGCCGTTGCTTCTTTATTTCCTCGTATGCCAAGTTGAAAGGGCCTTCAAATATTCATAAACATTCCCATCGATAAAGACACGTTGCAGTCATTGCCTCACCACTACACAAAGGGCTCCGGTGCTAATGGCTGTGAGGTTGAAAAGCAAAAAGGTTGGTGGTGGGGCGTATGGTTGTTTAGAATGATGACATCTCTCCCACAATATTCGAACAAATGGATGCTTCAATTAAGTGGCCATTGATCGTCGAGGTCCATTCTCAGATGCTCAGATGCATTCCCCTGGGTGTGTCGGCGGCGTAAAATTTGCTTATTGAGGAAATCTGATTAAATTATTAAAGGAGAAAGTCAGGACTCGGTCCAACATCACTCGATCAATAGTTCTCAAAAGTCAAAGAAAGTAAAATGCTCTCTTGACCATTTTACTCAAGCTGTTGACCTGTAAAAGTGTGAATGAGGTCGAAACAGCAGGTGTAATGTTTTGTCATTCTAAGAAAAAGTCATCTCTCTCACAAGAGTCTGCAAACAAGAAAGAATCATGAAAAAAACTTACTGTTGGTGATATCTCATTTTCAAACCACCCTTTTCCACATTAAGCGTATTATTACAACATTAATGCAGCTACAGGCGTGCATTTGTAATTACCCCTTTGATAATTGAAGGCCTAAATGTTTTCATTCTGAAGCAAAAATGGAATTTTCTCGTGAACATGGTCATGGTGCAGAAAATTAGACATTAATACCAGGATATTAGACTTAAATTGAATTTCACAGAAAAAAAAGTTTAAAGTTATACGCTCTCGCTCTCTGGGATACGCCTGTCAAACTCTGATGAAAGGCCATAAAGTTAAAGGATCCACCAAAGAGAACCTGGCTTTTTAAGAATTCAGCTGATCCTATTTGCACATGTAGGTTTTTAATGGAACTACTGAGAGCAAATATTAGCATTCAACTGACACATGAAAGAATTTGATTAGTGACCAAGAGAGAAGACTGGAGAGAAACATGTGGATTTGCATGTTTATGCACATATGTGCTTGTGCCTTCTGTGTATTGAATCTGTTTGCATATGGGCTTGCATGTGAAGGTTCCACTGTCAAAAAGGAGAGGCGCTTGAAGGTCCCGTGTGGAAGCAACCCATGCAAAGCTACGCTTCATTTAGTCTCTTGTCATGCCAAAACCTACGGCAGATCTGATATAGAGGATACTGTTTTAGAACTCTGGGCTTACTCGAATAGCATGCAATTTATTTGACACCACAGATAATCTGAATGCTCCATCTTATTTCAGCGTGTTATCAGTTAAAGCACTGCATCTGTTCTTAGCTGTGGCGTGTTAACGCCCAGTGCGCACGATAAATCGCCACCCCTGCGAGCAGGAGATGGATTACAGTGCTTTCATGGGAAGAAAATCACCTACATTAGCAAAACGAAAGGCCACCGTCATGTACAATGAACCCAACCCCCCCATAAAAAGAGACCTAATTCCAGAGGGAGCTGTATGTTAGAGAGAGAACATGAAGAAAGACGGAGTTGAAGACTGTAAGTTCCCATAAGAAGGGAAAATTATAATGCTTGAGTTCAGGGTAGATCTAACAATGGAAGCGCTACGGACAATCATAATCCTAATGCTATGGTGGTATGAAAACTAAAAATATTAATTAAAATTTTTAAAAAGCATGTTAATTTTAAATTAAATAACATGTCATGCTGTTGGATTTGATTTAGATCTTTTAATGGAAATGAGACATTTTACTCATCAGCACTTTCTACAGTAAACCATTTATCATGTTAACAACAAAATTGCAATTTGTTGTTGTTGGATGCAAGCGCAGAAAGAGTGGATGTATCCAAATGAATAGATAATTTGGATACATTCACAAGACAAGAGTAAATCTAAAACTCATGTGTGCAAGATAGATCAAGTGTCAGGCTCAATGATTAATTCAAGAGCCATCTGATTAAACACTCTAACTATTAATATCATCTTTTTAAATAATTTCTCACGCTACAAAATTGCTTTTCTTTAGGTCTAAAACACATTCAGCCTCATGATTTTAGAGTTCATTGTTAACATGGTTACTTTTTTGCTGTTGAATACTTGATCCGAATTTTGTATGAGCTACCTCAGTGTCTCCAGAATTTCATTTTGATAAACTAGTTGAGCAAAGGTTGCTTCAAAGAGTGTGGATGGGACACTTGTGTCTGTGCAGCCCCAGGCTGTGATTTAGGCTGAGATGGATGTGTTTGTACACCCAAATCTTGTGCGGTGCAGCTTTAAGCTTTGTGTTGAAGTAGGTTAATAGTAGGGTAATGGGATGAAGAGAAATCTGACATTACACAGGATCCCATGCGAACAGATGTGTGTGCGCGCCTTTGTTTATACTTATACATCTGGGCCCATGTTTAAGCAATATGTACAAGAGCATGTCTTTTTTGTTTGTGTGCGTTTGTGCTCTTCCTGCAGGCGTGTGCATGTGAGTGTGGTTGTGCTGTCTGAGAGCCTGTGTTATTGGGCAGCAGCCCTCCAGCTCTCAGCTCTGTGTGTATACAGTCAGAGCAGTGGGACAGAGAGAGATTGCCACCACCTGCGGCTCAGCTGGGAGCTGCTGCAGAATGAGAGCTGAGAAAAAAGAGCAGAGGAGACATGGTATTGGAGAAGAGGCGAGTGGAGGGAGGTGAAAGAGGAGTACATAATTACATGGCAGAGCGCAAGCTCATCTCTAGGTACTCCAAGAACCCCCTTCCTTTTTTCTACAGGGCACACACACACACAGACCTTCTCCCCATCACCCACACTGCCTCTTTTATGTCTTCATTTGGAAGAAAACAATCCATCAGACAAAGGTCAAAGTACCCCCACCACCACCACAGGTACACACACACACACACACACACACACATTTAAGAAGGTACAGGAGGAAATTTCAAACACAAACACAAGAAAATCTGACAAGCTTACATTCACACGCGTGAATGTTTAGAACAAATAACTGACAGATGTTGTACATTTTCAATAGCTGAATCTAAAACAAAGGGAATAATATATCAGGACAAACATTATGATCCATATAATTAAGGGTATTTTAACCTACAACATGCTCAGCTGTTGTCTTCTGATATTGTGTGGGTGTCCATCCTGTCTGTATTTATAATCCGCAGCTGTCAGTACTTTCTCACCTCTACAGGTAGATAGTGGGTCAGTTGGACACCGATGGCTATGTTTTTGTGGACCTATAGCAGTGTACCCAGATCAGTCAAGTGCTTCTTGCCCAGTGTGTCAGAAGTGTGCCAAATGCACTTTTGGTAATTTTGTGGTCAGACTCCCTTGGCGGGATCAGAAAGACTACATTACCATACATTGGGTGTGTTAATGGCTGTGCCAATCCTGTCATGACAGTGTTTTATATAAAACATATTGTTATTTAGAACATGCAGAGTGAATATTAATACAGCTCATATACAGTGCCAAGAGCAGATGATGACGTCTGAAGTTAAATAGCACTGTAGTGCCACAAATAAGATAAAAGCAGATTTCAGTATGTGATCTAGTTTTTAGCAGGTTGTTCTGAAATTATTTGTTGATTTCAGTTACATCTGACTGTTTCACTTGCAAAAATAATTGCTCACAATCTGGCAACAGAATAGTTGCCTCTTCATATAATGGCTATGTTACTGGGAACACTGCTATAAAATTATTGACCCTGAACAATCTCTTGATACAACTGGCAGGAACAGATGGTCCTGAGTGAGTTATTAGCGGCAGAGAGTTTGAAACCACAATTTTTCATGAAACTGTCTCAGGAGGACATTTGGGGCCTAGACCTCAGTATGAAACTTTTTTTTTCGATAAACAAGCCGTATTTTATGTGTTTCATACATGCTTCAGGGAAGAAGACTTTGTTGTCAAATTGTGTGTCATGGCCTTGGAATTAATTTACCCAGACTAGAATCAGACGTAAAGATGTGCCTTGGAAAAAATTGTTTTCATAAGTGGTATTGCTTGTGACATAAACTTCTGAGAACCAATGAGCTAAAAAGCCCTCTTCCTCACCAACCTGAGCTTCTGACTCATATGCTTCTTCATTCTCCAACTCCTCTAGCAGCGTAACCAGTGTGCTTAAAACATCCAGGGCTGTAGAGTCACCAGTGTAAAAGAAATGAGTTATAGCATAGTAGACCATACCATGCTCTGATCATTCATTAATCTTTGCTCTGCATATTTGACATTCAGCTCTGGAATAAAACTTTTTTTTTTTCTGCACTTACATACATTGTGATAAGAGTCCTCATTTTAAGTAAAATGTATAACAAAGTTTATCTGCAGCTCATTAGGCTTCATCAGACAAATCAAGTGTAAATCTGTAATGTTATAGTCATTTGTCATCCCATCATTTACATAGAAAACCCATTAGGAAGGGATTTCTTAAAGGCCAGTATGAAAAGGAGGAAGGATTACCGCAAGCAAAACCTGTTTTATTGTCCATGGGCTCTTGATTATTGTTCTAAAGCAACATTGTGTACATTTTTACCATAAAATAACAGATTTTGAGTCATTTTGACGCTACACTGACTTGTATAATCAGGTGAATGGTGTATCTGTCATTCCTACTCTGCATCCTGTCAACCTATTTCAGCACTATCTAACTTTGTGCTCGTGGTACAACCATCTGTGAAAGTATGTGATGCTTTACGATACTTGGTCACACACCACCAACAGCTGATGGGGGGCATAGCCTGTGTGGTTTCAGAACCAGAAGTGCAAAAGCAGGCATTGTAACTTGGCTCAGCCGCCTTTATGGACATAATGGCAGAGGTGAAGAGAGAAAGAGAAAGTTAAGAAAAGAAAAGGAGAGTGACCAAGAAAGAATCTGCTGGACAAGAGTAAATCTGGGATTAACTCTTAGTTGTGAAATAAAAGATTGAAAGACAGACGCTGATTGTATTGTACTCTGAAACTAAATTGCATATTTCCAAGATGGAAAGGAGAGAAGTGAGTGGGCCTCTTGGAATGAAACTACTTTTTGTCTCACAGGCCTGCCTTCGGACCTGCCAAGGTAATGTTGGTTCTGACTCAACCTTTGGAAACCTGTCACGGTGTAGCTGCACACAACTGACCAATCGATGGATGCTATACTGCTTGACAAATGAAATGGGAGTGTGCTGATTCTCAGTCATAGAAAAGAAATTGACCCTATTTCCCAAAGCTGTACAACTGCTATATATCTGGACATCAACGGCAGTCTATAAAGGACAGCAAAACAAAGTTGGAGGTAAAATTAAAAGGTTACCCAATGCCGGAGTCAATATAAGTTACACATATAAAGGTATCGTACAAAAAGCTTAAAACTAGTGTGGCAGCAGTGCTGGAAGAACTAGTGAAATCCTTTATTTGAGCAAAAGTAGAAGTGACTCTCTATAAAAATGAAATGGAAAGTCTTGCTTTCAAAATTCAAGTAAAGGTATTATTAGCGTTATTTGCTCAGTTATTATGAGCAAAACATACTGAAAAGTGAAAAATACCTCTTACGCAGAACGGAGCGTTATATTAGAAGTGATTTATGGAAGCAGAGAACGGCTGTGGTTGCAGTTTCTTTTTATAATTCCATTATCTCGAGATCACAAGTTAATTATTCTGTTATCTTGAGATAACAAAGCTTGTTTTCTTGAGATAACGAGATAATTTATCACGTCTTTTGTTACCAAAGTAGTTTCCTGTTAAGTTGCAGCCTATAGACTTCTCCTTAAATGACAAGGACTAATCTGAATGTTATCTATCCACAGTACCACAGTGCACATTGGAAGAGTAGGTGCTGTTAAACTAAACTCAAAACTGTCATTAAAAACAAAGAATATTTTTTCTTACATGAAGTCGAAATCAATGATGACTTGAAATCAACAATGGGGACACACTTAGAAACAGCTGTTTATGTAGCTCTCCGAACTTAGTGTCCTGTTCTGTCTGTGTATTGATCTACTTTTCCAGTTCAGTACTATGGACAGTGCCGCACCTGCACACACACTTCCCCAAATTTAGCCTCATCATCAGCACAAATGCCCACCTGCCGAGCTGTGGGGCTTATTATAATCCAGGGGGTCCTGAGTAAATATCACTGTGTGGCAGCTTTGTCCACATCTATCTTAATGTTTATAAATGCACATGTTTTTGTTCAGGAACTTTACATGCTTACTAAAGTTTACTGTACATTTGTATCATACTGGAAGCAAACACCAACTACATGCTACTGTTTTGTTGTATTATAGCACTTATCATTCATGAGTAGTTATTGTAGTGGAAAAGAGATCTAAAAAGTATTTTCCTGGGGACCTTTGAGGGAATAGTTGCACTTTTCAACTTGGAGATAGCACTAAGATGGTTGGCTTGCCAACAGCAGTCATATTAATATCTAATATTAATTGCCTGAAATGCTTTTCTATGACAATTAGCACTACTTTTACAACTACTCATCTACTGTTTGTCTACACTCACTTATCAAATATATGTAATGTTATTTACACTTACTGCTGGGTGCAACAATACAACCCGTATTGAGCACTTTTTAAAATCAAGTAGTAAGCAGTAAATTCTTGAATATTGTCTTGATTGGTTTGATAATACTATGCCATACTAGCAAACGTAATCAGTGATGAAGTTAGCCTGGTTCTATCAAAGAGACAGTTCAAGAGCCCCGGGGCTCTGACAGCACAGGCCCAGTCACCCTCAGTTTTTGTCCTCGAGTCAATTCAGAAAAAGACAAAAGACCCCCGACTGAGGACCTCAGGCTACACGCAGGCTCGTAATGTTCTGAGTAGAACGCAGTGATAGACACAGATAATTATTCATTGTGCAAATTGCATTCATTATCTATGCCTCCAGTGTTTTTAACTTTTTACACCATGCAATCAAACTCTCCTGGTACCACCATTTTGACAGAGATTAAAATTCAGTAGTGTGGGCCGACCCTAATCAGCTACTGAGGAGGCAGGTTTTTTCCTAATAAGAATATTATTTATTGTTGACTGTTGTTAAATCAGAGCTAATTTGGTGGAAAACAGACTCTACGCTCTCTCTAAGCTTGTTGATCTTGGACTGCAAACCTCAGCTTGATATTTGACTTCTTGACAGGCAGGCCCCAGGTGGTGAGAATCTGCAGCCACACCTTCTCCTCACTGATACACAGGTGCAAAACAAGGCTGTGTGCTCAACCCCCCTGTACTCCCTGTTCACTTATGACTGTGCTGCCAAGCACAGCTCCAGTATCAACAACAGCACAACCATCCTGGGCCTTATCATGGACGACGATGAGACAGCCTAGAGAGAGTAGGTGAAGACACTAACCAGCCCTGCCAGAACAACAACCTCTGTCTCAATGACAGCAAAACTAAAGAGAACATCAGGGATGGACACCTCCCCATCCACATTGGGGATGCTGAGGTGGAAAAGGCTCGGCAGCTTCAAATTCCTCTGTGTGCACATCACAGATGACCTCTCCAGGACACTACACACTGACACCATGGTCAAGAAAGCACACCAGTGGCTCTGTTTCATGAGGAGAATGAGCAAATTTGGCATAAATGCCAGCATCCTCACAAACTTCTACAGGTGCACCAGGTGAGAGCTTGCTGATGGGTTGCATCACAGTCTGGTACAGAAACTGTTCTACCCACCATTGCCCACAGTAAATCACTACAGAGTGATGAAAGCAACCAAAATCTTTGAACCAAACAAAACGTACCATTACCTTGAAAATTACGTATTTCTCTGGGTCTGAACATTGTTGGAAACAATCCAATATGGATTGGGATAATGTAAGTATACAAATCAACAAAATATATAAAATAGGTCTAGTCATATTTAAACATTTACAGTATACCTTTCAAATGTAGTTATGGCAACTCAGAGTGACAATTTTCAGGTTTTACAAAGATGTTTTGTAAAGATTTTATATTATTTTGATTTATTTTGATATCAGAAGTAAATAAAAACTGTAACCGTCAACAGTTTAAAAGATAGGTTATAGATTTTCTTTTGATAAAAACTGCAGGGCCAAATATCCTCAAACTTGCCAGAATAAATCAAAACTCTTGTGAAACTAAAAGACAGAATTGGGACATTTTACAATAGTTTGTTTGGTCATTGTTTTTACATATGCATTTATTCATGTTGACCTTCTTATGTCAAGCTTAAATTATTTTAAATAGTGTAGGAATGCAGTATATGAAAAAAACCTCACTGTATATGGGAATTAATACCTTCAAATTTTCCCAAGTTAAAAAAAAAGACGGCTATTCTTTGTCTGCAAATTGGATCGTTGGATGAAGAAGACAAGCTCAAAATGCCACTTCATTGAGCTGCAGTGCGCCAGAAACCAATAAATAATTCTCAAAATGAAAGAAAGCAGCCTGAAAAGATCATGCCGTTTTTATTATGGATATCCAAAGCAATACTTTATTGTTATTAAAATCCTGTGGTCCATAGACAGTGCCTCATATTCCTCTGAAGAGCTGTTTTAATATCCTTATAATTTAATATCCTCAGCAGGAGTCATTTTTATCTCTCTGTCTGACACTGCACCCTGCAACTTACATTCACTGACAGCAAATGTAGATGTAGTGCATCAAGTGACAGTCCTGAATAATAATTACATGGCAATGATATGAGCATAGTTTAGTTTTTTCATCCACAAGGGTGGTTAATGATTCATACTTGCAGTCGAATTTGCTGAAAATTGCATGGTAAGAATCATAATAGTTTTGCATAATAGTTTTAAGAGTTCACGGCTTGCATAATTTTCCCTAACAGAGGGAAGGTCAACAACTCATTTGATGAAATGGGATTTTAATTCCTGCTTGAGATTATTTACATTAGGCTTATTCACACAGCACTAGTTTGTACTAAGGCAGTTTTTTCTGAATGCTGTCTGGACATCGAGTATGACTGTACTGTTCAGATGTGTGTGTTTGTTTTGGAACGAGGGTTGATTAGATTGAGTTTGAGAGTATGTGTGTATGAAGACATTTAATTTCTGGATTAATTGTTGGATCACAACATCATCTGTGGCTGAACAGCTTCAGAAGCTTTCACAGGTTGTGTCTGGACTTATTCTCTTGTCCACTTCGCTGCACTCACCTTCAATGTCTAAAATGATCCATGACCCAACCCTCAGGATGTGTGTGGGTGGGTGGGAGGTGATGTTCCCTTTTAAGCACATACGTACTGCACACACAGCCAGATCAGATCCCAAATAGGGCAGTAACAGTCAACACAGACAGTGTCTGTGTTTCTTTTATTTTTTACTAATACTTTGTAAAAGGTGCTCAGGAGTATTTTGTAATATTTTACATAAATCCAATTTGTTCTTGCCATGAAAGTGATGGTACTGCTTGCCTATACAAACAAGCACACAGAAAAGGAATTTAGGTTGCAAGAAATGGACAATATATTCTGACTTTCAGGTTTTCCTTTATGTTGAATCAAAAGAAGTTCTGTGATTCTTTTTTTTTTTTTTGTTTTGTTTTTAGCCCATGTATACATGTGTGTGGGATTTATTGACATCTAGCGGTGAAGTTACAGATTGCAACCGACTGAATACCCCTCATGTAGCCCTTCCAAGGAGGGACTAAATGAGGAGAACCTATAGTGTCTGCAAAACTTGCAAAAATGCGAAAGGCCCTATCTAGAGGCAGTGTTTTATTTGTGACTGTCGAAACATGGTAGTGATAACTGACTCTGTGGGAGAGGACTCACTCCCTCTGTAGATATAAATTGCTCATTCTAAGGTAACAAAAACACAACAATTCTTACTTTTAGGAATATTGTGGTGAATACTGGTAAAGTAGGACACTTTGATAACAACTTAACACCTCAATTAATACTATTCTACATATCTTAGAATCTCTTCTATACTGAAGAAAAGAATATAGAAACATTAAACACAGGATGGATGACTTTTCATCAAACACAGATTGACTCAAAACCACATTTTCAAAGCTCTACTGTCAAACTAGGACATGTTTATTGGCAAACTGGGACATTTAAAATACATCCAATTGTTATTCAAGGATAGGCCTAATGAATTACATACACAATAATATAAACAACAATAATAATAATGATAAACAGCAATACTTTGTATTTTGTTAAATCTATTTCATATTGCTGTTATGGGCTAGTTTATTCCACAAATGCTAAATTTCATTTCTGCTTTTTGTATGAAAGGTTACTCTACTGTACATGTTAATAAAGCTGGTGCAAGTAAATGTCTTTCTGTCTTAGCATTGCAAGCCAGCTCAATATAACCAGTTTAAGTAAATATTTCTTAAATTATCTAGCAAGCTACTTAAATTTGTGAGGGACACATAAAAAAGGGAACTCATTTCCCCTATTAGAATGACTTGGAATAGCTGTCCCAGTTTGCCAGTAATATACCGTCACAGTTTAACAATATGCTATTGGCAACAACAATACTGTATATACATGCAAAGATAAAAATGAAGCTTAACTGTCCCATTTATTCACCCTATATTCTATTTATGCTCTATACTGCTAAGCGATCCTCCTACATGTTACGCACATTTGAAATTTCCCATAGTTCAGTGCCTAATAAATGTCTTTTCTCAAGATAAAACTGTACATTGAATGGCCCTTTGAGGTGATCAGCAAGGCAGACCTGTGTCATGAGATGTTTAATCAACATCTTGATATGCCACATCTGTGAGGTGGATTATTATCTCGACAAAGGATAAGGCCTCACTAAAAGAGATTTTAAGAAAGAAATAAACCTTCTGTGTGCAGAGAAGAAGTCTTAGATCTTTTACTTCAATTCATGAAAAATTAGAGCAAATACAATTTTTTTTTCTTTTTTTTTGTGTAGTTAGACTGATCATTTCTAGAGTAGGTCAGTAGCAAAATGGGTAGTAAAATCAATTCTTCCCTTTTCCTATTGATTTTTTTCCCCATTTCTAAGAATGGTGGGAGACAGAAAACATCTTGACATTCTCCTTTTCCTCCAACACAGTGCATATTGCCGCAGGGTGCCTTATTAAGAGGTGTTTTGGAAAGATGTTTTGGAGAGTATGTTTCAATTATTGACAGGCAGGGAGTAGCTAAAACTATCAATGCCAGAAATGAAAGTAGGGCTGACTGCAAATACTCCTGTGTTCAATACATGCATCCTCTTAATAACCACACATGCTATGTGAACTAAATGAACCTATTGATTGGCTCATTTTATCACTGTTGTGTATCAGTAGAGTAGCAGTACTGTGGTAGCAGCACAGTATATACCATATACATTTTACTCTAAGCATTTTGCTGAGGCTCAAGCAAGAGACCTCTATGTCAGGCATCAGTTTTTTTTTTGGTTTTTAACTGATCTTGAAGAAATTAAGTGCTGTTTACTCTCCTTCTATAGCACACCAAGACTTACAATGTATGGTGAAATCTACGCAGTGTTAGTGAAACAGAGGAAACTGTCTATCACTTCTCTACATGTTCTCCATTACTATCCAGCCTTGGTCTTTGTATTCCATACGTTGTTCAGTATGCTGACTTTTACCTTGTTCACAAAGGCCTAGTATTTGGATCCAATGTAATTAATTGCCCCCAAAGTATTGCATTTTGTGAAACACATTTGTTTGGAAAATAGCTGAAATCACCAGTTCCCAAACACAACTGTGTGAAAATTTGTCACTGTCTGTGAAAGAAAAGCCAATGTTTCCACTGAAAAGAGTTCAGCTTGCATAAAATAGTATTGTCTGGGGATGGGATCAACAAAAGTTAACTGTTCGGTTACATAATCTTCACACTTTATGCCATGGAAGCACACAGTTGACTCTATAATAATAACGGCTGAAGAAAGAGAGACATCATCATCCACAGTCAAACCACAGGTGGCCTGTGTCATTCATCTTCTGAACATCAGGAGCAGCCCATTTTCCTCACGTGGTGACTACCAGGTAGGATATCTCATTAGATCACACAACACAACACGAAAGAGTTCCTAGCTCTGACGGGCCAATAAGGGGCTCAGTAAAGCAGGCCACGTGCCACTCAACTCACATCCCAGATGCTGCACAACACTGTCAGTCTATTAATGGCAGACTGAAGCATATTCAGTGATTAGGCTGGGTAATGGTGAGTGACTGCCTCTGGGGGCTGCACATGGCCTGCCGGGGTGGTGTCCGTGGAGGACGCTGACAAATCCTAATCCAATGTTCGCTGCATATTTACAATGTAGAATGGTCCAGACAATGGTGTGTACATGTACTTTCCTACATGAAGACTAAAGCCGTGTAGTCTCTCACTTTTCTCATGTGAAGGTGGTGGTAAGGATTAGAGTGAGAGATGGTGATTCATTTCCTGACTTTTGGCACAGCCACTCTGGATTCTCCTGGGGGACTGTAAAGCCTGTATTATACTGGGGATGCTCACAGAAACCCAGCTGCTAATGAAATAAGAGCTCCTCTGAGCTCATGCTCACTCCAGAGTTCAGGAGAGGGTGTTTGCAGGCTGAAAAAAGCACCTAAATGCCTCTACCTCACATAAGTTTGGTTTGAGGATTTCTTTTAAAAGTAATTCTGATTCATCTTTTCCTGGTGATACTTGCATTATTCTGTTGAAGGACCAGGTAAAAGTGGAATCGGTGGTTTAGTTTATTGGTTATGAATGTTTCAGCAAGTTGAAGCACAACGTTAATTATCACTCTAATTCCCTCAGTACTTTGGATCTCTGCTGCTCATCAGTTAACCAGTGATGACGATGGCTAGACTGTTGGTATCTATGATGTAATGTTATACATGTATGCTCCATTTTTTCCAAAAAAAGCATGAATAATTATAAAGATAAATATTATCCAGACTTTGTACATGGCCAGATGGTGGTCGGAGGCAGATTCAGAATATCAACAAAAAAATATATATAGAACAAATATAAAGAACAAACAAACCAGCAGTCCAAACTACAACTCAGGCAACTCATCAAAATAACTAAAGGTAACATCACAGCTACACAGATTTCCTTCTCCCTTGACTGACTAAATTCTCCCATAGTTGGTGCATACTTTGCAAGAGCATGGGTGTTTTACATGATCAACCATGGATAGATTATAAGAACTGGATACTGGACTCAAAGGTGGTGCCTGACTTGAATGAAAATTTTCCAAAGCTGAGTGGCAGTGCTGAATTCAGCTGTCTTTATGCATCTGTGATATCAAAGATTCAGGAAGCAATCACTAAGGTGGATAGTGGACCAGAGATTTAAATTCCCGGCTGAGAAAACCACAGCAGTCAGAACGCACACATCAAGGTTTTAACCATCTATTGCAGCTATATGTATTTTAGTTTGGCAGTGTGAACAAATCTGAGCAAGGGGAAGATACAGACTGTCCCTTGGCTCACAAACTCCCTGGCAGAGCCTAAGGTACACAGCATTTAATGACCATAAACACATAGTAATAAATTCACAATTTACATACAGCTAAACGCTAATGCAGGACGGGGCTGGAGAGGTGAAGTGAGCTAAAATTCTGATAGGCATCAGTGTAGCAACGAGGGTGCAGATCTCAGTGTTGTTGTATACAAACTGAATGAGTGCCAAATATTGCTTATTGTGAGAAAGTGATCATGAACAGGCATGACTGGAGGCTGTATTGAACATTTGACTACAAAATGTTTTCTGTATCCACCTGAAGTGCATTTTTTACTAGAAAAAAACCTCTCATGACTTAAGTCTGAAATATATGGAAGATGTTTGGAGAGACTGAATATCTTTAGACTTTTAGCAGTTCCATTTTACTCTAATCTAACTCGGACAGACCATATTAATAAAATTGAGAAATTGAGTAAGGGTCATGAGGTGCAGGTTCGGGCAGGATAAATGCCACTAGATGTCAGAGGGATGCAACTAATGACTAATTACTAATATCAAAGAGCGTGTAGAACACAATTCCACCAAAGCAGTATTACAGGACTTCTGGGAACTGGGAAACGTGATTTGAAAACAACATTTTCAGTTCATATTAGAGATCACAATTCCCAGTATTTACAAATCTATACTGATGCCTCTAAGGAACCACAACAATACATTACAGGTGCTGTTTTCTCAGTTCAAGGCAGGAAAACGCTATGGTTAAAGTGAACATCAAATCATCTTGGAATACTCGGTCGAAATGCTGCCAGTAATCATTGCTCTAATTTGCTCAGAGTCCTCAAGACCCTGCAAGATACTTCATATCATTCAGGATAATTTCAAAGTGTTGCAGTGCATACACAGCAAGGTATTCTGTTTCTGTGGGTTCCTGCTATTTCAGGTCTGAAAAGAAATTAAGAGGATAGTTTTGCTAAACCATGCAAAGATGGACAATAGATCTTGAAGTTCGATTACATAAATTAGAGATTATGAGTATAACTCAACAGGAAAGTGGCAAGAGAAGGGGAACACTGAGACAAAAAGGGTTTCTTTACAACTTCAACGAGAAAGTTATCCCATAACAATTATAAATCTGAGCAGATCCAGGAAATGGGGACTAATATTTAACAAAATATGTCATCGTCACAGAAACTTAAACAGCACATAGTAATAAATATAAACAGAAAAGACATAGACGAAGATCTCAGCGACACAGGAATACATAAATACATAAATCAATATAAAAGCTACACACAGAATTTATTAAGTTGGACGTGCAGTGAAATTGTCTTTGTTATTTGGCAAACAGGACAAATGGTTATGATTTGATCTCTGGTCCACTCTCTGAAGCAGAAGGTGGCAGTGTTTCTCTTAAAACACTTTTTTTATTTTTTTAGGTGCTGTTCAAAACAAAAGGAAGAAGAAGAAGTGGAAGTGTTGCTTACAATCCCATTAAACTCCAGGGTGAGCCTGGTGAGGACTGGTAAATAATAAAAAAATTTTTTTAACTCAGGATATAATCAATAAACAATAACCAAACTTAATCAATACCTGTTTTTTAACAAGAAAGGTTGATGGTAACTGTAACAAAATGCTAAAAGCAAAGAAACCTGGGATAGGTAGTGCTATCAGTGACTAAGATTTAATTCTGACAGCAGAAGACACGGTTAGACATTTGAACAGATTTAATGGGACAAATGGTGTGCACTCACCCACTGTGTCACCCAGAAAAGAAATACTGTGGTTTGTTTCAGTCATATCGTACCCACTTGTTTCTTCTGCTGACTTTGATATATTTTTTACAGTCACAGTACAAGAAATGGCCAGTATAGACTTGCACTTTTGACCGTATGATGATCCTTGTGTAAATCCTACAACACCTGTATCTATCTTTGTAGACCAAGTTTAGATTTGTGTTTTTTTGTGCCTAAATGAATTGTCTATGTACTGTATACTTGCACACTCGCTTGCCTTGAATTGCCTGTATATATAATAAAGTATTTTGAATTTAACTGAACAAGCATGAAAAATGCTGCCATTAGTAAAATGAAAAGCTGTCATTTCCATTTCATTATCATGTTGGGAGATAAAATCATTAAACTCAAATCATAATCCTAATTTGCAATTGTAATTACACTTAAGTACAGCCAACTGGAAAAATCAAAATTCATAGTCCATTTCAGCTTTACTATAATTCAAATTCAGATTTCGGGTGTCCACTGAAAAAGTTAATATTTGGCCAAAATAATTAACTTTTATTGTAATTTAAATCGTGTAGTATATCATGCATAACATAAATGGCAAGGGAATTTCATTGGCATGTTTCACTTCAATATTTATAGCCCTGAACTTCTGACAACTCCTGAAAGAAATATCTTTGGTTTGTAAAATGTTTAGCTGCTTCCTAGCCTCTAGTTCATTTCCACACTCCAGTTCACCATATAGAGGTAGCATACACAGGTTTGTGGCTTTGTATGTGACCAGCAGCCATGCTCATGTTTTACTATATTTAATATATTCTGCTGCAATATCAAATAAATTAATTAGACTCCATGAGAACCAAAATAGGACACAAAATTACTATACAATGACTATTACTACTATTTTTTTTTGAGATTCTAGAGTTCTATTTAAAACCTTTATATTCAACCAACCGCCTCCCTGTACGTGCTCATGGGGGGTTTATTTAGAGTTCCCTGAAACAGTTTGCCTAAATTTCATTTGAATCACTTTGTTTTTGGATTCATTTTAATACCTGGACTACTGGCATTTGTCATGATATTGCCTACTTTGTGTGATTTGCCACCTGTCTGCCAGTACTTCTGTGCTTTGTCTGCCTGATCCTATCAGTTACCACCTGTAAGCTGTAAGACTCTGAGCATGACCAATGATAAACTATCTGCTGTGCCCATCACTGAGTCTGCACATCAGTGAGTATTCACATCAGTGAAAGCTGCACAGAGCTGCAGACTGGGATGTTAATACTCAGTGGGATCTACAGTACCAGGAACCCCTTTCACATTATATGAATGCTGCTTCAGTGTTAATTTAAAAATGTTGCTTAATGGAGCTTTATTATTGATATAATTGATTGATATAATTCATATTTTTTAATATCCCATCATCCACTTCACCAGATCCAAATCAGTCATTTGAAAGTAAAAATAAACAGTTGTAATTACTTTCCTTGATTGGGACTAATCATTCACTCGTTTTTCCCTCTGTTGCTTTCTGCTTTGATTCACATGTGGAATTGTTGAAAAGATGGCTTTGGGGTTTATGCCAAAAATGGCTTATTTTCTCATATAAAGGGCTGGTGGAAATCGCCTGTGGGTTAGCCCATTTAAGCTGTATGAAACGGATTGTTTTAATTCTATTCTTAGCATTCATACCTTAGCTGAATCAATAAAGTATTAACAAACAACATATTTCATTTGGATAGGAACACAATACTGCTGTATCCAGCACATATTATGTTGCACTTATTGTGTGGCAAATGGTTTTCAGAGAAGCATCTCTGGTGAAATGAGACTTTTGTCTGCTGGAAATTATCCACTGTAGGAAACAGTACTCTCTAATCCCTTTAATTCCTTATAAGAGACCTGTCATGACATGCTGGACAGTGCCATTGCAATCATATCTTATCAAACTGTGCATAGGAAATACACTCTGATGGCTCAGTGAGCTTCCATTAGTTTTGATTACCATCTCTATTATCATGTCTATGCCCACTTGTCTAAAGTAATATCTATGCCCTGTTGCCACTGGCCATTTCCATTATGTAATCCATGTTTTTTTCCAGGATAGCCAGTATGGAGAATGTAGTCTAGGTACTGTATAGAGTACACTCATTATATTGATTATACGACCACTAAAAAAAAACACATTGTTCTTTTGCAACCAGGCCTCATGAAAATAAACCGGGTCTGAGCTATTAATGTATCCAAACTGTGATAGTAAAACAGATGAACACTTTGTGATTTTTTTCCCCCTGATTCTTTGCCGATTTAAATGACTTTGATCTTAGATCATTTAAAGTTTAGCTCAAAAGATTTTCTACCAAAGACATTCAAAATGGGGAGCATACTCAGGGACAGAAATCTTCAGGATGATTAAAAATTTATTTAGAGCCAGCATAGAAAAGTAGTTGCCTAAAAACACCAGACACTTCACTGAGCCTCCCTCAGGGTGTGCTAGATTTTTTTCTGTGCATGTGCTTCTCCATTTGAGTGTCTTGTACAAATTCTTTTCACGCTGAGGAAGCACCACAGTCTGATACTTGATAATGAAGTTTTAGACTGTGTGTGTGTGGGATAAATGATTAAAAGATAAACACTAAACTAATATAGCGTATCACTACTGTATTATATTATTACTATCAATATTATGCACTGTACACTCCTTAAAGCAACATTATGTAAGTTTTCTAGCATAAAATAACAAACTCTAAATCATTTCAATGCCACACTTGTAATCGGGTGAATAATGTCTCTGACATTCCCACTCTGGGCCCAGTATGCCTGTTCTTGCACTATATAACTTTGTACTATGGGTGTGATCAAATACGCGAAGTATGCAACGCTTTATGACACTAAGTCACACACCAACTATTTCACTGATTTTTGGTGAAATTGGATCATATTTTATGGAGAACATGTTTTCTGTTTCCCCTCTCATTTCTTCTCAGCTGTTCTGCATCAACTCTATGAGTTTCATGATGCACTGTAAAGTTGTTAGCCAGGCTGCCCAGTGCTCAGAGCAGACCTGGTGTTGTGCCAGAACCAGAGCTGGATGAGTGGGCAACGTAATCGGGCTTAGCAGCTTCTATGGACATGGCTAATGGCAAAGAGACTGAAAGTGAAAGAGAAGAGATAAGGAGAGAAGCTCAGACTCTGACTGGTTAAATGGGTTTCTGCCTCTCTAAATATATTTACAGTGTAGTTATGATAATAATTTGTAGGATAGACACATTCATGTCAGATGGACTGGTGATTCCAAATTTGCCAAAGGTATAAATGGTAATGATGCATAAACTCTGGACTAGTTCCCTTACTATTGTGATTTCTGTTCCCTTCCAGGTGCATGCCTGATAACCTCTTTTTCTTTTCTTTTTTTTTCTTTTCGTTTCTTTTCTTTTCTTTTCCTTTCTTTTTTCTTTTCTTTTTTCTTTCCTTTTCTTTTCTTTTTTAAATAATAACGAAGATAAATTTCAAATAATTACATTTTTCTAATCTGTGCCCTAGGTCTTCAGTACACCACCACAGGTTTTATTTGCTCTGATGCTGTGTGCTGTCCAGCCCTTCCAGCCTTCCCCTCCTCTGAGGTCCTGCCTTCTGTTCACTGTTACTGTTTGTTTCCCACTCCAGACACAACTATGGGCTGCCAACTACTCGTCCTCTGCTCCTCCCTCCCTCCTGCATCTCCTACAGTAGCTTCCTGTGTTGGATGAAGGCCCAGTGTTTCCAAGCTTAAATAATGTGCATTTCTCTCTTGCTTCCCTGCTTCTGAAAGAGGAGCAGACTCCTCACCTGGAGACTGAATAGTCCTTTCAGTCTGTTCCATCCAGGCTAACGCCTGCCCCGTCTGCTGTTTTATTTACCAGCCCCCTGAATTATTCAAGACAATTTAGCTGTGCTTCAGTCAGTTGGAGAAAATGACAAGCTATATTATAAGCAGGGATGCCCTCAAAAACCTGATAAATAATACACTGTAAGAGGAATTAATCTTTTTAAATAAACATTTGTGTGATTCATTTAGAGCATGCACTGTGGGCCAGAAAACAAACATGTCTCACGGTGGCTGTCCTTTCCCTTGGTTATCGCATCTTAGGGAAGGAGCATAGCCTGAGGAGCTGCATTGTTTGGTCAGCGAGGGAGCTGATATCCTAGTATAAGACAGTGGGCTTAGCTGTGGAACAAGAAATATGATATAATGGCTTACTTTTTTAAAATAGAAATGATTCTATGTGTGTGGCTCCTGTGCTAATTAATAGGACATAAGGTGTGCATTCCCAGAGAAGGAGCTCATTGCCTTGGATTCCTCAGCTTTATTTTGCAGTTTTCAATTCTGATTTAGTTACAAATGCATGCTTTGGGATTAGATACATAATTCAACTTCTTACACTTTATTATTTCAGGTAAAGGATGAATTCTTTATTACATGCCTTCTAGCTTGAAACACAAGCCTTCTCCCCAAATAGCTAAAATGTACTGCATGGTCCCATTTCCTTAAAACCTGTCTCCCAGGGAAGCTGTTAAAGAGGCAGCACTCTCCATCTGTCACTCAGTGAGTGCAGAGCTGGAAAATTCCTCTGTGGTGATTGTGCCTTGATAAATATGTCATCAGCTGTCCATCCCTTCCTTGCCTGCCATCCAATTTATTTTGCTTGTAATTGATTACTTGCTCTTCCGCACCATGTGAGTTTAATATTACAGTTTGGGATTTTGCAGTGCACTCTGTGAAACCCCTATTCACTTTACATTAACTCACAGCTGTGGCTCATAAACAAACTCTTGGACTCGTTCGCAGTGGAAGCACCGCTGACCTAATTTCCTCACTTCGCTAGTCAAGTTTTACACTTCTGCCAACACCATCAACACTACTAATGCCAAAACTAGCACTGCTATATTATCAGTGACTCCTTAACTCTGAAATCTATTTCTCTAACAAGCCCGAACTTGCAGTACAACTTAAGGTTCAGTGGTACAGACTAACACACTGGCTACTATAAATAGACCCTTAGTCAACCTCTGAGCTTTGTGGGTCACTGACTGCTTCTATCGATCTTTAGAAATTGCAGAGAATAAAGACACCTTTGCCAAAACAAAATGTCTGTTTCTGTGCTCAGCAATGAAGTTGACCTTAAACTAATGCCACATGGATGGAGCCAGGCAAAATGGGACAACAGTGTCATCTTTCCTGATTTAAAGCCTCTCTTTCAGGTTGATTTATTCGGCACTAAAAGCATATTCTCCCTAGGTTGCCCACTAGCACTTGCTTCTAACTGCTTGGGGAGATCTCCTCTACAGTGGCACTCTCAAGGGTGAGCTGATAGCGGGCCGGAGGCCAGGCGTGACAAAATTTAAAACATCCAATCAAAGGGCAAAGGGTGAGGTACCAACAACCTGACCTTGACAATATCATACAGAATCATAATTTTCCACATAGGTGTAAAGTGCTGAGCTGGTGAAAAGCACAGAACACTCAGTGGTCCTTTGTGTCTGGGAGTAATAGGATTGGCTGCACTGCATATATCAAAGTAATCTGAGACCAGAAAGAAATGTGATTGATGCAATCTTCTTAGGGTCCCTCTTCAGGTTGAGAGAAAAGCTCTTTTTGCTATCGAGTAGTGAGATTAGCTTTTCGTCATGTTTCTTTCATTCATTCCTCTTTGTCACGAATGACTGTCCCAGAACTCCAAGTTGTTTCCTTTCAACCCTCTGGTAACACAGAAGAGAGTAAGCATTTTGTTCTTTTCATTGCTATCCCTGCAGCTGCTTGCTGATGTAGTTTTTTATAGGCGTTCTTCTATGTGAAGTGCGCAAGTTTTGAAAACTAAAAAAAAATGTATAACGATAAACTTTTTGATTTCTATCTTAATGTATGCTGCAGCGATCAACACAAGACTATCCACTCACCTTTATCAGAATGTTGTCAGGAAACATAAAATGTCTTATGAAAAGTGTTAGAAGGTTTCTATAAAATAGTCAGTTGGTATAATGGCCTTGTGCACCATCAAGTAACACTGATGACCCCGTTTCTGTTACATTGCTCCCGATGAGCTCTTTCCTCCCTCTTCTTATTTCTGTATTTTCTTCATCACTCTACAAGCTGCAGATGCATGCACACTGAAAGAGACCATCTGCTGCAAAACCATCTCTTTTTTATCTCCCTCGTCTTTTTGCAGATATCTTTTATCTCCTTGACTGAATTAATGCTGCTCCCACTGCACACATCGCAGGCTGAGGCGTCTGTTAGTAGGAGGCTGCCTGGCCACTGGGTTCAAGAATGAGTGGATGCAGGCAAGAGCCACCCGCCAACAGCTAGCAGTAAAAAAAAACAAAAACTTTGATTTAAACTTTGGTAATGAAAGCATATAAACCCTCAAAGTGTTTACCTGGAAAGTGCCAGCAAACACCATATGTTACGGATGCTTTCTTTTTCTTCTAAGCCATGATGAAGTCAACTTTAGTCATTATAAAAAAAGGAAAACAAACATGCTTTACTTAAGTGTAGGCTGCCATGTTGTATGTGCTGAGCGGTGGCCTTTTTTAGAGAATAGAGAACTCTTCTCTTCTGCTTTTTGCAGGCACTGTGGGCATTTAGTAAATCCTCCTGGTACAGCTTTAGAAGCTGGATTTTACTTGGCTACTGTATTTTAATGAGATATTATTATCTCTGATGGCGACTCAGCATGAGCATCACCCAAAGGTCACAAGTCATTTAAAGGGGGGATTGCTCCAAGGCTGTTTAGGTTAAGAGGCAGGATGGAGATGAAGATGGAAGACAAAGTGACTACTGATGAAAGAATGAGGGAAGATAAATGCTTCTTGGTGGTTCATGGTTCACCTTGCAAGAGAAAATAGATCAGAGTTGATTGCCCTACATTTTAAATCACTTGATGAATTAATAACACTATACAAGGTATCTGCATTTGGTTGAACAAAGCAGATGAATGAATAATACTTCTCAAAATATAGAAATTGTTTTTACTCAATACACTTTTTCTCGTGTAAACACAAGGTTAGACTATTTCTTTGCAGCTACAAGTCAAACCTGCGTATTTCTTTTCTCACAACATCCTTTGTATCGAAAACGCACTCACTCGATGGGAACAATTGAAAAAACGTTGAAGCTGTCGGTTTAGATGCTATCTCAATTTCATTTAATGCACTTTCATAAACATTGTATTGGACCAATTACACCAAAACGTTTCTGACAGTAAACACAGTCCTCTGTGCACAGGGTGTTTATTCAGATGAAAACAGACGATGCACCTGCCTTTGCTGAAGGCATTTGGCTGAAACGAGAAATCCCCGAATGGGGGCTTCCAATCCAAATGGAAATGAACCCTCCAAGATGCGTATGATGTGCGGAGCAGTGTGGCATGGGAATCAGAGGAGATTATGAGGGGAGCTTGCCTTATCATCTGTGTTTACAAGGAGAGAGGAGCTCATTTTGTATGTTGTCGATTGAAGGGCACCAGAACTGACAGAGCAGATAGACAACCCAGTACTCCAATCACAGGCCTCGATTTATCCTGAAACTATAGACGGGAACACTACTAAAAATAATGATAGCCAAAGGCACACAAAAATACTCCTCTAGATAAGTGAAACTATTTTATAGAAAGAAGCAATCTTCTGATGAAGTATTTTTTTTCTAAACACTCAAGATCTAATTTTACTGTTCCCGGTGACCTTGGAATGAATCCTGCTAAAGCCTTTTCTCTTTTGTCTCCTCTACTGTTTGTCCCTCTTGGCTTTCCTTCCCTTTCAGAGAAAAAAAAAATAACCTTAAAAACCTCTACTATCTCTGTGCACACAATTATATCATACGTTTTTCCTTCTCTTCATCTTATGTGCTTTTCTGACAGATCATTTAAGCTGCAGAAGCTGTGCCCTGGTTCTTCAGTGACTACCAATGGGCTATCCCTGCGTTTTATGTCTGATATGTCTGATGTTGATGTAATTATGGAAGCACAAACTGAAAAGGGCAGTTTGGCCCTCAAGGCACATTGGCCTCACAAACAGCCCCATTAGATGGGTATCTAATGACATGAAAACGTGGCAGCGAGCTAATGGATAACATGTCCTGATGTGACAACACACAAGTACATGCAGGCCTATGCTAACAGGACATTTAGAGTTAGAAACCACAGGCTATAAGCAGACATGAGAACATATTGTGGTCTATTGTAAAGGAAATGGTAGTGCTGAATGGTGGTGTAAGACAGTGAAGTGGATATGAGCCTACACAGATTTCAGTCCATTAAAAATATACATTAGTGTTTATGTGTTGTGTATTTGCAGTGTTTTATTATACAATATTTTACAATATACAGTATACTTTACAGGAGAACCAAAACAAAAAAAATGACTGCACTTTGGCCTGACATTGTTTATTAAAATAATAAACATAAAAATAACATTTAATATTAAAACAAAACAAAAACATGTTGATGAAAATCAACAACAATCAACAATATTTAGATTTTTGAATATTTGGATTTTTTAAAAATGTATTTATTTATTTTTTACAGTTTGTTTCCTTACATAGTACAAGTGAGTGTTGTGTCTTGTAGATTTTGATGAATAACTTTGGATTTGTACCATTTTGGCTCATTAAGAGCTTACCTTATACCCCACTAGTTTTTACTCATCACGCAGTATTCTTGTTGGTGCTGTCGAGGGTTGTATGAGGGTTAGCTTGCAACTGTTACGATTACAGTTCTATTAGATGCTTCCTGTGTTCATTTGTATGGCCATAGCTGCAGACATTCCCTTTAGCTGGAGCATATGATTGAGCCATTCAGCCATTCCTTAATGAAGAGACTGTTTCAGAAGTTCATAATTCATACTGGATATATTGGTTATACCTGGTGCTTAAGTTCAGCAGTCTGATTCTCCAAAGTAATCTGAAAGGTTTTCTACTTTTTTGAGCCTATAAAGTAAAAACTATATAACCCTTTGTTGTGCTTACCATTTCAAGAGTGTAAAGGCATTTTTTTTTCTTTTAACAGATGACTTATGAAACCACAGACAGGTCTTAAATATTTTAGCACATATCTATCACATATATCTGCTGATTAACCTTAATTTTCATAAGTAGAACCCAAGCGTATACTGTGTAACAGCTCCTTGGAATGCAAATTAACTTCAATAAGAGCTCCTCAGTTCATCTGAGCCACACAGGGTAATGCCAGAATCCAATTCATGACTTAGAAAATTAGTGGTGAAACAAGATTTCCCCTCTTTTTGGCTGTAAGCTGAGGCAGAAAGCTGACATGAACACATCCTGTCAAGTTCATCATGTAAGCAGGCCGGGGTTGCTGCAACAAAGCATGAGTTTTATAAATTTGAATATGAATCCCAAAGGAGAGGCTCAACATAGCACACATAATGCTGGGGGAAGAACTCCTTAAAGACATTTGATAGCGAAGGAGATACATGGCACACATGCACAAACTTGCACATGAGCACACTTTTACACATGAGGGTAATGAAGATTTCTGGAAGAATATTTATCAGGTTTTTCAGGGGAGAGTGGAAAGTAAGCCTTGATAATGTCTGCCTAGTGTTTTAATCTTTGAACTGGGTAAGTAGGGTAGCAGAAATAAAAGTAAAACAGCAGTTTTACTTTTATTTCATCATGTTCAACACCATGTTCAGAGAACCTCAGAGAACAAGCATGCAGTCACCCTGATTGCCCAGGAGATGTCTACAGCACAATACGTGCAATACATGTGTTTTGTTTGGCAGAGATCAATTATGAATTGCCACAGCTGGGCCTTCTGATGTTAGATCCTACTGTTGCTTTTAACCGGTAACAACCACATCCTTAGTGTTTACCAAAGTGTGCTGGGATAGGTGGCTGAAACACCATTCTGATGATTCATAGGTTTGGTGCATATAATCCATAATTAATGTGTTATTTTCTGACAATATTAAAGTAGTTCTGACACATAACTTATAATTTGGGCTTCATTTCTCTTTCTGACTCACTGGTATAAAGTTTATACCTCTAACTAAACTTCATGAATTCCTTTTGCTAACACAGTTGCAGATCATAATGCTTTGAGCTAAATGATATAATAGACCCATGTCACATAGAGTCTGTGAGAGACACTGAGAAAGATATTTAACCATTTTATCTGCAGGAAATAGTTTCTTATTTTCCTCATCTTCAGTAATTTGTTAATGTCTAATCTTCAGGCGAGAATTGGCATATTGCATGTCAGTTCTGCTCATTGGCGCCTTGGCGACCCATGATTCACTGCTGAGTCATGCAACATGAGCTGTGAGGCTCATTCAACTGTTCCTGGATGCGATCTAGCACCGAGATGTGCTATATTTTCTCCTCATTAGTATACACTGTTAGCGGAACTGAAAAGAAGTATCTGAAACATCAGGAGGTCAAGTCCAAGGGGTGAGTGTGGGCTGAAGAAAAAGTTGTTTACTTTTTCTAAGTTAGGCTTAAAGAAAAAAAAATATCTCCAATTTACCAGAGGCACTATAATGATCCAGGTGCAGAGCATGTCTGTCCTTTTCCCAGTGGCTAAATATTGACTGTGCTTTATAGCAGCAGATGGGCAGAACGGTGAATGCAGGCTGTGCTGGAAGGAATGAGTGAGTGTACGAGCGACATCTGGTCCTTCCTGCGCCCAGTGGACCTAGTTGCTACATCAAGCTGCCTCATTAGAACTAGCTGGGGCTTTAGGAGCATTCTGCCACTCAAGCCACTGCTCTAGTGCTCCCCATCAAATCCCTCATTTGCCATGTGCCAAGATTGAAGGACCATATAATGTGTTGTGTCGGCAAGTTTTGCACATCCCACTGCTTTCTCTGCATTCTGCTGGGGTCACCTATTTGCACTTGAGGTGATTTCATTTTGCCAGGAGAGAATTATGATGTGGTAGCTATCCAAAATGTCTGCATTTAACCCTGGCTCACAGCTGCTTTCTGTAAAGCTTCCTGACTGGTGAGATGTGAGATCACTTTCAACTGACACTGAAACTAAATATAACCATGCCTCCACACTTAATATTAGAGTGTAACCAGTCCTTCTTCTGAATTTTCAGTTTTGCCATGATATTAATTAAATAATTATCAATCATGGCATTGTATGCAATAAGTTTTCCATTCCCTATTCCACAAAAATGGTTTAATCGTTTAACATAGTTGCAAATCCAACCAATTGCTACAATCCTTTGCATAAAAAAACCCAACAAGTGACAAATTTCATTATAATTCTGCTGAAAAAGCTGCTCATTTTGGGCTGCATTAATCATGAAAAAAATCCTGGTCAGAGTGTTTAGTGGTGAATTACTGTGATCATAAGGCAGGATTCGCTGATTTCCACTCTGAGTAAAGAGTCATCTATTTCCCTGATGGCTGTGAAGAGTGCTCATCTCAGTGAAGCCTGTGGCCCTCTCCGCTGCTGGTAGAGGCGGCTGGGCTGGGCTCTGGTTCAGCAGCTCAACTCGCCTCTCCTCAGGGCTGCAATCATCTGCGGCACCATCTACTTATCACAGAGGGCTGTTTGGATTACCACACCACATTTAATGGCAAGCTGCCATATGAATATCATAATACACAACACAAACGGCACTACTCATTCTGTGTCCCTTCACAGAGCACTGCCTTGCTGATATCACCCATGAAACCTCCCTCCCTGTGGGCTTGTCAATCCCAGCATACCAGAGTACAAACTGTCCTGGGAAATATTGAAAAAAAGGAAAACCACAAAAGCCAAATAAGCATGACACATATTGTGCTTTAATATTTAGATTTTTCTTCGTACAGCACAGTCTGTCTGCAGAACTATCCAGTAAAAGGCATTGATTTGCATGATATTCTGGTGAGTTACAGTATTCCTCAAATCAATCTTCAATAACCAAGAAAATTCACTTGCTATGTGCCTCATTCTAGGCTTTCTGAGCAATACATAGAATCATCAAGCTGTGATAGAGCAGGCAAGTAATTTGCAGTAAGCTTCAAACTGGCTGGAGCAATGGGAAGGTGGGGCGGTCGTATCGCATTTTCTCATTTTAGTCCGTGGCTTCAATCAGAAAGCGAGAACTCCTGGCACAACGTAAGAGTTACTTAACGCTGTAGAGGGGGTGGACACTCAAAGTAGCACCTGTGTAATATAAATCAATGCAATACAATAGCCCTGCAATAAATCCTACCTTTGTGAAGCTTGTAGTTTTTACTGAGAGCTGTCAGCACTATCGTCATTTGAGGTTGTGGTTTATAGAACAATGCAACAGCAGCACATAATGTCATGCAACAGAACCTATGGCCACAAAATGCACAATAATATTTCTACATTTATAGCTTAACTGTATTATCGTTTACTGAACATGTATTCATTTTATTATTGTTATCCACATACAATCAATTATTTAAGCTTATAAGTCAAATAACACATTAGGATAGATCAATATTACTAAAAAAATGGAAAAGAGGATATTAATTTATTGTTTTCAATCAACTGAATTATATTAGATATATTGTGAAATATTTTGATTTCTTATATTTTGATTTTGTACCAACCTTGAAAAGAATTTTCATCTGAGAGATGTAAAGTTGAAACATTCAGTTAACTGGTGTAAATGGTTTAAATGATGACATTACTCAGAGCCCTTACAAACCAAAATCTTATCAATCAATCTCTCAAGTAGATGACATGTTTTTCTTCTCGTCTGAGCTAAACACAGAACTCTGAAGCTAGAACAAATGTGCTTTGATTTTGTATAATTTTGCTCACATGTGCCTTTGCAACCACTCTTGTATTTCTTTCATCACACTGGACCTTCGAACCGAATAGCCCTTCAGGACTGACGCAGTGCTACAGGAGCCATGTATAAAATCTTCTCACCTCTTGTACTGTGTCCAAACGACTTCTTTTGCCAAGTATGTTTACTACATCACTGCCCTGTCGTGTTATGTTCCCACTAACTCCTAACTGAACAAATATATGAATATTTTTAGCCAGAACTTAACTCCCTTAACCTGCATTATTTTACATCCTCATTACCTCTTCATTTGTTGTCCTCCATCCTATATCCACCTGATTAGCTATTTTCTCCTCACAACACTTTTCTCAGCTCTACAGGGAACAGAAAACTTAACTTCATGTTCTGCCAGAAAATTGTCATTTTGTAGCACATGTACTCTTCACTATTAGGTAAGCTTGTAATGCTGAAAATTTTAAAAATGAAACTCCCTCCACTGGTGCACTCATTTCATGTCACTCTGGATGGAAGCTAAATAGCTGATATGAATAATGCAGATGGATTGGATATGAAGCAGTGTCAGTGAACACAGACATATCTGGGGAAAAGTGCTAAGCATGAATTCTCATCAGCACAGTGTGAAAAGTAGCATAGTTGCATTCATCATGTCATTCTAACAATTAATTAACTTTCCTTTTTAAAACCAATCAACTATTTTCACTATGTGTCATATTACAGTATAGCACAGTGCATTTCTCACACCAGTATAGTACTTTCATTTTCATATTTCGATGATGTTGAACACTATCCTAACTCCCACAATAGTCCTCAGATGTTAAGTATGGAGTTCAACAAGCTAGAAATGAGTTCAACATGAAGTCCAACAAGCACTTGAAAATTAAAGAGCACTTATCAGACAATATGCAGTCTGATAGGCACGTTGATGTGCTTTTAGAAACTGGGGTTACCTATTATTTTCAGTGCAATGCAGGGATTGTTGACTGAGTGCTGATTCTGTTGCACTGATACTATATTAACACACACATTTATGTAGGACAGTAATCACACATGTTGATCTGACTATTTACAAATGATGCTGCTACATTGTGTCAGGACTCCACAAATATTTGGTTTGGTTTAAAGTCTTACTTTGTTGTTTGATAGAAATAGTTATTTTTGGTAAAGACCTAAAGAGTCTGTTTCTTTAGAATTAACTGAAATATTGAAAGATCATTATATTATAAAATTATAATAATATTAGATATTGTCATTTTTATTTGTTTAGTTATGTTTTTTATGGATATATATATACACTGTTTTTAAAGGGATCACATCTGCATGTTCTGTATCTGGGTCAGAAGTGACAAAATCTTCTTGATAAAAATAAAAAATGTATAAAGAAAAAAAAAAAAATCCTCACATGCTTGTCAATGTGTGACATGGCCAGTGGCGTTTCATTTAATTCAACACTGTCCCATGAGCTGCAGGCCGGAGTCTGCCTGTATGCGCCATCTTCGGTGGTACTAAGATGCGTCTTGGCACTATATTAACAGGGAGAGGGCGACTGCCTGATGGAATATTGATAAAATGTTTTTTGTTTGCTGCACATTGCTCGGAGAGTTGACGGCTCACTGCACTAAATCATAAAGCCCACTTGGGCGTACTGCGGAGTCAATAACCAGTTCTTTTTCTATTCTGGGAATGCACTCAGTTTCTGGGAGGTCATCCGTTGAAGCAACACTTGTGTTAAAAGACTCACAGTAACTCTCAGAGCACTTCTACTCTGTGGTGCACTGTGTTCTATGTTGCACAAGTTTCTCCTGGTAGTCTTGCCTAACCTGACTGTGAACCTCTAAAACGCTTTGTCATACATACAGTATACAGTATATAGTCCCGCACTGTCTTCTTTATTCTATACCTGCTGCTCTCATCCTCACACCATGCCCATCAGTAGGTACTGGGCTTTGTATACCAGCAGGACAATCCCTGTAAATGTTGCTGTACTTGCTAAATGAAGTGATCCTTGTCCTGACATTCGCTGTATGCTCATGCCTCGAAAGACAGATACACATATCTGAAAAAGCCGTAGATATTTTACCCCTAAACCCAGAGATTTGACAGTTATTGTAAATGCTTGTGGTTCTCTGTGAGAGCTAGTGACATGTATCTTCGGTGTGAATGAAATGTTTTTCTCTGCATGGTGACAGGTGGGTAGAGCATGCTGGAGCTCTGGCAGGCCGTGCACCAGCAGCAGCAGCAGTGGCAGCTCAAGCATTGAGGCTGAGAGCAGGAGACGGCCTGCCAGGGGAGGTGATGATGCCAAGAGTAGTTGTATCATTACAAAGCCTCTCTTTCCACTATAAATTATAAACTATGTCTTGAAATCTTAACTCTGGTGTTTCCAAACGCTTACATTCCTAGGTGAATTGCCACTTTCATTTTAGTGGACATACATCAGTTTAGAACAGGATATTGTTGCATAATGTTTGAATTATTAATAGTGGGGAATGTTTGGGTAATTCTTTGTATAGGCAGGTGTTAAGCACTCATTAGCCACAGATTATGCATGCTGTAGTAATAAAATCCAAGTGAATATACTATGATGCGTATGTTATGAATAACTGTGTTTGAATCTCAGTATGCAGATCCAAAACAACCACAATCTGTGAACGAGAGGTACTGCTGAGATATATTTAGTCTGTTTACATCATGACAACCAAAGAAAGCAACAGTATAACAGAGATCCCTGATCGATGTGACGTCTTCCCTGTGTGCCCTGATTGCTGGACTGGATGTTGAGATGGTATCTCTCGGGGCAGAGCATAGGAGGCTTGTGATGTGTTTATTTATAGAGTACAATGAGCCTAATTGGTAAATTGGTCTAATGATTGATTCACTATCGAGTCTGGTGTCGTCTATCTTGACTCTGTGGTGAAGGATGTCTTGAAATAGCTGGGATGACAGCAAAGAGAAAGAGAAGCCAATACTTTCCCCTGAGTGCATGATCCTCCCATTAACAGCCCAGAGTCTCCCTGAGAGTTCAGCCCACTGTAAGCAATTAGACACATCAAGGTTACAGCTCAGTCTGGCTGTCACCGGGCTGAATTAAAACTGCTTATGAAGAAGGGTTTCTATTTCAACACCCACTGATCTAGGATCTTAATTTTTTAATAGATTTTTTTTATTACCTCTACCTTTCTGATCCATTATCTCATCTAATAACTGATCTGAGTGCATTTTAAAATGGGGTGTGTAATGATATGATGTGACAGCTTCAATCTACACTCAAAATATGTATAAAGTGAATTGCCTTAGGGCCTGATGATCCTAACCTGCATGGAAGAAAGTGCAAATGAATCAGATCTATCAAAGCATAGCATAACAGAGCCTTGTTCTGATTTTCATGTCTGTGTAATTAAGCATGTCCCTTCATCCCCTTTAAGTTTCCTCTGCAGGTGAAGTTAGGTTAAATGCCCAAATTTAATTTCTGCTTTTGTCTGCTGGTCATAGCAATCTAATTTTTCCATAGAAGTGTTGTTTCAACAAATGGGGTTATTCCTCTCCATGGCAGAGAGCAGCCCATTACAAGATTTGATAGGCACAAATAAATCATGACTTTATGCATAACAGTATTCCACCTCATGCAGAGGACTTAGCTCAGGGGCCTATCTGCTTCCTGGCTTCAAGTTTGAAATTCAATTACCTGCTGCCCTGGGTAGCTGCTTGCTGGAAGCAAATCATGGATCTGAGGAAAGGTTTAATGGATTTGAAATATAATTTAGCTCAGACTAGGCTCCTTAGAGACAGGTCACCATTACCTATAACCACATTAGAGGTAATCAAAGATTCTCCTGAATTTGTTACCTTGGCTTCCAGTGAGCACCTTCAGCCTTCTATTTTTTTCTATCTAAAGGGCACGTTATGTACAGGCATAAATCATGGATTTAATGTAGATTAATTGTGAAAGACAGCTAACTGATACAGTGTATTTTCTTTGTGGCAATTCACAGTGAAAGATCAAGGGCTTAAAGCAACATTGCATAGAAATGACTATTTTTGTGATTTAGCGTCCCCAGTTTCAGAGTGCAATACCACTGTTGTAAATATGGACAGCTGTACACATGTTTTTATGATTACATAATTTATGAACAAAAACTAGCAAGTTGACAACTTTGCTAACACAGCAAGTGCAAAAACACAAGACATAGCAGCCAGCTAATATTACTTACTAATCCAACAGCAAGAAGCCCAACTCAGGGTCTGTCTCTCTCTCTTATTTCAAGAAGCTCTCGCCAATGACTAAAAGACAGTGCCAAATTTAATATTATCTGCGGCCTCTTGCTCGGTCAATCTTTCCTTTTCTTCCACTTCCTGCTTCCTTGGTCTCTTCACCTCTGCCATTTTGTCCATAAAGTCTGCTGAGACTGGTTACATTGCCAGCTCGCCCAGCTTTGGTTCTGGCACGACACCAGCTCCGCTCCCTGTAACCATTTCCCCAGGCTCTGGGCCTAAAAACCACCTCTTCCTGGTGGTCCATTCTGGGCAGCCCAGCTAACAAAGTAAGTTAACATTAACTAACAACAGCTATTGTCCACAACAGTTTACTGTACTGTCTGTCAGAAAATATTTTCTCCATAAAATATGATCCAGTTCCACCAAAATAAGTGAAATAGTTGTTGGTGTATACCTTAGTGCCGTAAAGCATGATTGATTGTACCCGGAGCACAAAGTTACATAGTGCAAGAACTGGTGTACAGGGTACAGAGTGGGATGGAAAGAGACAACATTCACCTTATTACAAGTCAGTCGAGCCTTAAAAATTGTTTAAAATCTGTTACTTTATGGTAGAAGAGTTACACAATGTTGCTTCAACAATTTCTAAAAATGTAATCTGGATCAGTCTAGCCACACTGTATTTTTCTACAAGACCTACAAGCTATTATGTAGGGGTGATGTGACACAAACACACTCTGGCTAAAGGTGCCTGCTGCTTCTTTGCTCTAATTGCAGATTGTGGCTTATTGCTTGGCCTTTCTTCCCAAGGAACCTTTTTTTTTTTTTTTTTCGATAGGCAGAGCCTCCCCTTCCTCAGACACCTGTTATTAATTCTCTCCTGTTTAATCAGAGACCTGGGAGGTAGCAGTCGCTCCTCAGGCTGTGAAGATGACAAATGAATTGCCAGGTTAGAAAAATGGACTCAAATTCATCCTCTCCTGGAATTTGTGTTCACATTCTTGCATTGTTCTTCTTCAAGGATAATGGATGGCTAGTGGGGAGGGGGGTTGAAGGTGCAGCACAGAATTCCAATAAATAGTTGTAGTAGTTGAAAAAAAGTCACCCATTACAGCTCTCTGGCACTTTGGTGGTTTGGCAATAGCTTACAGCGGCTAACATGGTGAAGTCAGTATGGTTGGAAACGATAGAAAATTAACTCCAAAGATAAAACCATCACTGTCATGACAGTGCATCTGTTAAAAATGTAATAATAAAAACAATGAATCAGAAGAATTTGAAGGGTAAAATCAGTCCTTCTTAAGCCGTTTAAAGCTTTTATTTGCATAGAAATAGTGACAATTCTAATAAGTTTTTAGATCCCTTTCCCACAATGTCTTTCCTCCATCAGTGAAGCCACCTGGAAATGTCACTGCTGCTGCCTTCCATACAAATATCATCCCTCCACTGATTCATTGTGAAGCATATGAGGACAAGCAGAAGCTCAAATTTCAGATGTACTGTGGTGCAACATTTCCAAAGAGGATGTTAGGGTGTTAAAGGTTTCAAATTGAATTCATTTTGATTCATGTTAAGCAAACCATAACGTTTGGTTAGGAATCTTTTATTGCTCCATGAGAGAAAAAATGTTTTTAGCGATCAACCGTGAGATCAACCGTTTTGTTGTCCTGCAGTTCGATAGTAATTGTAAATCATTCATATTGTCTTGCATCAGGGTTATTAGTCCATTAATCATTCATATTTCTTATTAGTATTACTCAGCACTGAACGTAATGAATATGCATAAGGACAGGGCCCGGGCTTACAGAAGCAGGATAAAGAAATGTTCCAGTAAAGTGAAAAAAGTTTTCTGGGGTGCAAAAGTATTTACTCAGTGTTGCGTCATCAAAAAGGAGCCTACTAAATCCTTGAATGGTTGCTCTTTTAAGTGTCTGAGAAGGGAAGGCATGTTTTTCTCTTGTCAACTAGCATTCGATACAGGGCAGAAAGGAGGTGACCTTGCCCTGCCAAGCGCTGTGATGGGCCAAGTATTCCTGCCTGCTAAAGCTTTAGACAAGCTTTGTGAAATGATGTTAGCTACAGCTGTGGTTTTAAAAAGGTTTGTTTACTTCTGCTGTCTTTGTGAAATTGAACTTTAAACTGATACTTACTTTGGTGTAAAATAGGTAACTTTTGGCACACATAGAGCTTAGGTTATTTGCTCTCATGGTGTTTTCCTTTTATAATATGGCAGACAATTATTTTCAAGCAGTCATAATGTACCATAATTGAACAAATGAATGAAATTGTTTATAGCCTTAAAGGCTCACTGATTGCAAAACATCTCTAGTAAAGTATCAGCAACATATTGTGTGTTTAAAAATTCTCACATTGGTCAAAATAACCTCTAAGGAACATTCTGTCCAGTGTTTAACAATTCAATATTTTTTCTTTATTTTTGTTACTTTCTACATTGAAGATAAACATCATAAATATGAAATAACACATATGGAATTATGTGGTAAACAAAGAAACTGTAAACAAAGCAAAATGCTTTGTTGTAGTTATTTTTGTAGTTAAAATTTTATTTATTATTTTGGATTCTTCAAAGGAGTCACTTTTTTGTCATCTTCATGAGGTAGTCACATTGAATAGTTTTAAATTAACAAGTGTGTGCTGTAAAAATTTAATTAGTGGAATTTTTTTAGCCTTCTTAATTGTTAGTTTGAGATCATCAGTTGTGTTGGTCAGAGATAGTGTTGGCATACAGTAAATAGCCCCTATTAGACTACAGTCATAATCCATATTTTGGCAAAAGCTACACAACTAGAGAAATGACAGTCCAGTTTTGATCTACCATGAAGAAAAAAAAGCATTGAATAGGACAGTGTGTCCAAAGTTTTGACTGGTACTGTATTATAGGATTTCAACAGCCTTCAAAAGATTATACCATCCTTTTTTTAAAATTTTATTTTTTTATTTTTTTTATCACTGACACAAATTTAAAAGTTCAAACCAAGACAAGATATTCACAGGGTGTAAATGCTGACTACTCTGACAGACTGAATGTCTGCATGAAAATGAAGCACACTATGCACCACCTCTGCTACCAAAAATACTGATGATTTCAGGGTAAATATCTCTGGTGCTGAAATATTCATCGGTGAAAAACTTTCAAGTAGTGATTTCTTCTTTTTGTTTCAGAGGGATTTTGTAATTTAACTAACCGTTATAGACATAGATGAAGAATCCACGATCCGCAGCTTGTGTTTTTTTTGTTTACTTTTGAGTTATTAACAACTGCTTGGCACCGCATGCTGTCATGAATAAGGCAATGACCCCTTATATAGAAAACAAGGACAGTGTGCGCTGAATTGTGCTGTCTTAAAGCAGCTGTCGTCTGGGGACCTGCTACATTCTGTTTTATCTGGCAGCTTACTTACTGATAATAGGGTCTGATAATGTAATACAGACAATAGTGCATTGTGCTGGATTTCAGTTGTTCCTGTTGTCATTCAAAGTCCTTGCTTGTACAAGTCATTTCATTGATTGTTTGAAGATAGACTGCTGTCCAGGATTTATGCACATAATATGATATATTAGCGAACATAAAACCTTAAGAGGATTGGGGTGTTTTAAAAAAGTAACAGATACAGGGGAACATTTTAGCAGCACTACAGATGAATGAAGTGTTGTGTTTCTCAGGTTGCAATCCTCAGTCGTAGGTATGTGTTTCAGAATCAAAAACTGACAGGTAGCCGTCTGTCTTCTGCTGCTCTTCCGGTACAGTAGTCCTGAGGAATTGGATTTCTCTCCTCAGAGCTATCAGCCTTTGATGTGACACAGTGACCGTGAGAGCCAGTCATCAGGTGTAAGAATGAACACAAACCGTCAGATGCTGCAGAGTCTTTCTCTTCTTCTAACGTGGCACCTTGCTCAAGACATAAATCAAAGCCCACGAGCCTCATTCTAGAGAAGTATTAGCATTATCAGTGTAACTGAAGCTGACAGGGGGGGGGGGGGGGAACAACAAAACAGCTAATTAATAGAATGTTTTTCTCATTTTATTTTATTTAATAAGCTCAAGTGTTAAGTCACTTTTAAGCGTCTGGCTGAAACAAGATAACATAGAAACAAGGTTGACTTCTGCTTTTAATTAGACTAAAGGTCTGGAAACCTCATTTAATAAGCTATATCAAAGAACAGAAATATTTGATGGAAGGAGGATGCCATATATATATATATATATATATATATATATATATATAAAGCATTAGGTAGGATGAAAAAGCGTAGGATTCTCAGTGACTTCAAAGCCAACAGTTCTAACAGAGCCATTCAAATTGCGTGGAAGCAGCCCACAGTCAGGTGGTAATCAGGCAGCTTTATGCTGGCTCTATTGGGTTTGTGGATGATCACGATGGGCCAGTGGGCTGGTGAATAAGGCCTGTGTGGTTGTCTATCCTCTAGCTATTTGATCATTGTAGGAGGACAGCGCTGAGGCAGAGCAGGAGAAATAATCAATGCCACAAGGCTAGAAACAAATAATTGTGAGGATGGAGAAACATCTGAATTTCTGAGATTTGTGGGAGGGTCGGCCTGCCAAAGGGCCGTGTAAATAATGGAAAGCAAATCAGTGTCATTCCTGATGTTGGTATTTGAACTTTTTTGTTGTGTAGCCTCAAGCAATAAGCACAAAAGTTTAGTAAGTCACTACTCAGTGATCACATGGCTTTTGTATGTGCAGTGTCTGATGCATCCTGCACTGCTTTTGGCAACTTTGAGAGAAACACAGAACAAAGGAAGGGAGGCCTCTCTGACAACTGACAAAACGGTGAACAGATCCGAGGCCAAGCCACTGTGAGAGACACATTTGAAACATGTAGCTTCTAATCTATTGAAGTGTCAATGAAATATAGCCTTACAGAACTGCTTCTGCAATGCCATTCTGGAGGCCTAGGATCCAAAAACCTCAAATACAGTTTAAAAAGCCTGGCAGATTGAAGCAGTTTATCCCAGACTTGTATTGTTTTATGAGGTCACAGTCAGGCCTTGGATTTGGCTTCACATTGATGGGGTCATTGAAGCATCACAGCAGCAAGCAGACAGTTGGACAGTCCAAGAGATAAAAGTCATGCTAGCTGTATGGCTTTCTTCCAAAATAATTAAGATCCGTAATTATTTCTCACATGAAAAATATTAAAAACAAACAAATGGCATCTCTGTTAAAAAGGTTCTCTGTGAATCCTACAGCAATGTACAGATGAATCAGGTGCTTCTCAGAACAATAGCAGACTTCAGAGGGAATAATAATGGAGCACACTAATTGATTTGCAGCCTTTTAAGTTATAATCCCTAAATGTTTCTTAAATGTACTACAAGGATTTTAATACTGATGCCCATATATTGCCTACATAAACAAACAAGACCATCAGTGAGAAGACTGCCTATTTCTATATAGTTATTTATATTGCCTGCCACCAGATCAGATTGGATCAGATTCCCATTGAAATTAACAAAATTAGGCAGGGTAAACACCCCAGGAGTGCTAGATCCAATGCAAAATTCAATGCAAAGGTCCCTTGTAGCTGCTTAAAATCAAAGCCCATTTGATGCTGTTTATGGCTGGCATTTTTTCCTGCAATTCAGTGTGCTTGCGTTTAGTAATTGTCTCTATAATAGTTTTTGTTCGTAGTGGTGGAGACTGCCATTCCTGTGCTGGACACAGATGGCCTACTAAAGCAGGAGGGATTCAGAACAGAAAACAAGCTTTGCGTCTAATCCAGTGCAATTTTAAAAGGAGCATCTTACTGCTGCTGCTTTACATTAAAAGTATTTAACTTGTAAAATACAGAATAGCTTTTATTGTGAAACTACCACAGGAAATGATAAAAAAATGTATCTATCATGCATTGGTTATTTTATGCATTTTTTTCATCATCACATTATTAGTTAGAGTTAGAGTAATGGAGTGAAAGTAATATAGTATTTCTAAGATGATCATAGTGTAGGGTGTCACATTGGCCCACCCTTTGAACCGTTATTCAATAGATTTGAAATCCTGTTCAACCACCTATCCTATGTAACCCTATTTCAGGCCTTATATGATTGTCCATTTTGTCTCTGACGGTAGTGTCAAAACGCCAGTTTGCACAAGTCAAATCTGCATGCACTAAAGTCCCCCAAACAGACATAAAAATAAGCTTGTTAATACAAAAAACAATACTGTAGCATATTAAAGTTTAATGCTATATCTTATTGTCTGTCCTCATCAAATCCTTCCATCAGGACTCCTGCTAACGGCATATAAATCAATTCAAAAGATTAGCTTTCATTAAAAACCTTATGAAGACACTAGTCTGTCACCAGCCATCGATCCTTCAACACAAAGAGCCACTGTACTTCAATTCCATATCAGTGGTCTGTACTCAGCCACACACATGGCCACAAATGGCCTTTGTGCAGATGCAGAGGAAAACAAACACACACACCAGCATGACTGAATCATTGCATGAGCTTGGTTCATCAGTGAGATAGGAAGGGTAAGAGCAGGATTATATTCAGGTCTGGCTGTGTGGCTCTGAGCCGTGGGAGGCTGACCCTGATAAATCTCCACAGACTGTGAGGCAGCTTGGCCACATTTTGTAGCGACAAGCTCATGGTATGGGGTTCAATTTATGTGGGAAAGACTGGGAGTGTGAGCTGGGAGCCACGTAGGCGGACCACGCTGCCTGGCTGTCTCAGCAGAGAAGCATCAACAAACAAGCTGGACACCTCTCATGTGACAGAGTCATCTCGACAATACACTGGCAGCTGATGTGTCATGTCGCTGCACTGAAAATCAAAGACAGTGCAACAAATGCAATAAACAAGCTGCGGTTGGGAGGAGGATGGGGGGAGGGTAGAGAAACAGGTTGAAAGGGAATTCAAAAGAACACTACTGTGACTGGACACAGATAGGAGGAGGGCCTGTCCTTGCTGAGTTTCTGATTATCGTCAGATCTGAGCTAGATCACAAAACAAAAAACAGGAGAGTGCTTCAGCTGGCTTCATTCTTCACAGTGTGACAGTGTAGAAACTACACCACCACCCATTTGAATTATTCTTGTAGCTGCCACGTGTATGAGAAATCATTTTTATTACAGTTTCTACTGCATGTGATCTCATTTCAGTTTGGGACAGCATGTCTTGCAGCACAGATTATTATTTTACAAATCAGACACTCACAGTTTGATGTGCTGTTTTTAAATGTGTTTAAATGTCAGTATTGTACAGTTTTCAGTTTTTTGAATAATTTGTTTCTGGAACAGTCAACTGTCTCAGTCTGCTCTTCCTGAGTCTACTGCTGGCACAAATAATTGGGCGTAATGATGTGAGATAGGTGCACAGTACAATGCAGTCCTGAAGAGCATAGTTCAGGGTGGGTATGTTGAGTAGGGTGGTTGTGGGAATCCAGAAATTAGCGTTGAGCCCTCTGGAGGCATATGTGTCTAAATTAATGAAACATCTGTGATAGGAGGCACATACTTCAACACCCGAGTGACATGTATGCTCCCACCCAATGTAATAACCAAGCCAGGTCTTTAAATAGATGTTCACCTAAAGGGGCACGTGGTTTGGCTATATCAAGATGCTATTTACTGAAAAGAAAATGTTAACATGTGTCACTTAAAGCCTCTGCCTTGAGTTGTGGTCTAAGAAAAGAAATATGTATTCATACATTGGATGTGATCAGAAAGTCAATACAGAGCAAACGATATCTTTAAAGCTGAATTCAGGGACCTTGAAGCATTGGTCAGAAGGTCTCAGCACAAACAGCCCTCTGAGGGTATGGTTAAGACAGCCAATATTTGGCTTCCTCATCAGCCTAACCCTAACCCTCTTACGATTACTCTCAGCATATCTAAATCAATACAGTCACTGAAAAAAGTGGTGTGACCATGTATTGTCAGATTCAAGGAACATCTTGATCATTGTCTTCATTCTCAAAAATTAAACCCTACAAAGCATTTTGTCTCATGCTGCTCTGGTTTGATACAACTGAATGATTTACTTCATATAATGAGCCCTTGGACCACAGTTTCAGTCTTTAAATTCGTATCAGCAATATTCATTTTCAAGGTTTACTTTTATGTAGCTACTCATAAACAGATTCATTACATGTCTTGTGCAACCACCTCAAAATAGAAAACAATTCACAAAAATGTCCTCCTCCAGCAAGCCAAATTCCTCTAGGGGAAAAACAATAGCCTTGATTTCTTCAAACAAATGCAAGTATGCAAGCTCTGCTGAAATGTTTTCTGCCATGCTGCACTGTGCATAGGGATGTACTTTGCATATCTATTATGCGCTTTCTCTGCGAACAAGCAACCTTGTGGAACTCATCCGAAATCTGCTTTATATTTCTTTTGAAATCAATTTTCAGCTCATTGCTGTTTTCAAGTTGGCGAACGACAGCCGCCTACAGGCACCCGGATCATAGGACTCTTGTGTGAGGAAGAGCCTCACTAATACTTGCATTACGTTAACTCTTGGCGGAAGCAATAAGGGGCTACTGTACGTACTCTTAGCCAACTTAGTTCTGCATTACTTTTAAGTGACGCCTGTGTGGCTGTGGGACATTTTCAAACAACAAGCTCATCCGCTAGTTTAATTTGGTGTCAAACTCCCAAGCACAAGCCTTTTAATGCTTGTGAAGCACAAGTATTGGCATGTTTAGTTCAAAGCAATAGTAGGAATAGAAATTGTGCTTACCTGTCAGGTATCAGCATAAACAGATGATAGATGGCCGTGCAGAAACAGACAAAGAGGGGAAAGAGGAACAAGAAGGGAAACACATTGTTAGTCACAAATATATTACACCATGCCTCTTTGTTAAATTACTCAACGTGTAATAAATGTATCTAGTTTCCAGGTAAATCAAAAAGACACTTATGGTTTGTAATGAAAATAAATATTTACTTTATTTTCACTATTCCTAAAGGAGAGTGTGTGGTAACAGTGAGAAGTTTAGGAGTCTTCAACAGTTGCATATGTTGAGTGATTGCCAAATATTTTAATTATAGATACACATAATTTGATTGATTTTGCTTTGACTTGATTGTGCATATTTGTGCTATGTAACTGCTGTGTTTCATATACAGTAGTACTGCACCACTATATGCAAAACCACAGTCCTCAGTCTACACTTGTGTGTGTGTTTGTGCATGGATTTTTATGCTTCTCTCTATCTCTGTGTGTGCAAATGCGTGTACACACAAGTTGAGAAAGACAGGTTTCAGAGGAACAAGAAAAATGCATTAAAACACTGCACAGGGCATGCAGGATGCACAGTGCTCTGTGTCAGGCATCTGGATGCAGCAGAATGTGAGGAGCAACTTAACCTCACTCAAAATGAAATAGAGAAATCTCTGAGCCCCGTTCAAGACAATCTCAAAATATCCCTGCAGATTTTTTCTCTTCCCTAAAAGCAATTTCTCACTCCCCTACTTGCTAATTAATGCAAGACCTGTGCCCTGTGGTCTTCTATCGGCCTGTGTCTTTTTGCTCTCGCCCACAGCCATCAGCCCCGGGGCCTTAGTGAGAGCTGCCCTTGGCCTTTGGCCTCCAGCTTCCTCCAGCTTGGCTTCGAGGCCTTGCCCAAGGCAACATAGACCAAAATCAATGTGGGAACAGTGAGGGGGCGTTGGGATTATCAGATGAGGTGAGAAAAAATACAAATGGTTGAGATGTCAGTTAAATTTGTGTGATTGCTCATTCTAGTCCATGCAAAAATGAAAAAGTGATAGACTGAATATTATCAGTTCAATAAGAAAGAAATGGGGGAAAAAAAATCTAGAATAGAAAATCTAGGCCATTGTTTTAGCACAGCTTTCATGTCATTATCCTATTTAGTCTCGACAGCCTGTGTTGCTGTTTCATAATAAATTGCTGGTGATTTAATTAATTATACAGTAGTATTAAATAAAACATTAGGGAAATTATATTTTATTGAATTAAGTGTTCACCTTGGTAATTAATCTACGTTTAATATGGCCTGGCCTGTTTAAATTATGAAAATCACTGGTGGTGGCTGCACTATAAACCTCTCACGCATACATACCCTTCCCTGAAATATTATGCAGATGACAGTGTTTCTATAATTAACTTCTTCTATTACTATCCTTGAAATAGAACTATCAACTTAAAGTTTTTGGCAAGGGTATGCTTTCAGCTATAAGAAGCAAAGCTGAAGGGTAAAAACTATATTAAGAATGTTTTGAGGCAAGAACATTGTCTAATGCTATTAAAGTAACACTGCTGAGAAAAAGGCTTGTGTGCTGTTGCTCATTAGAGTTGCCTTTAATAACCTGCTGTATGTGTTCATGTGCTATTCCGATGTCATATGTCAAATTAAAGAATCCTACAGAAAATGCAAACTAAATTTGTCTGACGTTTCCCAACAACAACAACCTCAAAATAAAGCATAACGTCTCTTATTCCTTTAAGACAGTCCTTGATACTGTGTTTCAGGAACTTGACTGACCATGTTTTCACACTGTTAATACTTTGTCCTATACATTTCATGTGATAGATATTAACACTGCAGTAATGGATGTCCTGTCTTATATAAACAGATCAATGCTGGCTCAAATACTATTTGCAAATACTCATTCATGTTTGCTTTGACCTGCTGGGAGCTGTGCATGAGGGACTGACAATTCAGATGGCGTCAGACAAGCTGTCGATCACAGAGGAGTGAACTAAATTGAAATGCAAACCTGAATGGCAGAATAGTACGCAGTGATGTCACTGTGAGGCATTTTGAATGAAGGTCCATCAAATTGCAAATGTTATGCTACGCAGCAAATTTCAACCTGTAGACAAGGATGGAAATTGCCATAATAGCCTGTAGTGATGTATCCAGGTTTAATAGAAGGATCATGCTCTATAATTATTTAAATGCAAAAACTCACATGCTTGAGGTTTTTTCTATAATTCATTTTGACTACAAGACATTGAACAAGGTAGATGTATTAAGGCCAAAGTTCCCATTCATCCCCCAGCTCTCTAATATTATTGCCTTTTTGCTAAATATTGACACTCTATACTTTTTTGGTGAGGTTCTTGTCATAGTGCTGCTTCTAGTGTTCGAAATAGCTGTAATTCAGTCAAGGAGCTGAAGTGCCTGTTTGTAACACCGAAACCTTTGCTCAGAGGTGCAGGAGTAAATTTGACAATGGAGAAATCTGTCTGTGGTTTATATATATTTTTCTCAACTTCCAAAGTGTGTTTTAAATGACTTTTACTACGTTACAACAATTAGAGAAACAAGTGCAAATAGAGAAGAAGACATTCATTATCAGTTTACACAGTTTCTGCCTATTACTGACCCATCTATGCTTCACAGAAAACTTCCCATCATTTATATTGAGGACATGCACTAATTCTAACAATTACAACTAACTCATTTCAACTAATTCTGATATTTCTCAGAGGCATTGAAGACAACGTAGTGTTCATTAATTAGTGCCAGTTGCAGTTTATGCTCATCACAATTAGTCTGCCACTCTCAGCAGTGTGCAAAAGGTAAAATTGGCTGAGGGAGGAAGTGGATTCATGTAATGAACTTTAAGATGTTATGAACTTGTGGACCCACCAGACTCACACACATTCACGCAGACACACACACACACACACACACACACACACACACACACACACACACCTGGCTAATCCACAGCTGGACTGTTTGCTTTGTTTTGTTGTATCAGTGCCCCGATTGAAAAGCCAACAGGGAAAACTCTTGTTGCATCTGCTGGAAATCAAAGCTGTAACCTGATGTGTAACATTTGTGTTAGTCTGGCTCATTAGGTCTCTTCTCAGGTTAAATATGCCTTTTTCACATCTCACAGTTTGACTTGTCATAGCAAGAAAAAGCAAAGGTGTAACTGATAATATAAACAATGGCTCTATTCCATTTGAAAGTCTCAGTAAGACATGGCAGTGAGCTAGCATGCATAATGCCTTGGTCCTGAAACCTGCACACCAAAAGCAATCTGCCAATCACTGATACTATTAATTACACATATGTTTTACCTGCTACAACATGTCAGGCTAGTTAATAGGGGAACTATGGAAGGTCACTAAACTCCAGTGATGGGAATAACGGCGCTATAAATAACGGTGTTAGTAACAGTGTTACTTTTTTCAGTAACGTAATCTAATTGATTACTCTTCCCATCATTATAACGCTGTTATCGTTACTGTCAAAAAATGCGGCGCGTTACTATGATTGAAGGCAGCTGTTTTTCATCAGACCAACTAGATCTCTAAGCCGAGCGGCAAAGATTTTTCTTGTTCCTCCTTCCTTGGTGAGGGCGGGGGCACGAGACAATCGCATAAATGATGACGATTGGCTGAGGTTGAGTAAAATTCAATGGTAAGCCAATCAGAGGTGGAGTTGGGCGGGTGTTGCTTACACAAATTGTCAGACACACAAAGATGACACAGGACATTCACGTGAGTCAACGAGAAACAGGAATGGCGAGCCCGAATAGTCCAAAAGTAGCCTTCTTTAAATGGAAGTATAGTATAGTATATATCATAAATAATTGAACACGCACATGTATTTTAAGTTCTGTCAGAGGGATGGAGGTGGGGTCCAAATTCTTTGACACATTTGAGCATTTAAAAAATTACTTGAAAGTAACGCAATAGTTACTTTCCAAAGTAACTAGTTACTTTTATAATTTGTAACTCAGTAACTACTGTAGTTACTTTCTGGGAGAAGTAACTAGTAACTGTAACTAGTTACTTTTTTAGAGTAACTTGCCCAACACTGCTAAACTTCATGTGGTAAAAAAATAATATTGATGTCATTTTGTTTATTATTACACTTGACTGAATCATTTTTATAAACCCTTTGGCTTCTTTCCTCCGCTTCACACATTGTGCTTGATAAGTACTTTCATAATTACTTTAACTCATGCACTGTGCTTAAATGCACTTAAAGTCAGTGCTTATTTTACTTCTACTCCATTACAGTTAGGGAACTATTGTACGTCACTAAATGTATTTGACAGCTATAGCTGTAAACCAAGATTGTACATACCAAACATATGATACAAAAAAATATAATGCACTTTTGCACAATCAATAAACTATTCAACAATATAAAAGACATGGATGCATTGATCTGAGCTCTCACTGTGAGAAATAAAACAATACAATACGATTGTGGGAGGCTGAGGCCAATCTCAGCTGGCACTGGGTGAGAGGTGGGGTAACCATCGATAAACCCTGGATTCATCACAGGACTGACACATTGAGACAGACAACCATTCACGCTCACATTCACACCTATGGGCAATTTAGAGTCACCTATTAACCTATTAATGTCCTCTCCTCAAATTATGAATGCAGAGTATTTCTGTCATGTGATATTACTCAGTACTTCATCCACCACTGAATGAGCTCTATTGTTGTATGTTTTTTTACTAGAATGTTAATTTTGTTAATCAAACACAGTCTGTTGAAGCTAATAACTTAAAGCATCTGTGTGGTTTTGAAAAGGTTTAGTTTTGGCAAAGTGGTAAAAATATACTTTTACTTCTTTATTATTGCCCCCATTATTATTTTTATTATCAGCTTTTGGTAATACTGTCTCCAGTACACACAGGCACATTTGCCAGCAGATCATAACTTTTATATAGGCTTCCATTTTTACCACTGTACTATTTCTTTGCAAGTAAGCCTGGCAATTCAACTGGGAAGGGCAGAAGTACAGCTCATTATGTGAATGTTCCCAGCCTCCAGATCAGTCAGCAAAAATAATTAGGTGTTATATTACTGAGTGTCATATCTTGTGGGAGACTGAAGCCTTCCAATTGGGATCGATTGCACTCACTTTATATGGGGAAAAGTAATAAACATAATTATGCTTTTTGCCGCTTTTTGAATCAAAGCCACACAGTGTGACTGAATGGGTTGTGTATATGCGCTCAAGCAGAACGCCTTGCCAATTACCACAAATCATAGTCAGCTGGTTTTGCTACCTCCTTTAATAGGACTCAAAACTTCCCTCCCTGCCTCTGTTTAGCATCACTGAGCATGGCCCATTCAACACTTCCATCTAATGTCATGCTCATTAAAATATAAATTGGTTTATGATTACAACCTGCAACTTTGCAACTGGACCAACTGATAATGATTTGACCAGCGGCAGAGGAGATTAAGGACAGCGTATTTAGTTATCAACATGTACTGTCATTGTTACAGCTGATACAACTATAATATATAATAGTAATACCTCTTTTTTTTTTTAGATTCCTTGTTGGCGTATCCTGTCCACTAATGCCAATCCAACTGTCCATCTCTCTTAATCTCTTGAATTAGGCTGTTTAGTATAAGCTCGCTGTAGAAACACCAGGGTCATACATATATTCAGCTAACTTAGTAGTAGTGCTGTCAATCTCTGTTTATTCTCATTACCATTAAAAAGAAATTAATCCTGAGTGTTTTTCATGCTGGTGTCATTGCAGGCGAGACAGGCTTGATGTTTGATGTTAGTGTCTATACACAGATGCAGTTTAATGCAGTTTGTTGTGTGATATAATATACGTATAGCTCATTTGAATTTTCTCATGTTGCACTTGCATTTGCTGCTGTTGCACTGAATTTTCTCATGCTGTTAAAATTTCAAAGCAATCCTCTTTTGAACTGAAATAAATTCTGTTTGCTGAGCAGCAGTATGAGGAGACAGTAATTTAATGTTATGTTGACAAAAAAAATTGAAAGAAGAGGTTTTTCTTGGGAATTCATGAGTTTGTTTTCTCTAGTGAAGCCCTGTCTTTGCTATAGACCCCATAAAGTTGCCACAAAGGTACATATAAAACCAAGGATTAGCTGTCACTTTCTTTCCAATAAATTTCTGTGCGATGTGACAGAATGCTAAAGGAAATATATTCCTATCAACAATGACAACAGGGTGTTAAGTAGCCACAACAAATCCAGTTTTCCGGGAGTGATTCACTGTTCTTAAGAATGATTGGGAGCTATTTTTCAATGCCACGCTCTCTGCTCCGGTGTCAAACACATGGCAACACAGCTCTAGATCAGAGGACAGACAGTCTGAGCCATCAGACCTCCTCCCACTCCCATATAGCAGCCAACATGTGACGCAGACATGTTGATCCCTGTCACAGACAGAGGATCCAGTTATATTGAAGCCTGATTGATTTCAATATCCTGCCACACATACAGCTTGATATTTATATTGAATTAAAAAGTAGACTTTAATTAATTCACATACACGCTCAGCTTAATAATACTCTCTTCCATCTGCAACACATTGAATTTAATCGAGCATGACTCATTGGAAATGTGAAATGGATGTTTGGTTCAAATAAGCATTCTTATAGAAGACAATAAATCTGCCTAATGGACTTTAATACAACTGCCAGGCTTCTTATGTCTTATTTTTGCCACTGTGCTATGCAAGGAAGTGGTTATAGGCGCCTGTAACACACAGGGCTTGGCAGTAATGAATAATGAAATAGGTTCATAATAATAAAGATGCTAATGATATTAACCATAATTCATTACAATTTCTGGGAAAAAACATCAAAGTAATCAGATTACAAATACTTTGAATATCTTATTTATTTTGCATTGTTAAAAAATGATCAATTAATCCATGTGTGTTAAAGGTTCTGATCTTTTAAAAGGCTATTGTTCTAAACAGTGACTAATATCCATCTCCATCTCCACCTGGAATTAATGTGTCCTATTTGATAGTAGCAGCTAAAGAGTAACAGACGAGGGGGAATGACATAGGCAAAGCCCCACAGGTTATAAATTGAACTCAAGCCATTGCCTTTGTACATGGGGCATACACTCTACCAGGTGAGCTATTTTGTCAGTGAAAGTTAAGTCACATTTTTGTTATGCATCTTAAATTTTTATGTCTTTAAGTATTTTGAAACTCAACATTAGCTGCGATCCTTGAACTTATTCCTTCAAATAGCAACATGAAAGGTAGGCCATTTAAAAGTAACAATTATGTTGCAACCACAGCTATTAAAGTTATTAATTAATTAATTTTTTTTGTAGATATGAGCTGTTTGGTTGCTACTTCTTCTGTAACTCTCACTGAATTGTATATTGACTTGGCTTACTTGTCGGGATATCTTTTACGTCCTAGAACTGGTAACGTTAAATAACATTATGGACTGAGAATCAGCATTTCTTAAAGCAAGGTGTAACAGGTCAGGCGGCTAATTTGTCCATTAATCTGCCTTCAACATCATAATTTGGTTTTCATTCACTGACAAAAAATGTAATGCACAGCATCATAATTCTTATTGTCAAACGTTACTTTGAAATTTGAAGTCGTGACCTTTTAGTCTTGTTGTTTTTTTCATTTAAAGCTCATACAATTTGTCATAGTTTTTGTTGGCCAAATGAACACTCATTAGCAGTGTTGATAAGCAGAGGACTGTCTGAGTAAAAGTATGCTCTGTATTGTAGGTTTTGTCTGGATAAATAAGAAAGGTCACAGACTACATTGATAAATAAATAAATAAATAAATAAAAGCAAGGTCTTGAGCCTTCTGATGATAAACACTGGCCCTTTGCATGTTCAAGGTTGGTACTAAATTCAAAAAGAAGGCCCACAATTCTTCTGTAGTAGCAGAAATGACACTGAGAGAAACCTTGAGAATGTTGTCTCCTCAGGCATTGAATCAAGTCTTTGTTGAAACCAGTGCGTCACTGCACCTTAGATACACCTCAATTAAACCACTACTTTATCTACAGTATACTGTCCCAACTGTGCTGTATGTCTGGAGTCTGTTGTCGTGACAACAGACCTATTCAGATGATCAGCATTTATTGGATGCATTATGCATAATACAGGGGATGTAGATTTATGCGCATTTCCTGGAGGAGTTAATCCTCAACATTGCTCATAAAGAATATTATGCTGTTTTCTCTCAGGAGATACTTACGGACAATGCATGTATTTTCTCATTAATAAAGTATCATGAAAGAAGTTTTGACAGCATTTACAGCTGGCAAAATCAACAAGACAAATAAGAGTGACTACAAGAGAAAGAATAAAGAAAAACATTACCACCTTTGCAAGCAGCAGTCATATAATCTGCCTTGTGCTTTCAGCTTGGTCCAGCATGGCACATGAGTTGGCAGTAATACAAAAGATTTTACCAGATATGTAGAATTTATGTGTGGCAAAAGACCAGCTTACATTTTCCTCTATTGTGGATATTATTAAATGTAGAGTAATTAATCTCAATGACACTGATGCTTAGGCATGATGGCAGACCATTCCAGTGAATCAGTTCAACACATACAGACACAGATCTGTACCGGCTGTTATAATGCGCTCACTATCCTTTTTTGCCTGCACAGCATATGGTACAGATGCTTCTGTAGTAGACATGTAGTAAGTGGCCAGAGGTGCAATAAGGTCCAGCAGACCGTGAGAAAGTTTGCCTGAATTAAATGGGTTGCATCAAACAAGCAATGCTGAACTATGAAGGAGAGCTTCAATAACACGCCACATAGAAATGACCACAGGAGACAAACAAGACAACATTTCATGGCCACGTGGTGGAATTAATGATATTGCTTGTGTTTTCTTCTTTTTTTTATTTTTATTTGAAATCCCTGTCATAAAATAAACACGGCTTCTAGCTGTGCCTCATAAACCTCCCCCACAGTGACGGCAGACCTTTTGACAGAAATGCCCAATCAAAGCAGCAATGGGTCAATGTGGAGATGTTCCAGGAGTGTGAGTTATAGCTGGGTTCAGAGTGTTATTTTAATGGGGCTCCAAGCAGTGGCTGTAAAACCTTTGGCAGCTTGTTGGCTCTGCAGGCACCATTCATGTGTATCTCTTAGTTGACACGAGCCTTATATAAGCTCTGTGGCATGGGGGCTATCTGTGTAATATAGTGTCCCAACTCATGGGACTTTTTAATACTGAAGTTGGATAATGACTTCAAGGTCTGCTTCTAGTTGCAGTGACAGAAACAGACTGGCAGATCATTTTCCATGGCAGCATTAAAGTAATGGTGCAAGATCATAGTTTATATATGTTTTGATCGCTGAATATGAGGCCACTTGATTGAACGAATATGACATGATCTTCAAAAAAAGTGTCTCAAGGGCAGTGGGACAGACATACTGTGACAAAATTGTTGCAGTAGAGTTTTTCTGTGAAGAAAAAGGCACATCATTTGGAGTTTGATAAATCAACTCCCTTTCCCAGAGCTCCCCACACACCCACAACATGCTGCTATGAATTATACTTGACATTTCCCCACATAATTTCTCTCCAGATGGCACCCTGCCCAACATTTTGGAAGTTAACAAATAAAAAAAAAAACTGACATATTTTTTTACTCTTGAGTAGAATTGAAAAAGAGTGAGTAGTAATATACAAGTGGAGTTTGTATAATTAGTTTTCCCTAACCCCCGAAACAACAGGCTATTATCCTCCCGGCAGTTTGCACCCATGCTGCCTCCTCTCAATTTACAACATAATCACTGGCTAGTGCTCAAAACCTCTGCTCAGAAAAAGCTCTCAGTATTCATGGACAGTCTACCAAACATCTTCATCATGAGATAATGTCCTTCATGTTTATTCCGCCCAGTGCTAAACCCCGTTTGATAATAAATTTATCACCATCATGTTCTTGCACTGCTTCTTTCAGAGGCCTCATTTCATCATAGTAAAAGTGAATTGGTTTGCAAGTTAACAGAAAACGCAAATAGCCTGTAACTTAGCTCACATATAGTAGTATGCATATGCTTTTAAGCACACATAAATAACTAACATCTAATTGAAAAACAGACATAACACATAAACTTAAATGTGCAGACACACATAGCCATAGATCAGGGGTCATCAACTACATTTGTCCAAGGGCCAGAATTTTTCTCGGCAGACACTATCAGGGCCAGACGCTCTCGTAAAATTAAATTAATATTGTATCCTAAGTAATATAATATTATTTCATATATCAATTGGCCTTTGAAATGTATGTTATTTTTTAGCCTTTGTCAGCGTTAACAGACTCATATTACCTGTACGGTAGCAAGCCACTAGGGGGCGAAAACGATATTTTAGGCTTCATATTCATGAGGCTGTCAACTTCTAACGTGGGGAAGGTGATGCAGCTAATCACAGTGAACTGCTTGACATCCAGGCCGCTGGTGACATGAAGCCTGTTCTCCGTGGTGCTGAACGCTTGAGCGCCTTTTGGGTGGCTCGTCCCCAAAAGTATGACACACTGAAGACACTGGCCATGTATGTGCTCACGATGTTCGGATCAACATACACCTGTGAAGTTGTGAAAAATGAACTAGGACTGCAGGCGCATAAGGCAGGCATAACAGCTGTCAAGCCCGATGTTAAAAAGATAGTGTCGGAGGGGAAATGTCACTTCTCCCATTAACCAAACGTGAGTATTTCAGTCTTGTGATTTTCTTGGTTTTACTTAGTATTTATTTGTTGGATCACAGGCTACTTTAATTTGATGTAAAGAGTAACATTTCTCATAACTGACGGCCTGACGCTTTTATTTGTCGTTTGTATCTATTTGCTGATGTGCAAAGCTTGTACTTACCATGCTCTTCTCTGTTATATTGACGGTTGTTATTAAGACGCTGCAATAGTGCGCTATTGTGTGGGGAAATGAAGCCCAAGCAAGGACAATTTTGACAGACGTGAAACAATAAAAGAGAAACGCGTTTATCGTCATTTTTTTGATTGGAGGCGGGCTATAGCACAAGCTACTTTTCAGAGGGCGTTTGTTTCATTTCACTTAAAGAAAAATGTAGAAACGTACTTTGTCCTCTTCACCGGGCTATTCCTGAATCCAGTAATATTCTGGGGGCCAGATGGAAAGCTGTGGCGGGCCGCATGTGGCCCGCGGGCCGCCAGTTGACGTTCACTGCCATAGATAAACGTCTCCAACTGAATATACAAAACATCTAAAGAACAATGCCTTCATCTTCTCATCCACAGATACAATCTTTCAGTCCTGTGAGCTTGTTCATCACATGAATGTCATGAAATCACTGCTCATGTTCATAAAAGACTTTCTCACAATACAGTGGGGTTCTAATTACTGTGTACTAAGAATCTTTCATCAGACACTGCTGAATTATAGAACGCACAGGCACAGGGAGTGTAGAAGTGTGTCAATCTACTCAATAGCTGTTACAGTAATAGACTGGTAAATGAGAGAGGGGGTTACTCCTGATTCATTTGACATGCAGATCAAATAAGAAGTAATAGCTGTCGACGATGAATTCACAAGGGACCACCATCTGCAATTCTATGATGGTAATAGAACCAATATGTGAACATACACTGCTATTAGTCTGTAGACATGAAACTGTAATCTGATGAAATTCCCCACATTTCTCCCATTTGTATCTCTCACTGAACAAAATAAATCAGATTAATTTATACTGATCATGTAAGGGGTGGCATACCTCCATGATGGTGTAAAATAAAATATCTCTCATGGTTTAACCCTCTAAAAAATACAATTAATGGAAATATCAAATGGTGAGAATTGTATGTGCGCATGTTCTCTGTGCCCTAATCTAGGAAACGTTTATGTCTGTAATATCCTCTTAGTCTCACCAGATTCATTTCAAAGCATAAAATCATGTTGACTTCTGTAAGGTAATCTTACACTGTAAGAATTGAACTAAAAGAGAAAATCAATCACAGTTTATGTGTTATCTAATCCTGTCTTTTCTATCTTTGGTATTGAAAAAGATCACATTTAATTCAGGTCTGTGACTTGGGTGTGTCATTTTATTTTACATTTTTTCTGACATTTACACATTTCCCTAAATAATGAGCCATGTTCTCAACATGTTTCCAGTCACCAAATGTCAGAGTTTTCACACAAAAAAAGAAAATCAAACAAATAGCATTGTGAAACCACATGGTGCAAAACAGTGGCAAGTAAAAACCAGCCTACAAAGCACAGTGTATTTTGAAATTATTCAATGTTTGCATCATGCATAAAACATGCATCAATATTCCAACAGCTGCCAAACTACATTGTCCTAGCCACATTTTCATCATCTGTGTCCATTTGTGTAAACCAACATTTAGATCCAGGAACATGACCACGGCCAAAGGCTACTTCATTGTTGGCTTTGAAGAATGAAGATGAGGATGTTTCAGACGCATGGAGCCACCCACCCAACCTGAGTCTGCTTATTACTATATGTCTAACATTTAAATATCCTGCATACTGTGAACTTGTGCACACTACCTCATGAATACTTGCACAAAACTGCACAAATTCCTTATGTATGCAAAAACCTACATTTCAGTAAACCTGTTTCTGATTCTGATGTTTTTGCAAGGTCAGTTGCTGCTGCACAGGTGCAAGTGTGAATATAAGAGAGTCCCTGTAACCATAGAAACTCTCTTACTGTTGACAGACAGGAAGAGGAAACATTTAGAGGAGAGAGGGTGATGGGCTGATGTTTGCACAGTATATTAGGAATTAATGATTCATGGACAAATAAATCACACATTTTTTATTTATAAAGCATGTGTTTATTACACTGTGGGGCGCTTTAGGATGCAGGACAAAAAACAAACAAACAGCAGAGCTATTCAATACAAATTGTGACCTTTGGTCACCCTATAGGTTTTTAAATGTTGGAGGACATTTGCTTGAAAAAGAAATCCAAATTTGGGCAAGCAGGTGCAATCACTATGACAGGGTGACAACCTGAGGCACCAGCAGTGACATATATACATTAATTGCAATAATCTTTCTTATATACTGTATAGATGTATACATATGGATAGTTAATGTTATTTATTACTTAATGTTCCTGTTCCATCATGCATACCAGCTTATACAGTAGTTAAAGTATATGTACTAGAAATGGTCCAAGATTTTCCAGCACTTTTGGGCCAGCAATTCACTCTGCCTCTCTATAACACTATCTTCTCCTTGGGCTTGTTGCACCATGGAGCGCCACTCTGTTCATTCTCTGTATAAGGCCTCACTGGGGAGGTTTCACTCAGACGACATCATACAGCTGCCAAGATAAAGTTAGAGACACAAGGATAAAAGGCACAAGCTATTTAGAGTCACTGAAGCCCTGTTTCACCAGATAAAGTGATGTTACTTGTAGCAACAGTGGATGATACACTGCAAGGACACTTTGGTGTCTTATTTATGCAAAGTACATCTGCCCAGGTTCTTCAGCTTTCAGGTCATATAGTTAAGAGAATGGAGCAGCACAGACAGAAACCTGACAGCTGAAGTTAGTATAAAATGAATAATCACATTGCTCCCCATAAGGTATAAATCTGCAGATCCAAAGCTCTAAATCATTTGTGCAGTAAAGTGATTGAGTAAATTATTTATATTCTAAATCAATTAAATATTTTAGTCTAATTAGAATTGATATTTGATTGAGTAAATTATAAACTGCCACAATTCAGGAATGCATGTTTTCCAATTTGTGAAAATGCATTTTAAAAAGCTTACCTACTGAGAGTCTCTTTTACTGCGATAATTAAAAGATAAATGCACACAGTCAATATTGCATGGGCTTTATCATAAATCAACAGTGAGAAAGTCTCATAGAGCCCTTAAAATAATCAGCAGATTGGCAAATAAATGTAGAGAGATCAATGTATTCAAAGCAGCTTTGTATGAAGTCACCCTAGGGTTACTGCATATGTAACCAGCTGTGAATCCCCAGGCTCATATTTGCTAATCGGGAAAGAAAAATAAGTTTGTCTTGTTAGTTGTGGATGATTTGATTAATGGCCACCCTTCCCGGTGTTCCTCTCCCATGATGCATGTCAACCTGGAGGGGATGCTTGCTTGTCTCATAACGTGTTACTTGGAAATTGTAGGTGTGTGCTCAACTGATATTTGCATTAGCATACTAACAAGCACCATTACTGTGTGTATACTATATCTCCTCTGCTTGTGGACAGCCACAAATAGGGAGACAGGACATGCCTTTTGAGGAATCCTGGAGATGAGGGTAATGAATTGCGTTCTGCATATGGCACATTGATAAACTTACTTCATGCCATTAATCAGCAGCACGGGGAAATGGGAGAGTCTTGGGAACGTGCTGTGATTGACAGGCTAATTTAGTGAGAGGAACAGCTTTTCCTGCAGCGAACATGGCTCCGCTTACATTGGCTGATTAAAGGTGGCCACTGTGCGGGGGAAACTTTGCCACGGATTTGTACAGTAGGATAAGTTTTGGTAGGATTACTGTTTTGTTGTAGGATCAGGTCTGTGTGGTAGAGCAAGTGAGTCAAAGGAGGTACAAGGGCTACTGCGCAGTTGAAAGACGTCCAGCGGCTGGTGCAGACTGGCTGGCTAGCTACAAGCATGTCAACACTGGAATTGTTTGGATAAGAAGGGATTATTGCTCGTCTGATTGCCCACATAAAATCTGATCGTGCGGTGTGATTATCTTCCTCTGAGTCTCATTCTGCTCTTACAGCAGCAGAGCTGAGATGGCATTAGACATCAGCCGTGCCCTTAGTCTCAAAATATCTTATATGCATTGCCTCCCCTTTGAATTTCTTCCGAGGGCAATTCTTCTTTTCTATTAGCATCTCATTTGGCCTTACACATTGAATTTTCTCACTTTACATTTGTGTGCCAAATAGCACTTCTGCTTGAATAGCAGAATAATCCAATCAGCAGGGAGCGCCTCAGACCCAAGACATCTGACCTCTACTGAGGATGGGATTTTGTCAAAGACCCTCTTATTTCAGATAATAATTCTCTTGCTTTGTTTGTAGACCCTCATGTCTGCTTTGTGCTACAAGCCAATTTGTTTTTTAAGTAGCAATGTGTAAGACATTGGGAAAATGTCATGGAATATTCAATGAAAGAGAAGCCTTTGATAATATTTAATAAACATCCAGTGGAGGGGAATGCTTATACGCTGTTTGTTTGCATCTGCTTGTGGTTGCCATTTGGTTGACTACTTTCTCATCATTAAGAGTAGGTTTTACCAATCTAAGGGATAAAATAAAAAAAGGTGATCATCACGTCTTACAATTATACTGTATCTGTATGGATTTTCAATACTTTACTTTTATCATGTAAATTTGATACCTTTTAGTGATACATATTTATCCTGCATTAATGTTATTGTTTAAATAATGTTTACATTCTAAAAGAAAACACGCACCTCTTTTTTTATGGGCTTTAATAATTATTATAATAATGAATTGATCATTAACATGGCCAGTGACATATGAAGAAAACTACTTTACATTTTTACACTGCACACTCATCTCCTACTACTAACAGTTTATTTGTTATTGACTGGATGTCAGTCATAAGTTTAACCATTTTAAGGTAGTCCAAAGCAAACCCTGAGGTGTGTATGAACCATGGAAAACTGTCTTCAGTTGCATTAAAACACACAAAAACTGTTCTTTATCTATGTTTTTTATGTCCTGTAAATTCAGCTCCCCACAGTTCATTTACCATATTATCATAATGAGTCCTTTGCTCAGTCCAAAGAGTCCAAGAATAAAGTTCAGTGCTCAGCAGAAAAATATCCTCTATGGAATCCCTTTAGCCCATACAAACAAAACTTGCAATCAAAAGTATAAGGGACTGGAGAAATGCAGTATGTATGCAAACAGAAATCTGGCAGGAGGAGCCTGGGATGATCAGGTGCCTAAATGAAGCAAACAGAGCCCAAAGGAACAGCAGTAGGACGATCAAATGACAGCAACAAGGTCAGTTGCTGAGCGTCCAGAGTTAAGAGTAATACTGCTGTTGGAGATAGCGCTATCTGTATTACATCATGTGACAACTTGAGACTCCAAGATGTAATCTCAGGGAACCCTCTGCCTTGGCAAGTAGTTTGCCTCCCCTGACAGACTATCCAACAGCTGTCCAGTTTTGTTTGCCTTGCTGCAGTCCTCCACAGTCTTCTGCTGTGAGACCAATCGCCAAGTCAGTTGACACAGGAAGAGTGTGGCACACCCTGCTACTCATAGGGACTTGGTGCCTGCTACCAAATAGTGAGCCTTTCCTTTTTCCAAAAAGGAACATGCGTACAGTAATGCACCAAAGACTTTCATAAAATGAATGCAATCAAACATAACACTTGGATGTTGGAGCAGTATGAAGTCATAAAGTAGTGTAAACCAATAAAACAAAGATAAAGGAACTTGCTGTGGGTACAATGTAGTATTGAGTTTGTCTGTGAGAGCAACAGAACTACAGGCAGCTACCTGGCTGTGGATAAACTGGTAGTATGGCTATATATTAGGTTACACTCTTGAGTAGCTATACGTAGTTACTTCTACATTGGCCTGAGGAGGTACTTCAAAGCAGGAACTGAGTGTTTGCAAACCTTCAACATGGAACCATTGAGTTTCTGCAGCTGTAGAGCAGCGGCTTTGATTGTTAAATTACATTATGCTTGTGAAACATTATTAAGGGGAATGTTTATCAGCCATAACAAGCAGTCTCGTAGGCTCTGCTGCTGTAAACTGACGTCTGCTGTTGTTAAGTCACATTATGCTTATGGAAAATTATGCAGTGAGTAGTCCAAGTAATGGTAGAATATTAATAAGGTGTATTTTTTGACTGCTGGTGAGGACACTGGAACGCACAGCAGAAAAGGCTAATTAGAAGAACATGATGAGTTACAGTTTGATGGGTTTTCAGCCTCCACAACGCTCACAGTATAAATCGTTTCAACAGTCATCTCCAGATGCATGCACATCTTTGGCTTTGAATCTACTTGTCATGCCAACTGCCATCACACAACATGTCCCATCTGTTACGTACTGCATGTGAGGTTAACCTATGTTGTGTCTTTTGTGTAAGTTGTCTGTCCTATAGCTGGCCTGTATGTGTGTCAGAAACAATAGTTTCCTAGTTTATCTGACAAATTAAAACAATTGTGGTGACGAACTACGACTGGTGGGAAAGATAGACAGAGAGAGAAAGAGAGAGAGAGAGAGAGAGAGAGAGAGAGAGAGAGAGAGAGTAATATTCATAGTGCACAACATCACTCAGTAGCATGTGGAGAACCTCTGCCATAGTAACATAATCCGCATCCAAGGCCTTCAGATTTAGTAAAATGACATGAAGCCTGAATCTTTCATTAAATGAAGGCTTATTTCATTATTTAGAAGGTGTTATTTTCTGCCTCAATTCACAGGCTAAACGCCAACTGGCAACTCCAAGGCCTATTTAAATGAGTCAGATTCTGGTCCCATCTGCCCTGCTGGTTCCTTCACTCTTCCCTGCAAGTGGGTGGGCAAACTGGATAATGCAGTCAGCCTGCGAGATGCAGACTGGCTTCTGCTGTGTCATCTGTCTTCCCACTAAGCATCCCACTCACTTGTGCCAAAGCTCATGGTCTCAGCAACATGCAGACCCCACAGCCACAGGTAGGATATTTTTTGCCTGGAGTATTTCAACTGCTATATTGCTCACAATGTTATCAGGAAATTGTATTTTATATGCTTCTCACAGAGATGCACCGCATATTTGAACAGCTGCACCACTGGAGCAGTCAGGAGAAGTGGCCTTTGGAGTAGGTACCAGATCACTACCTTGTTGAGAAACATTTCAATAGGACCATAAGCCTTGGCTTTGGTAGTATTGGTCCTGTGATGACTCAATTATAGGATGGAGGGCACCACATGGTTAAACATGCATGTCTATATTCAATTCAAGCCCATATACAGTAGACCACTATATTGAGCAAGGCCAGTGACAAGGTCTCATCAAAGGGTTTATGATGTTCAAAGTAGGAGATTATGTAAATAGAATAACTGTTTTACTTACAGAGGAGAACACCACAATCACTGATAACATTCATATACTCTCATCACCCAGCTGCATGACATGTAATCTGCTTAGTGGCCCTCATGATATTGTGTGCGTGTGTGTGTGTGTGTGTGTGTGTGTGTGTGCATATACTGTACAGTATATACAGCACACTATACACTATTATGATATTAGAGTTGCTTTGTTCACATGCTCTGGTAAAGGTTTGTTCTCCCATGTCACTGCATTAACTTTTCTGCGTGATTCAGATTCTGAATGAGGATTCTCAAGAAAAAAAAAAAAAGCCTTGCAGAGATCACATTCCTGTCCTCTGCCAGTGACATGAGAAGCATTCATAATCATGTCATGTACCTCTGGATTTGGTGTGCCTTGGGAATGAATGGTTGCAGTTTCATAGATTGCCAAATAGAGAGCATCATTACACACAGCTCTGACTGCTGAGAGATCATTTGAATAATATAGTTGGTTACATTATTATCTGTTTCATTCATTATTGGCTGGTAGAGTGGTTCTGTTGCTATTACAGAGGAATAACACTTCACTGTATGAAACATTTAATTTACCAAGCTTGGTTTGGCATAATGCTGTGTGCTGTCTCCAAGGAGGTAACCATTATCTGCAGTGCAGAAATCCTTTCTCTGTACAAAGTCTTCAGCTTCATAGCAAACAAAAAGTGTTTGTTTTTTTTTCCTTTTACTTAATTTTCCAAATGACTTAGTAAATAACTCTGCTGAGGAATGAAGCTGCTTCCATTTCTACTTATCAGGGGATTTGTGTAGCTTTGAGCACTAAACAAGAAACGGAGCCAGAGGAAATAAAAGAGCCAGCACAAGCCCATAACATAACATCTGTTGACATCAGCCGTTAAGTGAAATATGACCACGATGAGCAGAAGACACAGTTTTGGTTGTTTGTGGTCCAATCTGCTAATCTACATTTTCATGGCATGATGGAAATCTCTCTCTTAATTACAAGATTTGGCACACAGCAATCTTGTTTCCCGAGAGAGCAATGTGCTCTCTTGTTACAGTGATGCACAAAATAATTCCCTGTTTTGCCAGATGTCCTGTTATCTAGAGCTATGAGTTTATTATCCTATGAGAATGCAAGGAGATATTGTGACTTGCAGATCCTCTGTCATCTATATTCCCTACAAATGACATTCCTGATATTGGAGGAATGTCAAAATGAATGTGTAAAGCTGAGAGATATCTTAACTTATTATTTTTTGTGATACTTTATTGATCGCTTTCACATCCACTGAAGCCAAAGTAGGGGGTCAACCACAGGACCTGGCCTCTGGAGTTGGTATTGTCTTCACTTTATTCAGCTCAAGGTCAATACCGTATGGATATCTGCACACCACATGATCCATTATATAAATGGAAGTTTTGCACAAGCAGTTGTTGGTGAAATGCATTCAGGATTGGTGTCAATATTGTCATGAATTACCTCCACATACAGGTCTGCAGTGGGGTGCAGAATGAAAATCAAATCAGGCGCTGTGAGGAGGGTGATCATTGAATAAATACAAGGTGTGTTGGTGTATGTTATAGAAATAAAAAAAAAACATGGTGACTTAGAATATTAATTTTCTCATCCATTATTCATGTGCCAGTGTGTTTCATGAAGGGAATGTTGATGTTAAGGCCTGTACAACTCGCACTACAGCTCTACTGGCAATAATTTGTACATTTGTGCTTGAGTTTACAGGGACTGAAATTCTGAACTTTGGGTTTGGAGTTTGTCGTCTTCTGATATTGGAGGAAATAAAATCAGTTTAGTTACATTTGGACTACACACACCTTTCTACAATGTAGATTAATATTGCAGAATCAAATCTATGAAATAACATATGTGGAATTATGTGGTATGCCAAAAAAGCAAAATATGTTTTAAATTTTAGATTCTTCAAAGCAGTCACCTTTTGCGTTGACAGCTTTGTACCCTCTTGGCATTCTTTCACTGATCTTCATGAGGTAGTCACCTGTGATGGTTGTCAAATTAATTAGTGGAAATTATCACCTTGATTTGTGTTGTTCAGAGCTAGTGGTGGCATAAAGTACATACCTCCTGATTGAGAGAGTAACTGAGAGAATAGCAAGAGTCTGCAAAGCCAAAATTTAAGGCAAAAGGTGGTTTCTTTGAATAATCTAAAATATAAAAGATCTTTTGTTTTCAAACCTCTCTCATTTACAAAGTTACCACCCTTTTCTTTGACAGCGTTGCACATTCTTGGCATTCTGCCAGGTTCGTGAGGTGGTCACCGTCAGTTATTTGTCGAACTAATTAGTGGAAATTATCAACTTAATTTGTGTTGTTGAGATACAACAGTATAGTAAGTAACTAAATTTAATTACTGTAACAATACACATTATGGCAAGAACCTCCCAGTCCATGACAGTCCATCATTACTTTAAGATATGAAGGTCAATCAGTCTGGGAAATTTCAAGTGCAGTTGCAAAACACTACGATGTAACTGGCTATTATAAGGACTTTCAAAGTTGCCACCATTTTTTTACCAGTCCACCTTTCATACTTTGGTCCATATGGGACTTCAACCAGCCACCCTCCGGTTCCCAAGCCAGGTCTCTATGGACCGAGCTACTGCCACTACTACTGTACAGCAGCTGTGTTATACAAGTCTATTGGCTGCTAGAACTTTTTAGGTTTCCTTTTTCTAAAGCTTTGCTCAGATCTTTTGAGTTTGTTGTAGTTTGTTTCCCACCGGCTTGTTCCCAGGAAGTAATCAGAAGTAAAGCCCTAAAAAGAATCAGCAGTATAATTAGAGTAATTAGAAAAGCACTGGGCAGGAGGTGTTTTGGAAGCCATGAACACTAAGCGTATTCCCTGGTTGGTAATTACATGTATACACTTCCAGCCTGAGCTTTGTTCAAGGTTTTACTACACTGGCCTTGTATTGTGTAGGGGTGGTTTGTTCATGCAAGACAAATGTGCTGTAGAAAAACAAAAACATGACACTGACAATACAGTTCAACTTCGTGGAAAATAGTCATAGGCATGCAATGCACTGTCCTGCAATTACAGCACGCCTGAAATGTGTGGAAGATTACAACAACAGAGCTGCCAGAGGCAATTGACACAGATCAGACACTCCCACAGCACACATGCATTTTCTCAAACTAATTTACAGTAAAAAGATGGAAGTACTTTTCAGGGGCTGTCCGTGAATACACTGATCATCACCTGTGGATGAGTAATGCCAGACTGGAGAGACTGTGGTTTAAGATGTCTGCACTGTGTAGCTCACTAAATCTGCATTGCAGTTATACTAACGGCAGGCACTGATGGTTCAATATTCAGCAGGTAAGCACCTTCATTTCATTTCAGAAAGTTGGATCCTGAGATCAGGAAAACTTCAGAAAGAGCGGTAACTTAACCACTCTGTCTATTAATTGCAACCACCATAAAGTTATATAGTATAGTAATACTCAAGTAAAGCACCTTGAATTTGTACTTCAGAATGGTACTCGATTGGATGCACTTCATACCACGAATGCATGAGAATAAGTGAATTGTTTTACCCTGTTGTTTCTGTGGCACAGATGGCTGTTTTTCACTGTTTATGGTGTAAAATTACAAGAAGTTTTCAGCCCTAAGCTTCCTGGAGACAAATTCTTATGATTAGTTCTGGATAGGCTTATATGGGAGGCCTGTACACTTGTGAGTGGGGAGATTGTGGGTATTGTTAGAGTTTTTCCCTGCTATGATTGTTCTTATTCACATTGTATATTGTTTTTTTGTTTTTTTCATGATATAATTAATAATTAATTTATTATAATTTCTCACCCTGCCCTCACGGAACAACTCAAATCTCACTCCAAGCTAAGGTCAAAAGTTTGCAGCCATGCAATAATATAAAGTTATACTTCACATGTATTGTGAAAGATATCATTTAGTTTCCTTCTGAAAAAAGGTAAGATTTATAAGTGTTTCAGCTATGACTGAGTTTAGAAATGGGTTTTCTGTCCTGAACATAAAAGGTGAATGAAGATATCCTTGTATCTACTGTACGTGACATTTTCAAGGTTTGCATTTCACTGCGTGGGCTAGATTTCATCAAAATGACCTTGCTGCATGGTTTCATCGTTGACACTCTTCCTCTCTTGCCTGAATGTACCTGTCCCGCTCTCTTTCCTTCACTAAACATCATCTCACATTTACAGTTTGTGGGCAGAGAACTCCCAAAGTCTAACCTGAATCACACTATATCAGGGGTACACCTGGTGGACCGACCCAGTGTGACACTGATAAGACTTGCTTTCTGGATCTCTGCACCACTGATGCAGATGTATATTGCTGAAGAGACACGCAGACATATCACAAAATCATTTACATTCCCATCACAGCGTGTCTCACTCCATCCCATAGATCATCTCCAAGGAGGAACCTAAAATCACATATTGGATATCCATCCCCATCAATCCTCTCTCTGTCAAATTAAAATGGCTTGCCTTGGCACTGCGAGTCAGACCTGTGACACACATCAAATTTTTAGTGCAGCTTTCACAAGTTAATGCCAGTTATGGTAGATATTAAATATTACAAATAGTCTCTGTAATACTTTTTAATAAGGCTTTGAGGGAAGAGGGTTAAAAAGTCAGTCCTTGTTTCTCAATAGAGATTTACACCCACTGACTTTAAATGCTCTACTGAATAAAAAACTACAGTAAATGTTGAGTACAAGTTCTGCTTAGGCAGTTTCTACAGTGCATGTTTACACTTTCTCACATATTATTTTTTCCCCCACCTTGTCATGTTGTACTTTTTGTTCCCCTGAATCACAAATAGCTAATGTGGGTTTTATTTCATATAAAGAATCCTGCCTTTTTTCTAACCTGTGCTTGTCTGTTGTGTGAAACTTATTGCTTAGATAAATTATTATTCATAGCTAGATTCCCGTCTGCACAGGAAAGGGTTAATCGGAAGGCAGCGCTAATTTCCAAATTGATGTAATTAAATGGTATATTAAAAGTCAAAGCTGGGTGATATTCATCATGTTCATAGCACACAAGTTTTAAGGCTGCTGTAATGTCACGTTTCAGTAAAGGAAGAACATGAGGTACAGAGTAAGTTTAATGCATATGTTAGCTTGTTCTCTATCAAGGTCAAATTAATTTATGCATAACTTTACACTGTTTGATAATCTACTATTTCTACTAGGTGTTGCCAAGTTACATATAATGAGGATTTCATTAAAAAAGCAATAACATAATGAAAACCTGTCTTCTTTGAGCCTAACCAGACGCCAATGGCTCAACAGTGTGCTGTAATAGCAGCTTTTACTGGATGATGTTCTTAAATATTACCGTGAGAAATCTCATTAATTCCCACTTAATTATCATCACATTCCATTTGGTGGATGATTGGAGGAAAGCTGTGATACAGGGACATAGTATCAATACTGGAATTGCATTCTGACAGGCTCGTCATTCACTTAACAAGCGAATGATCCCAATGCATTCTAGATACTGTAATTAATCATTTACATACTCAGAGTGTCACCTGATAGGTCATCCTGCTGTGCGTTCCCAGTGCTCCTTCTCATTAAAATGCTAATCTAAACTGCTGACCCGCCCTGCTACTGAGGAAGACTATAACGACTCTCCCTCTCACTTCTTCACGGCCCCCTAAGACCTCCATAACAGGAGGTGCCATGGGCCAAAGACAAGGAACTTTCCCACTGAACAGGAACACTCCAAATACGTAGATATTCATTTATTCCAATGTCCTCCCCGGTGCTGCTGTGGAAATACAGGGCTCATTAACTAAATGTGATTTTTAAAATAGCTATTTCCCCTCGCTTCACCTAGTTAATATACTACACACCATTATATGTGACTGATATTCATTGAGAAGGTGTGACCTAAGAGATTAGAAACTGCTGCAGACCCATCTGTCTGTCACAGAGTGAGAAGCAGCTCAGCCTCCAAAAGATAATATGATGACTCAATGATTTAACCAACACTTACCCAAGAAGCTTTTGTGGTGCAGTAATATGCAATGTTGGCATGACACCTTTGTAGAAATACACTGAACAGTAGGATCAGGGGCAGGTGAGCACATCACAGTACAAATGTTTTGTTGAATTAGCCCCATGACACTTTCAAAATTGAAACAGGCATCCTAGAACTATTTTCTCCATTCGATGTTTGATGCAAAAAAGCATCAGCAAAAGTAATAGACCTTAAACTAAATTGTCTTTGTCAAAACCTTACTATCCAACCCATCTAACCCTACAATAAGCCAACAATGGAGCTAATTTTGAAACAATGACAAGACAAGAAGATAATAAGAGCTTACAGTTCTAAGCACTGTAGTAGTATAGTAAATAATACATAATATGTAATATATATATATAATCTGTTACATATATTACATATTCTCATTTGACATGTAGATTTGTTTAAGCCTGCTAATTGCCACACTAAAATGATAATAAAACACTTCTCCCTAGGTGATGGACATGAAAGCACACTGTGGATGAGCAGTTATTTTGACTAAACACTGCCAGCAAACAGGGCATATAAGAGCACACATGAATGGGCGGCTGCACAGCAAACCATGCATACTGGCATGACAAGTCCTCTGTTGACTGGTATGGACACAGCTACAGTATATGGACTAAAAATATACACACATTCTCACAGTCCAGTGCATACCAGTGACCTCGGGATCACATTGTGATGCTTTTTCAAATTAAAATTTAAATATATTTAAATTTCTATAGTGTTTAACATAAATAAATAAAACACAAACTAATTAATTAACATTATGTTGTTGGGTTTGTTGACCTCAGATTATCTGCAGCATGCAATCAGAAATCAGATATCCAAATGTAATACTTCATACTTGAAGAGCCTCTATCTCTGGATGTTACATGAGAAGATCAATACCACTTTTATATCTTAGCACAAAGACAAAGATGAGGGGGATACAGCTAGCCTGGCTCTGTCCAAAGGTAACAAAATTTGCCTTCCAGAACCAATGAATTAAGACATTATATATAATTTGTTCAACCTATAGAAGAAACGTGTAACTGGGAGCAGTAATTTCCTGTGTCTGCTACAGATTACAAAGCTTTAAAGCTTTTTGTTTGGGCTAAACAAATGAGACACATGCATAAGGTGTTAATCATGCCAGGTGTGATGATTATACTCACTGATAATCATGGTTTTGAATTTCAGATATTTTACAAATAATCAGATAACATATATTTATGCTGTGAAGGAGATAATGCAACAGTATGCATAACTGTTATTGTATTTGTTAAACATGCTTTACCATCATCACTATTTCTGCTATTATTACTGGTAGTAATAGCATTATTACATTAGTAAGTAGGGACTCACTAATAGTCTTGATTTTCAGAGGTTTTAAAAATACTGTCTTCATATTAATATTATCAAAGGAAAAGTATGCTGCCAAATTTCCTTTTTAAAATGTGTTTCCTGCTAAGAATGATCACTGATGACAGTGATGAATATATGGCAGACATCATACTGATGGGTACCACTGATCACTCTGGTTAAAGGAACTGATAAATGGTCTGTTTATGTCATGTCAAGTTGAATAATGTGCACTGTGAACTGATTCTGCTATTTCTATAAATTTAGTTTGTAAACTTAAACTTAAATTAATAATTCTAAAGTGGTCACTTGAATTTCACTTATATTTAAAACATTTTGGAAATGTAATTATTTTGTCTTTTTCAAATAGCTGTAATCAGATTACATATTTTTATGGAGTAGATAATGTAACAGTATGCATATCTTAAAACTGTTGTATTAGTTACTACACAGCTTTGTAAAGCATTTAAAAACATGCTTTACCATCATGACTATTTCTGTTAGTATTACAGTAATAGTAGTAATAAAGTTATTACAGTAAGTCGTTGTGTTAGTATTAACAGAATACTGCTAACAGGTGAGCATACCTCAGCACCATGGTGGCTTTTGATACTACACTGCCAGCGCAAAAACACAAAGGGATTCAAAATGTTCCCTTTGGCATACAGAGTTCACACCATGCCACACATAAAGTTTTAACTCCAGATCTCAGCTGAGGATGTTTGTTTTTTCCTGACTCTGACTGCTAGAGCTACTAGAGCAACTAGAGCTAGAGAATAATCTGCACTTTTTCTTAGATTTTTCTATATTGTAACAACAGGCATTGAGCTGGCTATCCTATTACAATCACGGTCCCACACTCATAGTTTCACTGCTCAGCAGATCACACACACTTCTTGAACAACTGCTGGGGATAACTCAAACAGCAGGAAGGTAATTAACACAGTTCTTTGTATTTTCATCTCACAAAGCCTCAGAAGACACACTGGAGTATCAGACAGCATGAATCAAAAACATAATTATTTTTCATGCAAAGGAATAAATGTGCAGGAGGTTTGTTGACAGTGGTCCAGATTATTGTAACAACATACAGGTATAGGCATTAACAGCTAATACTGACAGATGTACTGTATCAGCACATATGCAAAATAAAGAACAGAGAACAAAACAACCAGTGACACACAGGCAGAATATACTATATCACGATGGCAGCATTTAAAAATAGAATAAATAAATAAAAACAGCCAAGCATTTTCTGCCAAGAATTAGTGCAAAAGTCATAAAATAATCATGTAACAACTCTTCATGTCTTATTTGATCCACAAAGCTGAAGCTCTCAATCTATTTGCGCACAGGCGGAAGCTCCACTTTTGTCTAGGATTTAAAAATAGACTTTTATTAATACTGTCCCTGACAATATTAATCACGTCAAACCACCAACGGAGTGGAGGAGAGGATTGAAGCAGCCTGTCGTATTCAGAAAACATATTCTACTGTAGCTGCTCTTCGATAAAACTGCTCTCCAGCAAACAAATGGCTGCAATAACTCCAGGGCTCAAACACAATAGGCTCTTTTCAGAGAGAGGAATCAAATAAATGGAACAAACTGGCGGGAAGTGATATGTCACTATATTAGATGCCTCTGTGCCAATATTAGATGCTACTATACCCACTATAGCCTCTGGGTCTGATTTAGACAGCGTTGGGGTTAAATGTGCTTCTACGTCACTCTGAGATACTGAGAGAGTTGAACCATAAAGACAGTAAGCAGTCGTTCTCATGGAATTGCAAGTCTTTTTAATTTTTGTAATGGCAGTAAAATGGTGTACAACTTATTATAGTTTTTTGGAAAATTTCAAGGAAAAAACAACCAGGATGAGATTTTTTAAGGTATCACAAACAGTCCTTTCAGTTTTGCTTGGAAAACCTCTAAATAGCTACCGTTCATGTGCCTTTGACGCAATTCATTCAACCTCATCTTCTCTTGTGTTTCCCAGCTAACACGTGCTTCCTCTACAAAGACTCAAATTAAAGACCCCTTTAAGAAACTGACAGAACCCTTTGGATTAAACTAAATTCGAACACATGTAAAGATCTGCAGTGTTACAAATTTCACCACAAGATAAGAAATTGGATGCTTTTATTGATATGCTGGAAGTAAGTATCATTTGAAGCGTCCATAATGGCAGAGAATGGATCCAATTAAAAACCTCTGTCAAAGTGGTGCAAAAGGAAGAGAATCAATAATACAGATGTCAAGATAGAGCAAAGCGGATCCAAAAAATCCCCTCCATCTCCCATGGAAAGGATGAGTATTTATCATTGTCTCTGTGGCACCTCACTTATCGTCCTCTTCACTTTAGCAGGACTGATAATGCAAGTGTGATTTATCACTGGTCAGCAGAGAGGCTACTGATCCCTGAAAGAGGTTTGCATTTATGTATTATTCAAAACTTTTTTTAATCTGCCACTTTAGGATTACGGGGGAAATGCTCAGTTCTTTTCTAAAGGCTTACTGCAAATGTGCGTTCTGCTTTCCACTTAGTTTGACTGTTTTATTTTATATAAATCAAAAATAGCCCAGAAGGAAACATCAGTGAAACTATGAATTATGATGCAAATTATTTCACATAAGAGAAAATCACATCACTTTATCCCTCTGACTGAATGGCATTGTGTAGATATTATATTTGCCCCAAATTAGGAAATCATGGTATAACCATATTAATAACAAAATGCTATGATTCCTGTTTTGACATATTCCAAGCTTCCATCCCACTCATCTTTTTGATCGTGCCAATAATGTTAACAGCTGTAACAAGAGCGAGTCCAATCGATCAGGCTGTGTTATGAAAGGCTCACTGCAGTTACTGGAGAGCGTCCATCGAATAGAGTGAGAGGAGCCTTGTGTTAATGAGGTGAGTAATTAAAGAGGGCAATATTGAGCCTGCTGACCCCTCTGGCCCTGTTGAGCAGGGGGGGCAGAGAGAGACGGACCATGAGGCCAAATTACGCCAAGACGACTCATTAGATGAGCTTTACTACTCATTGAGGCCTCACCCATTCTTCACGCTCCCTCTGGCTTACATCTCTCAGTGACCTGCACAGATTGAGACAATTAATGGTTTTTTTAGGGTAACCATGTGTGAAGAGGTGCCCAAAAAAATGTTGATTCAATCTGATCCTAGTACAAACTGGAGTACTTGCACTTTCAGTCAAAGAGGGACCACTCACTTAGACAGGCGAGTGTACATTAGGTGCCATGAGATATGAGAACAGATGAGACAAGGAGGAACATGATGCGGGGGAGAAGTGGGCCAGCGATAATGTGTGCAAAAACGAGGGAAGCACCTACATCCACTGCCAGGAAGAAACGCTGCATCAGAGATGAGACTTATGTTACAGTAGCTAGGTTAATGTGTTTGTGCCCATGTTAATGTAAAAGATGATGACTAACTCTAAAGGAATTAATCATATAATGGAAATACATACGTTTGCCTATTTTTTGAGAGTTTAATGTATGAAATTATATTTGACAACTTCTTGTGCGATATGTTATCTTTAATCCAGTTAAAATTAAGTTTTCCTTTGGCATGCTATTACATTACAAGCTTTTTTAAATTTTTAATTAAATGATGCAGTATTATCACATCATGAGAAGCTACTTAGTAATTTATATAATCACTGAAAATTAAACTGCTTTTCACTGAGAAAAATAACATTGTTGTAAATGCAAGTAAGTGACTTATTAGCTACGTCATCTGTGTGCAAAAAGTTAGACAAAAGCAAATGAAAGATTTTTCTCCAGGTATTCGTGTTTCGGCGTCACACTGAAACAGAGAGGCCAGAGAACCGATAGATTAATCCTCTGTTGCAGATAACGTTGTCTCCCTGTGGACAGTGACAAATACAATGAGGTAAGGCTCAATAACATAAAGTGCTTTATTGTTCAGATGGCACCCGAGTGAGGTGATGAAATATATTTTATATCTTTTGCCTTGATTAATTCAGAGCTTTTTAGCAACACATTCATCAAGTGACTTTTGAAACATTGCAATTACAATGCACAACGACTTCATAATTTGTATTTCTTGAATTAATAGGACCTTTTGTCTGACTTTGATGCAATGTACAACTAAGTTTCAAGGAAAAATAAATCTCTCAAACACCATTTATTCTGTAAACTTTTATAAAGTCAGTAGATTTACCCAGAGAATAGCTTTTATAAATAATGGCTCCATAACTTCAGGCATTTTACCTCTTCAAGGTGATTACTACAGTAAGAGAGGCCAGAATGGACGCCTCTTTGCATATCTTATTCTATGGTCATCACCTGTATTACAGAGCAGCGCTACCTAATCGGCTGTTCAAATTTGGACATGGTAATCATCTCTCTGATGTGATGATTGGCACAGAGTTACTCCAAACATGACAGGTGCTACACTGAAAATGAGCCAGATAAAACCTCTTTCAATGCATTGCTAATTCTTTGCTGTCCAGGAAAAGCTTCCTTTCTTTATTGACAGATCTACTTAAAATATTAGAAAATACAAATTAGGGAATATATGATGGCATCTGGCAGCTACTTATTTTCTGCAATGTCATTCTTCTTGAGTGCACTGAGCCTGAGAATAAGATCCGAATAAACATAAAATGCATGTTTTTCTATAGGCGTGTCCGTATTTAAATATTACTCCCATTTCAGTAGACCAAATATTTTCAGCCTCTGCTTAAAAAAAAAAAAAAAAAAATCGTGGAGCAAATCTATGAATAACAACATGTGAATACCCCCATCCCCTCCCTGTATGGTTCCATCAGTTGTTAGTCAGAAAAAAAATGCATTAACACCTCTGTGCTAACAACACAAGAAAATCAATGCACAGGTTGCTCACCCACGCACAAACTATTTCTGTTCACGGTAGATAATCCATACAGTGGGCACACATCCAATTAGATGTCATGATGTAAGACAATGTTTTTCCTCAATTAGTGACATATTTGGTGTTGAGCAGTCATTCCTTGCGGTATTACACCAGTTTTTCAGCAATAGTACTATGCTTTGATGCCACTGGACTGACAGCTGTCCCCAAACCTCCAAACAAACAAGCTGAACTACTGTGACTATTGAGGGCAACTAGCTGCAGTAACCACACTAAATAAATATTTTATATGATGCGATACCTGTTTGTTACTACTGCGTATGTACTACAGTTGGTAGCTTGAAGGAAATGATGAAATAATGTTGTAAAGACGATTTCTGTTTGCTGTTCATCAACACTGGAAACTGATGTTTAAGAGTCAAACACTTTTCTTTTGGCTAATATTAAGCCAATGTTGGCACTGTCTGTGTTTTTGTAATAACTAACTGTGATGCCTTTTGGTATAATAAGATGAAATCTCTACTTCTCATGTTTTTTTTAACCTGGGAATATTGATGTTTTTTTTGTTGCTCTCATCTAAGTGATCCCATTATCTTTTCTTTTTTATTTTACTGTATGAAACAGCTGTTCAATCTGTAAACATAATGCATTTTCTGTGCGACAAGAGCTTTTTTTCCCAGTAAAGATCTGTAAACAACAGGCACCAGATGTTAGAGGCATCAAACAGTTATATGTTGAACTACTGCATGGTATCAGTCAGACAGTAGCAAAATTCTGTATATGCTAAATAAATAAAAATGATAAAGTTGGATTTAATTAGAGTACCTTACACTAACTACTACAACACATATAGCAGGAATGATGTTTGAATCCCTCCCCACAGCCATTCCTTATGTGTCATCCACATTAGTCAATGTGCTAGTAATCTCACTGCGCTCTTCCTAGGGCGTTGCTGTGGAGATGATAGCGGCAGAAGCTAGGTGTCCAGATGGAGCAGCTGTTGGGGTTTTCCTGAGCTGATGCCACAAATGAAGCTGATGATGCCTTTGAACTTTACACAGTCAACACATCCCCCTTGCTCCAGCTCTACACAGTGCCGCTCCATCAAACCCCCACATGCTCCCCCCTCTTATACACACAAACACTGCCAACATCACGATCGGCCTTCCTCCCCACCACATCCTCCTGTTTCCAAGATAAGAAGGACCAAGCTTAAAACCAGGAGATGCTACACGGCAGGTCTCTTTCCTCAGACATCCCACGCTCGTCTCCATGCAGAGATGGCCTAAAACTGACATCAACAACAGGAGCCTCATTAATCTTTATAGCAGCTCGAGTCAGAGTTTCCCTCTTCTCTCTGCCTGTCTGCTAGGTGGCATATTCTCTTGAGAGTGCCATTCAACATCTTGGACGTGCAGCACGTTGTCACAGCAAAAGATTGAGCATGTGGTGAGGCGCAGATGAAAGGCAAACAGGATGTGTATTTGAATATAACCCGTGTGAAGGAATTTACAGAATTAACAGCTTAAGCAGGTCTGAAATCTCCTCTTTATATTTCCTACACCTGTGCCCGTGACCCTGCATACTGAGGTGCAGCTTAGGCTTTTTTAACACACAGAGTTTGTGTCCTCAGCCTGCTCTCAGCATGTAGACAATGTATGCATGCATGCACCCATAAGGGCCTTCCTCATGTGAGTAGCTGGACTTTACATGTGTAGTTAAAAAAAATACAGTTCGTATTCATTTTCATTATTGTTTTTTATTGCAGTGAAACCTGTCTTGTTCCAAAGATATTAAACACACACAAAAGGGCACTGAGAAGGTATAATCGAGGCGATGCCCCAATTCTGTCAAAATGTTCCCTCACTGAGTCCTCCCTGCTTTTTTCTGTGGTGCTTTGTTGCCTGGCTCGCCTGTGAGAATCAATCAGCTCTTTACACCTGGGTTACCCAGCAGCTTCTGTGTGTTTGTTAAAGGAAGGAAGAAAGTATTTGTTTTCAACTAGCTGACAATGGAGTGCGCTGCCTTAACAAACACAATTACGGAAGTGTGGACAATTAGTTGGGCTTTAATTAATACTGATGGAAAAATGATAAATTCTCTTGCAAAAACACACACAGTATATATTTTAATTATGTATATATTATAATCAATATGTCAAAGTCTATATGTATGAATGAATAATAATGGGATAATGATAAAAGTCATGTTAGGCCAATTTTGTGTTTGATGTTTAACAAGCTGAAATAGAATATAGGGTTTTGAAATTAAGTCATAGATAAGATTTATTGTGAGCTATCTTAGTTCAGTTTCTTTGAGTTCAAACTATTTAGATGAAATGTGTTTTTCAGGGGTCATCAACTGAGCTCTAACTTTTTTTTCCTCTCTAAATCATGGAAACTTTTCCGTCAGAGAAGACATTACTGCCACCGACTAAAACAGCCTGGAGGGGATGTGTGTGGAAAAAAAGCAGAATAGGTTTCTTCCATAAGCGTGAGCAGAATTCTTATACTTAGTTAAGGGTCAAGAGATGTGACCTGGCTCCAATCTTGGTGGCAGATCCAAACGTCTCCAGTAGCAAAATGACAAAGATTAACTGTCCCTTGGAGCTTGAAGGCTCATAATTAATGCTGCCTCACTTCCCTCTGTGCCTCTGCTGGGAGGAGGATTGACACTGAATTGATAGAGTTGCCATTTAGGGGTCAGTCGTACCATGATAGGACAGACAGTGCCGGGCACGTATTTGTCAGGTTTAAGCTTATGTTGATCTGTTAGCAGAATCTTTAATTCTCAGTCTCAGAAAGAAAAGGCACTTGTTATCTTTTCAATCACCAGAAACAAATACTTAAGACTGAAATGAAGGAAATATTAAATCAAATATTGATGCTGAATGAAATATTTCAAACTGTGAATAAAAGTCATATTGTATTTTTGTTTTAAAAAAATAAATGAATAGTTACAAGTCATATTAATAATAAAAAAAGTGGTTTTCATCATGAAGCTTTTCTTTTCTTTTTTTAAAGTGATAAACAATAAATAGTCACAGCAGGTTTTGACAGACCTATTGTAGAGTCTTACGTTTGTGATCGTGGTGTTGGTCCTGCTGGGTGTAGGCTGAGGGAAACATGCTGAGTGGTGCCAGTCACTTTGTGGAGTGCAGTGCAGTAAACAGCCTTAGAAAAAGGGCGGCTTAGAAAGGCTCCCTCCTACCTCTGAGTGGGCTCTGCAAATCCTTCTATTGAAGTGGGCTTATTTCTTAACAGCGCTCCTACCATTTTGTATAGATCCTCCGGAATCCTCTTTGCACATAAACACCCACAATAAAGTTTGAAAAAATTAGGAAATGTTCTGTCATGAAATATAATCTGATTCATAATCAATAGGCGGGGGTGTTAGAAGTGGGGTCCTATTTTTTGTGCTTTAAATGTCTGAAGAAACCAAAGGGCCAGTGAAGCATACCGTACAGTGGGATGTATCTATTCTAGTGGAGGTGGACAAAAATCCCCCACCATGATGCAGCAGCAATTGGAAATAGATGACAATCCTACTGTATATATGGAGGTTAAGTCCTTTGACCGCTGCCTCACCTAAGTCAGTTCTCATAAAACAAGCAGAGCTGTGTTTTATGGTACAGGAAGACAAAATGCCTCAAAGACTTACTGAGATATCAGGAAATAAATATAGGAGGATCTATGTCTAATTCTCTTCAGTGCCAAGCTCTGAGAAAATTGGAAATGGGTAGTGAATAGCTCAATTTGTCTTGATGTAATTTAATGGCCTGTACCTGTTATGGGCTCAGTCTAATGCAGTAAAACACAATGAGCAAAAAATACTACTCAGGGAAACAGGCTGCAAACTGCCTGGCAGCTGTCTAAAAGCTTTTCAATTTTCTGTGAAATCTGTGTTAAAAGGCACTGCCATATATGAAGAGGCACTCCCGGAAAAATTTCTCCATTTCACCTTACCTAAAAATGTCAGATACAATATGTTGAAATACAGTAATGACAGTGTAAAGGAGGTTGTCTTTTTTGGGGGGGCAGAAAAGTATATATGATTTTTCAGTTCATTCTTTCTTGCTTGAAATCAAAGTGAAAAGGTTCATTCATGTTGTCAAGTGTAAAAACATTGTACAGCTAAAAAAGAAAAAAAAAAACCTTGAGCTGAGATGGGACAATGTACAATACTGTGTAATGGTTGGGATTTTAAGTAAAGTGTCCCACTGGTTATGTTGAAGAAATATAACTCAGGGAAATCATAGAATATGTTGCAAAGTTGCACTTGAATTAATTTAAAGGAGACACCTCTACTAGTGTTCTCTGCATGCTTTTTAAAGAGCAAACCAATGCCCAGTCGAGAGAGAGAGAGAGAGAGAGAGAGAGAGAGTTTAGATGATTTGATTCAATGGGAGGTACATTTATATATATAAATAATGAATATCTTTAATCGAGAGGTTAAACCTGATGAGGCATGTTAGGTTGTCAGTAAACAAAACATGGAACACCCAGTTAAACCAATTAAGCTGCTAGTCAACCAACAAGTAGAGACCTTTATCTGCATTTAGACACATTTATACTTCAGTGTCAGTCAGTGATACAAATGAACAGCCAGTGCATAACAGGGTCTTGCACGGCACTTCTCAGAGGCTGCAGATTAACAACACATCAGTCCTGTTGCCTTCAAATGCTGCAGAGATTTGGTGAACTGAGGGAGACACTTTTCATACAGTATAAAGCACCTGTGGACAGCAGATGCTGAAAGAATCATCCACATTCCTCCATAGATCAATGCAGACTGACTTACTGACTTAAATCACATTAAACATGATACTGCTTCCTTGCGTCTTTGTATTTAAAACTACAGCAACATTACCATGGATTTATTATCTACTTTCTTTAAATTGATTTGCATTGTGTATACATTGGTTTTATGAATTAATGCCCCTTAAATCTTTGGGTAAAACAAACAACATTTTGCTCTTTTTTAAGAAAAGTGGCAGCAGTGTAGAAGCTTGTGTAAAGTTTGTGATTTAAAAATCTCTATATAGATATACAGTATTTACCCTAATATAAAGTGTTTATATTCGAGATATTCAAAGTTTTTATATATGTATGTCACATATACATACATTACAATACATATACAAATGCAATACATTTTTCTATAGTTTCTACAACACGTTGAAAATGAGAGTGTTAATAGCGAAGGCAACATAGAGCAAGCTGAAAAATGGTGAAGCACTCCTTTTCACTTCCAGTGCAACCACTCTTCTTGCCCCAATTGTTTCCTTCTTATCACAAAATGAAATGTATAACTACTTCGATTACTAATCCCTGTGTCATCTTCCAGTGGAAACCTTCAGAGCGTCACTCGCTTTTGTAAAAAAGGATTTAGCTAAATATGATTGCTTCAGGTATGAATGAATGCACGACACATCCTAATAATGTACAATACATCCATCTAGTGTTGCAGTACTGCTAAAACCATTAGTGGAAAAAAAATTGTGCTAAAATATAGATCAGTCTATACATATATGGAGGCATGCAGACTTTAAAATGTATGCTCTCTATTGTGATTTTTGGGACGGCCAAGGTTTCAGGCACCTGTTGATGTTTCCAGGTCTTCTATTTTCATCTACAATTATTATGTTGCTATCTCAGAAATAACCTGATTAGAGTGGATGTAGAACCAAACAATGTCCCTAGGTTCTGTCCAGTACAATCAATATCTTCGGGAGTGTTTAGGTTTAAGTGTCATAGACAAGGGCAGGCACTCAGCAGTACTTAAGAAGATAGTGTTACATCTCCCCCATTTTTTCAGCCATTCAAACTAGATAATTGACTGAATCTTCCCTCTCATCAGTGTGTCTAAAAAGGAAGCTGGATGGTGCTGAAAGAAAGCATCCTCGCACTGTCAGTCTACCCCAGGATACATGAATGTAAGAATAATCGAACAAGACAAACAGCGGGTCCTTCGGTCTACATCATTTCCTTTCTTTGTCACACTGGTTTCACTTATAACAGCAATTGGCACAGACACCAGTCATTACCAGACCAGTAACCCAGGCACAAGGCAGGAAATTGACTTATTTGTCTAAAGCCAAACACATAGTTTCCAATATATTCCAACAACTGTTACCGTTTGAACAGCCAGTGATTTATGTGATTACACCTCAAGACCTCCAACACCTCAACAGTTGTTAATACTGGAGCAGTAAATGTAACAAAAAAGAAAGCCATACACCATAAATCAACGAGTATAATTTTCCAAATGTTCTAAATACAGGGAGTGGCATTGAACCACATCTAAATGTAAATATTTCATTGTTTTCTATAAGAGATGTATCTACATCAGCAGTTTCTGTATATTTTAGCTACGCTACCTGCATGGCTCAATATCAGTGTGTTTGGTCAATTCAACACTTTGGCCCACACTGAAATATCTCAACAGCTAAAGGATGGACTGACATGAAATTTGGTACTGACATTCATGGTCCCTAGATGAATTATGCTAACTTGGATGATTCCCTGACTTCTCCACTGGTCTACTGGCAGGTTGACATTTTAAATTTAGAATTAGATCAGAATCAGGTTTATTGCCAAGTAGGTTTTCACATACAAGGAATTTGTCTTGGTGTTTTGGTGCATGCCAAACATAGTGAGTAGAAAAATATAAAGACAATACAAAGCAAGTGCAAACAAGTCAAGCATAAATAGAAAACTGACAATAAAGTATAAAAATTAAAAATATGTACAATATGTTATTTAAGTCATAGGACTGTACAGTTTTGTAACATTTTACATGTTTATGGTGCTGATTAACAAATGTTAGCATGCTAACACGCTAATGTTAGATGGTGGACATGGTAAACATTCTGCCTGCTTAGCATTAGCATGTTAGCATTGTCATTGCATACGTTAAGTCTCACAGAGCTGCTAGCCACTAGCATGACCTATAACTTGAGTATTCTGCTAAGAAACACACAAGATGCTTCTTTTTTTAAAATAAAAAATTAAACTTAGTCCATAATAGTTTGTACTTTTTTAATAACCATTTGCTAACTACGGAGCCCCTAAAGGGACATGGAAAAAAAAAAAAAAATTAAACGTTTCTAGTGAGCACGAGATACTTTCTCGTGAGCACCAGAAAGTATCTCGTGCCCACGAGATACTTTTCTGGTGCGCTCAAGAAAGTATCTCGTGAGCACGAGAAAGTATCTCGTGCTCACTAGAAAGTATCTCGTGCTCACTAGAAATCTTAGGTTAAGCACAGGCAGTTGTGCTTCCTGTGCGTATGCCTCTAGGCTCATTAAGATCATTAAAGGAATGGCTGCGTAAATGACTGCGGTAAAGTTGAAAAGATATTGGCAGATTCGAACTTCCGGGATCAATAACTCTGAAGTGAAACGTTGTTAAAACACAAAACACGCATATTTTCAACCGTAGTAAGATAGACAACGAGCTACAACATAATTTTCATCAAAACGAGCCATGCTCAGAGCCACACCAACAACATTAGTGTTTACGTGCAGCCGGCTGTGAGAGCAGCGCGCAGGGACCGTCTACAAAGTGCAACACCGAAAAGAGATATTACAACATAATAATAACTTCACTATGATACAGTGTAGTGTCACCAAACTCACTACACACTTCATTGATCCCCTACAGAAACACTTGGTTTAAAAGAAAGGCATTTTTCATAATTTCTGGGAATTTTTATTAGAAATATTAATCAATAACTGCACTATAATACAGTGTAGTGTCCCCAAACTCACTACACACTTCATTGATCTCCTACAGCAGGGGTCATCAACTACATTTGTCCAAGGGCTAGAATTTTTCTCGGCAGACACTATCAGGGCCAGACGCTCTCGTAAAATTAAATTCATATTGTATCCCAAGTAATATATTATTATTTCATATATCAATTTGCCGTTGAAATGTATGTTATTTTTTAGCCTTTGTCAGTGTTAACAGACTCATATTACCTGTACAGTAGCGAGCCACAAGGGGGCGGAAACGATATTTTAGGCTTCATATTCATGAGGCTGTCAACTGCTAACGTGGGGAGGGTGATGCCGCTGGTCAAGGCGGCTAATCACAGTGAACTGATTGACATCCAGGCCGCTGGTGACATGAAGGCTGCTCTCTGTGGTGCTGAAAGCTTGTGTTGTGTAGTGTAATCTGTAGATTACACTTGGTTTGAAAAAAAAATAAATCTTTTTTCATAGTTTGGGGGAATTTTTATTAGGAATTATATTCAATAACTATTACAGTGTAGTATCATAAACCTCAGCTCAACCACTCCTGTTGGGTACTACAACAATTAGTTTGTGAGAGAGGGCTTTAGTATAATTTGGGGTATTTGAATTTTGCGTCAGGCAGAGAGTGAAAAACAACAAAGTCTAAAGGCAGACTACCAGGGGCACGAAACTCCACAGCGGTATGGGGCACGGAGCAGAGCATGAAAAAGCATCAAAGTGAAGTTATTGATTAATATTCCTAATAAAAATTCCCAGAAATTATGAAAAGCCCTTATTTCCCCAAATAAATGTTGTAGTGTAATCTGTAGGGGATCAATGAAATGTGTAGTGAATTTGGTGACACTACACTGTATCATAGTGAAGTTATTGATTAATATTCCTAATAGAAATTCCCAGAAATTATGAAAAATGCCTTTCTTTTAAACCAAGTGTTTCTGTAGGGGATCAATGAAGTGTGTAGTGAGTTTGGTGACACTACACTGTATCATAGTGAAGTTATTATTATGTTGTAATATCTCTTTTCGGTGTTGCACTTTGTAGACGGTCCCTGCGCGCTGCTCTCACAGCCGGCTGCACGTAAACACTAATGTTGTTGGTGTGGCTCTGAGCATGGCTCGTTTTGATGAAAATTATGTTGTAGCTCGTTGTCTATCTTACTACGGTTGAAAATATGCGTGTTTTGTGTTTTAACAACGTTTCACTTCAGAGTTATTGATCCCGGAAGTTCGAATCTGCCAATATCTTTCCAACTTTACCGCAGTCATTTACGCAGCCATTCCTTTAATGATCTTAATGAGCCTAGAGGCATACGCACAGGAAGCGCAACTGCCTGTGCTTAACCTAAGGTTTCTAGTGAGCACGAGATACTTTCTGGTGCTCACGAGAAAGTATCTCGTGCTCACTAGAAACGTTTAATTTTTTTTTTTTTTTTCCATGTCCCTTTAGGGGCTCCGTAGCTATCAGATTGATCAGGTGTTGCAAACATGTTCACAAATTTGTTTTGCAGTCTTGCTAATTGGACCATTATCACTATTTTACAGTACTTTTGGGCACCAGACACCATCAAAGCAGCCTGCACACAGTGACTCCAAGGTATCCAAAATAGCACCAGGTCAAAGTCATTTCTCTCTCATTCGGCTGTACAGAAAACAACTAAGTGTATCTATTTCATATCATATGACTGGTGTTTCAGGATCAATAGCCCAAAGTCCACAAGGGAAAACCCTCTGGCTCTAGTCTGAAATCAAATTGTAAACAGCCTGAAATAGCTCCTGCGTGACTAATTCCCTTTCTCTGCCATAACTACTGAGATTCTAAGTGGCTTTTTGTATGGACCAGAAAATTCGATTCTTTACCCTATTAGAGACAACTCCCACACAGAGCTGACAAAAAAAAATAATAATAATAATCTGGCTTGTCAATATTAATAGCTAATATGATCAAAGATGGGCATGCATGTTTTATTAGCCATCTGGCAGCTCTGTTTGGTAATTTAAAAGCAGTTTTAGAGTTGTAACATTTGGAAGAAACAAACAAAGTGGGGGTGGGAGGGCATAAGGTTGTTGAGAGACAGAGAGATACTGTACAGTAGGTGCAGGCAATTAGCTGCATGGTAATCCGCTGTTAAAAGGTTGGATAATGCCCAAGTTGGATTGATTTACTGGCTGCAGTTTGGTGACAGCTCCCATATCGTGGCTTCACTGCCCACTGAAGTGTGCATTAGGACTTGGTGTTTGGCAGCAATATGGCTTTTACATTTAACAATCTGTGCCCAGACAATGTGTAAGGGCTCAGGAGACAAGTTGACAGAGGGGAGCCTCCCATCACTTGTCAGCATTGTCAGGGGCAATGCCTTATTATCCCCAGTCTATTGGCTTCTTTTCATGTCATTTATCATTCCCATCACCTTTTCTTTGTGACCCATAACACATCAAAAAGAGAGAGGTCTTGAGGGGATATATATGTATATAAATATGTTGAAAATTGGCTCAGTATGGATTCATTTGCTCGTGCGGACCTCTTTGTTTGGTGACAGACAGAGGTGGCTTTTGTGTATCTGCCAGCAGGGCCATGGCTCTCTCCATCAATGGCACGCCATTCAGGAGATAAGCATCAGCTGGCGGCCCACTCCACTGACACCACTACTTCCTCCCGGAGTCAGCAGATTACATTTTAGAAGTTGACAGCTTGTTATCACTCTGGATAGCAGGAGGGCTTAATCTTTTGTTCTTTTCTGGCTGGGGTAGGGCTGAGGAGTCGTCGGCTCAGGCCACTGATTCCACCGACTTCCCTCCTTGTGCCCTCTGCAGTGACACACACGGTGAATAGGCCACTCTCTCCTCTGCTCTTTTCATCTTCCTCTAAGAGTGCCTGCACTTTGTAGAGGGATTACAGTGATGGAAGCCTCAGCAGTGCACAATGATATCCATTCAACATGTCTCCCTGGCAGACAGGGGATGGGTTCAAGTCTGATTTGATAATGGGTACGCTGGCTTCAGTCTAGAGGGACGGATCACAGCCCCTAAGGCAGGGTTTGTCCTTTGGGAACAATCATGTGGAATCCCTCTCAGAATAATATCCATGACCATAATAGGGGTGGAGAATGGCATGGTTCTTGCACAATACTGTAGTCCGTACTGATGGTGTTCAGAGGAAAGCTTTTCCTGAGCTGAAGGTACCGCAAAAACATCATGCTACAGAGAAAAAAAAAACATTCAGAGGAGTGTGGAGACTCGATGTTTTATCAGAAACAGCAGGTCCCAGATGCCAAGGCTCCACAAAGAAACATGAAATTTCCTATGTTACATTTTGACCTTGATATGGCAGCTTGTCGATTGGCCGCCTTTTGTCCAAGTTCTACAGTAGTATATTCATGGTACAGTAGATTGACTTCATTTTGGAAGCTCAAATAGCTGAAGGCCATTCATCTATGAACAGATAATTAAATAAAGAGATACACTCAGAGGTGCAGATAGGCACAGATAAAACTCATTATTGTGTTTTCAGGTGTTCACAAGAATATAGAAGCAGGTTATAGCTTTTAGTAAAAGATTTGAGCCTTTGGTGTCTCATTATTATGTTTGGGAGAAAGCCACATACTCACAGATATTAACTGACCTGTTTAACAGATTAATAAAATATACAGTTTTGTTGTGCTAACAATAACCCATCTTGCATAATCGCCCTTTCCTGAGAGGTTGATAACTTCAACAACCTTGAACATTGGCATTTATTATCACGGCTTTGCTTTTGAAGCTGCAAGATGTCTCCTTGGTGAGAACTGTAGTTATATAACCTCCCTCTCTCCTCCCACTCTCTCTTTGTATGTCTCTTCCTGTCTATGGCGTTCACAGCCTCTTGAGCCTAGTGGAAGATGGCTACAAAAGCTCAAACGTACAAGCTTTTTTCAGTTGGGTATGCTCAAGACAAGGCCTTCTGCTTTTTTGATGTGTTTAGAGTGGTGAAGACACATTTTCTGACAGGAACATTATGTTTGATATGAACAGACTCATATGGAGGCAGTGACACTAAAAAAATCACACTGCTTATGCAACACATCAGTGCTGTCTGATGAAATTAACTCTACAGAAGTTTCTTTCTGTTGGACTGCAGACAGGGATAGGAGTAGATAGTATCCCCACCAGCTTTAAAATATGGTAAACTTGAGAAAATGCACCTTTCACTGAGACATTATTAAAGGACCGGTAAGATCCTGGTGGGGGAGAGGTTACCTGTGTGAGCAATCTGTTTAATCACTACTGTCTTTCTATATACTATGGGGAGAGGTGTGACTCAGTCCTTTTGGTCACAAGATTAAATTAAGCCCAGATTTTAAATTCTGCTTGGTCGCTTCACACTTTTCAACAGATGACAAAACTTGATATCACACCTTGCTCTGCATCTATACCTTGGCGACAGAGGGTCTAAAGGAAGCATGAAGACATAGAAACTGTTAAGTGGTGGGATTACACTCAAGGCTGTCTTATATAGCAATGTAAAACTTAACTTGTTAGCTGTTGAAAAGAATTATCTGATGAAACTGTATTGGAGATATACTGTAGGGCTGCCTACATCCTCTAAGGGACAACAGTGGCGTGACAAGGACCGCAATACAGGGGAAGAGAACATTGCATTCTCCTTCATTGTTGGGTGAAGTGACTGGCAGTGTGACCATGGCAAAAAAACCCAAACCAAAAAAAAACAGGCACAATGATGGGATAGGAAAAAGTTATCATTAATTCTAATAAATTACAGATCAGATAAACATTTGCAAGTATTTTGCCCAAGATTTGTGTTTGAAATTGCAATACATGACATATGAGACACACCATGTAACAGTCCAATCACGTTTAATCAGATGATAAAGTTGAACACATACATATTTCAAAGTAAAGATTAAGATAGTTAAAGAGCAAAAATAGGGTAAAGCACCAGCAAAGTGTTGTAAAAAAATATTTTCATCTATGGTCAGTTCAGTCAGTGGAGAGAAAGTGCACAGGAGTCCAAGATGTCTTATGCTGTAAAGTTTATTGAAGCTTGTTCAAAAAGAATGGAGGCTTTATCAATAGACTTATCATGGCAAGATGCTGCTTCACTTCTGAAGAAGCTGTCCACTCTGGCTCATCTATATGCTTTCAGGACAGTGCCATAACTACTCTATGTGCATAAATGGTCATTAGTCTACAAACAAGTAAATATGTTTACCCTTAGTGTTCTGACATTGTTATCTGACTCTGCAGAGGCTTCTACATTATGTACCTATCTGTTGGAGTGAGACAGCCCTATCCTCTAACCTCAGTCACCATAGCAATGATCACTAGTCAGTGTCCCCAAACAACCTAGGATTTTTTTTTTTTAAAAGATATTTTTTTGGCCTTTTTAAGCTTATTTGACAGAGACAGCTGAAGAGTGACAGGAATGTGGGGAGAGAGAGGGATGGGGAATGACATGTAGCAAAGGGCCACAGGTCGGATTCGAACCCTGGGCTGCTGCAGCAAAGACTGAGCCTTTGTACATGGGGCGGCTGCTCTACCAACTGAGCTAAACGACACCCCAAACAACCTAAGATTTAACACTATCCCGGTAACCTCAGGACATATGCTTGACCCTGTAACCCCCATATGTGGCATGCTGGAATAGAAAATTCCCTCACACTAAGGATAAGCAATTGTTGAAAGTATTTTATTACCATTTTTTTGTATTCGAAGAGGAAAGTTTCTCAGTAAAAAGGCTGAAACAAAGAACACCAACATGTTTTATTGACGCATATGTCAGCTATATGCTTGCCTCTATAACTTAAGTGGGCATCTTCAGAAATGGATGCAGCCACACAAATAACAAAAGCTCTGTAGTGATTTGCTTGATTCATTCCCGACTGAAATCTAGCTGGTATACTTCCCATAAAAAAATCTGTTATGCAGTCTTTGATACTGACCAGTTTTTCGATGAGAAAAACACATTTCTCCCTCCCTATTTCATACAAAGCAGATATGTCGGTTTTGGCTCCATATTTGTCAGTCCTGTTGTTCTTATTAAGTAGTTTTGATAACCAGATTCAAAGTCGGTCAGATAGCAGAATGAGTGGACACCGGCAGTCAAGACAATGTCATAGAGAACAAGAATCCATGTGCTGAGTTTAATCAGTGTCAGCATGGCAGTGTACTGCTGAGGCTGACCTGTTAGTAATAATTACAGAGGAACACAGTTACAATACATGCATTGTTCAGGCGACGCATCCTGCCAACTGTGTCTCATTTGGCATTTTGGTGCTTCTGGTCAATCAGAACTCAAAGCCTCACACTGTAACTGAGATGTATTCAATATAAGTGGGAGAGGCAGAAAGGACACAAAAGCCGATGTGACATCTTTGCAGATGTCTTTGTAAAATCGTGATTAGTTTATGTTGCTATTGGATATGGGCTCAGTCCCAGAGTAGATATGGTCAGTCATCCAAAACAATCAGATATGGGCAGAAAATTGGAATTTGGAGCATGAATGCCTCAGCCTTTATTTGTAGCTACATCTATGATTTTTCTAACTGTCTATGTTTATCTGAAACCATCTTCCTAAAGATGAACTCTTTTGTGAGCACAGCCACAGTGAACTGAACCTCAGCTGTGGTTCTTGCGTTGACATAGCATGGGACAGACTGACAACGTTGAGAGGCAGCATCTGTGATTACGGTCTTCAAATACTTTTTCAAAAATCAGCTTCACTGTTGGATCCACCTGGTGCTCTAGCCTTGTTCTGTTTTATTTCATTTGGAGTTTTTTTTTTTTTTTTTTAATGTTACTCAGCGTGGCACTATGGAAAAGGGCACCCTGAAAGCCCCCCACCCACCACCAGCAGGACGGCCAAGCCGTGCTCTGCTGCCCAGTAGGGGTCCTAACCCTGTCTGCTTGTCAGTGGCTCAAAGGATGCATCTTCAACTCTGCTGAGTTGAAAGAAAGATCACAGCATATGTTTTTTCTATTTTTTGTTTGTTTCAATCAATGTCCTCACTCTCTTCCTCTCATCCTTGCCCACATACTGTATGGTTGCTTTTGGATCTATGTTTCATATTTCATGGTTTTCTGGATAGCACAAGATCAGCTGTTTTAAGGGGACTTTTTTTTTTTTTTTACAGTTCAGTAGAGAGTTCGATGTGATTTGCTGCTGTACAGTACCACACAGAGTTGCCTTTCTCTCACTTCTTTTTTCAACCTTAATTACACAGTTTATCTAAAAGGGTTTTCTCAACAATTATATATTAAATCTATCCATAGGTGTCTGAAAGTGTCTGGTTTTTTTTTTATTCTGACCTCTGTTGGAGCAGGAATATGAAAAATAAAATCTATTTGTATAGATTGGCATATAGAAGCTATTGGCAAGCCAGATCAGATGGCAGGGAAAACAGATTATGTTGCAGGGCTCTTGTGGCATAACCCCAGGCATTAATGTTAATGGAAACCCACATGACCTTGCAGTTGCCTCTGAGCGGCTCCACTTTAAATCCAATTGACATGGCCCAAGTCTGGAAGAGGCTGGAGAGACGGTGATGCAGGCACCTGATACCCATGCATGAAAATAGTCTGATTTTGTATTTTTTGTTATTTATCTTTTCAGGGTATCCCAGAGGCCCCCACCAGTAATATGTCCTCTGCTCCCAGAGATGAACGGGGGAAGGTGGAGCTGAATGTCGAACAGCAGCTGCTATAATAGTTGCTGGGATACCCATGCCCCTTGCCGGATGTCACGTGATCTCATCACTGAGCAGGAGGCAAAGCTTTGCTTGCACTGCTTTACCGTAACAATCTAGGTACAAGGTATGTTGTGGTACTTATGCTCAAAAGGTCCCTTGTTATTAGGGGCTATATTGTACATGAGGTTGGTTTAAATAATCAATGACAGAGTTGGCTTTGCCAAGTATTGCTTTCCAATGATCTTCCTGCTCTGGGAAAAAATGGAGGGGATAGTGCCAGCACAACAGAAACAGGCTTTGTTGAAAGAGCTTTGTGCACACAGATGAAAGAACGGAAAAGGAGGATAACATAACATTTAATTTTTTTTCCATAAACATCCAGTGGAGGATTTGCATTCAAAATGCAGTTCTATTGCTCTGAGGGTCATCAGCACAATTTAATTACATTAAGAGACAGCTAAATTGGACTTTGCAAACAGACGAGGCTTAAGGGATTACTGGACCTCTGATGGAGAGATCAAATTTTACCTTCAAGCATGAAACAATATGCCCAGCTCCTGGCAGGCTCCATGTGGACAGAGATAGAGGGATGGAGAGTTGGAGGGGGCCAAATGGTGGACAGTTAGATGATTAATTTTATCCCAGTTTTTTATTTATTCTATTCAAAATGCCTGCATCTAAAACTTAGTTTTTCACAATAAACTTGTCATGTTCACAGCCAACAGACAAGCCTCTGTGTATCTAAAGAGGCTGTTTATCTTGATCACTTTACCTTCTCTGCCTCTACACTTTCCCCAGTATCTCCCAGCTGTTAACAGTTGTTAAATGTTGCATGTACAGTGTTTTTGTCTGCATGCCTCTTACAGTTTACACTATTTATTAAAGCTTTTTTTCAGTGCCTTCTTGAAGACTATGCCTCCTCTGCAGCTGCCAGCTTACTGTATGGCATGCTGCCTAAATGTTGCATCACTCAATATGGACCTTTTTCTTCTCCTTCTTCTTCTAGTAGCAGTAGTAGTAGTAGCAGAATTGAACAGGCTGTATCATGGGATTAAATAGGGAAGGAGTCTTCAAAGATTATTTTTTTGGCCTTTTCAAGTTTTATTTTGATAGAGACAGCTGAAGAGTGACAGGAACATGGGGAGAAAGAGATGGGGAACGACATGCGGGAAAGAGCCACAGGTCGGATTCAAACCCTGGGCTTCCTCAGCAAGGACTGAGCCTTCGCACATGGGGCGGCTGCTCTACCAACTGAGCTAAACGCCACCCACAGGGAAGGAGTCTTGAGCTAGGTTTTTTACTACTTCATTGAAAATCAGTCAATGGAGTCTGGAGTCCTTGGCCAACTCCCCGTCTAATGTTTACAGTAGATGTCCGATATAAAACATGGATAGGATATGAAATGGATATGAAACAAAATCATATTGGTATTGATGACATTTTTTTTTAATCCACGTAAGTTACAAAAACCTTGTTTTTTGCCATTTGTGGACAAAAGATACAACATTGACATACGTATAATCAACCTTTAAGTTGATATGACGAACATTTGCTAGCAGTTTTTCATTTAGCAGATAAGGAGCTACATTTGTGGTTGAGTTTCATGGCTACCTGGCAAATGTGAGTCCATATTTGCACTTATTTTGGTATTCACCATCTCCTGAAGAACATATCGGGATCTTTAGCTATGTTCACCTGGCTAGTGGCTAACTGTCTTCTTAGCTCACTCAGCATTACTATGAGACAATGAAAGTGGACAAATTCAGTAAAGTTGGGGCCTGGAAAAAACAAACAGTGAGTTGAATGAAGTTAAAACACCCACATAGACCTGAGGTGAACAGCAGAGGTGATAACTCTCATTGGATTCATCACTATGAGGACCTCGCTCACTTTACACTTTTAGTGTCACTTATAGTTTTAAGGGAATACCTTGTTTTTTAGATGTTTTTGTTCTTTAAAAAACTAGAATAAGAGTAATGAGATTATAAAGGCTTAACCAATATCACCTGTCTGGAATCCTGAATCCAGTTTTTGCTGTAAATTTATTTTGTTTTCACAGTGTTGTTTTTTTTCCATTTCATTTCATTGGATAGGTGTTATGGCATGCTGAATTGGGCCGTGTACTATTTGCAAGTGTCATTTAGCTGATCAGCACTCTAAAGTGTTGACACCTGCATGTTGCAGCTGGGAGCTGATGGGTACAGCAACATAGAAGGCTGAGTGAAAACAAAAAACAATTTTCTTTAATTACAAGTAGCACTTTATTCAAAAAATCTAAATCAAGAGCTATCCAAACATCTATACAGGATTTTCCCTTTGAATTAACACATTTTGACAAGCTAAATAATAAGAATCTATTTCAAATTCAAATATGTTTTTTCAGTGTACACTAAGCTGTATAATTAAAATGTTATTTAAACTAATTTAAAGTGAAGTAAAAGTAATTTTCTGTGTAGTGTAAGCTCATTTCTTACAGCACATTGCTCTGAATTGGGGTTTGTGAGGTGACACACAGGTCGACCTTCCACTCACCAGAGCAGTTCGCCCTCACTTACACACTTATCTGAAAAATGCCCAGAGGTGTAAATTTGTGCAGACAATTTATCTGAACTGCTAGCTCTTCAGGTGTCTCTTCTCCCTGAGAAATCGGCTGCCGTTTCTTCAATTGTCCTTAAACAATTACCTGGGAGAGATCAGGGAGAGACTGTTGCCAGTTAAACTGCAGTTTTCTAGCTACCATTGTGCAAGCCATCTAAACCATGGGATACAAAGCTCTCAAGCTCACTGCAAGCCAAATAAAGAGGCGGAGAAGGAGGGGGAAGCAGATAAAAGCTGACACCCAATGTATTATAACTCAGCTCTATTAGATATGAGCTTCTGCTAGGGTGAAGCACCATAGCTTAAGGCAAAGATACTGCTTGCTCATTGTGCTTTAGTAAGGGCAGGCTGGGAAGACGGTGTAGCCACTGTGTTCAGTATACAGCACACAGTCTCTCATGCATGATTTAGTAAACTGGAATTCTTGCTTCAATATTCAAGTAACGTTATAGCAGATGAGATAAAAGGATGTGCTTAGGCTGCAAAAAACCTAAGACATATATATGCTTGGAAAATTGTTAGTAATCAAAATAGAGAGAAATGCCACATTTTCAGCATTTATTCAATTTTGGTAACATAACGCTCTTACGCTGATACACTAAGACCTTTGATTCGACATTAACATTTTACATATCGACATATCATCAGTATATGTTGTGGTGATTGATGTATTGAGCTTTGTCTGGCTGTTAGTGTCATTGTCACATTGATTATTGAACAATGTTGGTTACTGCTTTATGCAAATGCAGATTAAAATTAAACGCAAGGAGAAAAATGACCTGCCAACTATGTAAAACAATGTACTATTGTATACTGGATGTATAATATAAATGTCCGGCCTATTCAATTGGTGACCCCTGGGCCACATCAAGCCCAGGAGAACCCTCCGAGTGGTCCAGCATACATAAATCTGATATATGACGAAATACATAGTGTATTTAAATTGCTACAGAGTGAACCATCATCATATCTTTGTTGAAAGTTGTACATGTGCAGTTCTGATTAGGCAGGATGTAAAGATCAGACATAATCAGTCACATCTTTTACAAATCATGTGAGTTCTGACCACTTTATAAGCTTTGTTGTAGTAAAGAATATAATATTTAGACGCAACAAACAACAAACTTTTCAAGGGATCACAGGAGAGGGATGTTAAGTGCAGTTTGATTGCATATTATACTGTTTATGAATGATAAATGGGGGATTTAATATCAAGTGCAAGAAAATTTGTTTTTGAAAAACCTCAAAATTCAAGACAAGACAAACTAAATACAACATAAATCAATATTTCAGGTGAAAAAGTGGTGAGGTGGTGGTGAGAAAAAGTGTAGTACAAGCCAAAGATGCACACAAGCAAGGGGCTGATCTCTTGCTGTTTCTGACACATGAAGCAGCTTAGTTTTACACGCTCAGGACACTCTTTCATCATGGCTGCTTAAACCCTAATCTCCTTAATGCTGAGTGCCAAGCAGAAGCACATTGGGTCTCTTTACGAGGACAAAGGTTTGACTCATTTGGAAATTGAATGTACGGCCTCCCTTGGTCAGGGCGGAAAGTCTGACAGCAAGGCCACTGAGCTGGAATGAAATTAAGTATTTGGGGAACAAATGTTCTCTCCACCTTGCTGGTTAAACCTGAATGCAACATGCATCAAATAATATCTTGCTTCACAAACACACATACATCTTTTGTATGGTGTATCCATACAAGATAATAATAATAATGTTTATCAAAGATATTATTTTTCCAAATAATTTTTGCATTCTGTGTGATCCTAAAGAACAGTCAATGTGTTAGTGAAGTCCAGTTACAGTACTACAGAACTACTGCAGTACTACAATTACTGCAGAAAAAAAGAGATGATATGACACTTTATGCATTCACTGCTCAGTACTTCCTTTGAGACAGTAATAAACAAGATACTGAACCCAAAAATCTCTGACAGTTTACAAGCACTGGCTATGGTGGCTGAAGCTATGGCTGTCAATATGGTTATTATTATGGGTGCATTTGTATTGTATCTATAATGCCACTGTATGGATAGAGCTATGGTAGCTTTACTGTGACTATTCTTTACTGCTCCAATTAACATTAACCCACAAAGCCTATTTAAGCCGCATGTGATTTGACCTTGCAGTGATTACATCAGATATGACAGACATGCTGATACACAGGAGTTCAGCAGTAAACATGTAAATTCACTGCACACACAAAATTCCTGCACATAGTCAGTGTTACAAGCTTCATCTCATGGTGACTGTCTTAACACAGTGAAACGAGTCAGGCTAACTAGCTATCTATTTAGCAATGATACAGACTTGTGGCTTACCCAGTCACACTGTGGTCTGTTACATAATACACTAACACTACTGTATATCATAATACAGCTCAGTTTTCCGTTATCGACCATAGGAAATGCAATATGTATTGTGAGGAAAGGCAACATATCGTGAGGACAAAACTCATTGCAAGGTGACACAAAAGTAGTTCAGACAGATTATTCCTACCATGACATTTCAGGAGCACTGCTGGATTCATATCCAAAAACTTGTAGCAAAATATTTTCTACTTGCAATGTTGTCAGTTTTGTTAGTGTCAGATTATTTTTTAGAAAAGAGGTTACAAATATAATAAGATACTAAGATAATATGCTTAATGTTATAATCAGTTACTTAGAGACTAACCTGGACCTTGCTGTAGGACCATCTCTGACAGATCCCGCTGGTGGATGAAAAGAACCAGACCTCCAGCAGCGAACAGCAGGAGGAACCAGAGGGGACATGGCATCCTCCTTCTCCGTCCACATGGGGAGTCCACCACCATCTTCCACTTCATCCACAGCATGATGTGGCACAGTCAGACGCTAATGTAATAAGTTCTGGAGAAAATCAAAGAAGGTGGGAAATAAGAAGAGGGAGGGGAGCAAGACATAGACAGAAAAGTGGAGTGAGCAGTGAGTTTTTAATTTCTCTGTATCAATTTTACAAGTCAAAATCGATACGGTATAGTAGATAGAAGTGGTGGAAAGTAACTTAAAGCCCCATTGTGTAACTTCTCTGCCATAACAGATTTTAAATAATTTGAATGCTACACTGACTTTTAATCGAGTATATGGTGTTTCTGTCATTCACACTCTGCTCCCTGTACGTCTGTTCTTGCATGATGTAACTTTGCACCCTGGGTGTGATCACCGGTGAGAAGTATATAACACTTTATCACACCATCAACTATTTCACTGATTTTGGTGAAACTGGATCATATTTTATGGAGAAACTGTTTTCTGCTTTCCCTCTGATGTCCACCAGCTGCTTCACATCCACTCTCAGTGATTTACAGAGTTTCCTGATAAATAAGCTGTCTTTCAGATCATAGTATTCATAGATTATTTTTTTTTTGCAGGAGAAAATAGTCCGATATAGAATCCTATCATTTGAACTTGATTATAGTGTTTATATCAGCAAGACTCAACTGCAGAAGTAGTTCAATTTAGATTACAGAAGGACAAACTAAGCTAGTGCATATTATTTATTGAAATCCAACACCTCTGTCTATGTAAGTCAGAGGGAAAAATCCATGAAGGCTGATGAATTGACGTTGTTCAGAAATTAAACATGGAAACGAGATGATCTAACACCTGAGTCCTCCAAATAAAGAAATCTGTGCTCTGTTTGTATGGATACAGTTTGGTAAACACAATTCCAGTTTGGCTGGCATGAGCGCAGATCAACTCTGGGTTCACTTCATACAGAGAAAGACCGTGTAGCATCTGTCTTCAAATTAATATGCTAATGAACTTTGGTGACTACTCAAGCATGTGCTGTCATTGCAGAAAACAAAATTAGCTCTGTTTTAGTGATGTCAGGAATTTGATTTCTGCATTCCACTCTGTGCTAAAACTGCAAGTTATAAATCAACTGTAAATGAGTAACAAATAATAAATTTCATGCCATTATGCTTGAATATACAAGATTAAGATTTTATTATCAACTTCTTTACATAGATGATAAAATAAAAGTACAAATGAGCAATAGAAACAGAAATCCTGAGGGGGTTATAACAATTACTCACCACATATTCAAGTTAACACAAAATGACACAAAAGACAAACAAGAGAGAGAAAAGTAGAGAATAGCGTAAAAATAATACAGTTTATGAGAGAATATAATGTAGTAAATGGAGTGTTGGTGTTTTTATTTGTGTTTTAAGAGTGACGAGTGAAGAGAGATGCTTTTTTTTCTGTGTCATATATACCACAGTTTCTTTTAATTAATCGTTGTGCATAAGCATTGACATGAAACTTGGGCTTTAATCAGTGCAGATGCAGCCACAACAGAGGTTCAATAGGATTTGCTGATGCATTATACTATAGTTATAGCATTGCTCCACCCAGAGGAGGAATAGTTTGGCTAATTCCACAAGGACCAATTTATCTTTTGGGAAACAAAACTGATACAGAAACTCGCTCTATATATAATACATGATAATATCTTTTCATAGAGGTTATTTTAGGTTAAAGCTGTCTCTTTTCATTTTAATCATTTACATTAACACAGTTCTTATTTCAGAATTGTATTTGATTATAAACTTTATTAGGTAAATAGCCATAGCCTCTAAAAAGCTTGTATATAAATGTTACAACAGTTACATGCTATCAATGGATACCACACATAATAGATGTAATACACACAATGGATAGAAAGTGTCATTAAAAGGTGCAAGAATGGATTTCTCAGTGCATAAGCATGAGTATTATAGAAAATATTACACATATGGGGTGGCTGTGGCAGTTGACATGATGGGCTGATTGTTTAGTAACAGGTGAGTGCTGGTTTGATATGCAAGATACTAAACCGTAATGAATTATTTGATATTGATACTTAGTATCAGTATCAGTATCAGTATCAGTATCAGTATCAGCGTGAGCACTGTATGTTCCAGATGAGCAGTTGGCACCTTGCATGGCAGCCTCTGTCACCAGTGTATGAATAATGAATGTGTGTGAATATGATAAGCGTAACCCAAAACTAGAAAAGGCACTAATACAAAAATCTAAAAAAGTACTGTCATAATTAATTATTTTTTTTAACTTTGATTGTGTAAATAGTATTAAAGACATGAAATATGTGAGAAAGTCACAATTGTCATGAGCATTTTAAAAGTTTAAAGTTTGAATTAAGATTCTATGTAAATGTATGAATGAGTTATTTTTGAAGTTGTAAAACATACGAATAATTGGACTGGGAAAGGGATGAAGTATGCAAAATATAGTGTAAGCTTGGGGCTAAACTGCATTATTGGCTTCAATTTATGTTAAAGCAGTTTTCTAGTTTAAAAAGTGAATGGGACTGAAGAGTTGAAATCTCATAATGTGAAAATATGAATGAGTAGACAGGAGTGGAAAATACATGAAAAACTGAAAATTGTGTTAATTCTCAGCATTCTGTTAATTCATTTTAATAAAGCGAAATTCCCAGAAAATACTGAATGATTCTGAAAGTATGAAAGATATAAAAAAATCTGTCCTTATTCAGCAGAATATTTTGATGTTTTGAAGTTCCTACTTGATAAATGTGGAAGGACTTAAGCGACACAAAAGTGGGCAAAAAAAAAAAAAAAAAAAAGAATTTGCTTCCAGAATTCACGGCACACACAGTAAAATATAAATCCATTTACTATTAGCCATATTTGACACAGAGACGAGAAGGGAAATGCATTTATTCTTCTATATTTGTCTCTTCACACTGTATTCAAAATTCCATTAGACTGGACGAATGTGTTTATCATTTCAGTACAATAGTCATTACAAACCCTTTCAGAATTAAAGTGGCTTTAACAAAGGTTGAAATACACATAATACACGTAGACAAATGTTTTCTATGTGACGGTGTATTGCGCAATGAAGAAATGATACCTTCTGTGCTCATTGGAGCTAAAAACAAGTGTTGGGTTTTATCTTCACAGCCTGAGCAACAAAGAGGAAAAAGTTGGTGGAGACAAATGCAAAAAAAAATAGGAAGAACGCTTATGGAATATAATGCAACATTTTAAATTATGGGTTCATAAAAGAAACTGCTGCATGAGGCAAACATGCAAACATTTTAATCATATTAATGTTTACTACATGGTTGGGTTTGCTGTGCACACTGCATGGTTGCCATGCCAACTCAGGTAGTAACCAGGAGACTGCTCTTGCTAGCTGCAATTTTTTTCCCTATGTATGAGAACCTTTTCATCAATAGACACTGCACTGCATAACTAGACAATGCACTGCTATCCACTATATTAAAGCCATAATAGTCATTAAGGTGTTCTTTACTAGGATTATTGGGACTTGGTCACTGAGGTGGTACACAGCCAATATCTGCTGTATCACAATCTTGTTGATAATCCTAAAAAAATATATCATCTCTGGTGCTAATGCTACACTATCATACTGAATTGGATATAAACAAACCTAGCTATACAAACAAGCTACATAGTCGACAGATGCTAAGAAAATCATATTTTAACTGCATTGTTGGCAAAGTTTAACTCTGTTTACATATTTTCTAAAATGGAATCACTCTTTCACTGCATGTGCAGAGGGAAATGATTGCTATCCAGCTGACTCGGTTTTCCTCCAACACTTTCAGAGTCATGAAAGCATTTCATGCAAGATGGGGAGCTGAAACTTTTAAAGATGCAAGCCTTTCATTCTGTTTTCTCAACAGTTTGAATTTTTACATCTAGTGTCATTCATACTGACAGTACAAGAACACAGAATGTAACCTTACCACAAGAAATCATTCCAGGTTTCACTTGTATTTTTTCTATGTCTCACTCCACAGTTTCATCACCTTAGTTTTGTACATGATATTGGGGTCAGGTAAATACCTTTAAGTATTCAACAGAGCGTAGCATCAGCAAAGTGTGAAAAGAATGCATTCATGCTGGTGTTGATTCTACTGATTTTGGAAAAGCGTATCCTGGTTTTCTTTGCCTGAAGTAAGTGTTGGATCTCAGAAAGACCTGTAAGAATATTGTGGACATTGCAGTTATTTGTCTCCTTCCACTTTTACTGCAAGTAAAGTGTGTTTCTATCTTATTACCAAAACCTGAGAGTAGAGTAAGATGGGAAGCAAAAGAACACAAAAGCAGAATTTAAGATAGATAGATCTACTAGGAACATAGGAAGAGTATATATGAAACAAACACAACACTGAATTATAAAGGATAAAGTATAGACACAACAAAATAGTAAAAAATAGAACTATATGAGAAATATTCAATATAATGCATTTTTACTACTAACTGGCAGCTAGTTTAATGATATTAAAAGAGAGGCAATATGTTCAATCAAGAATCTGTGAAATGTTTTTGATTTATGCCTGCGGAAAATCATTCCAATTGTATATGCACACTGGAATGAAATATTTTAGTGTCTCTAAAACTCAACACTGAATGGAATATTAACCATTGGTTACTGTTATACATCCGATGTAGAAACACCAGAGGAGTGTGATCTGTAATCTCCACTTGTGTTAACCTCCAGGTCAAATGGTACTATAAAGCCAACAGTGTTAGAAAGCTACAGAGAAAACTTTTGTGAAAAGCCTACTCACACTTTTCTTCCAAACTCTTAGTGGGGTTAGCTATCTTAGCATATAGGCACACTCGACACTGACCAACCTGCTTGCCTTAATAGGTAATAGCCGCCTTAGCAAACTTGCATTTTGCAAAGTTCAAGGGTGAAAAAAGCTTCTTGTAAACACTGAAACAGTGAACAACACTTGACATGAAATTGCCAATCATCAAAGTGAACTCTCTAACCCTAACCCTAAACTCTAGAGATCTGATGCTTCACAGCTAACACTTCCAGCTGAGCAAACACTTTATACATAAAATTAGTACCTTGGTCTGCTTGAATGACCTTTGGCAAACCACAAGTTGTACATCATTTCATCAATCCCTTCACTACCACCTTATCTTTGAGAGAATGTCTTGGAGTTGCCTCAACACAGTCGATAATGAGTCTCTCGAATGCCTCTCCTATCACAGGTACAGGATGGGGTAGAGCTTGAGGAATCACTTGGTTTGGTTTTCCAACCAAATCACATGCATGACAAGACTGGCAATACTTGCCGAAGGAGCCCACTTGAGGAAACCGTCTTCCCAGTAGTAAGCAACATGATCTCATCTTTAGGCAATACTGCTGCAATACACTTGGTCAACCTTACCTCCACAGCAAATGCCACCCAATGCTATCACTAAATAAGAAGTTGATGTTTCTAACTAGTCTGCTCTGGAACTTACCCCTTTTCCTCTCTATTAAAGAGATTATACTGATTGACAGTCTTCAGCCACCCCAGGGTTACAGAAAAAAAATGAAATAATAATGGTCTCTCCAACACCTGCAAGCTTAGTTAACCAGACAAGGTCTAAAAATAAAAAAAATGTACTTCATGAGGTGACATCAGCATGAACCTACTAACAGAAACAAAATATAAAATGAAGTTTGAGGGGTACAAAACTTAACTCCCCTTTTCAAAAACGGAACTTTGGACACGCCCCAATTATTGATTGTAAAAACAGCATATAATTGATCTAAAAAAAAAAAAGAGGATAACTCAAAAGAATAAACAAACACATGGGTGTCCATTGTGTCAGGGACCAAAAGAGTGTGAGCACAGTAAGAAGCCACTTAGATAGACTCAGCCCACAGCTTCAAACAGGTGTCCTCCATCATTTCAGTGAGCTGCACCTAGAGCGCAATGACGTCTGAATGAAGACAGTTTCCTTAATATAATTTGAATGGGTGAGTTATAGAAAAATTTACCCTAAATGGGGAAATTACCTATAGAGACCAAAACAGGGCTGTACCAGGCTGTAAACATGTTTATTTCTGCTGTGAAGTTGACCATTGTAATATGGGGGCTAATAGAGAATCATTGATTGTTCTGTAGCCGGCCTCAAGTGGCCATTCAAGGAACTGCAGTTGTTGGCTTCATCTCATACCCAGGCAGGTTGCTGCTTGGTTTGTAATTACAGTATATAGCTATGAAGTATAACAGTGCTGAAAAAGTGAAATAATAAGACAAAAGATAAAAACAAAATCATTGCAGCTGTCACAATTTGACACAAACATCTCATTATGATCAAACAACACTTCATTTTAAAGACATTGCCTTTGTACTTTGCTTCCAAACAGTTGTATACACCAAGAAATGACATAATATGTCCCATTTTATGCAGAAAAAGAACCATTCTGTGTCAGAGCGATAATGGGGATGAGTCTGTGTTTCATGTTTATGTCTAATACATAAAGGATTGTGCTTTTTAGTTTCAAGCAAATGAATATTATGCCAGTCAAATAGATTCACTGTCTATATTCATATCTTCACCAACCATTAAAGAAAGTTTAGCTGTCATGTCTTTTCTAACCTTTGCCTTGTAAAAAAAAATTCTTGAATTTTTTTGTTCTAAAAAGAAACATCCACCACTTTCAATACATAAGAACTGCAGTACAAAATTAAAGTAATCAGAAATAAACGTAATAAGTTCAGTTCTAAACATAAAAAAACAGCTAACAAGCATGAATCAAACACTGCATGTGGGCTGAATGCCTCACAACACACACTGGTAAAAAAGCAAACAAATCCATTCTCATTATCTCAGTGCATATTCAAATCACCTGCTTCCTCCCAAAGTTTGGGAGCATTTCAGATGTTCTAGAAAATATTCTGTTTTTTTGTCTAGTCCCTCTCGTGTGTCAGTGAAAGTGAAGTGCTGGCTAGTAAATAAAACAAAATGGAAGCCGTTGCAGGGCCTGTTTCATAAATTAATGATTGCGTGCAAGGGAATTTGACAAGGGGAGAAAGGGAGCCGGTATAGGATCATGTTCAAAGCATTGCTAATTGTCTTTATTTATGACAGCCGGTGATCTCTGGGATGAATTAATGCATTCGCTACACTGCTGTGATGAGCCTTGGCAATCAGTGTAGGAGATCAGCAACCAAACCTGCTAGTAATCTCACACTGCCACTTGCAGATAGAAAAAGTCTATAGATTATATTATATTTTAAAAAAGGGTTCCCCTATTCAGCAACGAGAATTCACGTGCCATTTAACTGTATATGTATGTGCGAATCTGTGAGGCAACAGTACACTGAAATGATAGTCAGAACCGTGCACAGATTTGTATGCAGATATTGTCCCTAACACTGAGATGAAAGTGGTGTTGGGACCACCTGAACTCCATAGATGAATTTCATTCATTGTGTAAATTAAAACATCCTCTTAGAAAAATGTAAGCAATTACTTTAACTGTCACAATAGCTTGATGAACTTAAACATTAATATTTAATTAATAATTTTGATAGGTCAAATTAATTAATTGCATCTACATGTTTGGTGCCCCTTTGAACCATTTGAATCCCTAACAGTGGTAATATTTTGATTTCACCTTTTATTAAAAATTCTGATCTGTCAATACAACCTCTGTTGGTAAAACTGATACATAAAGCAACATATTCAATATCTTTAATGTGAATGATGAAATAAATGCCCATACATCATCTCCAGCATCTGGTTTTCACTTTCTAAATTTCTAAACCACAATAATATGTGACATATGTATTCTCAAAGCTATTCCTATGGATCCATTTCCACCATCCCTCTGCTGTTTGGAATAAAGCCAAATGAATAAATAGGCAGCACAAGTCAAAAAGCATTATGTAATGTACCTACAGAACAGCAATGGTTACTCGAGTACTGCCACACTAGAAACATCAACCAACTTCCTCACAAATGTGAAAGCAGTGTGACGGTGACCTGACACACTGGCCTCAGGAAAACTACCAGCTCAGGCAGAGCAGGTGATGACCGCTCCAACACAATCGGACATGCTCAAATACCACACATCCTCGCCATATCATGTCAGCCCAATGTCTGCCACAGGGCACTGCTGTGCTCCGCTACACACCTCTCAGACAAGGTTACAGATTAGTTATATGTAGGGCCTCACAGGAGCTCAATGTCCAGCAGAGTAGATAAATTACACAAACGCCTATTTTATAGGCCAGAAAAGGAGAAAAAATAAACAGGACTCCCAACTTTATTTTATGGCCTTAAAATCAAGTTTAAAAAAAAAGTGTAGTCTGTCTTATTTTTCATGTGATAAAATAATGCAGTAAGAACAGGTAAGGGCCGTTGTAAGGCGCAACGCAAATCCCCTTTGACACCACAGTCTTGCATGACTTTCTTTTTATTAAACGACTGCTACATATATCTGGCAAGGTTTCATAAAACAAATACACACAGACAACCAAAAATAAAAGAGCAACAAAACATGCAATAATAAAAGAAAAAAATAACCATTCTTCTACCAAGCAATGTAGTTTCTGAACAAATGATTGCCATGCATCATACACAAAGGAAAGAATGCTTAAAGATTGGGGTGATTGTTGACATTTATCTGGATTTTTTTGTGGTTTCTGTCTTGCCCAAAAGTAGTTTTGTGCTCATTTTATCTGCCGGCAACATGTCTGGCCCTGGTACACCATGAAAATGGCAAACAGTTTATTTTCAAATGCTTCCATTATCATTTAAAACTCATATAATCACACTCAATGGGCTCTTCTTAGTAATGGCAATGAGACTCACCAACAACTCACAGCTAATTAAAAGCTATGTGCAGAAGGTCGCTTGCCTTTCTATGAACACAGTAATCGTGTGAAATCAAACAAAATCTACAGTATGCACTGTTTATATCTTTTATAATATATATACACTTCAATCATAAATGGAAGAATAGATAGAAAGGCGTTTGAGGAACTTTTACACCTTAACATACTGAGAGACAGATGGTGCAATGCTAGTGCAACTCAGTATTGAGGAGGTATTCCTAATATTTTCTACCTCTGGGCCTGTGAAAGGGGTAGCCAGTAGGGTTGGATTTAGAGGAATCAACTGTACAGTCAGAGTCCCAAAGTCTGGAAAGAGTAAGTCAACAAACAGATGCTTGTGTTGGTTTGTTCATTGCTCTTTTGTGTGCATACATGTCACCAAACAGTAAGGTAACGTAATTTGCAACAGGAAGATACAGATGGATTCATTTTCACGTTTGAACTACTACTCACTACTCTAAAAAACCTGTCAATGGACCTGTTTCACATGCAAGTGTTGCCAAACAAGCAGCAAATCATGGTCACATAGATTAGAACAAATACGAATATAAACAACATAAGCTCACCCATACGAGTTGCAACTATCTAAACATTTGGACATCAGTTCTTGTGCAAGTAGTAGTTTGAATGGGATCTCTTGGACACCTGCTAACTGGTCTTAGTGAGAAGCACACAGAAAATGAATATATGCAACAATTTCTTTGGCCTTGACTGAATGCTGAAAAGAGGTCCAACAACAAGTCATATTAATCTAGGAATTTAATTGGATTAGCTGCATTAGCTGGATGCCTAAAATGTAAATATAAGCACTGGCTAATGAAATTTATTTTCAATCTGCAATTTAAAGCATTATGTGTTTGTGTGCTATTAAACATTTGTGGTGGTCACAAATGTTGGCATAAAACCAGGCTGTGCTGTCCACTGACACCATTCTCCAGTACTAACCTACCTTTAAACTGCATTTCAGTCCAATTTTTAACCAAGCAAATAGCAGAGGCTTGAACCAACATTATATCTACAATATATCTAACTATCATGCTTAGCCCTGCTGGCTTTATTGGCAGTTTCATCTGAATGGCCCACACAGTAGACCTCACTACTTATCTACCTACACTTGTTTTAGTTATACTAGTTATACTAGTTGTATCAAAAAGCCTATTCACCATTCTCTGACCTAATGTACCATTAAAGCATCCTTGAATTCTCCCTTCACAGAGCATATACTTGATAGTATGACTCAACTAGCCTGAATGGCAGTTTCATCTCAATGCCAAGGCCCGCTCAGTTGTCCAACCACCATCTACATAACCACATCATGTGACTGATTTTACTAGTCTTACCAGTAGCCTCTAAAAATGAATTCACTGAAAGCGTTGGTCAACTTCGCCTAATTTCTTCAATACACTCACTTGAAGCACTTAAGAACTTATTAAACCATGATATGTTGGAGAAAGGTCCTTTGGCTTATTCAGGCTTCCGTTAAACCTTGACCTGCTCAGCATTCACTGCCTCGAGCTCTGACCATGTTCCACCCTAAGTCCTCTGCACGGGTAAACACTCATACAAATCAATAGTGCTGAATCTGTGCTGATCCCGCTCATTTTTCCTCACCTATTTTTAAATTGTCAAAGGGTTTTGCAGATTGCCAGGAGGGAGGTCATACCACATCCTTCAGATCGACCAGATGCTTGTTTGTTTGTTTGTCAAATCAGTGGAAGCTTGCTGGTCTATTTTTCATATGATTTTCTTATTCTTTCATTTCAGTGCAGTACAAAGGAAAGTTGGATGATAAAATCATCAGCCTCTTAGCTCCCTTCTATTTTTGTCCATTAAAGAGGGAGGAGCAAGCACAACCACTGATCAATTTAAAATACCAAAACAAACATACAAAGTGCCTCCTTTCCTGTTTGGTGAGAATAGCAACCACTGGTAGTGAGAAAGCACCCTCACCACATAGAGCCTGCTTATACAGACAAACCTACAAAGCTGTCCTCTTTGGTCCTGTCCTTGAGTGAATTATACTCTCAACTCTCAATGAAATGATTGTACCACTGAACATCATAATGCTAATTAGAATTAAACTGACTTTGAAACGGACAGACTTTGGAATTTGAAATATTACAGTAAATGCATGCATGTCCTTCATAAAATATACAGTACAGTCCATACCTAACTAATGAACAATAATTACACTCTTACACAGTCTGTGTAAGATGCTTTGGGCCTGGCCTCCTGAAGTTTTATGCAACAGTCACACCATATCTTGCATATCTTCTGCAAGTATGTGAAAAGGAGGAAAAATGTTTTTTATTTTTATTTTTGCTAAAAAAAAAATTAAAAAAAAGAATAACATATGAAGTCCTGGTCATATGAGTCCTGACTAGAAGGCAATAGCTTGAGCCTTAAAAAAAAAAATCCCCACTGTAACTTTTGTTTTAGTTGCTGGCATTTTATTTTATTAATCTTGGTGAACAGTTGCATAATAAATTGTTATTCTTTAGGAATTTGAGTATGCCTGTCTGTGCAGTGATCTGATACCATCTTGTTTCATTAGCTGGAGCTATCTAAATGAGATAATAAAAGAAAGTTGTATGTCATTCATTATCTGTATGTGTTCATGTTTTAAAAAGCATTTAACTGAGCCAGGTCATACAACAATGATTAGTAGTATACAGCTGTTAAACACTTCGGATTGTAGTGGATCAGTACTCTGCATCAGTTGATAAGCAAAGTTCAGATATCTCAATGTATCGAGAAAAAAAAATGGTATCAGAACATTTCTAATTTTTCTAGAAATGTACATGTCATATAATGTTTCTCACCAATTCATGCATGCAACAAAGTATTCAGTATCACACTACATCACTAAAATGACAGCAGCTTCAGACACATTAATACAGTAGTAGAGAACAATCTGTTCCACTGAGATGCTGAAAGCAACAAAATAAGATAATTCGGTCAGAAACCTTCATGTCAAGAGTTTTGACCTATATTGGCATCAAATTATCACCGTTGAATTAGCCAAAAAGGCTGATTTCAAGGATCAGCCCAAATTAATAACAGTAACATGAATTTATTTTCAGAATTCAGTAAAAACCCCAAAGCATATTATTTTTAAGTCGTACAAAAACCATCATATATTATAATAACAAGGCAAAGATAGCTAAGATAGCTTACACAAGCATTGAGTGTACAGACACAGGATGCTAACTTGGTTTATCTTCTGTCTGTTCTGTAGTTTAGTGCAACCTTTTTTTTTTCAACTCATCAAGAAAACCACTCAACATAGTGATTTCAAATCACACAGTGATTTAAAGCTACAAGCTGAATGAAACACTTTCTGTACCTTGTGCTTGATTTGTTAAGATCTCTTCTGTGCATCCGGTAACAGCACCCACAGGAACATCATCATTTTCCTGAGCTTTGCAGCTAGTTGTAGGAAAGCAGGGCTGGAAAGCAGCCTTGTGGTCAGTGACTACTACCCTTGCATGTTTTGTCTATAATGTGAACTACTGTGTGTTATTCTAACAAAAGCATGAAACCACGTGTAATCTTAACATTATTTTCGGTGAATGTGCCTCCACTATTCCCCTTGTAACTAAAATAATATGGTCATTGGTATGGCATTCCGTTGGCTGGCTGAACAATCACATCTAGCATACTGCAGTATATGTGTCAAACTGCTGCAATGCTGTGCTCAGAAAAGAAAGAAAAAAAAACGTTGAAATATCTGAAACAACCTGAAGTCGGTCTTTTCTTCTGAAGTTGTAAAAAATGTTTTGCTGACCATTTGGTTTAGATATGCACATTAAATTTTAACCCTTGTATTACATTCATATTCTACGTTCACAGTATGGTCTGGATCAATTGTGACCTGGCCCAAGAATTCCCTCATAAAATGCGTATATCAAATTTTGATCTAAGATCTTTTTAGAATGTGTAAATAGGTTATTTGACATTAAAAAATGGGTGATTTATGATAAATGTTTCAGAGAACAGGAACACTTGTGTTTCCCACATTTAGAGCTACAATGATTAGTTGATTAATTGACAATTATTACTGACTATTACATCTAAACTATTTTGATAATTGAGAAAGTGTCCAACTTCTTTTCATGTGTAAAAAGTTTGTGGTTTCTTTACTCCTATATGACGGTAAACTGAAAAGCTCTGGGATGTGGAGATAACAAAGGCATTTGAGCGTACATTGGGAAACAGTGATCAACACGGTTCACTATTTTCTGACATTTTAACGGAGCAAATGGTCAGATGTTGCAGCTCCTTCTTTTCTGTCCCCTCATGTTGGCTTCTTCTAGGACTTGTTAATCAGGACCAGGTTAAGATTGCTGCACTGCCCTTACTAGTGCGGTTGGGGCTCCTGAGTGTGAATGGTGGTGTCACTTTTACATATCAAAAGTGACAAAAGACTTTTTAAAGCTCTTCCAAAAAAAAAAAAAAAAAGAACCTCCTCTGGCGGGAGGCCAGTGGCCTGTTCTCCTCTTGCAGTTGCATGTGCATGCTGTTGGGTTTTGGGTGTGGCTCCTAGATGCTTTTTTATATCTCTGTGAAACTGGGGCTGGTTTGTTGAAATGTTTTAGGGGCCTCTATTGAGCCATTTGTTGTCAATACTTCCAATATTTACACAATTCTTTCAGCCCTTCTGAGATTTTTGTATCACTGTTTATGTCAGTCCCTTATGGGGCAGAACATTCAGACCTAGAGCGAGAGACATAACAGAGTGGAGTCTTCAACTTGCTCTCAATCCCACAATTTTCACTCTACATCCATAATTTACACATAAAAATGAGATTTGTGGCCACAGACACACAACTATGAAAGCAGATTTTGGTTACATGAGCTTCCAAGTGATAGTAGTGCCAGAAAACTGCTGCACTGACACCCATATACAGTAAACCAAAAGCAAAAATTTCAGAAGAGGAGAAAGGCACTTTTCTTACCTGCTCTCGTGCTCACATTTTCACACACACACTACACAAATTTCACAGTGTGCTCAGCAGGGTCTCCTATTTCTTAGAATATCACCATTTTGGCAATAGTGGTTACTGTCTTTGAGGTAGAAACAGGATTTCATAGAGAATTTAACTCAGGTGCATCTCTCTCTAACCCAACAGACACCCAGTATATCATCATTGCAACAGTTTATTGAAGCTGGGTAAAATTGTAGTCAAGACCAAGACCAAGCAGTACCCTACTTAGGTAGCTACTATGTAACTAATGCTCACCAAATCTCTTTGGGTGAGGCATGGTCCCAATCATCTCAGTACAAGTGCAGAATTTACATACTGCTGCATGTTTTCTTTTGGATGCTGTCTTGCAGATTAACTCTATTATTAGGCAGCCAAATTTTATTTAAAAAGATTTGGCTGCCGTCTCCTCCCAGACAGCCACAGCTCCTTCTACTGTCTCCTACTTCCTTGGAGTGTGTGTGAAGGGTAGTGGGAGCCATTAACAGGAACAAAAATTTCAAATGAGAAATGACTCAAGTGATTGCTTGCATTAGAAGCCAATGCAGTCACAGTCATGATTTTAACAAATAAATCAGACCTCTTTGTCTGAGACAAGTGAGTAAAAAGAGAGAGACTGAGACCTTCAAAAAAAAGTGTCAAGACTGACTACAACGCTGATTCTTTCTACACTTTGTCAACTCATATCTATTCATTCATATTTTTAGTTGGAAGCTACATTCAAAGATTTATACAACTTTTCATTCACATTCATAGCAATTACACTCCCACTTTTCCGAGTAGCCCATTGATATTCCTTCAGCTGCTTCATAGAAATTATAGCCAGGAATCCAGTAGCTCCCAGCTTACACTATATTTACAGTGTTGACATGGCCAGTGTCAGTGCAACACTGTTCAGGAGTAACATGTTTTTGTCACAAACCAAACTTATAAAACAAGACGTCCCTTTGTTGCAATCAGAGCAGGTGGCAGCTCATACTTGCTCTTCCTCATAGTGCCCACTGTTGTGGTTTTCTGCTTCAGCTTCGTTAGCTGGATAAACCACTTGCATATTCCAAGCATGTCCATCACTATTGCCCATAACTTTATTCCAAACACAACCAACAACATTTGTATATTGCAGCAGTGATTAACTTGTCTAACAATAAAAGAGCAGGCATGTATTACCTCTGAATGGAATCAGTCTCTCAACAATTGTGACCTCAGGATGAGACCCAGCCGTTCCAGCCATTTGTCCCAGACATCCCTGATTTCTGCTGTCTAGTTTGTTAGTGACATGCCGTGCAGAACTTGTCAAATTCAAGGACCACTGATATCATACAGAACATTTCCAGGAACAGAACATTGTGGCATGAAAAACTGATTCTCCCATCTCAGTATTCTAAGACTAGAAGCAGCCTCACCTCTGGACATATACATACCAGCCAGTATTAGAGGCTTCATGTAGGCCTATAACTTAGTCACACCCATGGTCTCCCATTCTTGACCATATAGTTTAATCCCTTCCCTGTTTGTCATTTCAATGACACTTTTTACAATGGCTGGAGAGAGGAAGAGTTGCAAAATTGACAAAATGTCAGTCAGAAGTAACAAGTCTTATGGTTTCTGGAATCGTTCGCTTCTCTCCATCAGAGTAATCTTCATCCGAGGGGTTGTAGTGAGTTTTCCTTTGTGTTATCCACCTGCCCTGACACATCTTCCTCCAAATCACTGTCTGCTTGCTCATCTTGGAAGACCAGGGGCCTCATTTATAAACTCAGCATAGATTCCATCCTCATGAATACGCTGACTTTTTAAGGAGTCTTTGCGAGACTATAAATGGGGGGAAGATGGAGTTGAAAAACAGAACCAGTAATTACAGTTTGGTAGTATCGTAGTCAAGACCAAGACCACACAGTACCCTACTTAGGTAGCTAATATGTAGCTAATGCTCACTAAATGTCTTTGGTGAGGCATGGTCCCAATCATCACTGCAGAATTTACATACTGCTGTGTGTCGTTTTTTGGACGCTGTCTTGCAGATTAACTCTGTTCTTAAGTAGCCAAATTTTATTTAAAAAGATTTGGCTGCCGTCTCCTCCCAGACAGTCTATCTATCTATCTATCTATCTATCTATCTATCTATCTATCTATCTATCTATCTATCTATCTATCTATCTATCTGATTACATTTTTATTTAGGTACAGTTTGATGCCACTTGTTAGTTATTTCATAATTTCTGTGCCCAGATTCACAACTAATGTGGAAATACCGCCCCCCATCTAATTCCCAAATTAAAATACCTGGCAGGAGGTTTAATGGCCCCATTCTTTCAGTGCTATAGAGCATTTTCCACACTTGTAACCCACAGGCTGAGAAATGCTATATGCCCTTTGCACAATGTGAAAGGTGTATGTTGACAACGTCTGTCAATATCACTCAGTGTGCAGCACATCATGCTCAAGTCCCCAGGGCCCCACAGCTTACTAGGCCCTGACACATGTGTTCTCACTCAAGCTGCTATGTTCTTCAATCAAATATTTCAATAGTCAAAAAATAAAATGAGAGATGGACAACTTGGTGAAAAACAAGTACTATTTGTAAAGTAACACCTTGCTATGTGCTCATGAATTTATAAGCAAACTTTTTTCTATGAGGTCAAAATATATCTTTGAAAATGTTCAAATGAGGTGTAAAAAAAACAACAACTAAATAGTCAAATAAGAGTGCAAAATGTGAGGGGGTTAATTACTTGCCGATTAAAAAGTTACACAACACATTTTTTACACATGCAGGACCAGAAAAAAAGGAAGCTCTGGACATTTCAGACTTGAGAGTCGACCTGCTAAACAGTCTCTGTTTCTGTCTGTAAAGGTTCAGCAGCACTGGATAGAGGCTGCTTAATGAAAAGATGTGACATGTTTCACCAACTACAGGTATTGATCTGTAGTATCTGTACAGTGGTTGGATCTGGAAAAGCAGCAAATATGAAACCAGTTAGAGTGTTTGGATTTTTACGGCTTTTCAGACATGAGTGCTGTGAATGGTAAGTCATATATAAATGATATCCATTACTTAGACCTGCAAATTCATATGGAATTCCTGGCCTCATGCAGAAAAAGGAATCATCCTGTCTCTATGACATTGGCGCTAAGACGTACCTGCAACTAAAGCACCATAAGTACATACTGACATACAGTGCAGCAGCTCTCACTGCTGCTATAAGCGTCCAGCTACTTGTAAATAAACCAACAGTGACCTTTCCTCACATTTGCTCAGACAGAATATGGAGCGTGGAGGCACAGCATTAATTTGGATTAGCATGACCAGCAGGACATGTTACAAAATCAATACTCCTCTATACTTGAGTGAAAGAAAAAACAAACAGTGACTACATTTGCATACAAACAGTCTAATTATTGTAATTTCTTTCTTTAATTTTGAGAATAACAAGATCACAAGCCATGTATTGCTGATGCAATCCTGCATACTGAGATTTTATGTGATTTTGTCATCAGTATCAAATGTTTTTTCTGTCAATTTTGCTACTTTTGCATTTCTGCTGATGCAGCTTGTCTATTGTTTTGTCTCTCCTGGTGTGAACACTGGATCACCTTGGAAAAGTGACATGATCAAAATATGCCACCACATCCATCACTTCTATACAAAAAAAAAATATGTTTTTACACATAAAAAAAATCCCTGTTAATCCCTCCTGGTTTAAAGGTTTGATGTTTTTATCTTTAGAGCTGAGAAAATCATAATTACTCAGAAGAGTTAACAACAAATTAATTTAATTTATACATTTGTACAGAATAAAAACTTTAACTCCTTTTGTTGCAGTTGCTCTTTTGTCAAGGAATTGATTAAAACACTAAATTGAAATTAAAATTTATTGATTTGCATATTAGTTTTTAATCCAAGCATGTCTAAAAATAAAAGTCTTTTATATATTGCTAAGACACAGATAGCACATATAAACACTAAAACAGTGTTCAGATTGGGGGCGGCCCTGCCCTTTTTGTCTTTGATGCCCTTTTCAGACTGAAATACCAAAGTAGCATTTTCAAGTAGAGCATCGCATACATCATTCATCAGTATCAGTCATTTGGTGAGACACAGTTTAAGCATGTAGCAAGTGTAAGGGACATTTGCACTGTAGTATTACCACGAAATATATATAGGCTACTGCCATTGATGCCTTTACTTACATAGCTTGCATTGCCACATACATTTCAGGCCCCGCAAAACACCATTCAACACTTGTCTACTTATCTAACAGATTCTTCAGATGGGAAATGTGCAGTGAAACACGCAAACACTAACGCTAGTGTGGTGAAATGACAGGGTTAGGATGTCTTTATGGGTTAGTATTAATAACAGATTGAAAACGCCACATCTGGGGTTTCACCCAATTGATTGACAGGTGGGTGCCGTTACAGGTGGCTTGTTTGAGCACCCAGGTGTCATTCGCCCGCCTCAACTCCACAGACGATCTATGTCTTCCACGTCCCATTTTTAGATTAACCGGGAAGTGTCAGGACTGCCAAGATGGTGAAGGCCAGAGCCACCACCTTCTGAGCTTCACAATGGCTCTTCAGAAAGAAACCTATGGGTGACGTCACAGATACGACATCCATGTTTGTTTGTTTTTCTTTCTATGGTCTGCATCTACATGGCTTCACAGCACTACCCCGCAATTACAGCACCAGGGAGCTTTTGCCCATAGGGTCAGTGAAAATGTATTGGGCAGGGGGAATTGGATTTGACAGAAGAAATGCAAACAGTTTACAGCTACTTGCAACGTAGTCTTATTTGATATTTCAGAGTTGTTCAGTTTCATGTTGCATTTGATCTTTTACTTGTATTTTTAAGACCACGCTAAATTTGTGTATTACCTTTCTCTCCCTTGAAGGTGTATGTTGACTGCAGGATACACAACACACAATTTTAAAAGCAGATTTTAGAGATTCTTTCCCCAGGGCAGCATTATGACCCAAAACCAGTAGTATATTGAGGGAAAATGGCACTTGCACATAATTATTTTTTCTATGGTATTTGTGCTTTAGCTGACAGATCACAGTGATGATAATTCGATAGATGGGACAGGATGCAACAAAGGTTCCAGGCTGATCTTGAACTGGAGAGCCTATATTTATATTGCACATGCCTGAGCCAATGGACAGAGAAATACTGTAGACTATCATTGTTCCACCCTTTTCATTCTTCACTGAAATGCAGTTACATTTACATTTATCCAAAATGTGCATTTTGACTTTGTATGAAGACACCAAGTTGCACCCTTTATTTACTTTGATAAAATACCTGGCTATTACTGAAGACTGCCACAATATCTTTATGGATGACTAGTGTAATATGTACTGCAACAATAATTTTTTTTTTTTGGCCTTTTTGAGTTTTATTTGACAGAGACAGCTTGAAGAGTGACAGGAATGTGGGTAGAGAGAGATGGGGAATGACATGTGGGAAAGAGCCACAGGTTGGATTCGAACCCTGGGCTGCGGCGGCAAGAACTGAGCCTTTGTACATGGGGCGGATGCTCTACCAACTGAGCTAAATGACACCCCTGCAACAATACATTTGGCAGGCAAAAATGATGAATGTCAATTTAATATAGCTTTGGATTGAAACAGACAGTATTGTTACTCGCTGCCGAAATTTAAATAAGATGCTTACTCTGTCAGCTAAGTAGCCATTTTCCCACAGGCATGCATAGCTCTAGAAAGGATGTGAGCCAGAAAATATGAATTATGTGCATGCAAATATTTTGTCACTAAACCTAACCACTTAAATGAACAAATACGCAATCCCCTCTATCCTCTTCGGTTAGGTAGGCATAAAAATGAAAACAATGTGAACCAATCTTAATAGAACCACATTTTGTAGCATATTTGTCCTTCCCGCAAGATGGAGAAAATCTGGTGCAAAATGAACAAATCTGATAATATATATTCCGCAATGGCTATCAAATCTGATTCCTATGGACAGGAGAAGCATTCGGTTCAAAGGATTTAGAGAGGGGGAACTCAGCACTTTAAAAAATCACTAGACTGTAGCCAATTTTATTGCCAGAAACACATTTCCATTACTCTGAGGTCCTCCTCTGGAAGATTTTGAATAGGAAGGGAGTGTTTTCTGTGATTAATTTGTCAGATAGGTCTCTGGCTGGTAAAAAAGTTGCTTGTAGTCTTTAACATGATTTAGACAGGGACTGCGGAAAGCCTGCATAGCATGCATGTATGACCAGTGATGGGCAAGTTACTTTCAAAGTATAATACATTGCATATTAACATCTGAAAATGATATGTTACTTTGTAATATTACTCACTGTGTAGAGTAATGCATTACTTATTACACTACTTATTTGTTACTTTCACCAAAATAACAGCAAGCACACTTATATTAACAATAGTGTGATGATATAGAATACTTAACCTCTTAAGCTCTAGGGTCTCCCAATCGGGGGACCCTAACCCTAACCCTCTCTACTCTATTCATTTTGGGTATGTCATTTTCAAGCAGAGGCCTAAAAAAGAGGCTGGGCCTTAACCTCTTAAATAGTCTAGACCTTTTTAAATAAATAAAAGCACACTGGTGTCAGTGACGTAGTGTGTATATAATAAATACTTATTTGGTTTTTAACTCATGTAACACACACTTCATTCAAAGTAGACCAAAACAAAACTGATTAACCTTTGCACTGTTCCAACAATCACCATCTCTCCTTTGGTCAAAATAAAACCTTAAGCTATGACAGCATATTTAGTATATGACAAAAATAGCTGCTACTGCTTCTATAATGCCCAATCTCCCTCTCATGCCTCTCCCGCTTGAGCCTCTCCTGTCCCAGCTTGTCCTTGCTGTGTCTTTGTTGTCCCTGGAGTCAGAGTCCAGTGGAACCACTGAACATATTCTAAAATGCTACACACTGTTTTCTTCACTGGCCTCTATGTGCCTGAATGGCCTTAAGTACCAATGCATTGACTAAATAAAATGACAGAGGTGTTGAACTTATGTTGCTCAAGTGGTAATATGTTACTTGCTGTGATAATATACCAAAATCCTATATGTGACACATTATATTACTTTGTTACTGCTAAAAGTAATAATTACTGTAACAGCGCTACCTTTGGTACGTGTTACTCAAACAATATTTATGACACTGCTACCACTTTAAAACACTGCATTCCAAAATGCAGAGCAAGGATTGTAGAGAGTGACAGTTATTCAAATATAATCTACAAGATGTCAAGTATACACAGTGTAACAGTTTTTTTTATTGATGTTTGGTAGCCAGTGGGAGTTAAAAGTTTGTTGAATAAATGACTGAGGGAAAATTAATCAAGTTTCTATACTGTCTTGCTTTTTTAAAATCTTGTACCTGGTCAGAGTTTTGGTTGTACTTCCCCGCTCCAAGGAGCCCATACTCACAGACTCTACTTAAGACATAAAACAAACTAATTATTACCATTACTGAATTGTCCTGACAGGCCTCATCAAATGGGCTTGAGCACAACAAAGTGGTAGCAGCTATTGGTGTTGTTTGCTTTGATGGTGCTGGAGTTGGGTTATTACACAGCGAGCACTTTGGTAATAGATAGATTTAGCAAGAGTGAAGCCTTGCACTGGACAACAGTGACAACCCCTGCTGTCTCTGGCCTTTGCTCCTAGTTGCCTTTCATTCAAGCGAGTGCTTCAAGGTCAGACTCAACACAAGCAAGCTTGTCAACAGCAAGGTTACAGTGAGGCACACGCATAGTGATTTTAGCTTCCACAAGCTGAAAGCCACAATTGCAGGTACTTTGCACATCTGTGACATTAACACACCAGCATATTTTTGCATCTGTGTTTTATGCTATACTCAGCAGCTTTCTCAAGTTGTGTTCTCTTGAAACTGCTCATAATTGTGACCTGACAACTACACGGCTCTCAAAATATCCCTGCTAAAATTCATTAGTATGCACTATGTTTATATTTAATCTCATGTCATTTTTGCTGTCATACAGCCCTGTTGGTGTTTTCCTTTACAATGAGAGTGTCAAACTTTTATTGTCTGTCTGTCTTGTAATGTCACCAACAATTAACTATGCCCAATTACAGCTGCTCCCGCTGTGTTAAAAGTATAGCAATGATTCTCATTCTTTAGACACCATCATGGAAAAGTGTTTCAATAAACCTCAGAGTCTACAGCAATACAAACAGCTAGTGCTTTGAGCTGAATGCTACAGTAACATCAATATCATAACAGGTGCACAGTGACAACACCAACATGCTGATGTTTAGCAAGTGTCTTGTTTACCATGCTGATAATACTAGTTTAGCAAGGTAGCATGCTAACACTTGGTAATTAGCACTAAAGAAATGCAACTGAGACTGATGTGAATGTCATCAGTTTTGCCCAGTATTTAGTCACATGCCAAAGTACTGACCAAATTAAAATTTTACCTGATGATAGCACTGGTTACCAGGCCAGCATAGTTTCTCTTATGAAGGAGAGGGTGAGTCGAGTCATAGTTGGCCATTTTAATCATGGAGATTCATGACTCCCTTTTGTAGCCAGCATCAAGTGGCCATTCAAAGAACTGCAGTTTTTAGCACTTTGCATTGGCTGCATTTCACAGCCACAGAGCTGCTTGGTTGCAATCAGAAGCCATCACTGAGTTCTGAGAGGTCGTCACCTATTCCATGTAACCCCCCCTTTAATTCAGAAAGTCTGTTTAGAGGGAGCTTGAGTCCTGAAGCCTGACATCTGATCTTGCTTCGCTGTACCAACACTTAATGACTGAGGACAAGACGCTACAGATCCTATTCAAATCATTTTGCTGAACAGAGGTACCAGCTTTGCAACACCAACTCTAACATCACAGTAATGTCTCGGCTGCACCTCATTCATTCATTCATTCATTCACAGTGAAAATGACTCAGCAAAAAAGTAAAGCTCTCTCACGACACAGTTGGCAACCTTGGTAGTTAATTACCTAAAACATCAAAATGGAAAAGGGAAGGGGATATTTAAACCTTTTAGAAAACATTGATTGAATCCAGAAATACTTAATCGAGTTTGCTTGTACACCTTTCACAGCATAAAATGCCTCAAGGTCAACTTCAGACCAATGAGAAGTTCAGTCCACCAAATTAAAATCTTCAAGGTGTGCCCGTTAACTTGAAGAACACCAGCTACTTTTTAAAAAGATAATTATTATTTCCCAGCTACTCTGCAAGCTAGAAAAGAGGAACTCAGTTGACATTCAGAAGTCAAAGCCAGCCAGGATTACTTTAGTTTGATTAATCAACATTAATATGCTTAATGGAAAGAGCAGTGGATAAATCAGCCTGATTATACCTCTGCAAAATAGGTCCCACATTTTACTGTAAATCACAGAATTAGTGCAAATTGTTGACCTTTCCACCCACCTTTGCATTTCAATTGTGATGACAGAAATGCAGTATTTTTCAATGTAGAAGCACTACATCAATCTTTGATCCAATCAGCATATTTTCAGCATGTTTTCTGATGCAAAAGACATTTTAAGATTATAAGAACAGTTGACTTAGCCTTAAAACATCTTCTCTGGTATTAACAATTTCAGAGAAACACATCACATTTAATGTAAATACAACTAGGGCTGGAGTCTTTCCAAAAAGAGAAATCATCTTTTAGATCCAAAGATTAAGACAAAAAACAAACAAACAAACAAACAAAAATATTACACTCGCTTGACCAACCCCTCTCATTCTTTGATGAATCTCAGTTGCGTTTAGAAATTGTCTAATAATTAGATGTTTATATTTTAAGTTCGTATTAAGATACCAATCTATGGTCTAATATGAATATTTGTTGAAACGTTTGTTTAAATAAAATACCTGGCCAATATCACTGAAGACTGCTACAGCACCTTTATGGAAGACTAGTATAAAATGTGCAACAATACATGTGTCAGGCCAAAATGATGAATGAATGATGAATTTATTACAGCTTTGGACTGAAGCAGACAGTATTGTTATTTGCTGCTGAAATTTAAATAAGATGCTTACTCTGTCAGCTAAATAGCCATTTTCCCACAGGGGTGCATAGCTCTAGAAAGGATGGGAGCCAGAAAATATAAATTATGTGCATGCATAAATACATTGTCACTAAACTTAACCACTTAAATGAATAAATACACAAGCCGCTCTATCCTCTTCAGTTAGTTGGACATAAATATAAAAACAATGTAAACTAATCTTAATAGAACCACATTTCGTAGCAAAGTCGTCCTTCCGGCAAGATGGAGAAAACGTGGTGCAAAATGAATACATTTGATAATGTATATTTTGCGATGGTTGTCAATTTGATTCAGAAGAACAGGAGAAGGATCATGGGATTTGGGGAGGGGGAACTCATTAAAAAAATCACTAGAGAGTGAATTTCATTGCCAGAAACACATTCCCATTACTCTTCCAAAAGAAGATTTTGAATAGTAAGAGGGTGATTCATTTGTCAGATAGGTCTCTGGCTGGTAAAAGGTTACTTTTACCATTGTCTCTAATAGGACTGACATAGGGAATGCAGAAAGTCTGCATTTTGGACATTTGTAGTAAAACTAGTTACTATAGACCAGTTTAAAACCTTGGACACTGGATAGGTCTTTAGCACCCATGGGTATAATATTTACCATATTCACTATCTTAGTGTATGTTAGTGTCGTATGTTAGCATGCTAACATTTTCTACTTAGAACTAACCACAAAGTATCACTGACAGCGACGGGAATGTAATTAGTTTTGCAGGTGCTGAGAAGTAGAGCTCTTGTTACAGTTCATATTTCATCGTATATGTGGAGCTTTGACCTGTTGGTGGAACTGGATGAAATGGTAGAGAAATCATTAGGATTCATTATCTGGGAACTGTGGATATCTGTACCGAGTTTCACGGCAGTCCATTTAATAGTTGAGATATTTCACTAAAAAATAAAAATGTAGATGCTAGAAGAAAAGTCAGGTGACCACCAAACCCAGGATACATCCTCTTGGAATCATAAATGTCTGTACAAGATTTCATCTGAAGCCATTCAGTAAAGTGGTAGACAGACGACAGATGGTTAAAGACCTAATGCATCCCCTTTAAGATAATTCTCTTCCTTTTGCACCTCTTCAAAGTCATTATTACATGGTGGCACATTTGCTTTGTTTCCCTAATATTTCTGTATGATAAAAGTTTTTTTTTCTAAATAAACAAGGGGGATTTTTTTGTGTGTGTAAGAACAGAAAAAAGATATTGAAGTGGGGGATGTGATTACAAAGTGAGACTTCACAGGAAACCATGGTCCTTTGTGAGCGAGTATAAATATATAGTGGTGTGATCCTACTATTCCATTGTATAGTGCCTTTCTTTTTGCATTGCATCACATTTCTCGGATGTGAGACTGTTTCATAACAACAAATAAACCAGATCAAGTTATGAATTATGGATGCAGGTGTTACTGAAGCAACCTGTACATGTTATGTTTTTCTAGATGAGTAGTAAATGGCATTTTTATAAAGACATTTTGTAGTGCTGCAGTTTAATAGAGTGAGAGATGGATCTTTCCTAAACAAGTTCTAGAGGATGAAAGGCATCTTGAAAACATGTAGGACAGTGTTGGAATTTATTATTGATTTTTGGTTTCATTCTGCAAGAACATAATGGAAGTAAAGCTGTATGTCTTTTATAAACCTGCAGTCAGCCATACATTATAATAATAGTATTCAGCTGAATATATCAAAAAATCTCTCCAAACGTTTTGACCTTGATAATGTGCTGATATGATTTGCATCACTGCTGAACCTTGTGTGATGTTTAAAATCTAATATTAAAGGATATGTACGTTGTCATAGTTGTTTTCTGTGTGTCATTCTGTGACATGTTTTGATTACCTTTGTGAAGCTGATATGTCTCAGACAGTAGTGATACAAACACTGCTTCCCAGCGTGAGCTAATTTAAATCTTGAAAACAGGCATTGAGCGTACAGTACTAATATTTTGGCATCTCTGATTATAACTATTGTAAAACTGTGATTAAATTAAATGTTTAATTAGAAAAATAACTGATACATTAGATCCACGATGGAGTATTTCTACATCAAACCTCGTGCCTGTCCGGCTCCAGGATTCTTGTTTATTTCTCATCTATTCCACCTTTTTGTTTAGGAAATTACATATTTTTTATTTATGCACAGAGCACATATTTGCATTAGAAAAATCTATTTTCATTTCACAAAATTTCAGGATACCAGACAGCAGATAAGAATGCGGCCATGACCTCGACTATAACAGAGTAATTTCAGTCTCAGTGGTTGAGCAACTGCCAGGAGGTTTACTGAATTCCCAGTTTTGTCATAAATTGTGAAAATGAAATAAAAAGAAAGAAGATTTCTCAGTAAGATTTTCTTCAACCAAAAGTAAAAAAGAAAGAAAGTTTAAACAACCACATCAAAGCTTAACTCTGCTCAGCTTCCCACGAAGGGTATTCAATATTTGCCAACCAACATTCTGTTGTGCTTCTAACTGAAAACTCTTTAAAAGGACCCACTAGACTTGAAATATATTCCCTTTCTTGTTTCTGTTTTATCTGGTTCGACTAAAACAAATGCCTGTCAGTTTGGCTGACATGTCAATAAAATACTGAACATGAACAGTGGAGCTTCTGCTGACTTTGTGTAAATGGACACGTGTCACCGGTACAGCAGTACTATGCCCACAGCCTGTTTTTGTGAAGTCAGAGGTACAAACATAAGAAGGATCATAAAGCATATAAAACAAGCAGGCCGGTAACAAAAGGAGGGTTGTGATCAAGAAGGTACTGGTTTGATTTCTTGAAGAAGCTGAGGAAGTTTGGCCAGGAAAAGGGAATGAGTAATACTCTGCAAACCCTTAGTAACTGTTCACAAGCCAACAGTGGCAGTGGCTGGGCAGCTCCCTGGTGTGTACATTTACTCTACAGTATAGCCTACCAGAATGAATGATGAGGCAGGCTGTACTTAAAGTAGTATAGTATATAGTTTATATACTACAGATTTGCAACAGAAAATATATTTGTCAGGAAACCTAATACCACCTGGACAAGAAGTGCTCCAAATTAAACGTCAAAACCCGGATGTAAGACTGTTTCATAACAAATAAACCAGATCAAATCATGAATTATGGATGCAGTGTGCTGCTAAAGCAACCTGTACGTGTTATGTTTTTTTTTCTCTTTAAACTAGATGAGTAGTAAATGGCATTTTTATAAAGACATTTTGTAGTGCTACAGTAGGATATTGTCCAGAATTGTGTGATAGAATGAGAGATGGATTTTTCCTAAACAAGTTCTAGTAGATGAGAGGCATTTTGAAAACATGTAGAACAGTGTTAGAATTATTATTATTATTATTGATTTTTGGTTTCATTCTGCAAGAAAATAATTAAAGTAAAGTCGTATATGCCTTTATGTCTGTTTACAAGCCCACAGCTCCCATGTGTCACTATCTACTGTATAGCCTACCAGAATGAATGATAAGGCAAGCTGTAGTTAAAGTGAGCTTTTATCCTCTATAAAATAACCCTGTCTCCTATAATTTATGTTTATACACTACAAATTTGCAACTGAAAATATTTTTGTCAGGAAACCTAAAACCACCTGGACAAGAAGTCCTCCAAATTAAACATCAAAACCCCTAACCCCTATCGGCACAACGCCTGTGCCTTCCAAAACACTATTGATATATTTGATGGCGGGACATGAAGAATGTTAGGGAAAGATCATGATTTGGATTAAAACAAACTACTTAAGGTGGTAGAACACATTGTATTTTGCCTTAAAATCACTATGTTTTTAATGTTAGGAGGGCTCATCATCATAATTACAATAATATACACTTTGTTAAAGGTCCAGCGTATCAGATTTAGGGGACTCTACTGAAATTGAATATAATATGCATAACTATGTTTTCATTAGTGTATAATCACCAGAAAATATAAATTGTTTTCTATTTTTTGTTACCTTAGACCAAACCCTTTATATTTACACACATCGCAGGTCCTCTTCCACTGAATCCACCATGTTGATCTGCCATGTTTCTACAGTACAGGCACTTTTGAGTGTTTTGTACGTTTCAATGCCACCGTAGTTTCGCCTTCATGCTAAGAAGGAGGGGGTGAAACAAGGCAGTTGCAATCTGCAACTACACCACTAGATGCCACTGATGATCTTAAAGCACTAACATTAAAATCTGGGAATGATTGTGGTCATGACTAAAAGACACTAATGTTGATTATAGGGAACAAACAGCTATATCTTGTGTGTAAGTCTAAAGTTTTGCATGTGATATAATAATAATATATATAATAGAGTTACCTGACTTCCTCTTCTGCTCCTGTCATAATTAATACAGCCATGAGGGGGCCTTGTCACCTGAACTTGGGACAATTGCTGAAATTACTGATTCTGTTGCTCATCTTGGGAGGGTTCTCTCAATGTTGACAATATTATGTATTTTGTCAACATAATGAGGAAACGTCCACAAACATATGTGGAAGTTGCACAAAAAAATAAAATCTTAACCAAAGGTTTTTTTTGTTGCAAAAACCTATCCACACGTTGTATTCAGGATGCAGCCACTAAATATGTGTATAGCATAAACACAGCTATCATGAGTTCTAGGGAACAGGTAGGATCTGAAGATGTCAATTATAATTCAGTAAAAGTAATTTTGAATGTGTAGTTTCTTGGCCCAATGTGTGGCCCTGCTTTACCCTTTGTAATACCTGTTTTAACACGAGGTTTAAATTGCCACAGCATAATAGACTCACGTCTGATTAGAAGCTGATCACCAGTAACTGAATGCTAATGTGAATATTTAATGGCTGCATAAATGTATCATTATTCATATTAAACAGCACAGACAGGAGTTTACTTATCACAGTCATTTTGAAGACATCAACACTGAGCGTATAGTTGGACACTAATGTTGGAATCCTTAATCTTAAATATTAATAGCCGTCCTTCATTAAAATTGAATGCAAAGCACTTATGTTGAGGGAATAATTTTCCATTGCTTAATGTGCTAAACAGCAGGTGTATATCATAACAAGATGCACAAAATTAAATCAACTGGGTAAGTTCTCTCAGGAATAACATGGCTGAAAGCTAATGGCTCATATCAAACTTTAACTAAGTTTTTCTGAATCTGATAACCACAGTTTGTCAACCTGGAAGCGCTCCACTTTAATGTCAGTACAGAAATGTGAGCACAGAGCATGCTTCTTTATTAGATTTAAAAATTGGAAACGATCCTTTTTTTTTTTTTAAATTGGCCACAAATACTGCAACAAATTCTGCCTCTGCAAGTAGACCAATTCCCACCAATCACAAAAGATCATTGGAAAAGTTTATGCAGATTAACCTATTTTAGCAGCATTGTATGTGTTGTGGTTTCCTTGAAGTTGAAATATGTTACTTCTACATGAATCCAATTCATGATAATGATCAAATTTTAAGAGATCTTTTAAACTACTTAATAAAAAAACAAGAATATTATTGCTCTAACTCTTCATGGGGTCAAAGAGGGAGCTGACAGACAATCACATATGCAGCTACTGTCTAATGAATTCCATATTTCTCCTTTTATTAAAGCTTGTGACAAGCTTTTTTGTTAAAGTACTTCAAGTATTCAGCAGGTGAACTCTTATGGGTTCTAACCTTGAGATTCTTGTTACTCATCTCTTATACAGGATGCATTTTGGTCCAAGGAAATACTGCAGTTTTTTAGGGTGTGTAGCGTATACAGCTGAATAACAAATGTTTAGAGAAGAATTTAGGATAATTTAACATCTGCCGGGTGTGTAAAGCAAACCATTGCCCTGTGGCAGTTACTGGGCTGATATGATGCTGTATTTGAGTATGTGTGAGTGTTTGTACTGTCAACACCTGCTGTTGAATCCTGAGAAAACGTTGGAACATGTTGGAAGTGGTTGGGTGGGGTAAAGCTGCAAACAGAAATGGGTTCCTTTTTCTTTTAGTATTTCTTTTTTGCACACACCATCTGTGTCACAAAAGCTCAATGAAGCAAAATTGAGAAATGTACATTTTATCTAACTGCCATTTGCCAGCTAACCAGAGGTAAGGATGGCGGTAAAATACATTGAACCTTCAATCAATGAGGAGAAAAGAGAATTTTATCGTTCAGTCCAAAAGCTAGAGACTGTTTCAAGGTCTATTTAAGGGCTTATTGAGAGCCGAGCCTCAACGCTACAACACACCATGTCCAGAATGTGAGGTGAGTAATTTCCATGTGAAGCAAGCTGACTATTAAAGTTGCAGACCTGTTTTTATCAGATCAATCTAGTACAAAATGAAAGATAGCTCTTTCAGCCTGTGCAGATGTGCACTTAATTCTCAACAGGTACACAGTAAAAATTGTAACTACTAGTGGCAACATGGGCTTTTGGAAGATCAAAGCGTCTGGCTGGAGTAAGGTGACTAGCTTTAAGTGTCACGGGGGCTTGCAATATAGACTTGAAACCTCTGCTCTGGTGAATACATACACCCCCCACCCCTAAAAAAACCTTTAATCTTCAGTCATCATATATACTGCTTTTCTGTGAGCAGATGATGGGAAATAGACACGATATGATTTCCCAGGCAAGGAAATCAGGTAAGTGCACTCATTAGTCATATGAGGCATCCTGCAGGGTCAAAGAGGGCAAAGATTGTGGGTAATTAAATGTGGTAAATGAAACACTAATTGAATGAGCGACCCACTGCCTCTGGTTTTTGTTTAATCATATGGAGAAGCAGATAACAAAAAAAAACGTTTTTTATTTTCTTTCATGGTGGGGGATGTAATTACGGTGGTGCACAAATTGATCACTTAACAATAAACATTAAATAACAATCAAGGTAGATGTGTTTGTGTTGACTCAAAAAGGAAACTCAACGATTAACAGTTTAAAGGATAAATTATACTGTACCTAGAGTGATCAAATCCATGCATGATTTTTGAAATTATCAAATAATGAATCATAGTCAAATGTATTAGCTCAATAGTGAATATAGAATATAATATGAACACAGATTATTATTCTATATATGCAAATGTCTGTATATATCAACCTGCAATTGCTGTGAGTCAATCTTTGTCAATCTTCAAGAACTGAGAATATCTGACAGCTAAATTTGAACCTGTTTTAAGAGACCACAGTCTGAAATCTTTGTACACAGCCGCCTCATGGTCATGACATGAAGTTCATGAAGTACATGATCTTCTCTATAGATTTCAAGTGTAGCTTGAAATATATACCATATTATACCATAATATACCATATACTACAGTTATACAACATACATGGTCTTATATAGAAAAGCAACTTTATGCTGTCAGGTAAGATAAGTCCCTGCACAATATCAACACAATTCAGCAAAATATGAATATCCACTTCAATACATTTCAATTATTTTCATTGTTCCATGATGATTACTATATTTACTAAAAGCAGTGTGAAGCAGGTGCTGATTGGGAGTTTTGGATTTGTTTTTTTTTGTGTTCAGCAGATGTTGTGGAGGTTTGATGAAAGGTTTTGATGCATTTAATCAAAACATCTTTCAAAATGCATTAATTACTGCATACATATATTACTTAGTCACCAGCTGAACTGGTATATACTGTTATATACAATTTTCTGAGTTCAAAACTTGCAACAAAATGGCATTAATTCTCTAACTGGTGTTTTTGCCTGATTGCTCTATGAGGGAAAGTTCAGCCCATTTGGGTTCACCTCCAGTACAGACCTAGCCACTGCATCCAGTCTTTACTGACAAGCTTAGGCAAAATAAATTAGTGTAATTAACTTGGGCAGCAACACTCTGGCCTAATTGATCAACACCCTGGTACATGGGCATGTGCGGTTCCAGAAGAGTTAAAGTTTTATTAGCCCCACAGAGGAGTGAGTGCCCTTGGTTTTGGATTTTCCAGGCACCACGCTGTCTTCAAACTTAAAGAGCACCTGGCTCAGCATCAGGCTCTGAACCAATCACCTTGTCAGCTTTAGAGAAAAGACTGCTGCTCACCCCTCAGTTCCTCTGGGCCAATCCACATCTTTCACAATTATACAGAGACACTCCTATGAAACCTGCTTCTACTCAACCGTTTTTTTTTTTGTTTTGTTTTTTTCAGTTTCAAGATTAACGAGGGTTGTCACTGCTCTGCACAAAGTACAGTGGCAATAAGAGCAGTATCTCTCAAAGAAATACTGGCATCACAAACCAACCTCTGTGCATCAGTGTCCCAAAATAACATTCTCTTTTCATTCTTCATCAGTCTGGATCCCAAACGAGTCAACTTTTGATTTTAAACTTGTGCACTTTTGACTTGGCACATAACACTGTTCACCCACACTTAGCGATCATGATTTATAGCCAGCATATTTTGATTCATTTGACCAAAATGCTACAGCAACAATGATACTGCAAGTCAATCACACAGACAGACAGCTAGTACACAAATTTAAACAAAACCATGATTTATCAGTAGAAAATGCAGACGTATCGTCAAGGCAAAGACCTTCCTTGTTCCTCACTTTGTACTGTTACACAAAATTTAGTGTAGTTATGAAGGAACAAATCATGACCTGATAATTAATGAATCATTAATCGTTAAGAGTTACTAAAGAACAGACTGGGAATATCTTTGAATCGACATACTGACCATGTTCTTTTTGACAAGTTACTAATAAACTATGAATCAGCCACTGGGCACACAAAACTAGCAAGGACTGTTTCATTACTAATTGTGTTGTTATGAGTCACTATCCCAGTTTGTTCTCTAGTAACTCCTCAATATCAATATCTTGTTCCTGATTAATTTATTTAATAGATCCTTAGCATATAGTGTGTTTTAAAGTGTTGCCTGAGTTTTTTATCTTTGCCCAAGGACCTGACAAATTATAACATATATATATCTTCAAAAAGATGTATTTAATTTGGATGACATTGCAGGCCCACAAGCATGACTTACATAGTTTTCTGTAATGCATCCATTTATAGGTATCACAATGACAGCTGTATAAAATCTAGTAAAGTATCCTTTAATGTAGCTGAAGACTTGTGTACCCCCATACTCTTGTCCATAACTACTGATCACATATCACAATGTTATGTATAATTGCAGAGCAGTCATGTAGAAATGATCTCCTCTGCCTTTATCTAGTGCAACAGTACAGACAATAAAATAGTCACCATAGGAAGATAGGGTAATTGTGTTGATTGCATTTACAATGACAAACATGCCATGACAACATTTGATTTCCTCTGGGCTGCTTGCCATCCGTTGCTTGATAGACGCATGCTGTATCTGTGTATGGACCTCTGTTGTTCAGAGAGTTGGCATAAGGGTGGTGTCTTGCTCTCTCTCTCTCTCTCTCTCTCTCTCTCTCCTCCCTCACACACACACACACACACACACACACACACACACACACACACACACACACACACACACACACATAAAGACCTCACTCTCTCTGTATCAGCTGTCCCTCTCTCTCCCTCCTGCCTCTCACATAACAAGATGAACATTTTCACTTTCTCTCCATGCTCTGAATCCTACCCATGCCGCCTCCCTCTAATCCTTCCATGGAAGTGACTCACATTACAGTATTCTTCAGTTTAATGCACTTTAATAGCATTAATATCTGCTTTTGCCTCTTCAGCTGCAATAAACACCCCTTACATCTTAAGAAAGCTGCTTAAAAGCAATTGACATGGCAAGTGTACCAAAACAGAAGCATACCTCGGGTGAAAAGCAGAATAACTCATTGTGAAAGAGTAATCTGCTGGGTTTTTTTATACATTGGCACCAGCCTGGCACAGCATGGCACATGGTGTACTGTAAACAGACACTGGGGGAACTTAGACAAGGAGCAGCCAGCTCCCTCCCTGTAGTCCTTCCTACTCTCTCTACTTTCACTGTGTGGCGGAGGCCTCCAGATACAGGAAAAACACGAGTCCCTGCCACCTTCTGTGCCACCCATGTCGCCGCTGCAGTGACAGCCAAGGTCAGTTCAGGAATGACAGAGGGCTCCTGCATCGAGATAAGACTCTCACAAACATCTGAACCACCGTGCTGCTTTTCGAAGGAAAGAGAATCCTGTCGCTGAATTATTCAATGGGTCTCCCCCACCCTAAATAACAGCCGGCAAGCATTGTTTGACATCCTGAATGAATAATTAAGGACTGACCTTTTGTTCCCATTAGAGGTGATAGGTTGATAGCGCCATACTTTGCGGGTGAGGCTTGAGACGACGTGATTATGCTGTGTAGAGGGACTAGGAATTTTCTGAAAAATTAGCCAAACTCCCAGGCACAAGCAGTGATGCTAAGAAAAGAAACACACGACATCCCTGTGGGATGCATCGATATACAAAGACGTAGATGCAGTCTCTGTTGATTGTTCCTAAAGCACAGCCTGAAGCTATTCTTTGTCACTATTTCCATGTTCTCCTAAGAATTGTACTGTAGTTTGTTCCTGACACATCAGAGGCATTTTCATTATGCCAGTCAAGAGCTTAAAGTCAGCTCTGTGAATCAGAAATGTTCACGCGAAGCCAATCTCAGTTGGCTAGGTCCAGTTTGGTACTGTGCCTATGAATTATGGTCTATTTCCCAGTTTTCTGGGATTTCTTTGAGATAATGAATCATAAAATCCTGAACGTATAAAACATGACAACAGGTCTTGTATTAGGTATAAGGGCTTTTTTATAATTAAAGTGATATTTCACATTTTGTAGTGTTATGTATATGTTATATGTCTGGGAGTAAAATTAGTATTTAATGTACATATAGACAATTTTACTATGACATAAAAGCTCACCTGAGAGCCTGCAGCTCCACCTGCCTGTGTGTCTCTGTGCTTTTTTAAGATGCTGCTGCCAGGATTTTCTTGATAAAATGATGCATACTATTTACAAGCAAACTAATCAAGTGAACATGCTGTGGCTAATTTAGCATTATGAATAATATCAATGTCATATTTACAAGCTACACAAGTCACTAATGTCAGAGATGATGCTTGTTTGATCTGATTTACATACAAAATATTCTCGTTAGCTGGTTATTCTTTAAAAAGGACCTGATGTCCTCCATCTTTCACTGTCTGGGAGGCATTTTCGACAATAGCAAAGTGGGTTGATGATAAAAATGACATGTTTGAGCACTGAACACAGATTAGCTCATCGTACTACTTAATTTTAGATCTGAAATCAGTTGACTGATTTTACATTTTATATTCAGCAAATACATTATGTATAAATCTGTGATGTTTGAATCATTTAGTACCAACTGCTACAAATTTGTTGTTTATTCATTTCACAGATGTTACTGCCAGTGCTGCAGCTAGCTAACAATGCTGGTACAGCCTGGTTGCCAGATCATCAGGTCATGTATTCCTCTATATCTCACTCTTTCAGTCTACGCTGAAATATATGTTTTTCACAGATACACAAACCTGGCAGCTATGCATGGACTACATAGATACATAGATTACAGTTAATGACAAGATAATTCGAAATCGTGACATAACCCTATCGTCCATTCTCTAAATCTACACCTGTAGCTGAAAATATTTCCCTAACATGAGAAAATTTCATTTGTTTTATTCATTATTTGAGTGAAATCAGCAGGTTGTGTGAGCCCAGACCATGAGAAGAAATGAAATTGAAAATCTATGAAAATATAAGACAATATAAGAAACTGTGAAATACTGTGGGATTAAAATAGAGTGAAGCATCTAAATCAACCTACTTGGTGCAAAAACATCCTGAGGAGGGAGCTCTCACAACGGTTGCTTCTTTCTCGATGAAGATGTCAGAGAGTGGCTATTGATCTAACTGACACATTGAATTATTGTAAATTTCATTCTAGCACTGATAAACCAGACTTATCTCCACATTTTGTTGTTAGACTGTGCCAGGACTGGAGAAAGCTCTGGCTGAACTCATCATTTTGGTATTGCGGAAAACTGCTGGCTTGTTTGTATTTCTTTAAACCAATCACAGTTGACTTGGTCCAGGATGCAGTGACCCTTGCAAAATAGTGTTGTAAGATAGCAGAAAAGGGTATGGGAAAGAGTATGTGACCTATGTGGCCCAAGACTTAAGACTTAAAACAGCTCTGATTCACAGCTTGTTGTGGCCCAAAAAGCTAGTTATTGCAGTTTTAAAAGGGAATTCATGAGAATTTCAGAAAAACTCATGACTCTAAAGAGAGAATGGCTGTAACCAGATACAGGAATGCATATTAGCTATGTTGCATGTTGCAGTTGCACTGTTGTGTTTATAAAAATTGTTGATGGTTAACTTACTTAACACAGACTCTAAATTACTTCTGTATTCTGGTTGCATTTAAATAGTCCATATTAATGCTTAACGTGATGTAAATAAAGGTTGCAGAATTAGTCCAGCTCTCTCGGGAAATGTTTATATTCAGTTTGTTTATTTGTAAAACTGTAATTGAGATTCAGTGGACTAGTCATGCATTACACAATTTATGTATTAAGGACATTTATATACACTTTATGGGTCAAGATAATTTGTGCTGGACTGCAACAAAATCAAATGGGAATAGATAGTTACAGCTACTATGAAGATGGTTGTTATTATTTATCGCTGTAACACAGACAGGGAAGGGAAGTCACAAAGTGTTCAAAGCCAGATGAACATATTGTTAGTTGGTGGATTTGTTATTGTAAAGGGGGAACCTATAGAATAACACCAGGCTAATCCTTTAAGAATCACAAAGCTGATTTGTTTCCCTTTTTTTAATCTGTATAGGAGACACATCACAGTCTTCTCCAGAAAGAGTTTCACTGAGGTAGGGCCTCTGCCTTCTTCACAGTCTAAGGAAGAAAACCAGAGCTGCAGTACGCCCGCAGTGACACACTCAGGAGAGTGCTACTCTGAGGCGAGCCGAGATTCCTAGTTTAAGTAGAGAGACATAGAGATTGGGTTCTCAAGACAGACCATATTTATAGCCATGGATAGGAATAATTCATTGTGATCAAAGTGCAGATCATGCTCCATTCCATCACAGAGCAGATGTGGCAGAAGGAAAAGAGCGTGCTTTCACTCTGTCTGCTCTCTAGCGGCGTCCCAAATGGAAACAGTGACGCTGTGTTATCTCTGTGAAGGCACTGTGTGTGTCGTCATGTGCTCTGCCCCGTTCTCAGGTGACTTCACTTTAGAAGAAGTACAGCACTTCAAAGATGTAACATAAGGTAAGAGAAGAAAAAAAAAGTGTCCCACATGCAACACGTCTTCTCAATCACAGCGAGGACTGAATATCAGATTCTGAGCTCTCAGTGGGAGGTCATGTGCCTGAAGCCATGCACCATAAAGCATATCCGCAACGACCACTGTACATCACATGGCTCCTGTACATGCATGTTAATGAAGCAGATCACAAAGTCAGAGGTCAAAGCTGACTGACTGAATGAAAAACTGAAATATTAGTTTCCGCCCATTATTTTATTTGCTTTGTATGTGTAATTTTCCATGCAGCTTTGATTTGCTGCTTAATATTATCAGTGAAAACCACTGTCAGTATTAAGACCACATGTGTGTGTATGCACCCCTCTATCCACAAACACACACAAAAGGAAGCTTCCCACCACGCTAGTTTCTTGTTTTCCATTTTTCTCTCACCCCTCATATACTCACTTTCCCACAGACACACACATTCCCTTTTTTACTCCTCTTTTTTTTGTTAACGGTCCTTCCTGCCTTTTCTCTCGGAGTAATTCTTTCTCTGCAATCACATACAAACACACACACACACACACACACACACACACAGTTTCTCCCAGTTTCATTTTCTCTCCCTCCCACACACAGATACACACTCATGTGCCTGTTTCTTTCTCTCTTTCATTTTCTGTCTCCAACCCTTTCTGCTTTTCTGTCACTCCTTCAATGCGCGCGCACACACACAGAAATACACAAGCGTGCACCCAGACATACAAGCTCCTTGATCTTCTCTTTTATTTCTTCTCCCTCCCACACTTTTTCTATCACTACTTCCATGCATGCACACACAGAGGCGCCTGTTTCATTCGCCCTCATTTTCTCTCTCACTCACCCACCCTATCTCTCCCAATCACTCCTTCAACAAGCACACACCCTCACCTCTCTCTCTCTCTCTCTCTCTCTCTCTCTCTCTCTCTCTCTCTCTCTCTCTCTCTCTCTCTCTCTCTGTCTTTTACTGTTTCTGTCATCCTGTGTCCATCGCACATTCACGCACACAGGCACACACACACTACCGGCAGTCCAGCTTCCCTTACTCCCAGCTGGGCTTGGACAGCTCTCTTCCTCTGGCCTCTCTGGGCCATCTGGAGTGCAATGTCCCTGCTCCGCTGGTCCCCTGCCAGTCGCTGAGCCTCCCAGGATGAACACAGCATCTTCAAGCACAATTTGTACGCGTCAAAGCTCTGCTGTGTGTCCAGTGACCCAGCTGAGTGAAGTCATTGAGTCTCGCATTTCCCACCTCAAAGGAGCCTCATTCTGCTTTGACGACACCTGCGCTCCACATCTCTCTGGATGAAGGATGGTGCAGTAATTGTTGCTGAGCAAGCTTACTAGCAATTACAGCTTTGTTTATGATCTTGTGGAGGGTTTGTCTTTGCATGAGGAGTGAATATCAAAATCGGGCACACAGGTCAAGTACCTGAACAAAATTATTTAGGGTAAAACACACCTGTTTTCTCATGTCCTCTAGCACAGGCTTTCAAGACTCAAATTAAATTATGGTAATTATGCTGTTCTCACCTGTCCATGAGAAGTGTTACATTTACACATAATAGTAAAATACAAATACCTTCTAAACAGCAGCTAAACCTGAGAACTGCTATCAGTCATGTTAGACTGACTCCTTTAAAATCTTTTGATATGATGTGTCAAAGACTGGATGGATTTGAGCCACCAATGTGCAAACTTGTCTATTGCAGCCTTAAGCTCTGTGCAAAGAGTCCCACGAGCCTGCAGAGTTTGAAGCTAACAACCTTGACTGAAATCCAGAATAACAATTTAAAAATTTTGTTGCACCTTTTTAAATCAATCGTAACTTAAGTCATTCAGCCACAAGTTCACCACCTCAAAGGGGCCTTATTCTGCTTTGATGACACCCATGCCACCTCTCAGCTCAAAAAGGTAATTAATTAAAACAAGTAATTCAGTACTTGCAATTACAACACTGTTTAAGAGCTTTAAGATCTTTAACTTTTGAAAAAAAAATCTTTTTTAACTGACCACCGACGTACATTGTGAATTTGAAAAATCACAGGAAAACAGGTAGGAAATGTTGTGTTAGTGGCACGTAGTAATGCTCCAGACTTTCTTATTGGATAACCAGTTAACTACATTTCATTGGTTTGATTTGGCGCTGGCAGCTTTTATTAGAATTTCGTTGGACAACACTACGGAAGCATCTAGACTTTAAAAGTCACTATAAAGCTTAAGGCTGTGTACAAGATGATGGAGCAAAATCATTTGTGTGATAAAAGTGGCATAACCCAAAATACATGCCTGAGGCCAGTTAGCGTGCAGTGGCTATTTTTATAGACTAGTGAACACACCAATCCTATGTGACACCTGAACAACAGCACACACAAACTCCGTCCTGATCTTTCCTGTTTTGTGATTGTATTTCAGCCACAGGTTTCACAGGCTATGAAAAAAAAAAGCCATTAAAAACGTAGAATAGATCACTGAACCTCATCATCAATTACAAAGTTTTTGTTTAAAGACAGTAAACATAAATTGATTTTGTAAGCCCAGGAACCACAAGCGCAAGAGCACAAAAAGAAAAAAAAAAGAACACAAAGAAAAAGCTGTACCATATGGATGTGTGCTGCATGAAGTTATCAAGTACCAGCAGGCAACAAAGTGAGACCAACACAAAATGCTGGCTGCCTTAGTAACCGCTCCAACAAAAATTGTCTATACTCAAGACAAAGCACTCTTTACTATGTTATAACCATGTCATGTGATGCATACAGCAGTCCATACTATATGCTCTGCATGTAATCAGTTTCCAGAAGCCAGTGAAGATATTCCCCTATTGTCTCTCCAACAATGAATGCATAGAATTATCTGTTCTTTCTTCTGTCAGATATTAAACATGTGTGTGATAAGATTTAACGGTAACACTTTAGATTAGGGAACACATATTCACCATTAACTACAAGGCCCTAATAACCCACTGGTTATTCACATCATTATTCAGAAACAACAATGCATTAATTTACAGTCAATACGCAATAATTAGGAGTTAATAGGAAAAATCTTAATTCATGGCGTAATAGAGGTAGAATAAGGCTATGTAGAGTAAGGTGTTAATACGTGCTTAATAATTAGTAATAGAGGGCTAGTATGCTACTTATATGCATATTAGTAAGCACCTAGTTAATGGTGAATATGTGTTCCCTAATATAAAGTGTTACCGATTTAACAGCACATAAACTGCAAGCTGCTTGAATTGCTATAAATGTGAAATAAATAAACTATATAATGCACCGCAACCTGTAAACACAATAAACAGGAGAGGGGAAAGTGTTACATTAAATCTCAAAGTTTGGGTCTAAACGGTTTGAAAGCCACAGCAGGAAAGAAAAAAAAAATTGAGGGGAACAGCTAAATGGACACCAAGGGAGACTTTGGACATACTTATTACCTAATGGCAAGCATAAAGAGTGAAATCAACAGGCAATCTGTGATCTCGGGGGTAACACTTTTCCATAATTATAGCATGTTCAAGTTGACTGGTACTGTAACTTTGTGGTCATAGTCAATCTATAAGATCAAACTTTAAAATAAAAAATGCACACACACACACACACACACACACACAGATAGAGAGAGAGAAAGAGAGAGAGAACAGATAGCGTGGATGATGTTGGCTTTAGAGGCTTTAAAGCAACATCCCAGAGACAAGACAGAAAACAGCTCATCTGCATTTCACTGTACTCTACATCTAGTATTGGACTTACCTTATTGAAGCGACCAAATACCATGAAGCTTAGAAGCAGGTGGTGTGGAGGTGAGAGTGTCTTCCTCTTCTTCACTAGTTGGGCAGCCAAGTCGTTCTGTTTCAGCACCAGGGAAAGCGCGTCCGCCTCTTTGGGGGAAATGATGCAAGTTTATCTTTGACGTTGTAGACGCATCCACTGTGCAGACCAAGAACCCGTCGCATTCAAGTTTGATGCCACCTCGTTGATGCTCTGGCTGGAGCAAACATGCCTCGCCGTGGCTGATGCTTTTAGAAAGAGTATGTCCAATCACAATGCCTCTCGCTTTTTACTCTCACATCTTTGCGCATCCCCGAAGAGTCTCCAAGGACCGGTGCCTGTCTTCCTCCGGGCGAGCACGACTGCAAAAATAGTGACTTTAAGTCTGGCTTCTCCTGCTATTGGAGCACATCTTCATTCGCGGCGCTCTCTTTGTCTTCAAGGCGATGCTGATACTGATAAAGATGGGGCTATGAATTTCCTCCCGCGTATCGAGTGGGTGCGGGAGCGGAGCGGTCGGAGCCGGGAGCAGGAGGAGTGTCTTTTACGGTCTGAGTTCATTAAAGACTCTTCTAATATGGATGAGCTCCGTGTCTCATCGTTATTATAACCCGTCTTTTCATACCAAATGGCGTGATGATGGCGCGCTGCAAGTGGATGCTGAACGATGTGCACTGCTATAATAAATTCTGAGCTACAGTAGAGGCGGCAGAGAGTTTAAATTAGATTTTTATCAGAGATGCGATACACAGAGACACTCACTCAATGAAGTCCAGCGTCATTAATCAATTATAAAAATGTTATTAATTATGATTTGAAACAGTGCCACTATGCGTGTGAATATGAATGTCTATGATAATGACTTTCAGACGTTTAACCAGTTGATTGGGCACATCTCAACTGCAGACAGAACTGGTGTCTCCAATTTGTTTCCACCCCAGCTGCATTCAGCATCTAGCAAAATGTAAAAAGAGGTAAATGATTTCTGTTTTCATCAGGCTTAAGTCTTTTTCAAGTCACTTATATTCAGTCTGTCAGATTACATTTGGCAGACTTTTGCATTTCAGCTGTTCCAGCCCAACCAGCTTGGATTGGAGACGAAGATAGAAAGAGACACAATACACCTGCTACAAGTTGTATGCCTTACACAAGTGTTTCAGACATTCAGGTACTCTTTCTGTACAGTGCACAATTGATTTTGGTGTGACTGTGATTGTATTGATTTTAGGTCAGTCCCTTTTTTTTTTTTTTTTTATGTGATAAGATCAAAGTGCCACTTCAACACGTTGGTCTTATCCAATTAGGCCAGTATAAGATATTATATCCCCCAGCCAGGGAACAGCCATCACCCTTAGAAAAAGTACACACAATAAGCTATTTAATCTTGCACTAATTTGAACTAAAAGGTTTTGCCCGGTCATTTTCTCTCAAAGAAAGGGATGCATAGTTGGAGAGGCCCTGTGGGACAGATATCAAAAGCCAGTGGATGTGCATAATTCATCTCAGACTGTTTCATAAAGCCCTGCAGAAGAATTTTCTTTATGCTGTTTTTTTTTTTGTTTGTTTGTTTGTTTTTGTTTTTTTTCATTTAAAAACCTCTAAATATCAGCCCTCTGCACTAAACAGGAGGAAAACTGTTCACTTGGATCTACGGAGGAGTATGTTTTTCAGTTTTGTATAAGTGACAGCAAGTACAAGTAAAAACCTCAATTCAGAACCCTTGGGAACATCTATCGCAGTATGGGCGAGGACTAATTTGGATCTCAAACTGCCAAGCTCATCTCTATTATTTGGCATGAGCTATTGGAGTTTGTCAGAGCTCATGTAATATTTAATTATCATTATTTTATTACCTGCTGTGTTTACTAGTAGAAGTAGAGTGTTTCATGTTGAGACAACAGATATTTGTGTTGGTGTACAGCACATCAGAATGATCTGACGAAAAGTAATAAATGTGTAAAATGTTGCAAAAAACGATGCCTATGCTCAAATTAGTATTACATATCAGTGCATGTCATTGTGGTTTTGTCAGTAAGTGGTTTTATTCCAGGGTGTGGCTGGCTGCTAAGAAACATCTGAGGCATCAGCTGGCACAGCTGACACACTCACATGCTCCTCCTCACTTGAGCACACCCCCCTCTGCTGGTGTTAGGCAGCAAAGAAAATTCTTCTCTCTGCTTTGTTTGGCTGTAGGGACTCTGGGTACAAGTCCAAGAACACTAATTCAGACCCACAGGAAGGCTTTGCTATCCACTGCAGAACAAGCAGGGTTTATTGTGCAGCCTTTTTAATTCACAAAGCTGCTGCATGTAAGTGGGGCAAAACATCGCCCAAGTCCTGAAGATCTAAGAGGCACTAGCATAGCAGCTGCAGCATGTCTCTGATGGGACTGTAGGCCGTTCACTGTGTGTGGTATCAGCAGACCTGACTAGAAAAAAAAATGCTGAAAATGATCGGTGTTGCCTGTATTGCGTTAGTGAGGGTGGAAAATCTGTGCATGTGCTCTTGAATGTGGCTTCATAGGCATCATTTACAAAGTAATACTGATTGATTTCTTCACAAATAAGACAGACTCTGGAATCAGTTTACCTCATTATGAATTACTCTAAAATATGATGGTTCATCTGTATATTATTCATTAAATAAATACATTACATCGTGGCCATTTATTAACATAGGAGCTACTGAAAAGATGAAGAATTATATCATTTTGTGTGCTAGATCAATGAGATGTTTATTTCTATGTTTTAATGACTTTGCTCAAGAAATAAAGGTTTTAAATCAAAGATGTAAATTAAGGGCATCTTGGAAAGGAAGTGTCCACATGTCTAATGTGCTTTAATGAACATGTAGTCTGTTGGACAGCTAGTTTCTGATGGATTTTGGAGGTTGTGAGTCTTGACACAATTCCCTGGCCAAAAGACAAACAACCCCCTCATGGCACACTCATCAGTTCCATCCTCTCAATGCTCATCGCTCATCCAACTCTGGCATCTGGTGTTAGTCATAATCAATAGTGTTGGGATCCAAAGTCTGCCCAGAGCAAGCAGTTGCCAATTATATAGCACCCACAGAATGTTGTTACTGTCATGGAAAAAGTATGTCTCTTTTCTTTCTTTATGAAAGTTTGTCATTCACGGTACATGGATGCAAAAAAAAAAAAGGTGCGAGTTAGTGCTACTGTACTGTTAAATGGTTTGAAAACAGCATTCTTGTTTTCTTTGCTTGCATTCATGTTCTCAACATCTGTTCCACTTGATCTTCATTATTATAAATGTAGTCGTATGTTCACACCGAATTAAATTTCATCTTTTACTGCCTATTCTCTTCGTTAACCTGTGAATGAATTTGTATGCTATGGATCTCAAGTAATGAATGATTCATTACATTCTGACACAAACTGTACCCCGAGGTGCAATATTGCCTTATATAATCTTCTTCAAACTTATTACAGACTCAGCAATGGCATAACTCTGCAGTGCTCTAAATTGCTCTTTTGGCCCAGCTGCCCTTTGATAGATTATGATAAATGGGCACGAGCAACAGTTTAATAAATTACACTGGCCAGAATAAATCCAAAATTCTCCATCTGAGCGGGCTGTTTCTTTCTTTGATATTGACTGGTACACAGCATACAAGCGTCTCCAATTTAAACACAGGTCAAAGCCTAAAAAGGTTCACTATATTTTCACAGTGGTCAGTAAGAGTTCTGCTAGAGCGGTGATTTATCAAACTTGCCAAAATTTAAGGCATTAAGCTTTCATAGTTGCAATTCATCCAAAGTGAAAAATGCGTTCATGAGCGATGAGTTTGCAAATGATAGTACTGAAAAAGTCAATATGGTTGGCAAATCTCGTTATGAAAAGCCAACAAACACTACACAGAAGCACCACGTAATTAAATATGGGTGAGAGAAGAGGGCTTGCAATATAGCTTCATCATGGACAGCACAGATAGTGATGGTACTTGAAGCACTACAAATAGTGGTAAAAAGAAATCACCTGGCTCCAGTGCTTTTCTTGTAACCATCTCTGCTGGACAAAAAAAACTCCCTGATACTTTATCCTGCGCTCCTCTGATGAAGATGAATGTATCTGTGCTGCGCCTCATTTGAGGTTTCCAGTGAGGGTGCACTAAGCTGGAGTCAGACCTTGATCAATTGACAAGAAAGGCACCACATGGGTAGCCAATCCCCTGGCTGAGTGCTCCACTATCAGGGTGTGGACAAAAAGCATTAAGCCAGGCGTAGAGATGTGTAGGCTGGGTAAACCATGAGCTGTACATTTTATTGTTTGTATACCAATTATCTTCAAATATTCAGACAGACAGCTCAGGGTAATGTTTAAAAATGCAGACTGCATCAATGCAAAGTCAACTGACTTTGTTGTGGGTAATAAACTGTGTTGCTGACTGTGAACTACAATGTTTTTATACTGTGTTATCTTTTTTTGTTGTTGCACAGCCTCATTTCGTTTTAACTTCTGAAATTTTCTTTGGCCTCTTTTGTAGGGGTGGAAAATAAACGGCCTCAGTGGCTCTAAGCATTGGTATCTGTTTCAGAGCACCTGTCTGCAGTCTAGGTGATGTGCTTTGGGATGACTTTATTTGGGTTAGGAGGATTCATGTTTGTGTCAGGACCACAGGATGACCTGTCTCTTCCAGAGAAGTGTAAAATAATGAGTTGTGACTTCACTTGTCCAGCAGTCATATATTTGACTCCAGGTTCTGCCTGGCAGCCGGCTACCAATTTGCTATAGTTCAGGAGGTGACAAGGTGAAAATGAACATTAAATATTGATTTCAGGCATGGGCGGCACCATGGCTGAGGGCTTACAGGGCTTCAGCCCCAAATGTTTTCAGCAAAGCCTTTACCAAACCTTTACTGTTCACCACACATGAAGTATTTTGTACTACACCCCAATCATGGCTGAGTAGGAACCAAGGTGATTTAAAAGGAAATGGTCAAAGCAAAGCGTTGACAGACCAGAAAACAGAGCCCCTCCCACTTGTAGTCTTTTTCCTCAGTGCCTGTCAGAGGAGCATCAGCTTTCATACTCTGATAGTCAGGCCACCAAAAGGAAGCTAGTAAAGAAACACAACAGGGACAGTATATTGACTTAGAATTAAGATGCAGAAACTTAAAGTATCCACATACTGCCGTCTCCCCAGTGGTAAGTGCTGAAGTCACAGCGGGCTATCCTAAGCCCAACCTGATGTTCGTTACCCAGTTTATTAATTCAGTGACAGCTGATAATAACTGTTCAATTATTAGCTCTTATTTCAAAAACACACTTGCTGGAGTATTTGTCTACAACTGGATGGAGCATTTTATTTTGTTTGCCATAGAAATTGGCAGTTGCTAATTTGACTTGTTCCGATGGGTGCCTTGGTGGTTTTTTTTAATTATGCAAATTATTCATCTCTTGTGAGACAGAGAACTTTTCTTATACTGAGCACAAATAATGAACTCTCATTAAATATACTTACATCTTTTTTTACAGCCTTGGTCTTTTTAAAACTTCTAGAATACATTCATTGAATTTCGCAATATTTCAGCCGGATATTGAACAGAGCATAAATATCTAAGGCAGTGAGTTTCTGGCATAAGTGCCAGCGGACCTAGTCTATCTGGTGAATTCTAAGTTGGAAGCAGTCATGGAGCAACACGTGGTTGCTGCCGAGGGGAGCACTTTCATACAGTGCAGCAGCCGTCTGCCAGACGAGGATGGCGGGTCTGCATATCATCATCTTAAATCACATTCTCTCTGATCACTGGAACTCACGGGCCCTGAGAAGCAACAGTCTGGGTTTTTTTTTTTTTTTTTTTTTTAACTGCAGAGAGGTTTTTTTTTGTTTTTTTTTTCAGGGAAGAATATCATCTGTTAATAAAATTTTGTGTGAAACGATTTCTTTTAAAAGATAGAAGGTAATGTGAGTTTTTTATTTTACCCTTTGCTATATATTTTAAATACAGTAAATGTAGTTTTAAAACATTATTGCATGGAAATTAAATAATATGGATGAAGCCGTACTTCTAGCTGCATTTTTTCAGCTGCTAAATGGCTTCCAGACAAAGTGCCCTTCAGGATTTCCAAGCCTACTGGCTTTACCTGTAGCATTTCCTTTTTTTCGGTCAAGGACATTTTCCTCGTGTCACTGTAGGTTGTGTAGAGGCTTCTGACACAAACCCCAAACCGCTTAATGAACCCAAAGGATCCACAGGGCATGTTAAAAGCACTACACGGCAGCCATGGCACTCAAGTCAGCTGCTTGCTCTGTCTAAGAGCGCTATTTCAGCTCTTTCTAATGTACTCTGGGGCTCAAACTGCACAACTGACCTGACCCAAATGAAACCATACTATCCTTTCAACTCTCCCCATGGAGCGACAACAACAAATTCTGCCCGGAAAGTCATGGCTTCCAAGCCTTATGAGATCACCAACACTGCAGGCATTGCAAATATTTATGCTCTCTGCTGCAATATTGGTTTTGTTCCTTTGTCATTGGTATATGGTCAATTGCGTTGATACAGCGTTAAACAGCTGACAATGCACTTTCAATAAAGGCAAAGCCAATTGTTCTCTTTGGTGAAAATGAGTGCTGTTGTTTCCATTGTATGCATGATGCAGCCAGCCACACCCAGTGAAGAGTCTGCTGCTATAATGTAAACTGTGAAGCCACAAGCAAGTGTGGATACATGGCAAATTAAACACAGTGCTCACTGTAGAATGGATAAGATTTACAAAGACACTGTCACCTGTGCAGTAAATAGATTCAGTGTTAATTGGATCTAAGTGTATGGAGACAGCTGGGAGGGTGCTTATAACAATTTTATCCTGTGAACAGGACATTCATTCTTGCTATGGAACATATATTAGGTATACTTGGCACCGCCACAGTGGAGTATTGTGAACAGCGTCTTCCCCTCAACCATAACTTGTCTCATGTCAGCAAGTTGTTCTATCAGGGCTTGAATTTGTGTCTCCACATTAAGCTCTCACTGATTTTGTCCCTGTCCGTTTGTTATTAGGAACTGATTTCATTGCATAGCTTCAAAGCTTGAATCCAAAAAGAAGAAAGAAGACATACACTAATGACAAGAGCCACTTAAAAATATCCTGGCTGCAATGGATGTTTCCCAGTCATTCATATCATGCAACCTCTGTTGCTAAAGGATTCAGTAGTATAAGTTTGTGTGGTTGTGCTCCAACAATGTTCTCAAGCACACAACTGTCAGCATTTTCCTCAGCCAGTATTTGATGCCACCCTTACTCTGGAACATCCTATTATCACAGTCACAGGTTGTCATTTGCTCTGTTGAGTGGTTGTCAAATGTCAAAAAAGTGAGTCTTACCTAAGAAAAAAGAGAGGACAGTGACGTGCTGCTGATAGTGAGGCACTCTTCGGTTGAGACCATGATGGAAAATGAATGATAACCCTCATTCTTGAAGCAGCCCTATTTTGGTTTTGTTTCTGCATCCACTTACATGAACTGAGACCAGCTTGAAATGCAAAAGTGGGTGGTTTAGAGCACAAGAACCAATTCTTTTCACAGAATCAGTTCCTCTGAGCTGATACATGTAAAAGTAACAAACCTTTCAAGTTTTGATATTTTTCCAAAATATGGCATGACACTCCATTATAAACACATTTGACAGCTAGTGCTGCCCCATAAAACTTCTCTTCAAATGCATTATGCAGGTTATTAATGAAGATAATGAATAAATTAATTAATTCACTGATTCAGCATCCCACTTGTAGGCTTTATAAGCCCAACACACAATTTTACAGAGATGTGATTTGACTACATCTGTTTGTCATTCTTCCTGAGATGTTCCAGTTCATATTCATGTTCATTCAGTGGGTGCTGTGCTCGACCATGAATGTATAAACAGAACTGGATATAGGAGGCGGGGCTTTGTTAATTCTTATGGAATCTGCTCAGTGGTGCATGAAGCCAAAAATGTTTGATTTTCAGGCATAAAATTACCTGGATATTTTCCACATATGCTTCTGCATTGTGTGGTCCATAGAGGAAGCATACTAGGAGACTTCCACTAGCTGAGCCACTAGCTTCGGATTTGGCTCTCCACTAACTTGAATAGGGATAATATTATTTAATCACATGGCTCTTCTAGACATTCGAAATACTGTTGGACTGAATTAATCAAATTCTGTTAATGAAACGAATCATTTTGTTGGATTGTGATACTCCATGTATTCAGCGTTTTACAGCCACTTCCTTTAGAATGTAAGGTTATGAGAAAAAGTATTTTTGGGCCAGTGTGCATCACATGACAAATGCCATTACTGTCACTATTCGGCCGTTATGTCAAATTGGCTTCAAAGCTTGGCATTCTTCCTGCAGCGTTGGACTTGATTCAAGTCACACTTTACATCCTTGTTCAAGTCCAGCTCATTCACTGGTTGTCCCGCTGCCTATGTTTTAAGTTTTTCATTACTGAGCCTAGAACCTTAAGCAGAGATGACCAGCAGAGATAAAGCAGTGTGTACTTCCACAGTCCTCAGTCCACAGTCATGTTTCTAATTTTCAGACTTCAGACATCAGTCCCCCTTTAACCTTTGCTGTTACTATGTGTCACCAACAAAGCCAAGTATGATGCCATATCAGCTATTATTTGGATCTCAAATTGTACAAAAGCATCTGAAACAATGGTTCTCTAACCTCTTCTACTCACCATCAAAAACTTAAACAGCACTGCGATCAACGACAAGGAAAATCACAGTAATCCAAACATAAAGGGATAACAGACAATCGTATCAACACATCATTTTAACACTTGGCAAAATACCCTGATGTAATTTGAGGCAGTGCAGAATGTAAGAGGCCAGATCAATGCTTACAAGCAGGGGCATGAGTGAACAGAGGGGAGGGTCGATGAAAGAGATGAGAACTGGAGTGCAGGAATGAGCCTGGGAGTCATCCCAGGATACTCATCTGACTTGTTTGTGAACTTGTCAGGAAAAGGCAGAAGACAACAGGGGATGCAGAAACCAAAGTGGTGAACGGCCGAACGGGGTCACTAGAACTTGTCAGTGCAGTGGATAGATAGATACTTTATTGTCCTTACAAGGAAATTTGTTGCCGCAGTCTGTACAAAGACTTACGTACATACATAAATACACAGGTACATAGAAACACCATAACATAGCCACAGAAATAAACATTCAATACAGCACATTTCTCCACCCTTATCCCATACCCATAGCTCCCACACACAGTGGTTTTGTTGAGAGATGCTATGGCAGAAGGGACAAAACTCCTGCCATAGCGTGCTCGCTTACAGGCCAGGGACCTGTATCTGCGACCAGATGGAAGCAGTATAAAGTTGCTGTGTAAGATGTACAGATTTTTTATAAAACAACTAGGCCTACTCTTTGGAGGTTAAAGAGTTCTTAGGAGCGCAGCGCTCTCTTCCAGGACACAGGTCAGAGCTCCAGGGAGGGCACCTGCGGTGACCATATTTGGCAGACCAGGCTGTTCGCCCGTGGATGGTCTCTACCGGTGGGCAACACAAGTAATGGCCTCCCAAAGATGCAAAATTCTTTGTAGGCAGGAAATGTATGGCTGAAAATGTAATCTAAGATGAGCCGAAGAGAATTAGCCTTCCATTGTTGTTGTTGTTGCTGTTGTGATGTAGTCATTCATGGCCCTTGCTGCAGGTAACACCTACCGTACCAACTTTGTGGCTAGAAAACTCCATGTTTAAACTATTTGCCTTCAGCATGTTAGGAAGTCAAGCATCATGCTCAGTGGCTGAAGCAAAGCAAGCACAGGAGGATGTTTGCTCATGATGCTAAGAGTGTTTCACACAGCATACTGAATTCAGAGCAGGTGATGCTCATTAAATATACATGATTTGGTTATTATCTTGGAAATCACAAGCCTACAGAAGAGAAGCACCATTAACAACTGTGTTTTCAAATTTTTGCTCATTACAGTATGTGTTACAGCTTTATGTGTGAGAAGGAAAGTAAATACACTGCATCTATATGAAGCATGCCCCCTAAGATATGATCATGATCTCCCTCATCACATAATCTCTCTGAAATATTAACAGATAAAGAGGAAGTTATATGAAACTCTCAGGTCTAAGGGTTTCTTTTGCCTGCTGATAAGAGATCAAATCTTTTTTTTTTGTACTTGAGGGCATTCTGTCCAGTTCTCTGCTCGCTGCACCGGCCCACTTGGCCCTGTTCTATTAGTTACCCTCCTGAGAGGCAGAGCAGCAGCTGTCCTCAGCCAATCATCCATCACTGTGTCCTCTGGGTGTGGGCGCAGGAAAAGAGCAATGAGCAGCAATCCTATCTATCAGCCTCCAGAGGCAGTGAGGCAGAGTTCAAGTTGGTAATGAATTTAATCTACGAACAACAGGTTTTACTAAAACTCACTTATGGCCTTGCTTTACACTTTAATGTATTACTTTGTTACTATGTATCCATTTGCCATGTCTTAAAATCCTCCTCACTGTTTTTGAATGTTTTATTAATGTGGACTATTATGTGGAATTTGCAACCCTGTTTGTGAGTGCTTGTGAGTTTATCAATATCTTTATGGAATAAAAGTATGGAATGGAATACTTTGGAGGAGAAACGACATAAACAGAAGAAAATCATGTTTACTTTATGTACGAAGACAAAGCCAATAATCAATGAAGTGCTTTCAGAGACATGGACAGTGCTGTGGAAAAAAGCTACTCATGAGCTGCAAAAAATATTTGAAGCCAAACAGAACTCTTTGTCACCAAGGTTAGTGCGGTCTTTCCTTATATTGTGTTGGTTTTGCCATTTTGCAGATTTCGGTTTAAATTAAACTTCTTAAAGGTCCAGTGTGTAAGATTTAGTATTTAGTATTCATTGGCAGGAATGGAATACAATATTCATTAGTATGTTTCCATTAGTGTATAATCACCTGAATATAAGAATCGTTGTGTTTTCGTTGTCTTATAATGATTTTTTTCATTTTGAACCCCCATTTTGTACAGTAGCCCAGCACAGACAAACCAAACACTGATCTAGATATGGATATTTGGATATTTATTTGGTATTTAATCTGCAACTTTACCACTAGGTGCCACTAAATTCACACACTGGACCTTTAACTCATAAAAATGTTTATTGTATGGCACCAGGGTTTACAATACTGTTTTTTATTAGCTAATTACATTCAAAGAAGAATGTGTTTCCTCCACCACTCAAAGTACATGCTTCCAAATCACCTTTCATACCTCTAGCGCTACCTAAAGGCTTATATAAAATATGGCCACCACTATGCCCAAAAGACTAAAATTCTATGAATACACATAAACTATACACAATATATTGCACTATTTCTTTCATGTGGTGAATAAAACAGTGTTCCCTCTACTACAGACAATGTTGTGTACAGTATGTGCCTTGTACTGTGTGATTGATGTCACTGTGGTTCCTTCTTTAAAACATCAATGGAAGTGCAGCAATGGTACAAATTTATCAAACGCTATCATCCTTCACAGCGACTGAAGTATTGTCTAACTCCAAAGTATTGTACCACAGAGATATAGCTAGGATTTAGGTCAAAGGTCACCCAACTGTCCAGATATTATCCAAGTGTTGCTATACACTGTCTACACTGACCAGTTGATTAACTGAATTAACTGATCAATGCATTCAACAGTGTCGATGGACACTTTTCTATCACAGTGTTTGTAGCAACACTGCTGCTGCTTTCAGTACTGAATGTTGACTGTACAGTAAAAAACTGTGTGTGTGTTAATACTGTCATTCTGATTTAAAGTATGTATTATTGTTATTGTATGTATTATTAGAGTTCCTGACATTGGGGGACGACTTTGGGTGCCCAGTTGGGGTTGAACATGAAAAAACATCTTCATACTCTCTGGACTGAGAAACAGGAGCAAAGGTGATGGTTGCATTAATGAGGGTCTTCTGCTGGGCTTTTAGAGTGATGGAGGCAGTGATGGAGCTGCCTCTTCTACTCCAGGCAGCCTAAGAGCATCCAGCAACAGAGAGTAAATCATTCAAGGCGCCTCAGCTTCATCACTTAAGAAAGGAGTGGCCTCATTTTTAAATGAAAACATTTCTGTATGCATATGAAAATCATGCTTTTTGAAGCATGTGCGTAGCATTCATCCTCTTTGGTGTGTGGAAAAATGGCGGTGTTTTGAAACGGATTCCATAGACTTCAGACTTTTATCTTTTCACAGAAGCTCAGCTGTCAGGAGCACTGCCTGATATGACTTTAATCAGCAAATTGAATAGGTGTATCCAGCTTATCAGAGAAAGGCTCTCACACACTGTAGAGCTCCTGTAGTGGAGTGCTTCAGCTTAGTGCTGATCACAATGAAAGGAATTTACTTTTCTCTATTGTTGATTTATATGTATTTATTCAGCTCCTGGCTCTGATGCAGCCCTTAAAAGTTCCTCTGCTGGACTAATTAGAGTTGTGCTGGCTTATCTTTCTGACTATTGTGGTGGTTATGGAAGCTTGCCTACTGGGACACGCTTTTCCTCACACAGTAAGCATCTTATTTTCCCTAGATATCACTGCTGATATAGCTGTAATGGGAGCAACAATAAAGTATTTGCTGTTATATTCTTAATTGCCTGCAAACAGCTTGTGAGGCATCTTGCCCAATGACATGCTGTGAGAGAGGCTGAGAAAATAAAAGAAAATAAACTATGGCCACAGACATTTCCATGCATTATATTTTTAATTCCCATTTTATGTGAATCGCTTCGGAAAAAAAACTAGTGATACTTGGAACCAAAACTTTCTCGATGCTTTAAACCTGACCACACAGCATCTGTTTTAGCTGCCATCACTTTGGCACTCTGTACTGAATGTCCTCAGTATTATGTCACTCAGAGTTTCTTTATGTGAGCATCCAGGTCCATTTGACTTGCATGTTTTTGGTGCGTGGGAGGAAATTGAGCATCTGGGTGAAGCCCATTCCAACAATTTGAAATCGTTCAAACTCCACAAAGAAGCTAAATGAAACTGGTGTCCCTCTTACTGCACCATGGCAGTGCTAGTGTGCCACAATGGCTCAGCAGCATTATGTCATCACAGTCAAGCTGTATCATCCCGTGACGGATGGAGGACAGTTGTTCACTTCTCCCTGCAGTGAGCCATCCCACCTGACTCATTTGCTTGACCTTGACAACAAAGTCACTGTGACTCTGACAGTGTGGATGTAAGCACCCTCGGGAGACAGCTTAACCACCGCATTCACCAGTGCACTCTGAAGAAAGCCTCTACCACTGCCTCCCTATGGCCTGCTCATTAATAGAGGCTGTGTTTGACCATGTTGACAGGGTCTGCAGCACGAGAGCAGGGCATAGCTTAACAAAGAAAAAACACTGTCAGGTGTGCAAATGAGTAAAAACTTTTCTTTTTTTTGTCTGCGTATTGTCACAGCTATTGTCTTGTTTTCTGTGCTGCCACCTGACCTAATTATCAGCATACAAACAGAGTCAATTAGAAATATTGAGTTTATTTTCCAAGACATCTTTACTCTCATTTAATATTCTGAGCTTTTATCAGATGTACATTTTAAAATTCTCAATAGATTAAAATCCTTAACCTAAATAAATATGTACCATTTGTGTCCTTATCTGATCAAGGCTATCTTTGCCTGCATTTAAAGCAAAGCCCTCAGGATGGCATGTCCATGGAAACAGCATCCCTGCAGACCGGCATGGTAATTAGCTTCTTGTTAACTGTCTTTCTCCAGCATATGGTGCATTAAGATTAAATATGCATGTGTTGCTTTGACACTTACCAATGTCTCTTAAGATGCAACACCTGCTTGTTTGTGGAAAATTAGTAAATGAGAGAAACTGGACAGTGACTGGCAGAACCTATAAGAAAATAATGTTTGATCATTTTTATTTTGCAGAATAGTTATTTTATCTTTTTAACGTCATAGCATTTGTTAAGATTTCTCTTGATCACAAACTGAATATTTGTCTTTAGATTGTTATGTTGTTTTTTCTTTTCTTTTCCCAGTGCCAAAGCATTATTGTGACCATCCTTTTAACGCTACATTACAATGCAGGAAGTTGTCCAGGAATGGAGTACTGATGCAACTGTGGGTCCATTTTTCTTCTTCAATAAGTGACAAATTAATTTATTATGCAGTTAGACTTAAGAGACTGCTGTCTTGTCAAATGAGCTGTCATGTTGAGTGTGTATTAAGAGGAATATTTTGTGTTGTACATGGAGTGCAAAGCAAAACTGGAGCACTATGTGGGCTTGGGAAACAAGGTCAAGGATGTAGTTGGCAATTTGTGGAGAGGCAGGTGAGTTTTTCTAAATGATTTGTGGATGGGAATAGAACTATAAATAAATAGTCAGCTACAACACAATACATATTTTATTGTTGATTTAGACAGAAATGTGAAATCTCAATAAATAAAAAATAGATTTTTTTTTGCATTTGTCCTGCTTCATTGTCAAACATACTCACTTTCCTGTGAACAAACTTATCTATTGGTTGTTGCAGTAAACTCACATTTAGTCTACATTATGTTGACTGTTTAGATGTTCAGATGGTCCACTGTTGCTTAGTAACAACAACAACCATGTGTTTTTATTTTTATGTGACGTGTTGACGTTTTGTATCATTTGCCTGGCTTTATTTACATCTAATTTGCATATGAGGCACATTCCTCATATTGGGGGGGGGCTACAATGTTTTTGGATGGAGCCAGCTGGAACCCTATGTAGGGCAAAGAGGTGTTCATATAACATAAAAGAAAAAAGATGGAAGGTAGCAGTAAGCAGTAAAGTGTTAAATTCAAACTGTTTAGTTTAGTATTGGAAGATACAAAGTTGGTCCACTTTATTTTATGTCCTGTCTGGTCAGGTTGAATTAGGAGGGCTACACCGGAGGTGACTCATTAAATTCCAGTGGGGACTGCTGCCAGTACAAAAATACATCTCTTGCTAAATCTGAAAATAGGATGATTTAACGTCAGGTTTCCTGTAGCTTTCTTTTTTTTTCAACTTCACCAATCCTCGTACAAATACTCAATACTTCAGCAGCATTGCAACAGGGTATTGTGACTCACTGTAGGCGGCTGGAAACATTTTAAAGCTTTACCTTACAGGGCTACATGCTAGTAAGGGATTTGTTTGGCTTGTTAAGTAGAGAGCACAGCCATTAAAGTGTTCAGTAGCAGAATGACATAAATACTTTTGTGGCACCACTAAAGAAGAAGGGCTGGTTGGTTTCTTACAAGCATTGTTCGACATCCTGCGCTCCAAGGGAGCCTTGTGCTGGTGATGAAAGCAGAGGTGTTGTCTTCTCTGCCCCCAGGGTGAACACTTCTCTCACCACACAGATCCAGGCATGGTTTGATATCTCCCCTCCACAGCTTTTGATCCTGCTATGTAAGCAGTGCAATATGAGGGGGGAAAGCTCTGCTCTGAATATGAAAACACAGAGTGCTGGTGTTTGTTAAACAACTGCAGATTGTAAAGAATTTCTAGTTTGATAATTACCCCATGATTATTCATATTTGAGAAGGGTGGCTTTGTTTGCTGTGTATCATACTAAACTAGAACTGTATGGTATCCATACTGCAGAACTTATATAACAGATCATGTCATTTGCTTTAACAAAAGCTTTTTGAAACCCAATAATAACACTTTCTAATAAACAATTTCTCAGTAAAACATTTAATGACAAATATTTTTTCTCATACATACAGACATGACAAAATGTCAACGAAGGTTGACCTGTTAATATATGGTCAAACACATTTTTCTCATAAATGTGACCTAACCATGCAGAGAACTATTGAATTAAATCAGATTTTCATGATTGTATATATATATACCTCCCATACAAGAATTTAATTCAGCATAATTAATAACACAAATGATGAACACCACTGCTATTGTTTATGCACAATATTAACACTGCTAATTATAGGAACATCAATAGGAATAGGAGCACATAAGAAACTGTGTCATACTTTTCAATATTGCAAATTAGTTCACATAAAAAAATATACTGCTTTGACCCAGATTTGGTATTCAAGAAAGAAAATACAGTGGAGGTGGATGACAGGTGCAACACTAGTGGTACCTAACAATAGATTTTTTTTTTAGATGGTGGTTGGGACATCTAAATGTCATAAAACTAGGCCCTTTGGCTACAAATTTGGCACTAAGTCCTATAATAAATGTCCTCTAATATTGAGGTCAAGATCACTCATCTAGCACATGCATGTCATTCCAGTCATGATTTGTTCAAATAAATCTAGAGACGGAATTTGGGAGAAATCCACGATGAAAGTAAATACAAAACACTGATATGTAATCCATTTTGACAATATTTCAGAAATGCACACCACTACTGTCGAAGCCAACTCTGAAAGCTTGTCACAGAGACACTAACTTAGGTTATAACCTTTATCTTTGCTGCTTTTGGGGAGCAACATGTCAGATATAGTTCCAGAGAGTCTACAGCATTCCTGTCAGTTTGATGAACAAACTCAAGAGGGAAAATGTTGTTTTCCAGTGTGTGTTAGCATCCTGCAGCAATCAGTGCAATATGGTTTGAGGCTGTCTTTTTAAAGCAATGAGCAATTTAGTGTGATGTGACTTTGTCAGTATGATGCTTGCTTGTAATATCTACCACTGAGCCAGTAGGCACTATGAAATGCAGCTGCACTAGTGGCTGTATTGATAAGGATAACATTCATGTCTGATATGGCACACTTGAATATGAATACATTATTTTAGCTAATGAAAAACACTGTTTAATAGCATTAAAACAAACCATGATTGGTGTTTTTAAAAGTTCTGTACATTACATAAGAGGAAACTAAAAAGGGAACTGGGCTCTTGACAGTTCTAGCATTAAACCTTGTTTGAATCATCCTCTTCGATTGCATTTAATCTTGCCAGAAAAGCCCCTGTGCCCAGTGCTGTAATTACAGCTGCTTAACTTATCTGCAATATGCAAACAAGCCCATCTTGATTGCTTGTAATGATCATCATTTTCTACTTAACTGGTAATCAGCTTTTCAGATGTTTTCATCCAGCGAAAAAAAAAAAGAAGTCGATTTTAGGTCTCACCAGATTTCACATCTGCACCAAATAAAAAGTAAACACTCTGTGTGTTAGGATGTGTTGTGATGAAACTCACAACATGAAAATAAAAATCTCACTAAATCATATAATCTCCCTTCAGCCATTTAAATCGTATAACATCAAACAAATCAAATATTGCAAACAAATTCACTTGGGCACGACAATTTTGAATGGATTCATAATCTGTCTGCCCAAAAAACCCAGCCCCACTCACAGTAGTGAACTAGAGGACTAGAGGATGAGAGTGGACATAACAAGATGATGGCCTACGCATGGATCCCTCTGGGTCATTTAAGCAGAATTAAATGACCATCACTGCCCTCGTACATCAGCTTAATAGCTGGGATTTTCTTATGCACTTAACCCCCTTGTGAGTTTTAAGTATGTTGATAAATAGGAGCCCAGTACAATACCTCAGACATGGAGGTGAGCTCTGAGTGCTACATTATCGGATGCTGAGTAAGCCTCTTGAAGGCACTTTTCTTCATGCTGTTGCAGCTCTTGACATTCTCTACAGCCAGTAGTTGAATTGTTAGTGAATCATTTTGTAAGGAATACACAAGGTTTCAATTCAAATGTGTTTGGCTACTTTCCAGGAAGGTGTTGTTTGGTGCTTGAAATAAAATAAGATAGTTACATTATTATAGCAAAGTAATACAAATTGGGGAAAAAAATGTAATTAATCCTTTGCTTAAATATCAGTCCTTGCTGTCTTTCATTGGAAATATTGTGCAACCATAACAACTCATCCTCTAAATTAAAACAACATGTGTGTCTATGTCCACAACAACAACAATGTTAACAATTTGTCTGTGTCTTCTAAAACCATTACAAATTGAAAAATAAATCTGTTTTATGCTGTGAAGATGCTATGGTTTGGTCTGGTCTGGTCTGGTCTGGTCTGGTCTGGTCTGGTCTGGTTTGGTTTGGTTTGGTTTGGTCTGGATTGGTTTGGTTTTGAACCAATACCAACTGGACAGGTGAAACAAGACTTTAATTGAGAATACTGTCAGGAATGATGTGGTGGAAGGAGGTAGCAGCTTGGTGGTTGACAGGCATGATGGTAGGACTGGTGACAGGCAGGCAGGCAGATAATCCTGAGACCAAGAAAATAGGTGAAAGTCTCAAAGCACAAAACCAAACGGTGGGTACAAATATGACCCAGCAAGAAGTGGCAGTTTAGCCAGAGCTCTTGTAGGCAGGGGTGATTGCAGATGATGGGCAGGTGTATAGAGAGAGTAAGAAGGGAGGCCACACCCATACAAATACAGACATAGAGACAGAAAACAGAAAAAAACACTGTGGCCAACTGCTATAGCAAACACAACGAATAGAAACCATTGACGACCTCAAAGTAAAGGTCAGTTATATACCTTATTTATAGTGAATAGGATGTAACATGCAAAAATTCCAGGATGGTCCTTTAACACAGAGATATTTTGGTGCTGATATGCGTTCCCAATTAGTCTACAGGAGCATATTGAGGTAGGAGCCTTCCCACTGTGAAACCAGTAAGTGCCTGAGGGCTGTCTCGCAAGCTTTTGTAACTGTTCATGGATGCTTTCCATAAGTCTGTAATGCCGCCAACTTTGCTTAAAAGGATTATCATTAAGAGATGGCATTGATTCTGTACTTCATCAGATCTGAATAATCTTTCAGATTGCCAGCAACAAACAATAGAAATATGAGCCTGATTTTATCGGTCTCCTAGATAACGTGATGTCACAAAGTGCTGTCCCAACTCTATAAAGCATATTGAGCCTTTACACCACTGTTGCATTTTCACATTTTTGCTGAGCACACATTTGATGTTAATTAAAGTGTGTGAGGGTTCAGTGCTTAGGGGGGATATAAGATCTGGGCCTTGTGTGTGTTCAACCTATTTCCCTAAACAAATAAACAAACTGACCCCAAGTTATTAAATTAGTTTAAGGATATGTTGCTCCTTGTATGCTGTCAGGACTGAAGAAGTGGTACTGGTCTCAGCTGAAACTCAATTTGCTTTGACAAATCACCTTTGAGTCGGAGCGGCGCTGTCCTTGCTGGTGCAGGTGAACATGCCCTACATGAAAATACCACCGTGAATTTCAAACATTATCACTTGAAACTGAAAGACATCTTCATGACCTTCAAACTTTGAACTGAAGTTGAGAACATTTCCTATCACCTACACACTGACACTCTCAGGAAGAGTGCTGGACTGACAGCACAGATTTAGCAAAGGTAAAACAGGACCTGTGACTGCTTGTTAGAAACAAAAATCGCCCTCAGAGCTGAGACTGCTTTGGTATCTTTATTGCCTAGAGGCAAGTTGGACATTTCCTAATCAGTCAAACTGCATCACAGGAATTGATGATTGACAGCAGTACACCCATGGTACATGTGTAAGACACCTGTCATAACTGTCTATTTTTATTTCCCACAGCATTTGTCAAACTCGCATTCATATTTGTACCATTCATATTTCCTCATCAAAAATCAGTTCCAGCCGGTCTTAGATCTTGACCTGGATACTGCAGCACTTGTTTTGACTAGTAAATGATGAAATACCAACCCACATGACATATTATAACTGTTAACGCATGACGTGCATATGTAAATACATGCAAGAAGAAGAAAGGGCAGTGAAATATGTCATTATTGTAATCATTCTCCTTTTTATTATTTAAATATTTTACTTGTTCTTCACTGAAATATTATAATCAGGAAACACTAATCAGATACACTGTGGAGATAGTATTAGGAGAGAAATTATGCTGCAGTTACTATGTGTTGGTAAGTAATTGCAAACCCTTTGTATGACTAGAAAAAAGAAATACTGCAGTGTAGTAGATATGGACTTTGGTAGATATAATTTGAGTCAACCCATTATCTGAGTTCAGGTTCTGTATGCACAAGCATTAAGCCTCATATTATGTGCTGGTTTTAGCATATTACTATACAGTATTGTTTTAGCCTTTAGTTTGAATAAGAGCTTTGCATTGTTTGGTTATGTACCACCCATGTGTGCTTCTCAGGGCTAATTGCCTTCATCTTTCAGTATGCCTGTGAACATTACTAACTCAAGGATGTGCTGCTTGACACTTAAGCTGTTTGCAGATGGGTAATAAAGTGTGCTAAGCTCATTTGAGCCGTGCCTTTTAAATGTTCCGCTCTGTGCCAGGGGAGCTATAAAACCGCATCACTGCTCATGTGAGACACGATCTTGTGTGGAGCCAGGAATCACTGCTCAGTCTTTCCATCAGATTAGTTTGTCCCTGTATGCCTGTAAGATATATTAGAGTATGTAGACAGATGGGTGGATGGATAGACGGATGGATGGATATATTGATATATAGATTGGCATTGCCATTTTATAAACTGTTATCGTAAAAAGCTCAATTATAGTGATGTTAACCAATTAAAGAATAGGTTCACAATTTTTCAGGTCATTCCTGAAACAGCAGGCAAGTATGTACAGTTGAACAGTTTTTGGTTGCTGTAATCATTCTTCCTGCTCCTATTAATGATTAAGAGACCCATTACTAATGTAATTTAATGTAAGGGATGGAGGACAAAATCCAGTCTTCGTCTGTGCCGAAATACTTTTCCAAATTTTAACTGAAGTTAATATGAGATTGCAGCAGTCTGAATCAGACAAATCAAGTTTTCAAGTCACTTGTGTACCCTGCCTCTCCCCGTAAATTAGCTGGGATAGGCTCCAACCTCCCCAGGACCCTGATGAGGATACGCGGTAATGGAAAATGGAGTTTCAAGTCATCAGTTTTTCAAGATTGCAACTTTGGAATATACAAATTCTCTAACTCAACTAATTATCACAGCAAGCAAAACCTGTTTCAATGAACACATAGGCATGCAGAATTGAGCTAATCAGCAATGGCAATGGTACCTAAACAATAAAGTGTTTTTGGCCATTCTAGATTCACCATACTGCATGAGGCAGAAGCAATATAAAAACATATTGGCAGAGGACAGTGGAGAAATAGTTTCCAGATAAAAGGTGAATAAAGCACTGATTATAGAGAGCTTTATAGCCACATGCTACAAACCCTTCAGAAACCAAATACCACCTGTGCTCCTGTATTCCTTTAATCACGCACTAAGAGCAGACTACCACAATCATTAAGAGAGGCAATAATATCAGTCAGCCCAAAAGAGGGCAAGAAGGGAAGGGACTGCAGTTTGTTTAGACCAGTTTCTCTACAGAGCACACTGTTCTCTTTCTAACTGGGTAAGAAGTCCACGTACACTATTCAATAAACCACAGAACAGGATGACCTAGACAACACAGATTTTAATATAACAAGCAACAACACCACATTAAACCTGCTTTACATGTAATTGATAATGTGATTAATGAGAATATTAGTGTTTCTATAATCAGTTTGTATAGAAAAGCTTGGTACAAAGGAATATCTATCCTGTACTTTTAGAAAAAAGTTACTGTTTTCAAAGTCTACATCCCCAGTGTTAGTCTGATGATTAATGGACATCTTTCTCAGATTACAATCCTGGAAAGGAGTTGCCTCTTTGTTTGCTTGCTTAGCTCTGTCCTCTTCTCATGACCAGTGTATAAACCGCACAGTGTGTCCTAGTTGTTTTTAGCTTCACGCTGTGTTTGGCTGATAGGCAGGCTAATGAAGGTCAGTATCTTCTGATCAGTATGTCTGACTGTATATGTCATGTCAGCTTATTTATTTTCGACACCTATAACTCACTTACCTAGACTACACAGACTAACCAGCAGCATCACATTTCTTACAGGGCAAACATGATTTTGTTAAATCTGTTGGCCCTGGATATTTAAATGAGACGCTAATGAGTCATAAATAATGTTTAATTCAAAACACTGAATTTACATAATTTGTTTTATGCAGTGCCAGTCCGAGTCAGCAGCTACAGTATGTTGTCTTGCATATGAAGGAAGTTAGCACATCAGTATACAACTATTCAGCCTTGATGACACAGGGAGATCATTACTATAAGTGGACATGATCAGAAACATTTCTCAGTTATTGGTAAATGTACTGTCTGACTGTATGAAAAGGAATGAGGTGATTTTCAGTACTTCAGCCAAGTGTTTATATGTCTGTCTGTTGATAGGTGGATTGATTTTGTTAACATGGTAGCGTCACCACTGTGCAACATTTAGTCACAAAACTGTACAAGTGTGTAGTTGAGATTAAAATGAAGGCAGATTTAAAGATGGGTGTGGTCTGACCCATGAATACTTAGTCAGTAGTCATGTAATAATGTAGTAGTAATAACTACATTATTGTGTGTGTGTGTGTGTGTGTGTGTGTGTGTGTGTGTGTGTGTGTGTGTGTGTGTGTTATCATGGCAAAAATGTGGTCCTGGACACACCCACTGTAACTACCACAGAAGTAGTTTTGAGTACTATAGCAGGTGTAGTTGAGATCAAAATAAAGGCGAAATTTAAAGATGAGTGTGGTCGAACCCATAATAAGTAATCATGGGTGTAGAACCCACACCCATCTATAGTACTCATTAGGCAGTAATGACTACTAAGTACTCATGGGTTGGATCATCAACATGTTGACAGCGTCGCTGCTGGTGTAATCCCATTATAAATGGTCTCTAGTATTAACTTAAAGTTCAGTTTCTATTGAAGCCTCTTCAGGTAAACTTTACCTAGTACCTGATGCCCCCATGTTTGAACAAAATGCTGCAAAAGTGCCCTCTTGGACGCTCTAATTGTAGATAAAACATGGTAAGTGCCCTGTAGGGTGCCCTTACAGTAGAGAAAACGTTGCCCTAAATACAAGGAAATTTGCTGGCTTCTACGTTCCTCTAAATGGTTAGTTAATAGTTCCTCGAGCACAGTACATACACAAAATGAAACTTTTAATCATAACCAGTGTTTGGAACTGTTTCAGCACAAATGCATCATGCCTTTCTGTGCACTGGTGTTCCACCACATGCAGCTTTTTATTTATTTTTCCCCTGCTTCTTAGACAACCCGAGTCCACCAGGGGAATCTTGTATAGTTGATTATATACTTTATTCATCCCACAACGGGGAAATTTACTAATGCACTTACATCATCACTAACAGAAAAAATGCTTATTAATTCCCATTTCATAATCTGACTATAACAGAAAGCTGTCACAATGTGTGTCGTTTGACATCTGCAGGCTAGTCATGTTAACATGTTAGCATGTTGCTTAACACTGTGCATTGTCGCTTTCTGAAAGTAGTGCCTGTCTTTATAAAACACCTGCGAGGTAGAACAGTGAATATTTGTCATAATAAATATGCCTGACTAAAGTAACTGTATTTGTTGAGAGCAATGAGACTCATTTTAGACTCATGTAAAAACGTTTCCCCTTTCTATTTTGACTGAATAGCTACAGTTGTAGCTTGGAGTAATTGAAGGTTAAATACAGGATTGTGCTCTTACAATATGAGTCATAATATCATGGACACATCACTTCATACTGTGTTTGCCTCTTCCCTCTGGGTATCTCACCTTCTTTGACCTATGACTAAATATAAACATCTCCATCAAAAATCTCCCTCTGACATCTTGCTCACTACAATCCAAAAAATAATCTAATAGTGTTGGCACAGTGATAGATAACTAGATGATATTTGGAGGGAAGCCTAATTGTATCTCGGCTTTGATGTTAGAACTTTTTGGGGAGCAAAATCATGTTACCAAGCCACTAATTTAATGACACTGAATCAAAGAGCACGCTCGCTGAGCATGGTATTGATATGATGTTATTTTAGAGGAGAAAATAAGTAGTTATTTTCGTATAGTGCAAAGGATTAGCAGGGAAACACTTCATTATTGGTAAGAATTTAAAGCAAAAAGAAGTGAACTTATAAAGAAAAGGAAGATTAAATTTCACATTACCCTTTCTAATTAACAGAGACAGACCAGAATCTTTTCATCTTTTTAGTACATTACTACAGTCCAGTACAGTATGTACTGGAATGAGTCTCATTAAAAGTGGTGCAGGAGCATTAAGCTACAGTGGTGTCATGCCCATTTAAGCTAATGCGACACATGCCCCTCCAGACATTTGAGTTTTGTATTGTTTATTTTATTTTATTTTTTATTTTATCTCTATTATTTATCTATATTCATGCCTCATCCTACATTGATGCAAAAGCATGAATTGCAAATACAATGTAGGTCTTATAAGTGCACAGACAGTGTGGGGGCATTATGTTGTTTTTCATTTATTTTTCTGGGGGTGGACCCTCCATGCCCCCGCCACACTCTAATTGCCCTTGCATGGCTTGCATGACGCCCCTGCAAACAGACAACTTCTGCAGCAATAAATACTGACACAAAACTGATGGATGATAGGACTTAAGAGCACAAAGGACATTAAATAAAATATGAAACATGAATAATAAATGTACAAGCATACATTCAGCGATCATTCACTGTGCGTTCAAGTCTGCTTAGTATATGAAAAACTACAAGCTTCCCTTTCCTCTACAGATTCAGAATTTATACCCATTCCATATTATATCACACAGTACATTGCATCTGTAGAAGTCTACATACTGTATGTTGACTGTGCATTGGTCAAATGTACTGAGAGGTGCTTATAGTGACTGGAATGAAAAGCCTCAGTATGATATGAGAATGGAAGGACACAAAATGATATTTCAGAGGCTGTGAAATGGCACAGTGTGCAGGCCTCTGCAGATGCTGTAAAGTCGTCCAAAGTACCATAATAAATAGCATGATGATGATATATGGGTGATAGTAACAGGTTTACAGTCAGTACAGTGTTTTGGGAAGAATAGTGTTGTTATAAACACAAAAAATATGTCATTTTATCCAGCTTCTGCTTTTTATTTTTTCTCCTGTTAGCTGTGCTTACTGTAAAGCTCCTGGCAAGGTTAGGTTAGGAATTGGATGGCTTTACATCAGCACCTCTCTGTATGACCGTCCTTTATGTACAGAATTTCTCAGCATTATGTAACATTATGTGTAACCTTGAGCCACAAGGGAGCATTTTGATGTCGGCTGACTTAAATTTAGAGCTTTTTTCCATACTAGGAAGCACATTTTTAGTTAGCAGGCAACAAGTTTTGATTCACTTCCAAATAGTGAGAGATACAGTACAGTAACTACGTGTGTTGTCAAAGTCCAAGTAAATCAAATGGAAAGTTAATGGAACTTCTTAACAAATCACCATCTACAATTTCCTCTTCAAGCCTCAGTGAGATTTCAAATGACTTCCTGCATCTCATTTTGGGTAAATTATTTAGCTATGTGTTGAAAGAACTCAGTATGACTCTTCACTGCATCTCTTTTCCCTTGAACAGTTACAAAAAAAAGTTCCAGCAATTAGAAGTTGCAGTGCACATCAGCTTAGAAAATGCCTGGCCTTGAGGATTTATTTTCACTAAATGCTATCAGTTAAAATCACATTACATACAGATTTAACATTAAGAATGAAGTGAAAAGCATGCATTTAGCTAAAAGTATCTAGAACATGAACAAAATTTTTTTGTGCTTTTATTTAACATTGCAAAGAGCAACCTGGAAAAGTAAGACCCATTGCTTCTAGCATAAGTACACTGTCAGTCTGCCCTACTCTGCCTCTCTCCTCTGTCCTGCTGTCCTAAAGAAATGCTCCAGGGAGTGCACTCACCGCCTGTTCTTTTGGAGAAAAAAAAACCCCAACAATTCTAACATGTCTTCACCTTTGGCACCAGAGAGAAATATTGGCTGCAACTTCGCAAGATAATTGTGTCTGCAGTCAAAAGCAGGTGGGGGTGGGGGACTTTCTCCGAGCTGTTTTTGGCCTCCCAGACAGAGCTGTAAGCCACCCCGCTCAGCTGTAATGGTCTTCGTGCTTGCCTGGCTGCCCTTGGCATTAGACGCAGACCTTTATTACCCTGCAGGAAGCTGGTTCATTACGGCCACACTTCTCTCCTCTGCAAACTTTCTATTTCTTTTCTCCCCTTGCTTATTATCAAAGATTACCAAAGAGAGTTCAAGGGCTCAACCATTCTGATGATGTAACATTTCTCAAATGAGCCAGGACGCCAGTCAGACACATCTCTGGAGAAAAAATATTGACTTATATTTCCAGGGTTGGGTGGCAGCAAATGAATTGAAAATGTTTTTTTTTTTCATTGTTTTATAAATGAAAACGACTTTAGCGACTATACATCCTGCCACAACGGGTTGTCGCCTCGGATTAATTGGAGCTCGGGAATGAAGTGTAGACGAGATCAATGATACCAGGCGACGTCATCTCTGTAACCATGGGTTACTGCTACTGCTGTTATTTCTGTGTAACTATTTTTGTAAAAACATTAATAATCTCTGGTGTCTGTTGCTCAGTGAGTCATCGGAGGTGGTGTCACTGTTGAAGAATCACCGAGCAGGCATCATAAGAGAGTGACTAAAGATAGACCATTAGGAACATCTCGCTAACAAGATAACAACTGATTTCCCTGACATTTTGAAGGAATCAAAGGCCGCCTGGCAGAGAAAAGTAAGACGGCAGTACAATGCAAAAGAGAAGTTGATGCTGAGATACCACAATGCAGAGATATACATATATTTAACAATCACAGTGGTGCACTATATGAAATGATTTCATATCATAAAGATTTATGTCAATCTAAAACAGCGGGTACTCTTACAAGAAACAAACAAACAAAGTATGATACATTTTGTCACTAATTGTATAGCTCTTACTCTCTCACATCTTGTTAATGCAGAATAAGGGGTTTAAATAATATGATGAGCAACTATGAAGCATCAGTGAAGTAAGTGTTTAATAGCTATATTTGATGTAATGTAACTGAAATTTGAGCAGTGTTCTTTGGCTGTATTCATGCATGGTCAAACAGACATTTGATAAATATTCAGCCAGCAGGGTACGTAGCTGATGTAATGATCAGAGAGAGTGGATCTCACACTTTCTTGTTGCTGTCTGTTCTCGCAGCCTCTGATTAAGACATATAAGGAGCTTGAGGTCCTGCGTTACACTAACAGGATTTCCAGTCAAGCCTGCTATATTTCAAAACCTTGTGAGGCTGGACAGACCTGCCACAGGGGAGAAGAGCTCCTTATTCAAACTCGTCACATTTCTCAAAAACCCATGATCTGAACATTTTGAAGATAGGAGGTCAGCATCCTCTGCGCCGATGTGTATAGGCTGTTAGAGATTGGTGCTGCAAATGCAAAAAGGAGGAAGCCGAGCCTGCAGCAATACAAACAGGGTTGACAACTATGAAATGTCTTATTTGAACTATGTCTGTAAAAAGGTATGATTAACCTGAGTCTTTATGTGTATTTATTAACCTCTACTTATCCAGACAATGTTAGCTGTGCGATAAGACTTTTGCTCACTACAATGAGCATCTCCTTGTCAGTAGCAGGTAAACATAGTAACATTTGGTATATTCTTGGCTTTTGGTGAATACGGCAGGTACCCATGATCATCAGGTTTGCAAGTCACAGAGTGAGCAAAACATGCAATGTGAAACTAAATGCATAACATTAGTGACCAGTTATAGCTGCACTGAATCATTTTGTGCAAATAGCTTGATTAGTTCTTGCCAGCCCACATGTGGAGCTGTGATTGAAGCCAGTGTTGTATGTCACAACCCCTTTTTGCCAGTAAAAACACAAACAATTTAATTTTGTTTGACTGGCTTAGAAACCTTGTTATTCATTTTCCCGACCCTTAGTTAGCTCTTTCTCTCCTAATATTGCTTCTTAAACCTAAGAGCTAATAGATATTTGTCCACATTTGAATTAGTGACACCTTTTACATTATTATTATATTATACTATTGGGATATTTCTCAAAGGTGCCCTGTAAACAGAATTTGTTTCAATCGGGAGAGACTTATTTGACAAGGAGGCTTAAAGGCTAATTAAATAAATGTAGCCCTGATGTAAAAGTAACTGTGGTAATTGGCTGTAGAGGGCAGTAGAAGGCGGGAAGAAAATTGATTTTGATTTGGCTATGGGTTTCAACCAAAACAGGTAGACCTTTGTAGTAGCTACCTTAAGAAACTGAACCCAAACACCCCATCATTCCAGTCTAAAGTAAAGATTTTATTGAAATTTAGCTATAATTTAAAGTGTTGTTGTTGTTGTAAAGTAATACATAGTGCTACATAAATTCAATATGAAAGAACTCTTTGGCTTTAAGACCCCATTGTGATATCATTGCTACCCTGGACTGTATAGGAATATCCCAGATGGTCTGGGCACCGCTGGTGAAGATGGATGTGATCTGGAGCAGGACTTCTGATAAGCTCAGAGGAAGGACCCATGAAGGTGAATGGGGTGGAGGAGGATTGCATTGATCTGACACTGAAATGACAGCTGACAGCAGCAGAGGAACAGGTTTGACAGCAACAGGATGCCAAGAGGTCAGGGCTAAATCTGATTTTAAATGGAAGAGTGAACACAGGACGCAGGAAAAGGGAGGAAATGTAACCAAGAAGCTAGTTTGATTGAACCTCTGATTAATTTATTTCTCAGACAAATCACATAAATTAAACATGTTTACTGCAGCTACATTATTGTGCTCTACAACCTATGTAACCTTGATCATTACTCACTACCATCTGGTCATTTTTCACTCAATGTGGGTCAGGTGCTATGCAAGCCAGGTGGCAGGCAAAGGCAGAGACCTGGGTGTGCCGACTCCTGGCGTCACAGACTAGTCCTAGGGACATGGAGGGTCACCTTCCATAGAGAGTGGCACCTACTAGACATAGTTGGGTTCACCTTTATGCATAGCACTGCTTCTGGAACCAAACCTCTGGAGAGGGTTGAACACCCTTCTTTTCCAGAGGGTTGTGGGAAACATTCTGACTGTTGTGTGTGCTGATTTTCGCCCTGAGATGCTGAAGGCAGACAGTGCAGTGTGGAAGTCGGGGACAGTACCTGTGGAGTGGTTGACTGGGGAAGTGGTTCCCATTTTCAAAAAGGAGGACTGGAGGAATTATTGGGGTATCACATTTATTAGCCTCCCTGGGAAGTTTATTCCAAGATGCTGGAAAGGCTCTGACCAACCGCAGATTCAGGAGGAGGAGCAGTGAACCAGCTCTTTACCTAGGCAATCATAGAAAATGCCTACAGAGGTCTAAAGGCCAAAAACAAAACAAAAAAATGTAAACAGTGTGAAATTTTAATTTTTGTTGGGGAGGTTGAGACTTTTGAAGAATTAATTTATCACTTCAGCATATTTGTCCTCATTTGAACCTGCCTTGTCCTGATCTGAACTGAACATGTGAACATCTGTTTATTCTAATAATAAAAAAGTACAGCATCATTTCCCAGGAACAATTCGGGTTGCTGACCTCTACAGAAAGCCCCCTTGAGTAATGCCAGGTCAAAGTGACCTTATCCGGATCCTGGTATTCTTTGATACTTTCCAAAAGCCAAAAGCCAAGTGATGTTGAAAACAAGTCCTCGGCACCATGGAGCCGAGCCAAAGAGTGCTTGACCAGTTGACCAGAAGTAACTTGCATGGCTAGTTGTCGTGAATCAGCTTGGTGGTAGTTGCCTAACCCAGTTTTCCATTGAGTTTCCACATATCTGCAGTCTTTTTCTTGATTTTCTTGGTGTATTGCTCTACAATAATAAACAATCCTGCTGGGCTGCTTTTTCTTCAGTTCGTCTCTTGGCTCCTCATTTTCGCCATAAGACAAGAAAAAAGATGATTGGTGGATGCAGGGGATTACGAATGCCAAAAAGGCGTTAGAGTTGCAGGATTTGGCAAATGCAGTGAATCTTTGGCTTATTTGTGTACCTCCCAGAACACTGTTAACAATAAAAACACAACACATTAAAATACATAGATAAAACAAACTAAAAGCAATAACAAATAAAGACACTATAAAACACAATATATGATGATACAGTATATGATAACAATATATGAAACTATGCACTTGTATCTCTTCGAATGGGGCATCAAAAACAACATCAGTATAAACCTAGTTTGTATTGTTTACCTTATTATTTATTAATACATTTCATAACATGAAAGTATTGTTAATCCAGGTTTTCTTTTAAGGATCTGTGTACATGTCCATAAAAGGAGGCATTTGATGCGTCATTTGACTCTTTTTCCTGCACAAAACAAACAAAAATATTATCTGTGATGAATAGGCCTACTAATACTTTAATCGATTTTCTAATGTGTGCGTAAAACAGACTTGGCAGCAAATCAGGACTAACATAAATCATAAAAGCATGCATCATCCAAAGTGGTTTTCAGTTCGTTGTGCCTTCATTATTCTTTTACTGCATGGATGATATGCTACATATTATATGCTATATATATGCTATATATTTAAAGTGTTAATATTACCTGAAGCAAACAGGAAATGATGTTGTCTCTAAATTGAATCCAGGCTGCAATGACCTTGTCACTACAACGTATTTAAAACAATGTAATGTTAATATAAAAACATAATTTCTAAGAGACATGATTGAAAAACCACAATGTGACATACAGTTTGTCTTTCTGTAATTAATTACACAACTAATAAATAATATAGATAATAATAATATAAATCAAATATGACCTTATCACATACAATACGTCCTCAACTGTAAATTAAAATCTACAATGGTTATCTATGGCTCAAGGTAAAATGGTGCTTTTTCAGTATTAGAACGCATTCCACCCCAACACTGAGATGCATATGTACATATGTGATTATCACATAGGGATTATGCTCTCTTAGCCAACACCAATGTAGCTAACAGTGTTACTGTGCTGTGTAATGAGATGTGAGGTAAACTTTGAAACCTCTAGCTGCTCAGGTCAGTGTTAAAGTTTCTTGTTGAAAAGTTTCTGAGAGCAACTTCATGAAAATCATGCAGAAGAGTTCAAGTGAAATGTGCATTTAGAAACTCAGCATAGGCTAATTGGACAGTCCAGATTGATGGGCTGCACTTTGACCATGAGAAATAATTGCTTGTCATTTCTAAATTGATTAAATGAAAGGCATCAGAGTAGATATGAATGTTTTTTTTCCCTTTATTTCACTGATTATAAAGTGAAGATGCCATTTAATTGGGCTGAGGCAAGAGAAGAAAAATCTCTTAACTACTTTACCAGAAGATTTTGATTGTACATAATACATAGTAATTGAGTAACACTTAATGATTTCAGATTGTACTTGACTTGATTGTGAAGACTAAAAGGGAGATGTAATGAAATATTCTGCTGCAAATATTTTTAAACCATGCAATGTGCTAAAAGGGTGAGAAGACTGAATAGGGTGAAGATTCTTTCATAAATTATTGCTTTTTGGACCAAAACAGCACATTTCTACATCCCAGCAGTTTTACATCATCCTTGAAAGACAAGCCTGATTTCTCCTTCTGCCTTCTGGTTAGTCCCACCTTGAGCCTGAGGCACTGGCTTGTGTTTTCTGCTCCTATTTTCAGCAATAAAGCTGTTGATGTATATTAAATGACATAGGTCTTCATAAGTGTCATTGTCTCTCTGGTCTGATGAAGACTAATATCTGCACCCCTTTCACCAGCTGTGGCTTTTTTCTTTATAGCTGCAGGGATACTCTGAGAAGTGTAGGTCTCTGGGGTAAAAATGAAGTAAGAAACATTTGATTACACATATGGGGGGAAAACATTACTCAGCTGCCTTCGAAAGTGTCTGGGGTCAAGGCAAGTGCACATGGACTGGCCTGTGCATATTTATCTGAGCAGAATATAATCCATTCGGGAAGCCCTTCAGGGAATTAAAATAGCATCCAGTAGAAGTCTGAATGGACCTAAAAAGCAGATACATTGTTAAATGCAGCATGTCAGTGATCCCTGACCCTGAAATAAAATTCATAAAATCATATGTTGTCTTTAACATCTTACACTGCCTGTTTATTTCCTTCTCACTTGACTTGAATAAACATGTTATTAGACATTTCCACATGAACACTTGGATGCCTTAACGCCATGTATGTTAAATTGAACATGCAGTTCAGTATTTCATTTTGTTTCTTTGTTTTTTGTTTTGTTTCTTTGTTTGCTGAGAACAAATCCAGCATTCTGTGAATAGTAGGGCTTCAATAATAATAGCTTTAATAATATGGCTTGATTTCTGAATAGATTCCTCTGTGCTATACAGTAGCTAATAGATGCTGAAGTGGTCAGACTGCATTGCTCTTCAGATGATGTGGTTTTGGGGAAATCAAAAACAATAATTACATTCAAGTTTTAGATGTTTTTTGTTTTGTTTTGTTTTGTTTTATCTCTATAATGTCTTCCGAATATACAGGATCTCTATGGTGAGGAACATTATTGCTCCCGAATTGTCCTTATGACAAAACTGGCTTTTGGTGCAGTAAGTAGCTTATAAATTAAATAGATGCCTAAGGGAAAAGCTCTCTAAAATTGCAATTTATTGTCCCATTCAGTGATTTCCATGCAATAGTATCTCACAAATTTAGAGGTGCTATTGCGTTTTATATGACTGACACTAGGGAGTGTCATATCAAAATCAAGCAGTGCATCTAAAAAGCCATCGTCCACTGAAAACACTTTAAGTGCCTCTCTGAATATTTGTGTTTCACCAGATAACATATAGAATTAATTAAAAAAAACTTCATATTATTACTTGGAAGCAGTGGTAGCTGAAGTCCTGAGACTGAGATCAAGATTGTGTTGAAAATGGCCATCATGGGTTATCCGAGACAAAATAGTCATTCAAATATGTGGACAATGGCACGATCTTTTCTGGAAGACATATATAGTGTGCTACTTTATGTTTAAGGTGAAAGAAGCCTTGATGTTGGCCTTATGCTTACAATGGTTGTTCTGCCAGTCTACTGTCATCTGTCAAATGAACTCAAATCAAAACGCAAAACAGAAATTCCCGGTATCCCCTCGAATACTGAGGAATTTGAACTCCTGAAAGAGTGGTTCTTTCAGCTGATCATACAATAGATGGTGCTCTAGGGGGGCGGCTGTGGCTCCGAGGTAGAGCAAGTCGTCCACTAATCACATGATCGGCGGTTCGAAACAGTTTAATACCAGATACTGCAATAATAAGGCTGATGATTGCTTAGGCCTCAGGAAGAGCTTCTACCCTCAGACCACTCTACTTATTTTACTCCTCATCATCATCATCATTTTTTTAAATTATTATTATTATTATTATTATTATTATTATTATTATTAATAATAATAATAATAATAATAAATAACTCAATACAGTACATCACCATTACAATTAAGCCTTTAATAATAGTTGAATAGAATAGTGTTTCTGTCTTATCTGTCTCATGATGGTCAAATTATTATAAATATGTGACGGACATTGAGTTCAAAATAATGAACGACAGTTTCTGCTGCCAGAGGAGAGGAAGCCTGACAAGGAGCTGATTAATAGTGTGCAGATTATTTTCTAATAAAAGACAACAGAAGGTATAGTTTATTTATTTCCAATGATCACAGTTGTGCTTCATGTTGTTCTGAGCTTCAGTGATGGAATAAGAGTGTAAAAGTATCAACAATTTCAAGAATTTTTTGAGAATAAAATAAAAATGCAGCTATAGCTGTCATTCATTATGGTGAATGACAACATTAATGTGGTAAATTATCCCTCCCTTTTTTGGAAGCTGTGTCGTGAAATCAGAGCGGAAATGTTGAATTATTTTAGTGACCAATAAAAATATTATTGCTCTTCATAACGTCACACTATAACATCACTTTATTGTCTTTATTTATATCCACGTCAGGGAATGATGACTCAATTTCATCAGTGATCTGATCTGATCCTCTGAAGTTGACCCACTCCAGGTTACCATGGTGATCTACACCATGTGAGCCAGCTTTGTGATACTGGAAAATCTGTGTTTTGTAACACTTTTTATTGTGTGACCTGTTAGACTGTATGTCTTGTTTGTGACCAACAGAATTTCCCAGAGGAGACGGTAAAGTCAACCTTGAACCTTAACCCTTAGTTCAGCCGACATCAATACAGAAAAAGCATTGATTGGAACAGTCAAAGGATGCTAAATTTAGCCCCCGCAACTATCCAATAAGGGTGGTTCATTTTAAAATACTGCATTGCAGATTAGTCTGAACAGTCACAGTTAAGGGTAACTGCAGTGGGATGAGCTGTACATAATTTGAAATTGAGCACAATTTTTCTTGAGCTAAATTGACACAGTAAAGCAAGGTCCATCCTCAAGGCCCTTGGGGGTGATGGAGATTGCATCTACCGGGAGAGGCCATACTCTGTCATGTATTGTGTTGAGAAAATGTAAGAATGTGTCTCAAGGCCTCTCGTATGTTGTAAATCTGACAAGAGGCGGGCTGTGCAGTCATTTGACCCTTGGTCCTGCTTGATGAGAGGGCACTGTGCAGAGTTTGGTCTGGGGAATAGAGACACATACTGTATAAAGTTGATGTAGTGTGTTGTAAGAGAGGCCCAATGTTAGGTCGTCTCACTTGCATTCACACTAAGTCTATATAGATGGAGGCAGGGACATTGCGTGACATCTTGGCTGTTGTGTCCTTCACCATTGTTTTCAAGCTGACCGCACCATCTGTCACTGTAGAAAAAGCTTGTACAGCTCAATGACAGAAACACTGTTGCTTGTCAGCAGCATGTCTGCTTTGCGTTTACTCCGTTTGACTTTACTGGGATGCTATCGGCGAAATCTACTCTTTTTGACCCCACATTTTCTGCACATTTGACACAACAGTGCACAACCATTGCACATCCCCCTAAACCTTTATAGTTGCACTAACACTTTAATGAGGTAGATTACTTTGGTTTGTTGAAATGTCAGAGCCTGAAGAGGGACAAGCCCATTTACATGTCCCATGCCCTGGCAAGGTAACTATCCTTGGCTTTGACTTGACAGGGTCAGCGTGCTATGGCTTTGTCTTCTCTTGGGACATCATTAAATTTCTGTTTCCAGCACCTGAACCTCTTTTAGGCATCTGATCACGTTTCTCCCTATCTCCCTGAGCTATAATGTGATGTCCTCTTTCCATGCCCTGGCTCAATTTTTAAAATATAAAGTTTCTCCCAAGACTGGTCACTTTTTATTCAGCCATCTATGGAGATCAGGCTGTGTTGGATGGCCAGCTGAGCAGACCTTTTCAAATCATCGCAGTGCTTGGCCTAGATTGTGGCACTTAAGGACAGCTGCATTAAAAATCGTCATGATGAATAGTCTGCTCTACAAAGCCAAACTGCCAAAAAAGAAAACTTGTGTTTTAATGGTCAAGGTCAAGGCTAGTGTCTGGCATTCATTTGAATAAAAATTATAGCTATTAAACAGGACAGCAGCTGTACTTTTAAGCAGATGTACTATATAGTTGGCTATTTTAAGGGTTTTAAAAGAAAAAGAATATGTTGAATCTCCACAACACCAAATTTTGTTTTTAATCTCATGCTGAGTGGGGGAGACAGAAAGCCTGGTTCTGGTGTGCACCAGCAACTCACTAGTGAGACTAGTATATTGGAGTTGTTTCCGAAGCTGTTTAACCCTGTTTAGAGTATTTTCCAAAATGTGTATGTAAGTCAAAGATGTCAAACTGATTCAAGTTCAATATATATACTACATATACCCACAATTTGATCTTAAATGGGGCAGACCAGTGAAAAATAATAATCTATGAACCAACCTTTTACAAAATAGATGACTAGCCTGAATCTTAAGGCCCTATTATGTAACTTTTCGACCATAAAACAACAGATTTTGGATCATTTTGATGCCACACTGACTTAATAATAACGTAATCAGGTCACATGACACTATGTGAATTATATTTGTGAAGTGGAAACTCTACCACCTTCTCTACAATCTTGCCCATGTGACTTGAATGCAGCATCAGCAGCACAGGCTGTGACTCCTGTGAACAAACTGACAAAGTGTGATATTACAAATATTTAAATCTCAGCCTTTTCTGATGTTGTTTGAAGCTGCCAAAGTTTTTATATGTTTTCCTGGAGTGAACGTCACAGAAGGTTAACAAGCGAAATGTGAAAACTGAAGTGATCAGTGTTTTTTAAATGAACTCTGTTGTAAACAACAGTTAAACACACGGTATCTCTCTTGAACCACTCCTTTTTCCTGGAATGAATCAAAGCTTGATAACCCCTCCTTCTTCCGTCTCAAACACAGCAAGCTCCACTCTCTCCACATATTTCCTTGTTCCCTCCTCTTTAGATCTACAATTTGAAGATGGGTGTAACCAACATGTCAGGTCCCATTCACTGCAGAAACACATGTTGTTTAGATCACAGCTCAAACTAGTTTCATTTCTAAGGAAGTCAAGCTAAAACAGTCGCTATCATCTGTCACAACTGAAATGGCGCAGAAAGGAATTCAGCTGGACCGGGAAACAATTTCTTGTTCGATCTGTCTGGATCTACTGAAGGATCCAGTGACTATTCCCTGTGGACACAGCTACTGCATGAACTGTATTAAAAGCTTCTGGGATGACGAGGATGAGAAGAATATCCACAGCTGCCCTCAGTGCAGGCAGACCTTTAAACCAAGGTCTGTACTGGTGAAAAGCACTGTGTTAGCAAATTTAGTGGAGGAACTAAAGAAGACTGAACTCCAATCTGCTCCTGCTGATCACTACTATGCCGAACCCGAAGATGTGTCCTGTGATGTTTGTACTGGGAGAAAATTTAAAGCCATCAAGTCCTGTCTGGTTTGCCTGGTCTCTTACTGTGAGAAACACCTTCAGCCTCACTTTGAATCCCCTGCCTTTGAAAAACACAAGCTGGTGGACCCCTCCAAGAAGATCCAGGAGAACATCTGCTCTCATCATAATGAGGAGGTGACGCTGTTCTGCCGTACTCATGAGCAGTGTATCTGTAACCTCTGCTCTATGGATGAACATAAAGGCCACAAAACAGTCTCAGTTGAAGCAGAAAGGACTGAGAGGCAGAAAAAGCTTGAGGTGAGTCGACAAGAAATCCAGCAGAGAATTCAGGACAGAGAGAAAGATGTGAAGGTGCTTCAACGGGAGTTGGAGGCTATCAATCGCTCTGCTGATGAAGCAGTGGATGACAATGAGAGGATCTTCACAAAGCTGATCTGTGTCATTCAGAAAAGAAGCTCTGATTTGAAGCAGCAGCTCATATCCCAGCAGAAAACTGAAGTGAGTCGAGTCAAAGAGCTTCAAGAGAAGCTGGAGCAGGAGATCACTGAGCTGAAGAAGAAAGATGCTGAGCTGAAGCAATTCTCACAAACAGTGGATCACAACGAATGTATACAAAAACAACCCTTACTGTCACAACTTAGTCCTTCTACGGACTCATTCATCATCAAAAATCGTCCTTTGAGGTACTTTGATGATGTGACAGTGGCTGTGTCAAAAGTCAGAGATAAACTAATGGACATTCTGATGAGTAAGACATGGACAAACATCTCACTGACTGAATTGGATGTTTTATTGCCACCACTAGATCCCAAGACCAGAGACGGATTCTTAAAATATTCACGTGAAATCACACTGGATCCAAACACAGCACACACAAAGGTGTTAGTAGCTAAGGGGAACAGAAAAATCAGTAGTGAACCTTGCTCTTACTCCGATCACCCAGACAGATTCACCTCAGATAGGCAGGTCCTGAGTAGAGAGAGTCTGACTGGACGTTGTTACTGGGAGGTGGAGTGGAGAGGAGAAGGAGTTAATATAGCTGTCGCATACAAGAACATCAGGAGAAATCACTTCTTTGGAAGAAATCAAGAATCTTGGGCACTAAATTGTTACAAATCGAGTTACATATTTGTGTCCAACAATGTTGAAACTCCCATCTCAGGCCCTTGGACCAACAAAGTAGGAGTGTACCTGGATCACACTGAAGGTATTCTGTCCTTCTACAGCATCTCTGACACCATGACTCTCCTCCACAGAGTCCTGATCAGATTCACTCAGCCTCTCTATGCTGGGCTTTGTCTTCACTACTGGTATCGAGAAACCGCCGAGTTCTGTGAACTCAAATAGTCATTTGGTGGATTACTAACCACAGCGGGTTAAATTCTGTGTTGTAATTCTTAAACTGATTTTGTCGTCTTGTTTGTTGCTGAGAGCTAATTGTTGTGGCATTTCTTCACTGCTCAGAGATCACCTCAAGAAAACATTATGGGTGGTACTTCGACATTTTCTTATCTATTGTTCTGTAAATGTTGGTAGGTGGAGCTCTTTGCTGTGTCTGTTTACTCTAGGCTATCACTGCTCGTGATGATTTTTGTCTACGTAAACTGATATGTCTCTACATGAAAATGTAGACTCTCTTTATTGAACATTAATATTGATGTATTGGTTTGTTATTGTTTGTTTCTGAGTCTAAAGAAAGAAAGCACTAGACCTTCCTTTATCATTTAGGATTTATCATTTATTTTTGTTCTGATTTATTTTGTAAAGAAATTTATCATAACATTTCCATTCATTTTTGGGCAGAATAAATGTTGTTGTTATTGACATACAAATGAGGTGCAATTAGATATTATAAAAGAGTTATTATTGTGATAATTATCAATCAAGATATATCAAGATATCATTCATTAATTTCTTTTACTCATAACTCATAACTTGATTTTCTTATAGCTGTAATTCTGGTCAAATAAACTGAAGTGAATCGTTACATTAAATTACTACTGATGGGATGGGTGAACAAACTCACTGTTTATGTAATGAATAAATAAACATAAACAAAATATGTTCTTCTTGTTTTCATTCCACGGTCTCAAACAAAGCTGATGGAAAAAATGCGAGAGTGAAACTGAGGTACTTTTGCTCCTGAAACACCACAAAGTTCAGTGTTTATGTTTAAACAGCAGAGCATTTGTCAGTCAGACTGTGTCCTTTCAACTTTCCTCACTGAAAGAGCTTCGTCACAAAGAAATGAGCAAAGTTGTTCAAACTTGTTGCTTTTTGCAACCAAATTCTGTGACTGATTTATTGCACCATCACAGGTAAAGTTGTTCCACCTTTTCCAGTACAGAACTACTTTAGTAATAATTTAATAATCATGATAATAACTACATGAAATTCTGCATTTAGTTGAATCATGAAATGAATATCTGATTCTTATTACTCACAATACTCAGCTATAATTTTGTGTAGGCTGTTTACCCCGATTATGTGCATGAAGCAGAATCTTCCACGTCCGCATCAGGATACATAGCATCGAGAAGTTTCCACAACTCTAGTGGAAAAGTCTTTAAAGCAGCATTTTACAGACTACTCACTGTTTAATTTGCTCCTGAAATTTGGCAGCACTCTAATGAGGAAGCTGGAAATGTCATTTGCTGTTGTTGTGTCTGTCATCAGCACAAACTCGAGGAACTCCTTGGTGATAATTAAAATCTCATCAACATCATGAATGAGTATGGCCAGTTGAGAAACATCTGTAATGTCTCTGCTCTTGTAATTCCAACGAAAATGCAACAAATGACTAAACTTTGTGCTTAATTTGGCTCCAAATATCCATCAAGATCTGAATTCCTACCTGCCACAGAGTTTCCAGTCAGCCTGATGTTGGCAAAAGACTGTCGCTTATTTGAGCGCATGATTGCTGCAGCCTTCAAGCATGCAGGTCTTCACAAGCACAGCCTCAGAGTATGGCTTTGATGCTGATGCTATTTGGTTAGCAATAAGGTAGCTAGCCTTTAAAGCTGCATCACTGATCTCTTGGCTATGACTAAAAACAGATTGCTGTTTCCTCAAACCCACAAACAATCCATTTATCTTCTCTGTTCTCTGTTGTCCTTGCAAGAAGTTGAATTATTTGCCATGAAGTGTCTGTTAGTAGTGTTGATTATAATATTCCTTGAGCACTGAAAGTTTCTCACCGTAGCTGATGCTTCATAGTGTTGTATCACTCCCCCTCTACAAAAGCACATGAGATCTATGTATCCATCTTATTAGTCTTCCTCTTATTACGACAGCGCAACAAATCAGGAGTAGCTCACTCAGTGGTGGTGTATTGTGTTTATTGAACAGTTAACGAGTTTTCCATTAGAGATGCATAATCATCAAGTTGTCTGAACCTGAATTTCCTTTTGCCCAGCAAACCTATCACAGTTGTTGACAATTCCTTTGACTACATTGTGCACATATCAATCAGTCAACTGAGTACATTTGAGTAAATAAAAGATTAAATGTGATGTAGATGTGGTAACTCAGCGCTTCCTTTGTATCGTCTTTTATTCTGCAGGAATACTGTCAGGCATGTTGACCTTGACCAGACGAGAGATGGAAGGCATCAAGTTGTATTTTCCATTTTAAACTTTCGTAGCTCTTTCTTTCTGAAGCTTTCAGTGATGGAGACCATGTCATAATCCTGTAAATTGTAGCAACTTTCTGCCTATAATTTACATCTACAAATGTGACTCAGGCCTACATTCACTTTCACAAGTGGACAGTGAATTATAGTGTACATTATTATTTGGATTTTTTTTTTAATTGCTATTTTATCAAAAGTAACTATGCTAGGTAAAGACCATTGGATAAAACAGTTTTACAGTCTCAGCAACATTGTACAGCAACAAAGTACTGTACATATTATGACTTGAGTATCTGACCAGTTGAGGAGCGCTTCTATTCCAGCCATCAGTTATCTGTGCGCCTGAAGCCCCAGTGAAGTACATTTGGTGTTTTTCTTAATGTTCACAAAAACAGCTTTTACAGCCAACAGAAAGTATGTATCTAAAGTGTGCATGCATTGAAAAAGGTTGTTCTTAAGTTAATTTATTAGAGTGAGGCTTTTAGTGAGTGGATTCTTCATCTCTTCATCCTTGCCTTTGTTCTTCATGTCATATTCACTTTAGCAGAAGTACAACGTGTTACATATTGTCAGGGTTTGAAGGTTTTGTTACTTTCTCCTACTATTGGAGTTGTAATATGCCTTTGGTGGCATAAGCGGAGTGACTTTCCTTGTCAGCTAAATACCTGAAAGGAAAAAAGAGTAAGGCATTACAAAAAAGATATTGTTCTTAAGAAACAGTGTGTGTTAAATTTGCAATAATGAAACACTCAGTAGGATAGGTACTTGAATGAATAGCAGGCGTTGGTTTGTCTCATTTGTCTAAAATGTATGTACTGTACTGGATTCTTGAGGTGAATTTGACAGTATAAAGTATTAAAAAAGAGAAATATAGAGTACTAGGTGACTGTTAAGAAAAAGTAGTTATGGTATTGTGTCCTTACAATCTAGTCATGTCTTTACTACCCGTTCTCCATCCAAGGAACATTATGTTCCTTGTCAGCATTTGTTCTGTAGTATATTTATCCTGACACAGAAAAGACAGTGCCTCTCTCCCACAGCTACCCAGAATTTATTTTGCTCTTCAAACCAAGCCAAGATAAGATTTTGTCTCCATTGAATGGGTGATTTCTAACAAAAGCTACAGGGATGCTTGGGTAATTGTTTTATCCTATCTATACTGTATCTAGAGTCATCTTCTGTGCTAAAACTGACACTACTGACCACAGATATGGCACAGTGCTGTATGTCTCGTCTCATGATCAGACAGATTTCCTCTGATATTATTGTCAGATACTCCAGTATGTGCTTAGCTTGACCTGTTTGTCTACTGGAGCATAATAAAGTGGGATTATACCTGTGACCCTATCTGTTTCTCCAGTTGTACTCATTTTCCCATGCGGATGCAGCATTTGACCTGAGGACTGATGATTATAAAAGAAAAAGGAATATCTCCAGAGGGGGTTTCTTAATCTCTCATCAGTTCCATTCAGGCGCTGAGATATTATACCAGGCATTTGAGAGGTCTAATGACTGTGTGCTAATTAGAAAGCAGACAGGATGTGGCAGAGCAGGTACAGGTGAAGGAGAAATACTGTGGACACACGGAGGGACTGCAGGGCTTTGTGAAAAGGTCATGCGAGGCAGCTGTGTGACCACTGTGAAGGATAGTATATGACACGAGGACAGAGCCAGTGACCCAACACTATCAGAGTGTCCTGACACACCACGCTCTGCTTGGCATACCTTTCATATGACACACCTGGTTACTGACCTGCTTTCATCTCAGCAAATAGCAAAAAGAATGACCACTTCTTTTCAACAACATTAGTTAAAGCTGCACATGGATTCCTCCTTCGAATCTACTGAGAAGAAACTTAGAAAAAATAAATAAATAAAAACTTCCCAGCATAATGAGATTAAAGTAAATTCCACACAGCATTCTCATGCAGAGAAGTACAGATGAAGCAAACAGTGTGACTCTACAGGCTCTCCCTTGGTGGGCATAGAATGCACTTCAGTACTGCAGGCTGATTCGTCTGGAGTATTTTTGCATTAAAACATTTGTAGTATAGCTTCAGAGATAAAGTAATGAACGCTAACCATGGTGCGGAGTAAAAAGTACATTCCCTTCTAAAGAGCAAGCTACAGTTTCACAATTACATGCATTTTAAGCACTGATGGGCTCAGTGGTAAGCAAACCAATAAATCTTGAAGTGCACCTACTGAGCTGTACAAGATGTTGTTTGATTCTGTTGTGAGAATGAGGAAAGGACAGGGGTAGGGTGTTTATTATCCATGGGGATTCAATCTGTCGAGATTAGAGAGCAATTGGTGATTTCATTAATGAGTTTTGTTGCATTGAGTGATCACAGTCAGCGGGTCTCTACAGTCAACAATGGTGGAAAATGTAATTACTCTGAAAGTAATTATTCATTCGAGCTATGCTTGAAGGATGACTTTGAAAAGATGGTGGTTGTCTGATGGTGGTTAATGACCTTGCCTCAAGTTTTGACAGTGGTGTCAGCTGATACGAGAAGGGATCGCTCACAGATACTGTTTACCATTGTGGAAGTCTTCAGTTAACCAGCAATTATTCTGCTTTTTAGTGCAAATGTGATGCTGCACACAGCGTGAGGTTGGGGCAAGGAGGGTGTGACTGCCATCGATGACGTGTAAAATTGTCAACTGACTGTGAGGAAGCAAGCCACCTGCGGGGTAGCAGACCTTCAGCCATGGACAAGTGACATGACAGTGAGTCCTTGGACTGTTTTGCCTTTCCGTCCTGCTATTAGTAATTATAGCATATTTTCTAAACAATAAACTAAGCTTTTAACCTTTTTTCTGTCTTGTGGTCTTTTGCCTCTTGCTGGTTGGTCAGTTGAGAAGCAGCAGACTACTGCAAAGTACTACTGCCAGTGTATTGAAACAAGACAGGTTTTCACCATTATCACGAAGTACTACACTCTGCTGCTTTCTTTCCAGTATGATTAGGGAACACCAGATCTCTGCATGTCAGCTCTGCTTAGGTCCTCAGTTTGTCTTTCCTCTTCACCATGCATCGTGCTACTTGTTGTGTTGGTGTCTGATAGACAACATACATTCAGCTCTAAGTGTCCTTGTCATCCCATCATTCCAGCTTTTCAGTGCCAAATAGCCTGCCCTCCTTTGTCCCTGTGTGTCCTTACTCCTGTGTTCATGTAAGGATTACCAGCTGGACATGTGGAGCACATGAACCAAAGCCAAATATTTCATGAGCTACGCTAAGAATATGAGTCTATGATGGCTGTGTTGCAGTAATCTATGAGGGCTATGAGACATCACTCCAGACTCATCTCCAATGGTATTTTGCTTTTGCCTTCACATGTTGATACTGGTAAAGTGTGCTGGCTATTTGCTAATGTTTCATCATAATGGACTTACACAGGATGTGAGTAATGCATTAGGCTACAGTTTTTTTAAACCCCATACTCTGAACCAAAAGCTCAGTGCCCTAAATCCATTTATCGAATCATTCTCTGTCTTGGCAGAACTCTAAACACATTGTCACTCGCTAAAATACATTTGGCGCTGTGATGCAATTGTGTTGCAAAAAACATGGCCAGCATAAAAACACAACTGCAACACAGTTGTCATCGTTATGACACAACTCAAAGTTGTTCACACTTGTGTTTAATGATGTGATTAAACTAATTGACTAGAATAGAATCCAAAAAGATGAGCTGGTTCAACATCAACCAGTGATTCATACACGTTTGTCTTCCAGCAAACTCCTCTTTTCCCAACTCAATAAAATAGGGTTTTTTTCTACTTAGTGGTGGAAGGTCTATATACCAGGGGAAATATCCTACAGGCAATGGACTTGGCCTGCGGTAGCATAGGTGTAGAGTTTTGTTGAGGCTGGATCTGGAACAGAATTTCAATACGTGTGCAATTGTGAATAACCAATCCATAGTCAAATTTCACAATCCTCCTTTAATTTCTGTTGCTTCTTTCCTGATGTGCAGTGAGAATGTGTGTTGTGTTTTTCTTTGCTACCCAGACAGTGAGTAAGTTTGGTGAGCTCTCATGAGCTTATCTGTTCCAGAAACAAGACTTCCACCACTACAGGTATGACAAAGTAGGCTGGACACTCACTCACACACATCTGAAAAGGATGGGGAGCTACACAATGTTGGGAGTGCCCTCTAATGACTGAAATGTGGAACAACCATAGTTACAGTTTTTTACAATTGCTAAGCCACATTTCTTGAAACACCACCCCCCCCCCATTTCTCAAAAATGTAAGCACAAAACAAAAACTTCAAACTACACACACAAAACCTCTGACTCTTCTGGCAAAATCAAACAATCTCCTCAAAAACCATTTTACCTGTGCTCAAAATCAAACAGTGCCACACACAGCCAGTCAGTATATAAACACTACTGTGCAGTCACTACATCAGAAAATGGAACACACAGTGTTCAAGGCATGCAGCTGCAAAGAAACTTTTTATTGTGTATAATAAAAAAACTGCATACTGTAAGTACTGCAAGTAATAGAGGATACAGTTGAGGGATTTATCCTGCCTCAGCATCACGTGTTTGTTCTGGGTCAGGCCAGAGGACTTCATCTACATCACAGGCAATGTTCTCCCTTGCCAGGCAACAGGGTAGAAACCCTCTGGTGATCCAGCCTTGACAAGACTCACACCTATGTCAACGCAGGTCAAGTCAATTGCCAGTAGGGTATTTTTCCTGTCGTAGGGGTTTTCCACCACCATGAAAAAATCGTTTAATGGGTTGAGGAAAAAGGAATTTGCTGGAAGACAAACTATATGAATCACTGGTTAATGATGAACCAAGTCGAAACAAGTGTGAACTATTCATGTGTGTGTGACTGTAATTGTGTTGTAGTTGTGTTTAGCTTCTGCTGCCTGTGTTTACTATTCTGCTATTAACACTATTGCATCACAGTGTGTTTTAGTTAGTGAGAATTTGAATCTGAGTTTTGCAAAAAGAGTGAATGATTCGATTAATGGGTTTATGGCACAGAGCATTTTATTCAGAGAATCGGGTTCAGTGTGATTGTTGAGTTGATCTTAATGTCAATTCTGAGGTGTCATTATAAGATAACAAAGGGGAAAATGTAAAAAATAAATAATTTATTCTGTTTTGGGAAGATAAATACAGCTGATTGTCATTAAAATACATTACATAAGCAATCCTTATATTTACTTTGGGTTCTACTGAGGCATGAGCCCCATCCACAAGTACACACAGAAACAAATCACTCATCTTTCATTCACTCCATAACTTCATATAAATGCTTCACTTAAGTACTTCTTAAGTAAAGTAGTCTACAAGTACCTCAAATTTGAATATGAGTATCTGCATTCTAGCTTTAAACTCATACTCCACTACATCAGAGGCAGAATGTCTCAGAGGCAAACAATGCACTTTTTATTCCAATATAACTGTCTGACAGCTTTAGTTACCTTGCAGATGATTTTTTTTTTTCATATCCTGTCCAGTAAAAACCATGTATCTCCAAAAGTGGTGATTTTGAATGTTTGTATGAACTGAGGTATTAAGTGTAGATCACAAACTTCTTCGTGTCTGTTAAAATTTCTCTTTATCACAACTAAAACCATTCAACATGCACTACCACGGACAACTGGACTGTTGTGGAGTGCCCTAACTTATTAAATGTCCACATAAATATGTTTGTCGCTGCAGTTCACTGCAATACACACACACTGGTAACTCTCAGTTTGCAATTGCGACATTAGCTGTAAGGTTAGCCAGTTAGCTAGTTGTTATTCTAGCAATTTAGCTATCGCTAAAAAGTAAAAAAAAATACACCATTGAGTTAGTAAACATCTGTCAAATTCTCAAACCTGAAACTGATGTAACTTATTCATCATCACGTTCAAATTATCTTAACATAATATTAAGTTGAAGGCTCACTTGTGAGCAGTGCGCAGGTGTCACACTGTCGCAATTCTCTCCAAAACAAGAGGCCAGATTATTTTATTGTCAGAACCAAAGGAACCTGTTGAACATGAATGTATTATTTTGTAGGTTTTTTGTTTTGAGAGCAGGTGTGAAAGAACCCAATCAGTCAGGAAGGGTTGTGCTTTGCCATCACTGGAGATGGAGGATGCCTTTGTCTGCAGCTCATGAATGACAAAGTATTGTTTTGATGTTAAAATATGTGATAGAGTTTGAATTATCTAGGTAGAGCAAAAGCTGTCAGACGTGCAGTAGAAAGAGAATTTTTCTGTATTTTGTACAGAGGCTCTCCTCTCGTGCGTGTTATGATTTCCCTGAAGTCTTGTTGTAATTGCATACAGAACTATACAAAACATCAAAAACCTATTTCACATCAATATACATATTTAAACTTTGAATGAAGTTGTTTCTAGGTGAAGTGTTGGCTAATTACAGAGCAAAATGGGTGAGCAGAGCAAAAGGCATTTTTTGCTGAGGCTTAGTTCTGACGTCTTGGTCTATATAAGATATGGAAAACCACCAAACACATAAGTAACTCAGCTATGGCAAAAAACCATCAGCTCATTTCACTCAGTCATCTCAGTTAATATTCAATGAGGGTATTACTATGGAAACTGCACTTTCCCTGTTTCCCTGGCATAAGGTGCCTCAGTAACCCAGCTAATATTACCAGAACTCAGGTGTCTTATTTGGGTTTCTCACAGAAGAGATATGAGCTTTTCCCACACAGTGAAAGTTGACATGCACCAATTTATGAGCAGAATATTATCCAAAATATATGTACTATCCCAATTATAGAATTCCAATTACACTCACTGCTCATAACCCCGAATGAGATGATGTGTAATTGCTATCAGAATGAAGTCAATGTATATACACTCTAAAAACTGCTGGGTTGAAAATAACCTAATTTAGGTTATTTCTGTAACACAGTGCAGGGTCAAAAAGGGACTGACTCAGGTTGTTATAACTCTGTCTTAGGTTGGGTATGGGTTTCTATACAAAAATTCATAAAAATGATTCAGATGTTGAGTTAAAGCTACAAAAAAAAATACAACCAAAGTATTAGTATCACTGGGGATAAAATTATTTATTTTGTTTTGGTTGACTCCTGCGTTAAGAAATGCATCGATGAAATTAAATGCATATAATGTCCCAACTGTTCTTTATTTCTACAAACAAAATATCAAAGTAGTGACGTTCCAATATAGATTTGTAGACACTTGTGGTTTAAATGCTTGCTATAAGTTGATACAGTTACCATATGTTATGGATATTTCAGATTTACAAATGGCTAAATGTTTTTGGAGGCTTACATACAGTATGCATGGCTCTCAGAGAAAATAAATCATGTTTACTGGCTTCTACAACTGAAACAGTATTGAATTGATTTTCCCCATGCCCACACTAAGTAATCCTGTTTGTGTACCCTCCTGTGCTTATTGTTGTAGTGATTCTCAGAGTATTGAGAGGAATCAAAGGAAAAGGAAAAAGGGAGATTTTTGAGAGCTCCTCCATTTTGAGATGATACAATTTAAAGTGGAGATTATTAACCTGCAGCAAGCAAACAAAGAAGATCACAGCTGAAAGCAGATGCCTCAGCAACACTTCCCCAGTTCATCTTCTCCAGAAAATACATATGTCCTTGAAAAGCTTAATTAAATGCAAAATGAGTTCTATTTTTAGATCGCATTAGCCCTGACGTTTCTACAAACGTAAACAATGGTGTCATTGTGCTCTCTCTCAGATTTAGCGCAGACCAAGGGTGTCAAACAAGAATAATGGAGAGGTCTGCACTTAACTCATGTTTCTTTTCATAAAAGCAGTATGGGAATATTCACCTTTTTGTCGAGGTGATGATGTGATTTAAGTAGCTGACTGTGTGTGTATGTGTGCACCTGGAGTAGGGTGTAATGATGTAAAACTATTATCTATCATCAGATGTCTCCACTGTCCCCCTCATTGGGGATATCCCCCTCATCATTTTATGGTATGTCTGTGTTTCCTCTTAGATTGTGAATGGAGTTAAAAAAAAAGCTTCAAGGGTTTCAAAGAAATGGGAAAAGAATAAATCCTTTAAATTAAGCAACAAAATTCTTTTTTCTGACGTCCCTACTAATGCACATGATTTCAGTGTTTTCCACAATGCTATAGTTACAAAAAGCTATTTTTATATTTAGGCAGAAATCATGTACTTTGTTAGAGAAACATCATGACTTGGGTTAACATTAACACTTTGTCATGGTTGGGGGATCTTCATCACTATGGTTGTATTTTGCTTGCAGTTAGGAAAAAATTGTGGTCATGATTAAAAGAAACAAAAAAGTGTTTACTGTTTACGAACAGCAGTTTTCCATGTTAGTCCAACATTTTGTTCAACCGCCCTCTACTGAATCTGACTCGTATAATACCACTACCACTCCACTTGACTTGAATCCCTCCTTTGGATTACAGTCATAATTCCTGCTAGAGGGCTTTGAGCATAAACATGTCATTTCGAGGCGCTTGCTGAAACGACTGAGTCTGTTTTGTTTTTGTTTTTTTTACCTTGGGAGGACAAAAAACAAAACAAAACAAAACAGTTGTAATCTGCTGTGAGTCTAGTATAAAACATTCAGAGTATACAATTGAGTGAAAGCAAGATACAACTAGGTACATAAAGCTAGAAAGTGGCTGTGGTGACATTTGTTCCACAGATGTTACAGTTTAGGTAATGTTGTCCATTAAATTCTGAATATTACAGTAAGTAACACAGTTTTGACAAACTTTAGATACATTTGGCTTTTCAAGATATTACAACATTGGATTATTTAAAATAAAGAAAGTGGTTGAATAAATATTTCTCATGTGTCATTAAGTTTGAAATGATAGATTCATCCTTGGGCTGGCATTGAAATGGATTGAATCATTATTTCTAGCATAATATTCACTCAGGCCCCTCTGCAGACCACTCTGTTCCTTCATTTGAGAACTCGAATGTGACTCATCTCATCTCATAATCTTTTAAGGCGCTCCAAATTACATTACAAACAAGGTCAGAGCACATTCTGAAATAATAAGATTTCACTAATCATTTTTAATCCCCCCTGCTGTTACACCAAAAGACAAATTGCGTTGTTTATTTATTTTCCATCGGTGCTGTTACAAATAAACAGTTTTGGTTGCCACTCTTAGTACAGGGAATTGACGCTTCACCCACTCGTCGTGTTGTGTTGAGTTGATTTTGAATCTGGCTGCCTGTGAGATTGCCACAAGTTAGACAGTGGAGACAATATCACCCCTTCCCCACAATGCACTTGGGTCAGGTTCATTTATGTGTGACCACGGGATTGGTCCCTCCGGGAGCAATTAGTTCTCACTAAAGGATCTGGGATGGTGGGAGCAGCGAGATGTCAAACAATGGCTTCACCCCTCGTCAGCTAAACGCCTGTTAGCCTCGGCTCCTGAGAGGGTGAACTGCCAGCATTTTGTGTTTCTGCGTGACTACTCCCCGGCTGCATACACTGTGGCTCAGAGTGATTTCAGACTCTGTTCAACATAACCTGCTTCATCGTGTAATGTCATGATGGGCGTGTAGTGTGTGTGTGTGTGTGTGTGTGTGTGTGTGTGTGTGTGTGTGTGTGTTTGCACTGAGTGGAATAAGTAAAAGTGATAAAACAATTTTGTTAAAACGCATTCACCCATAAACCACAAGGTGCCTGCTTGTTAATGAAACTCTCAAACATCAGGTTGTTTCCTTTTTTTTCTTTCCATTAAAACCTTCATTAAAGAAGACAGATGTCAGAGCTGAGCTTGAAAACTATTTGCCAACTCTACTCCGTCTTAAAAACTGATGCAAAGTAGATGAAACTTTTCAGAAAACAATGCCTATGCTCCTCTTCAAAGTCTTATTTATCTCTGTCAGTCACCCTTCAGCACTGACAATTTATTCATCATGTAGAGACAAAGTGCTCTAGATTTGTTCCAGGGATTCAAAAGGTAATGATGTCACTTGGATGCTCTCTCTATAAAGTAATAATGTAAATCCCTGCTAAAAGCTGTACCATTAACATGTTGTGAGGGTAATGTCGGCTTTGTCAACAGTGATGAAAGTTTTGGTGCACTATGACATTCTTTTTATCTTTAGCACAGACACGTTGTGACGGGTATTCTTTTCGTTTGGCAAACAGAAAAGACCAGTTGTTATGGTTACAAGTTATAAATAGAGCAGCTATGAGTGTAGGTGACAAGGGAACAGAGAGTTTCAGGATGAAAGACGCAGATGAAATTCACCCCACAATCCCTTGCTGCAGATCTGCTAACTTAGAGGGAAACATCCGCATAGTCAGACTTGAAACATCAGTTGAGAAAAAGAAACTTTTGCTGCATTAATTCAAGTGAGTACTATATAAGCTCACCTGAATATCATACGGTCTGTTTTTATTTCTATTTCCTGTTGCTGCTTTGCTAATGGCTACCGTGACACTGCAGTTATAAAGTTCAGTCTTGAAATAGAGTAGCAGTGCGATCTGGATGGTCTTGTCGGCTGTGGCTTGTCTCCCCAGCCTCCCCTGTGATTTTTGGCATTTGTGTCATGCACATTGTTCTCTGCCCCAGTGCCTAGCACCAAGGGCCTCCTGATATAGCCAGTAATTAGAAGCAGCTCAAGGATTTAATGAAGAGGCGCTCACTTGATGGCAGCAGCGCTTGAGACATTGCCACTGGCTCTGACTTCAAAGCTGGAGATATGGCTCCTCAGCAAAGGCCAGGGAAAAGCTGCAATGAGATAACAAGTCACGGCTTTCTTTTGATTTGTGGCATGCCACGGCACTTAGTATATAGGTTTGCAGCCAGCAAGGGCATGCAAATGGTTGATCAGTGTGGCATTGCGCTACTGGGCAATGAGCATCATCAGCAATAGAGCCCAGTAATGATGCGAGTGGGAGGCAAGATAAGATGGGTGAATTTCCTCCCCCTGCTGATTCCCAGTCAGTAACTACCAGCATCACTCCCTATCATCTACTTTCGAGTGCGCTGCCTTCCAGAAACAAACTCTGGAGGAGCTTTGTGATCATCCAAAAAGGCTTAGAGGAGGAGGATATGTTACAAAGTCATTTCCAACTCTCTTTGAGTGCTGCAAACCTAAAAAAAAAAGTTTCTCTGGAAAAGTTAGATGACATTTGAAATGTATGAATGAATATTAATGACAGTTGTCAGGCTATACCCTAATACTGTAAGGTATTATTGGTTAAGAACAATGTTAACCATGCAGTACATGGTGTTGTGTGCTGGTTTGTGAGGATTAATGAAGCAGATAATGTCTTCAATTGCATTGCTGAAGGGTTTCCACCCCCACATTCATTTCATGTTAACTACAGTATATTCCTCTGACTTCATCCCACTGATAAGACACTTTCTTTCTCACTTTGAGATGCCCTCAACTTGCATTTAGCTGTTTCATAATTCCCTTTGTAAACTGTTACATAAGATCTTTCCATAGGGTATATACGCTGAACACTTGTACACACACTGACATGAAAGCATTTGGAGGAAGGATTTAAGAGATCAGACGTCTTTTTTTCCCAATTACAGAGCTCTAGATCTGATTGTAAATGTGTTCTAATCTCAAATGAGGACCAAAAAAGCAAATGAATAAGATTTACCTTCTATTTCATGGTGTTCAAAATTGTCTCAGTAACATAGTCATTATCTTTCTCATTGGTCCCCCAGATTGTCCCTGTCACCAGAGAAAAAAAAAAAAAAAAAAACGTCGCAGGCAAAAGGTTTTAAAAAACATAGAATTGCAATATATCCAGCATAATTAAGTTCAAAGAATGAAAACTTGAGGTGGACTTTTTTTAATTTGCTTTTTTTCCTTCTGTTAGCCTAATGCAGGTCACTTAAGGATCATGCACACTGCCTTTCGTTGCCAGCAGTTTTAATCTTTGGTTACATTAATTACATTTTTTCATCACAAAAATTAATAAATGAAGATGAGCTACCCCACATTTTATATTCCACTATCCATGGTCTTTGAGTTGAAGCTCCAGTTGTAAGATTTAACGGCATCTAGCAGTAAAGTTGCAGAATTTAACCAACAAATAACCCTCGCCTCACCCTCCCTTTCCAAGTGTGTAGGAGAAACTATGAAGAATGCAGAATATTGTGGGGGAAAAAAACTCTTTCTGCAGATATAAAAGACTCATTTGAAAGTAATGAAAAACAATGATTCTTATTTTCCGGTGATTATACACTAATGAAAACATATTTATGAATATTATATTGAATAGAATGGAATAGATCCTCCTAAATGTTGGAGGACATTTACGTTTTTTTCTGAAAATGTCTGCTGGAAATCAGAAACCAGCTAAAGCTTATTGTGGATTGACCAAAAGATGAATCTGTAAATAGTCTCAGCTCCACTAATATGGATCAAATATGTTGTTGGTCCCCTGTATTAATGGAAAAAAAGTTTTTTATAAGCTTATGTGAGATGAGCACACTTGAATGTATGACATTTAATAAAAGCTTTACACATTCACCATCTACTCGTTTACATTTCAGGCTGTTCACATTTTGGCAGTCTGCCACTGAGTGTCCCTGTTTGCATAAATCAGTTGGCAGAAGACTCCTGTTCATTTGTGGTGTCCAACTGACAAACAACAGTCAGAATGAATTTACCAACATTTGAAATAAAAAAACAGGTCAACTTCTTTCATTTATTTTCTAAATACATGGTGGTATCACTGAGATTGGTTTCACAGCTAAAAATATCTTTCCTTGGACACTTTATCATGATATAAAAAAAAACAACTTTTGCATGCATTATCTAACTAAATTATATTAATATTCTAATATCATACTATCTCGAGCAGGAGAGGCAATTATTTTGTGGTGATGGAGTGTCACAGCTAAATGAATAACCAGTTGTCACAGCACACCGCTGAGGACAGGGGGGCATTGCCGGTGAATATAAAGCCCAATATATCCGCAATTAACTTCTAGCCTCCATTCCCCTCCAAAGCGTAAATAACATTTATGTTCTACAGTTTCTATCAGTTGAGCTTGCTCTGCAGGGTTAGGTATATTATCAACTCATTACAATGGCACACACACAGGCTCCTTTATTCTCATTAATCTGCCAGTCTCCCTTAACGCCCACTATCTTCACCTAATGAGTATTTATGACCTGGGAGTATCCACTATCATATAAGAAACTACACATGCAATACATTTTATATTTGGGGCTGATGCTGATTTTTAAAATTGTACAGAAGTATTTGAGTGGAAAAACAACTCATTTACAGACAAGAGTGCTGGACTGATTCCTTAACAGTATACTCTATAATATATAATTATATTAAATACAATATTTTCTCTGTCATTGCTGATTTTTAGACGAGGCAGGACTGCCAAGATGGTGACGACCAGAGCCACCACAATCTGAGCTTTACAGCTCACCAGAAACCTATGGGTGACGTCAAAGATGCAATCACCATTCTTTTTATGTCAATGGTTCCACCCTGATTAGTTTTTTTTGCCTGTGTCTTGTTATCCTCCCATCATATTTAGTCCATGTGTTTCAGTGTCAGTTCACCTTCATGCTACAATCAAGCCTTTCTAGCCATTCCTTGTGTTTTATTTTCCAGTTTGGTTTTGATGATTACTTTGTTTTGTTTTTTTGGACCTTGTCTGTTTTTGGGGTTTTTTGGACTTTGGATTTAGCCTTCTCCTTTATGGGTTTGTTTGCTTGTTTGGACTGTCTTTCCTGGTTTTGAACTGACACTGTCTGACAGTCCGTAAACTTTTGTACATTCACTTTTACTAAATAAACCACTGATCTTCACCAGTTCAGCCACTAAATCTGCATTTGGATCCTATTCCTCATTTTACTGGTTACCTTGTTTGAACCGTGACAATTACCCTCTCCTCACACAATAGGTATCCAAAATTATGATGTGTGTACCTATCACACTTAATTTTAGAATTTCGGCAGCTATCCACCTGTCACCTACTTTGTTAGTCTGCAAATCACATCTCATCGAATAGACAAAGGAGAAAAGAGAGTTTCCCTCTTTGGTTTTTCAATTTTCATTTGAGTTTTGACACTGTGTTCCCTACATAAAGTTAACTGATCTAAATTAGTATAATTTTCTCTGCAGTGTATCACATCAAAATAAAACTCTGATCTTATACACTTTCACAGCTTCTTAACCAAACCAACTGGGATGTTAGATTACCAAAAAAACTGTTTCTTTTTAATGTCAGACGCTCTCCCTTTTTTTTTTCAGTCCATGAAGACATAACTGGCCTTCACTAGAGCAAGGAGAAGTGCAGATTAGTCCAGGATGGCCTCTAGTTTCTTAATTTTAAAATTCATAAGGAGAGAAAGGAGGCTAGAGAGAGACAACAGCAGAGAGAGACTGTGTTTACAGTATGTGTTTGCTTATGTGCTGTTCAAGGACTCATGGAGATTTTCGCCCAAGTTGCTCTTTCAAATCAGTCACGATCACAGAAGCTGTGGTTGATCTTCTCTTTTCAACACTTTTCAAGGTTAGATTTTACAAGGCCATAATTCTGTATGGTCACACTTGTATGTTTCTCCACTCTACCCATCCTCATCTCCTTGCATTGTTTATACAGATATTGGGGCTGGGTGGTGGAAAGAAGCCAGATGAAAACGTGACCTTCATTAACATGAAGGAAATTAAATTTGGCACAGAATAACAACACCAAAACCCGACAAGTTTTCCAAAGTAAACGACAAACTATGTCTGTTATTGTCTTCCAAAACAACACATGAGCTCTTCCTGATTTGATGCTCGTATCAGCAGGACAACATTGATTCAGTACTTTCCAAAAATGCGAATGACTAATACTGTTTACCACGATGGATTCAATGTGGTGAGGTACACACAAAGACTACCACAACTTGTGTAAAGCCATAGTTTGGCTTTAAACAACAGCATGGTTATAGTTAGTAAATCTCTAATTATGGTTAAAAGATACCAATGGTGACAGTAGGAAACAGGATGTAAATAGTTTGGCCATAAGAAGTCCTTGTTGTAAACAAAGGTTATTTTAGGCATTTGAACAAATGACTAATGTCTTGCAAAACCACATGTCAAATTAACTGGCACAAATAACAGTGTTATGGGTATTACAAGAACAGTGGGACTCTGACAGATGGTGTGAGGCATGTTGGTGGTAGGTACATTGCTTTTATTGTTTAACAGCTGCAGGTATATGGCATACAATGCAGTGCATATTTAGCTACTGAGAGCTAGCTTGGTATTTCATAAAAGTTAATCTAATTTTAGATTTGTACATTCTGTGCATTTTACAGGGGGTTCATTTGAAAACATGCAAGGGCAAAAATGACTTGATTGCAGCAGAAAAGGAGAGCAAGTGTGCAGTGGAGTGAAAGGAAAAACTGCATAGTGTTCATTCTGGACATTACACCGGTCCAAGACATACCACCCACCTGCATCACACACATTTCTGGCCAACTGAGTCTGGTTTTATGAATGGCACAATCCCATCTCTGCACTGAAACTGGCAAAACAAAAACGAATGATGGATTTGAAAAGGAGAGAAAAAATACAAGAAAAGACTTCTTTTCAATATTCTAATGCAATTTTCATTTTTTACGATTTCTCGTCTTTGGTTTGCAATTTTACCCTCCTTTATTCAAAATGTCATTCCATGATGTGTCATTTAGTTCAGAACATTTCTCATTTATTGTTCTCTATTGTTCTCTTAATATTTTGACTTAATAGCATATCTCATAGAATACTATAAATCTTCATTTTGGGTTAAATTATCCACTATTATTAAGAATGCTGTGATGTTATTGGAGGATAAAAGCTGCATTAAACAAGCCTAGACATCTTCCCCTTGGTTGTTTCTCTCAGTCGAATGAAATGTCCCTCACTGAAAAGTAAGACAGCTACTGACAATGAATGGGTCAACACACTCAGGGTCACAGTTTTTCCTACAGCTCTCCTCTAAGTCTTTGTATGCTGATTTTGATTGACTGAGAAGCATTTGTGTCATTCTGAAATGAAAACAGATTATTTCTACTACTGCACTGTTAAACTTGAAGGACATTTTAGCTTAATAATGACTGATCTGCTAAATGCCTGAGACACTGGCACAGCTGACCTTCACTGGAAGTTGCATAATAATTTAAATTATTTAGCAGCTAAAGTGAGAGGCTTTAGAGCAATCCAGTTTTAGAATTTGATGAGGATAAATCCTGATGAAATATGTGTGCTGTCCCTAATCCTCTTCAATCATAAACAGCTGTCCCGGGTTACTCATGTGACTGTTGCTTAACCTGCCGAGAGAGCAGCCTTTGATCTGGATTTGGCTCTGCATGCAATAACCTGATCCCTTTTCCCCACCATCTGTCATACTTTTATTTCTCTTGTTTTTTTTAAAGTACATTTGGAAAGCTAAACAAGGTTGTATTCCTTTTTTTTTTTTTTTTTTAAGATTTACAGGAAGCACACTTCACTGAGTGTGTACACACACATACAGTATGTCCTGGCTGTTTCTGTACTCTCACTTACCCCCACTTGTGAGTGCAACCAAAGTTATCACCTTTCATGAGTCAGTTACAGAATTCTTGAAAACTGCAGGCAAAAAGACCCTATAGTGTGAGTGTACACACAGAGAATATAGAATATAAGCATTATGCTGCTGTATTAATTGCCTTCTCAGAGAGGAACAAATGCCTCATAATGCATTCTGCGTTCAGTTTCCACTATTTTACATTCAGCTCAAATAATTCTGCTATTAAACTAAAAGCTTCTCACTGAAACTATAGGCATTTTTCCCAAAGGACTATCTCTTGTGTTACCATATTGTTTCGTGTGTGTTTGACAGTGCTCATAAATATAAGATACTGTTTCCAACTCCTCATTTATTAATGGTAACTAGTGTATAGAGACTGTATGCGGTCAGAAACATAATTGATATAAATACAAATAGAGATCTTCAATAAAATATTGAAGTTACTTACATCAGTCAAATGCTTTCTTATACCTCTCCATTCTATGATTAACACCAATACTAGTTTAGAGGTTTTATAACGGTGTTAATAGATAATATACAGTATATGTCCTAGTTTCAGAAGTCACTGTGTCAGTCAAGTGGTCCAGTTTAAATCCACTAACCTGTTGTTATTACTTGCAAGTCACTGTGGAAATTTTATCAGCTACATTGATAGAACTACAATCCCTCCTTTGACAGCGTAACGCTTTAGTTCGAAGAGCTTAACTCTCAAGGTGCTTCATTGTAACTTCAGAAAGATCTCTTTGTGGCCATCAGTGGAGGACTGTTTGTACTGACTGTGCAGAAACAACTAATATGGGTAAACTGATTTCACATCTTTTCTTAATAGGATGGGTCGGAGCTCTGAAGCGTTGTCAGCATTCCATGTATAATTGCAATCTCATCACCACCAGACAACAAGTCTACAAAACTCTAGATTAAGCTCAGTGATAGTCCTCTGCCAACATTTTGCTAATGTGTCTTTGGTTTCTTGCTCATGGCACCTATAATATGGTTAAGGTTAAGAAAAGCTTGTAGTCACAGTTCATGAAAGAATATTGTTTAATGTAGGTCTGTGCAGTACACACGCCTCCACCACGCATCACCAAGACCTGCAATCTTAGGGCGCATAACTTTTGGCCTTGTAATTGAACATTGGCAGTGGAGGCAAATTGTGTGGTGCAGACTCATCCAATATGGATCAAATATTTTGGGAGACTGGATTGGTAGATGATGCTGTCGATTATTTTCATTGAGAGAAGTTTGTATGATGGTTGTAACACACATTCACCAAGTTATCTCTCAATGGGAGATACATGATACATGTGGGACCTACAAGAGGACTGGACTGATAAAACAGCTGCTAGATCATGTTTATCCTGTTTAATCATCTCTAATGATTCCCTGAATACATTTACGTTTGTTTGAAAACACAACACTCTGAGAGAGATTTCAGAGAATCATCAGATATGCTTATGTGATGTTTACAGAAGGAAGAACCAGACACACTTTAGTACAATGTTGTCTACATGCAGAGGACTGTGTGTGACAGTGTGTGAGTAAGTGAATATATTACTGCTAAGAAAGCAGTGATGACAATGTGTTGTTCAGGTGATGATCAGTCTAGGTCCAGTTATTTGCTTTCGTTTTGCGTTTAAAAAAAGAAAACAATTTCAATTTATTATCATATTTCGGACTGAGAAAAAGATGAATGAAGTTACAACCTGAGTCTCTGTTCAGCAGTAAAATGCTTTGCCTTGTATTCACCCATATTTTACGAAGACAATGATTAGTCAATGTTGCTTCAGTGGTGCAAATACTGATGTGGATTCTGCTCAAAAAGCAGTTTTGTAAAACAGGATCTAACAGATTATGTTAAAGACTAGTGATTTAAGTATAAAATACACTCTTTAAACGGGCTGTATCACAGCACAAGGACCTAAGCAGGGAATGATCAGTCTAATTTGGCTGTACAAGGCTTTGGTTTTGGCCACCTCCTACCAGGTGTCAAACTTGGCTCCCAGTGCAATTAATTTTCCACCACATACTATGCTTTGCATTGTGTAGCTTACACAGCTGTACGGTTAAAGTTATATTAAGCATAATTTTTTTAAATATTGAATAAATTGGCTGTAAATGTAAGGCTGTTGATCCATCTGAGAAGCAAAAATACACTATGCACCTCTATGCTGCACTTTCAGCACACATACTAGCATAATACCAAACTAGGGCTTATAAGGTAATTAAAATTCAAGATTTGGTCAGATGGCCAGAGAAAGGACTGCTCATACAGTGTTGTTCTTTTTCCTGATGGATCCTTAAGCTTTAATATTTGCTAACAAGACAGTCATAGGAACTTGATAGGCTCATATTAGACTCTTTGTTGGTTAAATGCGGTTTGAACTTGTTCCCTCTGTGCAAAAAGAGCAGAGCAGTACAACTTGTCCTCTACTCCATACAACGTTTTTTTTTATGCAGCTCTGAAGGTCTCCACTGCCTCCTATAGCCATGTTTATCTTGTTCAGCTCTCTGGAGATCAGCCTCTAGTGAGTCTCCTGACTACAGTAGGCCTCTCAGAGGCATATTAACAAGATGGAAACAAGCAGAGCCGACTCTCCTGGACCATTCATCTCTCACTTTGGCATCTCGGCAGATGGAAAGGAATTGGCACATCATACTTGTGCCACCAGCATTGCACCCATGGGGATGCAAACGTAGTGACTGACAAACTTTGAAGGATAGAAGTCTTATAGTAAAGCAAAGACGACAGCACACTGTTTTTTGCCAAATACAAGACTTTGTAAGTATTGATATTTACATTTCAGTAGACTCTGTTTAAGTGAGTGTTGGTATGTTTTTGTCTGTGTACAAGTATTCCTGCTGCCAAGCCCCAAGGTCACCTCATAGATAATTATGAATTATTCTGAATGTCTTCACCAAACTAGTGGTGAATGGTAAATGAATGGTCTTTTTTATGTTGAAATAAAACATTTAACCCACTTTATAATGAAAACATGTAAGGAAATAAATCAGAGAAGTCATGTCAGGAGTAAGACACTTGACTTTTTTGACGCAATAAAATAAAAATCCAGCTCTTTTGTGTTACCTTTCTCAGCTGTGGGTTTATAATGAAACAATTATTACATTAATTACATAATAAGTAAGTGCACATTTTTTCTTCTAGCTAGGCTACAACATTTGGTTGTTAGCTTAGTCGCAAGCAATGGACCAGGATGCTGGTCACATTTTCTTTAGGGTTTATTGTCACATGAGCACCTCCACCAACATTCTGCCACATAGCTTCACCCTGAGCATCCTTATACAGCCTCAACCAGCATCCTGCATCGCCCCATCCACCGGAAGATTCTGGCAGACTGCTGTAGCTGAATCTCCATCTACAATCTTTCCTAGCAACCTACATCTCCTCTAGGCGGCTGTATTTGCACCTACAACCTATCCCAGCAACTTGCACACTGCATCCATTCTTGCAGACAGCTGCAGCCCAAAACTCCACCTACTGCTTTTGTCAGCACAATGCAACCTGCACCTGCTCCACCACCTACTTTTTTTTTAGACAGCTGTATCACTTTGTACAGCTTCTGCCTGTAACCTGCACAGCCCCCTCACACCTGATGATTCTGGTCATACAACCTCTACCAGCAGTCTGCACCTCTGCCTCCATCTGCAAATTCTGACAAACAGCTGTATCCCAGATCTCATACACCCTCATCAAGCAACCTGCACTGTGCCTTGGGCTGATGAAGAGCCTGAGGACAATTCCTTCTCCGAGAAGTTTCACAAAGTTCCTTCCATCCCAGTTCCATGACCACCAGTTTCTCTCCAAAGAGATACTCTAACCTTATACCTTAAAATAACAGCCAGGCAGCTTGCTCTATTCAGTCAGTCAGTCATTTGAGTACATGAGAATTAGCATGAGAAAGATACCTAAATACTGGAGATCATAAAGAATTTATGTGATTATAATACTTCCAGGACATATATTTACTGACTAGTATGGTACAACCTTCTGATAAGGGTTTATTAGCATTAATTAGTAGCTTATAAGTAGTTACGTGTCTGTCACTTATAATAAGTCATCATGTCTGCAGTTAAAAATCATGAGAGGGTCACAACTTTCTCACTTTTTATGAAGCCATCAAGTTTCAGACTGCCTGTAGATATAAATTGTGATAAGTCATCGATAAAGGGTCTTGAGTTTCTGGGTTTTTAATATTGAATTTAAATTTTGGTGTTAGACCTCATGTAAAAATATAAGGATATTTATAAATGGCCACATGGTGGTGCAATATACATATAAACTAATTACTTGTTCCTTGTTCATAATTTTCCATCAAATGCCATTGAAGTCTGTTCAGTAGTTTTTGAGATCCTTGTAAACAACAGACAAACAAACAAGACTAAATACATAACCTCCTCAGCTCAAACTGATTTCTTTGGACCACAGAGTTTTGAGATACAGTATATTTACATTTATAGTGTACTGAAGTTTGAATTTAAGGATTTATCAAAATGTTTGAAAAATTTCAAAATGTTTGATATTTCTTAATCCATAACTAAAACTGAAATAGAAATACATTTATAATAATAGTTTTCAATAGACTTTTCCCGATAAAGACAATCAATTTGATTGATTCTACACGGAATGTAAAATCTGGAAACCGGTCTTGTGAAAGACGTCTTATTGTCTCAAGAACAATAGACACACTCATTCATTTTAAAATGTTTAAAGCGTTTAAGAGATTAAAAAGCAGTGATAGGGTGTCGGTTAGCTCAGTTGGTAGAGCATCCGCCCCATGTACAAAGGCTCAGTCCTTGCTGCAGCGGCCCAGGGTTTGAATCAGACCTGCGGCCCTTTGCTGTATGTCATTCCCCCCATCTCTCTCTCCCCACATTCCTGTTCAGCTGTATCTATCAAATAAAGCTTGAAAAGGCCAAAAAATATCTTTAAAAAAAAGCAGTGATGGATTTAGCAAACCGGGGGCAGAAGAATTACAGTGGCCCCTGGTGGCAAATACCTGAAAGTGTGTATTTTATATTGAGGTCACCTTCCCCACCTGTGTGAGTGTTCATATTTTAACATCCAGGTTTTGTAACACCTGTGTTTTTTTTTTTCTTTTTCCAACAATGCAGATATTACACAACATATAATACAAACTAACCTTAGAGGTAAGCAACCTCACATTATTTTCCCAAGAATGTTCAAGAGGAGAAACAAAAGTACTGGAACAGATTTTAAATTTTAAGTGCTCAAAGACTCAGTCTTAAAGAGGTGGTCCGATGTACTGATTTGTATTAAAGAGCTGTCATACAATACTGAAAGGATACTTATACAAAATAACAAATGAATAAACCTGCTGCACACAGTTGCAAATTAAATATTTAATTTAATTTCAGAGCATTTTTTTATGGATTTTAAGGATTAATGAGGAAAGATGAGGTAGATGTCATAAAAATAATTTATAAAAAAAGGTAGATATTAAAATCATTTTCATAAAAATGCCTTTTTTTTAACACTTTGGTCACTAAAAATAGCTCAGACTTTACTCAGAGAAGTCATTCACTATTTCTCACTGGTGACAGGGCTGAAGGGTTTTGCAGACTCAGCCATGTAAGCTTCAATCTCCTCCACAGTGCGAGGGACGCAGGTCAGCAGCTCTATGCCATCTGCTGTCACGGCAATGTCATCTTCAATGCGAACCTGCACACAGTAATGACAGTAGTCAGTCAAACACAGTAGGATCAAAGCAGGAAACACTCAGTCAGTGCAAAAATGCAGACACACATAAGAATTCATATGTTGAATGTGAGCTTGATCAGTCGCTGAAAATTCAACGTTTACATGGCAGAAGTTTTTGCACCAGGCGACCCATAAGTAGATTCCTCAGTCCAGGCTCGTTAACACGCTCCACCTCCTGTACAGCAGTACAGTCTGTTAAGACTACAGCTTCACAGTTATTAAAAATGAACTGTAGTAACACACAATAGTTTTGAGCTGATTTCTTTTTATTTTGGATTTATTATACTATAATACATCTGATGCCAAACTAAATTAAGGTTTCTCCCTGAACACAGACACTGCTACAGAAAACCAGAATTAAATTTAGATCTATGCACAAAGTGTTAATTATTTCTGTGAATCAGTTCTTCAAACAGTAAAATATCTCTGACAGCTTACTATAAAGAAGTCAGGCAGGAATAGAGAAAAAATTATGGCTCGGACTGTGACTGGAGATGAAAGTCAGTTCATTAAGCCATCTCCTGACGGCTTGACTGTTTTATGAAACTAGCCAACAGCACTGTTTGTCACGGATCCACAGACTGAGTGAGCCCTGTATTCATATTTAGTGAGCCCTGCTTCACAGTGTACTTCCCATACTGACACTTACTGCTGGTGAACTCAGCAGTTCCAGTGGAGTTTCTGTGGGTTAAAAGTCTGTTTTTAGAAATGCACAACTGTACTACATCCTCCACCACAACCTGAAACCATCTGTGTTCAGAGTTCAGACAACATTTCAGCTTCCCCTCTCCCCTGCTCTCATCCTGAACTTGTTCCTGCAGCTTGGCCTCCTTTTGTTCCACTCTCACTTCTGCACAGAGGGTCTTTCTATTATTGATGACACATCAGTATTGGAGGAACTTTAACTGTGTTTTCTTCTTCGACTGTCTGGAGTCTCTGACTGTTACAACTCTAAATACTGGCTGGTTGTGATGTGGGTAATCTCAGAATTGATGCCTTCTGATTTTACCTCAGGGTATCCTCCCACATCGTGCACGTCGATGCCCAGCAGGTGTCCCAGGCCGTGAGGCATGAAAATGGAGCCCAGGTGGATTTTCAACATGTCCTCCACGCTGCCATTTAGGATGCCGATCTTCACCAGCTCCTCCAGGTGAACCTGGTCAGCCAGACGGTGCATGTCTGTCCACTTCACACCTTCAACACAAGCAAGATGTTTTTTTGTCTTCACTTTTAAATTTAATGATGCATGTTGTTATGTTTAAGCCTGGAAGCCTCAAAATATAGATATGAATCTAAGGCCAGGTTTACATTTGACCTTTGTAATTTACAAATAAATATTATTTGCAAACAATAATTAAAAGTAAAGAAAATATGTGCTGAAAACCTTGAAAAAAATCGAACTGTTCAAGGACTCAAATGTCATCACTATGGTCACTATTATTGTACTATGCAACAACCAAAAATAAAAGACTGTGCTGGTAGTACTATAATGAGGGCAGAAGATTAAAGTGCAGCTGCATCCACAAATCCTGCTAACTCTCTCTCACCCAAATTTTTAAAAAAAGCAGCCGAGGACTAGACAGCACAATCGTTACAGGGGGCGTGGCCTTGTGGCTACGTACTGTATGACACAGGAGGTAACGTCAACCAGAGTGACAGACTGATCAACCCTCAGGATATATCAGGAATACAGCTGCCAGTAGTCAGAGCTAACCGAGCTTATCAGCCATGAGTAACAGCTGTCAGACTCAGTGAAGGCGATGGACAAATAGTCTACTGGAGCTTTGACAGTCACTAGAAGCAAATTCACAGCTGTTTGTAAGTGTTTCTGTGAGGTAACATTAGCTGAGAGCTAGCAGATCAGAAAAACTCCGGTGTGTATGTCTGTGGGGGAGTGTTGGTACGGCTACATAACAGGCCACAGTCTGCAGAGTCTGGAGATGTTAGTTTTATAGGAGGGAATTGTAGAGGGATGCATATATGCATATTTATGTCACAACTAGAATCAAATACTTTGTGTGTCAAGATTTGGACCTGAATCAATTAACAACACTACTAAGTACCCATATGCTTTGATTTCCAGCTGAAAAAGTGGTTTGAGAGAGAGTTGTAACTGTAAACTGTAAATAGGGCTGGGTTTTAAAAACAAATGTTACGATTCAAAATCAATCGATCTGATAAAGATTCATAAAATCCTGTGAACGATCGAACATTTGTCTTGCCATAGATGTTCTTTGCACAAATTGCCCACGTGATAGGCTTGGGAACCTCAGTTGACTCAAAACACATGACGGGAGCAGCTGCCACTGCCTAAAAGCACATCTGGTGCATTTAAAAACTATGGAGACTGAGAACAGCTGAACAAAAGCAAAAGACATCACCAGATATGCAGTCATTTGTAAAGTGTACTCAATAGTTAAACTGAAAGATAATAACCTGGCTTGATGGCAGCTAAGACTTGCCGTTGTCCGGGAAGGAGCAGGTGATGTCTGAGGTGTAGCAGTAGTACTCTCCGCCCATGTCGAACAAACTGAAGGGGACAAAACATCAAAACTCATTCAGTACTATTTATTTTCACAGTACTTTGGATTTGTGTCCAGTGTTTTTGAGCCAAAGGTTAAAAACTCACCACATGTCTCCGTCCATAATTGTCCTGTCATTTGGAGCAGATAACAGAGCAGTTACTGCCCCTGTCGTTAAACAATATACGTGAATTTAAAAAGACACTTGACTACACTACAAGGTGGTAATTTCATTAAATGTGACTTGACTTGAAAAGATACCATGAAAACACATTTAATGTATTTCAGTACATCAAAGGAGCTCCAATCATTAAACGTTTTATCAGTGTCCTTTTCCCTTTTAACTAGAAAGCCCAGGCACAGCGTATCTTTGAAGAATCATCGTGATGACCAGGTCCTCATTTCTCATTGCTCTTAATGTGAACAGGAAAATTGCTTGCATCCACTGACCACTAATCCCCTGAAGTATTCATTACACATGGCCTTTGATACAAAAGGGCAATGCATGATTAGCAAAAATGTCTCAAAATGCTTCATCTATAATGATGCTGCTAGCTGACATGGAAAAAAGAGGAATCTGATGTTGTGCTGTCTTAGCAGGCATGGTGTAGTCTGGCAAATAAGACAATCGGGATACTGCAGGGCTACAGAGTGCAACATCCTCTGCATCCGACACTCTGCTTTGTGTTCCACAGAGGCTTTAAAGATGTTCTTTTTGATGTTGCATTATTAAGTTCTTCTAATGTTTCTTTTTTTCGCAATACTTTGCCTAACATGTGACGTCAGCGTTTTTATAAAGGTTTGTGGTCTAAATATCTGAACTGGTAACTTTAGGTTACTTACATAACCCTGGTTCTCTGAGTAGCATGAATGAGTGTCTCACATTGGGAACAGCTTTGATGTGACCTTTACCAGAAGCTATGATTGCATTCTGGCATCCAGGATTGGCTAGAAACAAGCGTGTCTGTGTCAGGAAGGGTGGAGACTGTTTCTATATGAAAGGGCTTGACACAACAGTATTTCAAGAGCCCTCACCTCGGGGTGGTCTGGGGAGATATTCAATCAGGCTACTTAGAGAACCAGGGTTAGGAAAAGTTCTCTTTCATACCATTCGTCTCATGTCTCACAAAGGGAAACACTGTCTCCCAGATTGCTAGGTAGATGTTACCTGGGACCAACTGTCCTTAAATTAGACTTACTGAGGATTAGCCATACTAAGGGCTGAATGACTGAACGTTCAGCCTGCAGAGTCTGGTGAAGGTGAGGTGTCAGGAAGCCAAACTTGCTGTGGCACAAATCTCCTTAATGGAGATCCCTCTGAAGAAGGCATATGAGGTGGTGAAACCTCTGGTGGAATGTGGACATCACTCTACTGGTGGCTACAAAACTATAAGATAAAGCAATAACCCCCACAATCCTTACACATCTATCACTCTTTTTTAAGCATGACGTCAGGAGAGCAGCAGGACCAGATGGTATCGTTGGATGGTTCCTCAAACTTTGTGCTGACCAACTAGGGCAGTGTTCTCAAAGAGATTCAGCCCATCCCTGGCTGAGTCCGCCATGCCCAAAAGTCTGCCATCGTTCCTGTGCCCAAGAAAGGAAGTCCATCCTGCCTAAATGAATATGGCCCAGTGGCTCTCAGCTCTGTAATGATGAAGTGCTTTGAGCAACTTGTCACTTTACATACTCGCATCCTCATCGCCCGGTACACTGGACCCACTACAGTTTGCAGACCATCACAACTGATCAACAGAAGACACAAAACTCAAGGACTTGACTTAACACCTCACTGTGCATGTGGATCCTGAGTTTCTGATGGGCACACGTGGTAAGCAAACACCTCTTCCACTCTAATCCCTTAACATTGGAGTGCCCCTGGTGTATACAGCTGCAGTACACCCTGTAAACACACACGGCTGTGTAGCCACTTTTGACTCAAACACCATCGCCAAGTTTACTGATGACACATCTGTGGTGGGCCTGATAACTGAAAACAATGAGCAAGGAAAAGGAAAGTGATGTAAAAGGCAGTAATAGAAAGTAAATGACTGTGGTTGTGATCGTGCTACTCCAGGCTGCATGTAGGTAAACACGCACAGGTGTCACATTTATATATTTGCATGCATTTTCCTTTTACTTCTTGTGTATATTGTGTCATCATTTGTTTTCGTCTCTGTCTCAAACCGCCTACAACAATAGGTCAATCAACCAATCAGCTGGCTTGATTCAGGTCAGTCAGATTTGTGAGACTTCCATGTCAGCTGCTCTGTGAGCCTCTGCAACCTGTTACATTTACATGTCACTTTTATGATTCTTTAAAGAAGCATGAATTTGGTGTCAGTCAGAAATGAAACAGGCAAACATTCATTGTCATATCCTTACGTTCCACAGATACAGGTGTACGAGGTGTGGCGCATCCCTCCTTTAGTGTAGCAGTAATGCTGGAACAGGCTACAAAGAAAAAAAAAAGAAGAAGCACCCAGTAAGAAAAAGGAAACTCATCAATTTCAGCACAGCAGACATCCCACAGAACAGTAATGAGCTGAAGGACATTCACTGCCCTCTTCCTGACTCTGTGCTTTTTAAGAATTCATTCAGCACTCATTCTTTAGCACATCAGACACTTTTATGGATGTTGACATCATCGCAATACTGTGTAAGATTACAAGTCCACATTTACTGGTTCTTCTTACACAGCAAAGCACGTCAGGTGCTCTAACACAACAATCATTAAAAAACAAACAAAAAAACACAGCAAATAATCTGACTACAACATACAAATAGAAACCAAAGATATACTAATTACCATTCAAATAACTGACTAACTAATTAATTTATTTTGCCTCTTCAGCTTCACTTTCAGCAAAAACAGCAATCAGCCAATTATTGGCGTTGGTTATGTTTCTCTGGTGAACTAGAAATAATCATTTTTGTTGTACTTTGTGACAGTGTCCAACATGACAAATACTACTGTAAGTTCTGACTCTAGATTGATCTTCCATTTAATTATAACCCTACTCCTGTAATAAACTAATTAAAAAATAAAGTTTTTGCTTCTAACTTGTAACTACACTGACTGGATCAGTATAATGTCTAATACTGTAACTGAAAAGAGGATCCGTTGACAAACTGAACCTCTTACCTCTCCATTTCATATTCTTTCAGTCCAGGCTTCACATGCTTCATGACCTAGAAAGAAAATGTGGGATTATATGTGATCGGCAAATTTGAAAACTACTGTATAAAACAGTTTGTAACTCTTGAGAAATGGATCTCAATGCTCACCCTGTCCACAAAGAACCAAACCCTCATAAGCATTTTGTGTGTACCTGACATTTCTCTTTGTTAATGTGATGCTTCTGGACATCCTCACTTTTAACAGAACACAATGAAATGTGGATTATTCGCTGAAGGACAGATTTACGCAAAGTAGACATAAAAAGTTCAAAAGTCAGTGAGAGTGCCCTCAAGCATTTGCTGATATAGGAGAACATTTTCTGTGCAGCCATAGGGAAGGTTAATACCTGAAAATCTACCAAGAAGAGTGGCTTTGGGGACACATGGGTAAAAACATACCTCATAACACACAATAACACACTCGTAACAGTGGGGTAAAATGAGGGGATAACGATATTGAACGTTCGTGGTGAGTGACTTCAGAGGACAGATAATAACCTCTGAAGAGGTTATTCATGGTGATGAAGTGAAATCCTGTGCTGAAGTAAAATATTGTTTTATTGATACAGCCTTTTGGTCAAAGGCCATCTCTGTTAAGTGCTGGCCAAAAGCCACTGAATGGAGTTAAAAATCGATAGCATTTAAACAATTTATAACCTTAGAAGATCCTGACATCTTAAAGTTCAAGTTTTAAACTCAACTTAAATACTACGGCCGTTTAATATAATGCTCTGATCTTTTCTTTTATTGTTTGAAAATGTAAAAATATACCAATCTGAGCACCTTTACAGATGCTCTGTCTAGATGAGAAAGATCGTACCATTTTGTGGGCTTCACTGGAAATTCTGTTGGTGTAGCGCAGGACCTCCAGCTCCATATCAGTCTTAAGTAGACGGCTGCAGACACAGACAGAAACATGTAGTGAGAGACCAGCTCTCTTACTCTGATCATTACACTGACAGTTATCGATACACAGTACAATGAATGTACAGCCAACAAGCATAAAGAATTCATACAACTCTCACATTGAGCTAAAGGAATGCAGTATCTGTTGTGATTAAGTTATTTATTGATAGATTCAACTTATCAGCTGATATAGTGAACAAACAGAAGAAATTCAAATTCATAATTGAATTTAAACAACAATGAAATGAAATACAATCTTTGATTCAAATCTATGCTTTAAATATTAGAACATGCTTGCCAATCTGACTCTATTTCTCATTCAGCCACCTTAGATGGCTAAATACTGCAGAACATTAAGCATTTCTGCATTATTAGAAACAAACAACACAAAGCAGTGGTAACCAATAGTAACACAAATGAAAGTAAAAGCAAAAAATAGCCCCTTAACGGAGAGCCACACAAGCTTTGCAGAGCATGAGGAGCAGCGGGATTCAATCAAGTCTTTCTCCCCAGGAGGTGTGCCTGAAAAGCATTCCTCCTCATTTCAGAAAATGTCAATTCATCTGGGAGTGTGCAAACTCTAATGGCAAGGACGACCAAGGAAGCACGAAGTCTATTACATCCATATGGACTGGCTTCTGCTTCTAAGAGGGGGAATAACAAGCCAAAGAAAAGCTCCCGTTTCTGATTGCAGACACACAATTACCTGACTGGTCAGCTGTAACTGAGAAGATTTGTCAGTTAAAAGTAGCCGAATGACTGAATCCACTTTAAGGCAATTAAGGGAAAGGCTACAGTACAGTCACAGAGTGGGCTTTCTGAATTATATATATATATATATATATATATATATATATATATATATATATATATATATATATATATATATATATATATATATATATATATATATATATATATATATATATATATATATATATATATATATTATAAAACACATTTTAATTACTTACCATTCCACAATGACTGGGTGTTCACCTGGAAGCTGATAAAAAAAAAAAAACAAGAAACAGCAACACTGTGAATATAAATAAAGCTTAATAATAAATCCTGTTTTCACATGGCTCTGAACTTGCATCACATCGATGAGGTCTACTCGTTTTTCTCTGTTGTCAACATCAATGAATAAACTTATATATTTCCAATTAACTCTCCTTATTGAAATGCAATATGATGCAAATGGATATATTAGCTTTGAAATACGTATATGAGACAGTTTGGGTCAGGGTGGAGAATAGATAAAATGGTGTAATGTATGCAGTTAAAAAAAGAACAAAGAGGAACTAAGGACAACAGTAACACTGCCATTAATTGATAACTAACAAGCAAAAGCATGATTATTTGCTTAATTAAATTATATCCAGAAGTAGGTTCTGAAGCAACAATCAGTATGCATGACAGTTTGGTGTATCCTTGGCTATGAAAGAAAAAAAATAACCTACACAAACAAAGTATAATTACAGCATCTGAATGCAAAATGACAGCAATTAAGCATACCGACTAATTCCTTCAAAGGAGGCTTCACGGCAGATGCTCCCACTATCTGTATTCTGTCCTCGCTGCAACAAACAAACAAGCAATAAAGTGCATTCAAATGTCAATACAGTAACAATAAAGTTGTTTTATATTCAGCCTGATAATCTATTCTATAATGACAGATGGATAATTTTATATCTATTATTATGAAATGTTATATATTTTATATTGATGATCAATCAGGATATTTAAAGCTGCAGATGTTACAGATTGCGAATTTCAACGGCAGATATGTTAATGCCAATATTTAACGGATTTAAAAAAATAATAATTTTTGTAGTATTTTTATTCTGGATATGATGAATGAGCTATCAGCTAACATCAGGCAATGTGAGGCAGATCTGCCTAGAACTTTCACAGACCACCATCCTTAAAGTTGGTTCAGTAAAATACTCCCAGAATACACCTGAAGTCCGCTGATATGAAATAAAACTGAATATCATTAGCTGCTCTAACGCAGAGAAGCCATCATCATACCAGTGTTAGGCGAGTTGCTGGTTTCAGGTTGGACAGGACATCGACAATCTGCTAGGACACAGACAGTAGGGGTGTCATTTAGCTCAGTTGGTAGAGCATCCGCCCCATGTACAAAGGCTCAGTCCTTGCCGCAGCGGCCCAGGGTTCGAATCCGACCTGTGGCTCTTTCCCGCATGTCATTCCCCATCTCTCTCTCTCCACATTCCTGTCACTCTTCAAGCTGTCTCTGTCAAATAAAGTTCAAAGAGGCCAAAAAAATATCTTTAGAAAAAAAAAAAAAAGGACACAGACAGTAATTAGAAGACTGAGACACACAGTGGAGCAGCAGAGACAACAAGCACCAGTTTTTTTCTGCTCTCAGGCAGCAGAATAAAGGTCATTGACAGACGCTGTTGTGGCTACATGGCCTCTCTAGCACTCAGCAACACACTGAATGACAAACCTCAAGCGACCTTATTATTCCTCTACCATCAGCCTAAATGTCAGATAACAGATTCCAGACACTGTCTTGATATTTGAGCATTGTTATTATTAATACCACTAAAATTGATTTCCTAAAACATTCACTGTATTGCCTCTGCAGAGCAGAAAAAACTCTCCTTAACAAAAACTAAAAATTAAATATAATATATAATATAAAACTATTTCAGCAATTTGGGATAATTTAATTTTGGAATAATTTATATTATGCTTAAAGCAATTATGCTTTAAGCGCTGTTTTGGGGATATCAGTCTCATGAACGGTGATTTAATGATTAGCTGCAACAATTACCTCGACCTGTAAAAAAGAGGTTGGCTCAACCATTTAATCAGTAAGGCCACATTCAGACAGGATCAGGCAGCGAAAATGCAGATTCTTCCATTCATTTATGTTGGGGTCAACCGTTTTGGCTGCGGCGGTTAGGGCCACTGGGGTGTCCACCAAAAAACACAGAAAACTGCAGTGGAGAAGTTGAGCCTGATCCATCTTTTGGAAAAACGCAGCCCAACATCACACTGCAACTGCCAATCAGATAGATCAGGCAGCAAACCCTTTCAGTCAGCCTGAAATGTCACTGAAGCTGAGGCTATCCGGGTGTCCAGGAGTAAACTCTGATACTCTACTCTCTCTAAGAGTTTTGGTCGAGAGACAGACAGGTAATAAGAGCGAGCAAGCGCTAGCACTGACAGTTAATGAGCGAGATAAAAAGTTATTTCCTGAATGTTTCACAGCGGGTATGTTCAGCACAAAATGACACACAGCAGCGCCCCCCTCAGTCCTTACACCGCCACACAACCCTGCGGTGTTTGGCTGCAGCGCCTGATCCAGTCTGAATGTGACCTTACAGAGCTGGCAGTATTATTTAAACAAATACTGAAGTAATTATGATTCAGATTTGATGTTTTCTCATATTATATTGCAATGGTGAGCTGATATTGCTTCATGGAAGAATTGGCTGTTAATTGAAGTCATAATCTGAATCTTTAACCTGTGACTAATTAGGACATCTAACACCTCAGGCAGGTTCAGAGATGTAAAAATACCTGAATATCATCAGTCGGATGAGTCATTGAAAGGTCACAGCGTAAATCCAGAAATGAATGTAAAACTGTATGAGATCATTTCAAATGCATCTTTTAGTGATTCGTTGGCCAGTGAAAGCTGTTATTATTATAGTCAGATTATATAATTTAGATTTGTCAACATGCACACCTCCAAAATAACTCTGCTGCCAGCTCGCCATTATAGCTGCTCTGGGAATCTGCTGTCAGCACTGATATACTGTTTTCCCAAACTCTCAAAATAGGCAATTACAGACAGTCTAAACAGGAATTTATATTTAGCATTGACAGGCTGCTCAAATGAAGAGAAATTTAAAATAAAATTTTAGTGGTGGATCTCTGTTAGACGTATGCACATGGATAAATTGTTCAACCAAATGAATTAACTGTATGACGCTCCACATGCTTTGTGTGAGCCCCACTACTGTGCACATTTTCTCAGACAACAGCCACTGATGCCATGGATTTCCCCCAGAGCAGACATCCAATCACATGCAAACTCTAGCCTACTTAAAATGCTCCATGAATGCTCATTTATATTTTAATCCTGTTGAAGCAGATGTAAATAGTGCAGGTCTGTGCTCTGTAGACTCTAAATGTATGCAATGACACCTTCTACTGTATGAAGTCCAGGAACAAACCCAAACCAGATATTATTCATACTATCAGGCACCACAGATATCTTTGCCAGGAGGTTCAAATAAAAGAATGATGACTTTCACCTTTAAAAAACAGTCTATGGAATCACTGATGCCTTTTTTGTAACTTCATAGCCCAGTGACTGAACATCAAGGTTCAGTTACCGCACAGAAAAAAGGTCACGCACACACACAGACACACACACACACAGGCTGTGAAGACTGCACCAACAGACACATACTTACATCACAGGTGTATTGCACCTCATCAACAGCATACTTCTCCTTGAAGTGCTCTTTAGGAAAGATCCTGTCAACATGTGAAAAATAAAGAAGAAAGTGGTCAGTGTCTAAAACAGGTAGGGTAGCCAAAAGAAGAATTTAAATATTCAGGACAAAGATCAGAGGGAGACAGAAAATCTAACAAAGAACCCATTCTTCATTCAAGTCCTGATCCAGTAACTCCTGATCTGTAACTTCTCCTTATCTTACGCGCAAACACTGACTCTAACACTGTATGCACCATCTCTTTTAATCCACAACCAAAAAAATAAGTAGCCTTGTTTTCAGGTTTTTAAAGAAAGCAACCAAATGTCTAGAACAGTCTTGCTCATCTGCCAGTTTTTGTTATTTCAATGTTGTATTTTTGTCCATTTGAAAGAGGATATAAAACTTCCTAAACAAGCAATAAATTAAAAAGAATAAATAAACACAAATGATTTGATGTATCTACTCTTACATGTGTACACTGTAAATACTTCAGCAGGCTTGGCTATCAATAACGATGTGTTAGGTGAAGTCTTAAACGGTTCTTGGTGGCATTTACAATTAAAAAAAACTGAATACAAACGTTCATATAAAAATAGATTTTTGTAGCTATAAAACATCTAACTGTGTAGGACCTGACTCCATCAAGCCATTCTTCAAGTTACATCTCAAAGCTATGGACCAGCTGGTGATGACTGCTGGCCATGTACACAGCTCTTTGAAGATTAGAGTGACTCACTCTCCCATCCAAGTAGCATAGCTTTCAGGCAGTTTGGGAACAAAAAGGATGGATTTCCCAGAGTCCACATCAATGGCTCCATAACAGTCAGCCTCGGTTACTCCAAAAGCCCAATGAAAGAAAGACTCCTGCAGCATGGAAAGAATCAGCCAGAGCATTAGTGAGGGAGATTATGACTGTCAGCTAGAAGACAAAGTTAGCTAATTCTGCTCAGATTATTACATCAGAACAACCAAAATGTTGTACTTGATTAGAGCAGTTATGTTTAGAGAAGTGAATACAGAGCACAAAAACAAAACAAAACTTTTAATGTGTCCATTGATTTATGTCACAAGTTTAGATGGGAGTGTTGGAAAAACTGAGTTCATAGACAGAGGTGATTTCCTTGCAGGGTTGCTGGCCTACATATACATCATTTTGACAGAATGAGGAGATTAACAGTGCCAAAGAAACTCAGAACTGGACTTGACTTTTGGAAAAGCCGGATGAGGTTTTTGTGGCACCTCAACAGAAAGTTTTAGGGATCCAACACAACAAAAGACTGACACAGGACATGTTGGAGGGACTTCAACTCACTTCTGGGATCATGGATGGATAAATAAATGTATGACCTTGTCCCCACCTCAGCCTTGCACTAGTTAACTGCAGACTACCTACCTGTCTGAAAAGGAGGTCTGTGTCCGTGCATTACCTCCGTGTCTGCTCTCCTCCCTCCAGCACAACCACTGACTGCTGCACCACGCCGTCTTTGGCTTTCAGCCCTTTGCATAGTCGTCGACGGTCCTCTGCAAACAGTGCAGCAGACACCCTCAGGGTGTCATTACCCAGCCAGAAGACAGGTCTGTAAGGACAGAGATATCGAGGGTAGGTTGGTGGGTAAATAACAGAATTTTGTTCACATTGTCTTTACACTCATTCAACTATTCTCTGAATTCCTAGTGTTTATTTAAAAAAAAAAAAGTATACAGCAGCTTAAGTAGGAAGAACTTAATGTCTTGAACTGCAGATGTTGTGGTTTCAGCTTGCTCACACACCCACACACAAGCACACACAGAGCAAAAAAAAGGGGACCTATTATGTGTTTAGCTTTATCTGGAGGTAATCCTCAGGATTGGGTCAGCACATTTCAGTCAAAGAGGTGGGTGAGCCACAGTCCTGCCTGCCTTCAGAAACAGTTAAGACATACACAGATAGACAACCTTTTAACTGTCTTGGTTATAAATCTTGGTCTCTGGTCATGACTTTACTGATAGGATAACAAACACAACATATCTGATTCACCCTGGACTGTAGCAAAGGTTAATCCAGAACCTCACAGTATTTTATGGCTCAGTGATTTCTGTATCATTCACTGTTGGCTGAGTATACAGGTGTAACTGTGCATCGAGGACAGATCATCCCCAGTGAGGTGGTAAATGATGTTATTGAAGAAGGCAGACACAATCATGTACTGCACTGCAACCCAAACACTCTGCTGGCAATAGCCCAGGAATAAAGAGATACCTCGTCACATGTATTATTATAAGATGTAGAGGGAAGAGTTTCTGGTGTTGTATTAGGTTGCATAATGTCATAATGTGCGTCTGATGATGCTCCATTCATTTTTTTACTGAACACAGCTGAAAGCTAGCTCCAGTTTTTTTATAAAGTTTAAAGTTTAAGACTTTAGCTAGCTGTTCTGCGTGCTAATAAAAGCTAAGATTAATGTCATAAAGCTAAGTAGCTAATCTATTGCTTCTTCCTGTTTTCGCTTCTTTGATGCAAAGATTGACATTTTTCTTGTGAGAAAGTGTGATCCTCCATTTGTCTTTAACTTCTCAAACTTCCAACAGAGGACATCACAGTTAGCCGTTAGCAACTTATACATCTTGTTTTTCTGCTACGCGCTCTGTAGAGCCATTTGACTGTTCTGGGCTACTGTAACAAACATGGCAGTGCAAGATGGCGGACTCTGTGTAAGAGGACCCGCTCCATATGTAGATATAAAAGGCTATTTCTAAAAGGTAATAAAAACATTATGATTTGTTATATTCAATTTCTGCTCAAAGATCACCCTAAAAGTTACACACTGAACCTTTAAGTAAGAGTTTAGTTCATTAGGATTTTTAATGTTTTTTGGCCTGTTGTGAAAATATGTTATTTATTCATGTTACATTTAATGATTTATGTAACATATCTTTTAAAATTCAAATAGCGTATAAAGTTCACTACATCCTACGAAACTAAAGTTTAAGACTTGTTGATGCAGGCTGACAGAGACCGTGTCGTGACGGTAAGTCTGCCTGGCAACAGAGGAGCTCGTGAGCTTAGCGACGTAACATCTTTACGTCGCGGTGGACTCAAAGTAAAAAACGACTCTATAAATTATCTGACATAAAATAAATACATTTTATAGTCAGTCAAAAGGTTGTAAGAAAAGAGGAACCTGGACTCACTGTGGTGCTGCAGCCATATTGACATGCTGGTCCCGACCCGACAGTGATTTTCACGTGCTGACTGGAGTCACGTGTGTTTTCTGTGGCTCTGGAGCCAATCAGCCGACGCGGCATTGTGCTGCGTTTATGTTTTTAGGAAATACCACTATCAGCAGTGAAAATGCATGGAGAGCTATTGTGTTGATGTTTTTTCCTAAATATTGCCATCATTTACAGAGTCCTGTAGACAATAAGCGAAAACGCTATCGCACAAATTCAAAACTCATAAAATAAAAATAAAAAAGAAGAAGCAAAGTCAAACTAATAAAGGCCCATGAGCGATGAGTGAAATTCTCCAGTCCCTGAATGTCACATCATTGCATGAAGGCTACTGTAGTTGTCAATGTGTAAACTGGTGGTATGTTGCACATGCAACATGTTTATACATTAGAATGAAGACAATTAATGGTTTTCGCTTTATTATTCAGTTTTTCAGTACCCTATTAGTTTTTCCATTTTAGTGTTTTGGTATGGCATGAAGTTAAATGAGTCAACAGATTCATCTCAATCATGTGGGCAACAATGATTTAACATTGAGCTGCTACAAAAACAACCATTTTAGTAATTACTAACACTGATCCTATAGACAGACCCAACACTTACGTATGTGTTTATTACACGTATTGACTCCTGATTATTATGACTCTTCAATGCACCTGTGTGAAACTTGTTTACTCAGTCTTAAGAGATGCTCTGTGTTGCTGTTTGCAAGCATACATCAAAGAAGCCAAAGGCTTGCAAGAATGAAATACAAAAGCTGAGCCAGAATGATTAATCATTATTGATTTGTCTCGTCTAGGGCTTTATTGTGTCTCTTTCGTGTCAATGGACAAAAGTGAATGAAGAAAGCTTTCTTCTAAAATGTCTGTATTGATGCTCCACTTAAGTGTGTTGCTGATGTGTGTGAACTTTGTCTGTGATGGTTATGGGTTCTCCAGAGATGTACATGGGGTTTGCGTGAGGGGCCTGTGCCTGAAATCTGCAATGAGTTATTGTGTTTTGGATGTGTTAAGTTGTGTGTGTGAGCTGGAGGTTGTTATCAAGGCACCAAGTGACTTGGGCTACTTGCTCATTGTAATGGTCTTCATTGTTGTTGGTAATAAGTCCTATTATGGTTGTGTCATCTGAAATGTTTAAGAATGGTGATCGTTCAAGTTACATCTGCAGTTATAGCCTTGCGAAAGTAAAATTATCCATAGTCATGAATATAAAGCCCACACTGAGAGAATTAGAACATGTTTTATGATCTACAGGGAACACACAATGTGTTTATGCTCTCACATGCATACGTGGTGAGAATCTAGTATATGATGATTATTTATTCATAGTTTTTTTTTTTACTGCTGCTTAGTCAGTGAGTTTTTCTGAGACTTTGTTTATCAACCAGTGTTCCAGCTTTACAAGTTAGAGCTCGACTGAACAATGAGTCATGTTTAGTCTTCTGCAGTGGTGCTTTTACAGTAAAGACAGTAGGGGGAGATGCAACTCTCTTTTGTCACAATGCAGGGAGAGTTTGAGTGACTGCAGATACATAACGCAGGTAACTCTAAACAATGTGTCATAAAAAGCGGCATTCAGGCATAGATGACGGACTGTCAAGAGAGCTAGCGCACTGACAATGAAACATGAGCAGCTTTCACTATCACGACAGGTCGATGTATATGGTAACAACATATTTTGACACTCATCTGTTTTTTCTGCAAAAATAAAGTTTTCAGCCTCTAAACTCTTCCAGTCCAGGTTGATGGAGATTATTTCAATCTGACTCGAGGTGGACTGGTAATTTACCATAAACTGGCTGGTAAAATATGCATGGACTGAAGGATAACTATAAGAACAAAAGTATGAAGTCTTTGCAAATGTCATTTGCCTATGTAAGTAAATGTGCACTCCTTATGTGGACTTCAAATTATGTGGAATAATGAACACTTATGAAGAATTATTTAGATTCCTAATAAGGCTCCTAACCTTTCCACCACTCTGCAGTGTAGTCTTGGTTAAATGAGGCCATTGTTCTCAGTAAGTTGTGCCTAATTTTGTTTTTAACTAGAGGCAGTTTTGCTCATTATATTCATGTGAATACACTGGCCACCTTTGAAAAGAGTGCAATCCAATTACACTCAGCCTTGTTTTTCTTGAAAAATACAATAAACTTACAGAAAAGTCAGATGAGCTCATAGACAAATCAACAATTTGCTTCGCACTCCTTCCTGACACTTCCTGACAACAAGACTATATCCTAATGTTATATTCTCACACACACACACACACACACACACATTTTGTCATTCTCCCTCAGTGGCCCCCTGGCAGTGTTTCTGCTGGAAGTATAAAGGGGGACGCTGGGACACCAGGCGTCAAGCCACCACTGTCACTGTAGACTGAGTGCCAATCCCCCTGCATCCTAAATTTTATCTCTTGTGCCAGCTGTAAGTTGTGCTGAACTGTTCGGCTTTGAACCCTTGACTTTACTCCTTGTGGGCTTTGGACATTTGCAACGGAACAAGGAAAGTCTTCAGAGACACTAGGACTTTCAGGACAAAGGGGGCCAAAATAAACACAAGAAAGTAGGGAGGGTGGGAACACACACTAGCATAACATTTCTTTTGAAGTACAGTATATTAAAAAAAGAGTAGTTTTGCTGATAATGCATTCAACAGTGATGCCTTGTGACGAGAAAGTTGCTGGTTTGACTACTCAAACAGCAAACAAGGCTTCCTTTCCACTCTCAAGCAAGGCACTTAGCACTGAATAGAGAACAAAGGTGTGCATTACATTGCAGGAATGATTTTATAAGGCTGTTCAGTGAGCCCTATCATCAGTTTTGATATATTTGATCAATTAGTGCCTTGTCACTACCAGAATAATTTTTTATGCCTTCTTTTTGGACATACAGTACATCTAAAGATAGACTGGAAACTGGAGAGAGAGCGGAGATGACATGCAGCAAAGGCCGATGGAAATGAATGTCCCCCAAAAAATCAATTTTAATCATTATAAATCCAAGATAACCAAGATACAGAGCATATTACACTTCTCAAGCAAACAGATGATGAGATGATTTCAGTTTCCTCCAGAAACTAAACCAATCCCTCTCCTACAAAAATGCTTCAGTCAATTAGGCAGATAGTGGAGTGTGGCAAGAAGAAGCGCAATTCACTCAAATTACTCTCTTCGGGTGACCAGAAGAGGGTTTAATTAAAACCCAAAGAGCTGCCTGCAGACACACAGAGTCGGTTGAGTGGATTCTTACTGTAATACCTAGAGAGCAGAAGTGGGTAAAAAAATATAATATATAATAATATATTAATATAATATAGTATAATATAATGGCTTTCCTTCAACTAGTCTTAACCTCAGGTCACTTGCATCAAATGTACTACATGATGATAAATTAAAATATGGAATGTGTATAATAAGATTTGAGAGTATGGATGTTTAGATAATTTAACATGCATATAAAGGGGTCTTTTTAAGTGAGCAGAAGTGACATTACCACTCTGCACTATATAAATAAATTAGAGTTATTAAACTGAGTAATAATAAACTGAGCATGGGTGGGAATGAGTGTGTGTCTTCCTCAAGACTTAGTCTGTCCTCTGTGTAACCAGTGTGCCTCGAGAAAGTTTATTCATTTATATGTTCGTCATGCTCCCAGAGTTTTAGTTTGATTATCAGCCAATTGAAAATTTTGGAAAATTGCAAGAGAAAAAACACTTCCTTTTACCAAGCTGCTGGATGACAGTGTAAAGCTTTATTTGTACCAAAGAGCTCAGGTGTGAAGGCAAGCAAGAATATGAATGTGAATGAGGGGAGTGCTGATACCAAAATCTACTTGAAATGTAAAATAGCTTATGGGCGTAACTACTATAACACAGTTACTTTTTAAATTAAAATAATTACTTCATTAAATGCAGAATTAAAAGATTTATTTCCTTTTTGACATTAAATAAAATTTGTAAGTTCTTTTACTATATATGTCTGTGTTCTCTGGGTACGATCTGCCGTGAGAAGTGACTAATGCCTTACAGCACTAAGTCACACACCAGCAACTATTTCACATATTTTGGTGAAACTGGCTGTAATCATAGAAAATGTAACATATTGATTTATGAGCTGATCCAATAAATGTCAATGAAATATATCAAAAACGGTGTGAGGAAGATGATAGTGATGAAAGTGGTCCAAGTTCCTTTGTGGGATTTCACATAGCAAGACAGGGAAACCATACTAAAACTGTTCAAAATGATCTAAAACGATGGTGCCGTCCACAGAGTGGAATACAGAATGCAAACAGTAACAGCAAGACAGCCTGTACTGTTCTCATATGTCAAAACAACTTCGGTTTCATATCTTACTGGAGTGGAGGGTGTTGCTGTAATCAGCCTATTACTCATAGCTTCAGGAGCTACTAATTAGCGTAACTCTACCTCAAACAGACCCCCTACTGAGGCAGTCTCAGCTACAATTTTCATTGTTCTGTTAACTCAGAACTTCATGTTATTGTTCAGATAGTGATCAGTGTTTGCATGTGCATTATATAGCACAATTTTGCACATCAGCGCTCTTGTTTCTACTGCGTGGAGCCGATTCTTGTTCTGGAGTCAGTGAACAATCAAACTATTATCTTATCAGAATAATTAATCTTGATAATTAGCCTCAACCTACAACCCACTATGCCTTTTGTTGGAAACCCATATCTTCCTTTGCTTTGTCACATGGCAGTTTTGTAGATGACTATCAGAACTATAAATATAATGTGACAAATATAAGGGTTCCAAGGTCATGCAATGATCAGACATGCAGTACAAAGTGACAGAGCATATCACTCATTCATTCACATCTTGTAGTAGAAGACATACTGATACTAATTTTGAGTGGCCAAAACAGCAGAAGGATTTGATGTGCTTGCATGTGTGATGATTAGAGACCATATAATGACATCTTAAAGCTGCAGACCAGGAAAGGAGGGTTAGGGAATGATTATATTATATTCTGATTATATTACTTATGATCAAAACTAGTGAGTCGACACCTTTGCTAACAGCCAAAAGCATTAGTCACTTCTCACGTACAAAGTTACATAGTGCAAACACAGATATTTAGGGCGCAGACTGGTAATGATAGAGGCACTATTCACCTGATTAAAAGTCATTGTAGCATCAGAATGATTTAAAAGCTTTTTTATGATACAAACGTTACACAATGGGGCTTTAAAATTTGTCCTGTTTCTCACCTTAGATCAAATTTTATGTCATCTCAAACAATCCTTTTCTGACGCCTTTTCTGCAGACTTGACCTCTTATAGACTGAAAGAAATCTTATAATTCTGCATCTGACAAAGTTATGGTTTAATTTAATTTTAAAAAGTAACAGTGTTATATATTTATTTAACAGCAGAATGGAGTAGTTGTGCCCATAAGCTATTTTACATTTCAAGTAGATTTTTTTTCTTTTTCAGCACTCCCCTCATTCACATTCATATTCTTGCTTGCCTTCACACCTGAGCTCTTTGGTACAAATAAATCTTTACACTGTCATCCAGCAGCTTGGTTAAAAAAAGTGGGGGTTTTTCTCATGCAATTTCTATTTTCAATTGGCTAGTCATACTAAAACTTTGAGATTGGGAGCATGACGAACATGTAAATGAATAAACTTGCTCGAGGCACACTGGTTGCACAGAGGACAGACTGTGTAACCAGTCTTGAGGAAGACACACAATCATTCCCACCCATGCTCAGCTTATTATCGTTTTCTTATTATTTGTTATGAATAACTCCAGTTTAGTTATGCAGTATAGAGTGGTAATCCCACTTCAACTCAGACCCCTTCATATGCATGAATTAATTAATTAATTCAGCAATTATCTAAACATCCATACTCTTTTATCCACATCACATATTTTAATTTATCATCGTGTGGTACATTTCATACAAGTGACCGGAGGTTAATGCTAGAGTTGGAGGAAGCTGTCAGGATAAGCTCATACATTTATTTCCCCTTGTGTATGGGGGGATATCATGGCTGTATGATCACAAGCAAAGTTTGCATAATTCAGCCAAAAGTATAAAACAATTAAAAAAGAGAGTACACGTTGTCTGCATCCCACTGTCCTGTGTGGCATAATAATTGTGATGTCTGTAACATGAAAACAATAATTGTTAATTAATAATTAATTAGATAGATAGATAGATAGATAGATAGATAGATAGATAGATAGATAGATAGATAGATTGATTGATTGATTGATTGATTCCTCTCTCTCCCATTTGAAAAGACAAACCAGCAACTTTCTTGTCATAAGACATCACTGCTTAACTTATTTCAGTAAACTGATATACTTCAAAAGAAATGTTATGCTAATGCGTGTTCCCACCCTCCCTACTTTCTTGTGTTTATTTTGGCCCCCTTTGTCCTGAAAGTCCTAGTGTCTCTGAAGACTTTCCCTGTTCCGTTGCAAATGTCCAAAGCCCACAAGGAGTGAAGTCAAGGGTTCAAAGCCGAGCAGTTCAACTGTATCAGCACAACTTACAGCTGGCACAAGAGATAAAATTTAGGATGCAGGGGGATTGGCACGCAGTCTACAGTGACAGTGGTGGCTTGACGCCTGGTGTCCCAGAGTCTTTCTTTGTACTTCCAGCAGAAACACTGCCAGGGGGCCACTGAGGGAGAATGTCAAAATTATGAGTGTGTGAGAATATAACATTAGGATATATTCTTGTTGCGTGTCAGGAAGGAGTGCGAAGCAAATTGTTGATTTGTCTATGAGCTCATCTGACTTTTCTGTAAGTTTATTGTATTTTTCAAGGAAACAAGGCTGAGTGTAATTGGATTGCACTCTTTTCAAAGGTGGCCAATGTATTCACATGAATATAATGAGCAAAACTGCCTCTAGTTCAAATTAGGCATTATTAGCAGACTTACTGAGAGCTTTGGCCTCATTTAATTGAGACTACACTGGCAAAAGGGGTGCTGGAAAGGTTAGGAGCCTTATTAAGAATATCTAGAAATCTAAATAAGTCTTCAGTGTTCATTATTCCACAAAATGCACACAGACATAAACAAGTTACATTTGCAAATTCTTGATACACACTAAAAAATGCTGGGTTATTTTCATAACCCATCTGCTGGGTAGCTGTGGATTTTGAGCTGATTGGGTTGTTTTTACCCAAGATTGGGTTAAATATTTTGACCCAACAGATTGGGTTGAAGATTTGGGCGGGATTTTGATTTGAACGGGCTGAGGCTAACGTTAATCACTCTCCAGTTTGAGACCAGAGAAAACTATGTAAATGGTAAGTAAAACTTAAACAATTATTATCCTACAACATCTAGTTTTGGTAGCTTAATGTGGTAACCAAATAGTTGTGTCTTAGTTTTTTAGTTTTTTTTATTACTTAAAAACTTCACCTCACTCTGCGACTCGAGCCGTTTTTTCCGTGTTGCTCGCTAGATTTTTTTTCCTTCGCTTTTTTTCATTCACTAGCTAGTTATTTTCACCTGATAAAATACTTGTTTCCATCACTTGTGACACACACTTCGATAGACTATCAAAGTCTAGCAGTGCAGGGATATTTTTCCGTTAGCTGTGTGTATTCAGTTGTGGTAACGTTAACGTATTGTGTACCGTTTTTGCTGTGTAAGATGTTAGTCGGGAGGGAGGGAGCTACCCCCAGTGTACCGCACCTCGCCATTAGCAACTGGTAGCAGTACCCCTCCCCCCACCACCGAGAGATGAAGTCTGCTAACCGCTAGCTTCACTAGCTGTAACTTAGCAACTTTAGCAAATCATCATTAATACTGTGCTAAGTGGAATTGACTGATCATTTTGGCATGTACAGAAATGTTCTTATTGGACTCAGACTCCAGATACAGTGTCTGGTACAGCACTGGGCATTACCTGTGGAGTTGAACCTAACCTGTTGTACGAACTAATTGTTGAATCTTGTTTTTTTTTCTTCTCTTTTGTCTTTTCAGCCTGGAACAAACATGGTGCAGTACCTGCCGACTGTAAGCGGTAGCACAGAATACCCGTATGTCCTCATGCTAGGTGCTTTAGCACTTAAATCGATGGACTTTGCATTATGTTTATGATGCAGCAATGTTAAAAATGTATTCCACTGTTTTAATGTGAACTTGAAATGTCTTAATAAAATAATGGACATTATGTACTTGTTTCGTTGAATAATTTCATAATTTCATGTTTAATAACAATTTCATTTTATACTGCTAAGGTTAATGTTCATTAATTTATGCTAATTTTGCTCTCAAACCAACATTTTGATTTTAACCCACTTAACACGTAACATTAACCCAACAACATGGCTGTGTTTTAGCCCATTTATTGGGTAACATTAACCTAACAGCAGAGTCGTTTTTAACCCATTTTTGGGTATACAGTCTCAACCCAACATGCTGGGTCAAGCCCATAACCCAACCCTGCTGGTCTAAAACAACCCAGCGTTGGCCAGGTCCAACTTTGGACCAGCGTTGGGTTACCCAAATAACCCAAATTGGTTTATTTTCAACCCAGCAGTTTTAAGTGTGTACTTGGATTCTTATTAGCTATCTGCCAATCCATTAATTTCAACAGTTTATGGTAAATTACCAGTCCACCTCAAGTCAGATAAAAATAACTTCCATCAACCTGGACTGGAAGATCATAGAAGCTGAAAACTTTATTTCTGCAGAAAAACAGATGAGTGTCAAAATATGTTGTTACCATATACATCTACCTGTCATCGTAGTGAAAGCTGCTCATGTTTCATTGTCAGTGTGCTAGCTCTCTTGACAGTCCGTCATCTATGCCTGGATGCTGCTTTTTATGACACATTGTTTAGAGTTACCTGCATCATGTATCTGCAGTGACTCTAATAATTAATTATTTCTCAAACTCTCCCTGCATTGTGACAAAAGAGAGTTGCATCTCCCCCTACTGTCTTTACTGTAAAAGCACCACTGCAGAATCAATTCAATAGAGAGAAAACTGTTTTATGTGTTTAGTGGTGTTTCCTTGTTGATAGATTAAAAATGACTCATTGTTCAGTTGAGCTTTGACCTGTAAAGCTGGAACACTGGTCAATCAACAAAGCCTTGAAAAGACTCACTGACTAAGCGGCAGTAAAAAAGAAAAAAAGAATAAATAATCATCATATACTAGATTCTCACCATGTATGCATGTGAGAGCATAAACACATTGTGTGTTCCCTGCAGATTATAAAACATGTTGTTATTCTCTTAGTGTGGGCTCATTTATATTCATGACTATGGATAATTTTACTTCCGCAGCATATGCCAAAAAAGAAGAACTGAAAGAAGATCTTCTGTGTGACTCCACAAGGTCAGGTGACTTAATTGTGCTATTCTTCATTTAAAAAAAAAAAAAGAGCAAGGCTAGAACTGCAGAAGACACTTGAATGATAATGAACCAAAAAAAGAGATGAGAGCTGGATGGTGTCTGCACATGTACTGTATCTGTGTAGTATAACTGTGTATCTTCATATGACTGGTGGATTAAGGGCATCACAGTTTAGTCACCATTCTTAAATATGGAGATGACCCAACCATAATAAGATTTAAACTTACTCATCACAGATTTCCGGCACAGCGGTCCCTACTAAAGGCAATAAGAAATCTGTTTGAGTTGGGAATCCAGCAAGACACAAACTGGAACACGACACTTGATTCTCCATGTGCTACTTTGAATTTCCTCTACGCTCCCCCTTTCCTTTCCTCTACCCTCGAAAACCTCAGGAAGGTAATCGAGTGCAATGAATTTTGTAATAGAGGGGGCCTCTTTGAAATTACATTGTCTCTCGTTGTCTCTGCTTCCACTGCAGCTCTCTGGTGTCGGAGCACCATAAAAGGCGATGGAACGTTTTCGACTGTTGGTGGTTACCCACTGTGTACCTTGCACTACGCTTATGACATTCATCGTGTTGGTGCGCGACGTGTCCTTGCCTGACTGTGCAATACATGTGCATTGTGTTGGTGCGTGATGTGTCCTTGCCTAACTGTGCATGAATGAATGGTTACGGTAGCATAGTGGCACACTTCGTGTGTGACCAAACGAGCTGCTGCAAACCTTCCGGTGTCGGGTACAAGACAATGGGTGCTGCCTTTTGCCATTGCTCGGTACAAAAACCTCACTTTGTTGGACATTAATCACCCTTTGATCCCACACTCACGTTTGTCCACATTTGCATTTGGACAAACCTTTGTCAGTAGTGCTGTCATGCTCAGTGATTTCTTTGCATGTATTTCTTCTTCTTTATCACCTTTTGAACCCCCCTTTGAATTTGCAGGTGGACAACCCTTTGTCAGTGGCCTCCGTGCTGTCATGCTCAGTGATTTCTTGAATTTATTTCTGTGTTTCTTTCGTACGTCGTCTTTTAATGACGCCAAACAGCTCGTCGTTTCGGTCGGGCCTTAGACTCACAGAGCCGTTTCATGCCATCCCATAGGTCTCATCTCAAATCGGTGGCCGAGCGGTCTATATCGAAGGCAGGAGGAAGTTTTCGTTGTGCGCATGCGCAAGGCTCTTCAGATTAGGAGGTTGCGAGTTCGAGTCCAGCGAGACATGAACAGGGACACTACGCTTGATTTTCCATGTGCTGCTGCTTCCAAGTGCAGGTCCTATCTGCTATCTAACTATCCACAGGAGCTTCACTACTGTAGGCCATTGAACTTTAAAGGCTTCTCATGTTAAGACGCTGAGTCTTCCAGGGCATCTTTCTTTGAGAAGAGTTCAATCTGGGGTGTCGTGGCAATCTGAAAAAACAAAAAAGGCCACTTGAGGTCAATGTGAAGTCGTTGTCAACTCGTCGTGGTGCCAAAAAATGAGATCTTCCATGAATTATGCTTTTGACGTTTTATTTGTGCAGATTACAAAACAAACTACAAAAGGTCCGGGTGAACTGAACGAATGGATTATGAATGGATGACTTAAAACGAGCTCGTTAACCTAACAAAACCTGCCGTGATTTGATAAAACGCATAGCACCTTTTTTCATGCACACACACACACACACACACACACACACACACGGTTGCAAAACTGTGTGGCTTCCCTGATTCCTAATTCGTGATTTCCCTCCACCTGTCCACCCGTGACTCCCCTATATGCTCTTCCTGACACGTGTGATTTCATTCCCGTGTGTGATCAGCTGTGCAGGTGACGTCACAACAACAACATGCAACCCACCACACACACACTGTCGCACATGAAAATTTGTGGTCGATTGAGGTGGGTCCAATTTTGAATCACAGGACTGCAACTAATGATTGTTTTCGGTGTGCAGCAGGCATATTAGTCAAGTGCTGCTGCATTGTTTCGTCGACATTTGGTCGGTTGCTTTCCTCTACCCTCGAAAGCCCCAGGAAGGTAATCCAGTACAAGTACAATGAATTTTGTAAAAGAGGGGGCCTTTTTGAAATCACACTGAACGTTGTGTCTGTTTCCACCGCAGCTCTCTGCTGGCTTGTACAGTAAAGGCCAAGTATACTCACAGTACAGTACAGAAATAGTCAGTTGTGAAGTTGCACGTATGAAAATAAAGAGGATTCAAACGGTATGCTGCTTCAAATTGCTTCTCCCATTCCTTACGTCTGTTTGTAATTTTACATTTTGTATCGCATTTCGGACAAGTGATAGGAAACCATGTTTTTGTGCTTGCTAACAATATGAATGAATGATGCATTTTCACAAAGCTGGGCTGTTCTTGGCCAGAAGAAGCTGCCTTTTTCGGAGACACGGGGTGCTTAAAGGACAGCGACTTTCTTCCTCGGCAGCAGTCTACACTACATGTCGGAACAGCGCCACCAGCCATATGGCTCCTGGTTGCGGCTGAAAACGGCACTGCAGCACATTTCCCAGCACGTTAATGAGGATCCGATTCCAGACTAGGAGGTTGCGAGTTCGAGTCCAGCGAGACATGAATAGGAACGCTACGCTTGATTCCCCCCCCATGTGCTGCTGCTTCCAAGTGCAGGTCCTATCTGCAACTATCCACAGGGACTTCACTACTGTAGGCCATTGAACTTTAAAGGCTTCTCATGTTAAGACGCTGAGTCTTCCAGGGCATTTCTCTTTGAGAAGAGTTCAATCTGGGGCAAGTGGACCTGTTTGACGAGCCGCGAAGGCTTCTTTTTTTTTTTTTTTTTTGATTTCGAGAAATAAACTTTATTAAGAATTGTACAAACCAATACAATTCAACACAGCAACAAAGACTGCCGCCAGGGGGTTGCATATATACAGGCATTTTTTGCAGATTATAAAAACACATTGTAGAGAGCACAAAGATTCAGGGTCTTGACAGCTTTTATGTTATTAGATTTTCCAATAGTTTTAATATACTGTTTGACTTCGTTCGTAAAAGTAAGAAAGAAAGGTTTTTGATTTGTGTATCGACATTTATGAATGTGCCATTTGGCTAAAAAGATAATAAGATTAATGATGTAATATTGTCTAACTTTGGTAGATGGAAAGACAGTGAAGCCAAACAGTACACTTTCAAAACAAAGGGAAAAATCTGGCTCAATAGAAAGGGAAATCAAATTACAGACATCTACCCAGAAACTGGTGGAAACAGGACAAGACCAAAACAAATGGAAGACATCTTCAGGGCATCCCATACAAAAAGAGCAACTTGTATCAGTGACATTTTTAAAACGTTGTGAAAAAAAGACTTTAGAAGGGTAAATCCTGTGGATTATTTTGAAGGATACTTCTTTTACTTTATTATTTATCATATATCTAGCAGGTAAGTTCCAGATCTTTTTCCAGTCAAGGTTGTTTATTAAGTTATTCCAATAAGTGATTACATATGGAGCGAAGGCTTCATCTAGGGAAACTGGCTTCCCTCCTCCCTCACCACAGTCCCAGGCATATAGGCTTGGTAGGGTCGTTAACCAGCCCGTATTTACCCAGAATTCCACGGGGCAACATCACACGTTTTTAAAGCTTTAAATTAACAAACTAACAAAATTAATATAAGAACTAGAGCCGCTCAAAGTCTGAAAAGTGTTTCTGGTGAGTGGATTTAACAGGTGGGAGTGGATCAGCGTGGAAATGACCGTTAAAAACGAGCAAAAACAAGCAGGAAAGCAATTTTGATCTGCACCGTGACTAAGAACAGGTATCTTTCTTCATTCTAGATTTTGTTTTTAGGTATTTTTAATTTTTGGGACGGTGTCCCCCCTTATTGACAAGACTTTATAAACGACAGCAATATTTTTTTGGAAGAAATAACGCCAGAAAAGCCTCTCAATCATCGAAACAATGACTCTCAATGCAAATTCACGGTGGAAGCTTGTATTTCCTATATACATGAACGCAACACAATGCCACGTCGGCTGATTGGCTCCAGACGCACACAAAACTCACGTGACTCCAGTCAGCACGTGACAGTCAGGACCAGCACATCAACATGGCTGCAGCACCACAGTGAGTCCAGTTTCCTCTTTTCTTACAACCTTTTGACTGACTATAAAATGTATTTGTTTCATGTGAAATAGACGTGTTGAGTCGTGTTTTACTTTGAGTTCACCGCAACGTAAAGATGTTACGACGCTAAGCGCGTGAGCTCCTCTGATAATAAATCTGTTGTCAGGCAGATTCACCGCCACTACACTGTCCCTGTCATCCTGCCAACACCAACAAGTTTTAAAGTTTAGTTTGGTAGGATGGAGTGAACTTTATATACTATTTATAATTGGAATACTACATATATAATTAACTGTCGATAATACATTTTCACAACAGGCCAGAAAGTACTTTCTAAACAATCCTAAATCAATAACTTAATAAAAACTGCTGCTATCTCACAACTGCATTCAGTAAAAAAGTAAAAAAAAGTTAAGAAATAGCTCAGAAATATTTTGACTTTGGCTTAAAATGTAGCAATGTATATACGTGAAGAGTTTTAGAGTCCTGAAGACATGAAAGTATACAAAAAAAGTATTTTTAACACCTCATTTTTGTTTAGACCCCTGCAGGGATCCTAACCCCCAGTGTGGGAGCCACTTGTGAATTACTAACTTATGAATGCATTGCCCAAAACCTCACTGCTGTCCTTGTGTTATGTAATAATAGTCTGATAGTTGTAATGTCACACGCTGTCCCTTCATTGAAATTAATTTACTGATACAGTTGTCATGTTTAAAAAAGTGCAGTGTCCGAATTGTTCCAGGAAAACAATGCAGAAGTTAATGGATTGGCATACAATAGTTTTGTTGAGTGAAATAATTGTCTTTTATTGAGTCATTTTACCCCAGGCAGCCTTCTTGTGATAAACGCGTCCAAGAATCTGCTGTGGTCATCATAAAATTGTCAGCAATCAGCAGACATAAAGTCATCTCTGCCAGAGATTGGAACACACATCTGGCAAACCTTGTGACATTTTGTAACCAAGTACAACACCAGCACATAATAATACATGTGACGAGTTATCTCTTTATTCCTGGGCTATTGCCAGCAGAGTGTTTGGATTGCAGTGACATGATTGTGTCTGCCTTCTTCAATAACATCATTTACCACCTCACTGGGGATGATCTGTCCTTAATGCACAGTTACACCTGTATACTCAGCCAACAGTGAATGATACAGAAATCACTGAGCCATAAAATACTGTGAGGTTCTGTATTAACCTTTGCTACAGTCCAGGCTGAATCAGATATGTTGTGTTTGTTATCTTATCAGTAAAGTCATGGCCAGAGACCAAGATTTATAACCAAGACAGTTAAACGGTTGTCTACGTGTGTATGTCTTAACTGTTTCTGAAGGCAGGCTGGGCTGTGGCTCAACTTTTCAGGCTGAAATGTGCTGACCCAATCCTGAGGATTCACTCCAGATAGAGCAAAACACATAATAGTTCCCCTTTTTTTGCTATGTGTGTGAGAGAGAGAAAGCTGAAACCACAACATCTCCAGCTCAGAAGATATTAAGTGAAGTTCTTTTCCCACTTCAGCTACTATATACTTTTTTAAGATAAGCAGTAGGATATCAAAAAATAGCTGAATGAATGCTTGTCTGCCTTATGACAGGGCCTTCCAAATCTAGACCTAGAGTCCTTCAGTTCAGGGTCAGACTCTCTAACCACTAGTCTAACCTACCCTCGATCTCTCTGTCCTTACAGACCTGTCTTCTGGCTGGGTAATGACACCCTGAGGGTGTCTGCTGCACTGTTTGCAGAGAACCGTCGCCGACTATGCAAAGGGCTGAAAGCCAAAGACGGCGTGGTGCAGCAGTCAGTGGTTGTGCTGCAGGGAGGAGAGCAGAAGCAGAGGTACTGCACGGACACAGACCTCCTTTTCAGACAGGTAGGTAGGTAGGTAGTCTGTAGTTGACTCTGGAATTGGTACAACACTGAGGCTGAGGTGGGGACAGGGTCTTACATTTATTTATCCATCCATGAACCCAGAAGTGAGTTTAAGTCCCTCCAGCATGTCCTGTGTCAGTCTTTTGTTGTGTTGAATCCCTAAAACATCCAGAGGGCTTTCTGTCGAGGTGCCACAAAAACCCCATCCTGCTTTTCCAAAAGTCAAGTCCAGTTCTGAGTTTCTCTGGCACTGTTAATCTCCTCATTCTGTCAAAATATGTAGGCAAGGAAATCACCTCTGTCTATGAACTCAGTTTTTCCAACACTCCCATCCAAACTTGTGACATAAATCAATGGACACATTAAAAGTTTTGTTTTGTTTTTGTGCTCTGTATTCACTTCTCTAAACCTAACTGCTCTAATCAAGTACAACATTTTGTTTTTTTCTGATGTAATAATCTGAGCAGAATTAGCTAACTTTGTCTTCTAGCAGACGGTCATAATCTCCCTCACTAATGCTCTGGCTGATTCCTTCCATGCTGCAGGAGTCTTTCTTTCATTGGGCTTTTGGAGTAACCGAGGCTGACTGTTATGGAGCCATTGATGTGGACTCTGGGAAATCCATCCTTTTTGTTCCCAAACTGCCTGAAAGCTATGCTACCTGGATGGGAGAGTGAGTCACTCTAATCTTCAAAGAGCTGTGTACATGGCCCGCAGTCATCACCAGCTGGTCCATAGCTTTGAGATGTAACTTGAAGTCAAATAATTTAAAAATAATTTTATAGCTGAAATCCTCTTTCAAATGTACTTTGACAATACAACTTTAAAATAACAAACTTACAGATGGTCAAGTCTATTTTACACATTTGGTTGCTTTCTATGAAAACTTGACAACAAGGCTAGTTTTATTCTTTTAGGTTGTGGATTAAAAGAGATGGTGCATACAGTGTTAGAGACTTGTCAATGTTTGTGTGTAAGATAAGGAGAAGTTACAGATCAGCGCTTAAATGAAGAATGAGAATTCATTAGATGTGTTGTCTCTCTCATATCTTTGTCCTGAATACTTAAATTCTTCTTGTACCTACCCTACATGTTATGTTTTTAAAGACTGACCGCTTAAATTGCTTAATGTGTCTATGTGTAAATCGCTTTGTTTATGGACTGCCCGTTTTTGACACACAGTTTTTCACATGTTGACAGGATCTTTCCTAAAGAGCACTTCAAGGAGAAGTATGCTGTTGATGAGGTGCATTACACCTGCGATGTAAGTCGTTCTGTGTTAACGAGGTCTTTACAGCCTGTCTGTGTGTGACCTTTTTTCTGTGCGGTAACTGAACCTTGATGTTCAGTCACTAGGCTATGAAGTTACAAAAAAAGGCATCAGTGATTCTACAGACTGTTTTTTAAAGGTGAAAGTCATCATTCTTTTATTTGAACCTCCTGGCAAAGATATCTGTGGTGCCTGATAGTATGAATAATATCTGGTTTGGGTTTGTTCCTGGACTTCATACAGTAGAAGGTGTCATTGCATACATTTATAGTCTACAGAGCACAGACCTGCACTATTTACATCTGCTTCAACAGGATTAAAATATAAATCCATCCAGCATGTGGAGTGTCATACTGTTAATTCATTTGGTTGAACAATTTATCTGTGTGCATACCTCTAACAGAGATCCACCGCTAAAATTTTATTTTAAATTTGTAGTCTGCAGCTCCATTCTCTTCATTTGAGCAGCCTGTCAATGCTAAATATAAATTCCTGTTTAGACTGTCTGTAATTGCCTATTTTGAGAGTTTGGGAAAACAGTATATCAGTGCTGACAGCAGATTCCCAGAGCAGCTATAATGGCGAGTTGGCAGCAGAGTTATTTTGGAGGTGTGCATGTTGACGAATCAAAATTATATAATCTGACTATAATAATATCAGCTTTCATTTCTGGATTTACACTGTGACCTTTCAATGACTCATCCGACTGATGATATTCAGGCATTTTTACATCCCTGAACCTGCCTGAGGTGTTAGATGTCCTAATTATTATGACAGCCAATTCTTCCATGAAGCAGTGTCATCTTAACATTGCAATACAATATCAGAAAACATCAAATCTGAATCATAATTACCTCTGGATTTGTTTAAATAATACTGCCACTTAGTCAGACAAAGAAATCAATTGCTGGTGTTCAGCATTCAGCTGGCACTGCTGCCCAGAAGGACTTAAAAGAGAAAACAAAATGTCTTTTTGATCGTGAGCAGTTTTCCATTTTTCAAACACTCCGACATGTAAGGTGATACTGCTGCTTAACATGCTAACAGTACACCTTTAGATCGTTGAATGCAGCAGGAGAATAATGTGTTTTCATCCTCTTTAAGTTTGAGTTTCATTGATATCAATAATTTTGGATCTGTGGTGATATTATAAGTCTTTGCAACAAGCCGCGTTTGCCATCTCAAAAATGTCTCATATTTTGCAAGTTTACATTGGTTTATGTTACCATTGATTTTCCAAATTTTGGTATATTTCAAAGAATTTAAAATAGTCTCTTTTGTTTTTTTACAGGTTGAAGTTATTGGTTTAATTCATCATTGAATAAGTGATATCCCCACAATAGTATTTATAAATTTTAGGCATAATATCAATTGTAGATTTAAATTTTAGTTGTTGTTAACGAACGCTTTCTTTCTGGTCTGCTGAGACAATACAGTGAATGCTTTAGGAAATCAATTTTAGTGGTATTAATATTAATATTAATAATAATAATAATAATAATAATAATAATAATAATAATAATAATAATAATAATAATAATAATAATACTCAAATATCACCACAGTCTGGGATCTGTTGTCTGACATTTAGGCTGATGGTAGAGGAATAATAAAGTTGCTTTATGTTTGTCATTCAGTGTGTTGCTGAGTGCCAGCAAGGCCATGTAGCCACAACAGCGTCTGTCAGTGACCTTTTAATTTAGTCTTCTAATTGCTGTCTGTGTCCTTGCAGATTGTCGATGTCCTGTCCAACCTGAAACCAGCAACTCTCCTAACACTGGTATGATGATGGCTTCTCTGTGTTAGAACAGCTAGTGATATTCAGTTTTATTTCATATCAGCTGACCAATTATTCAGGTGTGGAGTATTTCACTGACTTACACTAACTTAAAGGATGGTAGTCTGCCTCACGTTGCCTGATGTTTGCTGCCAGCTCACTCATCATATCCAAACTACAAATACTAATAATAATAATATACATTTTTTGTTTTTTTTTAAGTAGGTTGTTAAGCATTGGCACAACATATCTGCTGCTGAAATTCTCAGTCTTTAACATTACAAACATGATGAATATATTGATCAACTGCTAAAAAGTACAGTGAGAAAATAAATGTAAACTCTTTTTTACTAATTCTACAGATGTGATATCTTTGTCTGTCATTATAGAATAGATTATCAGTCTGAATATAAAACAACTTTATTGTTACTGTATTGACATTTGAATGCACTTTATTGCTTGTTTGTTTGTTGCAGCGAGGACAGAATACAGATAGTGGGAGCATCTGCCGTGAAGCCTCCTTTGAAGGAATTAGTCGGTATGCTTAATTGCTGTCATTTTGCATTCAGATGCTGTAATTATACTTTGTTTGTGTAGGTTATATTTTTTTCTTTCATAGCCAAGGATACACCAAACTGTCATGCATACTGATTGTTGCTTCAGAACCTACTTCTGGATATAATTTAATTAAGCAAATAATCATGCTTTTGCTTGTTAGTTATCAATTAATGGCAGTGTTACTGTTGTCCTTAGTTCCTCTTTGTTCTTTTTTTAACTGCATACATTACACCATTTTATCTATTCTCCACCCTGACCCAAACTGTCTCATATACTTATTTCAAAGCTAATATATCCATTTGCATCATATTGCATTTCAATAAGGAGAGTTTAATTGGAAATATATAAGAATATTCATTGATGTTGACAACAGAGAAAAACATTTTGACAATTAGACTATCGATGTGAAGCATGTTCAGGGCCCATGTGAAGATAGGAAATAAGACGGGATCCCCAGAAACTAAGAGCAACAGCTAGATTTTGAAAGTATCCAACTTAAAAAAAATCTCCTCCCTTTAGGCCTTCCTCCAAAGCCACTCCACCTTAACACATTTTCATGTACATGGTAGTGCAGGTATACAGGCCAATAATTTATTTTGGGCCCAATTACATAATCGTCCGGTCTTATTACAGGCTTGTGGCTGCCACATTTTTAAGTTTTATTTATATTCACAATGTTGCTGTTTCTTGTTACCTTCTTTTTATCAGCTTCCAGGTGAACAACACTCTTTTACACCCAGTCATTGTGGAATGGTAAGTAATTAAATTATGTTTTATAATCTTACTCTTAAAGCCAACTCAGGTTGAGAATGTACTGTACTGTAGCCTCTCCTTTAATTACTTTAGAGTGGATTCAGTCTTTTGGCTATTTTTAACTCACAAACCTTCTCAGTTACAGCTGACCAGTCAGGTCAACGGGAGCTTTTCTTTGGCTTGTTATTTCCCCTCTTAGAAGCAGAAGCCAGTCCACACGGATGTAATGGACTTCGTGCTTTCTTGGTCGTCCTTGCCATTCGAGTTTGCACACTCCCAGATGAATTGACATTTTCTGAAATGAGGAAGAATGATTTTCAAGCACACCTCCTGTGGAGAAAGACTTGATTAAATCCTGCAGAGCTTGTGTGGCTGTCTGTTAAGGGGCTATTTTTTGTTTTTACTTTCATTTGTGTTACTATTGGTTACCACTGCTTTGTGTTGTTTGTTTCTAATAATGCAGAAATGCTTAATGTTCTGCAGTATTCAATTCAGAAGTCAATTATGAATCAGAATGGCTTCTGTTTGTTCACTATATCGGCTTCTGATTGAGCAGTAGATAGAAAGTAGTTTCAGCCATCACAACAGATACTGCATTCCTTTAGCTCAATGTGAGAGTTGTATGAATTCTTTATGCTGTTTGGCTGTACATTCATTGTACTGTGCATCGATAACTGTCAGTGTAATGATCAGAATAAGAGAGCTGGTCTCTCACTACGTGTTTCTGTCTGTGTCTGCAGCCGTCTACTTAAGACTGATATGGAGCTGGAGGTCCTGCGCTACACCAACAGAATTTCCAGTGAAGCCCACAAAATGGTACGATCTTTCTCATCTAGACAGAGCGTCTGTAAAGGTGCTCGGATTGGTATATTTTTACACTTTCAAACAATAAAAGAAAAGATCAGAGCATTATATTAAACGGCCGTAGTATTTAAGTTGAGTTTAAAACTTGAACTTTAAGATGTCAGGATCTTCTAAGGTTATAAATTGTTTAAATGCTATCAATTTTTAACTCCATCCAGTGGCTTTTGGCCAGCACTTAACAGAGATGGCCTTTGACCAAAAGGCTGTATCAATAAAACAATATTTTACTTCAGCACAGGATTTCACTTCATCACCATGAATAACCTCTTCAGAGGTTATTATCGGTCCTCTGAAGTCACTCACCACGAACGTTCAATATCGTTATCCCCTCATTTTACCCCACTGTTACGAGTGTGTTTTTAATTCATTTGTTTTTAAATTTGCCGATCACATATAATCCCACCTTTTCCTTCTAGATCATGAAGCATGTGAAGCCTGGACAGAAAGAATATGAAATGGAGAGGTAAGAGGTGCAGTTTGTCAACGGATGGTCTTGTTAATTATATACAATATGATTAAACACACGCTGATAAAATCACTGTAGTCAGAACAAAAACAAAAGTCATGCCTCAGCACCTGTCAAGCCTCCAGTAACTGTAACTCTTATTATAGGAACAATAAAGTAAGTACTTTGAGGTTAATGCTTGTTGTGAATTTTGGTACATCATGTCAGATGCAAGACTGATTCATGAATTTCTGATTCATCGAAAACCAAAATTTGAGACAAACATAAACATAGTTGCCTGATTGTAGCTGAAATTCAAGCTGAAGAGGCTGTAGCAAAATATTTTTTTATTTCTATTTGTATTAGTAAAATTATTTGCTGTGTTTTTTTGCTTGTTTGTTTTTAATTAATGTTGTGTTAGAGCAGCTGACGTGCTTTGCTGTGTAAGAAGAACCAGCAAATTGGATTTGTAATCTTACACAGTATTGCGATGATGTCAACATCCAGAAAAGTGTTTGATGTGCTAAAGAATGAGTGCTGAATGAATTCTTAATAAGTATGGAGTCAGGAAGAGGGCAGTGAATGTCCTTCAGCTCATTACTGTTCTGTGGGATGTCTGCTGTGCTGAAATTGATGAGTTTCCTTTTTCTTACTGGGTGCTTCTTTTTTTTTCTTCTTCTTTGCAGCCTGTTCCAGCATTACTGCTACACTAAAGGAGGGATGCGCCACACCTCGTACACCTGTATCTGTGGAACGTAAGGATATGACAACAAATGTTTACCTGCCTTATTTGACAAACTAAACCATGCCTGCTAAGACAGCACAACATCAGATTCCTCTTTGTTTCACGGTCAGCTAGCAGCATTATTATAGAGATTTTGAGACATTTTTGCTAATCATGCTTTGCCCTTTCGTATCAAAGGCCATGTGTAATGAATACTTCAGGGAATTAGTGGTCAGTGGATGCAAGCAATTTTCCTGTTCAAATTAAGAGCTTGAAAAACGAAGGACCTGGTCATCACAGTGATTCTTCAAAGATGCACTGTGCCTGGGCTTTCTAGTTAAAAGGAAATAAATATAATGTGTGTAGATTGGAATCCTTGTGATGCTGTACTGAAATAAAAAAAAGTATTTTTCAATGTATTTTTTATAGTCTTATAAAAGACTATAACTATATAAGACTATAGTTATAGTCTTTAAGTTACATTTAATAAAATTACCACCTTTATAGTATAGTATTTATTCAAAGAGTAACTTTTTTTGTCTTTTTCAATTCATACATTGTGTGTAATGTTTAACAACAGGGGCCATAACTCCTCCACTCTCCACTATGGCCATGCTGGCGCTCCAAATGACAAGACAATTATGGATGGAGACATGTGGTGAGTAAACACTTTGGAAACAAACCCAAAGTACTGTGTAAATAAATATGACTAAATGAGTTTTGATGTTTTGTCCCCTTAAGTTTGTTCGACATGGGCGGAGAGTACTACTGCTACACCTCAGACATCACCTGCTCCTTCCCAGCCAACGGCAAGTTCACTCCAGACCAGAGGGCCATCTACGAGGCTGTCCACAAATCCTCCCGAGCTGTCATGGCTGCCATCAAACCAGGTTATTATCTTTTCAGTTCAAGAATTTGAGTACGCTTTACAAAAAGACTGCATATCTGGTCATGTCTTTTGCTTATGTCCAACTCTTCTCAGTCTCCAAAGTTTGTAAATGCACAAGATGTGCCTTTGGGAGGCAGCAGCTCCCATAATGTTGTTGAGTCAGCTGAGGTTCCCTGGTCTCTCACATCTTGTTGTGCAAAGACTGTCAAAGCTCCAGTAGACTATTTGTCCATCACCGATACAGAAAGTCTGACAGCCACTACTCATGGTGGATTAGCTTGGTTAGCCCTGACTACCAGCTGTATTTCTGCTATATACTGAGGGCTGATCAATTTGTCACTCTGGTCGGTGTAAACTCTAGCATCACACATAGCCTCGACTCTATGCTCCTATGCTCTATATAATGATTGTCCTGTGCAGTCCTCAGCTGTATTTTTCCTTAAATTTAAAATTCAAGACAAAAAAACATCTTGCTTGTGTTGAAGGTGTGAAGTGGACAGACATGCACCGTCTGGCTGACCGGGTTCACCTGGAGGAGCTGGTGAAGATCGGCATCCTAAATGGCAGCGTGGAGGACATGTTGAAAGTCCACCTGGGCTCCGTCTTCATGCCTCACGGCCTGGGACACCTGCTGGGCATCGACGTGCACGATGTGGGAGGATACCCTGAGGTAAAATCAGAAGGCATCAATTCTGAGATTACCCACATCACAACCAGCCAGTATTTAGAGTTGTAACAGTCAGAGACTCCAGACAGTCGAAGAAGAAAACACAGTTAAAGTTCCTCCAATACTGATGTGTCATCAATAATAGAAAGACCCTCTGTGCAGAAGTGAGAGTGAAACAAAAGGAGGCCAAGCTGCAGGAACAAGTTCAGGATGAGAGCAGGGGAGAGGGGAAGCTGAAATGTTGTCTGAACTCTGAACACAGATGGTTTCAGGTTGTGGTGGAGGATTTAGTACAGTTGTGCATTTCTAAAAACAGACTTTTAACCCACAGAAACTCCACTGGAACGTCTGAGTTCACCAGCAGTAAGTGTCTGTATGGGAAGTACACTGTGAAGCAGGGCTCACTAAATATGAATACAGGGCTCACTCAGTCTGTGGATCCGTAACAAACAGCGCTGTTGGCTAGTTTCATAAAGCAGTTGGACATCTCCAGTCACAAACAAGTTTTTTATTGTAAGCTGCCAGAGATATTTTACTGTTTGAAGAACGAAAAATAATTAACACTGTGCATAAAATAACCTCCATAGTGTACTAGTGTGCTAAATCCATTAGCAAATTGGCTAATTAACAAAGTTACTACAGTTCATTTTTAATAACTGTGAAGCTGTAGTCTTAACAGACTTTACTGCTGTACAGGAGGTGGAGCGTATTAACGAACCTGGACTGAGGAGTCTTCGAATGGGTCGCCTGGTGCAGGAGAGGATGGTCCTCACCGTGGAGCCTGGGATTTACTTCATCAACCACCTGCTCGACCAGGCCCTGGCTGATTCTACCCAGAGCTGCTTTATCAATAACCAAGTGCTGGCTCGCTTCCGCAACTTTGGAGGGGTCAGTGTGCCTGCAATGTTTTATTTGATTATTTTTGTTTGATTGTATTCACCTGAGGGGTAAAAGAAATAAATCAAGTTGTCTACAAACCATTAATACTGAATGAACTCACCGGAGAGCTCACAGGGCAACGCTTATTTGACACTTTATCTGCAGAATGATAACATTGCTATTTTTTTATCTTTTGCAATAGGTTGAATGTGCAACTGTGACTCTAAAAGCAATATGTTTTATGACTTTAAGCATGAAAATGTCATGTAATGCAAAAAAAAGACTGCAGTGTATTACACTATAAATGAATGAATGGTCACAGATATGCTTTGACTAATCTGTGGAAAAGTCACATAAAATATCAAATCAAAACCAAATTAATTACTCAATTTTGTTCAAATGGAAACAGTCTATGTCTAACTGCTCATGTATCTTGCTGTGTTGGACTTATGGTCTCCAATCTGAGCCATTAAGTTGATGAGATATTATAAATGATATGTAAGGATGATAATGTGAATATCACAATGTGAACATTGAATTTTCAGCGACTGATCAAGCTCACATTCAACATATGAATTCTTATGTGCATCTGCATTTTTGCTCCGACTGACTGTTTCCTGCTTTGATCCTACCGTGTTTGACTGACTACTGTCACTACTGTGTGCAGGTCCGCATTGAAGATGACATTGCCGTGACCGCAAATGGCATGGAGCTGCTGACCTGCGTCCCTCGCACCGTGGAGGAGATTGAGGCTTACATGGCTGAGTCTGCAAAACCCTTCAGCCCCGTCGCCAGTGAGAAATAGTGAATGACGTCTCTGAGTAAAGTCTGAGCTGTGTGCGGCAATGTCATTTAATTACTGCAGATAAAGGGATTACTCTTACTCTCATTGCACTTATACAACAGATACACAATCAAGATTAATAAACAACAAATAATATTATTTGTTCTCATGTACTCAACAAGATTATTATTAAATGGTAAAACCTATGACAATAAATAAAAAGGCAAACGTTTCATACAGTAGCTTTATAAAGCTTTCATAATGTTTTGAAAATTGTGATAAATGTTAGCAGTCTCTTTAGAGGACAAAAAAAAGTGTTAATTTGAGTGCCTCTTCGAAGAAATTATTTTTGTTTCATTATTTTTCTTATATCCCTCTTTTTAAAAACTGATCCATAAAAAATGCTGTGAAATGAAATTAAATATTTTAATTTGCAACTGTGTGCAGCAGGTTTGTTTATTTGTATTTTGAGTATTCTTTCAGTATCATAAGACAGTTCTTTCATAAAACATACAAGCAGCTAAGGGTTAGTCAGGGGCAACACCATAGGTTTAAATGGGATGTAGTAAATCAAAAAAATATTTTGTGCACTTTACTAACTTTAGTACTTTTAATTACATAATTACATGGTATGATAATGTTGTCAATAGCTGAGCATGGCAAAATATATATTTTCCACTTACCTCTAAGGTGGGTTTGTATTATATATTATGTAATATCTGCATGGTTGGGAAAAGAAAAACACAACAGGTGTTACAAAAGCTGGATGTTAAAATAAAAACACAGGTGGGGAAGGTGACCTCAATATAAGATACACACTTTCAGGTATTTGCCACCAGGGGCCACTGTAATTCTTCTGCCCCAGTGCCATGTCAACTCTGAACAGACAATACAGTCCACTTTTTGTGAAGTCACTGAAATATAAAACACTTCATTCAGATAGGAGATTTCTCTATCAAAATGCCTTTCTAAATGTGATATGAATTTAAAAACATATAAAAACTGATTGCCGAGTTGTGGATGAAGAAACATCAAACAATTTTTAATATTTCCTCAAATAAACCAAAGAAATCTGTTTGAGCCTTGGTTCTAGTATTCTTGTCTTGTCTTGTTTCAGAAACTACTGAACAGACTTCAATGACATTTGGTGTTCCAAGTGATTCATTTTATATGTATAATGCACCACCATGTGGCCATTTATAAATTACCATATAATTTTCTAAAACCAAAATTAAAATTCAATATTAGCAATCGAGAAATTCAAGACACTGAATTGATGACTTATCACAAGTTATGTTTGCAGACTTGATGTCTTCATAAAAAGTGAGAAAGTTGTGACCTTTTCATGACTGACTGCAGAGATTGATGGACTTTATTGAGCAACACTGCAACTGTTTATAGAACAAGTTAATAGAGCAAGCTACCAGGCCATCAGACAGGATAGGGTTAGGGTGTCTCATTAGGGAGAATCTGGTGTTTGTGAAACTGTAGAGGAAGCTTCTAGTTTGGAGGAGATGAGTCGAAAGTTTGAGTGTGCATTCGGGAGAGTGAAAGGCTCCATGTGGAGAGGCACTGAGTTTGGAAGAGGAGCAAGAGCTGGTGGTGAACATGGAGAGAATGAATAAGCATCTCTGATCTCACAGCTGTTGTAGAAGGAATTGTCCTTTCATCAGCCCTAGGCAAGGTGAAGGTTGTTTGATGAGGCTGTGGATGGAGTTTTGGGTTACAGCTATCAGAATCTGTAGATGGAGGTGCAGGTTGCTGGTAGAGATTGTAGGTGGAGGTTTGGACTGCAGCTGTCCACCAAAATCATCAGGTGGAAGCAGCTGTGCGGGTAGGCAGGCAGATGCTCTACACAGAGATTACAATGTGTATGTGGTGGTACAGATTGCTGGGAGAGGTTGTAGGGGGAAATTCTGCTACAATTGTCTGGCAGAATCTTCAGGTGGTTGGGCCGATGCAGGGTGCTGGTTGAGGCTGTATGTGGAGGCTCAGGGTGAAGCTCTATGGCAGAATGTTGATGAAGGTGCTCATGTGACAACCAACTCTAAAGGAAATGTAAGCAGCATCCCCTAACTGCTTACCTAAACTTTTTTTTGCTAGTGACTAAGCTAACAACCACTTAGCCTAGCTGGGAGAAAGGGAAAAAAAACTCTTTTAGTGGTAATAATTGTTTTGTTATAAACCCACTGTGTAAAAGCCGAGCAGAGAAACACAGAAGAGCTGGATATTTTCTTTTGGCCATGAAAAACACAAAGTCCTCTCACCTCAAAGTCAACCCTGAAATCACCCTGTATGACCTCCGACCCCAGTTGTGAAACTGTGAAACATTAAACTAACAATGAGAAGTTTCTGTTTCTGTCACAGCTTATTTGAATGTCTGCTTGTCTCTTTAGAAAATTTACAAATTATTTTACTAGATGATCATTAAAATATACATTCAAATATATAGATATTCAAGTTTATATTTTACATAATCCATGTGGACACATTAAAGCAGATCACCATTAATACAGCCTACTAATATAGACTCCCCTCATAATACAAATCACACATTTTATAGCAGACAATATGACTGAGGGCACCATGAGATCTGTAGTAATATAATAGACGCTAATATAATGGTGTTAATTTTGTGCCTTGGAGCTGAGCAATATGGAAATAAGGATAAAACATTTTCCCCACATATAATATTTATATCATATTATGGAATAAAACAATGATCTGAAGATAAGCTAATACAGGTATTTTCTTAGTTCCTCTAAAATGGCTGAAAGGGGTCTTATCATAAGAATAATTATTTTAAGCAAAATATTGTGCAATCACCAACTAAACTGCTCAATGCCACTAAATCCCACACTCTAGATTTTTAATAGACACTTTTCTAACCCTGGTTACATATAAAGTTTTGAATAAGATGATAAATGTGGACCAGTAACAGAAGGCCTTGGATGAAAGGAGCCTGAGGCTTGAATACCAAGTAAGGAGACTCATGGACTGGCATGAAAGTCTACTGAACTTGATTTAAATTTATCCCAGTAATCAACATAAATATGAAGGTTTAGCAGCATTTCATTTAAATCTCCACACACAATTTCAGCCTACACAGAGTCTGAGCAAAGCAGGTAATGTCGCCGAAGCATGAGCAACAAAATGACAGGTTAAGTGACAGGCTAAAAGTGAATACTGCAACAGGTCACCCAATTACCTCAACCCTTTTTCTAGCATGGGCTACGCTTAACATACCATAGAAAATGGAAATGTAGCAACAAATACAGTCATTTTACATAGTATAATATTATGACATATATAATATGCTATAAATTACACCAGTGCCTCTCCTGAAAAAGGTCTATCCTGTAAAACCTCGTTGCAGTGTGATGCGCCCATCCACCTGCAAGAACGTGACAAAGGCCACTCACCACGTCTCCATCCATAATTGTCATTCAGCATAGCCATAGTAGATAATGGAGCAGTTATTGCCCCTGTTGTTAAACAACAACACAATACGTGAATTGAAAAGACATACATACTTACACTATAAATAAAAACTACATTACAAGGTGGTAATTGAATTGAACGTGACGTCTATAAAGATAATATAAAAACATAAGCATAAAAACACATAATTAATATGTTTCAGTCCAGCTTCAAAGGGATTCAAATCTTTACATGTTTCATCAATTTCCTTTAACCTTCAAGGTTCATTGTGAAAATCAGGTCCTCTTAATGTGAACAGGAAAATTGCTTATATCCACTGGCCACAAATTATTCATTACACCTGGCCTTTAATACAAAAGGGCAAAGCATGATTAGCAAAAATGTCTCAAAATTCTTCATCCATAATGATGCTGCTAGCTGACAGTCACCGTGAGACAAAGAATTTGATGTTGTAGTCTCTTAGCAGGGATGGTTTGGTTTGGCCAATAAGACGAGATTCTGCATGTAGGCGAACACACACAGGGGTCACACATATACATTCCTTGTCTTTTTCTATATTTGTTAATAAGTGTTTCAGTCTTGTATGACACAGATCAGCACAACACAGTTGAGATCTGGGAGGTGTGCACGTTAGCGCCTCTGCAAGCCTTTGCAACATTTACACATTTTCACTTATATGTATCTTTGAAGAAAAATAAATTCAGTGTCAGTCAGAAATGAAACAGAAAGGAAACTAATCAATTTCAGCACAGCAGAGATCCCAGAAAACACTAATTAGTTGAAGGACTTTCACTGTCCTCTTCCTGACTCCATTCTCATTAAGAATTCATTCAGCACTCACTCTTTGCACATCAATCTATGGATCTTGACATCATCGCAATACTGCGAAAGATTACACATTTATTACACGATCCATGTTTCCTGGTTCTTAGACAGCAAAGGCTGCTCAGCTGCCCTCAAACAACATTAACTTAAAAAACACAGCTAATAATCTCACTAAAACAGACAAACAGACACAAAAAATATTTATTACCATTCAATGACCTTGTTGTATTTTTCTACAGTCTCTTCAGCTTGACTTTTAGCTACAATCAGCCAGTTATGGGGTTGGTTATGTTTCTCTGGTGGACTAGAAATTGTCACTCTTGTTGCACTTTGACATGGTCCAACATCACGAAAACCACTGTAAGTGCTGACTCTAAATAAATCTTCCATTTGATTTTAACCCTGCTCCTGTAATAGACCTGTAATCTGTCTAGTATTTCATACTGTGTTTCATAGACTTTTTTTAAAATATACATAAGCATGCGGTAAATGGCCATGTACACCTTTCCCAGGTCTACCAGTGTCATTACAGGGCTGTGAATCATGTGATATGATGTACCAAACTCACAACAAGCAAGAACCTCAGAGTACTTATTCCACCAAACCTAAGAATTATACAGTTACCGGAGGGTCGACATGCACTGAGGCATGACATTTGTTTTTGTTCCGACTTACTGACTACAGTGATTGTATCGGCATAAAGGCTATCCAAAGACAGGAGCAGATTTGAGCTATATATAAAACGTAATATCATGAGACTGCTTCAAAGTAAAGTCAAATAAAATAAGGATTGCTTCATCAAAGATATAAGAGCAGACAGAAATTGTATTTTTATGTTTTTTGTTGGTGTAGCACAGGACCTCCAGCTACATATCAGTCTTAATTAGACAGCTGCAGACAGAGAAGAAGTCGACCAGCTTTCGATGCACAGTGTGATGGATGTACAGCCAAACAGTATAAAGAATTCATACAACTCTCACGTTGAGCTAAAGGAATACAGTATCTGTTGTGATGAAGATATTTTGAGAAATTCAACTGTCTAATATACACTGCTAATACAGTGGCTGATATTGTGAACAAACAGATGGTCCTTGATTATTCCCAGGAACATTGTATAGAAATGAGCCCACAATTTACTTTAAAATGACAATGAAATGTAATACAGTCTGATTTAAATCTAAGCTGCAGAACATGCTTCCTGATGTGACCATTTCTCATTCATGTGTGATAGGAAAGTAGTAACTGCACCTTAAATGCCTAATACTGGAGAATATTAAGGACTTCTGCAACAGAAACAAACACAACACAAGCGTTGGTAACCAACAGTAACACATAAATAAATAAAATAGCCATATGAGCTCTGCAGGGCAGAAGGACCAGCAGGGTTCAATCAAGTCTTTCTCCACAGGAGGTGTGCCTGAAAAGCATTCCTCCTTCTTTTAGAAAATGTCAATTCATCTGGGAGTGTGCAAACTCTAATGCCAAAGACAACCAAGGAAGCACGAAGTCTATTACATCCGTGTGGACTGGCTTCTGCTTCTAAGAGGGGGAATAACAAGCCAAAGAAAAACTCCTGTTTCTGCTTGCAGACGCACCTGACTGGTTCGCTGTAACTGAGAAGGTTTGTGAGTTAAAAGCAGCCAAATGACTGAATCCACTTTAAGGTAATTAAGGGAGAGGCTACAGTACAGTCTGAATGCACATACACGTGAAAATGTGTTAAGGTGAAGTGGCTTTGGAGGAAGGCCTGAAAGGAGGAGGCAGGATTTTTTTCAGTTTTTTTTAAATCTAGCTGTCTCTTGTTAGTTTCTGCAACATTACCTATGCTAAAACACATGCATTCAAATGTCAATATGGTACTTTCTGTTGTTTTATATTCAGGCTGATAATCTATTCTATAATGACAGATGGACAAAGATCTCACGCCTGAAGAACTGGTCCTATGATCAGCCAGCTGATATGAAATAAAACTGAATATCACTAGCTGTTCTAACACAGAGAAGCCATCATCATACCAGTGTTAGGAGAGTTGCTGGTTTCAGGTTGGACAGGAAATCAATCTGCAAGGACACAGACAGTAATTAGAAGACTAAATTAAAAGGTCAGTGACAGACGATGTTGTTGCTACAAGGCCTCGCTGGCACTCAGCAACACACTGAATTGCAAACATAAAGCGACTTTATTATTCCTCTACCATCAGCCTAAATGTCAGACAACAGATCCCAGACACTGTGGTGATATTTGAGTATTGTTCTTATTATTAATAATACCACTAAAATTGATTTCCTAAAACATTTACTGTATTGTCGCAGCTCCTCTTAACAAAAACTACAATTAAAATTGCAGCTTCAGCTTGGGACATCTGAACAATTGATATTATGTTTAAGTTTTAAATGTTGTTGTGGGGATATCACTCTCAAGTAAATAGCGATTCAGTTATTAGCTGCAACAATAACTTTGACATTTTTCTTTTTTTTAAATGAAAATATGGCAGGAGACATTTGAGTATTAGATGTATTTTATGAATAAGATTCGTTCATGTGAGCAGTAGTTGTAAACCACTGGAGTAAAACACACTTCAAATAATGCCAAATAAAAGATCTTTGCTGAACAATTTGGATTTCTTTGAAATATAACAAAACTTCAAAATCAATGGTGACAAAAAACAATGAAAAAAAAAAGATGAAAACACATTATTCTCCTGCTGCATTCAACGATCTAAAGGTGTACTGTTAGCATGTTAAGCAGCAGTATCACCTTACATGTCGGAGTGTTTGAAAAATGGAAAACTGCTCACGATCAAAAAGACATTTTGTTTTCTCTTTTAAGTCCTTCTGGGCAGCAGTGCCAGCTGAATGCTGAACACCAGCAATTGATTTCTTTGTCTGACTAAATGGCAGAATTATTTAAACAAATGCTGAGGTAATTATGATTCTGATATTGTATTACGTTAAGAGGATATTGCTTCATGGAAGAATTGGCTGTCATAATCTGAATCTTTAACCTGTGACTAATTAGGACATCTAACACCTCAGGCAGGTTCAGAGATGTAAAAATACCTGAATATCATCAGTCGGATGAGTCATTGAAAGGTCACAGCGTAAATCCAGAAATGAATGTAAAACTGTATGAGATCATTTCAAATGCATCTTTTAGTGATTCGTTGGCCAGTGAAAGCTGTTATTATTATAGTCAGATTATATAATTTAGATTCGTCAACATGCACACCTCCAAAATAACTCTGCTGCCAACTCGCCATTATAGCTGCTCTGGGAATCTGCTGTCAGCACTGATATACTGTTTTCCCAAACTCTCAAAATAGGCAATTACAGACAGTCTAAACAGGAATGTATATTTAGCATTGACAGGCTGCTCAAATGAAGAGAATGGAGCTGCAGCTTACAAATTTAAAATAAAATTTTAGTGGTGGATCTCTGTTAGAGGTATGCACATGGATAAATTGTTCAACCAAATGAATTAACAGTATCATGCTCCACATGCTGGATGGATTTATATTTTAATCCTGTTGAAGCAGATGTAAATAGTGCAGGTCTGTGCTCTGTAGACTCTAAATGTATGCAATGACACCTTCTACTGTATGAAGTCCAGGAACAAACGAGGCGAGGACCCAAACACAGGCAGGTGTGGGTAAACAAAAACTAATTATAATAACCAAAAAAAAAAAAAAGACTCAAAGAAACAGGCAAATAATCCAGAAGCATAAGAAACAGAAACGGACAGATACTCACAGATACCACAAACACAAAACCAACAAACAACATGAAACCATGAACGGACAGACAATGAAACAAAGGAAACACAGGAACTAAATAGACAGGACTAATCAGACACAGGTGAAACCAGTCAGGGGCAGGTGCAAAATCAAAAAGGGCGGGAAACAAGACAGGAAGTAGAAGACAAGACAGGCAGTGGAACTACAAAATAAAACAGGAAACACAAACAAACTCGAAACTATGACAGTTACCACACAGAAAAAAGAGTACACACACACACACATACACACACACACACACACACACACACACACACTATACACAAATACCGGCTGTAAAGAGCAGAGCACAAAAACAAAACAAAACTTTTAATGTGTCCATTGATTTATGTCACAAGTTTGGATGGGAGTGTTGGAAAAACTGAGTTCATAGACAGAGGTGATTTCCTTGCAGGGTGGCTGGCCTACATATACATCATTTTGACAGAATGAGGAGATTAACAGTGCCAAAGAAACTCAGAACTGGACTTGACTTTTGGAAAAGCCGGATGAGGTTTTTGTGGCACCTCAACAGAAAGTTTTAGGGATCCAACACAACAAAAGACTGACACAGGACATGCTGGAGGGACTTCAACTCACTTCTGGGTTCATGGATGGATAAATAAATGTAAGACCCTGTCCCCACCTCAGCCTCAGTGTTGTACCAATTCCAGAGTCAACTACAGACTACCTACCTGTCTGAAAAGGAGGTCCGTGTCCGTGCAGTACCTCTGCTTCTGCTCTCCTCCCTGCAGCACATCCACTGACTGCTGCACCACGCCGTCTTTGGCTTTCAGCCCTTTGCATAGTCAGCGACGGTTCTCTGCAAACAGTGCAGCAGACACCCTCAGGGTGTCATTACCCAGCCAGAAGACAGGTCTGTAAGGACAGAGAGATCGAGGGTAGGGTGGACTAGTGGATGGAGAGCCTGACCCTGAACTGAAGGACTCTGGGCCTAGATTCGGATTGGCCCTGTCATAAGGCAGATAAGCCTAAAACAACATAATTTTGTTCACACTCTTTACAATCATTTAACTATTCTCTGATATCCTAGTGTTTATTTAAAGCTGAAGTGGGAGGAACTTTACTCGACCTGGAGCTGAGCAGTCCAGCCTGCCTTCAGAACAGTTAAGACATACACAGATAGACAACCGTTTAACTGTCTTGGTTATAAATCTTGGTCTCTGGTCATGACTTTACTGATAAGAGAACAAACGCGACATATCTGATTCAGCCTGGACTGTAGCAAAGGTTAATCCAGAACCTCACAGTATTTTATGGCTCAGTGATTTCTGTATCATTCACTGTTGGCTGAGTATACAGGTGTAACTGTAACACTCTGCTGGCAATAGCCCAGGAATAAAAAGCTATCACTAAAAAAATGTAAATATAAAATGTATTATTTTGATATTGTGTCACTAAGAAACTAATTAAACTTCTAATCTTTGGTGTTACCTTGAATAACATTACAGTGAACTTAACAATACGTTTTTCACTTGCTAGCTAGCAGGTTAACGGCATATTAGCACAAAGTTTTTTGTTCTTCGGCTCTATAGATTTTTGGTTTTCCTGACGTAATAATCTGAGCAGAATTAGCTAACTTTGTCTTCTAGCAGACGGTTATAATCTCCCTCACTAATGCTCTGGCTGATTCTTTCCATGCTGCAGGAGTCTTTCTTTCATTGGGCTTTTGGAGTAACCGAGGCTGACTGTTATGGAGCCATTGATGGGGACTCTGGGAAATCCATCCTTTTTGTTCCCAAACTGCCTGAAAGCTATGCTACTTGGATGGGAGAGTGAGTCACTCTAATCTTCAAAGAGCTGTGTACACGGCCAGCAACCAGCTGGTCCATAGCTGTAAAATGTAACTTGAAGAATGGCTTGATCAAGTCAGGTACTACACAGTTAGATGTTTTACAGCAGTTTGTATAAAGTGCATTTATTGTAAAATACCACCAAGAACCATTTAGGACTGAGTTTTGTCATCACCAAAACCACCTCAGACATATTTGATTATACTGATGACTGCACTTTTCCAGATCTGTGATCTAAGTCTGTGTTGGTGTCTAATAAAGACCTGCTTTACAGCCTCTGCATGTGTGTGACCTTTTTTCTGTGCAGTAACTGAGCCTTGATGTTCAATCACAAAGTTATGAGTCACAGCAAATGACATTAGTGGCTCCATAAACCGTTTTTAAAGGTGAAAGTCTGCATTCTTTTATTTGAACCTCCAGGCAAAGATAGCTGGAGAGGTCTAATATAGGTTTTGTACAATGACATTCAGTAGAACGTGACATTGCATACATTTTTACTCCATTTGCATCTGCTTAACTAAACCTGCCAAGTACAATTAACTTAAAAAGAACTTGTTTTTCAGTGTTCAGTTGACAAGGCTGTCTACAGAAGGACATAAAAGAGAACAATAGTCCAGAAAATTAATATTTGAGCAGTTTTCTATAACTCAAACTCATGGGAGATGTTGTTTTGCACACAGTTCTCTCAGCACTGCTTAACATGCAAACAGTTCACCTTTCGATTGTTGTTTGTGGACAGTGTGTTTTTCAGCCTCATGAAATACCTGGCTGATATTTATTTTTTATTGTTTTTCCTGTTTGCTTCAAATCCATATCCATAACTCACATCACATTTGGGCGATTTATTAGATTTCGATTTCCTTTTTCGGGGTTTTTGCTGCAGTAATTTTTGCAACTAATCAGCTAACTCAACATGCTATCCTCACAACTACATTTAAATAATTTACTCCCAATCTGTTTATGTGCAGATTGTTGATTTTTTTTTTTTTTTTTGCCAAATGTGAGACCAGCAGCTCTCCTAAAACTATCAAGCTGCTGCATAATCCTCTCATTAAGAGTGTGGTTAGGGCACTGCATGGCTGTAGTTGTCTCTGAATGCAGCTCATGAAATACAATTTCTGTTTTATATCAGTTCATTGACCAATTACTTTAAATTAATTTAATGTTTTGATGCACTTGTTGGTGGTTTGTTTGTTTCTTCATGCAGCAAGAACAGACATAAGACAGCAGGAGCATCTGCCATGAAGTCTCCTTTGAAGGAATTAGTTGGTGTGTTTAATTGGTGTCATTTTATATTAATATAATTAGACTCTCATGCATACTGACTAAACTCATTCTGAATATAATTTAATAATCAAACATTCTTGCTTTTGCTTGTTTGTTATCATTTAATGGCAGAGTTAGTTGTTCCTAACATTTAACACACTTAGTTTTCAACCAGCCTTATCAATCATACACAGTGCCCTTAACTAATTGAAAGTGTTATTGTCATGTGTTTGTGTTGAAATTCTTGATGGCTTTTCATTTTATTGCCTTCCAAGTTAACAACACTCATTTGCATTCAATCATTGTGGAGTAGTTTCTTCAATCAAATTCTCACAAATCTTGGCAGTTACAGCTCTCCAGTCAGATAATTGTGTGTCTGCCTCTTACCTTTTCTTTTTTCTGAGATAAAAAGTTTTCAGGCACACCACCTTAAATAATCACAAAATAGGTTTCAAAAATGTCTCTATTTTAACCATCACAATACAGATACTGCATGCCTGAAGGATTTTACTTCTTGTTTCTGTGTGTCTGCAGCCGTTTGATATAAAGCTGAAAATTGTACTAAAAATGATGCTCAAATTGGTACATCGTCATCTAACTAAACAATAAAGGAACAAACACTAACACTAATCAAAGAACTGAACATCTATTGAGTATTTAACCTGCCCAAAGGATTCAAGATGTCAGGATACTCTTTAAGCCTGTAAACCCCTTTGAGTGCTATTGATTTTAACTTTATGCAGTAGTTTAGAGGCCATCGGATAACCTTTGATCAATAAACTATAACGTTAAAGCAATATTTTAGCAATAATGTTACACAGTATCTAAATCAGCAAGGAAAAATATAATATGGTAAGCCAAAAAGAGAAGAAAAGAAAGCAAAAATGTTTTCCATGTCTGTTAATGTAGTGGTTTCTTAAAGTGTTTGCTCTAATTAAATATTCTAAATGAATTGAACTATGAAATGTAGGCCTCACTTGACCATCAGCAGGGTGTAATATGTAACACGTTCACGCATTTTAAACCATTTTACTACCCTGTATACACAGGAAACATCACAACAACATACAAAATTATAGTTCTTACTATGTCGCCATCATGTGGTAGTGCAAAGAATGACACTGTGATAGACTCCAAAGCATGCCACTAATGTGGCAATAAGTCCTTGTGATATATCACAACCTTGTGATATATGATAATGAGAGTTTATACGGAGGAATATATGGAGGAACATCAAATGAGACAGTAACTATTGTAAAGTAGCAGATGTAGACAATATTCTCTTCTCTGTAGGTCATTATGAATATGAATCCTGCATAGAAAGAATATGAAATGGAGAGGTAAGTGGAGTATTTTGTCAATTAACCTGTTCGTTTTATACCAAAGATGTGTATACACCCATTTTCTTGCCTTTACTGTGTGAGAGGAACCAGGAAATGTGGGTTTGTCATTTTACACAATGTTGTAATGCTGTCAAGATCCATAGAAGAGTTTGATGTCCATGTGTTTGAAAGTCCTTCAGCCAATTAGTGTTTTATGTGATCTCTGTTGTTTCTTTTTTCTTACTTGTGCTTTCTTTCCTTTACAGCCTCTTCCACATGACTGCTACACTCAGGGAGGGAGGCATCACACCTTGTATCCATGTGTCTGTGGAACGTAAGGCTTTCACATGTCAGCTAGCAGCATCATTATGGATGAAGAATTTTTAGACATTTTTGCTAATCATGCTTTGCCCTTTAGTATTAAAGTGTGTAATGAATACTTCCTGGGGATTAGTGGTCGATGGATGCAAGCAATGCTCCTGTTCAAATTAAGAGCTTGAAAAATGAGGAGCCACTATAAGTAATGGAAAATTAATCATTTGGTAAATCAAATAATCATTTGGTGAAATACACTATTTTAGCTGTAGTTTTGTCTGTAAATACATGGCACTAGATGTAAACATTCATAATGCTCATAATGATTGTATTTAATAAGCTGTGCTGTTGGCATTTCCTCTGGCATTAGCCAATCCTGCCTAGAGCTGCTTCATCAACAACCAAGTTGAGTTCTCGCTGGTAGTAAATTGCTGATATTTTATTATTCGTATTCAACATATGAATTCACGTCTTTCCATTTTGCTTGACTGAATTGGCCTTCTACAGTCTACAATGTGTGACTGACCACTGTATCACCGCTGTGTGCAGCTTCACATTGAGCAAGATATCCCAGTGACAGCTAACGGTATAGAGCTACTTACTTATGTCTCTCACACTGTGGAGGAGATTGAGGCTTTCATGGCTGACTTGGCAAAACCCTTCAGCTGTATCATCACTGGTGAAGAATTCTCAATAACATCTCACCAACAGACAGGGACAGGGACTCCACCTCAGCTGTTTGAAAACATCTTAACTCAAGGCCCACTCACTAGCTTTTTTTCTTGTATATGTCTCAATCCTTCTTAGTAGCTCTTATCACATTTGGCCAGGTTGTTTAGTAATCAGAAGCTCTCCTATTCGACTCCTAGCTCTCCCAGTATATTTAAAATGTCCTCAGGCAAGATACTGCAACCCAAATTGCTCCTGATGGCTGTGTCCTCAGTGTGTGTATATGGGTGAACTTAGTATTGCTGTGAGCGCTTTGGATAGGAAGCACTGTATCACTCCTGATGAGCAGTTAGCACCTTGAACCCATGGCAGCCATCTATCAGTGTGTAAATGGGTGAAATGTTGTAAAAGCACTTTGAGTGGTCGGCAGACTGGAGAAGCACTGTATAAACATAAAGTCCATTTACCATTAAAACTATGAAACTTTGGATATGTGACTTTTACTTACCTCACTACTTAAAACGTGTTTATAATATCAATTTCTGTGCGAAGGTATAATGAATTATTTTTAAATAAATGAAATAAATCTGCAAAAAGTGTTTTGTTTTTACATTTATTCCTATTATAAAGCATAAAAAGCACATTTTAAACAGCACTGACTCGTATATATCAGCACATTGCACCACAAAATTTTGATGAACCAGACAGTCACTAGAGTCTTGATTTATCCTTGGACAGAGGAAAATTTCCTGACAGTTTGTCTTATACATGAATCGGTCTATGTCACTGTCATTAGTGGTACTTCTCCTGTAATTCTATTCATTGTAATACTGCCTTTGTCCTCTAGATGGATGACTTAAATCAGAGAAATCATGTCCTCAATGTGATGATGTAAAACTGAATCTGCTGAGGAATCACACAAGGAAAGCATACTTTAAAGTGCTCAAATAGTTAGTAATTTTGTTTATTTCAGAAAATCTCAAGAACACTCCACGAAAAATAAACGGCTGAACACGAGAAATGTAAAAGAAGGGAAATACAGTTTTATTAGTTGCAGTCATATGTTGAATACTGAAGTATTCTGGTAGTTTAGTTCAACTCTTGATTGTTTGGGGGGAAATCAAGTATCACGTCATCATGTTGGCACATTCAGAAAGATTATTTGCCTGCAGAAATTGAATTACTTGCATACTTGAGTTATCCTGAACTTAAACATTGATACATATACAGTACTTATGGATGAGAGGTAAGTTTATCGTGCATGGAGGGAACTAATAACATATTATCCAAAAACAATTGAACACTTGAGAGGTACAGTGTGCAGGTTTTGTATGAAGTGATGATATGGCAAAAAAGGCTGATTCATAAACAAGGACTTACTATTAATGTAAACCTCATTTATAACATATTAATAGTTGTAAAATACTGTCATGATTTATCTTTACAATCAAATATTAATAATATTTTATTGATAATTCAATGTATTTATGTTTGGTGATTTACCAGGAATTGTACAATTGTGGAATGATCATCTCCCACAGAAAATATATACAGTATATATGCAGTTTGTTTCACCTCTCCAAAAATACGTTGGGGTTTTTTGACCATCTGCTTCTACCATCCAGCAGGCTGTGGAATGCCTACATTTCAGTTCAGAGGCTGTGACTGGTGGAGAGACAGCAACGGTTTTATCCCCACAGCCAAAAAGGGGCCACCGGCGGCCGATAAACCAGTGTCCTCCCCCGGGAGCCACACAAATAAATAAAGAGGACTTTTTTTCTCTTCAGTTGCTGGGAAGACTGTCTGAGAACTATTAGAAAAAGACTTTTACCATTCACTCTGTCATACATACATATATACATATTACATAGGCTGCATTTACACCTCATTGCTGTGTAGGCAAGAAAGATTTGTGACTGTTTAGGTGATCAGAAAAACCTCATTTGTGCCACAAATCATTTTTCTTGTGAATCTATGCTGCGTAAAGGTTACAGCATTATGGAGGGTTTGCACAGTATTTCTTTCTTAGGAGAAAAGTTTTAGTTTGTCTTCAGTTGGATGAGGTTATATATCTTTGGTCAACAAAGTGGGTGTTAAATAGTTGATTATAGGTGAGACAGCATTGACTTCATATGACATCATGTCATAAATCTGAACATTGTAGTGTAGAGAACCATATTAGAACATATACTTTCTATATGAAGTCCATCTTAAACAGTTTACAGGTGCTCTCCTCCGCTTATCATGTAATCCACAAGAGACATTACTGGTAAAAAAAAAAAAAAGACAGCTGCAAACTGCTCCCCTTAAAACAAAAAATAGGATGGATTCTTTATATGAAATGTTGTGGTTAAAATCCATAAAGTTTTTTGTCGGTTCCTCGGTTTGCTACGGATCTCTCTCACCCCGCCAACGCTCTGTTTATCCAGTGAGTGGATTCCTGTCCTCCACTGTTCTTATGTATTCCTTTCTCCTAACAGCTGTCTCCAAATGAGCCAACAGAAATGTTCCTTCTTCAGTTTCCGTCCTTGGCAATCAAAACAATTGTCTGTTTTAAGCCAAGGTCAGGCCGGTTCACTCCCCTGGCTGGCCCAGGAACAGAGTGCCTGCAGCGTGCATTGAGTCTGGCCCAACATGGAGCTGAGGGACCGTGGTAGAGACTGCTAGCTGCGGCCCCGATGAATCGACTGTCTGTGGGTCACTCGTGAACATGAAGCACAGCATGTCGTCTTGTAGTAATCATACACGCACAGACGAGCCTGGACCACCACGTTGCAGTTAAAGTATTTATCTCTGCAGTTCTCATCTGAAACACAAAGAAAGGTTGATCTTATTTTTCTAAGCTCAATAAAATAGATAAATTAACCTTATAATTAGCAGTATTAGTTAGTACTAGGCGTAGCAGGGAGATGGGAGAGACACTAACATTTATAGCTGCCCCCTCCCCAGTACTGCTTGAATGTCTACTGTTGACTAAAGTTTGTGGTTCAGTGCCTTTCTCAAGGCACAATTTCCATTTCAAGCAGTCAGAGCTGGCACAGAACATTAGTCATCTCTGCCTCATGCCAGGAGTTCCCCAGCTGGACATTACAGTCACAATAATGTACCTTGTGTTCATAAGGATGCTAAAATCATTAGGAAAAGTCAGTAATATTCCAAAAGGGATGTTAGGGGATGTCTGACCTATGCGAGGTATGCAGGGCTCTGGGTTGCAGTCCTCTTTGTCTGCAGGTTTCAGCTGCTCGTCACAGCCCTCGCTGGACATCATGTCGTCAGACAGGCAGCGCACCTCACGCACACGGAAACCTCCCTCACATGTTTTTGAACACTGAAATGACAGGAGTCAGTCCCAGGTTAATAAAAATCTATCTGAAAGTTGGTCTAACTGCTGACACTTCTGCTGAAAACATTATAAAACAACAGCCATAACATAATAATAAAATAAATATAGTGAAATTTTATTGCCAAAGTTAGAATGATTTCATTTTTTGGTTGTTTTTTTTCTGTGCTCTTCTGCCTTGTTGGTGAGAGTAATAAGGCCTTGCTTATCTACCAGCAAAAAGGGGAGAGGGTTTCATATCTTACTCACAGCACTCCAGTCAGTGTGGTACCACTTTGCTCCACAGGCTTTGAGGTTGCAGCTCTGCTGGCTAAGTGGCCGATCCAGAGAGGAGCATTCATAGGGCGGCATGACCGTGAATCCTTCATCTGACTTTACCAGACACACCACTGACCTCTGCTGGCTGCCTGGGCCGCACTCTGCAGAGCACTGGGTCACATACAGTGGCATAGACCATATGGATTCAATTACACATTGCATAAATTGAGACAGGGTAACAAATCCTGATAAGTAAATGTAAAATTACTGTAAAATCCCATATATTTAGCTACTCCAGAAAACATCCCCTTAAGCCTAGCATGACCTTCTGTCATCCTCATACCTGGCTCCAGGGGCCTGTGAACCACTCGATGCGATTCTCACATGGGCCGTTGTTGCAGACCTGAGAGTCTGCAGGCCGCTCGCTGCCACAGCCCTCCAGAGGAAGGCTGCTGATGTGGTTGGTCAAGCAGAGGACTCCCCGAGTTCGTACACCCATCCCACATTCAGCTGAGCACTGAGTAAACAAGTGGAACACACGCATGTCAAGTTCAATTTACAGTACACATACTATGAGGGCAAAATACATTCCTGGGATTAAATTTTGCCTGCTTTTGAATAACCAATATTTCCACCAACTTTGTGGCTTTTCATTCCCCTCTTTGTATCCCATTGTGTTTTCATAATGCTGTACAATTAAGTGATTCGTTCTCCCAGTATGAACTTTTCTCTTGTCTACCACAGTCATCTAGTCTAGTCTAGTCATGCTGGATGCATGAAGACAGACCCATACAATGACTACCACTGTTATTAGAAATGAATGAAAGTTACTATGCCTCCCATGGACTCTAACATTTACCCTATTTCCCCACTCGGTGTAGAACCAGCTCTTGGCACAGGCTCCCATGTCACAGTTCTCTACATCGATGGGCCGCAGATTCATGTTGCACTCCTCATCAGGAACAAAGTCTCCCACGTTGCTGACACAGCGTACCTCTCGTGACTTCTGACCCAGCCCACATGGCACCGAGCACTATGGAGACACAGGCCACATGATTTATACTGTACTGTGGAGGTAAGCACTGCTGGAGAGACTGGATTGATTCTTTATGGTTTTTAATGAGGTTTATTTAGTGCACTAATTTACTGGATTGTGTTTGTGTTTTTCCTAGGTGGGCTGCTTCCTTCCAGTGATTTGGAGAATAAATGTATATCTTCTTTATGTCCTCCAGAGCCTATAGGATAAATACAGTGTGTACAAAGTACCTACATATAAACTAAGTGCCTGAATGCTCACTCTGTTAACAGACTTCATTAACTTTAAAGGAGCAGTTTGATATTCTGGGAGATATACTTATTCTCTTCCTTACTGAGAGATTACAAGATCAATATCAATCTCACATATGTCCATTAAATATGAAGCAAGAGCCAGGAGATGGTCAGTTAAGCGCAGTACAAACAACAGGTTATATCTAAATGACCACTTGGGGGCAGCAAAACAAGCAATTGACATATCTTCACCTTTTAAGTTGACTAAAATATCGATTATAGCCGTTTTAATCTGTACAGACACCAAAATATAATAATGACAAGTTGTCTACAGGGTTTATGTGTTAGAATATTTCTTGACCCAGTGCGGTGATGACAAGAAACTAACCACCAAGATGCTAACCATCCCCTGACTGCAGCTTCATATTTAACACCAAATACAGCATGAGAGTAAACATATTTCCCAAAACGTTAAAACTCTTCCTTTAAATACAATTCAAACGTCAAAAAGAATAAAAAAAAAACAAAAGATACTCATGTCAGGAATGAAATCTCAAACATGGACAACACTCTGTTTTCTAAAGCTGTATGTCATTAAAGATGATGTACGCTAACTATAGAGACAGGTCAGAGAGGTGCAATGCAGTCACATTGTGACTGTCAGCTGTCACTCACAGCGGTCCACTCGGAGCGGATCTGCCACTCACTGCAGATCTTTAGCTGGCAGGTACTGGCAATTTCGGGCCGCTCAAGGTCTCGACAATGGCTCGTGTGGACGTTGAGGGTGCGGTTGGCGTAAATCTGGCGACACAGGACCTGCCGGTGCTGCATGCCCAGGCCGCATGTCTTGCTGCATTCGGACCACTCTCCAATATCCCAGCTGCTCGAGGGAAATTCATAAAAGCTTGGTGTTAGGAAGGTATCCTCGACAGTGTATATTACATACATTCATTTATGTACTCTGTATTATATATATTTAGTTGGTTATATTGTGATTTGTTCATATGAATATATGTTTTGACCACCTATGAGGCTGTAAAAGGTTCTACCTGCAAATCTTGTCTCTACATTTTGAAAGAACATATTTGAGTAATAACAGGTTGAGAAAGCTTCATGTTTCATAAGCTCAAACTTCCAAGGAGATGAACAGAAAACAGATGTTAACATACATGGCAGACTGCACACTGGTTCTGTGAGAAGTGTATGACAACATTTTCTTGGGTCAAACTCAGTCCTCTCAGCCAATCACGGAGCACCCAGCATTTCTGCTGCTTTTCAAACCTATAAAGGCAGATGCTACAAGTGATCTTAAAATGTGACAATAATTTGAGAATACACCGCTCTCAATTACATCTCAGTGCCAGCTTACATGACTGAATACTGCTCATTGTCAAGAGACTGAAACTGAGCTGCATTCAGATAAAATCAAATTCCAGATCTGGGTAGTATATATGACGTTTTTTTATTTGTTTATAGTCAACATTATATAAAAGCAGTGTGTATACTATTCAGTGATCTTTTGTTTTGAGTGGAAACACTTAAATTTAGGAAGAAATTAACAGATCATCTTGACGAAAATGACAATAGGGAAGAATCTCCACCAATTCTTTGGGATGTCTGTAAAGCTGTGCTCAGGGGAAAAATATTGTACATTGCTTTAATTTAAAAAATAAAAAATAAAACAGAGGAGAGAAAAAATGGCTAAGTTACAAACAGAAATAAAACAATAAGAAGAGTTCCTAAAATGGGACTTGGATCACATGAGTTTAAACATCCCTGAAGACTCAACAAAGTTGTATGACCTAATTTCAGCCAATTAAGTCAGAAAATACACAAGGATATAAAAAGGTGAAATTTAATTCCAATATTGAGTTTTGAGTCATGAATTGAATCAGTAAAAAGAACATCTTGCCGAGAATACTTCATCTATTTCCAGTTGAAATAAATGATAAACAACTAAACATGGGACACATTAGTGGGGAAAGCATCAGTGGGAAAAATTTCAATCCAGTTGAGGATTTTGTTTTGTTGGTGCAATTCTGATTACCAGGCAAGATGGGAAGAAATCAAAGACAGCATGTCAGGGTAGATTACAATTCAGGCAACTTAGAAACTTTAGTATTAAGAGATGGGCTAATCGAGGCCACTCTTCATATTGTACCTTTTCTAACCGGGGGTCAGTGAGCAGTTTTGAGGCATTGAAGAGACTATATTGCTTCAACAGTAGCAACTTTTTTTTTAGATTTCTTCACGTACGTCATCACATTAACAGATCTATTCCAAAGAGCCAAAGAGTGTTTGAAAATGACCTGTTATTACAGCCTATAGGGTGGACACGGGGCTTAAAATAATCTAAGACTGTATAAGAGATTTCAAGGAGTTTAAATAACAATTGCACCTACATTAAAGAAAAATGGGCAAGGGAAACTTACTGCATTACTGAGGAAGTCTGAACAAAGTATTGTGAATTCCATTGGAAGATAAGATATCAAGCTCAAACTCTTAAAGAGCATTTGGCTTATCAGATATTTCATTACACCACTGACAGCAGTCTCATAACTCCCAGGTTCTTTGGAGTTATGAGACTATGTGGTTCCGAGGAAGAAAACAATTATCACTTGTTTTGGGTCTGTCCAAATCGTAAGATCTACACTGAATTACTGACGATATTTGGGAGGAAAACTGCTTTCAAATGGGATAAACTACTCTTTGGGTTTCTACATTCAACATCTACAAATGTCAAAACAAAGCACCTGTTTGGTATTAAAGTGTAGCAGCTCGTAAACCAACCAGACAGCTTGTTTGTAGAAGAATGATATGATATTATTTATGAAATCTTGGTAATGAAAAAAAATCACCTTCTCTGTGAGACTACAGAAAACTATATTTGAGGAGATTTGGGAAAACTAGAAAATGTTTAGTGGCCCTTAACGCCCTTCTTTTGTTTAACTTTTTTGCAATTTCTTTTTCTTCTTCACTTGTCTTTGTGTTAAATGGAAACACCCGATGTTGGAAAGATGGATCAGTGTTTAATATTATCAAACAGTGTTGTTAAAATGTGACTCTAAATAAAAGGGGGAAAAAAATAGCAGTATTTGAGAACAGAAAAGTGCGGTCTCTCACAAGGCTGGGCATGGCTGCAGGTTGCAGGCCTCTTCCTGTGGAGTTGGTCTGCTGCTGCTATCACACAAAGCATCTGATACTTGGACATGGTTCATCCGGGAGACACAGTGAAAGATGGAGTATCTGAATCCTGAAAAACACACAAATCGGATATTTAATTAAAGCACTGAATCCTATTTGAGATATAAAAAAAGGTTGCGTGTGTGTATCCAACTAACACACAACCATGTCTGGTTGATTTTTTGGTGATAATGTAAAAATTAAAGTTTTTTTGGCTTCAATTGCAAGTCACTCTGTATGTCTGCAACTGAAAACCTCAAATAGTTTGACTGACCTTTACCACAGGAAGCGCTGCACTCTGTAGCGCCAGCCGGTTTCCAGTTGTACTCTCTCACACGTCTGGGTGGCTGGACGACAGGCACCTGATTGTCGGGGAGACGAGGAGGGTCCCTCCCCGCACCTGCTGCATTGAAGTTTTCCTGGTGATTGTTGCTGTGATGGTCGTATCCACCCTGCCCATTCACAGTGTTCCCTAAGACATTGACGCCAGAGTTTAGACATACTAAGAAATGTAACAATAAGTTAGAGTCAGTGTTGAATTGACTGCTTGATGCCGATGGTAAAAAACAGTTAGGGGGGTACAAAGAAGGTCTCATTTACCTTCTGATCCGTGGTTTGGTTGCTGAGGGCCGACTGGATTTTCAAAGGGCACAATGTACTCATAGTGAACACCAGGATTTGGCTGCTGGAAGATCATCTGAGGCAAAGTAGATGAGACTAAGTAATCATAAAATAATACTCTCGACACTTCAGATATTCAAAGAATGTTCTTCTAAAATGTGATACCTGCTCTGAAAGGTGATCATACAATGACAAGCCTTTGTTTCTCTGGTCAAACTTGTCAGTATGAATACAAGAGAACGAGAGTCCCTACTGTACGAATCTAGAGGTCTGAGTTGATTCGTTACGTACATAAACATCCAGGACCTCATTGGTGGGCCCTTCAGCGAGAAAGGACTCCCCTGCTGTGCTCCTGATTTCATTGGGTCGCCGGTAGGTGAACATGGTCCCTCCTCCCTCGTACTTCCCTGGTCGGTCAATGGCCCAGTTTCCATTAATGATGGATCGGCCTGATCGGCTTCGGAGAGCTGGGAGAGACAGAGAGAACCGCACAATCACCACTGGCAGCCCTGAGCCCCAAACGAAAAGGAAAATACTGCCACAACCTCTTCCACATAATTATTGTTTTATATAAAACCATTTAGGCATAATGAGAACTGTAGTGTACTGACACTGACTTCCTCCACCCAAAAAAGTAATTATACTTAACGGAATAAATGCTCTCACGTGCACTTTCAAAGCAATGTCTTTTATAAACGTGACAATCTATTTGTGCTGGCAAATCTTTCATGCAAATCCTGTAACAAAATCTCCCAAGATGTTTTCCACTGATTTCATGGATTAAGTACAAGAGGCCATTAGAAAAGCATTAGAAGCGTAACATTAGACAGGCTTGTAAAAGAGTGTTTGGACAACTAAAAGCACATTAGAGATGCACAGTGTAGAACAGAGGCCTATTGAGGAAAAATCAGGGACGTGGTGAGGATACAGGTGACTCCTGATAGACTCCTGCCCTTGTCTCATATTCTTGTTTGCATTGTACAACCTAATTATTGGTAAAAATGTCACCGCCAGGAATGTACAACTTCATTTTGACTCCTGTTTAATTATATACGATGTTTTACAGTTTCTTACATTGTGAAGGCCATTGTCCACCTTTCCTTTTTTGTTGTCTAAAATGATCCCACAGGAACATAATTCAACACTAAGTTACTGAATGTTGCATTAGGATCACATAAATCTGTGCGCACTTGTGTGTATAAAAATGGTCAGTAAAACCTAAAAAAAGCAGAGCATACTTGGCATCCAAGTAGTTGGGATCTGAAAAGTCCTTACACTGTTCCTAGTTACAGATTGGTGAAATTCCTTACCTTAATTAAAAAGGATGGTGAGGCTTTAGGGGTAAGATCCTCTAATGAAAGCATGTTTATGCACTTTCCTCAAGGGAAGTGACCGTGGGGGTGAAATCAGGGCTGTTCCCCTCTTCCTCCGAACCTACTGCTGAGTTGGGGCATGGCTCTCATTAAACAATGTCTGGCATTCCAATAGTCACTTCTGAAAATAACCCGCTACTGTGTCCCCACTCTTGCACCTCTATAAAGATGCCAATTATCTGTGTAGTGCGCTTCACGCAAAGGCTCCAATGAAAGGCAGCACCACAGTGGTGGGTGGTAATATATGCTGCACGCTGGAGAAATCCTGAAAAAGTGACACCACCCCCTGGTTGATCTGCCTCTTCAGACAAATCTAATTATTTTTACAAGCAGCTGCTGTCTGCACAGCTGGAACTAGTAGAGTTGTCAAATGTCAACGTATCCAGTAACAAACATTTCTTACATTGATCATTTAATTATTTCAACAACGCCCCTTTATGAACTTTTTGCTCAACTGTGTCACACTTTTAATCTGTAACGTAATACTGTATGTTGTGGATGGAGATTTCCATTTCTTCTGCATGTGTTTTGAGCTGGAGTGAAGGCAGAGCAGACTGCCACTGATGAAACTGTAACCCTGGGTGGAGGTAGCTAAATTAGCTGCGACAGAACACAAGTACTCCAGAAAACACTGCAAGGCCTGTATGAAATATTGTTGAGTTGAAATATAATAGTACCCACGATTTACCAGCTAAGAATAGAAAATAGAAGTGGGATATCCGTCAATACCACTGCCTCAAAGACTTCTCCACATGCAGACATTTCCGGCATTCAGCTTTTTGGACTGTACCTTGCTTTTGAATAAAAACTCTTCAAGAATGCAATTTCAAGCATCACTAGCTGCTCAGACTGTTGAACAACAAAAAACCCTGTTCTCAGGCAAACTAATAGATGCCAACACAGTATTATTACAGCATGATTTTATCACACTAACATCCTGCTAAGGAACTATCTCTGTTGGATTTTTTCCAAATGTATATCACTCAGCCAACTCACATGGATTGAATTATTATGTGAATGCAAAATATGTGCAGCACTGATATTTGGCATCTAAGCTCTAACCTCATCACCCCATCCCAACCTGTAAGCGGATGCTGGGGTGGAGGTGGGGCTTTTGAAATGCTGTATGAACAGCAGCAGCAGCAGCGACAGAATAAGTAGCAAGTGGTGACATAGCTTTCAGGTGAGCGATGAGGCAGCAGGCATGGCAGCAAAAGAGTGAGAGCTGACATTTTAAGTACACCAACATAATGAAAAGGATGTTTTCAATCCGAACAAAGCAAACCAGTCCTGAGCAAGAAGACAGAGGACCACTGCTTTAATTAGCTCAAATGTTGTGAAACTACAAACATGTTAGCAAACACAAGTGTCTCTTTCTTACCTAGATAGTTTCTGCTCTTCACCATTTCTGTGACGTTGATCTTGGTGGCTCCCTCTGGGATCTCCAATATCTTGTGGTAGCCAATCTTGGTTAAACTGTGTTTAAACACTCCGGAGACCAGCCTGCAGGTTGTGTTGTCGCCTCCACACACACCACACTTGTCCATCACCTTTCCTGATCCAAGATACTCATCGCAGCCTAAACTCTGTGAGACAGAGGAGAAAAAGTTTTAAGTGTGAAGGGAAAAGCTTTACAGAGTGAAACAGCTGTAGATAAAGTGTCAAAGTGTGCACTAAAAGTGTTCAATAAAATAGTTGTTTAAGATTAACTGGATGTGTACAAGTACAACTATTTTAATTAGGATAAACGATCACAAAGCTATGCTAAATCGCACCGTAACCTCCCATCATTAACAATAATAGAATAACTAATTAGCAGGGATTTTGTTATTTTTGTTACGAGGCACCATTTTGGCATGACTGTCTTTGAACTGATCCCAGAATTTCCTTTCTAAATCTCCAGGGTGTGAGTTTTCTCTGTGTCACATTGGTGGTAATGATTTACAGGAAACCTGGGCACAGTAAAAATAGAACAGTTAACATCAGCAGTCCATAAATTCACTCAAACCAGCAGTAAAAGCAACTCGCCGTGCAAACAGGTGGTGGAGCAGCCAAAAGTGGTCCCAGTGAGCTACCGTACACTCAGACACACCGGGCTGCGGTTATTGCAGCGCCAGGGTAAGTCCCAAACAGACCACAGTCACCAATAAGGAAACCAATAGAGTGGGCATCATAGGAGGGGGGCTTCCGTGTCGATTCCCTGAGTGGAACTGACGTATTCATCGTCTTCTGTCTTCTAATGCAAACATATTTCCCTCAGAGCTAATACATGAACTGGGACCCAACATTCATAAAAATACATGCCAACTTAAATAACTTCCTCAACAACATAGACCAATATAGGGCTGCCGAGCTTTACATGTGGTGATGAGGTGCCAAACCAAACTCTTAAGATGAATGACATAAACAAACTTACAGGAAATGTATAATAAGTCATAAAAATGTGGTCATCACCATGGGTCTAGCTCTACTAGAGCGGCCGTAAGTCAGGTGCAGGTCAGTGGGTAGACAGAGAGCAAGGAGAGGACAAGGAGAGGTGAAGAAAAGTAAAGGAATGAAAAGCAGGATAAAGCGAGGTATAGCAGGAGATATGGAGGGGAAAATGGTGGCCAGGGGTGGACTGAGGCAGTTCGGGGCTAACTCAAGAGGAGTGTCTGGCTCTCTCCCACCCGCAGCAGCTCATTCTGTTCTGGGCCAAAACACCACCTGGGCCAAAACAAACATGAAATGCCTCCTTCCACACAGGAAATAAGTGATGAGAGAAAAGAACAGCAAACTAAGAGTGCTGAGAAAAAAAAAAAAAAAAAAAACTGCCAAATGCTTCTGTGGTCAGTGTGGAATTATGTTACAGTACAGCATGGGGCTGGATAAAGCCAGGATAAAAATCACTAAGCATAACACGAAAATATTGAAGGAAAAACTTCTGCGTTTCATGACCTCACTTTATAGATGAGTGTATAAAAATCAACTCAAAATATTATGGGTGGGGATAAAGGAATACATTATGCGTGGTAAAACATATTTGGGACTTTTTGAGAAGCTACAGTCTGCCGTGGAAAACAAATAAAAATGCAGTCAAGACGGACTATTAGTGACATGACTCCCAACTCCTCCGCGTCTCCATTTTCTCCATAAATTCTTTCAAACTAAAACAACACAATTATAGCAGCTAGGCTGCTTTCGCCTGAAAAGGGGAAAAATGTTCCTCTCATAAAACAGATGCTGACATGGTGAAAGGTTATCTATGGCCATTTGGATGGGAAAATGTCTGAATCAATAATGTAGGAGTGGAGAATAAGCAGTGAAATTTATTGACCCAAAATCTGAAATGTCAATGTAATATCATATGACTGTGGATTTAAAAACACACAAGGTTTTTGTTCTTCTAATATGGGAAGAGCCAAGAGGTTTTACGCTTAAACACAGGATGCATTACAGAGTTATGGGACTACTTGATATCTAGTGTTCTGGACAGTTGCACCATTAAAATCACTAAACTGTCAAGACAAACTTTTCAGCTTAGCAGTAGCATGCTGCACAAAATACTAACATCCTAATCTGTCCTTAAATAATCCCCCAAATTGTCACATCTGTCCTCCTGGCTGTCTCTGACAAATGTGACCTCAAGTGTGAACCCATCAAAATGAGGTGTTGCTGGTGTCAGGACACATGAACACAGCCACAGCTCGGCAAAGAATCTCATTAACTCTTTGCAGCAGAACTCAAACAGAAATCTCCAGTTTCTTCAATGCTTTTTTTCACCTTCTCTCTGTGGGTGGCTTGTGCCATCTGGTGAGGGAAATCGCCCTGTTTTGTGGAATTATAACAGGATTTTTAAAATGTCGCTAAAGCCCACCTTCATCTGGAAATGGTTACATGTGTCAGGACGGTAGATTCGACTCCAACTCGTGAACACTGAAAACAACAAAATCTTAAAGTAAATCCTGATGTTACTGTCTTACAAGAAGCAGCTGCGTTAAACTCATCATATTGCAGAGTTTTTGTAACAAACTGAACTCAGACACAGCCAAAGGCACATGTCAGTGGAGGTTCCTTCCCAGAAAACACAAAACGACATTTAGAATTAGACACAGACGTCCTGAGAGGTGAGTTTTAGTCTCTTTCTCAGTGAACTACAAGTTACAGGGACTACACATCAACAATGGTAGAACTTTCACCACCAGATACTCTAAACCTTGTGGTCTAGACCGCCAGAGTTGACCCACAGTGGTCAGTGTCACAGTTATTAGCTGCCAAGTGAACTGTGACTTGTAGGACAAATGTCAACTTTTACACATAAAAGGAGGGAGCTTGATCCTAAAATGAATATTAGAAAAAAATTTAAACACATTTCTGGGGTCATTGGATATTTGGGGCCTTAAAAATAGAAGGAAGTCACTTCCACTTGTATTTTCCTTAACCTCTTTCACTTCTTTTACATCAAGGCTTATGGCAAAGCCATTACATGTCTTGTGCTACTCACAAATGCCTTAATTTGCCATTTGAGTAGTACTACATGTGTTTAAGGAGATTTAAAAAAAAAAAGAAAGATAGTATTCTGAAGCAGGATTATTTGTGGCCACTTCGGGGGAAACCAAACATTAAAGCTGCAGGCTGTAAAACCAAAACAATGAACATCAGGACACTAAAATGCTCTGAAGAGCTAAGAGTAACAGCAGAGATAATTCTCTGTTTCACATTGTAAAAAAAAAGTGTAGGAAATAGCTACTCTGACTAACACAATTGTGAGCAACTACATTCTTATATAGGTCACTTACTTGATACTGAGTTTCACATTGTAGCTCAGAGATAACTGATGATTTGCACAGGCCTCTTTATCTTTCAGTTATAGAGCGTAGCTGTAGAAATGATTCCTACTTGCATGTGTGCAGAGGCGTCATTTTTCTGAGATAAAGATTTAGAGGCAGCGTATAACTGTCTCAACCAATATCAGAGAGTTGAGGGAAAGAGTGGCAAATATCAGACATTTGTATCATTCCTAAAACTTAACATGGACAATGTCACAATATACAGTTGCACAGGCACTAAATCTCTTCCCGACAGCTCTGGCATAATGTTACAGTTGCCTTGCAATAATACTGCTTTTATCGATGTAGGAGGCCTGGTTTTGTGGCTCCACACTAGGAATGCAAATGTGAATAAAAGTTAACGCAAAATTTATATCATTCTTAAATTAACAACAGTGGTAGACGCAACATGCAGGCATTTTAGTCTTTTCTACTGTAGTAAATTAAGTTTGAGATGTGGTGGAAAACAGCCTCAGCTTGGTGGAATGTCTCAGAGCAGAAGAGTGTGTGCGTGTGTTTGTGTACCTTAGCTGAACTGTGTTAGTTTTACAGCCGTTCAAATATTTTGTGATGTTTTGTCAGACAAAGTTATTCGGGCCTTTAACGGGTGTAGTGGGATATCATCAGGCATCACAGCTCTCTTGTCACAGTAACCTAAAGCATCATATTCTGTGCCTGAGGTAATTTATGCAGCCCCCTTAACATGATTTTGTATCCGTAAGTTATATAAGTAACAGACTGATGAAACTGTAATGCACTGATGTCTGAAACACAGAGAGAGACAGTTTACAAACCAGTTCCTGTGTCTAACATGTGAACGTTGTCAGCCAGTGTTTAGGATGCTCAGACAGAATAATCTGCAACTGACAGACATGTAAAGCCCAAAGCTGACAGATGGACACCAGCAGATGTTTACTGCTGGACCACAGAGCTACACTGCCTCCACTGCATCAGCAGCGATCAAATGTGCACAGCTGTTTTGGAGCATATACGCAAACTACAACAGAAGCTATGCACAAAGATAAATATCTCTCTTAGAATATAAAAACACAAAAATACTAAATAAAAAAAAGTCACAAGACAATAATTCATAGTAAATAACGTTTCTTATACCCAAATCAAATTATATTATAGTGAGGCAGTATGTCAACATATAAAGTCATGTCTTTAGGGGCTTCGACAGACAGTTCAGAACAAATGCAGTGCAAGTGACTTGCTGCCTCTCTCCTGTGTCCAGAGCAGCAGTTCCCACCATAGGTTAGTACTATACTATTAGTACCAAGGATTTTAAAATCAATAAAAAAAGCTTTTGATGGCACTTTCAGATAAAAATGACAATCCCCAGGCCAAAAAGACTAACATGGCTACATGCTGCTGGTCCAAATGCTCCAAAGAGTAATGAAATGGAGAAGGTTATGAATAAAAGGATGTTTTCTTAGTCTGGAGATGGTGGAATGGTTAAGCCCCCCCCCCCTCCCAAAGTCTGAATCCACATGAATCCACATTGGCTGAGGCCCGGATCCCACCAGAACCTTCTAACCTGTGCCTTGGCAGTTCCCCTCTCAGTTTCTCTACTGACCACAAAAAGCAAAGCAACAAAAACAACACTATGAGACATGGATTGCTGTCTCCCTTAAAACATGTTTTTTACTGTCTTCAAATGTTGCCATACCAATTACACTTCTGGAAAGAAAACTAACAAATAAGTTCCATTACAATACTGAAGGATTTCATCTCATTCATGTGGTTTCTGCCAGACAAATCTAGTGGCACAGCTCCTCATTGTAAACCTCTGGGAATATAGGCATGCTATGAGCTGTACAGTACTCCTCCTGTAAGAATGCAGGATGGAAGTAGTGCCGTATTTTAAAACATATTTATGAGCTTGGGGTTGTTTGGTGAACATGTTAAGGATCTCTACAACTCTTCACACGTCGAAAGGTTTTAATGCTCTTTTGGCAAACAACCAATGAAGTTATCATTACTTGGTCAGCTGTGACACATCAGCTCATCTGGAAATGCAATACAGCACTAACTCAGCTTCCAGCTTGAGAATAAAGAGGCAACATCATCCCAATGACAAAGAATTTATAGTGGAAGTGACCTGACGACACAATGCTGTGTCTGGAAATGACATTAGTGGGATCGTACAAACCTCTCACAGACACCAAAAAATTATATAAGATTATAAGGTTTCTTCCTTTCATATGAAGTGCATATTGGGGTTACCATGGATACCAGCATCTGTCTCCCACATGCTGGGATGCTGTGGATCTTTAACTGGTTTTAATGAGCGGGGGGAAGGAAAAACTCCCATTTACTTCAGTCAGCACTTCAAACACATCTGTATCTGCGAAAGCCACAGAGTTCACATGTGACATTCACACTAATAACATGACTGAAATACTCACTATTACTGATTTACTGTTACATCCTGTGCGAAATACATGCCGTTAAAGGTACAGTGTGTAGAATCTAGTGGTGTTTAGTTGTGCAAGCCCCTCCGCACGAAAAGCGTGAAACACCCTATGTAGAGCCAGTGATTGGTTTGTCCATTCTGGGCTACTGTAGAAATATGGCGGTTCAACATGGTGGAAGAAGACCTGTGGTGTTTGTAGTTATAAAATGTTCATTCTAAGGTAATAAAACATAATGATTCTTGATTTCAGGTGATTTTACACTAATGAAAACAGTTATGCTTATCAAGTTCTGCTGAGCCCCATAAATCTTAAACACTGGACCTTTAAGTGTAAAATATAGGAGAAAATTCTTGGAGCATGGTCTATTTATTAGTCTTTCCAAATACAAGAGCATATATGTAAGGAATGGGTTTATCTGCTCTGCCTTATTATTTCTGCCTACAGTAGTAACAGTGTTACTTCCAAGGCCAAGCATCCTATTAAATATATAAAGATGTTTATGGGACTACAGGTTACATTAAAAAAAGGCCTCTCACTACTAGTTCATACACCGTTTATTATTTCCCATCTGCTTGGAAGCAAGTCCTAAATGCTATTAGAACAAGATTACATCTGACTACGTCTAAAGTAGTAACATATTGCCTTATCATACGTATAATACTAGGACGAACTATCTCTACACTGCTCTACAGGAACAATTCTGTTTCTTTATTTTCGTTGTCTTCTATGTGAATCATCAACTGGTAAAGACATTGACTTTTTCAACCAACTCATGGAGCTAACATTAGCTTAATTAGTTGGCTAGCTATATCTGTTAAAATCTGCAAGTGAACTCAACAGTCACCGGCAGCAGAGACCTGCTTTTGTCTACCTGACTGAAATCAAGCTAATTGTTTCAAAAATCGCTTTTAAGTAGTAAATTTGCCGTCTTTAACAAATGTGGTCAGCAATGTAAACAACTTTTTTTGAATGTCACACTTTCAGAAGTCTGACGCAAACATGGTTAAGCATATTTTCAGAAGAGAAAATCTAACCCACCATCACAACATAACATGCAGTTCATTTGACGAATCAGAATTAAAATAATTATGATACTGCCAGATAGCAGGAAGAAACTAATTCTGACTCTGGCCCAGTTATCCATGTACTATATGGAAGATGTGACTTCATCAATAGCTCAAAACTTGCAGATTTATTCAATTTGTTCCTTTCCCTCAAATTTCACTTCTGGCTCTGGTATAATGGGAACACTAACTAGAAGACTAACAGTGGTTTGTAACCACAAATAGAAACACAAGTTCTGGTTGGTGTTTTGGATAGTAATCACTCAGTTTCCACTCTCCACAACATAGCATTTCATGAAATCATAGCAACATGTGTCAAACCAAAATGGGAACACGGACAAGCTGGGTTTATTTATTGTGATGTAGGACGAGATGAGCTGAGGACAAAATAAGTGGCAGTTGTGGTTCCAACCAATTTACAAATTGCATTATAGTGGCATTTAGTCTTTTTAAATCTGTAAATGAGCAAGTTTCAGCTTTTCTTGTGTGTGTATAAATCATTTTGCAGGACTCAAAGTCACAAAATTAGGTCATCATATCATCTACAGGATATCATACAAGCTGCAAGCAAGAGAGTGAACAGAGATGTAGGCATGAGTGGCGGGACCTTTGATCCCAACAGTAAAAAGAGGCCTCATCCACACCATAAACTGCCCTCACAGCCCGGAGCGAAGGGCAGAGCGTCTTCGTTAAAGGGCCCCCATGCTTGTAAAACACTCAGAAATAGCACTGAGCATGGTGAATCTACAGCCATAAAAAACACATAGGGTTTCTTCTGACATCACTGCTCTGATTTGGACGCACTGTTTTTGGGAAGAGAACGGTCTCTGCTGGGCATTAAGACTGCAAGGTAATGAGTTTCATTCCCACTGGGAACATCCACAAAAACACATAGATTGATGTAGTTAACGGAGGTGTAGTTAAGTTTCAGTGATCAAACTGAACAGTTGCATGAGCTGTAGTGCGAACAAAAGGTTGTGATATGTGTGTTAAGGAAAAAACAGTTTGTTACTTTACTTCGGTTTGGGGAATCCCAAATAAGCATATTTGAATTCTTTCTTCTTCGTACATATCTTCTATAACATAAAAACATGACATTTTTCCTTCCTTTCCAATTATCGCAGTATAATTTTTGCTGGTTTTTGCTTATTTCTGTAACTCATCATGGAAAATAGATTAGAGGTTTCTACTTCAAACGATATATTAATATTGGATTCAGTAAGGTTATAAGTAAAGCCAATGTCAAGAAGAAAGATCCCAACATCTTTACAGAAAAATACACATAAAACAAAATATTAGCCAGTCATTCTTCTGTCAGCTTGTTATAACTGAGGATGAGGTTGGATATCGGAGGACTCTACATTACTAGGTTGTTCTTAGCGTATGAAGAATATCTACTGCTGTGTGGACTTGTGATGCTCGTGAACTTGGATCTAATTCCATCAAACACTCATGATGACTTTCTGACATAAAATTAGGCGCTCACACAAAATATTTCAGGAGTAACTCAACCTACATTTTGTGCATTGACAGATTCCAATTTATACTGTATAAATTTGATAGCTACGTAGTTTAGAGTCCCATAAAGCTGGCACAGACATCCTCATCAAGAGTTTGGCACTTCACAAGTTTGCATTAACAACCTCAGGCACCTCACACCAGCCTCATTAATCATCAGTGAACACAGGTGAGCTAAAACTAACTGGGCTGAGCCACAGGCAGCGACGGGGCTAATTCAGGCTTGCAGTCTATCCCTAACAGAGTTCCAAGTACATCTTTATAGTCCCAGGACAGGCCTGACTCACCGAGTCTTTCACTAGGAGGGAAATCTAATCCCACAAGTAGCCTGTGAATGTGCTGTGGAAAAATAAACCGTTCAAAGAGCAAGCAGAGCTCAGTAGATGGACTACTGGATCATGGGACCACACTGACAGTCCAAGTTATGGAGTGACACTGTCCAGTGCTGCTTACAAACACTAGAAACTGGTTGGAAATGTGTACCAAGCTTACTTGCATCTACATCCAAGAATTCATGAGTCATAATCAGATCTTCTTTAATCACGAGTCCAATACAATCAGTACTTCTCTTGGTGACATGCATGCATCCACCACTTCTAAAACCTCACTGCAAAGAGAGAGTCCAATACAAACCTACACTGAGCAATGCATCATGTAATACACCTTTTAGAGCCAGAGTGTTAGCATCAATGGGAAACCCCACTCTCCCCCAGGTTCCTCCAGGACCCAACTAAGGTGAAGCGGGCCCTACCTGTGACCGCGGCTTCCCCTGCACACGCATGTGGAGGCAGACGAGCAGCAGAAGAGTCAGTCCTGACAGCATTCTCTCATGTGGCCACAGAAATGTTTGACCAGTCACTAAGGCTTCCACACAAGTCCAGTGGCTGCTCCCGTCAGCCTCTTCCTTGCCTCTGTAGCTCTGAGAATGCCAAAAAAGCCCTCTCACTACAGAGCTGATCTCTACGAGCTCCCCTTGTAAACTGAGCTGGGGGAGGTGCAGCTAAGGGAGGTAGAGGGGACTGGGGCTTTTTTAGAGGAGGGAGAGTAAGAGGTAGAAAATGAATAGGAGGGAGAGAGAGGCGGGAGGGAACGGAGGCAGAGAGGAGAGTGTGGCAGCTACTGCTGACAGTAAATTGGAACCCAGAGAGGAAGTTTGGGGGAATATTTTCAATGTGACAGAAAAAGTAAGAGAGGAAGGAAATTCTTGCGGGGCTAAAATGAATGTGTAAGCAAAACCACCATGGTTAAAATTGTGTGGAAATAATTGGCAGGTGGGCATGCCATCTTTGAGGGATGCCAACAAATAGGAATTGCAGAATTAAGCACTTCTTAATACTACAACATCACAAACCAGAAAAAGAGCAAAATAATACAGTTCTGAGGTCTCATGAACATCCTCAAATGGAAACATGGTCAAATGAAAAACATATTTTTGTTGTTTCTGCTCACTCTCAAAATACGGAAAACAACAACCCAAAAACAATAAGATCCCTCTGCCCTCTTTGAGCCCCCCCCCTCAAATACTTAATTACAAGCCACGTTGCAATACTGGAACCACAACTGCAGCAGCCAAAAAGACCCGACTCATCATATGGTTTTCCTATTGCGCCACCACTGTTTCCACGACATTAAATCCTAATTCACCAGGATATACTGAGGTAAGGAGTACACTCTTCATCCTTGTATCTGACATTTGGTTTTTTCATAAAATTATATAGGCAGACTGAGCACATCGGGGACATTGTGGCTGGGCCTGTTTCTGCACAAAGAGACTTTTGCAAGCACGGGTCTGGATTAAGGGAGAGATAATTGAAATCATTCCTGGTTTGAAGTGCCGTGCTGATACCACAACAGGCTTCTGCAAAGTCTACTGTAAGCACTGAAAGGCTGTGTCTCAGATGGCTGAGCACTAGGGCACACATGGTGGGAATACAAGGAGAGGGGAGGGAGGGAGACAGATGGACTGACAAGATAATTCAATAAAAAAACAGAAAGACGAAAATAAAACTGCTTTGTTTGAGTAAATAGTCTATATAACTTATTAACTCAGATTTACTATCATTTATGTTATAAAAAAACACTGTGGGACAGGCTGTAGGTCATTCACTGTTGTAAATAGAACATGGAGATTGACTTTACAGTGCAATAGATTTGATATAAAGTGGGTTGTAAATAAGATTTTATGTGTGAATAATATGCCCAGTGTCACAGATTGTTGGTTTTCATGTTTTCAATATAAATGCCAATAGGGCTGAAGAATTAAATTTAAATTGTTCTATCCAATACTGCAATTAAAAAAAAAAAAAAACTCATGACATGTATGTATGGTCTATATATTTTAAAACAAAATGTTGTACCTTGTACAAAGCATAATCTCAAGTCTGGTTTCAACATGAAAATAAACACATTACTGCTTGTTAAAGACCTGTAAGGCTTCATATATTCAAAAATTCCTGTAAGTAAATTAGTTTGTTTTTTGTCAGATACAGCTGAGTACATATGCTGGTGACAGTTGTTATGTAAATTCTAATTAAAATTATAGGTTTGTGACCACACATTGCGATCAATTGTTCAGCTCTAAATGGCAGTTGATGACAATACACACAGCAATGTTTTTTTTATATTTACTTGTGCATACAAAATGAGTAAAAAAAAAAAAGTTACACTGGAAAGATGCCAAGATTATATCAGCACAGTCCTTCAAGAGGATGCAAATTTGAGAAGTTTTAAACACCAGCTGACGGTAATATTCACCCTTTAAAACCAACAGCTATGAAGCTTGGGACTTAAGATTTATGTGTGCACTCACACGTGTAACAGGTCAGCTTAACAGATTGCCAAATATTTGCTTGGTAATGATATGCATGTTGGCATTACACTTGATACATAACACCCTGCCACCTTTCCTAATATTCTGTAAAGCTGTTTCACAGAGCAAGCAGAGCCACTGAGTGTATGGAAAAGAAGCAAGAAACAAATATTTCCACACCTGCTATTGGCTCGGATACTGTTGGAGCAGAGTCATCTGGGACACATACGCACACAAATATATGCCTATCTGCTGTAGTTCATCCTGCCATTAGCATGCAGTAGTACAGTTAAACTGTGAATGGTGCACTCAATCAGAATTGTTTTCATAGCTAAAACCCTCATCCTCCACACCCATCACCTCACACACAGACACCATGAAGTTGCATATAGTTTGCACAGTAAGCCGCTGAGCAATAACAATCCTTTCAGCCAACATAGCACAGCTGCAGACGTGAAGGAAGGGAACGGCTCTTTTCAGCAGCCCATCCGTCACGTTGAACCTACAGACATCTTCTTCTGCTCCCATGATCTGCCTCTGATCTGGACATATCTCATTATGGAGGCATAGCGCCCAGAGGTTGGGCAGGGCCAGACTGACTCTCCAGTACACCCTGGGGTCTTTGTTTCCTTCAACAAGTGGGTCAGCCCTGAAGCAACCTTGGCTCCAGGCGCCTGCTTCCTCCAGTCTCCGACCTACACACGTCAGAGTCATGCTCTACAGCAGGTGGGCTCAACATTACTGTGCACTGTCAGGGTTCGACAGACACACACACTCATACAATAGCTGTATTCAGCTCCTGTTCTTATTCCCTGTCACGTTTCCAGCCTGTCTTGGCATTTGCTGTTTGGAGAACGTTTAAATCCAAAGCTCATTAGCTGAGCCGTGACTGCAGACATTTTTAGCAGGTGTGGCCTCGGAGGAAAACACTCTACCTGGCAGCTGTAACGCCTCTCTCATTAATCTACTGCACCTTACATCATTCTTCATTCATGCTTACACTGAAGGATGAGGAAAAAGTTGTACACAGCAGTGCAAACATACTTTCACATGTTGGCAGCCATATTCACAGTCTCTAACAAATCTCTGTTGCTTTTCAATCATTTTCCAACATTTCCATTATTTGAAGCACCTCTTCTAAACACTCGACCCTTTAAACCTAAAGCATTAAAAGTCAAGAAAAGGCAGATAGTAGGAAGAGAAAACACATGATTTTTGTGCATCTGGGATACATATTAGTCAGCAAGGCCAGGCATGTAGGTCCCATGATTGTTCCCTTTGAGCAATGTATTTGACTGAAAAAGGCAGGAGTGGAATGGAGGAAGGCGGGTTAATGAATAAAGCAGGTCAAGAGGGGATTTGGGCTGGGAGGGGCAAGGTGTGGCTGAGGGAAACTGCTGTTTCTATTTGTCCCTTGCTTCGATTGAAAAAGCAGCTGACGGTGGATGGCACAGTCTGCAGAGCAGATATACAATCGTCACAGTACATCAGAGGTCTCTTGCCGTGTACCATCTTGAGTCAGGTGTACAGGTGCTGTGTGTGCGGTGTGATTTCAAACACTACAGCAGCTGATATCAATAATTAGCGCCTCATCTCTACATGTGCTGGAATTTCTCGCTTCTAGCATGTTGTGTCATGCTAAATGGAGCTTTGGCAAAAAGTCAATCGAAGATCTTTTTCTCTCACATTACCTCACATGACTTTATTCCTCTGTAGGTGAATTTCTTCCCACACTATTCTATCACTTCTGCTTTCCCACACAAAGTCTTTAGATTCTGATGTCACCATATGTGGTCAGTGTTTTGGTTGCCTGCATTCCTCGAGTCGATCCATCTTTGGATGCTGTTCTTTAAATATCGCTGTAATTCTGTCATCCACTCTTTTCCTACTACTACTATTGCGTAACACACCACCTCCCCATCGTCACCACTATGACCTCCAGGATGTCCAGGGACTTTCAACTGAGAGTTTCCATCAACTAACTGCTGGCTCTACTTCACCACCTCCTGCAATGGCTAGCCTAAAACATAACAAAAACATTTAGTTTGATATATTGTATTGCTGATGCCAAAAGGCATGATAAGCTTGTGTCAAGGGAAGTGGAAGTAGTCAATTAAGCTGCTTTGAAGCTAAACCACAATGATAAATGCAACTGATGCAACTGCAACTGTCCATTTGTGAGATTTTTTTCCAGCACTTTCTAGGAGAGAACTAGAACCACTTGTCAATTTTTCACTTGCAAGAGCAAGCACAGAGTCACATAAGTGTGTGAAGTAAATGAATGAATCGCTCTTCATTGCCAATGGCAAACTTGTGGAGTTTCAGTGATCACCACTTACAGTGTGAAGATACAGATAGACTTTGATAGACAGATTTGGTGAAATTTTGAAACATATTTGCAATAAAGAAAATTAAATTAAGTGACAACGTCATTTTCTCTACTAAATCTAAGACACAAACTATGGCCTGTAAAGGCTCCAAGCCTTGTTCTTTAATCAATAATCTCCTCAACAAGAACAGACAAGTTCCATGTTAACTCATTTATTTCTGTGTTTAACGTCTTAATAGACCTGCTGGTGGCCTTTTGTCAATAAAGCTGTTAGGCGGCATCAGATAAAAGTCTAATTTACAATGGGGTTTGACCCTGAGCAGCAGGAAACCCACAGCACAGACACAACCTCTTAGTATCAAGTCGCATAATATTCTCAAACAGCTACAATTATAAACACAGTTGTAAGTGCAACATCCACTCACACCTACGTTTCTTATCTTACTCTCAAATGAACCCTAAATTCCCAGCGCCCAGCGAACACTGACCACACATTGAGACCTCCAGATCTCTGACATTCCAAACAAACCGATGAGGCATAAAATGTGCTCAACTGTCTCTTCAATTGACAGCCACCCAGATAGCAGCCAATCACTGTCAACAGGCGTCTGTCTGAGGAAGACCTATGTGACCGCTGAGCGCTAAAAATACAACCTTGCATCCGTATAGTATACCCTCATAAATCTGTGTCTGAGACCGGACACTGGGATTCACTACTCTCTGCCCTTGAAACACACTCCACTGCAGAGTCCTCCACTGTTTGTGTCAGCCACCCGGCTTGCTATACATCAACTGTCCCCAAATCATCATCCATACATCCTTCTTATAAACCATCTATCCATCCAGTTAACTGTCATCTCTCCACCTGCTTAGTCCTCATGCATATTGAAACATCAGTTCACTGTGACGACACAGCTCGGTTGACTCATCAAGAGTGAATGAAAAGCATCACAAAATAGCGGTTCAGTGGATAAAGCAGAATAAAATACTGAGTACAATGTTCCTATTTGTTGCTCCATTAGGGCATAAACTTCCCTCATCTGCACATAATCTAGTGAAGGTGTTTGTGTTTGTCATTTAGACCAAGAACAAGGATAGGAAAAGAGTATGGATCTGATTGTGCAAAGCTTTCTTCATTTGTGCTGACACCAATATTTGAAGGTGAAAAAAAAGAGGTCCCAGCTGTTGTTGTGCTGAACTGCCAGAATACAATCAGGAAATGGAAATTCAACACAGAGCTGAACACTTTTTTTACTCTTCCCGTGGTCCCCTATAGTCCTGTTTGGTACCATGAAATTATAGTCCGTGAAATGTGTTTAAAAAGCCATAAAGTAATGAATACCCCTCATAAAAACAATCAGTTAAATTAGTTCAGATTATTTGTATATTAGCACATAGGACTAAGCAAGCCAGAGGAGAAAATCTGACCATTAATCAGAGAAAATAACAGATCAAATGAAAAGACAGGATATGAACAGAGGAGCCACCAGTGTGTTGGAAACACATCAAATGGAGATCCCATCAAATGCAGACACTTTTCTTTTTCACAGCTTGAAAGAGGCCCCACTCACAAGGTTAAACACTCCCCTGTCTCCTGAAGAAAGACTTTATGAGCTGTAGCAGAGCCCAGCAGAGAACAAGTGTCTGACCCCAGAACCCAAAGATCTCAAGCCTACCGGAGTTGCACAGGTCACATGCAGCAAGCAAGGGTTGACGTGGGCCAGTGAGAGCCAGTATGGGAGCCAGTATGAGCCCAAGATCCAGGAAGTTTAGGCCAAAGTAAGACATCAATCTGTCATCTCCTTCACATCTTTACTTCTCAGCCACCATTTGTCTTAACTCCAACTGGAATTCTCATATTCAAGCCCTCTTGACAGCAACAAGTGCCCTAACAAGTGTCATTAAGTAGGATACTCTATCTCTACTAACTGCAGGGCTGTTGCTAGCTGAACCTGACCTGTGACTCCCTGTGGAGGGGATCTGGAAGAAACAGTATCTCTATTCCAGGATCACACAAACTACTATATTTTTGTTAATTCATGTTTTGCTTTACTATTTTATTACACTCACACACACTTCTGTTATGCTTTCACTACAAGAGTAATCACTCGTATTGCAAGTGTTTCAAAAACTGACTTCAGCCTTAGTATTTTGAGCTAGATGCTAATGTAACATGCTCAAGATGACAATGCATGCTGATTTCATTTCTTTGTTTAACCTGTTAGCATGCTAAAATGTGCTATACAATGGGAATGTCATCAGTTTTGCAGGTATTTGTTCTTAAGTCACAGCAGGAAAAGCAAAGGTGTAAGTAATACAGTTAAAGATGGCTTCCATTCAGCTGCTTCTGTTTTAGGGTCACGGTATTGCGAATGCAGTTATGGCGAATTTTCACCTCCTGCTCACCTCGACTCTCTGCAAGCGAAAAGGCAAATAAAACCTTTGCTTCTGGTGGCAAATCAGATCTCTGCTTTGTGTGCAGTTCAAAATTGTCGCAGCCTCAACCAACAGCAAATACATGTGTTTGGTTGACCTCTAAAAGGGACTACAAACCAGCAAACCACATCCTGCACTGCCCACATTTCACCTCGGCAGACGATGGTCACTCATCTGCATTTGCTTATGTGTGACTATAGTCTGACGACTGAAAATGTCTGCTATGAAAAAGGAGTATTAGATAAATTTAAATTCTGACTCTAATGTTGGTAGACGTAAAGTCAGCAGACCACCAAAGTAATTTTAATTCATGCTGAGGGGAACATGAATGTCTGTACCAAATGTCAGGGCAATCCAACTAATAGATACTGAGATATTTCAGTCTCAAAGTGGTGGACTGACTGATCGAACTACTCTGCCGCTCCTAGAAGTTAATGCAGTATACTTGAAGTTAAAATGCCTAAACTGATGTCACAAGTACTAATTGTAAAGACAGCATCTTTCTTCAGCCAATACCCATAACTATACTGTATATGTCCAATAACTGAAGACAGACTCCGCTGACATAAATCCATAACCATCTGCAGTGGGTAATGGTGGGGAACACCCTGTGAGCGTGCAGCTGGGGCTTGTCGTGACAGAGATGGGTTTGAGGTATCTCCACCAGGCTTCGCCAGGCAGGCTATATATCAGAGCACTCATCCCCCTTTTAACAAGTCTGCCTGTCTACCACAGTGGGGGAATGCATAAAACAGATGCAGCTGTCAGAGGAGAGAAGTGAGGAGTGGCCTAGGATGCTGTCTGATGAGTTTGGATCTGAGCCGCGCCCGGGTGCTGGGAAACATGCCAGTCAGAGAGGAAGACTCTGGCTGAGACCTCAACACTGCACTGGGTCTTTATTAAGAAGCATACGTCAAAATCATTGCTGCAATCTGTCAGTTCAATGGTGCATTTATTATCAGTAAGCATTAATGCTAATGCAATCTGAATTAAAAAAAAAATTGGCACAATTATCATCCACATGTATCAACCCGAACTTCAGCTTTTCATACCTGCTTTTCCTGTTGTTTCATCATCATCTCCCACCTAACTGTGGAGAGCAGTAGGAGGTAGTGCAAACCCACTACTGGGTTTAGAATAGTGCATGCTAGATAGATTTTTACCCTCAGCTGGGCCCACCACCGCCAGGAGAGAAGTGTGTGGTCAGTGATCGCCCTTTAAAAATACACACACCCTTCTCAAATGCCCTTCCTTGGTATAAAGAGAGAGAAGTCGCAGCTGAATGGAATTCCCACCATAAAGGGATCTTTCTTTCACTGTTCATCTGAAATGACTAACCACATTCAAGGGGGTTTCGGTGCCTCTGAGCTGGCTTTTCCAACGTGTCCGTGTGCACAAGTGATTCATGAGAAATGTTCACCATTTCCACTTTTAAAAGACAAATGGTGATTTTAAAGAAACCGATCAAAGGACATCAGGAAATCAAATACTGTATAGTCGACATACCTCTCAAAAATCATTCATAGTCCTATAATTTTACTAAAATTACGTAGTGCTTTCTGTTTTTATTTCATATCCAACATGATATAATCTAGTAAAAATAAGTTCATTGCAAATGACATCATATATGACAAAATTTACAGTCCAAACACGTCATTTTATTGTTAAGCCATGGTACTGTGGCTGTTAAAACCAGAATGGTATAAATCTATTTCTGAGGCAGATTAGCTACTTTTTTTGATCAGTTTTATGCTATGTTAGTGTTACATTAAAAAGTTATAGGTTATAGGATTATATATTAAAAAGTACTAATGAAAGTAAAGGGTCTCAACACCTGGTGGGTGGATTGTCATGAAATTTGTTACAGCTGTACTTTGTGTGTTGTGCTAATTAGCGGATGTTACCATGCTAACATGCTCAGCTAAGCATCTAGATTCTAGCCTAACTTTAAGCACTGCTTGGACAGCCTCACAGACCCACTAAATTGGTTGTAAACTCTTATGAAGGTTTCACATCACACAATATTTAATTAATATAGTCAGATTAGGTGATTATAGAGTCATACATTTTACATGTTCATCCCTGACCAATTATCGTTCGCTGTTTTTACAAGAATGTGCTTAAAAATGCCTTAAAAAGGAAAATACATCATTTGTTCTGTTGCACAGTTTTATCTGACTGCACCAGCAAAATTAGTCTTCTTTCACTGTTTACAGTTAAACACAAAGGAGTGCCCACAGAAGACTTTATTGAGTTTTTCATACCAGGAGAGAGAAGAAAATCAAAAGAAAGAGAAGAAGGAGGGAAGAGAGCCGAAAAATTGTCTTCTTGGCAGGACATCATGAGGCATCCCAAACTACATCAGTTGTCATCCATTATGAGACACTACACAGGATAAAACAATCAACTGACGTGCCAGATGAACATTTTTGCTCCCTGGTGTCTGTCGGGTCAGTCTATCTGATATCATGTAGGCTGAATCTGGAATTAGTCTTGTTAGTATCTTAATGATATTAAAGTAATGTACAGAGCCCACAGACAGAGAGCAAAGACCTAACATCTTCTAGAGCTGAAGGCCTTGAAGCTTCTGTAATGAATCTCATTTCATCACCTATGAAAAATCTCACAGAAACAAAAATTACTCATATGGTTTCTTTTTCATTTTATGTGGACAAAAAGGCGAAGCACTGCCTGTCCAAACCCATTTATGGTTTATGTCATCAGTCCCACTCAAGTGTGCAGTACTATTCAGCAGTTTTGAAGCAGCTCCTTGGAGCCATCAGAGACAGGACAAATCATGAAGGAAAGCAAACCCCCAGAAATACACACAAAGAGAGTCTGAACAGTGAGCTGTTTGGCTTGCCTACACTTATATTCAGGATGTAGACTGTATACACACAGGCACTAAAATGGAACAAAAAACATTGACGGGCCATTTAAAGTTGAGTGGGTACACTGTACACCAACATGGAAAAAAAACAACAGAGCCACCTTGAAATCTGCACTGTTCTTTGACTATACTTTCCAGACCTTCGGATGGACAAGAGCACTGAAACCTTTGTCGTGGGCTAGTTGAACCGCTAGCAACCACAACAACCTCAGACAATCCAGGACAAACACTGACATGTCAATACAGCAGACAATTAAAGTTGGGCAACAATCCTGGAAGTGAGAAGAGGATGAAATCACACCAATGCTCCATCAAACAAAAGCTAAAGCACTGAAGTCCTAAGCTATTGGGTACTAAGGTTGAAAGACCTTGATATGCCTCGTTGGTTGTGGTTGTAAAACCTGATAGACATGAGTCTCTCTAACGGGCCAAATTGAGGTTGTCTCCTGTATCACATTCAGTAATATGAGGTGAAGAGCTGCACCAGGGGTCATAGGTCAAATGGACAGAGCTGGGGTGTTAGTCAGGCAGCATGAACGGTGTCAGGGAGAAGTACCGGGGACCACACAAATGGTGGGCTGTGTGGTACGAGACAGTGTTTCAGTAGCAGTGCATCACCACAACCAGCACACGATCGATGGCTTTGTCTGTATGTAAAGTTAAAATGACGGTGAAATAACATAATTAAACCACATTTCCCTTTAAAACACACTCCAAATGTTTTGAATTAATACTTCATTATCATGATTAAGTATCTAAAAATCAGTTCATCGCCACAACCTGTAGCAGAGAACCACTTTGGGACCGATATAAAAGCCAAACTTAAATAACCTCCAGACACATCTGCAAAGTACAATAACTTCTATCAGCTGCGTCAGTGTAATGTAGATTCAACCTCAGCTCATGACGTTGTTTATTTTCTCTATAATTAATTCACCTCTGTCATTTTCCAAAAGTCATTAATAAAGTGGAAACACCATTGAAATAAAACAGCTTATTAGGTATAACAGATTGTGGTTATATTAAGGGTAGTATTGTTTTAGGCTGAGTCCATCAACCACCCTTTAAAATGTCATTATATGTGCTGTAAGTGTGTCACATGTTCAATTTGTTTCTTGAAGTTTCAGACACAGTTGTACAACTAACAATGTTTTTGAGCTTCCGGAAATATGTCCTTCAGTATCTCTGTGCTATGCAAGGACAGGCTCTGACCTGCTGGATGCCTTTACGTTTGAATGATTAGAGATAAATGATGTATGGTTCGGCTCTCATCTGAATCTAGAGTGCTTGGCACAGTAGGTCAAAGTGTATCACTTCTCAGTGTCTTTGGGACAGTGCACCAGTTTGTATAGTAGCTGTGTCTGAGATACCTACTGATCTATACAGACTGTGTGTTTTAGTTTAGTCAGTTAGGACTTTAATAGTGTTTATAGTTTTTTGCTTTCAAGTTTTAAAAATCGAGCCTTAAAATAGCCAAAAGACAACATACAACTTTTGGAAAAAATGTGACAGTCCAGTGAAAACTGGACTCTTAAAAATCAGATCTGTACAGTGGCGTATTGCTATAACAACCACATAAACAGATGAATTTTCTATGACAGCTTTTCCATATGAACCAAAATATAATATCCATCTTGGTCGTCAGGTCAGAAAAGGATTAAAAAGTCTAGTGTTCACCACAGCAGGGCCTGCAATTGAGAAACGACCCGAGACCACAGTCTTAGGAATGTGTGAAACATGTTGTAAAATACATTCTGGTATATCCTTGTAAAGTGACCCACTCGTAAAATAAACCCATACAGCTTGACTCTCCAAGAGAATTATTCCTGATGTTTCCAATACTAGACCATCAAACAGTTTAACACATATAGTGGACCTGGGCAGAGCTTGGCCACCAGGGCCACATCAAAACAGTGCACTTATTCCATATTAGCCGTGTCTTGTGCAGCAGCCACAGAAACTACAGCTACAGCTGAATGACGTAACAACATGTCAGAGTGTAAAACAATGTCTCTAAAATGTGATCAAACAATATATAAATTAAATACTCTAAGTGCCTGACTGGCAATTGTACGTTAGATGGTGTAAGTTAAATAACTGCCTTTTTTGGATTATTATAAGTTATTAAATATTACTACTAGAGTTGTCAGTACTATTATGTCATTACTAATTTAACAAGCCTGAAGTATAGACTGTAGTCTGTAATCTCCAGCGGGCGCAAAGTACAGCTGGCTGATGGAAATGTCTTTTTATTTTTGCAGATATCTGGACCAAAGAATTTGGTAAATTGGCATTTTAACTTGGCTGGTGGTGCTAGAGAAAACGGTACATTTCTTATGATGCTGTTATGTAAAAATATCATATGACTGGTATTTATTTTTAATTGAGTTTGACATTTGTATTTATTACATTTAAATGTTTTGTTAAATTTTGATCCATTGCTTATAGTATTTTGACACGTTATGAGGTATCATGTTGGGTCAAGCAGAGTGCACTAAACCAGCTGACTGTCAGCTGACCCAAACAGGCACCAGCGATGACTGACACTTCAAACAATCTGTTTAAGCTGCCAACTCCTCATTCTTCCCTGTGGTTCCTTCCTGCTCCATGCTGCTGTTGCTTCTGCTGATGAATAGCTGTGCTGCTTACTCCCCCTACTCGGCCAACCTCCCCCTGTTATGGTCTTTTTTATCAATATTCTTGTAATGATCTCTTGCTTTGAGCATGATTTACAGTGTATATTCCATATGTTATGGTAATATGTGGTTGGAGCACTTACCCCTCGAGGGAAGAGCAGAACCTAACTACAAAAGTATCAATTCCCACAATAATGTTTAATTTCTATGACGAGAGCGGTTCTGATTTAAATTCAATTATCCAGATGTTTTTACATTATCTCTTGGTTTGTAGCTGGGGGGTGTGGGTGGGGGTCTCCTGCTCAAATGGCTAGACCAGCTGAGAAAATCTCAGTGTGGAGAGTGATGAAAACTTCTCCTCCCTGAAAACCTGCTGATGAGTTTGAATCCTCAAATACTCAGCCAGGAAAGTCTAGGGCAGGAAAATAAATGATTACCACTTGCAGATCAATAATTTTGTGTAATTGCTCAGTTTAGACACCGTGTTGTGTGTGTTGAAAGTCAAAATGTGACCAAGGCCAAAATGAGAGATCAGAGGGCTTTTCTATCTTGATTAAATCTTAATGTTGCAAAGACTCTCGCTGGATTACAACGCATGGGAAATACAAGGGGAGCGAGATCAGCATGGCCAACTGGAAATGAGCCCTTAAACCCTGATCAAAAGAATGTTAAAGTGAATCCAGCACACTGAATACATAGCCAGCCATAAGCAGGCCCACACAGCGACTTCTGTCTCTCCAGCTCTGAGCACACAGGTGTGTTTTCATGGTGTGTATTAAATACAGGGTCAGAAGTGCAAATATGTCCTACATTGAGATCCCAGATCTCCTGCTTTGTCCCGAGGGGGTAAAAACTTCTTCCTGACCTCCACTTCACTCCTCCACATCATACTGTATATGAAGAGCTCTCAGTCTGAGGCTGTGCTGCCCTCTGCAGGTCACAGCCATCACTACCTCAGAGCTGCCGCCTGAAGCGGATAAAAGTTCGGTCATACTACTGATTATTAGTCCAATGTCAGGATTAGACTTATACCATATCAAATACAAAAAGGGCTCAGTCAACATTAAACCATGTTCCAAATTGCACCACAGGATATCCAAAAAAAGTGTTTGTGACCAAAATATCTGTACCACCCGCTCATTCACGATGCAAAATTGGGTGAAAAAACTATTGATTACCACATATTAGTCTCCAATATAAACTTGGTAGTCAAGTACAGTACTGATCTTCCAAGATTTTTGTACATCCTTCATGTCCTCTTATTAATTGTACTGTAGTTGGTAGATATTAAAACATGAAGGACGCAGGGCGTTTGAGACACCTCAGCATTACTTTTAAATATACATGTTCACAAACACCATGGGGCTAATAGAAGTGGGGATAGTCATAGAATAAAGAAGGCAAAAAAGCTGGCCTGTGACTAAATGTTTTCTGGGTCAATTCCACAAATGAATAAAGCTTGTCATCTGATAAAGCCTTGGCAGCTAACGGCCTCAATGACAAGGCTGTGTAGTGAAGAGTCGAAAAGCATGACTGAGCTGAAAAAGTTTTCACTGTAAATCACATCTATCTACCATGGAGAAAACACATGTTTCTCCTGGATGATTTTCTTTTCGAATTAAACAAAATGCTTCATAGAGTGGCCTACCGTACACTTTCCTGCCATGCAGAGAAAAGTCTCATTCTGCCCACACGGCGTCCCATCGATCACCCTGTCCGATTGCCGCACGTAGAACCTGAACCCTTTGGCACGGCAGTTGAGTTCGCAGTGCTGCTCTGCAGGAACTGCAAAGAGATTTCAATAGCACATTAGTATCACAGTGCATAGTAATTAAACAAAATAGAACAGCTATGATAGTGCATTAAAGACAATGAAATTCATATAATGGACAGCACATAATAGAAATTGATGTGCATCTTTACATTAGTGTGTGAATAGCTCTGTACTTTCAGCGAGCATATCAGTAGATACAACGTCACATATGTGCATTCAAAAGGCTGGAACCATAAATGTACATTAAGACCTGTTTTGTAGCATAAGAATAGTCAATATTTCATCATATCCAAAAGACTAGAGGACAGAGAAAAATCACATAATACAGTGCATGGAGCAACATTATGTCAAAGTGTTACGGATACAAACAACAGACAGGTCTGCAATCCAGCCCTGGGGCTATATTCTGTAATTTGATGAGAGAAATTTGTTTTATACCTCGACCTCCACTTTAAAACTGCAGTGAAGTGCAAAATAACTATAGTTTAGAAACAATGTGTGTTTAGGTTAAAAGTACAAATTCATAGTTGGATGAAACAAACAATAAGATGTGTCCTCAAAATGATAAACTTTGTTCGATTCTCTGTTTCATTTGATGACACAAAACCTGCAGCAAGCAGCAAGAAAGGATCCAGATCCCTGTTCTGTACATTTCTCACTCAGGTGCTTTATCAATTAGATATACAATAAGGCCAAAAGTAAGATATTTCTTAAACAGATGTACAGGAGTATGTTTAAGCACTGTTCAAGATGGGTGTCAAATAATCCAGACTCAACCTCATACATTTACCTGAAGTTATTTAATCTTTACATCTGCATTAGCCTTCAGTCAAGGCTGCAGCACAAAGACAAGACCTCAACGTACACATCTGCTTGACAGGATATTAATTTGGAGACTGTTATTTCCATTACTGTTCTCAGAGAAATTACATTTCAGGAGGTGTTTTGGTCTGTTGCCTGGATACTTCAGGTGAGTGAGGTCAGAGAGTTTTTAGGAATGAACATTTATCAGCGAGTCTACAGACAGGTGACATACTGCAGTCCTTACATCACAACACACCTTAGTTCATAAAGGTCATAGGTCAGGGAGCTGAAGACGTAACTGACAGCAGAAATGTGATTAATGATGTAAGGTTTGTGTTTTACTGTGTTAAGTAGGGTGCTTTTAGGTTAGATCCTGACTATCACATTTTTTGTCTCTTCCTGAACATTTTTATAAATAGCCTGTAAGGTTTGTTTTAACTGTTTGCTTTCTCTTCCTTTAACCTCCTTTTAAACTCAGGATTGAGGGTAACGGCAGTGTTGGTCTGTTGTTTGGTCGGTCAATCTGAAAACATGGTAAATGGTTAGGGTTAGGGTTAGGTAAGCATTAGCATGTTACTATTTTAAACAATTATTTAAATGTAGTTTGATGTTGTTGTGCAGTTGCATGTGCTCATGGGAGTTGTCTTCATTGTTTAACAGCCACCATCGCTGATGGAAATCTATCTGACACGACTCAGGAAGAAATCATGAGGCAACTAGAGACAAGAGGCCGTTGACAGGCGACCAAATGAAACGCACTGTTACCTGAAATAATAATATGGATTTCTCTGGGTTTGAACATTGTTAGAAACATTCGGGATAATGTGTAATAAGAAAATATATAACATTGGTCTAGTTGTTTTCGGACATTTTGATGCAGAAATGTTACATATTATATCTTTAACTGACAGACAGATATGCATATTGTGTATACATACACACATACACATACATACTTAAAACCTACCCTCATTGAAAGGTTCCCACTCGTAAAGTCTGCCCATGAAAGGTTGGTTGTTGTATGAAGAACACTGAACAGCCCTGATGTGTTTGCTGGATGGAGGACAGGCCTGAAGATGGAGCACATAGACACACATTTTTTTCCCATGAAAGAAACAGAGGTAAATCCTTTAACTGCACATTTGTCATTGTCATTCTGCTGCAGTCAACCCTCTCTGTTTTAACTGTTTTAACCCTATGCCAGTAGCTCAAGCTTTTCCAAGTTTATAAAGCCTCGCCAGTGAAACTCAACCTCCCTGACATCGCTCCATATCTCCTTTGTCTAAACAAGCCCCTGGTCTGCCGTACTTTGCTTGAATATCTGTGTCATCACAAACCAGAGACAATACACAGAACCAGACACTGTTTGAATTTATCTTAATGCACAGGCTGGATTCCATAAACTTGGATCAGATGTCCCATCCACACACTGTCCCATTACAGCTGGCTAGTCAGTGCAGCCAGTAGCTCTATCAATATTTTTCTACCAGAGTTGCCAGTACAAAATATTAGTGTAAAATGTTTCCCTCCAAAAAGTTGTAAATAATCTTAATTTTAATTATTTTATTTGCTGGTTCCAGATGAGGTTTATAATGAAGGGACAGGCCACCTTGTGCAATGGTATGGATGGTTTGGACAATAGAGCTCAATTCAACAGAGGAATAAAAGAAAAATTCACTGGAAGCCAAACAACATTTTGTTTTCTATCTCTAATCCTGGAGGCCAGAACAAAGAGAGATCCCAAAGAGTATAACAATGATCATCTCCACAGATCAGGTAGTTCCTTATAATAGTTGGGTTAAAAACTAGTTTGAAAAGGTGGGCAGTAACAGATATGCACTGACTAGTCTGAATATACAATGGTCTGACTGAAATTGACTCTTGAGTCGTTTTCAGATTCAAATCTTGTTGGAAAAGCTGAGCCTGTGAGATGTGGTCTGGGTGTGCAAGTTGAGCCATGGCAGAAAAAAAATGTTAACAGAACAGTATTATGTTTTTATCTTTTGGTCTAACATTTAGTTATGAAATGAAACTAAATACTACAAAAGCTTTATATACTCTTAAGCAAAATCAGTAATGTTATCTATCCATTAAATGCTGGTCTGGTCAATATTAAGAACAAAGTGCAGATTTGCATACATTAATGTTGCAGATCCTGTAGCGAGCATGCTCCCCTGTGCAAGAAGAAGTAGGAAGGGGGTTGTAGGGTCTCTCTTGATGCTGCTGGGGTCCATACGTCTGACTGCCTGATTGCACTCCCTGCTGGACCTGGTTGGCTGAACCAGGCTGGTAAAGGGGTGCCCAGACTTGGTTATTTTGGGACTGCTGTGCCCTGGGCTGCATGTAGGGTCTGCTGTAGCGATGGTGGTTGTTTGGGGGGTCAAGGTTGTTTGACCTGTGGCCACCGTGGCCTCTACCGGTGGGGTGGTGGGCATCAGCAGCAGAGCGTCTCTGTCTGCGGGGGTGAGCCATCCCAGAGCCCTGTCCTGTATCGGTCTGCAATGGTGCAACGTAAGGGGCTCTCCCATACCCATACCTTCCTGGGACGATGTGAGTGACCCTCCTGAAAAAAGAAAAAACAACTAAACCAGTGACTTTTTGCAAATTTTTACCTCCACCTATAGAGATAGCACATAGCACACAAGCAGAATTTAATTCAGTTTCCTATCATCTGAAAATATCATCTACTAACCCTCAAAATCTAAAATCAGAGACAGTACAACAAACTTCATCCACTGTATTTGGATCAATGTCTTCTTTAATTAAGGATGTTTAAGCTAAATTTCACCTTTTATTGGGGAAATTATCATGGCAATTCATCTGTTCTACGACTTTTGAGAAGCGTCCAGATCCCAGTAGCAGAAATCTAGGAGCTTTTGTCGTTATTTAGCTCCTTAGACTCCAACTCAAACAGCCCCCCATAACTCATCTGTCAGTGCTATTTGTTTAAAGGCAAGCACAACAGGAAGGAGGTCACAAAGCTGCCAAGCACAAGCCGAGTCTTTGACTCCATCCATAAAAGACTAGCCTTCCAGTGAAGGGCAATCAGATGGCCCACAGTGATGGCTCCAAAGAGTCACTTTTAGAGCAGGCTGCTCAGCATGCAGCACAGCCGTACAGACTCTTTAAGGACTTGCAGAACTCGGCAAAGCCTGGCACTAAAACACTGAAAAGTACAGTTCTTCACTCAACATCATGATAGTCAAATTAATTCAAATAGATGTAGACCGTTTTTTTTTTCAGTATTTATTTAAATTTCTGAAATTTAACACTCAGGTTAAACAAAAAGATATGGATCACTGTGTAATAAAAATATAATAGATAATAATCTTTAACTCTTTGACCTCATTTGTACCTTGCGTTGGAAGTTACACATAAATGACAAAGTTAAAGGAAAAACCAGCATAATCTCAGTGTATCTGGAGATTGATGAACACCATTCTTCCTAAAGATTTTCCTTCAATTAATGTTAATGTTGGTGGTGGAGAGCGCTCTCTAAAACCTCTAAAATATTCCATGTGTGTTTAACAGGTTTTTGGATCTGATGATGGAAAATCGATGGTGATTCTTACTCATTAAACCATGTATTGACCACTCGCGCCCTTTATGGAAGCATCTGCCTTTGTTACGTTACTTCATCTGTGCCTCAATAATTCCTCTAAATACTAAAAAATCAAAGCCTTGGAAAATTCCATTCGTAAGTACAGTGATTTCAACACCTCACTTTCTTTTGTAGTTCAAAACCAATCCCATCATCCTGCACTAGCTGGTCCAGTACCTGTGTCCGCCAGGCCGGGTCTGCTTCTCCTCCCTCAGCGCTCCACGACTGCTGCTGTTGGACGACCTCCCCGTGTCGCGGTGCAGAGGAACTGTTGGCTGCAGGGCTGATATGACATGGCCTGGTTGCTGGGGGTGAACACCAACTCTTCTGGAGGGGTATTGGGATGGAGTGTAAATAGGCAGGCAGGGCCTGCTCTGCTCTTGTACCCCATTTCCACAGGTCCGGGAGCAGGTTGACCAGGCCCCCCAGGTGCCCCAGGAGCCCTGAATTTCTCCGTGCTCTACCCTGAACTCCTGTTGTGGCTCTGCTCTGAACTCCTGTTGTGACTCTGCCCGCTGAGTAACCTGTATGGAAATGAAACAACCGTGATTAGTGGCACCACGGAGTGCAAAGGCGCAGGATAGCCAAACACAAAATGAATGCCAAGGATTGATGGAAAGCCTCCATCAACGAGACTTTAATCTCCCGAGATCATGGCCTTGTATAAAGGCTCAAGTCAGTGACCTCATCTCATCAACATGACTATCCTGCCCCTCTGCCTCCCACCACTGTCCATGAAACAGACCTCTGTTCACAGTTATAAAGCCCTGATTTGGCCGATTAGTGGGTGTCTGTTAGTGGCCTATCCCCTATTGGCTACCTGTATTTCTCACTGTTGACTCTATCCCTCTGTGCAACTTTGCCAGGGATGTATTAGCAGTGATCACTGCACTCTCTGTTTGAGGAACCTGCCAGGAGAAACCCAGTGCCAAGCCGGCTTTATCCGTGGAGCCGCGTGGAAATCCTGCTCTTTAAGGAGCACTTTGTCTCCATTCACAGCAACCTCTCTAGGCAAACACATGGCCGTAGTAAAAGCTCAGCTGTCTTTGACTTTTAGCGGATGGAAAGAGAATACAGAAGCAGTAGGGAGAGTTGGCAGGAAAATCGTCTCCTGTCAATCAGCCTGTGCAGCTATTCAGAGAGACCTCAGAATCCCCCCACCCGTTTCAGCCTTTGTAACTCAACGCCACTGTCATTTCCCAGTTCAGACATAGGTCAAACAGCTCGACACTCGGTGGAAACACACAGAGCCAACTTGCGCTGACCCCCTCGAAACTGACTGGATAGCTGATCTGTCAGTCATCTTCACCCACGAGGCGCATCTATTAGTTTCCTCCACGTGGTTCCTGTGGCTCCAGAGGTCAAGAAGTGCTTTGCTGACAGTTGACATAAGGGCTCTCTGTTTCACTGCAATCAACAGAACTTTTCACTCATGCTCTCATTACAAGTTAACAGATTAGCACCCAGGTCATGTTCCTCCTGGGAACACTCTCACTGTTTACACATACTGGGACAGAGGAAGCAGGAATGAAAAGTTTACATGCTAGGGTGGCACTTGGCCATGCTAACAAGATCATGCATGCCACCTTCCACTAGAGGAGCGTTCCACTAGCTTGTGCCAACCAAGTGACTATACTAATAGATAAAACAACAAAAAGAAAAATTCCGGGAAATGTTGGAGGGAGGTCTAACATCGTGTCAAACAAATCACACATGCTAGAACACAGATTTATTTTTCTCCAGTTGCACCACCTGCTACGCAACTGCTGCTCACCTTCCTGTGGTCTGTTGTGTGTTGGCAGTCCAGGGGGTCCGACCAAAGCAGCAGCAGGAGGGCAGAAACTCTACAGAGAACAGACAGAAGTGATTACTGGTGATACTGGTAGATTAACTGTGCATTATTAGTTTATAACCAAGAATATTCAAGTTAATAAAATATCTCTAAATTGAGGGATTGGTAAATAATCAGAAAATGAGACAGTTATATCAAACATAGACACACATTCATCTGCGTTTAAATACAAATGAAAACAAAAACTTTTAAAGGAAGAAGTAATCCATAATTAAAACAATCACTCTGACATTACCTTAAAATCCAGACACAGACTCCCTGCATAGTTGCTGGATTCTTAAAGTTGGACACTTAAGTGAAAAGAGAGAAGTTTACATTAGCATATGTCAGTGGTACTGACTTTTTTAACACAAATGCTGTATGTGTGTCTACAGTGCAGAGGCTCTGCAGAGACTAAACCCAATCCCACTCTGTCTGATCACTATCCATCTACAGAGACCACTCACCTTTTAAACGTGACATAAATCCCAAGAACAACAAACAGTGAATAGTATCAACATGTAATCTATCTGACTTTAGTGATAGCTGTGCCTATAAATATCTCACGAAGGTCAACAACCTGCTACTTTCATTTGCCACTACATCTCTCTGCCTGACAGTCCTCCAAGACACTGACTCAGGGAAAAAATAAACGACTTCTACCCACTTGACCATGTGAGTTGACCTCTCTGACCTCTGGCTCCTAATGAGGGAGCCCCCCTGCTGAAAGACTGCAACCCCATTAGACAGCAGGTCTTAGGTCCAGTTAGGGAAGGACTTTCACCCCTCACCCCAGACTGTATAACTCAGACCTACTTTGCACCTTGTCTAACTTAAGTTGATTGAACCAGACAGGATGGTCAAAAAGTCCTGAACACTATAGTGTTAAAACCACCTCCACGGTGTGATCATAAGGTTCATCTTATTTAAACATTAGTTTTTTTTACTGCTATAATTATTCGTAGTAGTTTCATTATTACAGAGAAATAAAGTCCACGAACCTGTGGGTTACTGATGCGCGTATGGTGAAGTATTTGCTACTTCACTATACTTTCTAACCAGTGTATCCTACTCTGCGTTCACAGATTCATTTCCAAGCGCAGGTATCCTCATGGTCGAAACATTAATCCAGGTGGAACCGCAGGGCTTCCCTCCAGAGACTTTGTGCTAAGCCATTTAAGTCAGTAAATCCGCACCCGGAGTTGTGAATCAGATCCTGGCGCAGTAGAAACTCCGGACATTGGTCATCATGGTGATTCCGGCCGTTCTGCTTTTACGCACTAAAGGCTGAATGACAGAAAGCTGGAAACCTACACGGCGGACAGAAAACAACCTCTGCTGCGCCCTCTGCCGCAACAACCACTCTCTCTCGTGTGTGTGTGTGTGTGTCATGTAAATATGTAGGTGTGTGTCTTCTCCTATTCCAACTCCATGAGTGGCGCGCTCGAATGTGTTCGTGTGAGGAAGAAAAAGAGAGAGAGGAATGCCTCAGTGTCTCTCTGCCACTCATTTCTCTCAGACTGAAATGTCCATATTGGAGCCACAGGCAGGTAAATGATCTCATTTAACAGCTGAATTGAAGCCAAAGCTCAAAGCTGCACCTGGCAACTCGTATGAGACATCAGTTAACTGCATTCAGTGTCACCTTGTATACCTATTTGGATGCTCTGTAATGGTTTAAGACTCCAGTAAATATATTTTCTCTTTATTCTTACCAGAAAAATAGATTATTAACTTTGCATGGTGTTACCTTTCATCACACTCTAAAACACTGTTAACAAGCAAAATTTGTAGTAAACTCTATGGTATGCTATAAGATTAGGGGTCAGTTTTTTCTAATTACATAAACAAATATATTCCAGCTTACCCCTGTGGGATCTCACCAACACTTCAGTTGATGCTTCTATTTGCTGATGGAACAAGCGGCTGGACACTTTAGTCAGTGGTCCAAAACAGGACCAAGATTCTGTTGGACAGACATCAAACTTTTTTTTGCGTTCAGCTCAGAACAGCTGTATTGTTTCCTCAGATGAAAGGACATTTGCAGCATTCCATAAAAGGGTTTATAGCCAACTACAGGGAACCATCATGACCATGTATTCATTAAGGGGAAGCACCCATATTTAGCCATGACTTGTGCAAAAACAAATAAACTAAATTGGATAAACTAAAAGACTTTTAGGATTAAAATAGGACATGGATTTACAAACTTACATATACAGCCTATAGAGCAGGAGAGTGAAGAGAAATCGGACTTTATTATATCCACAAGCTGTAAAGGCTTGGTGTACTGCACTCTTTAGCCAGTTTGTTTCATTTGACAGAACAAAACAGAGCTGTGCATGGTTCAGCGGTTTACACGCAACACTATATGTGCCATACAGTGTGCAGCTCATTACAGCCACTGTCTGTAAACACTCTTGCTTGACAATGGCTTCTTTATGTAGCAAAACCTAATCTGTAAACACTGTGAAATCTATCAGTGTGTTTGTAGGTCTAGAAATCTAAGTATGCATCGGCATCCACTCATGCATGTGCTACTGCACAATATGTAAGTATGTATCTGCAGGGGACTTGGTCCTATTCTTGCTCCCACTGACTGTCCTCACTGGAGCGTAGATATTGATGCTGGTCAGGAATTTGCCTTTAACCCCAATGTTTCCAAACCCTTCACAGGCAAACAAGTCTCTAATTAAAAGATTGTTAATGAACTACTGTTGAAGGCCTCTCCAAGAGAGATCTGGAGTTGGGAGTCGCTGTTGTCTGACACTGGACCGAAATGTGCATTACACTGAGGATATATTCAATCACACTTTAGCAGGATGAAATATTGCACAGCATTGCTTCAGTGTTTGCAAATATAAGACAGATTACTGCCCTGGTGACTGAAATAATGTAATCTGATTCGCTGCTCCTTTACGTCATCAGATTCTATGTTGCTTTAAGTAATAAATCACCACACACATTTAAATTACAGTTTCAGGTGGTATTTTTTTTTTTTGCAGTGCATGGCTAACAATAAACAATGTACTTGGTTCATTCCAGCAGAAACTAATAGTTGGTCCTGTGAGGTGGAACGAATTGGCAGTCTCCAGACGAGACAAAAGTCTATGAGAGGGTCGAGCACATCAACACTGCACCCTCCAAACCAGCGCTTAGGCTTATTGCTTGTCATTCACCCGAACACAAATTGTGAAGATAATATTGCATGACCGTCGTCTTCTGTTAAGTCAATGTTAGTGCAGTAATGCTGCTGTCACTTTACTCACTCTTTTTGCCATTACTCTAACCTCCTCTAACATTATTATGACAACTTTACTCTGTTCAACAGGTATGACTATAAAACCTTACAGCTGGGTTAAACAAGTTCAAGCATGTTGTCTGGTGGTTATCAAAAAGAATTCTGGGAAATGTAGGTAATAAACTAAATACTGCAGACTGAGTTAAGTGGATCCAACAAACAAGTAATTACTAGCACACTTACGAATATTTGTGTAATTATGTGCACTCTTCTTGGCCGATCTCCACTATGCGCGTTCGGCAGAGCAGAAGTCTACAATGATGCTGTTGTGACAGAAAAAAACACTGCTTTGATTTATCACAAGTAACGTTCATCTGTGACCCAAGCGTTTAGGTGACAACTGAGATAAAAGCATTTTAATGAACATGATAACTCAGATTAACAGAAAATATAGACAGTCAGCGATTAAGCTTCTGTAGAAACTCGTACTCGTAACTTTTTTATATGGATATATTTAAATATTGGTGAATTTAAAGCTACATATTTCCTGTTTAAATAAACCAGTTTGTCATGTAAGTAGAGTCTTGTAACCAAGAGGTTGTCAGCTCAGTTGCTGCAACAGCCAACAGACACTAATCCCTACCTCCACATTCACGGGCAGTTACTATAAATGGTTAATGTTATATAACAAGATGATTCCTGTGTCCCAGTTGTGTAGAATATGCATATTGTAACTAGAAAAAAAATCATACTTAAAGGTGCAGTGTGTAGGAATTAGTGACAGCTAGTGGTGTATTTGTTGATTGCAACTGCTTCACCTCACCCTCTTCTTCTTAGCGTGAAAGAAAATGTCAATTTCTAGAGCCAGTGTTTAGTTTGTTCATTCTGGGTTACTGTAGAAACATGGAGGTTTAACATGCTGTGTGTCTACACTGAGCATCACTAGATAGGCTCATTCTAAGGTAACAAAATATGAATATTCTTATTTTCAGGTGATTATACAATAATACCTTATATAAGTTAAGTTATTAATATTTAATTTCTGCCTGTAATTAGAGCTTGATTTTAGAAACTAGTGTCAGCTGAGACTTACTGCAAAAGATAAGAGAAATGGAGTAACCTCTTACAGCTCAATTAACAAAAAAGAAGACAAGTAAATAAGTTTATAGTGGCTGTCATTCACTGGTGCAAACCATATATAAATGTATGCTAATACAGTAGAAGTACATTATTTTTATAGACTAATTGCCAAGACAGTTCATTATTAATATTCAAATTCAAACATATTTTATAGTATTAGTATTAGGACACATTATATCAGCCATTAGAAACTGCAATATTCATTACAACCCATTTTTCTTCTTCAGCGTGGGCATGAAATCACCATGGTGATATTTGACCTATATGATATTTGATATTTGGTCTCTTAGGTGAAAAGCTGTCATTTGGCTTGAAGGTAGCACAAATGGGAAGCTTCTAGAGGGTCTTGAATACCTTGATCTGGACAAAGATGTTGGGTGGATAAACGGATGGAGAGAAACTCTTGCAGCACAGAAATTAGCTAACAGTGGTTCTCATGCACTTAGTCGTCAAGGCCTGGAGCACTGCCTTCACTCAAATGCCAAAAATGGGAATAAATTTAACACAAATGTCATTATGAGGCTGTGTAAAGAAGAAACACTTTTCATTTGAGAAACAGATTGATTGTGGGTTATTACTCACCAAGACATATGGACTTTGTTAATGTGTTGAGCCCTCTTCACTATGTGGGCCTCAACAACTGCACTGTCTTGACTTCTATAAACTGCTTTGCAGCAATCAAACATTGTTCTCACTCTTCATGCTGTCACTAGTGAATTGTGTCAGTCCTTCGGGACTCGACTGCTCTCACAATGTTGACAGCCGTAGTGTCATAAAATGACTAAATGTGTCAGCACGGAGCATCGTTGTTTATCAGAGTCGCTCAAAATAAACTCGCTGTAGCTTTCTGATAGCAAACATTTGCACTGAGATGCACCGGTGTCTCATCAAAGCAGAAAACACAGCATTTATTTTACATGTTCAGATGAGATCTTCAGGGGACAGGTGCCCCAAAAAGCAACATATTATGCAGTCGTACTGTTTTCTAAATCAGATTAACAAATCTATTGGAAGATACTGCGCCGCAGTATTTGGAAAATCTGGGCCATCTTCAGAAGATTAAACAGTTAGGTTCTTATGTTAACCGCTCACACCACATTTTTAAAAAATTAAGATATTTGTGTTTACTGTATGTCTGGACAAAGTACGTAAAGTATTTATATAAAGAAGCCTTCTACACAACTTTCAAGACAGTGTAACACCTGAATGATTGAGAAAACCAGAAAAAAACAACCCAACACTGAGAAGAGACAAACTCAGTTAACAACACAACCTGCTGTTCTTAAATCAAATACCCCTGAGCAAGGCATTGATCTCCAGTGTAATGGATGACGTTGGACAGCAGCACCTGTCAACTCTTCGGTGTGTGTGTGTGTGTGTGTGTGTGTGTGTGTGTGTGTGTGTGTGTGTGGTGTTTAACACTCCATTCCCCTGCAGTTACTCCTCTAGGTCAGTGCAATGCTCTACGTGCCTCATTAAATAAGGAGTTAAAAAATTCTTTGTGGGATGGTTTGAGGCACAGGTGGTGAGAAAGTGGTGAAGCCTCTATGCCTTCAGGGACATTCCAGTCTGAGTTCACACTACCCAAAGGACCCTTCATGGTTCCTGAACCCTCCTAGCACATACATACACACACACACACTCTGCCTCATGGGAGACCAGTGGTCTGTGAGGTGTTGATAATGCAAGCGTAAACTCCCTAAGAGAACCAGGAGAGATGAACTTGAGCATTAACATACTTTAGAGGTGGACTCACTGTTACAGGAACAGGCGAACACTTGCACCCAGATCTGATGCCTGATTAAAGAAAGATGTTTTCTTCACTCCCGTGGCCAGATTTTGTAGAGAAAACCATCATGCAAACCATGTCGACAAACTGAGTGTTAGTACAGAATCTTTTAATACTAAGTACAATACAGAAAATCAGTGGTAAACAAAGAAAAGTCCTTGTCCTTGTTTGTGCCCTTCTTTTTATGTCAGGCAGGAGAAAGTGAGAAAGCGATGCATGATCAAGATTTAAGACAGAAAAAGCATTCTAGTCTCGACAAAAGAGACACCAGACATTTTCAGCTGATGACAGTAATGGTGAGGAGGGCTCATTCAGAAGGCTTTTAAAGTGCAGAGGATGCTCTGTAGGGTCCCTTTGACTTTCTTCAAGTATGTTACAGCTCCAACCACTGAAGAATCAAACTGTGTCTTCAGTGAAAATCTACATTCAATCAAGATGCTTCTGTCATGACAATTTCTTCAGACATCTTTAAAACAGTCTACATCCCTCCTAAGAAGGAGCTTCCCACAGACAAGGGAAATACACCCTTCAGTTTCCAAAGATTTTAATAACTGATAGTCAGTGATAAGTCACTAAGTGAAGATGTGTTAGGGAGTTTTTGAGATGAAGCCCCAGGCAAGCTATGTCCATGTGTGCACATGTGTGTCTGAGAGTGAACCTTTGGTCCTCTTCACTTGGTCTCAGAGAGCTTTGCAAGGCTGGCTTGGCGGAAGGCCGCTCGGTCCCTCATCTCCAACACACAGTCCCTCACCATCTCTGCAAACATGGAGGGCCAGAGCTTGTGTAGAGCTTCGCCCTTCAGATTGGTGTCTGATGCCCTTTGGACCAACTCCTGGAGGTACTGCTCTATCATGGAAGCGCGCTCCGATGACTCTACAGTGCCCTCCTGTTAGGAAAACAAGAAAAAATAATTCACATTCATTTGGTTGTAATACATATATTAAGGTGAGGTGTAGTGGGAAATAGTAAAAGCTTGCACACTTGGTAATTGTGGATCTGGATCAAAGAGCACGCTCATTAGACATATCATAATTTAAAATGAAGCTATCACAGTGCACATGCACAAATCTTCTGAGTTTTACAGAGAAGTGCAATGCAATGCAATGGTTCGAGCCTCATATGTCGACCTTTTAGGACAACAGTAGAGTTCTATATGCCACAGAAGCATAAGCTGTATCCAGCATTAGCTACATAGACAATACTTGCATGTAGCATGAATTCATTGCTGGTATTGGTTTTATTGTGGAACTGGATAAAAAGCTAGACTATTGCCATTAAGTGATTTAAAAGTTTTACTTTGATGTAGTTTCAAATCAGTAACAGATGAAAAATCTGCTGATGGAAGCAGTGAAAGAGCAAAAGAGGTGATCTGAACAGGAGGCAGAAAAGCAAGAGCAATATAAAGCCAAAACAAGTACTTATATTGTACTGCAGTGCCTGATCTGCTCAAACACATCCACAAATATGCCACTCTGCACACTCTTGGTGGAAGGAAGGTTAGATTGTCCCTGAATAAAACCATATTGAGACTGTGTTAGTGCTACTGTCAGGAGCTAAAATGCTGTGATGCACTGTTATTTACTGTTGGTATTTTTTGTTTTTAACTGCTGAGTGAGACAAGAATCATTCTATGATAAAAAACGATTCTTATTTTCAGGTGATTATATACCAATTAAAACATAGTTTTGCATATTATATTACACTCCTGCCATATTTTGTAAATAGAGCCCCAATATCGCAACAAGAAGATGTTTGTCACATCCGACTCTGGCATCAAAGCATCACGACATTAACACACATGACCATAAATCTGCAACCAAAGACAGATGGATAAATGTATGAGGTAGTTACTATAATAACCATAGAAATAAAAAATGAAGAACTGTTTATATGATTATATCTGACCAACGTTATTCTAGCAAAAATTCTAATATATCTCACCCCATACATGGTCACATGGACACATACCTTTGTTTAAAAGAAAGCTGTAAAAGAGACTATGATGAGCCCTGATAACTGGAAGTCTCCTTCATAAAAAAGAGTGAATATTGAGTTATAACTGACCAGCCTGATGTCCTGAAGTCCTGGTGTCGTTTTCAGGTGATTTAATGAAGATAACGCAGTGAAATAGCACTGTGCTCTGTACTGAGCGTGCTCTCCATGGAGCTGACCTCCACCAGAAACTGTCCGGGAAGCTCCACCCGCTCACAATAGTGGGAAATTCTCAGCTAAATAACAAATGGTTCAAAATGCTGTTCTTTAGTGTTTAAGAGCAGCAAAACAAGTAACCCTTCATTATAGTATTGACAACTCTCTTCCTCTTGTAGTGCTCTGCATGCCTTTGAGAGAGAAAAAGAGAGTGAGACTAGTGAAGGCAATGCTGTTTTGTCACTTGATCCACTGCCCGAACTTGTGATATTTTCTTGTAGCCTAAGTCAGGCTGTGGGTCAACCCATTGTGACTCTCTGCTCATGTTCCAAACAGTGTTACTCTTCGTTAGTGTTTATTGTAAAGTGTCTGTCATTTTTGTGCAAGTTTAACCATTAGTAAGGTGGCTGTTCAAGAGACCAGCTGTATTTTGCTACGATATCACTCATTTTGCCTCCCAACTTCTGAGGTGAATCCAGGTCTCCTGGTACAGGCTGATGTTTAGTGGGAGTCAGGTATGTCACTCAACAACGTAATAAGGCCATGTTGGCTGTTGGTAGACAAACGGGTTGAAGAAGTAACATTTCATGAGTTGTTGCAGTTTCGCAAAACCACTTGGCCATTGTTAACAAAGCTGACCTCAGGACTTTCTGCACTGCAGTCTCGGCTTGGGTAGTTAAACAGCGCTCTGCTCAAGCTTTCTCCCAGGAGCTTCCCGTTGTCTCGCAGCTCCTCCGGACTCAGCCCTGCCCGCCGGCCACGCCCCTCCAACAGGAATTGCAGCTGGCGCTTCCTTCAGGGTGAAGAGAGACAAGAGTGAGTTAGACACAGTGAAGAGCCATACAGACACCTGGGGAGTAACAGTGGCAGAAAGTGAGTGACACCAAGGTAATTAAAGTGTGTTCTTGTGCCCATCAAATAACACGCTGTCACCTTAGCAGTGTGAAGCAAGCAACTTTGGAAAAATAAACAAATTGGCTCACTTAAAAAGTCCTTTAGAACTGAAGCATAAATGTAAACGTGTTTCTTTAATTTCACTCAGCAGCAGGATGTGTACAATTATAAAAGCAGTGGAGGACTTTAAACTTGATGTAAACTACAACAAATGTTGCTGTCTATCAGTATGAAATCTCCTGTGATACACTACTGCACCAACATGTTCCACAGGCCAGTGCCAGGATGCTGAAATAGTCTTTTCAGAGGCTGGAGGCAAGAATTTTCATATAGGATAAGATATGAAGTGTGTGTAAGTGTGTGTGCATGTGTACATGTGTGTGCATGTGTGCGTGTATATATACAAAAATGCATTAACGTGTGTCAGTCACATATCATGCTGACTAACGAGGTCAAACTTAAGAAAAGTAGAACTGTGTGTGTGCATGTTACTGTCAGTATCATGATGCCATCAGACAAGGTAAGTGTTGTGTATCCGTCCAAACAAAGTTTAATTGAGCGTAAACATCACTTGAGAGAAGAGCAGTTATGATCAGGTCGTAACAACGTCCAAAAGTTGCAAAGACTATCCCATGTGTGATGGAAATCTTGCAACACTGTTTGTAGAGTTAATTTTTCAATTTTGTGTTTGAGCCAAAAGTTAACATGATACTTTCTGTGCTGACTGGAACATGAGCCTGAAGCATTATAGTGGCTACATTCAGGAGAAGGTCAAGGGATCAGCTGAAATCAAATCATCCATTGTCCTTTAAGCTTTATTCATTGTTAGGAGTGTCACAATTTAAAATTTTGTTCAAATCAAATCAAAATGAGTTTTCAATTTTGAGTGTTGAAGTCAAAAGCAGGATCGACAATTCTCCTAGAACAACATGATTAATCCTCATGATGGATTTTTGCAGACAAAAATCATGGTAAAAAAGCAAGTTATTGTTTATTATTTAAATTTGGTCTTAGTGTGGCGTAAATAACATTTGTCAGGGTATAAAGCCGATGATCTATTCATCTTGACCAATCTTTAACAATGGCATAGTGCTGGAAGGAGTAATGTTTAAATTGAAAATCAAATCAATCACCGGACACGCCTATTCATTGTGTCTTCTGCACATATACTTTTTTAGTTTTAACCTTATTTTATTTTTCAATTTTTGGTATATCTTATTTATTTCTATATATCTTAAGTATTTATCTTCTACCTTGTGTATTGTGAGCTGCTGTAACAAGTGAATTTCCCCGGTGTCAGATCAATAAAGTCTTATCTTATCTTGTCTTGTCTTATAATGATTATCTAATTATTTTACTAGTATTTTCTATCCAGAATATACACTTTATATGAAATACAGTCTCCAACAGGGAGATCAAATCTTGCAGCATTTAGTGTAACAAGCGGATACATTTACTTACGTGGTAATGATTATGCATGCAGATAAAAGCGATTAAGATTTCAGCACTGATGCAAAAAATAATCTTTGCCCTTCAGCTGTTGTGTAATATTTATTTGGAACAGTGTATGGATCAGGGTGAGTTGCAGCCAAGGAGATGTCCTACAGTGTACTAGTTCATTTTCAACACTATTCTGAAAGGTCAATTGAGGACACTGAGGCAGTTCAAACTGACTACTAGGTTCAGCTACTGCAATACGACTCAACAGTATTTCTACATTTTGTTTATATCTTATTCAGAATGTTTTTGTTTTTTTTTCTGCACAACCAGAATTCACATGTGCATCACTGTCTTCCACCTCTGACTGAATAAAAACAATCATCCATCAAAATGGAAGTTATTCAGAGAGCTACGTGTAATACACTTTTCTAACCCAGTCAGATGATTCGACCTGGAAATTTTCCAATCTTCAGAGGAATAGTAATACTAAGAACCATTAAGAAATATTGTTGTGCGTGACATATTCGCTAGATTTTTGCCCTGCGAGGATGTTTTTCAATAACCAGGAGTGACAGACCTAAAGAACTTTTGGCTGCGGAGAGAGAGGAATGTTTGTGTCAAAGTGCCAAGTACCCACCCTAACCCTGAGACACATAGTCTAATTCCCCTGGCTCCTTGGTGCCAGGCTCTGTCTCGCTGTCTCACACAAGCGTGAACACACACACACACACACAGCATGTATACACGCTATGCACAGGCATGCACATACATGAAGACTTACCTACACACTTACAAGAGGTAAGCTGTAACTCAACACATATGCACATTCAGGACTCCACACATTCTTGACATATCAAAACAAATAACATACGCTGTCCAGGACACAGCACACACCTGTCATTAAACTGTAGTTAATGTTATGTTGTATTTACGTGCGAGATCAAGTTCTCACCTGGACTCCTCAAGAACCAAGAGGAGCCTGCAACGTGGAGTTTCGGTGGCTGCTATATGACCCAGTGTCCCAAACACACGCTCTGCAGCAATCACATCATTCATGGTGACCTAAGGTAGACACACTAATGAGAACTGACAAATACAGCAAAAGATGTTTGATTGATTGGCTACTTGATGTGTATCTCTACACTCTAAAAACATGAAAGTAACTGTTTCAGCTTTGTCATAAGCTATACCAGCGTTTTTTGAGGTGGGAGCTGTGCCTCCCCAAAGGGGTCCAAACAGTTTCAGGGGAGGCTTAGTGAATGAAAGCAAAAAATATTACATTAGTTATCAAAAGGAGATCACACAGAATAGTCTAAATGAGTGGGATTTTCTGACTTTCCCAGAGTCAGGAACTAATAATGCTTTAGAACAGACCTTTTTTTTATGGATTTGATGTAGTCTGAAGTTATTTTAGCTTTGGGTATCTTCACTGGGTTCATTGGTTGAATGTCTATGGGATCTTATAACAGTCACGATTAGAGATGCAGTGATTATAGATTCTGATGGTCTAATTATAGTCTGAGAAAAAAAATCCCAGTGTCACGATTATAACATTACAGATGTATAAAATCACATAAGCAATTTTTGTTGGTTTGTTTTGTAATTTTGCAGTTTTAGTAAGAATGAAGGAAACAGTCTCAGACGTTGAAAACCTCTAGGCTATTATCATTTTGTCGAAGGTTATAGCCTTAGCAAAAATAAGTACAATGTGTGTTTTATCTGAGTACAATTAAAAGATGCTGATTGGAAGACATGAACTCAACAGCTGACCCAAAGAAAACAAGGTAAGAAACAAAAGATGAAAAGTATAAACACATTTAAAGATAATTTAAAACGTCTAAAAAAGAGTTAAGAGTGAAGAAAAGTTTGCTTTCTTCTTTTTGCTTTCTGGTGGGGAGATGAGAACAGTTTGACATTTTTCATGCATTGAACAAATAAGATATATCCTATTATTTAGTGATCCTTAGAAGTGCTAGACAGAACCAGGGTAGTTGTTCCACCTCTTTCCAGTCTTTGTGTTAAGCTAAGCTAACAAGCAGCTGGATAGTAACCTTACAATTTACAGACAACCTTAAGAGTGGTATCAGGTTTATGATTTAACTCCCTGCAGAAAGCAAAGCGTAGGTCAGAAAGAGTGAAACTACTCCTTAAATTTTCAAATTTGTTTATCTACAATATATTGTTTTTAAAATGGTATATTGAACAAAACAGCAGGAGGACTGCATTAAAAACCGAGATGTTTCTCACCTCCTGGCCATTGATCCTCTGCAAGTTGAAGTGGTGGAGGCGGTAAATGACAAAGGACCGCCACAGAGCCAGACTGACCACTGGATTGCCCTCCGGGTGGATGGTCAGCTGGTCCAAACGCCTCACCTGAGCCAGGGCTGCCAGTTGGGGCAGACGGCTGATGTTAGTTTCCAAGAAGATCAGGTGCTGCAGAAAAAAGTAAGTTGTTTCAGAGTGGTTGAACTAGAACTAACTTGAACTATTTAGATTTGAAATATATTTGGCCCCAAAACAGGAATAATTAAATGATTAAAATGTCTATGTAATTGACGTTCTTGTTGTAACCACCCCGATTTTGAATTTCTTTTCCAAGAAAGTGTAAGTGAAAGTAGATCATTACCAAACCACTGTCGAACTCTAAATATTTTGGAAAATTGGTTTTCTTTGTGCTCTCTACAGTCTACTCAGTGGTTATATTGGTTTGGTTTAAAACTGTGATTTCTAGTAGTAGAGTAGTACAGTAGTAGTATTCCTCTCAGTCACCTAACTGTATTCAGTTGTGGAAGGCAACTGCAAACTTTTGAACAGTTGTGTGTTCTTTCAAGAAACAGTAGAGTCAGTTAGATAAAAATAACATCCTAATTACACTGCATGTTATGAGAAAGGTTTTCATTCATAATATTTAATGTGAAGAAAATTATGTGCTAACTGTGTGACCGTCAGCTACTGTCTGGACAAAATTAGCTTTGTTTAAGCTTAGACAATCAAAGGCTCACCACTGAAACTACTTCTAAAGACAATCTAAATGTCTATCTCATTGTTTCTCCATCACAATATTTCTACCAAGGAGAAATTGATGTTTTTCTTCAGGAGGTTTAGAATTACCTGAACTGGATATCCAGTACCTTTAGTTATCTGCTGTGGTCAGATCATGTTAAATTAGCCTTGGGAAAAAATGTACATTGTGCTACTGTGGTGGTCTAGTACCACAAGAAAGAAAATGGTTCAACAGATGAAGTGAAAAGTTGTCTTCTCAAGGAAATTATGTCAACATTAACCTACGGCTCATTATGGTATGTGGCTAGATCCCTCACCAATAGATTAGGGAACTTGACCCTTATTCGTGGCAGTGTTGGTACGATGGCGTCAAAGTTGATGTAGCGGAAGGTTATTACAGTGACAGCACCAGCAGTCTGAACTCCCCAGCCCCTCTCCAGGGCCTCCAGGGCTCCAAGACCAAATAAACGCAGGGTGTCTCCATCTAGCTCCGCCAGGTGACTGTCAGAGAGGGACAAGCTCTGAACGCTGCCACTCCCTGTCTCCACAAGCCTGCACATAGACAGACACACACACACACAAACAAAAACATGATATGCTTGATGCACAGAATATGTTTATATTGAAGAATATCTTTGAGCTAAAAGTGCTTTGCTTAAATTTGTTTGAAAAAGCAGGCATTGTGCTAAAAGAAGGAAAAATCAACATTGCTACAGAACACACAGTGGTCTAGTCAATGTCCTATTTGTCTTGCCTAATTGCTTTCTATTCTCCTATAAGACAGTTGTTGTGCCAGTTGAAGTGCCCTTCCCTGATAAGAGAGTCGTGAGAGTGGAGAATCTGGGTGAGTCTCAAGGAGACATAATCTCCTCCCGAGCCCATGTGCTCAGCCCTCTGGGTCTGCTGACACTCAGGGGACTTTTTCAGCATGGCAGGGCATCAGATGGCTACTGGCTGCACGCTACTCAACACTGATCATTCAGGGTTCAGCCCGCCAACAGACTAATCACCCCTATTCATATTTCACACCCTCCCAATCTCCCTGCAATAGAAAGCCATAGTGGTTAGAGGACTAATCCTTTGATTACAGAACTCAAATCCAAGATTCTTGTTGAGACCGATTTTTAGAACATGTGTGTTTGAATCAAGTGAGACGGAAATAAGAGTGGGTGTTGGGGACAGATAAAGAAAAGGAGATGAAAAATAACAGCAGATATACCATGAACAGAGAGGTACATATAGGGAAACAAAATGAAGCTGTACTGTAACTGAAGCTTCTTTGAAAAATGCCACCTTTGTTGCAGACACAGTAAGACCGATCCCCCCAGAGGTGACTCCTCTCTGTACCAGAGAGAAGGAACAGTTTCCTCTTTTAGTGCCAGGTCCAGAATACATGATATATTTGTCTGTTAAGATTATCACTGTGTCAGATTAGGCGATTCATAAATAGTTGAATAATACCTTATACTTATATCATGGTTACTACTCTTACAATATTATTTATTACATGGTCACATACTTTGCAATATTTTACCAATACTTTACCTTACAATACTTTTTATATCATGCCACTTTACCTCAAGTACTTGTTTTGCACATTGTCTGTTGTTTGCCAGTTGTTTGTTTGTTTTTGTATATTGTTAAGGTTATAAGATACTTCTGTCTGTTCGTTGTGTTGTTGCCCTTTTTCTACTTTAATTTCTGTAGTGTGTACTACACTTTTTTTTGCTGCTGTGATAAGTAAATTTCCCCGCTGTGGGATGAATAAAGTATATAATCTAATCTAATCTAATCTAAATACCTGCTCGAAACATGACAGACTACACACTGCTCCCCAACTATCGTCACTTGCCATCTTCAACAAAGTAGATTTCACCGTGAAGAAGGTGCTATGGCTGCTTCCATGAACAACAATGTAAACAAACAGTGGCGGTGTCTATGATACTGGCTGTCTAATGTTTCGAAAGGCGTGAAAAAGAGAGAAAAAAGGTGACCTTTTCTCTGTTTCACAGTTCTCCCTCGCATCACTAAAAGCATCATTCCTCTTTCGTTTTACCATGTTTACAGTTGTGCACAAAAGAGGACACGTAATGGAGGGCAAAAAAATTCTGAAATGCTAGTCCGTTTGTCGGAACGCCCTGATGCATAGCAGATGCAGCGTTGATTGCCGTCCACCAAGACGCACTGCACAAAATAAAACAACTGATTATCGCACCTGACGCCCATCTGCATTCCCAAACAGACCTGACACCCTACATCTGCCAGATCAGGCTATGATAGGACTGATACCATGTAGCCTGACCCTGGCATAAGGAAGAGGTTCAGAAATTTGGAGACAAATCATTAAACTGGATTACTGAGTTATGCTGCAGAAGATTGGAGTCTAAGGAGGTCCAGGTAAAGAAAAAACAACAGGGAGAGAAGAGAATGATGAAGACAGAGATCTACTTTTCATTGTAAACAAAAACCACCTCTGCACCTACTGATGTTCACAGACTGTAAGTATTTTCTTTCTTGTCCAAGATCCAAATACATTTGGATGAACACAGTGAATCCTCACAAGTAAGAAACAAGAGTGTCGAGTTCTTTGGATTCAAGAGACTCTTTTGGGGTGAAGACAGTGAGGATGATTGATATGTGGGCACTAACCAGTAATTATAGTGGAACATTGCACCAGTCCACATCATATGTGTAAGCTGATGGAGGAAAATGTGACAAAACACTGACATCAGGTTCTCGGTGGGTGATACTTTGACCTCGAGTCACTTTAATTTTTTTTTTTTATTCATTCTTGCGTAAAAGACAGGTGAATGGTCAGTGCCTCGGGAGATGACAAAGTGCAGGAACAGTTCAGACCATGGCTGGTTCTGTGTATGGAAGTATACGCTGTGACATAACACAAAGTCTTCTTTGAGGCTGTAGTTTGCCTTGGAGTTGAGTCAGTTTTAATTAGTTCAGTAGGTTTTAAATACGCTTTGGGAGAACAAAAAAAGCCACAAATTACACTTGCCACTACACACAACAACCAGATTAATCATGTAATACAGCCTGAACCTCTTCAAATAAACCTGTGACTGACAGGGAATATCCCACTCAATAACAATATTTGTTTCCAAATTACTTTTACATGATACCTAAGGTGATCCTCAGGTATCCTCCATGCACTTTGTATGAAAGTCATTCTTAATGAAATGTCAAGGGATGGCCATGGGACAATATGGGGGGATGCCATGGATATATTAAGAGGAGAAGTGGATATGGTGTGGCAGAGGCATCCTTGCTGTCATTTTTACCCAGTGGCCAACTGCCAACTCCAACTAAAAATCCCCTGAAAGCATAGAAAGCCTTTCCCCCAAAGACCACAATGACAAACACACATCTGTAAAACTGTTGACAGGACACCCCAAACAAAACACAAGGTCAATTATTATTCTGGTTCCTTACACCTTACATTACTCTGGTTACACTGCTGGTTTTTATAACTGAGGTGGACACTGACAGATGTGAAAAGGCGTCAGAATATGTACATGTTAAATGATGAATGTACTCTTCCAGATGATGAAATGTGCATTAAAATGTAAAGAGCATTGACTGAGAGCCGGTGTAATACCAAAAGTATTAAAGTCAGACCTGGTAAAGGAGAAATTCCAAGAGTGTCCTGTCCAAGCACACACGTGGACAAAAACATGGGACTTGGCCAGCAATAGATGGGGTGCCAGACACTGAAAGGCAGTTTAATCTTCAGGACATGACACGCCTCCGAAATGTAGGCTTGCCAAAGGCAGTAAATCAGGAGGAGTTGGAGAGCGGTGCAGGAGATGGAGAGTAACATGTTAGATAAGTCACGTAAAGAATGAGAGCAACTTCTGTGCGCCTGGAAGTGTGCCATCAACAGACTCTGTACTGTGTCACATATTGTTACCCCATAATCATTGCCGAAAGGCTGCCAGGCGTCCCTGAATCCCCTTCTGACATGAACCCAGCAACTTACACAAGGCGAGGTAAGACAGAATGAAGAATCTGTCACAATTACATGGATCCTGCTCTGGCCTATTAGACTCTGAATCAAATTCAATTAGGACAATCTCACTTAATCCTACAGGAGTTATAAAAAGAGCATTTGTCATCTCTCAACAACTTAATCTCCACAACATGGCTTGTAGCATGCACATGTCTCCAATTGCCTGAATACTGTGTGGTAGTGACGCGTATGAAACATTACTCTCTGAGCTGTCATTTCTAAAGAGCATTTCATCATTACCATTCACTCTGTTAAAAAGTGAAAACAAATGGTTCAAGTGGCAGATACTGGTGCAGTGCAGATGTTGGGCTTATTGGGTGCTGAGTGCTGCAGACTGTTACTGTAAAAAAAAAACTGTGTTTTATTCAGGTTTCATTTTAAGGAATTGTGTAGATAACTCATTGATTTATGTGGCTGAAAAGCCACCTGTTTCGAGGTCTCAGCACAGCTCTTTATTAAATTAATGTACAAATAGCACAAAAGCTTTTCCGTCTCCCCACATGATGACTAACCCCACTATTGAATTTCTGAGTAATAACTCTTCCGCTGTCATGCACCCCTACTCCCGTCTCTCAGGGGAAATGAGGTCAAATAAATCTTAGATTGTTTGCACAGGAACAAACTTGGGCCTGCATCACAGTCACACTTTGGCAGTGACACAGTCTATTGTCTCATAACTTACTGTAGGAACACATTGACACAATCATGCTAAACGTGCTGTCAACATTCACACAACCTCATTCTAATTTGTCACCAAACTGGGGCTGCTAATGCCAAACAGAGATGACATCATGTTTTTCCCAAATTTTCATCACATTTACTATAATCTGAGGCAATGTTGTTGTTGTTTTATGTAAATGCTTTGCATTTGCACATAACAAGCACACACTGTACATTTAGAGATTGCATAGCAATTGATCTGATGATTAAAAAAAAATCAAACTGGTAGTTTAAAGGCAGTTTTTATGCAGAATAATCATATATACTGTTCTGACTTTTGTAAACTTAATCCATTAAAGTTGAGTTTTAAATTGTCTCTAATTGATATGGTAGTCCTCAGTAGACACAGAAAGAAACACACAGTGGTTGCCCTGCTCCCGAGGCTGCCACTGAGCAGATCCAGATGTGTGACTGTCCAGCCCCTGACCTAAATGGAAGACCTAGAATCTGTTCTGATTCTGGAGTAGCAGGATTATGGATGACCTGTAACAAACCATACACAGTCTCTTCAGGCTGCAAAGGAATAAACGTCTTCCTGCTGTTAGTAATTCCTGGGAATTCACACCCCAAAGGACCTGATATGTGATGTCACGCACTAGTGAGGCAAGAGTGTTGATTCACAAGCCTCAAAAGCAGAGACAAGTTCATCCATCATCTGCCTCTTCATGCTCTGCATTGGGTAGTATAATGTCATTTATTTCAGTGTCTAGTACTTCAGTCTGACAGCATATGCTGCAGTGTAGGCATGATAAGCCTTCAATATACCCCCACACAGCTCAACAAAACAACCTTTAAATTTCTCACCTACCTTACATATAGCCAGGCATTTTGAGGATTGTATCCTTTTTTCAGTCACAGCTATTGCTTTTATTTCAAGTTACTGGTGGTGCTAGGGTTTGTAAAGGCCCTTGTTATTTTGAAATTCAATACAAACCAAAGTAATACAACTCTCGTCGCATAACATTGTGGTACATTGAATCGCGTGAGTCCTGTTCGTCACCATAACCTGTTAGGCCACATGACTGAAGTTATAATAGACGTTGTAAAGGAAAGCCATTGCCATTGAGGGATTGCGCTTCGGGGGCAAATTTTCATATCCTGGTGCAGGAAGGAAAAGCCGTCTTTGAAACATGTAATAATAGTCCTTGACACAGCCCCCACTTTCATCTCAGCCTCCTCCTCATAACTCATCCAGACCTGGATCACAGTCTGTGTGTATATCAGAGCCCTACGCTCACATTAGACTCAGCACAGACTGTTGATTTAGAGCACTTCCAACATTAGGTTATAAACAGTGGGAGAAGAAAACTCTCCTCAGACACCTTAGACATGCACAGACTGATTTTACCAGAGAACTCACAGAGCTCAAGAACCCACGCCCCTGGAGTAAGTAAAGGGGTCATTTTATTGAGAATATTTCAAGATGGGTTTGATACACCAGCTGTTGCAGGGATCAGATATGTAACCAGGATGATCTCTCTACAGTACATGCTCTATTTTGACTATTCTGTGCACTGTAAGTATGCATTTTTGCAGATTTCCGTATTTAAGTTCATGAGAACCCGACTTAGCGACCTTCCCATGTGAGTGACAAAGTTGTGTGTATGTATGAGTGTCTCTTTGTCTACCATTTACTGTTACTTCATGTAACACTGCCTGAAGGGAAATTCCATTCTACCAATACAATAGAGGTGTCAAAAAGACAGATATCTCAAAACCTTGGCAAATAAAACTATCTACATGGCTAGATATCACAAGTCAAGTCAACTCATAAAATCTGTGATCAGTCTGTGTCTCATGAAGTTACTCGTCAATATAGACAACTTTAGTATTTTTTGGCATTTGGGGGGCCAGGGCCAGTACTTATTTTGGACTTTATGGGGATGTATACGGCAGGGTGAACACACACATGCATTTTAGTCTTACTTGGGATCTCGCGGGCTGTTTGGACGGCTGTTGGTGCGGAGTCTTGTCTCCGTTCCCCCTGATGGTCGCTCTGGTCCTGAACCTGGGCTTACCCGTCTGATAAAAAAAATAAATAAAAATCTCAGCATCAACGAAAATTCTTTTTAGAACCTTCTCAGATGGAGAAACAAGCCTGTTGACGCAGGCTCAGATTAGAGGTGTTTAAAAACCAATTTTGTAGATCAAAATCACAGTCTCTGCCTATACATTACATACGTACATTACAGGATTAGAAATAACTGCATCATATCAAACATAAAATTAAGATTGTCAAGCCAGAAAAATTGCACAAACTACCCTCACCCATGCTTCTGTATCTCCTCAAGTAGTCCATATATTGGTACTTTGATGGACACATTTCCTTTCCTCCATCTTAGCTGTCAATCACAATAAAAGGCTATACCATCTTGACATCTCTTAATGGATGTCATTTTAAATGTTATCTACCATCTTCTACTTTGTTGCTTTATCTCTCATTGACTATTCTGTGTCTATTCAGACAGCACTGACATATTTGTCCAGATTTTTATAAACATGGAACTGGTTTAAAATGACCACGGTGACCAACATTGGTTGGCCAACAGCTCTGAAGGGATGCAATTTTATGTGAAAACTAGCCCTCTTCAACAGATACCTCATGTCCAAAATCAGAAGAGGAGACTCATGAGTACTGAACATATATCAAATGAAACTTCCTGGAACCTCTTTACCCAACGTAAGACAGATTCATTTCTCGTGTTTTTAGCTTCCACACTGAGCTACATCATGTACAGTCTGATTAAATCTAAATAATTAGACTGTCTAGTGTTAGCCATGTTGACTTACCAAATACAAATAATATGTACGGTAAATGTAACTGTCAACAGATTTCTCAAACAACATTTTGTTTATCATGGGTCACTAAAACCCTCCACTGTAACACTTAAATAAAAATCCTTACTTACTGACAATGCCTAACTGAATGAACACTTGGCTGGCTTGAAAAATTAACAAAATTCAAAAACAATTCTAGTTTTTTATGTGACTGACCAATAGGCTACCAAATATCTCAGAAAATTAAGAGTTTAAAGCCATGCTAACTACTCGGTGAGGCTGTATTTATGCATAGCAGTGGTAACAGCTGTTGTGAGAAAGACTAACAGCCAAATGCTGATGTTAAGCAGGTAAAATACTTATCATGTATCTTAGTTTACTATGTTTTACCATGCTGCATTACATTTGCTGATTAGCATTAAACAGAAGTACAGCTAAGGCTGATGGGAATGTCATTGGTTTTGTAGATACTTGGGACCACCAAAGGTATTACAATTCACCCTGAGTGGGACATAAATGTCTGCACCCGATTTAAATAAAACCACAAATGTCAATCTCATGGTGGCGCTATAGCAAAAGCCAGGGGATCACTAAAATCAGCAGGATTAATCATCTGAGGACCATAAATGTCTGTACATAATGTTATTCAAACATTAATCCATAGCCTATAAAAAGGCCAATAGGTCAGTAATGTTCAGTTAAGTGAACTGAGCCTGAATGGACTGCGCGTTTATGAATTATGTAGATTTAAAGCACGATTATACTACTGAAACCACAATTCGCTCTGGACCAGGAACATGAACATGAGTCATACGTAACATTGGCATTTTACCAGCCAGTGGCTCTAGTTTTACAAATGTGACATGACATCCTTCTGCTGAAGTGATGTGTACCTGGGTTCATCTGGAGAAGGCTCCTGTGCCAGGCCATTGGTCTGGGCGGGGCTGTGGGCGGGGCTGTTCTCTGGACTAACTTCTTCTTTAGCACCATTTGTTGGTGGCAGCTCCAGGCAGGCCCTGACACCCTCCCACTGCTGTGCTGCATTACGGATGGCCAGACGCCGCTTCTCCTTGATGAAGGGAACACACACACACACACACACACACGATCAAAGGACAAAGAAGGTTTCAAATGACAATTCTCTTGAGCAGAACACAGAGGGCATAGATGAAGGTAATGGAACATCTCTGTCTATCTTTACATAATCACAGGCAAACTTATACCTCCCGCCTTCCTTGTCTCTATCATATCACATTGCACTCAAGTTAGATTTGAAATCGTATATGTATGTGTTGGTCCAAATAATTTGCTTCTGTTATTACAGCATTTCAATTTAACTGCAGTTGGCTCTCGTAGCAGTGAAAATGACATCCCTGCCCTGCAAGCGAGAAAATTTCTGATCTTTTAATTGGTCTTTCCTGGCCGAGCTGTAGTTTCGATATACTCAGTTATGGAATGTGCCACTCCTCAATGCAGGGGTGAGTCAGTACCAATTCATAGTGAATCCTTCGCCCTTATAAACTCTTGGCTACAGCATTCAAATAACAGTTTCTCAACACCGGGGATTAGCAGGAGTTAGGTTACTGAGAGACAATGTGTTCCACACAGAGACCATCTCTCAGCAAGAGTAACCACTGCAGCGCAGCAGACACAGCAGGGGCACATTAATATATACTGTCACACACACACACAAATACACTGACTCCAAAACAGATGCCTTTGCAAGACTGAACATCTTAGACCATTTAAAGAACTAAAGTAAAATTTACAGATACTGTACCACTGTGGACAGTGTATCCCTCCTTATATATTAACAATGCCCCCAAAAGGGCACTTGTGTTGTGTATTACTGAAGTACTAATGCAGATATGTTTGAAAAGTTGAAAGTCCATGTCAGCATCCAAAAAGTGTATTTAATGGCCCACTAAAACACAGCCTCAGCAATCACAGGACACATAAGTTAGAAGACACATAAGAAGAAAGAAAAGAGTTGGATGTATCTTGCAACAAATCTTGTGCATGACCTAAATATTTTAGAGGTTTCTCATTAAGTATGTTTTGATGGGCGAGTACCATTAGGAGACTAAAGTTATTGCCCAAATACACACATCACCCTTACTTTAACCTGGATACCATCATTGTAATGGCCGGATGCTGGCTAATACTGTAAAATGCAGTCCAAAATACACAATACAACATAACATTCAAATGGTACGTAAAACAGGTCTATCCAGTGCTTTGAACCTTTGCAACTTCTTCCTACCAAGAATAATTAACCATACAACAGCCAGTGTATGAAAAAGGGGCACCAGTGGGTTCAGAGGACACTTGTTAATCTACTTGAGTTGTAGGCTGTTATGTGTATGTGTTATGTGTTATGTTTGCTCTATAATTAAACTTTAAATCCAGGCAGACAAACACAACAGGAGCAAATCAGATCACAGCGATACCTTATGAATGGTCTGCTTGTGACTCTCCCTCTTCTTCTCCTCCTCTTTTCGAGCCTGTACACCAGCCATGCGCCGATCCTCGTCCTGAAAAAGATAGCTTGTTCGATCAGAGTGTCGCTCCATTCATGAGTTCTGAATTATTCAAGAGAGAGGGGAACCACAAAAGAGGCCGCCTGGAAGACTGTTCTCTACAGCAGAATTGGACCACTGTGGAGGATGGGAGAGATTCTCACACCAGCCGGCTGCATCACAGGATTATATGTCTGATTTTCAGTCTCGGATCAACTGAGCCCAGCTGTTGGGGAAAGCCAAAACTCCCAGAATGCAATGCTGCCAACACAATCTGAGTGTGCCAGTTGAGAGCTGGGGGATATTCAGCTGTTTGTGACAAGCTAGCAGAGACGATGCTTCAGTCTGATCAATAGAGGCAAAATGCTAAGCTCACTGGAGTCAAGCAGTGTCAGCTAGTGGAGGCAGATAAAGAGCCAGGGCTGCGTTACTTTAAGGTAATTTTGTGAGAAAAACAGCTTCTCATGGGAAAAACTGTTGAAGTGCAAAGGGTGCTAGTTTTGTAGTAGTTTTTTTTGGTTTGGGTAGCTTCCACATTAAGTTGATTAATTGGTTGTTTAATATTTCCATTTCCATATATTTAAGTTATTTCATGAAAAAAAAATATTATTACAATAGTTGTCTTTTATATAGGAGTTTTTTGTCATATTAAATGTAAGTAAATATTATAATCAGAGTGGAATTATATGTTCTGTTAGTCAATAAATTGTAATGACTTGATAATAGCTCCTGTCTATATGTATGTGTATCCAAACAGTTCTGGCACATATATTCCCATAGAAAAATCTGGCCAATCTGCCAGCAGCTGGGTTTAGACTTTATCTCAGATAATCTGATCTCACTTCCACTGACAGCATCGTGCACTGGGGGCACTCTTTTACAAATCAGTAGGAGGGGGAAATCTAGATCTTCAGTGGTTACTGACAAAATTTTGCCCCAAGCAATATCATGACACCTTTTGAAAAACTGGAAACTTCTGTCCTAGACTGATGTTGTTGTCAAATCAAAACTTTGCATCTTCCAAAAATAAACTTTCTGGAAATGAAACGCCTTCCCTGTTTTTGGGATTGACAGCTACAGACAGTAGTTTGTTGTAGGGGTTCAATGGGCCCTGGAGATTATGAAACTTGCTAAACCTGTTTAGGACCCTTAAAATTCAAGTGAAAACATGAAAATGGTTGAAATTGGAGTTACAAGTGTTTTTTTTCAAAGTATCCACAGTATGTTCTGAGGGCAAGGTGTGTGGTACTTACAGATTCCTTTAAAGTACAAGCTCAGACCTGGGTGCTCCCTGCTTGACAGCCTCTAAGAGCATGCTGATATTTTACTGTAGCACTTTGCTGACATGCTATATAAATACAATGACTTCATATCTATGCTTGAGTATAATCATTGTTTTGTTAGGCTGGATATACATTATGTGTATTGTAAATGCTTAGATTATGGTTTAGTCACTGATGCATTTTTGCCTCTAATACGCAACCAAGAGTGCTGCACCAACGTCAAAGAACAAAGATTAACAGTATGACATTGTCAGAATGTACAGGAGCTGGGACATGCTCCATTGACAGTGAATGGGTGACTGCCTATGTGGGTTCATCCTAAGTTTGTTTTGAACTATGAAATCATCACGTTTATCATCAATCAAAGTTTTAGTTCGAGACAGAGTCGCACTCAAGAATCAACACGTACAGTGCCGTCAGGAACATTATGCTCCGACAGTGGCACAAAGGTTTGGGCTATTAGCCAAACATGAATGTGTGATTAAAATATGACATGCAACACAGGCTTTCGTAAATACAACACAGTCGTGTTTCAGTTTTGGGTTTGTCATAACTCTCATGACGTAAGTCATTCATTATGCATTCATTATTGGTTTGCTTACATGTTATTAATAGTAACTACAGTATAGCATAATAAAAACTATGATGTGAAGATTCTGGTCATATGATTTACTGTCCTAAATGTGTGGTAATAAAGAAAAATATCCAAATGGACTAAAATGTACAGCCACAGCTATAATTAGTAGAATTTAGCCAGGGGCCTACAGACACAGTTAAACAGTTTAGCCTTACTGTGATGCGCTTCATGTCCAGCTGTCTCAGATGAAGCACACAGCGCAGGACGGCCTGCTTGTACCATGTCTCCAGGGCTACAGGATTCCCATCCAGGGTGAGCTCAGAAAGGGAGCGTGACTCTCCAAGGCAGGCTAGCTGATCAAAACTAGACACAAGGAAGAACACTTTGAATGAGACCAAGAGTTAAAGCAAATGTTTCCAGTCCAAAAACAAGGTACACTGAATGCTTTATAATGATACAGAGACATGGGGACCTAACCCAGTATTGGGAATCCTGAGTCATCCACAGAGTACGTCAAAACAAGACAACGTTCCCCCATCTATGTTTGGATTCTTGAACCTTTAATTTAGACCTGTATTGACAGCATGGAGCCAAGCTAAAACAAGACATGGAAAACTGGTAATTTAGCACACACACTGGCAGCCTGACATTACTCAGGGGGCAATGAAGAGAGAAAAATCTGCCTCACTGTTGCCCTTATCGGCCTGTAGCAAAAACAGACATGAAAGAGCACAGTCATGCTATGTGAGGCAGTTGAGATTCTATCGTTGCTAATTTGTGATAATAACCTTGATGAATCATTTGCCTGGAACTACTGATGCACCTACTACAGTGGACTGTGCCTGATGATGGCCTAAGGTTTCTTTGGATGCAAATAAGGGTCAGCTAATAAACCTCTGATGAACTATGAAAGCAAGTATACTTGGTGCTCTAACAAGTGCAAAGAAAAACCTCATAATTCACAATTCATTTTGGGTAATCAGGGAACAGCACTAATTTGAGGAACGTGAACAAATCAGAGCATTATTTTTCTCCACAGCTAGATCTCTCTCCTGCACTTAAACATAGTGTGGAGATGCTGTGGGCACGAGACTATCATCAGTCCAACATATGCAGTAACCAGTAACCTGGAGCATTTTATTCATTATCTATTCACATACATGTGCAATACTTTGTCTAACAATAATGAAGAGGGCATTTTTCACAGTTATTATGAGAGACTACTTGACAGTTCCCAATGGTTCTTGACTGAATCTCATGCATTGTGCATAATTATTGCATTTGTAATCACAGTGACCAGTGCCCTCTTGGGTATTGTTATGCTAAAACTGCTCAATAATAGTCACAGTAATGAAAAGTCAACCTGCACCTGTCCCTTTGCGCTATCAAAGCTCCAAGAAGAAGTGAATATCAAAAATATTTGTGAGCTGTGTGTGCAGTGAGTTGGGTGTGGCTGAAAACTGTGTACTTTCCAAATTCATCTAGCACAACAATCCCTGCATCCCTGTCTTTACGGACTTCACATTATTAGATCTATCTTGCTCCGGTTTCATAATGTATCTTATTTCAAGTAGATGAAGTCAAAAATGCAATATTATGATAAGTGAAACAATGACTGCAGAGATTAATGAGGTATTTTACTGCTCCAACATCCTCTACTGGGCAAACCAACTGCACCACGTAGATGAGTGACCCTCTACCTAGCAACAGAGCACAACTGTTCTCCTATCAGCATTGAACAGTTTCAAAAGGTACAAACACAAGATTTCTATTCTGCCATAGTCAGCATCCATATTAAAGAGTAGTTTTAATTAAAATTCCTTTACCAAACAGTCTTATTAGTAATAATGAGAACACATTTTAAGTGTACATACTTTGGAAATTAGTTGAATAACCACACTGCACTTATATACAGTGTCACTCTACAATGTCATAACAAGTTTAAGAATACAAATAGATTTTTGTTGCCTATTTCTTTGTCTTGATTCTCTCTGCAACAGTGTGTCAGATACACAAGCGTAAAGACACTAGAACAGTGGGGCTGTCTTGAGATGTCAGGTCAGATCTATCACAGCACAAGGTGACTAGGATAAAGGAGGCTAATGAACACTGTCCCGTCCCGAATCCTATATACTGGCCCCTCCTCCAGGCAGACACAAGGCCTGTGCGGCTTTAACAAGTTAACTCTTTTACATCTTGATTGCTGGGCTCAGAGAGGGGGAAGCAAAGGATGAATCAGACTACAGATATTGGAATATGTCTGTAAAGCAGGTTAACATTTGCACTAAGCAAGAAAACACACCTGTCATTCATCCTGCACACCACAGCAAAGCTGCACTTCAGTTCACTCAACCTTCAAATCTGTCATTAATTTTCCATGGAAGTGAACTACCCTCTATCAGTCTGCTCCTCTGTTGTCTGAATAACTTACATGTATTGGCACACCCATTTCCAAGGTAACAGCATGCTAATTACTAACAATAAAAAAACACATCCAGATTGTTGTTTTCTAGGTTACAGAAGTTGCACATCACAGCAAACCTGGGTTGTGGGTGTGCGTGTTTGTGTATATTCGGTGTGCCACTGGTTGGCCAGGCCCTGCCAAGAGCCAAAGGAGCAGACGTGGAACTGTCCCTGGCCCTGTCCTGTGGGGAGGAGGGAGTTAAGCGGTACGAGCGCTTACCTGGTAATGTTGTTGCAGCTGAGAAAGAGTCGCTGCAAGCAGGGCAGGCGGTCCACCTCAGTCTAGAAAGAGAAAGAGAAAGAGAAAGAGGGAGAGGGAGGAGAGAGTGATGGAGGGATGTGAAGAGGAGAAGGTGCTCTGGAAGAGGGCACTGCATCGTCACTGTCGTCAGAGCTCTGTATCCCTCTCCATTCCCTCAGTCACCTTGCAGCTCTCAGCTCCAGCACACAGCATCCCCATCCACCCTGCGCATGCACACACACACACACACACACACACATACAGCTCACTGCCTTGTCTGCACATGGAGAGGAGGGGCAGGATAAAGAGAGAGAGACAGAGAGACAGAGAGACAGAGAGACAGAGAGAGAGAGAGAGGATGAGGAGGAAGGGGGGAGGGGAGAGAGAGCAGAGTATGTGCTGCGCTAATGCAGAGATCCCCTGCTGCAGGAGGCTAACTGGTACTGCTCACTGGAACACATACACATCCATTCACACACACTATGAGCAGCTAGCTACTGCACCTGCATCATCCAAGAACAATAGCGGGGATAAAATTCAATGGAAACAGAACAGGGGTTGTTTCATCATCAGGCAGCGACAGCATCAAAATCAATGCAGAATTTAGCGTGGGGGTGGGGTGAGCAGCAGCAGCTGGCCACCTGGCAAGCTGAAGAGGATACCCGGGGACATAGGCAGTGTCACAACTGCAATGACTAAAGATAATCAGATGGATGTGTGGGAGGAAATCATGCTCAGTAGTATCCAGGTCTGTCCTGTGTATGTGTGTGTGTGTGTGGATGGATGGATGGCCAGTGCTGCACATGCTGGAAGCAAAGAGGACACTCCCAGCAGCAGTCTGAATGAGCTGCGTCAGCTTCCGCCCATATTGCAGCCACTGCCGTGCAGTCTCCTCCAGGACTGTTGGCAGTGTCCATTCAAATGTGAGATCAGCCTAGCATTGAGGCAATGCTAGCTCCTCTGCAGAGAACAGCACTGCACTACTAACACTGCAGTCCTCACAACTATATAAATATAGTACAGTTACTCATCCTTGTTTGATCCATTCCACTCACTAAATGCTCACTATAGTACAGTATGCAACATCAAGAGCAATGCTTTGTCTGTTTGCAAGTCTGCGTTGTGTGTGGCTGTTTGTGTTACAGTTTGATGCTCAAAGAAATTAATATAATGAAATCTATTTACCCGTGAATTTTAACAGTAAAAATTTTGTACATAATATAGAGTAGTTTCATCTTAGCTTCATCTTCATCTAGCGCACAATAAAATGACACTTTTCAAGGTATATTTTAGTCTCAGCACATTAAACTCTACGGTTACAGCAATCATTCTCACCTTTCCCATTTGCAGACATGCTGTAGACCACCAGTGACTTATCAGTTAACTTCACAGCAAGAAATACTGATACTGCCATGGCACCTACAGTATGTTCTTCTCTAAGGATTAATCCTAGACTATCCTACTACGACTAAGAGATCTGTTTTGTTGAAAACTGTTGTACGATACATTGTAGGCTACATTCATCTTGTTGCTCTTCATTCACAGCTCTGAGTGAATATTGGACTTAAACATTTGTCAGGTGACTTGAACCTCGGCTAAAATATAGATGATCATGTTGCTCTGTGTTTGCTGAACATAATTTGCCAACTGTATTTGATAATCCAGATTTATTGTCTCTTAGCCTTGTAGTCAAATAAAATCACATTGTCATTTGGAAATAGAGAGCATTAGTAATAAACACACTGAATAAATTATTTTTTTATTATTTGCATTGAGACCAAGAATGTGTATTGATTTTTGTTATATTGGCTGTGTAATGCTTTACTGTGCACCACAGCAATACAGACGCATGTCTCTCTTCTGCTTTTCTAAAACTGCAAGTCATGCTATCCAGTGCTAGCTTAATCTGACCCTCCAACACACTCCCAGTGTCTCTGTCTGTGCCAGTCCCTTTATGGATGCTGGTGAAGCGGCAGCCACTGCACGCCGTCTGAGGCTAAATATAGCAGCTCTGCCTCAGACAGAATGATGTCATCAATGAGCTGATGTGCTGCATAACAATCGCCCACCAATGTGGTCTCTTTTTCAAAAAATCCGATCTATCAGAACCAATCGGCAGACAGGATTTCATGTGAGGTTAGGTACAGTTGTGTTGCTGGATGTGTGTGCGCGTGCGCTGAGAAGCCTGCGGGTGGGCATTTATGTGTATGTGTGCATGTGCCTTCACCTCTTTATTGCGGCTCCACCCTCTTCTCAGTGACAGTTTGCGTGTCTTCATTTTTCACACTCATACTGAGCTCTGACAGAGGCATTACTTCACAAACACAGAGCTACCTCTCATCACCGCTGTCTCTGTTGCATGCAAAAACACACCACAAAAGAGCATGAAAGCTGCTCAAACAAACACACATGTACATGTGGATGCTGAGGGTTTTTTATTTTGGATTGTAAACTGCTGACTTGAGGTGTGAGCTTAGCTGACACACATCTGGCTTGAGGTATTGTGCGCTAGAATAGCAGATCCTAAGTGCATTATGCACTTACACACATTGAGACTACATATCTGGTGTTAAGTGTGCCTGTTCTGTTGTTTTTGCACTGCACCTCAGAGGGATCACTTATCGGTCAATAGTTCCGATTTTCAGTTGCAAAGGTTTCTGTGTTCCTTGTCCATAAACTTGATTTGCTGCGGACTTGGGCATTTCACAATAAATCATCATCATCCCTATTATATTGACAATGTCAAGTTTTAATAGTTTCTAGAATGACTTTTTTAAATGAGAATTCTGCTTTTAATAGCAAAGATAATGATAACTTACTTACTAATAATAAGCTTACTGGTTGAAGCTGCAGCTTCCCAGCCTAACACAGTGTAGAGGCAGGGTTAGAAAATCAGTGAGATTACAGTTGAAAACAGACAGGTTACCTGAAAGTTGCTCACCATTAATACAGGCAATGCCAGAACCTCTTTTTTCCTATTCTTACTTTTATTAATTTATTGTATTTATTTTGACTTCTGTTTGTATTTTTATTCTCACTGTAGTATCCTACACTTCTAATACTTTATCAAGTATTAAACACAAATTAGGTTTGGCTAAGCATTGTATTGTTAATTCATTGGTGGTAAAAGTTGGTGGTATTTGATATGTGCTTCTCATGTTTATGAGAAAATGATTATTACCAATAAATGAATTTTTTCATTACAATGTTCAAAATAGACATATCAGTCAAAACAAGTGTAATTGTATGAGCTTCATGTGTTCTTTGGATTTAGATTTATTAGAGCCCTCATTGGTTAATAAGGCCCTGAGGGTCGAACAGGCCTACAGTGTATGTAATGTTAGAAGAATGAAAATTATGGATTCAGGAGACATGAATACACAGACTAGATCTGACTAATCAGCAGCAGAGCTACCTGATAGCATTGAATCTTTTTTACATTTTGAATTGAAGTCATGCTTTACTCATTACTGGCCCCACAAGAAGACAAGCCCATTGGAAAAACTCCTGCTAATCCATTAAGCCAGTCTGCCTCTGGGTGATGCCTTTCTGCTTTTGTCTGTTTCAGAAACGCTAACGCTGAATATCCAACTCTTCCAAACAAATCTCTGTTCCTGCTGCCAAAAATGTAAAATGCGTCACTTAATGACTGCCACAGGATTTCTCAATGGGAAGATCTACCTCTGTAGGCAAAGGTTTTATGAAATAATTATGTGCTGAATCACTGCTATGTCATCAGTTATTGTACTGTAAGCATTAAAGTGTAACAAAACGTGTATAAAAATGTATTGGATTTAAGTAGAAATGTTGGTTACACCTATGAATAAAAAAGTGGATTACAGCATTTAGAGAGTGTGCAACACAACTGTACTAAAATTTACTTTAACAAAACAAAGATGAAATACATGTTCAGATCCATTATAGGATGACCAAAATATTAATTATCTTGACGTGTCGAAACATACGCCTAGACTCTCCCCAAGATATTAATGTAAAGGCTTGGTTTTGGTATTTTGAAGTAGGGTTGTATTTCTTTGGCAATAACCATAGAACTTACATATTCTTACACATAGCTTAACTGTGCCGCACACTGTATTACACCATAGATCAGCTGTTCAGATCCGATCAAAGTTACAGCGGCGCAATCAGAAAAACACACACGCTCCATCTTAAGGTCGCAAGGTAAAGTGGTGAAAATATTCTTAATATAGAGTACACTTAAATGGATATAGATTTTTTTTTTTTTTGAGGTGAGTCTTTTTTACTGTATGTGGCTAAAAGAAGTTTTTCACAGCAGCACATAGCTCTGCTTCAGTGCTGGGATTCCTGTCTGCTTCTACAAACTGGGGGTGTGCTGACTGTCATAGGTGATACACTGACTATACATGAGTACAACATACAACCCCATTAAAAAATACTCTATCTGTATAAGCTATCGCTGTGCATATGTAACATATAATGCTTATACAGTTGTATGAAAAAGTTTGGGCACCCCTCGAGGTTTCATGATAATTTGCTCTAACTTTATAAAAGAAGATCACAGCAACAAGATTTGATTTCCTACAGAGATGTAGACATTTGAGTGTTTTCCAGACCAAAATTCTCAGAGTAGCATTACATAGTTTTATTATGATAAATTAAAATGTAAAAAATGGTATGTGCAAAAGTTTGGGCACCCTTTTAATCACATTGATTTCAAGACCTGTAGGGATTTATAGCTGACAGGTTGCAGCAAAAAATTGCTTCGACTAGCTTGTGAGACCTTCAGTTACAAAGACAGGTGGAACCAATCATGAAAAAGGCTATTTAACAGAGGCAATTGCTGGCTGTGCTTGTCCTAGGTTCTTTTTTAGAGTGTGGCAACATGGGGGCATCGAAACAACTCTCCACTGACCAAAAGACTAAGATAATTCATTATCATGAATTAGGAGAAGGGTACAATAAATTATCAAGAAGGTTTGGACTGTCTGTCTCCACAGTCAGAAATGTGGTACAGAAATGGAAGGCCACAAGAACAGTCCTTGTGAAAGAAAGATGTGGTAGGCCAAAAAAAATACTGGAAAGGCACAGGCGAAGGATGGTTAGAATGGTCACAGACAAGCCACAGACCACCTCCAGAGAGCTACAAGAACATCTGGCTACTGATGGTGTAGTTGTTCATCGTTCCACAATCCAGCGTACTTTGCACCAGGAAAAGCTCTTTGGAAGGCTGAGTGTTCGTCACAAGAAGAGTCGCATGAGGTATGCAAAAGCACATCTGGACAAGCCAGAAGCATTTTGGAAAAAAATACTGTGGTCAGATGAGACTAAGATAGAGTTATTTGGTCAGAACAAGAGGAGGTATGCATGGCGAAAAAAACACACTGAATTCCATGAGAATAACTTATTGCCTAATGTGAAATTTGGTGGAGGGTCCATCATGTTATGGGGCTGTGTGGCTAGCACAGGGACTGGAAACCTTGTTAAAGTTGAGGGCCACATGAATTCCTCTCAGTATCAGCAAATTCTTAACAAGAATGTTCAAGAATCTGTCACAAAGTTGAAGCTACGCCGGGGTAGGATTTTTCAGCAGGACAATGATCCTAAGCACTGTTCAAAATCCACCAAGGAATTCATGCAGAAGCACAAGTACAATCTTCTGGAATGGCCATCCCAGTCCCCAGACCTTAACATCATTGAAAATGTATGGATTGATTTGAAGCAGGCTGTTTACGCACGGAAGCCAAGAAACCTGACTGAACTGGAGGCGTTTTGTATGGAGGAATGGGCCAAACTACCACCTGCCAGACTTCAGGGACTTGTCTGTGGCTATAGGAGGCGTCTACAGGCTGTTCTTGCAGCAAAAGGAGGCTCTACTAAATATTAATGGAATAATTTCTTTGGGGTACCCAAATTTATGCACATGCCTATTTTTGTTTAAATACACATAAAAATGTTTCTGTTGGACCAATGAAAATGATTTCACTACTGAGATGTTTCTGTTTCCATAAGGTATAACATATGTTAAAATAATGTTGCTGCTTCAAAAGCTCAGCAAGTGACAAACTGATGCAATGATTTTCCTAAGGGGTGCCCAAACTTTTGCATACCACTGTATAATATGTATAGGATAAATGAGCCTAACATATAAACAAGTCTTAAACTTACTTATAAGTCTCTCATAGCATATTTTCTGGTCCATTATTCCATGTTTCATCTACCTCAAATGAAAGAGAAAACCTGGATCAGAGTTACACCTGGAGGATGGTTATTTACTTTGCACCTCATACAGGCACTTGGCAGCAAACACCTTTAATGACAGAGGCTGGAGAATCTGCTGAGGAGTTGCATTTTTCTTCTCCTATGCAGCAAATAAAACATCGCATCTGATAATTAAAACTGGAAGCGGTTCTGGATCAGAACTTGCAGGCAGAGGACAGGCTGTGTGATGGAAGTTTCATACAACACAATGTTGGGTTCTGTTTGTATTTTCTACCCTGAAAAAGCAGGAAAGGGCTTAGGGGATTTGCATACAAATGAAGGGGCCTGTTTTGGCATGCACTGTTCTGTTTATCAGATTAAAACTATAGAAACCAAAGGGAGTGAATGTCCGTGTTTAGAATATCCAGTTTCTCTTTCACTGCGCCAGAAAGTTGGTGGGAGGTTGTGGGTAATGAGCTACGTCTCCCTAGGTAACACCACCGAGATATATTTCACTACGGGCTTCCTCACAAAGATTCTATTGATATAATCTCTGTGTTTGTTATTTTGCGACAGTAAAAACTGTTACATGTGATCTGATAACAGAGGAAACAGTAATCATCCAGGGACCTCGTCCAAAGGAATGACATGAAGATGAAAGATGAATCACTTTCATCCTATGAGGAACATTTTCCTACAGAACAATTGTCATGATTGTGTTGTCAGGGTGCATGGCTGTGTCTATTTGTTCATCAAAATGTATTAAAAAAATGCACCATACATGTGTATTAGGTGCACACAACAGACATAGCACAGATGCCTCAATGCACATGCTCAGGGTGCAAAAAAACCTTTAAAAAAGTTAGATCCTGCTACAGCAGCAGCCAAAACAAAAGTTTTAAAGTCTGCATCTACTGTAATCTGCAACTATCTTAATTACTACTACTTACTGGGATATCTTATAATACATGTTTATTATATTTCTAACTCCTACATGCATAGAAGAAAATAGAAGCTCCACAAAGGGAAAGGGCAGAAACTGTTGGTGCCTTTTTCTTTTATATTAAGTAGAATAGTGCAGAGCATGCAGTGAATAACGTGCTTTAAGCAGTTGCTAATTGGAAAAGAGGCCCCCTTACCACCACAGAGATGCAGTTGTGTTGTAGGTTAAGTTCATTCAAACAGTCCAGGCCCTGCAGTTTTTCCACTCTGGAGAGGCTGTTTCCTGCCAGGTTCAATACTCGCAACTCGCTCAGGTGAGACATGTTTTCTATGCTGCAGATCTGTATGAAAGCAAAGTGAGACAAAGATAGCGTGTAAAATAAATTTATGTAAAAGGTCAGTCTAAATATTGGACATATAGAGAGACACAGAGGGAGGGAGGATTAGCAGAGCATAACACACTTGGATATCACACGCAGCTAAATTTCTTTTTTGGGGTGCAAGAAAGCCAAAAATCAGTATGCTCCATTTTCTTTGCAATGCCTGAGGCTACACCTTCTGCTAAAGACAGTAAAATAAAAATTACTCCACCCCTCTATGTACCTCTGAGGGAACCACAGGAACAATCTCTATCACTCGCGAAGACTGATATGCAGCCAGTCAAAGCTGTGACTGCGCCTTGACCCCTCCAAATAGTTGGGGGTCAGTCAATGGTGAAATGATACCCATTTCTCTCTCCTCATCTCTCTGGGAGAGAATACTTAGGGGCCCCTGTCATAATGACACTTAAAATACTTCAGAAGAATTCCTGGTTGCTGTTACCCTGAGAATGATGTGTTTGCCCCCTACAGTGCACACTGTACATGTGAGGATAAGGGCAACAGTCAAAATGTCAAAATCCAATACTCAAGGATCACAGCAGGTTAAAGAGGTCAACTGGAAAAGAAATTAAGCTAATTAAATCATAGAAAGTAGTTAAAATGATACATATACTGTAGATAAAGATAAGTAGCGAGCTGGATTTGAGCTTGTGTCTTCATTTTCCTCATGCCCTCTGTCCTGTAAAGATGTCATGATGGAAGTTTTTTGCCTCCTTCTTTCCTAGTGTTTCTCATTGTTTCTGTCTTCTCTCTCTCTCTCTCTCTCTGTTGTTTGTGTTGCTGGGCGTAGCATCCAGCTTTCCCTCTCACCTGCCTAATCACCTCGGCTGCTTCTCATCACCCAATCAGCCTCCCAGACTCCAACACATCCTTCAGTCTCCCTTGTGATAACAGCGCTAACAGCCAACTATGTGAATTCTTGGAAACTTGTTTTTTGTGATACCTGCCTAACCATGATCTCCCTGTGCCTCAGAATTTTTTTTTCTGCCCTGTCTCATCTCAGCACCTGCTCCTGGTATTTTGCCATTGCTAGCTCAGCACCATTCTGGACTCACACACTTCAAGATCTTATCCTGCCCTTCTGCTGTCGTACAATAAATTGTTAAAACTGAATCTGGTCTCTGGCTTGTGTTTGGATCCACTACTGTTCAACATAACAGGAAATTGTTCTGCACAAGTTGGGCTTTGGGCTAGTTAGTCTGGCACTCCCTGGTGTAGGACTGGTGCGGTGTTGAATAGATCCACAACCCACAATATAATTAAAGGAGAAAAAAAGCAGGCCTAACAATGTTGACTATTTCACAGGATGAGCAACTCCCCTCCTAAGTTTTCTTGGGGTTGCTCATCAGCATCCACAACATAAAATGAAAACAAGACCGGAAAACAAAGATTATTGGATGTGTTCTGCACTTTTGGGGATTCCCACTCCATTGTTTCAACTCTGCAGCATCTGTGCCTTGGGCCAGCTCCCCTGGTGGCCAGACCTGGGACCTGCCCCACTGCCACCACACACAGCACATTTGGGATGCTAATGGGACACCCCCACACATGCACATAAACAAGCTTATAAACTAGGCTACTTACTAGTTGATAAATCTATTTACATTCCCCCCCGATACTGATTATTAACACACAGGACACACACACAGACACGTCCATCTGCATACAAAGGCTGTTTTCTTTTCTTTTTTTTCTTGGCTAGACCTCCATTCCTGATCCTTTGTTTACTACATGCCCACCAGCTTGAACTCATGTTGTATTCATCATGTCCTCTTTGTTTCTGTTGTTTGTCTTTGTCTTATTGTGTATTGTAACCACCTATTGCACAATAAAAAAAAAAGTTAGTATGGCACTCACAGATGGTCTGAGAGATCAAGCTGAGGTTCATATGTGTGAAAACTAACAAGATGTTACGGCAACATGACGAGCAGTATGTGTTTTCCTTCAGGAGTCAGCATTCAGAGTTTCAGATTAATTGCAGCTGATTTATCTCTTGTTTTGGACATTTCAGAGATAAAAGTGTGTAGTAATTAAACGATCAACCAAAAGGGAGGAAAGACCGCTACATTTGTTTGTTTTAGACACATTAAAGTACAAACATGGGATCAACTGTGTCAGTGCTGGCTCTGATTTCTCCAAGTATGCTGACAGTAGGTGTGCACATACAGGTGTCAGCACTGTTAAAAGAAGAGTGCATCAAGTCCACCCCAAACACCACAATTAAGCAATCTCATCTGGTGATGGATGAACCGAGTGAGATCATTACGCTGCATTCAAAGGCCTTTACAAAAGTTGTATTGTGGTTTCACAGCTGACTTGAATACTTTCAGTCAACACACAAACATCACACACAAAGAGGACAATAGTACCTACAGTAAAAGGTTAGAGAGGCAGGCCAGTGACAGGTTTCTGGTTCAAATATCAAGAAGTAAAATGCATGAATGTAAAGCAGTCAGTGGATGGAAAACAGCTGTATGCTCAGTGAACCTTCCCTGAATAAATTAAGGTGTGAAAAAAAAAAAACACTCATCACAAGGTTAACATTATCTCAAGCCTAGACTTGGACATCCTTGACCTAAGCATGGCAGGCGTCAGCATATCAGACCTCTGTCAACATACAGACACAGTATCTGTACACTGAAGCAGATTCCGGATAGTTTTGTTTGTAAATATTTGAGGATCTTGTGTTTCACACCATGAATTAGGTGCTTTCCCGAGGTGTAGGTCGGACATACAGAAAGTTAAGATGGTTTTTACATGGCAAATGTTTGACCTGTCCTACACTCGTAAGAGCTTGAGATATGGAAGTAGGACATGGATGTGGGAGTGCAAAAGCTATGTCTACGATATTTGTTAAACATGAGTAGAAAACTCAATTAAATGTGAATAAAAAACAGAGAGGCAGGACAGGGGCCTGTTCTTGTCTGGAAAGTTCAGCGCAATGGTTAAGAGGGATATGCCAAAAAAGAGGAGTAACATCAGCTTTTGGCATTTCATATAATGGCCTTGTGTTTCCAAAGAAGAAGACACAAACACAGATAACCTTGTGTTAAAGTTGTCTTTTATGACAGCAAAGTCTAGTGCATCCTTGTTGGGAGGCTCTGTCCCAGCTTCACCCAAACCCCAGAGTACTATGCTTAGCACACATGACAGATTTAATCAAAATCATCATCTTTATTTGCAGGATATTATTTCTACCATGAACATGAGCTTAAACAACCTCTCTGACTGCAATACTTTTTCTTCCTTTAACAGACCCTGTGGGACATTTTCCACTATCTTCACAGAATATTTAAGTCAAATTGCTTGAGTGGAAAACATCACTGTCTAACTAAAGGCTAGTTATCCCACAATGTCAGGTAACCTCAACACTTAGTCACTGAGACCAAATGTGGGTTGGATGCACACTCCCAAAGAGACTATCTCCTTTTGAATAGCTCCAGCAAAGTGGAAATGAAACAATATCCTGTTACAGAAATACGTGGGCAAAAGGATAGGTTAGGAGTGATGTGAGCCTCCCTGCTAGAGGATGGGAGGAAGAAAGGATGACAGTAATGTACTGTTTTGGTTAAAGCCTGCACACAAAATAAAAGAGGACAAGCAGCTGGTGTTCTATGGCTGGTAGCGGCTAAACAACAACCCGACTGGGTAGAATAACAATGCCTTTGACATGATTTGAATTCCATTCATCCAGTAATTCCCTCATTGACTTCATTCACTTAATCATCTTGTTTTATCATTGTGCAGCAATTCACATTACATTTGGGTGGTCAGGTCTCTAGGGAGATTGGAAGACGTTGAGTAAAGGTGAATGAACAGTTATTTAACTGAACAAAACAGGGGGTTTTGGAGTCAGTGAGTGAAAAGCAACCTGTGCCGCTCAGAATAATAGATTTATCATCTGCTCCTCAATAGGTGCCGGCCAACAAAAGGCTAGCTCTGAATACAATGTACTCGCATTACCAACAAAGACAATACAAATGATCTTGTTCTTCATTCTAAAGTCACCCACTATGCAATTGTCAAATTAGCAGAATTTTTTTAATTAACTGTAGAGATGTAGTTTGGAGACACAACAAGTGGACAGAGCTTGAGATAATAAAATATCCTCTGTAGGGAAAAATAACATAACACTGTAGCAGTCATTGAATAGTAATTGGGACGCTTGCTCATGCAAAGAGCAGCCAACATCAAAGAAGTAGGGAGTCTTACCAGGACTCTGGAGTAGCTCTCTGTGGAGAGGCGTAGGCGGCAAGCTGGCAAAACGCTAATTTGACCAAGGGAAGCCTTTCTATTCTATCTTCCCTTTCTAGGAGCTGCTAAAATCCTCATTTGACATCATTTGAGATCAGTGAGCCACGCTTTATTGTGTAGGCTGAACAAACAGCCTCCAATAATAGATTTAGACTCAAATGAATTGAGGAACAGCATCTTCTGTAACAGCTCATAATCATTCCCAATGCTGAAAATGTGGAAACAGTTGAGCCTGTTGAATAAATTATGCTCAGGTCACTGAGAAAATGGATGTGGGAGTAGACACTTGACAAGAGCTTGTGGGTTCTGATGGTTATCAATCCTTTGTTGACTTAAAAAAGACATTGCAATACCTAACAGAGAAAGAATCCTAGACATGACGCATTTGTCCCTCATACTGTACAGGACACTCTCAGTCAGCCTACAAAATATTTAAAAGGTGTAAGACAGTAATAAGTGGACAACTTAACTATAATGTAAGCTCTGAATTGTCATTTTATAGGCCAGCAGCCTACGATGTAGTGTTTAGAAGGAGCATGAGGATGTGAATTCTCATGCCTGGCCTCCTGTTGTCATGTCTGTTTAACTCTAGCATTTACAGAGCTGCATCTCATCCTGCAAACCACTAGTTAGCCACAGTGTGGAGGAGGTGGAAGAGACAGTCATGATCCCCATCTACAGCAGCTAAATGAACTACACAAAACACACATGCTTGTAAGTGGGAGGATAGTGAAGGAACAGTACCTGATTGTCATGCAAATCCAGGATATTCAGTTTGGACAGGTTTTCCAGGCAGCATATCTTGTTGATTCTGAGAAGGATCAGGAAGAAGTGACATAAAAAGTACATGAAACACAATTTGTCACAATGTATGTTAGTCAATCTCACATTTAGCCAGTTCTTAAATGTTCAAGGTGCAGACTATAAGTGTATAGGAAAATCATTGGAGGACAGCCGACTGCCCAACAAGTGTATTAAAAGGTTGCATTCCCCCGGGGAAACTGAACATACAGTAGTGTACAGTGACTTACTGTTCAGGACTGTCCATATGGATTTAGATCATATTACATTTGAGGATGAAAGGCTGTAGTCACTTGAAAAATGCCAACGGAAAGCTAACTCAGTGGTGTTTTTTACTCTTCAAGAGCCCACATGGCCCTGGAAACAGGTCTAAAAATGAAATGTTGTGTTTTGCAGAAAATGAAACAAATGGCAGAGTCCATCTGTCAGATCTTGATGTCATTTGCATGATTTGTGACTTCTCTTCCTCTTGCTGACATTTTGAAACATAAATGACTAACACCACAATGAATGGTTTTTCAATGAATGGCAGCTCATAAACTGCAGGCAAACAAACAAATCTGACATATTCTTGCGCTTGTTTTCTTGTGAATCCACTGACGACAACCAACCTGTTTTTCCCCAACATAAGGATCCTAAGAGAGCTTAGAGCCTCAATGCCAGTCATGTCAGAGATGTGATTGTCACACAAGTTCAGGAAAACAAGCTGTTGCAGATGTGACAGATGCTGGATCATTGTGATTTGATTGTGCTGGAGGTTGAGAAGCTGTAGTCCATTCGTAATGCCCAGCTGGGGGCATTCCTTCAGACAGCGCCTGTAAAAGTAAATTTAGCACAATGACATAATGACATAACAACTGCATTTCACCTTCAAGCCATGCAGTTAAGTATTGATATACTGACTTATTTCTGTTCTGTCACCACTGAAGCAGTTCTTTTTGAGCCTCTGAGACAAGTGGGGGGGTGGATATTTTAAGGGACTTTGCTGCTCCCTGGTGGCAATCTGATGCACTTACCATTTATTATTTCTATCACAGATACTGTGACAGCCAGACTGAGTTCATGAATCAAACAAAAATGAATGGCATAGGGATGACACCAAGAGTAAAGATACATAGAACTGCCCTGACACATGACACATGTAACATGTCAATCACATGTCCAGTTTACAGATTTTAACCAACAGATAAAATTCTTAATCTGTTAGGAAATCAAAAAAAGAAAAACTGAGGTACCTGTCCAAGTCGATTCGTTGAAAACTGGATGCAAAACTGTCATGAGGCAGACGACTGAAGGGAAAACCAGGGACTGCATTGTACCTATATCCTCCTGAACCGCCTGACATAGACATTTCACACAGCTCAAGATATACCAAATATCATAGTGCATTGCATAAAAATCTGTGCTTTATAGTATATGTAGTATAAACTCACAATCTTAAACTCTGCAATAGAACCAGTTGCACTTCCAGTTGCAATTCCACAATATTTTCCAAGTGATATTTACATATTTACCTGCTGGCTTGGGGAGGTTTAAGGCATTACGGTAGTAAGTGGTCCCTGCACTGTTGGTTGGTTTCCTAGATTTGTTTCTAGCTTCTTGTGCAGCATGTGAAAATGCATCCAAACCACTTGGAGCACCGCCTGCTTGTTGTACTAGATTATGTACAGGAGAACATGTAGGATCGCTGACAAATGATGGCATAGGAGGTGTCTGGACAAGTCCTCTCTGGCTGCACGCATGCAACCTGTTTTCTACGGAGAGTAATAAAAAGTATAGTGAAACAGTTCTTAAGATTACTGACATACCTTATGAATGTACAATACAGTGCTGAGTCACACAAAAATCTCTTGGGTGATTGGTGGGTGGGTTAGTGTGTGAATGAGGGGACTGTGTCGAGCTTACCTGGGTTAGAATGATTACTTGTTTGGGCAATATATTTCTCTTTTACAGGATCTTGAGAGTCAGTCTGTTAAACGATAAATGTAATAAAGTGTGAGGCATTGGAAAGCTTCTTTTTCAGTATGTTATTCACTCAGTACTCACCACCCTCTGGGCTCCCTCTGGTATTGGTGATTTGACAGTCGTAAGGTGCAACTTGCAGCTGTTGACCTGCACAAATTTAGATCAACTGTTGTTGCATTAAACAAGACACAGACTCTCAAACAGTAATTTCAACTAGCTTAACATTTTAATAGTGCGTATATATTGATACTATGAAACAATGGTAGGAATCTATTAAAAGTGGAATTTACCATGGGGGTGAGAAACACCCATCTATCGCTGACACTGCTGCTGTTGTGTTTCTGAGATCGCATTGTTTTGCTCTCAGTCCGCTCCGGCTCCATTTAGCTAACCGTTTGCTAAAGTTGACAGATATGAAGCAACAGAAGTCTCAGCAACGATTACCATAAAATATCTAAAATAAATACGCGACTTTATTCAAAAATCTCCTTTTTGTAGAGCTATTTGTTGTTCATCCTAACTTGGGGCACTACAAACTTCCTCAGAGACCAGCACTGTTGCCATGGCAATGACGGCGTTGCTTGGTTACGCTCACTTCCCGTGTCACTAAAAAGCACTCCGTAGGGAAACTAGTCCTAAAATTGCTTAATTTGTCAAGTTGGCCTTAATTTGTTGTTTGTTTATTACCAAATATTGTGTCTTTGTCTTGTAGAGGTGACCTGTGTTACATTTAAAGTATAGAGGCCTGTATTATCTAAGTTCAAATTGTGTTCATAACATCCATATTGAGAAGATATTTTTCTTTAATGTACAAAAAATGACAACAATTACAACAATGAGGCCAAGTGTTATCTGTTGGTTTCTGGCCCTGTCAGGTGCAGTCTGTAGGTGTAGTCTATGTACAAGTATATATACATAATATATAGAAAGTAGGCAGAACAGGGGTCAGGGTAGTAGGGGCCTTCGACAAGTCAAGGATAAATGTCAGCCAATCACACACACCCGTCCAGAATACACCTACTGCAAAGTAAATGTAGCAGAAAAACAAATCAACTGATGTACACAGTAGCCTAAGTAAACACTAGTAGCCTCTGCTATAGTCCGTTACATAGACCTTTGAGATGTGGGTGCAGTCACGTTTATTTTCCAGTAAAACAGGTTAACTACAGTAATGATAGCAAATCTACAAGCAAATTAGACAGGTCTACAGTATGTAAGCAAAATGTTGGTGTTTTATATAACTAATCAGTCAAACATTGTTCTCAGAAAAATCTGTATGGTAAAGGCAAAATGTCTCATCATGAAACAGTCACTATGACCCACTCGTACACCACAAAACATTGACGTAAGCTGTTTGACAGAGAAAGTAGTGTATTTGCAAAGATGCAAATTAGACATAATAGTATAGCACTTTTTCCCATCTTAATTCCAAACATAATTAAAAACAAAACACTTCAAAGAGCAAGTAATTACTTGTACCTGCCACCGGCACATTTCATTTTGGCTTGTGTCCTATTTCTTTTATTTTATTTATTTATTTATTTTCTCCATGTAAAATTGATGTATTGCCGAGGAAAGAGATTGCTATGATAATGACCACAAGAACATTGAAAACAGACCTCTCTCACAATTAACATTTTGTCATTACAGGAAAAGGAACAGGTGTAACAAATAACACTAATGATGCAGACAGTAAGCCAAGGCAGTGAGTCACTGGCATTTCTCAGATATCTTGGAATTTTTATTTATTTAATTTGCTGATCTAGCCCTGCAATTAGCTTCCTGTTCACTATACCTCTACTCTGGCTGAGCATTTTGCTGCATTTGACTGTAGGTTGAAGGTACTGTAGGCTGAAGGTTACTTCCTGTATAGATGTTAGGTTACAGACCAACACATTTCAGAATGTGCTTATAGCTACACCACAGTTTGTGTATTATTGTAAAATATGTGAAACTAATCACAAAATATTTCCCTCTCCTGTTGAACATTTCTGTCTTGACAGAGATGCAAAGGCACAGGTGTAACTAATTAGATTAATGACATTGTCCACTGTGAGAGAGGATCATTTCAAAGCGACCTAGAAGTTAATATGAGCTTTGTTATGTTGCTGTAAACTAAAACTTTGTTTAGTTATTATGACATGGATGGATAACAATTTAGACACCATCTTTATCAATTTTGGTGCTCTTTCTTTGCTCTGTGTACAATATAACCCTGGTGACTGACTATTTAATCCCAGTCAGTAACACCACAGAACACCAAATGTGATTAAATAGATTGTGTTGTGTATTTTCAGCCTTTTTACTCTGGCAGTAATAAGCGGTTGCTCAGAGAGCACAAGTCCAGATTCATCAAAGGGACATCCCACACACTGCCTGTCACAATCTATTCATGAAACGCAGCCTGACACATATTATGTGAGGCGATCAACAGTTTGTATGACAAGCCATATTGAAGAAGTACAATGTAAATTTCAGTTGTGTATAGATAGATCTACATATGTAGCTTTGCTATGTAGCTCTGTCATATAGGATTCACAAAAGAAACAGAGCCAATCAAATGTGTTACTTCTGTATTTGTCACCTTTTATCAGTATCTTATGTTTCCTTCCTCTAGTCCAGGGTGTGTTCTTCATTATTTTTATCTCAGTTATAATGCCACCACCCTCTGCCCTTAGTAACCCTTTAATTTTGGTACTTGACCAATGTCTGTGTCACATTTAACAGGTTTTTGTTACAGTTAAACCCAGTGGTATCAAGGATCTGTCACCAGGGAGATTAATACAAGCCGGAGGGAAATTAGATCAATGTTTTTGTTCTTATAATTGGACATCCAGACAACTAGTCAGACTCAGGCTGAGTCTGCAGCACAGTGAAAGTTATATATACTGTCAGTCGTTAGAAAAACATAGACAGTGGCTTTTCCTAATCATAAGAAATGCAAAAATAAACATGATGTAATTGTACCAGCAGTACTGATTTGTTGGCAGCAGCACACCATAACCTCCACCTTAACTGACAGAGGACATGTAGATGTAGAAACAGGGATGCCAGATGAGCTGAAAAGATTTATTCTGTTTAGTCAGAGGGGAAGGATGGTTCTAAGTCGGGGTGACATTCAGTATGTTCACACACAAAGAATAACCTGTTCAGGAAATTGATTTATTGTAGAGTGTATTCCTCCACAGAAACCCACTTCCCTAGTAACCACTTTAATTATTTGCTTTATAAACAAAAGGATGTTGAAGGAATTGAAGATCTGTCTTTAGTTTAAACTGATTACATCTACGCTCATTTCAAATTCACATTCCTAACCAGCATTTGCTGTGATGGCTGCAAGAGATGGGGGTTGCAAACATTTCCTCACAGGGTTACAACCATCCCCCATTTTTGCAGTATTCCTCAAACATGCAAGTAGAAAACTGACAGGAAGGGGAAAACAGATTGGCTGCCAAGGCTCCTTCCATCTGCCATATCGTATCGTCAATAATATCCAAGTGAGGAGGAGACCTTCTCTGAATGAGAAAAAAAACAAACAACTATTGTTTTCGATGACCTTCAGTATTCAAAAATTCTTAAAATATTTTCGCACTGTGAGCTTCAGAATTCTCCCATTGTTAACTACTGTACGTCAACAATAATTACTGCAAGTGGCACGGCAGGTTTTAACAATGGAACTGCATTTTACACCTCAAAGGGAACCGGATCAAGGCCCCATTCATAGTGAGTAATGATGGGCGGGTTTGTTAAACCTCTGTTGATATATGTCACATAATTATTGATGTCACATCAAGCTAGTGTTTTTTGCCGTGTGAAACAAGACTAAGAGTCTGCAGCTATACTAGTGGGACTGTAAGCCTCAACATGCACAGCAATGATTGAAGCTAAATGCTAACAGCATGCTAACATGCTCAGAATGAGAATTCTAACATGCTGAGACTGCACGCATAAGGTTAATCATGTTCATCATCTTAGTTTGGCATGTTAAGAGTACAGCGGCACCTGATGGGAATGTCATTAATGTTGCACATTGCATGCAACAACAATGCAATTGCTGTTGGGACATTTCATTCAAAAACACAAATGTCAACTTCACTAGAGGAAATAAGAATAAGAAAATCATGGAATAATAAAAGTCATTAGGATTCATCCTCAGGGGGACCATGAATGTGTATCTATCTATCTATCTATCTATCTATCTATCTATGTCTGTGCTAAAGTTCATGGCAATCCATCCAATAGTTTTTGAGACATTACAGTGTGGACCAAACAGCAAACCATCACATAGACCAAATAAGGATGGTAAGGGATGATGTAGCAGTCTCAGCTTTGATATTATAATTATTTTACTTTTTGGACTAAAAGTTAATTTAATTATTATAATTTAAAGATTCAGGTTTTTAAACTGGGGTTGTGTGAGGTACTGATGTACAGTCAGTATGTTCCCTAGTAGACAGCAGTCAGCACGTTCTCACTTTGGAAACAGAGGTCACAAGCAGACATGGAAGAAGAGCAAAGCACCGCTGTGGACACGGTCAGCAGAAAAATCTGTTTAAGCCACGTAATGGCCCACAAAATGGCACCTCCAAAAAAAATCAGTCTGTTTAAGTGTAACAAGTGTGAATTCTATGTTTGAGACAATAACAAAGTGAGAAGTGTACACTTAAACAGATACTAATATTTTAAGATGGCCTTGTTTACCTGACTAAAATAATTTTTTCTGCCTGTTCGCAGCAGTTCTTTGCTCTACTTCTATACTGGTGCTGCTGTCTGTTCTCCGAACTGGGAGCACACTGACCACTGTCTACTGTGGGTAACACACTGACTATACGCATAAGAACTTCATATAACCCCACTACTGCTGACTGGTGAGACATGTGATCAGGAGAGTCATCACAGTCTCATAAAATAAGGGTTTATTCGTGTAAACAAATGCTTCAGTGAGATTTAAGGGTGCATGTCTGTAGCTCAAGCCTTACTGATAGAATAAAAATTGCTGAAAAGAAAAAAGGTAAGTGACAAGAAGGAAAAGGAAAAATCCTCCTCTCCCTGGAGGGGCTGGTGGTGCATTGGGTGCAAGAAGTAATTATAAAAAATGAACATGCTGTATCATGGTGCGAATTAGATGAAAATGCCCAAAGCGAGATTTAAGAATAAAACATCTTGTACTCACTACATGAGTTTCCATCTTATTCACACACCTGGATAAATCGAATAACCTCAATATAACGGCCCTGTAACATCCTGTCTTTTATCATTTTTCATCCTATTTAGTTTTTGTGTCTGAGAGGTGTTGATTCTTTTGCAGGATTTAGTGTGTGGTGCTGTTGAATTGTATTGTGTTCTACAAAAAAAGCCTGAATGATAGACACATCTTTCAATACACACTGACCAAATGGTTCAAAGACACCTGAAGGAGGTCATGTTCTTCAAAGTGGGACTGCCATGGCCAGCAAACAACACGTTACAACGCTGTCTTTACATCACTTCCTGGACAGCGTGCTTCACGGTTTCACAACAATTTGTGTAAGGCATGACACATGAATCTAGAAAATCCTTGAAACAAGTTTATTTGTATTGGAAACAGTTGAAGTGCTCCTGCCGGCAGTCTCCCTCACGTCATCTGAGAATATGAATCCATAAAAAGAAACTAAATGCTTCAGATTATTTTTGCCAGTCTCTCCCTTATACTCCCCCCTTTTTCTCACTCATTTACTGTCTCACTGTCCCCCCATGTTGCATTGTACACAAACTGGAGCATTGTATGGCATGTGGTGCAGAGAATGAGTCAGACTGCCCACCAGCTGTGAGCGTGGCTCGCCAGTGGGGAGGAGTAAAGATATTTCATGCAGGGCAGGCAACCGCCAATAACACTGGTGTGGGTGATTTACAGGGCTATTAGGATGGAGGCCAACAACAAGCTACAAAAATGGACTTGAGGTGTAGCCTAGAGAGACATATTCAGATGACTGCAATCATAATTAATGCTCTCGGTTGAACACCTACATATGCTCAACATCAATGAAACCAGCTATTCTGGAAAGGTACGCCTGCTTTTGTAGATTCCCTAGACAAAATTAGTTATTTAGTAGTTTACTTTCACTTTTTTTAGTGAGGTTTAACTGACCCCATGGACCAAGAGCAGGGTCACAGCTACCATTGAGGACACTAAGGTTTTGTCCTTAGGATTGTTTCTGGATATTTTGAGAGTTGTGCTGACTTTAGGGTGTGTTTACATAGACCTACTATTACAGGTACACCCAAATGACACTTTATTGGGTGATTTTGGTATCACGTGGAATACATGTGCTTTAATTTGACAGTTTTTCAGTAAAAAAAAAAAAAAAGTTATTTCTCCACAACACCAAATGTTAATACAGATCTGAGTAATGTGGAGTTTTTATACCCTGAGGGTAGGGTATAACTCTCATTTGACTTCCATGAATATATGCAAATAAATGTACGTGAAACTCTTTCCCCCTCCTTCTTCAGACACATGCACCACTTGCCACATGCTTACAACCAGCCGCTGAAAGCATATTATCCAATTAGCGGGCGTTAGAGAAGGGGTCGTCCTTGGCACGGCAGTTTCCTAATTAGAGAGGAACACGTGAATTTGCTCCCCTACTTAGAGCCATGTAAACGGGACATTCGTGTCTGTCTTCACAGTAAAAACCCAACTTACTCTGTGTGTGAAAAAAAAAGAGAGCGAGAAATATGCACGCCTTAGTAAACGCCTTCATGCGTTGCCTCTCCTTCCTCTTGCCTCCCTCTTGGCTTTGTGTCAGCTTTTGCTTGTGGGTTGGGAGTGAGTGCGAAGAGACGCTGCCGCGGCCCAATCCCAGAGCTCGTTTCAAACGCAGAAAGCCTCTTACATATGAGGAAGTAGCAGCAGCAGCAGCAGCAGAAGCCCAAGGAGGCTCCAGCCCGTCGGTCTTACCAGGTCCAGGCTGCGTCTCGCTGGCTGCTACAAGCCCCGCTGCTCCTCAGGGCCCTCCGTCGGGTCGGATCTGGATCGGGGGTCTCTGGCGAGCCGTGGAGCGCGTCTTCGGAGCCCCCTGGGTCCTTCTCCGTCATCACTGGTGCCCGAAGAAACGTCGAGCAGCTTTACGCACCCCGTATCCTGTCTGTGCCTTCGAGTCAAGCGAGATTAGAAGCTTCCAGGGAGGCGCTGCTGCCGCTGCTACAACCGAGCAGGGGAAGAGAGCGTGTGGAGGCACCTTGACTTATTCGAGGAACATGAGTGGGTCCATGGGGATCCCCGATCTGAACCCAGCGGAGTGCGCCTCGGATGCGTCAGCGGAGCGGGGCATCGATGAGGTAATCACCGTGGATCAGCACACGCAGGAAATGGGGACGGTGACGATAACAGTGGCCATTCAAGCGGCGGAGGACGAGGAACCCGAGGAAGTGTCATCCAATAATATTGACTTCCTTGGAGGCAGCTGTAGTGAGGACGAAATCGGAAGACATGACAAATCAAGGTTTGAGTCATTGGCTACTTAAAGTTAATTGTCTTAATAGCCAGTGATGCCCCAAGGTTTGTAAACTATAAATATAAGTTAATTATCATCATGTAGTTAACAAACTGTCTCCCTGGCTTTGGTTGACTTTTATTTTTCATAAGTGTGCTCAATAAATGTATGGAAAGTGTATTAGTCAGACTGGGTTCAGTAAGGTTGGTGGGTGAATGAAACGTGTCCCTCTTGGTGTCAAGGTTATTTGAACTCTACTCGTCTATTTCTGCGCCGGATTGTATAGCTTATATTGGCCCCTTACTTCAGTTGGTGAACTGCCAGCACATGAGCAGCGTGGATACTGTTGGGTTGTTTTTGTTTCACTGAATGAATGCCAGTTGTGTAAAAAAGACACTGTACAAATATAACTGTAATCCCGAGAGGGGTATCACTGTGACCACAAAAGGCAGTGACGGACGTGACAGTGTGCTAAGAGGACAATAGATGCTCCAAATTGAGGGGGTGTAAATCCTCAGACATACCTGAGGGATATTATTATCTCCTGGGTGGGATGGCGGGAAGTACCACCTGTAGGCAGCATCAGTGCTATTGGCCACCTGAGGCAGGAAGGAGCGAGAGAAAGATAAAGGATGGCACCTTCACTTTAATCTAATTCCCCTGCGTCATGGCCTGCTATTTTTATCCTCTGGCCAATAAGTTCCCGACTTGGACTACGTGAGCAAAGGGTGAGTCAGTGACAGAAAGGCCAAAGGGGAAAATAAATCGCCACAACAAGTGTTTCAATTTGCCTGTAGGTTACACCTTAATGGTTCTCTGGCATAAAGAGCATCTGGAACACCTGTGTAGCTGTGCTTTGTGACACGTTTTTCGCACAGGATGTATTTTAAGATAAACATCTGATAGGAAGCATGCTTGCATCAGATAGAGGAAGGTGCAGATTGTCAGCTGTCAGTCTCTCTCTCTCTTTTTTTTTATAGCCTGTTCATGCAACATTCCTTCACAGACTTGCAGTGCACTACTTATTAGTAACCTGTAAGTGAACTTCAAGTATCACTTTACATTGCTACTGTGTTTTCCTCATTTTGCATATTTAAACTCTCTTTCATATGTGCTGACACTGACAGTATTGTCTTCTAAAAAGCGCAGCTCGTGGTTGTCTTTATCTGAGGTCCTGGGGAAGCAGTGGGCTCGTGCCAGCTGTGCGGTCAGCCGGCTGGAAAGCTGTTTACTGAGGGCGTGTGCAAGGGAAGGGAGGAGGCTGGAGGAGGTGATGAGTCATACCACAAAATTTCATTCAGACCCTCACTCTAATCTGCAAGGCTACCTGACTCTGCCGCTCCACAGTTTCAGCCAGGTGTCTGACTGAGATCAAATAGTGCCTAAAAGCCTTGGCTATGCAGTGTTGGTACCAGTTTTTGTAAATTGTGTGAAGTTGATTTGGTTGGCCACCATATTCTGTGTGGGAGGGAGAGCCTGTGACTCTGCGCCCTTCAGATGGAGAGGTTTTGGCAGTTTCAGGATTGGTGGGACACTGTGGTGTTGAGGTCTGGCACTGAGGCATGGTGGCTCTTACTGGAGACACAGCTTGTCAACTGCAGCAAGGAAAATTGCAGAGGGAAATAGCAGAATGGTGATGTATTCCTGCCAACAACTTGTAAGCCTCTGGCTTATTGTATTAATGAAAGTGAAATGTGTAACAGTTGTAATTTTGGCAGTTCAGATATGAAGCACTCTGCTGTTTTCAGTGATGAATCTCTTCTGACCATGATGCATGTTGTCTTCCCACACACAGCGGTGCTGGGACCAGCGGAGGAGAGTTGGAGGAGGAGAGCTGGCAGCCTCCAGATCCAGAGCTCATCCAGAAGTTGGTCACGCAGATCGAGTACTACCTGTCTGATGAGAACCTGGAGCACGATGCCTTCTTGCTCAAACATGTCAGACGCAACAAACTGGGGTTTGTCAGCGTCAAGTTGCTTACTTCGTTCAAAAAAGTAAGCATTGCTGCAAAGGGGTATGATTAGGTACACTCTGGAAACTAATAATTGGATTCCTTATGATAGTAGTAGTAATACTATAATAGGAATAATAGTCCACTGATTGCTCATTGTGTGCTTTATTCATGATCCACAAAACCACAGTCTACATACATAATATTTGATCACTGACCAAAATGTACAAATGAACGGAGGACAAATCAGTTTTAAAGTGAGAGGCTGCATAAAGTTCTAAGCCATTTTGAATTCCCAGTGACATTAAGGCTGAGAATTTAATAGTAATGACTGGCTGTTTCTAGTGTCAACATGATGCTGTTGGAGATGCAATGATATTCTCACATTGATTCGCAACATCTTGCGCTACTTTAGGCTCAGGCATGCAGATTTGATGGGCTGTTTTGGCTGTAATCTGTTTATGCCACAACCAATCTGAATCCAGCCACTCATTTTTAATATAAACAAGGATTCAAACATGAGTTTGATAACACTGAGGTGAGTCATTTTCAACATGAGCAAATTATACAGTGATGAATTGAATAATGTAGTGAAGCCAGGATGTTTGTGGTTATTAAATCGGTTACAATGCCATCACTAGAGATATTGATTTAGAAAGTATGTTTGTCAGGAAGGCAGTATAAATAACTGATTGATCCTGCTGAAATTATTTTTTTAACCAACAAATCTTAACTGATTTCATAACTCTCAAAGAGAAGCTGTTGCAGGGACCAAATTTGTGAGTTAATAGTTGTGAATGGCCCTCTTAAATCACTTAGCATCTCACCCATGTAACCCAAGGATTGTCTCTTTGCAGGTAAAACACTTGACTCGTGACTGGAGAACAACTGCTTATGCTCTGAGACACTCCAAGATACTTGAGCTGAACGATGAGGGGCGTAAGGTGCGGCGTAAATCCGCAGTGCCAGTCTTTGCCAGTGAGTCGTTACCTAGCCGCATGCTGCTGTTAAGTGATTTGCAGAGGTGGCCAGAGCTGGCTGCTCTCACTAAGGATAATGGAGGCAGTGAGGGAGGAGCCACTCAGCAGGAGCAGCTGATGAAGCTGTTGCTGAAAGCGTTCGGAACATACGGCGCCATCGCCTCCGTTAGAGTCCTGAAGCCTGGGAAGGACCTGCCGGCAGACCTGAAAAGGCTGAGTGGTCGCTACACTCAGCTAGGCACTGAGGAATGTGCCATTGTGGAGTTTGAGGAGGTGGAGGCTGCTGTGAAAGCCAATGAAGCTGTAGGAAGCGAAGATGGAGGGGCCAGTTCGCTGGGGTTGAAAGTAGTCCTGATTGGCACCAAGCCGCCCAAGAAGAAGGTACCCAAAGAAAGACCACGTGAGGAGGGAGGGATGCGTAAAAGTCGCTCGCTCAACAGTAGAGTAAGAGAGCTCCAGTACCACGGGGACGACTCGGCCTGCAGCTCCTCAGACACTGAGAGCAACCCTACATCCCCTAGGCTTGCCAGAAAGTCCCAGTCCTGCAATAAGCTCAGCCCAACCACTGCAGGGATCAGTTTCCAGAACAATCACCTGAGTCCTGGTATGTCCCCGCGTAACAGTCCCTGGTCTAGCCCCCGTGCAAGCCCCTGTTCTCAGCGTAAATCTCCTCATTCCCACAAGTCTCCTTTAGCCAGCGAGGGCAGACTGAGCCCTGAGCCTGGTCGCCGCTGGGCAGACTACTCCTCAGACAGCAGCCTCACCCCTTCAGGGAGCCCGTGGGTTCAACGCCGCAAGCAGGTAGCGTCTCAGGAGAGCAGTCCAGTCGGCAGTCCGATGTTGGGTAGAAAGATCCAAAATGCTGACGGTCTGCCACCGGGCGTAACGAGGCTGCCACGGGGTCCTGATGGAACCCGGGGCTTTCACTGTGTCACTGTTGGCGAGAGGGGAAAGACTGCCGCCACTCAGACTTGATATGTGGAGCGTCCTTCTACATTCCATATCCCCCAGAAATAAAAGGATAGATTGGAAATTTGAGCTGTTCTTGGCCGTGTCACTCAGCCCCCACCCTACCTTTGAGACTGTGTAGATATATTTTTGTTGAGTGCATCAGTTTTCAGTCTTTGTTATATTTTTATACGATGTTTTGAGTTACCATGGTAACATTAGTGAGTTACTAATGGAAATCTGAGTGAATGTAAATTGATATTGCTTTGAAATGGACCATATCACCTCCATTACTGTCTAAACTTGTTCAACGTGAGGCAGGTTGGAGAGGGAATTCCACTTTTTCTTTTTTTCTTTTTAGATTGAAAAGTGTCCTCTGTCTTGTGTGTAAAAGCTCACAACATTGTCTGTGGATGGTGTATAAATGTGTAAGTGGCATAGGCGCATGGACTTGATAGAGATATCACCATATGCCTTTTCTGTATTTGTCTACTGTGAGTTCCATGTCTACATGCTATTTAAACTGAGGCCATAATCGTTCCACTGCCATAAAGGTTGGACAGTTAAACTTGGACATGATATTTTTTTTTAGGTTTTATTTTGCCATTTTTAATTTCAGTGTTTTCAGTACTCTTTGGCACTTAGTTGGGAGGGGCCCTGTGAATGTTTTTTTTTTTTTTCAGCAGGTGGCTGGTTTATTTATTTTTTAGCTTTATTGTTTTTTGTTTTTTCTTGACATATCTGTTTCCATCAGTCTAAGCTCAGAGTGAGGTTTGAGGGATCAGGTCAGGCAGAATAAATGCTCATACACCTGAGCTGGGGTATTTGTACAGTGTGATTCCTATTGTACAAATAAATCACTAAAATTGCAATTGGCTTGACTTTCTCTTTTGTTTGTGACACATTTTGAGGTGGCGATGATGGTCTGAAACACCCATGATCCAATCTTATTTTTTTATTTCAATATGTAAGCAAGATTAAGTGAGAGAGTGTTGCTGTGCCAAGACTGTAGAGGCTTTTCCGACTTGGAAAGCAGAATTGGCACGGTGATGTGTTTTTGCAATGGAATGCACAGATGGGCGGATGATAAGAGAGTTGATGGATTATAAGCTATATCAACCATCCACAAGAAACATTAAATTGACAAAATGGTGGAGCAGACCACTTGCACATGTTCATTTATTTCCTGCATCTTGGTATGTGCAATGCCAAAAAATAATATTCACTACGCTTTGACATATCATGCTTGAGTCCTACACTGAGCAGGAAATGGTAATGCAAAAATGTCTGCAAATGATCCAGATTGCATCCAAATATGTAACGCACATGCAGCATAACTGGTTGCATAAGTAGACACCTCCCACAGTCAATATGTAGCAGAGGCACCTTTGTGACATCAATTACAATGTTATGTTCTGTGTGGATAGGTCTGTGTCAGGTTTACTCATCTGAACATCCACATTCATCTGTTGTCCCTGCTCTGTCAAAGCCCTGCGAATGAACAGCAATTTTCACGTCTCGCCACAGATTCTTGATTGGATTGAGGTTTGGGTTCTGAATTGGACTGTATTGTTGTTGTGAATACAGTACATTCCTATTCTAGCTTTGCCTTTGTCCTGTTGAAAAATAAAGCCTCCCCCACAGTTCTCTTGCAGACCACAGCAGATTTTCCTCTGATTTGTTTTACATCAAACAGGATTAAGTATGTATGATGGACAAAATGCTCAATTTTGGAAGACCATCTCACTTTTTGTGTCAAAATTTCCCCCCATGCCTTTTGGCAAACACTCATCCAGATGTGTGCCAGTTACAGCTCCTGAGGGTCTTTGAGTGTCCTTAAACCTCTTGGTGGCTGCTCAGAAAGGCTCTTCTCACACGGACATTTAGTTTTTTAGGACAGACTTTGAGGGACGCTAATCTTGATCCACAGATTGGTACCTTTCAATAGCTTTGTCACAAACTTGTTTAGCATTACATACATGCCTTTAAAAATTAGCTGCACTAGTGCTGATTGTATGCCATAACAAAAGGAATTTATGCAATCAATCCTTTTGTGTTTAATATTTGTTTTCATTTAGATCATATTGTAGAGCTTTGTTTTCACTCTGTCATGAAATGGTCCTCTCTGCTGATTAGTGTCAAAAAAAATTAATTACTCCATTGTGAGTCAGTGTTGTGTGACAAAACAAAATCAAAAGGTCCAAGGGTGGTGGATACTTTTTATAGGCACTGTAATTTCTGTCATGTCCTCAGGTGGTTTCAAATGCTCCTTAGCAACCGTCCAAGTGTGAGAGCAAGGAGCACACAGTAGGATACTTATAGAGTGGTTAGACTTGTGTGGTTCAGTTCATGTGGTTGCAGCATTCTGTTTATCCACTTTTTGTTGTGAGCGTACGACACAATCTGTCAGCCAGTGTTGGGCTCAGGGGTCAGAGCCAATACTCCAGAATTTAGAGCTAGAGTGGGACTAAGTGGGATTGCATAAGAGAGGGAATGAATAATAAACTTTTGTTCTCTTTGTATGATTACTAATTCAAAATCAGGAAGTCGTGACACTGTCTGCCTATGACAGACAATATGTTGGCTCAACTCACAATGACTCTTAATTCTAACAGTGTCAATAATGACTGTTTGGGATAAGTACCACAAAATTAAACTATTATTCCCATGAGACTAACTGATATAAAATCATCATTTTGGATGGTTTCATGCTCGCAGCAATGGGAATCTTATGATGCGGGATAATAGTGAATACCACTCAGGCTATCATTTATAATTGCAGCAGTAGTCATTGATGTGTGAATAAGTTATTTAGTGAAGTAATTTAGCTTTTTATTCCAGACTTGATTTTGTTCCTCCAGACATAATAAGTAAGATGTGGTGATCAGAGGTAGAACCTTCCAGATTTGTTACTTTATGCCATGTCATTGTGCATTCAGCTTGTGTAAGTATTCTACCATAATTATAGTATGTGTTAAATGCATCTAACATGTAACAATTTACTCATATTTATACCCAAATGTATGTACAAACACCATTCAGTATACATGAAATATTATACCCAGTGACAGGTAATGCAAGTACGTATGCACAGTAATTCAGACAAACTGAGGTCATGCTGGGGCAGTCAGTAGCAACAATCTTAGGGAGTATGCTGTGGATTACAAATCCTTTTGTGAATATTTAAATTATAGGCTTTCAAAATGATGTCTTCTTGCAGAATATAGGTGAGTGCTCTCAGCAAACTCAGAGTTTATGACAAACACTTGCATCAGTCTGTGGGAGGGAGCTGGTGAGTCTGTGAGTGGGTGGCGTCAAATTTGAGGAACTAAAATTAGGGTGGAGTACATTTACAACAGTCTCAGCAAAGCGGCCAATTGGAACAGTCGACACAAAAAAAACAAGAACAAGAAAATATCCCCCCCACCCCCCCCACCGTGAAGCCCCCTCCCCTTCCCATTATGTAACATGACTACAGTTCCATTGAAATAATAACATTGTTGAATTAAATAGAACTAATTTAGTGAAATACCAATACAACTCAGTCACTCTGTTTGAACATTTCACCACTCTTTCTGGCATTTTCAGTGCCTTGCTCAAAAGCTCTTAAACATTGACAGTTTAGGAAGGAAGTGTTCCTCAGCCATCAGGTTAACCCCCTCATGACCACCTCCTTCTGTTACACACCTTTGGATAACATAGGCTTCTGACACCGCTCACTCTGTTCGATGTGAGAAAAAGCACAGACATCTGTGAAAATGACCTCAGCTAATAATAGAGCTCTGAATTCCAGACAAAGGCTGCAATGAGAACAGCATTCAAGCAGAAGAACCAAGCTCATAGCCCCTGGAAACTGCACCTGTCCTGCTGTTTTCTATATTGAGATGATGCTAACCTTTTTTTAAAGTTTCAGAAGCTTCAGAAGGCTAAAAAAAAAATAAATAAAAAAAGATATCAAGCAGAAGAGTTTGGTCCACGATGAGTGTAGAGCTTAAAAAAAAGCTGCTTTCCTATTACAAATTAACACAAAAAAAGACCTCAATTTCTGCTTGAGTGAAAAAATGGTAGTCAAAATTGCGTTCAGTCTCTCTTCAACCATTTACTCTTTTTATGCCTTAAAAACCTCATTACAAAACCTGATGAAACTATCCACCGGAGCACCATACCCGCACCAAACCAAGGACTCGATGGCAACATTTAACCACGGCTCTAGTGTATCCACTGACAACCTGTCAATACAGTGAATTACAATTACATAAACACATATGATATTTAACAATTTTATTTACATAACTTAAAAAAATGTCATTTACAGTGTTCCAACAGATTAAGATGACCCGACACTGAAAACATATTTACATGAAGTGAGAGGTGAACCTGTTTGTGCCACACAAATCTTACAGTGTTAGTACATAGATATTTTTTTACAATGTAAAAAATGAAGATGAGTTTGAGAATAAAAGACCAGTTGTTCACAGGATATCTCCAATATCGCCAACATGGGAAACCAAAAGTAGCAACAGCTCATTAGTGCAAAAACATTTAAGGTGTTGCAATGTCGCATAACCAGATCTTGTTGCTGTTTGAACATAAGGTAGCTCTTATTCTTTTTATACAACATATGAACTTTATCAGTGAACATTTTCCAACATTTGACTTAAGTCATTGTATTATTTCTCTAGGCCTCAGGGTGATGTTTTTACAGTTGTGATCTGCACTGCCAACTCACTGTAGATACGAAATAAAATAAAAAACACTGGATTCATCCCCAAGAACAGCTATCTGTTGTCAATAAGAACACCTGAACAGTTCCCCTTCTGCATATTCATGCTATTTTATATAAATATTACCTTTCATCTTCTCTACTGTGTTTCGTGTCACCATAAAAAAGGGTTCTGTAGCAATGGTTACCATTTGACCCCCAACTGACGCATTTATCTTGCAATAAGGGAGGAGCAACACAATACTCCAAGGTGACAGTATGTCTGTGAAAGCAATCTATCTATATATCAGCATGACAGAGCCTAACCACCAGTAAAGTCAAACCTACCAGAGAGACATAATTACTGTCTCTCCATCCCCCTGCACAGCTCCATCTGCACAATCTCAACAGGAGATGGATGCAGGATGATGGGATTGATCTGATGATTGTGTGGGTAGAGTCATCGTTGATGTAATGAGGAAAACACTTCCTGCCTGTTAGCAGATGGGATGAGGACGTGTTGCACAGCGAGCTTGGGCAGGCAGACGTGCTAAGAACACAGCATCTCAGATCTTCAATCTTAGAGAGTGAAGCGGTGTGAAGCAGAAGAGGGCACAAACCATCCAGCCATGTCTCCAGAGCTTTGCTTCAGATGTAGAGCGAACCGTCAGCAGGTCCCACATAACCAACCCCTATCAGAAGAACATCTATCAAAGTCCAAATGCCCAGGCCTCCGAAGCTGAACAGTTTGCCCAGGCCTTCTCTCCATTGGCCCAAATAAAACCGATCTGCCCCAAAACCACCAAGCGTGATGCTACAGAGACATGAGAGAAAAAACAGAGAGTCAAAGATGCTGTAAGCGAACACATTCTTGTTGATTGTTTCCAGCATCTAAGCTGGTAATAACTTGCGTAATAAGAGTGGCAGGTGTACCTGAGTGCTAATGCTGTTGACCATTTGTATCCACCAGTCCAATTACAAAATAAACGTTTCTGAAAGCGTCTTTTACCTGCAGAAGAAAAGACATTTAGTGAACACACAGTGGACCTGGTGTTAAAAACCAAATGAGCAAAACTAGAAGCCCGATAACATTTCAGGAAAACAAATTAGCATGACTGAAGACAGATTTCACTCAACGTATGTAACATGCGTGAAAAAAAAACATTTAAACAAAACACAACATTGGACATAATTATTTGTGAAATATTTTCATTTGGGTTCAAGATTGTCAAATAATGCACCTGATGAACTGTCACATTGCTATAAATACTTTAACACTTCAAAACAAGACATTTGCTACATGCTACTGACTAAAAGCTTCCTTTTAGAACCATCAGGCTGCATCTTTCATCAAAAACGTTGATCATTTTAATCACACAAATGGCCTGTTTTTCATTAATAAACTTATAATGTCCACTGTGCCTGGTTGATAACGGACTGGTAGCTCATTTTAAACTTACTTTTTCACTGCAATGTCAGATGTGATCAGTCTGAAAACTGCCTGGTAATCATTACTCTACATTTTTATTTTTAGACACCACAACATTAAAAATGTAAATGACTCTAAAACTATATACACAGTATGTATTTGAATGTATCAGCACGGAACAACTGCTTTTTTGCTATATTGTTCTACATCCATGTTGTGCATGTCCCTTTGAAAAACTGTGAATTATCATAATAATTAGCATCCTACAGATTGCCTATACCTGTATAAAAACACTTTTTTGCTGTTTTGTTCTCAACGAAAATGAATTCTGTAAACTGGATGAGAACATCTGTAAAACTCACTCTTCTCTAAACAACTACAATATGTCTGCAGTGCGTGACTGAGACACAGATATCCCACTGAAAGAAAACACGCTGGTTTTACAACGGAGCCTTCATCGTACCTAAACAATGTACATGGTCTAACACGTCACAGGTGGCATTGTAGCGCTTGCGTGGGCAGGACACTGTCATACAGTTGGTAGAGTTTGAGCAGCGGTACTGGGATGGGTCCAACTGCCAGCAGAACTGACAGCTGATGGAGAGAGAGAAGTTGGTTTGCGGATGTCCTGACTCTCCCTAAAAAGCAACAACACAAAATAAGCAGATCAGCACTACACAATGTTACCAAAATAAACCACAGCAGTTGTTTACAACCTCAAACTCACCACACACAACTATGTGTTGCAGGGATTTTTCTCAAGAAACATTTAGACAACTTCCAGTTCCTTCAAGCACAACGTGACATTATGTGCCATGCTTCATTTCCCTTTATAAATCAATGAGCTAAAGCATTTCTAAACTTCTACATATAAATTTTCCACCCTTACTCTACATTTATGCAACATAGACGAATCATGAACTGCTACTCACTATACAGTGAACTCCTTTTTTGGGTTTACAGGTGAAAGTAGCTTGTTTCCTGTAGGTGCAGTTGTGTTGGTAATTGCATTGAATGCAATCAGCTGGCAGACGACTACACAAACCCCCACTGGGACACTTGGCAGTATAGTTCTCTTCATCTGCAGGCGTCGCTGCAAAACAGTAAAAATAAAGTTACAGGAGTTCTTCCATTTCTACCTAGAACAATCAATATCATCAGATAAGCTTCTGTGCTGGTTAATTTCACGACTTTGTGCCTGTGATCATTAATGTGTGTGACAATGGGCCTGTGAATACACCCCTCTGAATTTCTTGCCAAACTGTGATAATAAGGCTGCGGGAGGTAAATGACTAACACTCTGCCCTCAACAAAAAGTCCTTGAGCAAGGCTATTCACTCCTGATTGCTCCATTAAAGCTACCTGCTGGCCAGTACTACTCATGTTAAATATTGACTGGTGTGTTTACCTGAGGCTGCAGCAGGGACCACCGGGCTGGTGATGACAGGTCCATGCTGGGCATCTCTGGAGTAGGGGGGCTCCTGGCCAACATGAGGAGAGCTCAGGTACCCTGGGTTAAGAAAATAAAAGCACAACTCACTTATAAAGACAGCCACGCCGATAACGTAACTAAAATCTATAAGTATAGGTCATGTTAGTGATTAATACCGCAGGACTGCGTTTTAATAAAACATCTAACCTAGCTCAACATTAAGCTTTACCTCTTAGCCGCTTTGTTAGCTCTCATAACGTTAGTAAATCAAATCAAAGGTATACATGTTGTAACACACACTGCTGTTCAATCAGCGCTACTCACTGTTTCCGTTAAACAGCTAGCTCGCTAGCTAACCAGTTAATGCTAACACGGTAGGAGGAAGCTAACATTGTAAGATAACCACATACGTGAGCCAAGCTGGTGTAATTTGTGTCGCTGCCCCGATAATACATACCGTCAACACACTGTAAGACCAGGTCCATAAACAAAACGATAATTATTCCGAAGGTTTTGAAGCACCGTCCGCGGTCCGGTCTCCATATCTGACAGCTAGTAGCCATTGTTGCTGCAGTGTGCTAACCGAAGCTGCGTTCAAGTGAAGTAGGAAAAAGCGATGTCAGCGACGCTCCGCTAGTCTTTACTGACAGTGTCAAGAAATGGTCTGAGGATTTACGAGTATGGCACTATTTCCCTGGTTTGACTTCAACCGAAAACCATAAAGAGGCTATGGAAGAAGTGTTCCTATAACCAAGTGCTGATAATGTGTTTTTAACACTTACTCACTAACATTTATTGCTGACAGATGTATGTACGTCTTTTGTTATATAGGCTTTGATCTAAGCACTTTGCAAAGTGATCCATTTGAGTCCAGCAAAAATATTATAGTCAGTAAAAATCAACCTCAAAATCCTCACAGTAATCCTGATCAATATAGCTGCTTTGTTGTGACTATACATCTTAATGCCATTGAGTATTTTTAAATTGTTCACACCAACCTTCAGAAGGTGGCATCACCATTAAAGGTGATGTTAAAATGCAGTGCCGCACCAAAAGCCTTGTTATCAGCAGTGTGACTGAAATAAACGAAAAGATAATATAAGGCTTTACATTAGTCATCTTTCCTATGAGTATGAATGCAGCGTAACAGGCAGTCCAACTTCCTGGTCCTCATCTTGCCATGCCCACCAAGCTCCACCCACAAAACCCTGATATCCATATATAGTGAACTCAATATTTTATTTAAGTTTTTCTTTTCAGTGGGACGTTTCGCCTCTCATCCAAGAAGCTTCTTCAGTTCTGGCTGACTGGTGGGGAGTCTGTGTGTTTGGCGATGAGAGGCGAAACGTCTTCACAGATCTACAAACAGTCCAGTTGCCCCAGACTTAACCTTTTTTGAAGAAAATGACTTGGACGACTGAGAACCTTCACAGAATTCCTTTATGACACTGTTATATATATTACATACGTATTAAATATCATTACATTGTGTATGAGGATGTCGCCTCATGTTGCTCAATAGATAAAGACAATCACCACCGTGGACGAAGGTGGCTTCATGGCAGATGTCGACCGTGAGGGCTGCCTTCTAATATAATAAAAAAAATACAAATTTAACTGGAAACCTAAGAATTTCACTGGAAAATCCTGGCCAGCAACATCTGCTCATGGACAAACTAAATCAATCAAGCATGACAAATTCCTGGAAGGCTGCATGTCTCTAGGATATAATCCAGCTGTTTATCACCACATCTAAATCAAAAACATTAATCTCTTATGTGGAAAAAAAAAAAAGAAAAAAAAAAGACAATCACTCACATTCAGTCAATTCAGTTTATTTCTGGGGTTCTCCAAGGAGAAAGACCTTCATGAATAATCAGTGCCAAATTCACATTACCTTCATCACAACAATGATCACAGTTTACTTAAATCATCAAGTAACTTCCCTTCAGATAGACTTAAATTAATTTGACAGTTTAATACCCACACCACATACAAAACCTGTCTCTACCCTTCACACATGATCATGTGGACATTTCATGTCATTTTTCAGCACCGTTCATTGAATTTACTTGTCAGCTCATCAATTCCTCTGTCTGATTTCTCCTCTACGCACTACACTTTCCCTGTACCATCGTTACATGTGCCATCATTTGTCCCTTTACTGCTCATCTGACTGTAGTTGAGGTATTCATATGCAAGAGTCTGGATTGTTCTTTGTCTTGATCAGAACTCCTCCTCTGCGTTTCGACAGCGGGATTGTTTGAGCAGGGTCAGGCGAGCCAGCACCTCGGCCACCGACAGTTCTCCGTGGACTTTGTTGTCCCTCGTGCGCACATTGACACAGTTAGTCATCTTCTCCTTCTCTCCGACCACTGCCAAGACGAAAAGACACAACAGCTTGACATGGGCCAAGTCACACCATACACAGACACACACACAGCTACCCTCACACATTCCCTGCTTTGTGCCACTGAATTCAATAACTGTGGATGGCCAGCTTGGAGGTCCATTTGCTTTATGTTGAGCCAATTAAGACTTATTATTCTATTCTACTGACAACCCACAATTGAAAATGACTGTGTTTTTAGCCCATTCACTCAAAATTACATACTCTTTACATTCCTTTTGAAAGCATGCATTTATGTTTCAGATTCTCAAACATTTCTTTTGAACCTACAGCTGTAACTGCAGATGGATTTTTAAATGTCTGCAGTGCTTCTAATGCAACAATAATTGCGACAAACTGTGCTGAAAATAAATGCAAAAATGGTGGAAGACTACGTTATGAAAAACCATGTTAGGACTTGGAAAGGTTTGGCAGCAGTGTAAAATATATTTTTGGTGAATGCACTATTATATGTGAAACAATCTGTCTGGTCCTTTTATTGAAATTGTTTTAGTCGCCTAATCTTCACTGATCCTACACCTTAAATGTTGTTGTGGTTTACAGCCACTGAAACCATAAATAGCCTTCTTCCCGTCTGCACTGTGGTGCAGTAATTACAGGTATTAAAAGGGAAAAAACAATTTGAACAATCTTAAAAATACAATAATATCGTCTTTAAAATAGACGGTGTGGGAGTTACATGTACTTTTGAAGTGATTGCAGGCAACATTGAGAGCAGCAAAAAATGAAGTGAAAATGCTCTTCAATCAGTGGTCAGTCATTGCTACATAGAGCAGTAAAATTCTCTCACCAAGAATGAAGTTATACTGGGCCAACTGAGCGTTACGGATTTTCTTGTTTAGAAGACAGCTCGAGTCAAGGTCAGCATCTGCCATGAAGCCAGCTTCTGTAAACTGCTTACACACCTGACATGTGGAAAAGCAAATAATATACAGCTCATGAGGATTTTAATGCCACAGATAAGTATTCATATGATAGATGGGGAAGTGGAAGACTTACCCTCTTGGCGTAATCCTCACAGGAGGGGTTGACAGGCACTAACATCACCTGACGTGGAGAAATCCACAGAGGCCTGGTGGAAGGACAAACAGAGTAATAAAGATTAGAACAATATCACCTACATTTTCACCCCTGACAAAATAAATCCTGGGTGAAATCTATGTGGTATGGAGATGTTGAAATTAATTAAAGAGAACACTGTGGTTTAAATGTTACTACTAAGAATAGGGTGGATAGTTTAGCAACAAGATAGCAAGTCACTCATAACTACCATAAAAACTGTATTGGAACAAAAATAGAATTTTATCTGCAGGACACATCAGAGGCATGGCACCCGTGGTGCAGTGGTTAGCACTGTCGCCTCGCAGCAAGAAGGTTTATGTGTGAAGTTTGCATGTTCTCCCCGTGTCTGCATGGGTTCTCACTGGGTACTCCTGCTTCCTCCCACTGTCCAAAGACATCCACTTAATAGGTTATATAATAATAAAAGTAAAATAATATAAAAAGTGACTCGTGTGTGATGTGGTGTGGATGTGAGTGTGACCCTGATGAGGATAAGCGGTTGCAGAAAATGGAAGGACAGACGGGTTATGTTGTGTTTTTTTATTATTATTAGAGGAACCAGAAAGCACCTCACCATTTCCCTGCATAGTTTTCGGTGAGAATGGCAATCATCCTCTCCACTGAGCCCAGGATAGCACGATGGATGATGACTGGTCGCGCTTTGTCATCCCCGTCCTTCCTGTAAAACATTGCATCAGAAAGAATATTAAAGGTTCCTGTGAAATGTGTCAGTATGAGTATAAACCAGACTTAATCGTTTACATTTATTACTAGATTTATGTTTTATACAATTTCATGCAAAACGTGCTTTAAATAATAATAATACAACAATAATACAGTATTTATTTTTTATTAACACCACAATCACTCTACCTCTATCTACCTCCTGGCTCTAAATCTTACTGTCTTCAACTTACCTACCATCAATTGAGCCTTCTACTGACCTACACAGCTAGCTACCTCTTTCCTTTTCATAACGTAATACTGGGCTGATGGGCTAATGTACAAGTCGTAAATATCATTAACTCCCTGCTGTCTATTGCTGTGTGTTGTTTTTCCATTCTGGGTTTGCAGATTGAAGTTCTTGATGATAAAATCAGCCACCTGTCACCTATCGCCTGTAGTTCAAATTTGCATTCAACTCTTCACTTCCTAAAACACATAACTCTGTGGAACACAGTGCACAAGCTGAAACATCTTATTCAGTAGGGGATTAACACACAATCCTTGGTGCAGTAAAGCACTCAGAGTGTGTCAATGTTTTGATTAGGTGACTCACCCAACAAAGGTCAGGTTGAAGCGGATAGGCAGCTGGAAGTCCAGTTGAATGGTTGCACATTGGTGGTAACGTCCAATTGCATCTTTGATCTTAATGTCAATCTGCAACGGCACAGAAAGAACTACAGTATTTTCCAGACCTCAGAGAAATGGAAGGATTTTCTCTTTTGTCTTTTGGCAGGAAATATGAAGAAATAATCTGACCTTGGGACCATAAAAAGCACCGTCTCCAGGGTTGAGTTTCCATGGCTCCCCAAACTCATTCAGGCTGTTCTCCAGTTGCTGTCAAGCATGAGACATACGTTAACATGTATAATTTAAATCTCAACAATGGAAAGTGATTACTGTGAAGAAGGCCGACTCGTACTGTAGTACACAGTTCAGTACAGAACACTGTCAGTCTGCACTTATTCATTGTAGTAATTATACCATTTATATAAGTAAAGCCCTCACAGGAATCAAGTCACACAAATGACCAATGTCTTTTATTGACAACACACCTCCTACAGAAATCCAAGGAACTTCACAATGACTCACTAATCTGGTACTACTCTATGAACACAGCCAGCTCTTTGATTAGTCAGTGTCAACACGTGCATTTTATTTGCTAAAAATGGTGCTAGGTGCGGCAAAGTCCCTGCATTTTATATCATGTGCTACCAAAGCAGTGTTGCATACTTATATATACTAGATAGATCTGCTGAATGAAGAATTCAGCTGGTACCTGCCGTAATTTTCCACCATGATGCAGTTTACCTTCTCAGCCTGGTTCCACACGGCGATGTCGCCCAGATACTTCTCTGGACGAGTAGAGAGGTGAAGCTGGAAGGAGAATCCGAACACATCATAAACACAGCGGAGGAAGTCAAGACAGCCCTTCATCTCTGACTCGATCTGTAGAAGAAAAAAAAGAAGAAAGATAGAGAATTCAGAATTCAGGAAATGACTCATAATAAGTAGGTACTTGTTGTTGTATTTAACATGACGACCTAAAAATTGCTTGTGTGACAGCTGAAAACAACTGATGTGGTCACCTGATCCATCGTGCAGAAAATGTGAGCGTCATCCTGCTGGAAACGCCGTACTCTTGTCAGCCCAGTCAGTGTTCCTGACAGCTCATTTCTGTGGAGGACCCCGAAATCTGCCAGCCTCAGAGGAAGCTCCCTCCAGGAGCGGGGCCTGTGGCTGAACATCAGACTGCAGGATACCCACAGAGCAGGAAATCAATGGATTGTGACACGCATTAAATATTTTGTGTGACTTTTGATTTACAGCATTTGGGGCACACTTCAAATGTTTACACTCAGAGTGCTCTAAATTTACCAGTGTCCGGGGCAGTTCATGGGCTTGAGTGCAAAGATGTCATCCTCTACAGGGAAGGAGAACATGTTTTCACTGTAGTGTTGCCAGTGGCCAGATGTCTCCCACAGTTTGCTGTTATAGATGTTGGGGGAGGCTACTTCCTGAAAGCCTCTTCTCCAGTACTCATCCTAGAAAAACAACAAACCACAAAAACAAGTTAAGTCTGGCTGCACAGGTACTTTATCGAGCCAAGCTGAATCATGACATTTGGCCCGAATCCTGAGTTGCAATGGAAATCAAATCCCATGAGCTTTATTTATCCATTTGTTTTCCTTAAGCAAAATATTTATTTTCCAGTTGAGCTGTTAATCAGCCAACAGTGGAAGACTGATGTTACTGGAAAGATTTCAACCATAAATATGTGGACCTGTGAAAATGAACAGGAAGGAGCTTAAGACCATGTGTAAAAAGCACGTGTGCTCAGTCAGATTACCCTTAATGAACACAATTTTGCAGAAAAAGAGGGATAGGCAACCTGAATGTTGTGTGTTGAGTGACAACTGACTGCATCTCTTCCACTGCAGTCATAAGAAGCCAGACTTCAGCATCTATAAATGTGAGTATGGTTCCCTGCACAGTGAGTTCTCACTGTTAAACGTTTTGGTGATGTGTCGTAGAGGGAAATACATCTCTTGTTGCTCGTTTTTTTTTTTTTTTTTTTTTGCACGGTGATAACAGATTGAAGTGACGTGATAATGATCTTGCACAGATTCTGTGCAATGTATGTCAGGTCTTCTTGGCTTAGTCTACTGTGTTGGTGTGTGATGGTGTGATGTGAAAGTCTTCAAGATGTCAACACATCTCTCCAAATAAGTCACTGAGACAAGTTCCTGTTCAGTCACTGAACTTGGTAAAAAGAAGAAGTTCAAGTCATTCTGAAATTGTTTGCACACGACTGTGTGCTGCTCTTAATGGGGAATTTCTGCCTAACTTAATTACCTGATGTGGAAATTTAGCGGTTTCCCAAGCACTAATAGTTCGTCTTTAAACTAAAAGCCAAAAGAACACTTTCAAATGATCATTCTATGGAACCGATCCGAGAAATCACAGGCTGCTTTTAAGAAAACTGATGTGCTAATAAGCACATTAGGACGGCAATCTGAAAATCTTGACATCTCTGACTTCATGATGTTCAGTTTGTCATATATTTGGTGTTGAAACTGAAAAGTGAAAACTTAACAGCTCAGGCTATAATTCAGACATTACATAGCAGTCAGAACTGTCCAAAGCTTTTACTGGGGCTGTGAGCAGAATTTGAACAGACAGAGCTGAACTAAACTATTCAGCCCACGGATAAACTCACAGCTTATCTTTGAGCTCCTTGGTGATTGCATGTTTTGCAGAAGTGAATGGTTAGTGGTCTGCATTTCAATGAGCTGGCAATCATTCCAAGTACACTGGAAATGTTAAAACTAGCGTGCACCTCATGAACTCAGGTTGAGAGTGATTATAAGTGTTTTGTGATTCAGCATCTCTAGAGTACTTTTTTTTTTTTTTAAGCAATTAACAATGCACAGATGCTGTTTCTGTTTATAGATTTTATTCCAGCATAAACTTGATTTACTTAACCTAACTTAATTTGAACCAAAGCTCATTATGATAAAAAAATCTTTTTCAGGAAAGCTTGCTGTATTAAGATCCCCAAAAAACAAACAAACAAACAAAAAAAAAAAACAGTATAATGAACAAATGGCCTCTCTAGCACTTTGTAGGATGGAGAGAATTGGACACAAAAATAGACAACAGGGATCAAAGTCTTGATCTCAAAATCCTCCTTCATATCCCTTGAGCTCTATTTGTTAATTTGTCTAAATGAGATGCTAATATATACAAATAAATATTAATATATTGATTTTAGGTAACAGTGAAAACAGAGCTAAAAGATGGGGGTCATTGTCTAAAGGCTTTTGCAGCTCACATCCGGCACGACTGAATTTTCTATCCAAAAATGGTATCAAACTTGGTAAATATGCCACGAATACATTTTTTTTTAAAAAAGAGGCACTGATAGGCAAACACTCCTACCCTGATGAACTCGGTGAGTGTGTTGTAGATGTAAGCTCCACGAGGCATGAAGAAACAACTGCCGGGGCTCAGATCATGGAAGAAGAACAGCTCCTGATCCTGTGAAGCAAACAAAAAAAAGACTTTTTAATGACTTCACATATCCTTATTATCTGCAGGTGTAAACTCAGCAAGCTACTCCTCCGTACACAGCAGGAAGTTATTCAATCATCACACAGCAGAGTGACCACCAACAATAAAAACTCAATGTGCCTGATAGCTGTTTCTTGCTGTCAAGTGTGAAGACATATCTTATTTTATTTCTATTATTGTTCACAATTATTATGAGATTATTATATTTAGAATTAGTACCAACCTTTTTATGAAATAGAAATTTTTAGAAATGAGCCTGCTTTATAAAACACCACTCTCCACTGTTTTTTATATAGTCACACACACACCAGTGCTGTCATTTCCTCTATATAAATGTGACGTAGAACATGTTTGATCAATTTTATCAAATCTATGTCTAAGACACAGCCGGATCCCTGCTGGTGCACCTGATGGGATGTTTTTTTACTTCAGTGCTCTTGGTTCATTGCATCTAGGGGTTTAGGAAATGTTGTGCTCCCACTATGCAGTGCGCAAATGAGTGAGCAAAGGGTCGACTTGGGATCATGCCACAGAGCACCATCTTTAAAACAACATGCCGTTTTTGTCACCTCCCTCCAACTGGCTTCAACAGCAATGTCTTGACTCTCGCGTTTAATATGGAACTGTGGTATTGGTTCTGACTGAGGTGCTGCCGTCTGTGTCTCCCATGCTGGGAAACCAGCTGGGGTGTTCAGATGACTCACAGTTGTCATGAATATGAAGAAACACAGTGCCCTCAGCTGGTACAAAACAGCAACAGTCGAGTTATGTCAGAACAACATGGTGTTGATATTTTGGTCCATGTCCTGAAGCATTCTTGATGTCAACCGGGTTACAATAGGAAGATAATTTGTTTGCATCTTGTTGAATGTGTTATTACTGAGCACGTTGCCTGGAGACATGGCCCACGCTCTGTTCAAGGTTTCACCACATCTGTAAAACCACAAGCTTAGACTCTAACGAGGAAAAACTCCTACGTAAACCTCAGGAGATGTATCAGCCATAACATTATTCAATTATAAATCAAAACTCTCTTTGTACTTGATTTCAGTCGCCAGTTCTCGGCCTCAACCAGTTGGGTGGGCTTGGGCACGACTGCCTACAGTGACTCACTTTGCCAATTTTGCGATGGTCTCTGTTCTTGGCCTCCTCCTGAAAACGTTCCCACTCCTTCAGCATCTTTGAGTCTGGGAAGGAAATCCCATAGATCCTCTGTAGAGTCTCCATGTCAGAGCGGCCCTCCCAGTAGGTTGAAGAGTTCTGATGACAGAGGCAGAAAAGAGTGAAATATTAGCATGTTAGCACAAGACTGCTTTTCTGGAAATCATGAGAACAGCATGAATTGGTTTGAGGCTCGTGGATTTAGAGCATTAGACCCTGTGTGTATTTTTCTCATACCTTGTAGATCTTCATGGCTTTGATTTTTCCTGTATGTCTGACATGAGGACCTCTGCACAAGTCAATCAAGGGGCCACATCTAACCAGGATTCACAAAGTACACAACAGTCAGCTTTACAAAGCACACAACACACAAAGACCCAAAAATAAATCACACAAAATCTAGTTTCTATAGTTACTGCTTCCTTCTTCTGGACAACTTACCTGTAGACTGTAGTAGTGGGGGTGGTGACTTTCTCATTCAGAATGCGGCACTTGAATTTGTTGTACTGAAAATACAAACGGTTAGCTAGAAGTTATCTAATGCAGATGGAACATTCTCTGCACACACACACATACAAATGTTTTCACTGTTTGTTTTGCCAGTTCTATGCAAACAACAACAACAACTACTACTATTACTACTATGGCTACCACTTCACTTCCTCCTCCTCATGGCAAGGTTGGATAAACCTATGTCAGTTTATGGCCAGGGAAACAATACAGGACAATAGCCCCTCATACATTTCCAGTTTTGAACATAAAAAAACTGGACAACAAATACTCCATAATTCATTCTTCCACACAGGCAGAGGATCTGTTAACAACAGATGGGAGTGTTATCTTTCTCTCTCACCTTAAACATCTTCAACAGGGTCTCCTTGCTGATCTCAAGCCTCTCAAAAGGTTGCTTTTCCTTCACTACAGTCTTACACAAAGTCTCCAGGTCCCCAAACTCAGAGCTGGACACTCCCCTGGAAACAGGAAACATGCTCAGTTCATTACAAGTGCTCATAGTCAGTATCATGACTTTTCTATAATAACCTAATCAGGGTTGACCTGGAGATCCTGTGTTTCAGCTTAGTACTTTTAAAAAGTAAAACACTGCTGTAAGCACTGTTTTTGGGCAAACGACAATCCATCATTAAAATTATACATGAGATGACTGGAATAAACTTATGGAACTTAAGGAACAAACTATGAGCTTTTCAAACTAGAATACATGTCTGAACATTATATGATCTTCTGGAAAAATTTAGATTTCTAGCCAGAGCAGAGAAGACACAGATAGTAAAAATACTCACTTCTGTCCATCCAAGAACATGTCGTAGTAGAAACCATTCTCAATGGGGGGTCCATAACACAAACAACCTCCATAAAAGCGCTCCATTGCCTCCCCCAGGATGTGAGCACTGGAGTGCCAATACACCTAGGACACAAAATGAACTTACAAAGTTTAGTCAAATTAAAGCACGTTGTTGCTTGAACCCTTATAATACATCAAAAATTAAGGAAGACTCTACATTTGTGGTGAAAAAACACAAACAAATAAATTAATCACATTTTCAATTAATATATATATAAAAAGATTTCCCATTGTGAAAACAGATTTTCAGAAACAGAAATTGCAGTCCAACAGATTACATGTGAGTTTTCTCTCTGTAGCCACAGAAAGATCCTTTTTCATTATTTAAATTTAAATCTTGCTATGTACTCACAGCCTGAGCATCCTCATTGTCAAAACGCAAGATCTCAAGAGAGCAGTCCTGCTCGAGAGGTCTGTCCAGGTCCCAAAGCTCCCCATTCACCCGTGAAATCACAGAGTTGTCAGCCAGGCCCTGGCTGAAAGATCAAGTGCAAGTGAGTTGTTGCCTCAGAAACACTGCTTCCACATTCAGAGTGATTTCTACCATTATAATGAAAGGAATAATAAGGAACATTATTGGTGTCTAAGGTGTCTGCTTGAATCACTCATTTTAATTATATTGATTGTATTGGCAGCCATTTACTGATGACACAACTGTAGAGTGAACATTAGTAGATGTGGCCACATGTTTGAGCACTACCTGATAGCACTAGCCAGCTGGTATGGTGTGGTGATCCAAGCCTTGCCCTCCACTTTACGTCCATCTGACAGCTCCACAGTTATGGGCTTGCTGTCTGCAGCTTTCTTTGCCAGCAGGGCATCACTCTCCCTCTTCAGCTCATCATAGAGGCTGAGGCGCTCTGTGATGTATTCAGGCCAGGGCTTCAGCTACAGCGGGACAATATGAGAAACAAAGTTAAATAGTTTTGTGAAAGGCAGGGGAGTCGAGGGGAAATATTTTTTGCTGTTAGACTGAAATGTTACAAGTTGTAGAGAGAGCAGGGTAACTTCACGGCCCCGTGCTTCTTTAGTAATCACCTCTTTCAAACCTCCACCTCCTTGTTCCTTATCCTGCTTCTTCTCCTTCTTGTTGTTCTTCTCGGCGGGTTTGCTTTCCGTGGTTGCCACCTGTCCACAGAGAGGGGTGTGTTTGTGTTTGTGTGTTTACTCTTACAATAGACTCTTATCACTATCTGTTTCCGAGTCACATTGTTGACCTATTATTAATACCAGTGAACATGTTAAGTGTGCACACGCCATGACACTGAGTGGGACAGCTATTTATGGAAATGGGGTGGTCCAGTTTGTCATTTGGCTTCACTAGACAGAGGGCCGCTCCTGATAATGGTGTAGCACTGGTAGTACTACTCTCATTATATTACAGATGAAGTCATTTAAACTGGCTAATATAAACTATCCCTGTCTTTTAAACTACCTTATTATCAGCCCGTTTGTTTGCTTGCTGCACTTTGCTGGTGTTTTTCTCCGGAGCTTTGCCACACTTCACTCCTGGTTGTTTCTTGCCCTGTGCCTCCTCCAGCTCCAGCTCCAGCTCCGCCTGCAGACCTCGCCGGAGGTGCAGCAGCCGGTACCTGAGCTTCTCATTCTCGGTCCGCAGGCACTCCAGTTCAGGGGAAACCTCCACAACAGCGGTGGCATCCAGACCTCGACTTAATCCATCGCGGAGAGTGGATATTTCCTTGGTGAGGAGCCGGATTTGCTCCTCCTGGGCGGACAAACGTGCAGCCAGGCACTCCGCCATCTTTAAATGACCATTTTAGCCACAACTGACAGCTAACTTCCGGTGAGGGTTTTTGGAAATAAAAGCCCAACAATAAGCAAGCGACATGATTAACAAAATAAAACAATTAAAATAATATGAATACGCTTTTCAGTATTTTAAATCACATTATTATTATTATTATTATTATTATTATTATTGTTGTTGTTGTTGTTATTATTATCAAGTCAAGTCAAGTCAAGTTTATTGTCAATGCTTCCATATGTACAGGACATACAGAGAATTGAAATAGCGTTTTCCTCATATCCCTGGGTGCAAACAGCAAAAGAACATGAATAAAAAATAAAAAAATATATAGAAGTTTAAAGATTTCTAAGAAAAATATGGCAAATCTAAAAATATATTATTATTATTGTTATTGTTGTTGTTGTTGTTGTTGTTGTTAAAATCTGTCTGTCTAAATCAGACTAAAGGAAATTAAAGTAAAATTTCTTTGGACGAGTGGAGAAATGTAGCTAAATATTATTCAGTCAAAGTAATAATTTATTACCTTATTATCAGAATGAATCAGAATACGTTTAATTGACCAGGTATGTGTACACACACAAGGAGTTTAACTCCCTTTACACAGCCTAATTATGAGGTCCTAACATTTGAGGTCTGCGTTTGAAGCGTTTCACATGTTTCAGCCACGACGATTTGCTTATAGAGATTACACGATAGGATTATACAGGAGATTACACCCTGGATTTATTATATCCATTGATCACACCTTGTTTAAGGTACACCTCCTATGGTAGTTTGAAGTACCGGAGGACCAACACTAGGTGGCGGTATCATATTTTCTGATGTCATTTTACTGTCAGCTGATCACCGCAGTGCACCGTGCGACTTCTTCCAAACCTGTCACTAATGTAAACATTGACTTTTTATTTATGCGCTGTGTATTTGTTGGCCCACAGGTAAGTGTCAGCTGTTATATATTTTAAAAACGTTTGAATGAACTCGGAAAACTACTTCAGTTTTATTTCGGCTAACGGTAACTAGCACAAAGCTAAACCTACAGTAGTTGTATACATGCTAATTAGCGAACAGTACATTGCCAGCACAGCAAGTGTTTTGTTAGCCAGCTTGAACTTATAGCTAAGTCCCAAACTGACGTACACCAAACTCTGTTTAGTCAGCTTACTGTCTACAGTCTGTTTTCTTATCAGGAAGACGCATTAATGTTATTAATGTAATGAGATTTAAGGAGGCTGTCTAAAATCTGGCATGTATTCGCGACAGCAAACTTTGATTTTGAACGTCAGATTAAGAGGTACACTTTACATCGAGTGAACTCTGTAAATGACTGACAAACACAGTGATTAGATAATTAACTTGCCCTCTTAATTGTTTTAAAGTGTAATGGTGTGGTTAGACTGGCCCTTAACTAGGAAGTCCACAAGGAACCCCATAGTGTCTTCACCAGGTTAAAGGTTAGCATCACTGACCTTGACCTCTGACCTCCAGGTAAGAGGATGATGCATACTATTCTTTCATTCCAGCTCAGACCTACCAAGGACATTTAATGTTGCTGTCATCAGTATGGCTTCAACCTCCAGCTTTGCTCCACCAAAACTGGCTGACTTCATCCTCACAGAGCGACTGGGCAGTGGCACCTATGCTACAGTGTATAAAGCCTACAGAAAGGTGAGTTTGTGGTGAGTCGTGTTTGTATTTGATTTTAAAGTTTGAGTCAGGTGCCCAGCTGGCTTGACTCTGACTTTGCTGACCATACTAGATAGATATAGAACATATGGTTCTACCTCTAAAAGATATACATATGAAAAATATACATATGGACTTTTGTGCAATAACTTGTGCAAATGTGCATTGTGAAAACTTAATTTGAGAGAGTGCAATTATGCATCCAATATTATGTCCATCAATCAGATCAACTGTTACAGAATGAGTCTCCTCTCTCTGCACAGAGGGGAGTCATTATACAGAGTGATGGCAGTTGAATGACTTCCTGTAGCGGTCCTTTTTACAGTGGAGCTGCAAGAGTCTCTGACTGAAACTGCTCTGTTGTTTGATCAGGAGATCATGTAGTGGATGAGAGTTGTTGTCCATAATACTGAGAAGTTTGTGGAGCATCCTTTTTTCCACAACCAGCTGCGGGGGCTCCAGAGCAGTCCCCAGCACAGAGCCAACCTTCTCTTGATCAGTTTGTTCCGCTATATACCGCTCTTTCAATGAATGTGAAAGATATGAGCCTTTATTAAATGCGGTTTCTGAATTCCTAATTTTGTCTGAAGCTTTGACAGTCCACAATGAGTATATTCACAGTCACATTGGTATTATAGGTTCAGTCAAAAACTGAAAAAAAAAAAAAAACTTCTGTTAAAACTGAACAGGGGGACAGTCGAGAGGTGGTGGCAGTGAAGGTGGTTGCGAAGAAGAGTCTAAACAAGGCATCTACAGAAAATCTTCTCACAGAGATTGAAATCCTCAAGACCATGCGTCACCCTCATATAGTCCAGCTAAAAGACTTTCAGGTAAGCTCATTTATATTTTTTAGATTTGTAGGTATCTTACAAGAGGTGTGTTGTGAATAAACAATAGTGTGCATCTATCCATGCAAGCTATATATTAATTTAGGGGGCCATGACATCTTTAAAAGACACAGCACGGAAACAACTTAAAGTCAACAACATCTCAAAGTTTGTGTGTCTGAATCAATAGCAACAGCCATTCCCTGAGTGTCCTCTGTTTCTTTAGTGGGATGCTGAGAATATTTATCTGATCCTGGAGTGGTGTTCTGGTGGAGATCTCTCCCGCTTCATTCGCAGTCGCAGGATTTTACCTGAGAGGGTGGGCCGGCGCTTCTTGCAACAGATAGGTGAGGCATTGCTAAACTGGGTTAAATTGTTTTCTTGACTTTACTTTTGCACATTTACATGTACATGGTTTGGAAGAACTGTTAAAAATCACTCTTGTGGTCAAAATAATGTATTTATTCTTATTTAATGCAAGTTTGTGCTCAGTTTTTCACATTCTGTGTAAATTTTAGGACTGCATGATGTGGACTGTGTTTAGTATCACTGTGTTTTTCTCATCCTGTATTTATATGTGTGTCTGCACGAACAGCCTGTGCCCTCCTGTTTCTTCATGAGCGAAACATCTCACACCTGGACCTGAAACCCCAGAATATTCTGCTCAGTGGCTCTGTCCTCAAACTAGCAGGTGATCTCATCCCCACTCACCCAGTCAAACAATCATGTAAACACGTATTCATTTGCATGTGATTGAGATCATTTCAGTCCCAGACACCAGAAAGAATGAATCATTGACATGTTATTGTGTTTTTATTTTCGCTGACCACATTTGCTTGCTCATATTGTAATTATATCATATTCTCTGAAGACCTATGTTTACTTACAGTTAAACAACACCCTGTTGTGCCTGAGCTATAAATATGTCAGTTAGTAGAGCAACACAGAAGGTTACATTAGGTTTAGGGGTTGTAGCCACTGAAATCTTTCACAGTGTTGTTTACATTTTTATTTGTGCTCAGATTTTGGTTTTGCCCAGTACATGTCACCATGGGATGAGCAGAGTGTCTTGAGAGGTTCTCCTCTTTACATGGCTCCTGAGATGGTGTGCCGGCGCCAGTATGACTCGAGGGTAGATCTCTGGTCGGTGGGAGTTATTCTTTATGGTGAGTAATTTGTGTTCACCTTTTCATCTCCTTTGAATGCAGAATACCCTTAACATTAATTACAGACAATCTGTTGGTACCCTGTAGCGTGATTCCCTCTTAATAATAAATTCTAACATCACAACAATAAAAAGCTTTGACTGGCCTGCAGGCTTGAAATAGTGTACTAAGTATTTCACAAATAAAACTGTGTTAATCATAAATAAAACCGTTAATCATAAAATGGCAGCCTGGTTTGCTCTTTTTAGATGGCTTCAGTACAATAATAGCACAATACTGATAATATTACAGTAATTGTGGAGTGACAATGTACAATACATAATGGGAGGAGCTTTTTACTGTCAGTCATGTAAGCCAAATGTTGCATGTAATTTATAGACTGTTGCCAAAGAATTTCTCTTTGAAGACCAACTTCATTAATTTCAATGACAAGTTAAATATATAAGCTATTAAAGTAGCATTTTTAAATACAGCATGAGCACAGTGGGTGCTTTTATTTCTTTTTGTTAAATTCTCTGTAGTCACTGCTGATGATCCTTTTGAAATATATACTTAACAATATTTGTCTGCATATAGAGGCACTGTTTGGGCGAGCACCATTCGCGTCAAGGTCATACATTGAATTGGAGGAGAAGATCCGGAGTAACCAACCTATTGAGGTAAGCATTGAGCAATGACTCATTCATGAATTGCTGGGCTGAGGCCATCAGCAGTCTTGCTGAAAAAGATGAATGACTCACAGATTTTCTCACTGCTCTAAAATGGTGCTATTTTGAGCTACATATTTATCATTGGATGGATGCACATGTTTAGCATACTCCAGTTGTCAAATACAGTATTATGTCTAGTCTAATGGAAATCTGTAAGGCAGGGCTTATTTTTAGATGAGTTGCTAATGCATGAATTGTTATATTTAATTCAGTCATTGTCTCAGTAACAGTAACACGATGCTACTACAGCAAGTTGGTAGCATCAAGTTGGTTAGTTGTAACTATAATAATCCAAATATACATACGCATACATAAACACATCACATTGCCTGGGAATAAGACGAATTAGAGAATATTAAGTTGTATTTTAAAGTGGTGGTTCTCAACATGAGGGTTGGGATCCCTAAGGGGGTCATGAGATCATTTCTAGTGGTGTTCATATGGTTGTGGAGAATAAGCTAACATTTGAAATTGTGGCAAGTAGGGGTGGGTTGCGAACACCAACTTTATTCTGGTTGAGAACCAGTGTGTGTATAATTTAATTCTAGTAGTGTAGTTGCACCCACCTTGCCTCACCATCTTCTTTCAGTGTGAAGGAGAAACTATGGTGGTTGCAAAACACTTGAAAGGCCCTATCTAGAGTCTTTAGTGTTTAGTTTGTCCATTCTGGGTTCCTGTAGAAACATGGCAGTTCAAGAAAAGTGCAAAATTAGCTTTTAACGTTTGAATGTTCAAATTTCAAAGTCACTGATTAAGTGACCATTGTTTTTTTTGGTTGATGAGTGAAGCAAATCTATCAGCCGCTTGCATATTTTACCAGCATTTGGCTGCTGGCTTGTGCTCATTTTGTGCCCCGCTTGATGCCACTACATCCTACACTGTATTTGTGAATTTTCAAGATTAAACCACTGGGTGGCACACTTTCACAACACACCCTTGTCATCTCCAGTTGCCTCCAGTAATCCAGTAGTCTCTAGAAATTAAAGGAACAATCTGGGTTATGAGTCTGGGTTTGTAAACAGGCCTATATATTATATTTAATTATGGCCTGTTAAGAAACTCAGATTGGTAGTGTCTCATCTATAAATCATTGATTTCTTGATCTATGTGTAAAAACTTGATAATTAATATCCCTTAAAATACTAATTGGATGTTTAAACAAGAGTTTTGTGTTGAAATTAAACAATAACTGATTGCTAGCAATTAAAAGTCGCCCACTGCAAACGCAATCCAAATGTTAATTACAACACAGCAACAATAAAGGATAACAGTACTTTTAATGATGGAGGGCTTTCCAAAACACTTGAATTCTTTTGTCAGACATTAGGCTTGAGCTCAATGCATTGCATTAGCACGTGGTCCATTACCCAGGGATTCACATAGAGAGTTTGAAGGTCATCTTTTGATAAAAAGTAGCGATGTGAGACTAGAAGGTCTCTGGTAACAATCAGCTGTCCTTTTCCATTGGATTGTCCTGTGGATTGAGTGTAACATAATAAGGTCGTGTTTTGTGCATCAGCTCCCTCCTGGGGCCAGGGTATCCAAGGACTGCAGAGACCTTCTGTTGCGGCTGCTAGAGAGAAATCCAGATGCCCGGATCACCTTTGCAGAGTTCTTCACTCACCCTTTTGTGGATTTGGAGCACATGCCGAGTGCAGAGAGCTTAGTGAAAGCGGTAAGAGAATAAGAAGAAAGGGAAGTATGGGCTGGCATGTGTGTGTCTACTCAAGATGACCGTGAATAATGTGTTTGATTGACTGAGCACATGTACACATGTGTTAGGTTTGTGCTCACGCCTGCCCCACATGTGCCTTCACGCATGACTCTGCGTGCATGCATAAGAAGTGGAGAGCTGTAGCAGTTTGCATTCACTGATGCCAATTCCTATTTCCTTTTTTTAGAAAGAGCTAGTCCTGCAGGCCGTTCAGAAGGACCAGGAAGGGGAGAGGTCCGCCGCTCTGTCTCTTTACTGCAGTGCCCTTGAGCACTTTGTCCCCGCTATTCACTGTAAGATACCACTGTAACAACCACTCTCATATCCTCTCTGTGGCTTCAGTCCTTCAACAATGCATCGCCTTTGTTTAACCACAATAAACTGGCAAAGTAAACGCATTAAACTTAAAACCAAAACCTCTATTCTCGACCCTCTCTCCAGACGAGACAGACCGACAACGTAAAGATGCCCTGAGGCAGAAGGTAGGCCTGAAAACACTCCTCGCATTCACATTTGGATTACTTTCAATTGGTCTTTTTTTTTTCTTTTACACTCCAGTGGCTTTCACTTGGAATGAATTCTTTTCTATGAATACCATATGGCATGCATGGAGAGCATATGGCATGGTTGACATGATTAAGTTGAGTCAATGTGAGAGGACTTCCCACAGGTCAGCCAGTATGTGTCCAGAGCTGAGGAACTGAAAGCCCTGGTGGCCTCGGACAACAGACTGAGCTTTGAGGAGGCCCGGACCTCCAGGGATATCCTTCGAGGTAATGAACAACTGAGTGCAGAGGCAGGTCTGCTCAGGAGATGTATGACAGTGCAACTTTAGTATTGTGTTTTTATACTTTTCTGAATCAAATAATGTAATTTAAATGCATTTCCCCCCTATGTGATTATTATTCTAATAAGTACATTTTCAAAAATGTAAAGATGATTGACCTTTACTGCTTCTTCTTTAATAAATCCTTTGAGCAAAATTTCATTTTCTTTTCCCCTGCCGCAGAGGTCAGGGTCAGCTACAGAACAGCAGTTCTGGGTCTCTTAGGAATTCTGTGTTTTGCTCAACAACGCTTATGCTCTATTACCCCTAAAATAAATATTATGAAATCTTAAGTATCTCACTGAGTATCTCTCAGTTTCCACAGTACCAGAGTCTTAAGATACTTCACAGTACAATGCATTGATGCCTTTAGACTGACACTGAAGTGTTTTCTGTTTTCTTTTTATTCCAGAAATGTCTAGAGACCAACCACGGCTGCTGGCTGCTCTGCAGATGGCCTCTGCTGCCATTGCTAAGGTTAGAAGAGGGTACTGCTGGATGCTGCTGCTGGAATAGAGATACAAAAACAGGGTGAAGCAGAAGTAATACAACAGAAAAACACAAACTAGCAGGATACAAACCAATCCCCTTTCACAGATTGCTTTTCAAACTATATCTTTTAAGATCACTGGTGAACCAGAAACATCAATATTGCAGTTTTGCCACTTTGTTAGCCTTGCAAACTCTTTTAGATGTTTGCCTGTTGCTGTTTACGCCTAACAGATTGAAGTGAAAAATAATGAAACAAACTTTGCAATGCTCACAGACTAAAATAGCTGAACTACGCAAGTATCAGGTTGGCCCATGTGTCTCTGTAGTCAGAATTAAAGTAATGTTTTGCCTCCTTTTCAACTTTTTGTTATAGGAGGAGAGTGGAATGGATGATCATGAGGTTCTGGATTTGTACCAACAGTGTCTAGGAGAACTTCTGTTGGCACTAGCAGGTAGATAAACTTCTTTCTTTCAACCATCCTGTCCTTTATTGCTGTTGACTATATTGACTATTGCTCAAGGACACTTTGGTAGTGGTGGGTGACTGAAGATGACATTTAAACCATCTGATACTTCTTTTGCATTCAGAGACATCGCCTCAGCCTCAGGCAGCTGTGTCTGTTTGCATATTTGTTATTCGAGGAACAGAATGAAAGAGATTTAGACGAAAAGCCATTTTAAAGGGCGGATAAACATAAGAGCACATAAAGTGATCGTGAGACAGCGGGCACAATGAACAGACTATAAGAGAAATTCATTCAGAGTTGAGGGTACAGCCAGAAACTGAGACGGGTCAAGAAGTGGCTGAACAAAGACAATGATACTCAAGGGAAAGGCTGGAAAAGAGACAAAAATGACTTGGAGAGAGAGTAAAGATACAGAGATACTTTAATGGAAACAGAGAGGGAGACTTTGAGAGAGCTGGATAGAGAAAAAAAGACTCAAAGAGATGGAAAATAACTGAGAAAGCGATTTAGAAAAAGTTAAAGACAAACTGACAGAGAGAAAGACATACAGAGTGAAGCAATAGACTTGGAGAGAGACAGGGACACTTAATAAGCGACAGACCGACAAACAGAGGAACTACAGAAGAGACTCCAGTGACTCTCTCTGTGGCCTGGCGTCCATTAGGCCGGGCTCATGAGCTCATCTGGAAGATCGGCCTAATGGAAGAGGTGGGATAGAGTGATCCAGATGTGGCTTTGAGCCGGGATGAGACCCGGTGCCAGCACCCTGTGTGTGGTATGAGAGCCTTGCCATCTGCTTCCCATTGAGACAGCACACTTTACTTCTTTGTGTTATGTTACACACTAGAAACAAATAAAAACAATTATCTCTCTAACAAAAAAAGAGCTCTAATCATGCAGCCAGTTATTGAACGTTCATCCAATAGGGGTTAAAAGACTGCTACTTTTTGACTTGAGTTGATAGATTCTAGGTGTCTAATGTAGCAGTACATAAAAACAACTTAATTAGAGTTATAGGCGAGTGTTTCTGTTAGATGTGTTTACCAGAACTTCATCAATAATGTACGATACACTGGTCCAACTAATCCCATGCCATCCTAAACAGCCTCTTACTCCAGTGTCAGGGAGCCACGTTGTGTGGCACAGCAGATACCACCAGAGGGATTGTGGGGAGAAAACATTGGTTCTTTGTTTGGTTAAGAGCTCTTTGTTGCACAGCTTCCCAACATGCCTTGCCACCAGAGAGCTCCTCTCCTCCTCCTCCGCCTTCTCCTCCTCCCCTCTCTCTGTCACTCTCCCCTCCAGGATGACTGACTGTGAAAACACTGGCCTACATTAAAACCATTTCCACCCTTGAGCCCCCAGTCTACACGCTAGCGAAATCCAATCTAGTAGTTGACCTCTTCTTGAACAAACAAGGTGATTAGGCAGTGGACTCTGTTTTTCCCTCCCTCTCCTCATTATTCTCTGTATCTTTTTTTCTTTCTTTTGTGACGAGACAGCCGAGCCCCAGGGCCGCAGGAGAGAGCTGCTCCACAGTGAGGTGAGTAGTCCAGGAAGGGCTTCTGGTTGAGTGCTCTTGGTAAGAACGACTATTGTCACCTTGAGGCCCTCTGCTGATCACCTAGCACAGTGTACGCTCCATCACATGACCCATGAGACTTTTTCCAGCAGTCACATGTGCGTGTTTTCGTGGTGAGGGCCAAATGACATAATTCATCATCTATATTACTGTTACATACCATAGATCACTGTCCACTTTGTAATTGGAACTTAAAGAAGCTGTAATATTTTATTTTATATCAACAATGGACCACATGTATGGGAAAAGAGGCACACCTAGTGACAAACAGAGAAATAACACCGTTCCCCTCTGCTCTATAAAGGTATTTTGGTTTGATTTTATGCCTCACAACTGTATAAATTGACTGTATGCTACCTGCCCAGCAACAAATGGCAAGACAGACAAAGTTAGCGACTAGTTGGTGAACGTAGTGGCAGCACATTTAGGAGCTAATTAGCCAGATATGTACCTCAGGAGTTGGTGGAAACCAAAACAAGAGCTAAAAGGAGAGGAATATTTATCAGGCAGCCCGAAGCATGACGGCTAAATGAACGGCCAAATGAAGACTGATGATGCTCAGTATCTGCTGCATGTGTGTTGAAACTTAAAAGGTGATATTATGTCAGCATTGTATTCATAGCACAGATGGCCAATAAAAAAAAATCAGATATTGAAGTTTTAAACTCCCTTAATAGATTGAACTCTGAGTGTCCAATCATCTTAGTTGGAATTAAATTTGAAATTGAAATTAACAGAAATCTTCAGGGAAAAAAGTATTTGGTTTAAACAGGAAAAATGTCTTTTATGTTCCGATTATTGAATTAGATTCATAATAACAATAACAATTATCTTTAATGAAAACCAACAAAGTTTGTCCATTCACCTTCTTTTGTCTTATTGCAGTAATGAGACATTTCTAGACTACATACATGTGTTTGGACACCAACCTGAAAAAAACCCCTGAATTTAACTGAATACTAGCATTGATATTGTACTTTGACAAACATATGCAAAGGACTTATGTGTCTACCAGTAATGCTAATTAATGTTAATGTTTTTGTGCATTGTTTAGCCAGACAACACTATTTCACCAACAAACCCCACAAGGGAGGAGGGGGTTTGAGTGGCCTCATAGACCTCCCTATTTGAAGTTTTATTGGTACTTGTCTTAAGTAAATTCAGATGCGGCTGTAATAATCTAACACAGCATTAGAGAGGCGGGGGTGGGGGATACGATCGAAAGCATGTGTGTATGTGAGAACCCAAAAGCGCAAACACATGCTGCCATGACTGGCCTCCATGTGCGCTTCATATCTACTGTAGAGCACACTTTAGCCTTTCAAAGCTGTAATTCAATATCCTGGCTTCTCATTGGTGAGCCACAGCTTTGATCTATCCACTGTTGTTGATATCGTGTCATTATGGCGGAATATACGTGAGGGTCATGTGAGCTGTGTTTCAGTATATGTACCTTTAAAACTCAAGCAAGTTATCAATATGCCCCATGAACCATCCTCACCCATGTAGATTTCTTCCACATGTATTGTATTTGGTGATTAAAGGGATTGTGATTAAAGTGCTGTGGCTACATAAGGTTGGGGTCAGGGCTGAATCCTAAAAACCTGTGGTCAGAATGATTATTTACTGCAACAGATTGGTATTTTAAAGAGAAATTATGGAAGCCATCAGTTTAGGTCTCCCATGATTATGCCCCTTAGATGTTACTGCAGTAATACCCAAGAGGACTTGCTTTATACTGTGACGTAGTGGTGCTAGAACTAGGTATGAGGTGCAGCCAAGAACCTTCAGGATCACATGAAGACTGATTACCACAGTAAAGAGCACCCTCAAGCATATGATCGCAGCAGTTACTACTAGCACATGCGTACCATATGAAATGTTTTCAAAGAAGCACATCAGCAGAGCTGATCAGTTTAATTTAATTTTGACATGGAGTGTATGTCCCCATGCATCGTTATAGTGTTTCCTGTTACACCATGGCACCACAGTTTACAGACGAATACAGAAAATACATCAGGTTATTGAAAGCTGTAAAAAAAAAAAAGTTTCACCTTTTTAAATTCCCTGATATTTTCTTAAAAACATCAATCTCTCTTCATATTTAACGTAAAACGCATGGAAGTAATAATCATCTCCAGTCAGGAGATTTAATTTCATTGGCACCTTTAATGTAAAACAAGTGTCCACAAGCCGTTATATGTGAGGCTGCAGTGCTTTGAACTAAATGCTAACGTCATCCTGCTAACATGCTCACAGTGACAACTGCTAACATGCAGTTATGTTTACCATGTTCCTCATCTTAGTTTAGTGTGTAAACATGTTAACATTTGCTACTTAGCAACAGTTATATCAAAATGGTGGACCGACATTGCCATCCCCAGAGCTATGCTGTAAACAAGGCTAAAAAACATCAGTAAAACACATATTGCCAATGCTTACTGTATGAATGCATTAGCAAACCATTTGTGTTCAAAGTTTAAATTATAATTGCATTAATTGGAATTTGATGTCTCTCACCAGATTAAAAGCCTCATGAGCAGAGCTGAATACATCAAAAAGAATATCAAGGTAAGCATGAATACCTTCCAAATATTCAACTGAAGGATTAGACACACATCTTTAGACTGTATGGGTAAATTTGCCAATAAGAACGCAGAGATTAGGGGAAGATTAAGACTTATCTCTGCATACTGATAGATTATTGGAACTTAAAACTTTTAAACGTTACAACGTCTAAAAGTCGGTATTTATGGTCCATGTTCTGTTTGCTTATTTGTTTTGGTTTTATTTTTCAGATGCAGGAGACTCAGAGGGACGTGTCTCTGGATCGAGAACCTCTTACAGACTCTGTGAGAAGCTGTGAGTTTTCCTGCTGGCATTGTATAAACCGGTCCTTTGGTCACGAGAGTGTGTTTTGGAGAACCTTGCAGTGGTGGGGGTTAAGTGAGGAATTGCCACCTAAAGATGAAATGAAATGTCTTTCATTAAAGGTTTTTCCACTAGTAAAATATGAGCCATTCTCTTGCTGTGCTGGCCACCCCGCAGGACTGTCTGGCTCTTTGATTTCATTTCAGTGCAGCCCTGGGCCGCTCTGTCCTCTGCCCTCTTGTAAAGCCTACCTTGTGAAAGTGAGACTCAGTGCTAGCAAATAGTTTCCCTCCTAACATGCAAACATCAGAAACAACAACAGCACACATGTAGACTTAATTCCTTTTACATACTGCCGTGTAAATGTGCTTTATTTATATTTTAACAATCAGTGCATGTTCAGTACAATTACATAAAAAGCAGTGTATCAGTAATATAAAATGTAATATATTTGAACTTTCCTGACTAAACACTATATAAACAAACTACTAAACTATATAAAAATGGATGTTTTATAAATACACCTTACATTTTAATATACTTCAACTTCCCTAGCTGTAACCTACAGTATATATACAGCTTAATTCCCAGTATTTTCTGGGCTGAGCTCTTGGGTGGATAGTGGATACCTAAAGCCCAGACAATATCCTGTTCTCAGCAAGAAATTCCTGGGGAATTATGAATTTAAAAAAAAAGAAAAATGAGGAAATGGGGGAAGGGCACCAAATTACTCTAGAGGCCGCTCAAGTTTCATGAAGAACGTGGCTTCTTATTCTGCTGCTGTTATTTTAATAAAACCACACCACAGTCAGCCGTACTGACTGGCACTGATCCAACAGCAGCTGTACGAAAGCAGGTCACAGCAACGCCCAAGTCTGTCTGGTGACCTTAGACTATACCATAACACGCAGCAAAATATTGCTAAGAACCCATCACACTATAACCCTTAGCTAATTTACATTGTAGACGTTAAGCTGTATGCGCTTTGTTTCAGTGTCCCAGTTACAGTGAAGCCTGAAGCACTAAACTAACAGACTCACAGACATCACCTGCATGATTAATGTAAAGGCTACACAGGGCTAAATTCTCTGCAAAGGTATTTCCATGGCGAGTTACAATGCTCATACTTTACATAAAGATTAATGATATTAGTTCTGTTTATGTTGTAAATGCTGTAAGTGAATTCTCGGTAATCTGTTTAGATGTTCAGTTTAATTGAAAGCATTAAGTTACAGCCTTGGTTCCAACATTTTGGGATGCTGTGTGAAACGTAAATAGTGTCATTCTTTCAAAATATTTGGGGCAGGGCTGTGTTTACCACATCTTTTCTTTCACCAACGCTCGGTGAGTGTTTTGGAATTGTGGACACTAATTGTTGAAGTTTTGAACATGAAATTCTTTCAGCAGTCCGGTGGTCTCTGTTCTTCATAATGTTCTTCATAATGTGCCTCACATTTTCATTGGAGACAAGTTTGGACTGCAGGCAGTCCAGTCTAGTACCCACATTTTTTTTTTTACTACGAAGCCACGCTGTTGTAACACATGCAGAATGTGGCTTGGCTTTGTCTTGCTGAAACAAGCAGGGGTGTCCCTGAAAAAGATGTTGTCTGGATGGCAGCATGTGTTGCTCCTAAACCTGTACAGTATGTGCTTTTCAGCATTAATGGTGCCTTCACAGATGTGCAAGTTACCCATTATGCCATGGGTTACAACACACCCCCATACCATCACAGATGCTGGCTTTTGAACTTTGTGCTGGTAACAATCTGGATGATCCCTCTGCTCTATAGCACGGAAGACACGACGCCCGTGATTTCCAAAAGCTATTTGAAATGTGGACTCATCAGACCACAGCACACTTTTCCACTTTCAGTCCATCTCAGATGAGCTTGGTGCCTAGAGCATTCCCTTTGGATGTTAGAGTCTTAACTTGCCTTTGTAGATACAGTAAAGAGTCTGAAGTGTTCCCGAGCCCATGTAGTAATATCCTTTTATACAATTATGTCAGTTTTTAATTCAGTGAAACATGAAGAATCAAAGGCCACAGGAATCCAATGGTTGGTTGGTTTTTGGTTTTGCCCCTTATGTTCACAGATTTCTCTGGACTCTGTGATTACTTTTAAATGATATTATGTGTTGTAGATAGTTAAATCGATAAATTCCTTGCAGTTGTGTGTTGGAAAATGTTCTTAAACTGTTTGCCCACGCAGTTTAACAAAAAGTGGTGAACCTCGCTCCATCTTTCGAGGATGCCCCTTTAATACCCAATCATGATACTCGTCACCTGTTAATAATAACGAACTTGTTCACACCAAAGTGGTGTTTTTCAGTCTTCTGTTACCCCAGAAACATTCAATATCTTTCCTTTTTGGAAATGGGGTTGGTGAATGTAAACAGTTTAAATGGTATTGTGGGAAATATAGGAAATTGGATTGAAATAGAGAGAGAAAGTGGGTATAGAGAAAATGTCAATTCAAACCATTTTGTCACATAATATACTCCATGTAGCTTGAAATGATCAGACATCACTGGTATTTAACAATATTGAGAATGTTTTGTCCGAGAATTAGTTTTCTTTTGGACATAAAAGCGTCAAAACAAATTTGTAGAATATTATTCTGTGTAGTCCTAAAGGCACCAACAGACGTCTCAGTGGATGACTGATGTGATTACTGATCCCATGAATTAGCCGTCGCCTTATTATTTGAAATATAGTGGGTGATTTAAAACTAGAAACGTGTTGTAATCTTGAAAAAGTAAAACCTAACACACATCAATCATTTCTGTTTTCACAGCTTGCTGTTTGCAGTAAGCTTGACGGCCACCGTGGGAACTCTGCTGGGACGCCGCACAGAGCAACAGGCCGGACACAGAGCTGGACACAGAGCTTTCACCTGACCAGGTTTCTGTCGGGGGCCAAATCAAACCTGCATCACACCTCACTCTAACCAACTCAGAAGGCTGTCTGGGTGGGATATTACAGCTGCCAGCCAAATGTGGTCAATGTTCTGGTTATTGCTGGAAAGTTGATGATTTGGCACGTCGAGAACTTGTGTTTATTCTTTTTGAGGGGGAAAAATGTTTGCTTGGTAAAAAACTGAAAGTAGTGCTTGAATTTTGGATTTGCACACTGGTGAATGTGAAAGTTAGTCCCCTGCCCTTTACACTGTGTTGTTGCACTGCTTCGCCTCAAATCCCTCCTCCTCACACACCATTGATATGTTAATATTGGACAGCTTGTATGACAATACAGCACTGTCATGGTAAACGAGTTAGACTGGGACTGAGACTTATTGTAGCGCAAAAACACTAGAAATGTGAAAACCTGAAAATAATCAAATAGGAGCTGTGACATTGAGAAGCATCGCATCAGTTTTGAACTGTAGTATTAAGCATATTATATCAAGGCCTCTGCAAACATGCACATACTCCCTCACCCCCTCCTTCCCCACTGCCTTTACTGTGGGTCAACCGCAGGCTCACCATGCTCTCTCCGCTGATGGAGCCCTCTCCACCACTATGAGGGGAAAACTGGAGAGGTGCGGCCTCTGACTTATTTACACTAGACTTGCATTTTCTTAGGTTTGGCAGTGGCTGGGTATTTGAGGGATACAGTGAGTTGTGGCACTCAAGTGAAGCCTTCATAACTAGGCCTCTGTGAAATGGTAAAAAGCTTAACAGTCAGTGGCAGGCCGATAATCCTCCCAGTTGTAGGTCTACACGGACTGTTTTGATTTCAGACAGGTAAAGCGCTTCAGTATTCCAAAAGGGAGCTTTACTTTGTGAATATAATTTTGCTGGAGAAAAGACATGAAACAGGCCTTTCCACACTGCTGTGTTGTTTTATTTTTTATTTGAATGTTTATACAGCTGTGATTTTATATGTTATGTATTTATTAAATGAGAAATTCAGTGTAAAATAAAATGACGATCTCTGAAGTCTCTGGAGTCTGGACGTTTTGTCAACAGCACAAGGCAAACGTTCGTCTTTCAGAACCTATGGAAAGATTTATGTGCTGTCGTGGGAGCAACGCTGCTGGTCCCTCGCCATCGTCATCATCTGGAAGGCCGCTCTGCAGAAACAGCTGGCTCATGTCCACAATGGGAGGAGAGAGGAAGGCAGGCATGGGAAAGTAAGGACGTTCAATAATTATATGATTCATATAGAAGTCTGGAAAACTATAGAAAATTAAATAGAAAAATTCCAGATCTCAAATATTACTCAAAGAATTCATTACAAGTATTTTTTTTCCCTTTCATTACCCATGACTCTTCTGCCATGCATTATAGATCTATCTCTTTGTGCAGCACTACAGCTGCAAGAGAAAAATAACCTGAACTAGAAATTAATAAACAGCTTGGAGACACACTGGATTAGTCCCACCTGTAAAAACAGTTATAAGGTGTACTGTGACTCTGGAGGAGCTTTGTCAAGTCTGAGAAAATAACCCTGATTATGTCATAGTGATGTCATCAGGGTTATCTGGGCTTTGAGAGTCCACTAACAGAAAGCCTATATTTTCAAACTGGTGGACGTTTGACAGATGTGTGTGTTAACCAGGCAGTGGGTCTCCTGAAAGATGCTATTGTGTTACATGTTCTTGGAGCTTGAATTAAAAGTCAGTTGATGAGTAGCCAAACTGGATGGAAGTACAATACTAAATCTCTCTTTTAAAGGTCCAGTTTTTTAAGATTTAGGGAACTCTATTTACAGAATATGGCAGAAATGGAATATAATGTGTATAAGTATGTTTTCATTCATGTATGATCACCTGGAAAAATACAAATTTTTATGTTTTTGTTAGCTTAGAATTGGCCCTTTACTGTATATCTACAGATGCAATGGTCTGAGTCATGTTAAATCATCATCTTTCTACAGTAGCCCAGAACAGACAAAGTAAACGCTGGCTATTGATGGAACTTTTTGTGTTTTTCGTGTGTTTAACAGCCACTCTAGTTTCTTGTTCATGCTAGGAAGGAGATCGTGAGGCAAGGGGTTTGCAATCCTTTGAAATAATGACTCAAAAGACAAAATCTTCAGTGAATTTGAGAAAAAACGTGTCTACTTCTCCTAGTGAAATAGTGAAATACAGAGAGTGGTTGTAGTTGCCTTAGGTTTAACAAGTGGTTTTCAAATCTGCCCAGGACTCACAGTAATGTTTGTTTTCTACCCTACCAGCTGGTTAATCACATTCACCTGGCATGCCAGCCAGGTGTAAATCACTCCCAGACTGTATGGTTAGAACAGAGAACAGCATGGCCCCCGAGACCTGGAGCAACAGGATGGAGAACCACCGGGTGCTGCATTTGTGGCTGGGCTGGGGAGGGAGCTCTAATTGGCTAGCGGTGCCCATGGTGTTGGCTCAGCTTCATTGCTTTAATCATGACATGAGCACGTTGCTGCCAGGAAAACTTTGGATGCAATTTTGACCCTTGTGCTTGCTTTATTGCTTGTTTGTGGGAGTTCTGCCAATTTATACTGTGTTGCCCCCCCAAAAGTGCAGAGAGTATCCTTACAGTAACACAACCCAGAAACGAAGATTCTGAAATGGAAACCTTAATCCACCACCCTCATCCTCCGAGACAACCCCCCCATTCTCCTTTCCCATAACCACAACGTACGGCATTGTGGCTTTAATTGGCCTCCATTTTGCTGCAGCTCAAACAACACTGCTTACTGTCCTCTCCCCTCCCAGGCTGTCTCTCTCTGGCTCTGTTGATACTGCTAATGGGACAGCGGTCAGGTCATATTGGCATCAACATCACCCATAACGAGGGATCTCTATGTTCCAGACCTGAAGGAACTGGGTGCCCTTGACTCCAGCACCCCCTGCACTGAAAACAGAGAGCAGGTCAGCCATTCACTGTGGCCCGATGGTTATCATGAATGGAACATTGTACCTATGACAGACAAGAGCCTCCTAAATCTCTGGGTCACTCCCACTTTGGAGTGGTGACGAGAAAGTGAGGGGGTCGGGGGGTTTGTTTCAGAGAAATGTTGAATAAAGATAATTTAGAAAATGGGCTCCAGCACAGTGCTGCCTCTGTATCCCCCTGTTCCCTCCACACACTCAACTCCCCAAGGCTGCTCTGCTCATGTTTGTTTTGATTTTGCTCCCAGAATCGGGATGGGGGTGGGGTAGAGGTGGACGGGGTGGTTATGTTGGAGGACTTAAAGATGCATGGCATTGGTTAAGACAGATTGGACCAAAGACAATCTAACTAAACTAGAGGGAGTCATGCTATCCTGTAGCTGCAAGCCACTTTGTTTCTCTATCTCCCTGTTTTTATGACACAATAGACAGTTGGAAGTGCTTGAGGATTCCTGTGGTTAACGAAAAAATCAGGAGAAGCTGTGCAGAAGTTGTCTCCAGGCTTGGAGATGTAGAAATTTTCCACCTGTAACTCAAATAACAGACTTCTAACTTCTACATGTAGATCTATTTTGTCACGCAAGGCTTGGGAATCTTGACAAATGTGGGTCATTAAAATATGTTTTTTTAATCAAATGATGGTGGCAGCAGTTGACAATGTGTAGAGATGTGCAACACCTCTGATTGGTTTAACTAAATCTCTTCCTTCTTGTGCTCGGAAACACTGATTTTCTAGTCTTGCCACTGCACCTTTTTGGACGTGACTGAAGTTACATTTGCAAAACAGGTGTACACCTCACACCTAGCTGTAATGCTAAATGACTCTTTTACAGTTTGTTAATGACTTGTAAATACCATAGTAAGTGTGGAACAAGCCCCAAATGGTCTCTTGCTTATTTTTAGTTTTGGTCATTAGCATGGATTGTCCTGATACCAGCTCTGCCAGATCGATTGACATGTTCCATTGACTGTCCCTCTACCTTCCTCCTCTAGCAATCCATCCATCCATCCGTTTTCTGTAACTGCTTATCCTTATCAGGGTCGCAGAAGGCTGGAGCCCATCCTAGCTGGCATTGGGCAAAAGGTGGGATACAGCCAGGACAAGCCCCTCTAAACTAAAGGTGATTTAATAACAACAGTTTGAGTCTAAATTGTTAGTCAAATCTTTCTTTGTCTTTTTGCTCAAATTAAAATGTATTGCGCAGTGACTAGACACTTAAAATTCCTCAGCAGGTTTCAGTTACACTGATCTAATCCCTTAAATATTAGATGGTAAAACAAAGCCACGTGCAGTGCTTACTTTGGAGTCACTTGGCTGACTTGAGAGTGACACTTACAAACAATAACCTCTGGTTTTGGCTTTCGCATGCTGTATATAGCGTCTTTTTAAAAAGGGCATTGGATAAAAATAAAGTAAAATATAATATGGAGAAGTATGACTGAAAACCCATCTTCAAAAGTTTTCAGGAATTTGGAAAAAATACAATGTTTTAATATTGCAAAGAATGCCCAAGCACCACTGAAGCTTATACCTCTTTTAACATATTATTAAACATATTCATAGAGTCATCAAAGATTCCCTGAACCAAAGACTTTCAGTTCATGTACAATCACAAAAATGTAGGACTGAGAGAGGAGAGATCTGTCCTCACACAGTGACGTGGATTCAAAATCAAACTTTAACAGGGCTTTCGGAACTTGTTACAGACACTTTATATGACCACATTATTTTCTTTCTTGATCTCTTTGTGGACAAAACACATCATTACACAACAACTTCAGCTCACAAACATTTTTATTATAAACCTCACCCTCCCGCATGAAAGACACTGCTCTGAAGTGTTTACTGCTATGTTCCCACAAGGTGAGATGAACAATTGAAAACTCTAAAAATCATGTCAGGTTTTGTGGACTACGTTTTGGGTGTTTACACTGTAAATCCAAGTGACAGTGGGAAGACACTGGCTTATTTTACTGCATATAATTGTAAAATATATATACACATTCTTCATATTCTAGCTTCATAATTTAACATTTATTGACATTTTTCATAAACAAAACAAAAAGATTAGTTTTGACACAATTTGGCAGCTTCATTAAGAGTGATCAATACTAACGAATGTTTTTACTTTCCCTTTTTTGCTAAACAGCTTTACGTGGTGCAGTGGAAGAAAGAGAACGACTGCTGGTTTAAATCCCTGGACTACTGATGTGGATCTGCAAACAGGTAACATTGGCTCTGTTCCTCAAACATGTGTGCAACTACAAATGAATGTGACACATTTTTCATCCTCAGCCTCAAAACATACAAAACAAAAGCCTTCAAAGTACATTTTCTGAGGACAACAACCTTATTATGAATTTGAACCTGAACTCAATCTCTCTCCTTTTAATTAGTTTGAGCTTCATCTGTATTTGTACATTTCCTTTACTAACAGTCCTGCATGTTAAAAGCACTCTACATGTAGACTCTCATGCTCTTTTAACAAACGCAGAATAATTAACATGCCCATGTTTGTCAAGTCAGAGCAGACTGCTGCTCATGTTGTTATGACACTGCCATGTTCACTGATTAATGTGTTCCACTGTAGACTCGATAAGGCAGAGCATGACCTGGTGTCTGACAATCGTTAATATCCATAACATTTATTTTCTTTGTTTGATGAGCTCATAAAAGCTTATTGCAACAATTTACGTCCGAATCACATGGGTTTGTTTAAAACCTCAAATCGTTTATGTAACAAAACCAAGCAGGAAAACCTCTTATCATGAGCAGTGCTGTGGACAAACTCCAGGTATGCTATGTTGACCTATTTGTACCAGCAACAGACAACTTCTCCTGGCTTGCTGCTTCAGTGTGAAAGCAGTTATAAACACAGGGGTCTTTTAAAGGCGTGAAAGGGAGGCAGGCAGCAGAGAGGAGGAAGAAGGGGTGGGGGGTGTCTCAGGAAAAGTTCAATAAAACAATCTCGTATGGGGGGAGGGGCCCCAGACAGAGTGCTGGAGAGGGGCTTCAGTTAATTTCAGTACTTGATCCCACACCCTTGCCTGTCCTTTGACTGTTGCCACGAATATTTGAAGTGTGGTTGCTGTAACAATGCAGAGGCCCCTGAAATGGAGAGCAGAGCAAACAAGAGACTGGATGGGTCCAATGTTTGTCTAAAGTCTTAATAAAGCCACACTCCAAGTACCATTGAAACCAAACAAACAGGAGCTGGTTAAAGGCACACAGAATGGCAATGCCCTGCAACAAAGTCTGGCATGGTTCACTTCCTCTAATCATCACCTGAAAGTATTTTTGTCAAACTTGACCGCAGGCTTCCCTTCAACTTAGCAACAAGTGAGCAGTCCTCTCAGAGCACTGTAAGGCCATCTATGTGAAGATTTGAATCACAATGTTTTAAGGCAGTTTTCCTGAGTGAGATGTGCACTAAGAATTACGACTATGCAAATTGTACGGTTGTGGAAAGCCTACACAAATCACTACTGTGCTCACTGTCACCCTGCAACTAAACAGGGATGGCAGAGAGGCCTGGGGGAGTGGAAAAAATGACTTCCCTTCTCCAGCAGACCTGGGTGCAAGTCCTGTGTTGAAGTGTTTCTGATTCCATGCCATTTATAAATCCAACATATGTTTCAAGTAGCCATCATCTCAGTACAATATCCATGCTAGAGGAAGAAACAGGAGCGTCATGCAGCTTGACAACCTCTGGGATGCAGAGGAATGATCAATATACGTGTCCTCTTTGTCACCTTTAGGGTCATAGTCCTCATCCTCATACATGTCATCCACCTCAGGCTGGTCTGCAATAACAATGTGGTCTCCAATGGCGCAAAGTTTGCTCATGTTCTCCTTGACCACTTCACAGAAAGGTCTCTCTACCCCATCGCAAACACAGCGGTTCAGCAGCATGCCATTTGGGATGAAGAGCATCTGTTGAATGATGGCTTTACACTTGGAGGAGCATTTCCTGCCGTTGAACAGCTGCCCGCAGTATGACAAGTACGCCGTGAGGGAGGTGTGGCAGTTGCTGTCTTCTTCACACCGCTGCCGGGCCTCCATGCATCCTATCCCCCCTGCATCGCTCGGGTGTCTGCGAGGGAGGCACGGCTCTATGGCTCGCTTGGCGCTGAGGCACTCCAGATCCCGGGCGCAGTCGCAGGTCTCCAGGTCCGGCCCGTTGCGGGTGTGATTGAGCCTTATCAGTGCGTTGATGCAGTGGCTCGGACACTGCCTCCTCGTGCCTCTGATGTTACCCTCACATGCTGCTAAGTATTGACTGTATGCAAGGTCGCATTCGGGCTCGTCGTGGCACCGAAGGAGCGCCTGCCAGCAGATAAGCTGGGCATCTAAGGCCACCAGCACCCATGGAAGAAGTGCCAGGGCGCTGCACCAACATTTCATGCTTGGATGGAGTTCTAGTTCGGTGAGGTGCACTTTCTCCACCAGCACATTAGGATCAGGACAATTTACACATTGAATCTCACAGACTTAAGTTCATATGTATTCCATATAACGTATTGCAAGCAGCCAGTTCATCGGGAAAACACACTTAGTCCACAAACTTGCACGTAAGCTACGTTTGCGTTCCCCTGGTGAGCTCTGCAACAGTGTAAGACAGGATCTGACTCGGGGAAATCACCACGCGTGGCTGCAAAGAAGAGAAACAGCGCAGTAAGAGTCATTCCGGGAAACATGTCCGTTCAAAAAGTGAGTAATCGTCCTCCAAAGTGCAGCCTGTGTCTGCTCCATGTCCCGGTGCAGATCTGAGGTGGACACCGAAACGCGCCGCAGGGCTATCCAAAGTTAACGCGCACTCTAACCACAGTAGGTCCACAACTCTACACTTGAACTCATCTTTCTTGCCATTGTTGGTTTCGGATCCTCTCCCCAGCATTCATCCACGCATTCCAATGTTTTCTTTTTGTTTATTTGTTTGTTTTTTTGGAGTTGGTAGAGGTTTCTATCTGTCGCAGTTTGTCCCGCTATGTGCGTCTTTGTCCCTCTTCTTGCTGTTACGCTTCACGGTCCGCCGAGCATTTCCCCACAACACCCCTCCTTCTGTCGAAAAAAAGAAAGAAAAGTTTTCCTTCCCCCCCCCTCTCTCTCTCTCTCTCTCTCTCTCTCTCTCTCTCTCTCTCTCTCTCTCTCTCATTTACAATCCTGGCTACCGATTGGTCGTCATTGAGGAGTCAGCCGTGGGACCCATTTCCAGGCAGCTCTGCCGCGCACAAATCCTCTCAGTACATGACGAGATAGGCTGGATAATAATGTTTATGATTTTCCTTGCATGAGACCTCCAGGATCTGTGTGGTCCGCTCTTCTCCTGTAGCAAAACACAAGTGGAAGAGTGGAATAGGGGAAGAGTCGGGCGGGCGGGGGGGGGGGGGGGCTTGCAAAACGCATTCCTTTGCAAGAAGCTCACATCTGCAACTTCACTGCTCCAATTTTCAGCGCGGACAAACAAATCTGTTCCCCTTTAACCATAAACAGAGCAGGGGGAACCCTCTGTGACAACTGCCTCGTCGTTAAGGGTTTTTCACTTTAAGGTTCTCGCTAATTGTCGTTCTCCCCCCTCGCTCCCCGTCCTGCCTCTCATTCTGCAGAGTTTGTAAGCCCCGATTGATAGAAAAGAATGGGAGAGAATAGTATTTTCTGGCCCGTTTCACCCCAATTGTGTCAGATTGGCCATGCAGTGGCCCAGTGTCTTTCCAGGCTGCAGATTGTCCACGCACTGCGGCCTATCAATAGAGAGGGGTTTCAGCATCAATATATTTTACAGCTATACCCTTTCACACCACACTTGAAAACTACCAATAGCTCAGGCTTTCCTGCCATTGAAATGGTAACTAACTTGATTTTTTTTTTCTTTTTTTTTTTACTTTTTTTAAATGTTTTTTTTGGCAAAGCAGCTTCAGGTCTGCCCACACTCAGACACTGTGCCACTTTTGCACAAGCATAACTAAACCAGATGGATACCCGACCTGCAATTATTCAGTTATTGTTAAAACAATTATAGAGTTAGCACTATACCTATCCGGAGTATAAGTACTGTATGTGCAGCAGGTGGACAAAATAACACCACAAATGACAGCTTTTAAAATAACCATAAAGTTGAATAAAGCTCTGTATCTTTATAGTCTCATAATTATAAGTGTGGCACAGTAGTGTTTTTATAGAGCTGCAACTGTGTTATTTTTTTCCATCTTCTACATACTGTGTACTACACACTCTGTGGCCACCTCATTAGATACACCTGTACACTCTGTAATAGCCCTTTGCAGGCTGCCAACAGAACTTTTAGAAGATTCATCTTCTACAGTATCTTCTGTGAAATAACCAACACTACAATTTATGGTTTATTGATTTCATAGCCTAGGATTTTAACAATAGCCACATGAACATCGCCATTTCCAGGACAAAGCCAAAATACACGTGAGTGGTCTACATTTACTGCCCCACAGTGTCTCCAACATGGCTGTAGTGTAGATGATGTTGTGATGTTGTGGACTGTTGCATTCTCCAGATATGTAGCCATTCATTTTCTGAAACTAGTTCATTTTAACATCTTTGTAAATTCTGTCTCTATAAAGTTTATAACATTCTGTTTTTGTTGGCAATGTCAAATGTGTAAATTCAGTTATGTTTATATTACTGAAGAGTAACAGTTAAAGGTGGTTTGTACTGGACTACATTATATTGAGAGGTGTTTCTAAGGGGGTCAGAATATAAGAAACACCTCTCAATATAATGCAATCCAGTGACTCAAGACTGAAGTACTTAATCATAAAATAACATGTTGTACATGTACCTAATAAAATAGTCACTGAGTTTACGTACAAACATTCATGAATATTTGTTTTTATGTAGGCTTTTAGTATGACACGGACTATATAAATTATTTTAACATTGCACTGTTGCAACAGAATGGGGATGTGTTTTCCTCATTAATCTTTTAAAATTACAGACCACAACATCTCCATTAACATGTCAGTAGTTGATCAGCAGCTATATGCATCCTGCCTCTGGGATGCTTAGTCGTGAGTGTATTTTTGTCTCCACCTGGTGTTCTGGTTGCTGCAAATGTAAGATCACCACATATTCTACAGCAGCAGCCACTGTGCAAGAAAAAAAAAACACACAAAACAGAAAAGAAGTTCATTATCCTAAAAATCTGTTTATTGCAGTTAAAACTCAAAAATCACTGAAATACTTTCAGAGACAGAATGATGGAGATACAAAGAAACAGCCAAAGAGTGAGAAGAAAACTGCGTGTCGTGGCAGCCATTTCCTGAAAAAAATCAGTTCCACACGGTGACAACACAAAAAAATACAAAATAAATCATACTTGTATATTATCATTATTGAGTTATTGAATTATTATTTCAAGTCACACACACTCATACAAAGCAGACCGTTTGCTTTATGGCTTCTGTTCCACCCATTAATATTGTCTCATGATCAAACATGACAGATTCTATTATTATTATTATTATTATTATTTTTCTATTATAAAAGGACTTATTGCAACGTCTCCTCTGCTTTATATTGTTGATATATTACAAATATACTGTTCAGCTATCACATTACAATAACCACTCTACTGAAAATGTGTTGCCTCACTTTTCATTGAGCAGTAGTGTGGCACCTACAGCATCTTAGAGAAAACAGTCAATATATTTTTTTGCCCACATTTCCATGTACACGTAAAATTAAGACTCTGATAATCATAAATCAGCCAAAGAAAAACACATTTTGGCAGTAGAGCTATAACAGGAACCAAAAGGAGGAACAGATATGAGATCAAAGCTGACATCACCCTCACTGCTACATAAAATCAAACACTGGCAAAATGTAGCGTATATGGATTAAACACAACATCAACAACATCTCCGCTTGATTCGCCCCCGCCTCCACTTAAAAAACAACATAGACAGAATACTAAGTCACGCAGTAAACCCACAGTGACTGTGTGCTGTGTAACACTACAACCAGCGCCCTCAGCCACAGGAAGAGGTTATTTTTTGTACAGAGACACCACTTGACATATCACATCGGCTGAACAACACGAATCCACCAGCACGAAACGGCACCACTAAGACGCAGGGGGTCAATGAGATGGAGGACAGGTCAGAGGTCATGTGACGGTCGACAACACTACAAGACGCAGCGAGTTGATGAAAACAAAGTGAAAAATGAGCTGCTGTTGACAGTATAGGCAAACAGCAGATACATTTACATCTTATACGACATAAATATTTGTATGTGGATTTATACTCACACCGTAGTTACACAGTTTGACATATTTGTGCCATTTCCTTTTTATATTGGTCGAACAAAGGCTTTGGCATACAACTTCTAAAGCATTTACATTTCTCTCATTTGAGCAGCTTTTGTTTATTAACCTCTAGATGCAGCACAAACACAGATTTGCTCCCCCGTGTAGTTGATATTAATGCTTCGGTTCAAATTGAGAGCACAGTTATTGTACACACTTAACTGTAAATTCTTACATTATTACACACAATGCAGCAAATCCATCCTGCCCTTAAGTAAGACACAATTCCTGCCCGCTCACAAGTTAGTTTTCGCTTCCAATGAAACTAAAAGTAAGAAATCTCCCACACAAAGAAAACAAACAAGAAGCCCATCTTTGTAAGAAGTAGCAAACAGATGTTGGAGCTCTAGAGAAGACAACCTTGTACGGACGTCCAAGGCACACTGAAGTAGGGAAAAAGCAAAAAAATATATATTTTTTTGATGATATGTCTAGGAAAAGATTAAAACTAAGATTAATGCAGCTCACAAGGAGCTTATATCTGGGCACCAGGAGGCAAACCAACATGAGTAAGCTACTTCTAAAAAGCTGCCTCATTTGTTACTCTAAATGAATATTGCCCATTTCTAAAATTTTGTGCTTTTGTACGTGGAATATAAACAACCCCACAAACGACTCCTGCATTTTATCCTTCCTAAAATAAATGTCCCAAATTCAACAAATGGCCTCCTCACATGAGTCAGCGTCAGTCTTGTGTACGTGTGTTTTCGTTACAACCAAGCAGCTGATTTCAGTGAACCTCTCCTGTTCAAGGTGCCCGTGTTCATCAGTGAAATCATCTGCTGTGTGTTTGGATGCAATGAAAACCTGCACACACACCCGAGACCCCTGCTGCAAAATCAGATAGTGTTATCACTGCTCACGTGAGGTACAGAAAAGCGAGGGAGGTTAGGGAATGAACGGATTTAATAGGCAGATATATTTTTCAGAGGAGCTCTAAAGACAGAAATAATCTCATGAGTTGGATCTCAGTAGGAGGAGCCAGAGAACTACAGTTTGTCAGAGTGAGCTAATTTCAATAAAAATATGAATGGCATTCAGGATTTTTAGGATATCTGAGGGTTAACAAGAAAACTAACTAAACTATAGCTAGAATTTGTCTTTTCCAGCTAGTAAGATGAGGTTTCCAGTTTTCATAATATCTTTATCTTTACTTTTTTTCTGCAGGGCCTCTGAAAAACTGTTATTATGTGGCTTTGCCAACTGACATTCCACCCAAGCAATAAGAATATTTCTACCTCCAGAGCTGCTCTGCCTTTGAAAAATATTTGTACAAGTAAAACTCTCATCCTCTTGGGACTTGGAGTTAGCCAAATCACATGAGACTGCAATTCTCTGTCTGCTTTTTGAGGTCTTCCAGTGTGGCCTGGGCTTTGTCTTTCAGCTGGTCGATGTCCACGTTTTGGATGTTGGACAGCTGGCCCAGCACCGACTGCTTGTGCGTTTCCTCCTGGTTGTCCTCCGCGATCATCTTGGCCAGCTCTGTGGGCAACACCACATCATCCCCCGCCTGCTGGATCTGGGTCTCATCCATCTCGTTCTGAGGTAGATACCCACATGCATGCGTGTCCGTATTGACACACCCAACAGAACAGGAGAAAGAAGGGCAACACATTTAGAACACTGTAATAAAACACTCGGCAGCAAGATTATGTTGGTCTTACAGAGGCAGCGATCCTGTTGGGGACATTATTACGTGCGTCATGACATGGCTAGCCCTTCAATCCAAACATGCATTGTCTTTACAAAAGCAGAACTGGATTAGTTTACCTTTGGTAGTCTGTACTTTTCCCGGAAATGACTTCTAACTGTGGCTCTTTCAGCTTTCTTCTGTGCAAAATTGGCTTCTCGTTCTTGCCTGCAAGAAAGGCGGAAAAATGTTTTTTTGGCAGGATTTTACCAGTGTCTCTGAACATACAAATTTAGATCAACTCTGTTGCCAACCAAAGGCTAGGAAAGGTCTTTTTTTGAATCAACCGTGCATTCTTTTACCTTCGGAAAGCTTTGGAATAGCAAGAGTAACTCCAAGCACTACACATTTAAGGGGGAATATCCCCAATTATTACAAATAAACCACACATATTATCCAAAAATGAAGAAGATCAGTGCTCATTATTGCCCTTATATTGCATCTGTGTTTTAAAAGCATCATAAGGCTGCTGTTGGATCTTGGAGGCCTTGGAGCTTAGCATTACTACAGAGTGTAGATCCAGCAGAAGGTGGAGCAGCAGTGATGCCATGGGGGTAAAATACAGGAAGAGACATTCTGCTTATGTTTGGAAGCCCCAGATGCAGCATCTAGTGATGTAGTTTCCGATTGCAACCCCCTCCATTCGCCCTCCTGTTCTAAGTGTGAGGGGAAACTATGGTGACTGTAAAATGTGCCAAAAACACAAATCTAGAGGCAATGTTTGGTTTGTCCATTCTGGGCTACTGTAGAAACATGGTGGACTCCGTGGGAGAGGGCTCCTGTCGTCTGTGGATATAAAAGGCTCATTTAAGCTAACAAAGACATAATGATTTTTATTTTAAGTTGATTATACACTAATGAAAACATAGTTATGCATATTACTGTAAAAGGAGCCCCCTATTTCTTACACACTTAAATGATGCTGTAGGCTGAAAACCCTCAAAAAAGCTTCATAACTGTCTTTGCAAAATAGGCGGTTTGAGGCAAAACCATCTAAAAATTAAAGATGACACTCCAACCATCTTAATAATTGCCTTAAGTCTACATACAAGAGAGTTTTAGGTATTTCTAAAATTTTACACATCTGTATGAGAGAAACAAAATGTTCAGGGATGTCCAATATTTATTGTTGTTGTCTGTTCAATCATCCTGTTGTCATTAAAACACAATCCAGTAAACAACTCAGCCTCCTATAGTGTGTAATGCCTCCAGCAGAGGGCAGGCAATAGGCTACTGGCAATGTTCCCTCTACTCAACATCACTGGAACATTTACGGCTTCAGTGTAGTTCATAATTGTCCCTCGTAAATTGCAACATTTGCTTAAATGCCTCTAACATGAGTCAACAGCGTGACATAATGCTTAACAAACTTGGTTGTATGGCCTGAGGCCAAACATAGCATGAATACAGTGAGAAAATACCACACAGAGTCAGTGAAATACAGTAGGTGCTTATTACTAAATCAACACTATGGATGATATTCTTCATAGTGGCAGAGCTTGCATAGTACGCCCAGAAGGATCAAATCAGCAGCATAATATTAAGGCGAGGGGACACACTGGAGGACCATGGGCATGGTTTGCAAAGTGTTTGTACCCAATGTGTCAGGGGAAGGTCGTTTTATATGGAGATGCAGCGTTCATGGTGCTGTCCGTGTGAGCCCGAGTTCACTTTGTGTTAACATGAACGGGCCAAACACCAAATGGCACATAGGCCCATGCAGCGCTCACTTGCAGCCAATGAGATTTGTGTCTTCTCGTCTCAAGGGCATCAGATGACCAGGGTTGTCACGGTGGCCCGGGTGCTGAGGGTGATAAAATGTCTACATGTGACACGTCAGAAAAGGGCAACACAACCCCCCTCCACTCTCTACGCCAAAACCTCTGCTTTAATCTCAGCAGTATGAGCTTCTCCGTGATCTATGCTCATGTTTAGCACCTCTGACTAATAACTCACTTCCACTGAAGGTCACATTATGACGGCGGAGCGCTAAGCATTTCGCCATGCCTCCTGTAGAGCTCAGTGGGCCGAGCTGAGTGTTTGTACAGCCAGAGTGCCAGAGTTAGGACTTCACTTCCCACTCGTGCTTAAAATGACTCTGCACATGGTACTGTGAGGCACTTTGGACAAAAAGTGATCATCAAATGTGTTTGTGCTGATGAGCCAGGCTTTGGAAACAATTGGATAGTTCTGTTTTGTTATGCTTAAGAGCAGATTCTGGTGTAACAACTGAATCTACCATTTTTCTGTAAAAACTCGAACTCGAACTTGAACTATGAGCAGGACAGTGAACATCTGGTATGAGATGTTGGAGCCCTGCTCTAAGGGAAGCATCACACTAATCAATTGTGAGTTACTGTCTGCTGGGTGAACTCTTGTTTGCCAAATGACCTTGTTGTCACCTCATCTTGTCCTCCAGTGGCTCAGGAAATATGCACCCCCACAAGAACAACAAATATGTAAATCAGGAAAAATGAGCATTTCAAGAATTCACTTTTGCAGGTGAGACAGCACAAAGATTTAAATGATAAGAGGCGAGCATGACAAAAGAATTAAAAGGCGTACATCAGGTGTGTGCATAAAAGAGGCCATACCAATCTAAAATTCAATCTTTCCACTTTTTTAAAGCTGCAATACATTTTTACAATGGCAGCCATCTCGAGTAGTAACTTCTATATGAATGATGAAAGAAAAAGCCAAAACTTACTCAACATTAGATGATATTGTTGGATGTTTGCCCTCTGATTTTATCTGATAAATGGTACTTTAGCCACTTTATTTACCACACAGTCTGATTCATTATTAATAGGAACATGTTTAGTCCCAGACATAAAGAATCCCTGTAGACATTTCCGTGGAAGAATGGATCCAGGAATCCCAAATTAAAAACACAACTACACAATTTGCTCAGATGCTCAGAGAGCTCCCTAGGCGAGAGGAGCAGCTGTGTGTAGAGCGCTCATGTTATTGCATTGATGCGTAAATAAAAGCGCACGGCGCACTGGGAGCGCTCTGCTATTTACACACAAAATCGCACAGTTTTAAATGTGCCATGCTTGCCGCTGCTTTCCCGACACATTATGTATTACAACTTCACATTCACAAGCTTCAATCATTGCCTTACTTTTCCTCCTCTAACTGTTGCTGATACTGTTCAAATTCCTCTTGAGTCATCCCCTGCGCGGCGGCTTCTGATTTCTCCGCTTCGGGTTTCTCCTCCGTCAGTCCGCCTGTCAGGTTCTTCAGCTGTCCTCCCACCACGTGTTTTACCATGAAAGCCATGGCTGCGCCTCGGTGAGTCCTCTTTGTTTGATCGGCTGAGAAGTTTAAGGCTTTTGATGCGCTCTTGGATAGAGTGGTGACGGTGGATAAATATCCGTCAAATTACGCTTAAATCAAACGCCTGGGAGTGTTGCACAAGAGTATTTAACTTTAAAAGGCTCGATGGGAGACTGAATTATTCCAACGGCGCGTTGGAAGCTGGCAGATTCAGCACCACTGGCCCTGGACAGCTCCGCGCCGTGAAGGATGGAGTTATTATGAGTCAACAAGTTTGGCGCTGAACTCTACCAATCCTGTGACTCCGTCCGCAGCTACCACTCCCTCCGCCCAATCCTAGGCACCGCCGGACTGGGTGTGCGCTTTTGCAATTGCGCGCGTCGGCGTCGTGGGCTGCTCCCGTGATTCGCCGTCTGATTATAAAACTCACGACGGACTCCGGGGAGAGACAAAGAACACGTGACGAGCCTCAGTGTCTCCTGGCTGTTTTGGTGCCTCCGTCTCTCTCAGGGTCATCTGCGCGCTGAAGCCTAATACAGTTTGTCAACACACAAAGAGGTTCCCTAATTGCAAATTATTCAAATGGTTGTCTGTTAACCCATGGCATGAGTTCAGTTTATCGGGCTAATCACTTAGAAATGATGAGTCTTCTCTAGTAGGGTTTGTTTGATTTGCAAGAACAGGCTAATTTCCACAAGATGAGAGGAGAAATGAACACCCTCCATGCACATTTAATGTCTGTGTAAATATTCCTTGCCTCAAACATTCAGCATCTTGAGCTGACATACTAAAATTAGAAATTTTGTCTCTAGTTGCATCACCATAATATTCATGTGGTGACTCATGTGTCTGTAGTACACACAAGCGAGTTTATGATATCAGTGTCTTATGCTTATTAGACCTCCTATAGGATTTTCTGTGCTACTTCCTCTCATGTCTTTACAAACTGTTTGATGCTGCTGCATAGTTCAACTTCCATCACCAGAAAAGATGATTTATTAAAAGGCTTGGTGCTTGTGGATGACACTGTGTGACGCAGTGTTCAGCTGGAAAGCCTCACTTCTAAAAATATTACCTACGTGTGTCTGTGAGAGGAAAATTTTTAAATCTCTCTCTCTCTCTCTCTCTCTCTCTCTCTCTCTCTCTCTCTCTCTTTCTGTGAGATTCTTGACATCCAAAGTGTGAGAAGGGAACTTTGATTACAAGTCAACAACTTCAGCATCCTGATCCTCGCAGCAGTCTGACATCCAGCCTGGCCTACTTTCCCGGTCCCTGTGGATCAGAAGAGATGGAGCACGTATCAGTGTCTTTTTGTTACAAGCTTAGCAGGGTCCTGTTAGCCTATACCTGGCTTGCTTTTAAATCTCTCTCCAACTTCAAAGCTGCCACTGGTGAATAGATCGAAACGTAACACAGTGAATGAGATCAAACCTGTAATCTCTGTGAAATTTAATAAAAAAGACAGAATTTGCCTAACCAGCATGTTTCAACATGAAATTATATCTTTTCACTTTGGATATTCACACCCGTGCGATCAGTTCCCAGCCCAGGTCTCACTCACTTTTTTTTTAATGGATTATCACTGCCCCCTGACTACAGGTTCTCTGGCAGGTACACAGGAGGAGGTTTAATCCAAGATGATGTAAATTACACACAGGCACACATTTTAATGAAGAGGAGGAGAGCCTAAACATGATGACATATTCTGGCAGCTGAGCCTCACAGAGCAATCATGTTGGCCTTAAAGGTGACAGCAGGGTTAGTCTCAAGTCAAGTCAATTTTATTTTCAACACTAACAGAAGCAATAAACATGAAATATAAAATATATACAAGTGTAAAGAGATATAAAAATGATGAAACAGCCTGATACCCACTGCATTTATTTATTAACACAAACATTAAACATTATAAATGTAATTTAACAATACCACTGGGCTTGCAAAGGAATAACAGCATAACAGTTCAACATGTGTTATTATTTAGAAAACCTGCAAAAATTGAGTGCATTTCAAAATTGCATTGTGCACTCATACTGAGTACATAAGTCGAGTGAATAAAAGTGAATTTTCCACATGAAATTATCACCTAATGAGAGTTATAGCCTGCATAGAAGATTGCATAATTTGGTTCCATTTAAGGTTCCACCTTAATTATATCTGAAAATATGAACATATGTTCAATAAAAATGTGCTTTATAAAGAATATTATAATCTGAAATACAACAGATTTTAAACTCTTGTGGTCACTGTCTCCAAAGAATGTCATGATCAGTAAAATTGTTTCACGTTTCAGGATATTTTTGTATTCTTCGCCTGCAAAAGAGGATGCAATCAGCTCTTTGTTAAAAAAAGAACATATGGCATTGAAATGAAACCTTCACGGTCAAATCCAGGAAAAAAAAAAAACATTACTCACATTACCTGATGTAAAAATAGGCTCATGTTAATACCGCCTGGCTCCTGCTTGTGTTCAGTTAATTCTACTGCCTACTCAACTTCAATTGATGTCTCGCTGTACTGTGAAAATTAACGGTTATGGTCTGTGTTAAGCATATATTAAGCATAGGTGCATGCAAAGCCTTCACACAGATGTTTAGTATAAAAGCCATGCATGCTTACACACAGCCCTGACACGATACTTTGCTTTACTGCATAAACATCTGTGTTCAGTGTGCAGAAGTGTTTCTGCTGTTAGTCAAAAATCCATAAATAATGTAGTAAAACATTGTAGATGTAGAATAATGATGAAAAATTCAGATTTTGTGTGTATGATAGTGAACCTAACCCTTTTGGCCCTTTGAATAAAAAAAATGAGCCAAATGCAACAAAAGGTTACAGAGGCATGATGCATGGTGTGAGTCAACATAACCGAAAGCATCACTTTGGCTCCCGCCCAGTCACACTTCCAGCGTGGTTACACTTGATCTTCTAGGATTAGGAGCCTGTGTGGGATTGGGAAAGATGGGTTTACGTACACCATCACACACACACACTCGCTGATCCTCAGCAGCTGAATACTGCACCTTTTGTTTCTTTAGACATGGAATGACAAGGGATTAGACTGATCAAACAAATGTGCCCCGCGGCAAACAATATGCACAATCAGGGAGTTTTTAAATTCACATAGGTGGATAAGATGCCATTAACAAGTCACTGGGATGCCTATCTAGAGGAAAGCAGTGTGTAATTGTTGCCTCCCTCATGGGATGATATAATGTCACGCTAATCCCATTAGAAATGAAAAGTGCTCTGTGCACTCAATGACAAAATTAGTTTTTGTATCAAGAAAACATCAGAGGCCATTTAGACAGGCTAATGTTTTGCTGAGACTTATTTCTACCTGCATCACTTCCCGAACAGAGATTGAACAGACAGGTGGGGTCACAGCAGCATGGCACCATATGGTGGCAAGCGAGTCACCCCAGCAGTGGTGGTTTGATGCCCCGCAGGTTGTCTAAGAGGTGTTAAACTAAACCGTATGTCAGCGTGGCGACTGTCCCCCCAGCGAACATCAACTACTTCCTCGTGAGCTAAATATTATGGCCTTGCAACAGAGCAAAAAGAAGAAGCATTTAAACTTTTGAACTTGACATTTAAAGCTGCATTAAGCCAGGCTGGAAACTGGTTTGTGTAAATGCTGCTCCTGAAGGGTTGGTGGAAAAGAAAAAAAAAAACACACTGAAGCTTTGTGGATTATCTGGAGTTATGGCTACACTGTTTATGGAAAGAAATGTCTCTAATAAATATTTCTTTTAATGTTTTAACAGCTCAATCAAAGTCAGACTCCCTTCTTTTATGTTGGGATGGTGGCAGAAATCTCAGAGATATTTAAAACCTGGGCAAATAATACCGGTATCTATCCAAATTTATCTTTGTTTTTTCTGTATATGCATGTAGAGATACCACATACATTATATTTGGGTATACTGGCACTCAATATAAGTTGTACCAAAGCTGGTTTGTGTAAATTTTGCTCTTGATTTAATATCATTTGTTTTGTTTGTTTTTTTACATGCAGCTGCTTAGATAATTATCTGTATTTTATTGGAGCATTCATTCAGCAGAAACAGTCTAATTTACTCTTTTTTGTTTCAGTCAGCTTTGATAAAAAATCTGTTCATCCTTGTCAGTGTTTAGACATTGTAATTATTATTTTTTTATTTAATTTAATTATATTCATTTACAGTAAGGTGTGTTTGCACCTTTTAGACCTTATAAAGATGTTTTAACTGTTTCACTGATATCTCCATGGTATCATATAAGTAGGTGGAGACCTAAAAGGCAAAAAATGTGTCATGATGTCTGGATGTGAATAAAATTAAATCCAGCCAGTGGAGGTCTGCTCTTGCTCTATATGGGCTATATTAGATTTAACATGTATGCTTTCACAGAGGGGCAGCATCCTATTTGAAAATAGAAAAAAAATACATTTACTGGAAAGAGTGAAAACTGAAAACAGGACTGGAAATGAAATTGCATGTTGGCATGGATGAAAGTGTGAAAGGAAGCTGCTAAGAGACTCAGGCAGTGACAGAATTCACAGCAGAAAAATGCGTGGATCAAAAGTGAGAAAGATGAAACACAAATGTTCAGAGAATTGGCTGAAATAGGTTGTGAAATTGAGTGTGAACAGGAAAAAATGGCCCAAAATGGTTAGAAACATTGTAGAGCAGCTGCCTCGATAATTGCAGTAACATAGATCTGGGACTGCACTGCGGAAATCAGAAAGACAAGTCATCACTGAAATAAATGAAATGTCTAAACTGTTGATAAGCTAGATCAAGAAATGAATGCCAGGGGGTTGGAGGTAGGGAAGCTCCTAACCAGGTCACAACAATTGTGGACCTCAATTTCCACATAATTTTCTCTACTTTAGGTGTGCCGTGGTGAATTGGGCGAGGCTCCTTTGTTCCATTTAACGTGTGTGTGGTGTCACCACAATACCTTAGACAATAGTGTGCTTTCAACTTTGTAGCAACATTCTGGGGACATGAGGTCTGTGTCAACATGACAATGACCTAATGAACCAATTCCCAACCTTTGGATTTCGATCCCCAGTGTGGGTCGCAGAAGCTACATAAACCGGCTGTGAGACCTTCTTAATTTTGAGAAGTGACAGTTTTCTTTAAAAACATAGATTTGGCCTATATCTCAGCACTTCTGTGAAGAGTGAATGAAATTGTTACTTTTTAGCATTTGGCTTATTATATAAGATGCAAACTTCCTTTTATTATGTTCACTATTTGTGTTAATACAGTTTATCAGTTGTTCTGTACTGTGATAATTATATAATAATTATATTAATTATATATAATAATATAATATATAATTATATTATTATATCAGCATAAAATGTTGTATGCATTGTTAGGTTGTCAACATCCTTTTTTCCATATATTGTATTTCACCACAAAATCTTGTATATGCACCTGTAAGTCCAAACATTGTATCTTTCACGTCCCGCTGTCAGCCGTTCATTTAATTTGTATTTCTTCTCCTCCACAGTCCTGTACTTACACTTCCTGCAAGCTGCAGTGCTGTTAATAATAATACTCTCATTTACACACACATCTCATTTACAGTCTCTTGACTCTGTAATATTTCTGTTTTTAACCCATGCTTTAACAAGTTAATCCATGCACTCTGCATTAAGTGTTCTTTATTTTCTGTAAAACTGCTGCCAACCTGTTAAAACCACTTTAAAGTAACCAGCCAACATCAAATGCAGCTCCTATCTCCATGTATGCATGGACCAGTATTAATATTAGCATGCTCCACTTCTGTGCATTCAAATGCATGAACTTGTATTAGTGTAAGTAGCTCTGGTGGGTTTAAACCTTATAAGCATTGCAGCTTTATTGCCATGCTGTACCCACTGGGCTATGAAGTGGGCTAAGTCTCTGCGCAGTGAGACAGTGTGTGATATCATCTCTGTGCTGGACGTCAAATGATAAAAAGGAAGAGGATTTTTATCCACGTTTAATTAAGTGGTTAAAATGACCCTCAGCTGCAGCTGTTATCCAGCAGAAGAACAACTAGTAGTAGGGAGTGAAAATGAGAGATATATTTGTATGTTTATTTAAGGAAAATTGACATTTTATAAGAGACATTTTTATTTTCAGGAGACAGGAAAGAGAGAGACAGAAGATGCCAGGCTGGAAAGGTCACGGGTCAGATATGAGTGAACATTATAAACATATGGCCGGCTGCTGAGCACGCTGTAATGCCTCTGCCTATTTAGCTTCCCTTTCCCCTCATACATCTTTTACACCTCTCCGTCAATGCTCTCACACATCTCTCCGCCTTTCCCCTCTTCTAACCTTTCCCTCTTATCCCCCCCCCTTCAAATCCCTACCATCCTCCCTCCTTCCATCCCTCCATCCCTCCCCCGTCTTTCCTGCCTGATTTAGACCTCTTGCCTGAGAGGAACATCAGAGCACAATGGGTTAGTGCTGGCTGAGCTTAAATGGAATGAGAAAACCGGAAAATTCTCTTTCATGAATAGATGCAAACAATCGGCAGCGTGAGGGTGAACGAAGGAGAGGAGGGTGAGATGAAGCAGGCTGGGGACAAGTGAGAGTGAGAGAATGCTGGAGAGAGATGGCTGAAGGGATGGTTCGAGATTGGGTGAAGGTCAGTGTAGAGGGGGCAGCAGTGAGCGACCGAGAATGATGAAGGTTTTTAATTCCAAAAGCTATTTTGACAACAAATTGTTTCTTGACATTTGTGGCCTAATAATATACTGCAGATAATCCCATGCTTTGTATGTGGGGTTGGTAAGAGCATGGTCCTCAATTTGCAAATAAAATTCCATATTAAGCCTGTCAAGGATTTTCTAAGTTCAGAAACACTGTCTCTTAATTTCTCTATGCTAGTGTATACATGAGTACATTTCACAAAATAATGCATCCACTTTAACTTTAAGCTAACTTGATGACATTGCAAACATATTGGTCACATTTCATTGCTTGTTAGCAGTTTTAGAAAGGTAGAAACTATCCATCCAACTATCCATACATGTGTCACATGTTCTGCTTTGGCTTTTGGCGGCTTGGCTGTGTTTGACACAACTGGTCATTCATTTTACGGTTCGTAAAAAGTAAAAGTCACACAGCTGTCATTTGACTTCAAAACAGTAGCTAACTAGCCGCTGAGTCAGTTTGTTGACTTCATGGTTCTTCTCTCTTTCTCGAAGGAAACACATCATACCTCACCAGGAGATTGTTGTTGTTGTCCCCTGCTTGTGAGTCCAATCCACTCGCAGTAGAGACATTTTTCATTACCAATGAATTCATTATGTATTCTTAGCGACTTCATTTCTAAAAAAATGATTAGCAACAAATTTAGCAACGTATCCACACCATCAGGGTCAGGATTGTGGCCAAATACATTCACAACAGCAGCAGTGTGCGGAGGAGGCTTGTTGTTAATGATGTAGCGTATCGGGTCAACGTGGTACTGAATAGGTGTGTTGCACACTATTCCTTTACCTGGTCTGTGTTTCTAAAATAAACATTGTGTTCGCCTCTTCAGCATAATAACATCTCTCTGTGTCTCTGTAGCAGAGCTGTGTTATCATTCGATTGCACAGAGGGTCCACTAGTTAATCACAGATGGCATTGTTTTGATTGATCTGTTTTTTAATAACTTCAGTACTTTATATACTATGATACTTTTTTCAATCCCACATGTTTACAATCAATCAAAGTATCGATACTTTTGAGAGTTTCATGACTTTATCCTTTTTGTGCAGCTTACACTACAGATTAACATTGACCTGTAATTGTCACTTGAGGCTAATATAGCAAAAATGACGTAACTGATGCTTCTGCAGTTTGGGCACAGATGTTTTGACCTCTTTAGACCTCTGAACTCTCTGTCTTAAGATGAAAAATCATGCATCAAAGTATTTCCAGAGCTCATTTGTGGCTGTCAAATGCTGCCAATTAACATCCAATGTAGTAGCAGCGTTTGTATCGCTAATTTTCATCAGAATTGATGTTTGTATTTTTTTTATTCTAAACTAAACTGAACAACCTACTGAATCTTCAGTAGAAATCTTAATGCACTTATTACACATAACTCATATTCCCCATGATACAGCATGCCACATCTTCTCTATACATCTTGTCATCTTGTTGTGACCCTGAGGTCTGCCTGAAGCCTCATCCTCCATCTGTCTCCTGTGTGTTAAAGAGTTACAGCTTCATTTCTGTCTCTCATGCACACACACACGTACACACACAGACAGACTGATGTCAGAGAAACAGTCAAAATCATCCTCTGAAAGCTAGCGTTAGTTGCAGACGTTAACGTTACAATGGGTTAAGAGGACACTCACATCTTCATCTCCTGCCAACACACACACACACACACACACACACACACAGATTTCCCCATCTCCCCACATGCGTATCCATGCCCACATCATACATCCTTTTTTCCTTGTTACATAACTCCCCTCCCCCACCAGCATAATGATAAGTTATGACAGAAGTTATGACGACGAGTGTGTAACACGCTCCTCAGTTCTGTTTCCCCTGCAAACACACACACACACACACACACACACACACACACACACACACACACATATATACACACATGTATAATATATTGACACGCATACATGCAGGCTTTGCTGTCACTGACATGATGACGTTTCCCAGCACAGAGTCACATGCAATTGAGTCACAGCAGAGCTTGGCTTGTTTTTACATTCAAATAAACACGGTCTTGGTGTGTTTACACTATGAGCACCAACTCCCACAGCCTGACCTCAGAAAACCTGCACTCTGGCCTGTCTTTACCCTGATCTGCTTGCCCGAAATGGGCGAATTCTAGGATTCAAAGCAAACAAGAGAGGCAGAAAAGGCAGAAAAGATGGTGTCTGAGATCCTTATAGTGAAGATGTGCCACCTGCTGTCGATACTGCCCCTCACTGTTGTCTGCCACACTGACCCAACTCCCGCCAAAATATCTTCACTGACCACGTGTGTGACCATGCATGTTTTCCTTTGCGTGCAGCCTCTGTCTGTCCATTCACTGGAAGTTTGTGAGTGCAGATGTTTACACAATCCCAGCGGACACGGCCAATCTGAGAACAGCTGTAAACATGCGGCCTTGTGGAGTCGGGACAGATCATAATGGGAGCATTCTTACGTGCTAATTTGTGCTATAAATAGGTGTCCGACATTTGTTTCCATGCGTGCAAATTGGGCTTCATGAGCTTATTAACAGTAGCATGCAAATCATGTGTTTTAACTTGTATCGTCTGAAGCACGTCCACTTTCATACTCTGTCTATGACACACAAAACCTAATGGGGGAAAAGCAATTTAAATGCTCATCTGTGACCTCTCAATTTTTCCAGATTTGATCTAAAACATCTCTTCTGCGTTTTTTCGTTTGCAATATTTTGACAAATCGTGTTGTCTCTACTATCAACACTGAAATGTCAACATCCTGACATATGCTGTAACTAAGAGCATCCTCTCCCTCCCTCTCTCAAAAACACACACAGCTGACTTCCTCAGAGAGCTGCGGCTCAGGACGAACTCCTCTAAGCTCACCATGCCTGATGACCTCATCTGATCTCAGCCCTCACACATCACTGCCTCTGAATCCCAGTTATCCTTAGAGGCCTCATATCTGTAAACACCAAATACACACACACACACACACACACACACACACACACACACACGCACACACACCAACAGTGATTTAGTAAGAGGCTGTGTCGTTCCCCATGTGAGCAGAGAGTATGAGTCAGTGTGTGTCTGTGTGCACGTGGGGTGGGTGGAGGTGGAGCTAATCGTCCTCATCCTGTCACTTCCTCTGTTCCTCTGTCTGTTCAGGTTCTGAGACGACCGTACAGATAAACAACAGACAACAGACACATGTATCGGCTTCTTCTTCACCTCACAATGATGGTCACGTAGAGTCTTTGCTTTTCCAAAAAGGACATTTGTCAGATGAATCAAAACACCAGACGAACAAGGCACAGAGCAGTAGAGCGGGCCTCAGTGTGTGGAATATTTCTAGGTATCATGAACAATAAAATGATTACTGTCTGTTATATGTGGTAATTCATTAAAGGGTCGTGATAGTGATAGTTGTGATGTTTAGCAGTTACAGTAGTATTGCTTTTATTTGCACTGAAATTTGACTCTTTGATTTCTGCCGCCACACCGTAACAAAGAACATCAATAAGATTTCATTTGTTTTGTTTTAGATACTTTATTGATCACGTTGAACGTGAAATTACTTCTCCGCATTTAACCCATCCAGGCTGGCACCTGTTGGAACACACACATGCACATGCACAGGGTCACACACTCAAATTGCCAGATTCACTGGAGCGGTGGGCATCAACTCACAGCGCCCGGGGGGGGGGGCTTGCTCAAGGGCACCTCAGCCGTGGCAATCTTTTTTGAGCAGCTAGAGCGGGGATCAAACCGCCAACTTTGGGGTTATTGGACCACATGTTTCACAGTAACAAATCTTTCCAAAAGCAGTGTCAGAGTTACTCTGGATAATCCACAGACCTCAAGCTCAACAGTTTCTCAGTAGAAAGTAGTTTTGTTCCAGGCTGGATTACCAGCTGGGCAATGAGTTTAACTGTCCGGAAAACTCTCTGCGGCCCTGAAGGCCCCAGGTTGTCATTGTAACAATTACTTTGTTGTATTTTTCTAAATTTGTTTGGGATTTGTTTGGAAATATGTACCACTAAAGCAGAACAACAACCAAAATCATACTGGCCTTCAGGTGGCTTCTGCAGTTTGACATCATCTTGACATTTGTAAAAGATGATCAAGGAAGATATGTCAAGGATCTAGTTTAATACTTTCAATAAATGAAATTAAATCAAACTTTTCAGTTACACTATTTGGTGCATATTTATACACAAGTTAGTGTTTAAACTAATGACTATGAGCAGAATGACACACAACAAACCTTAGGTTGGGGAAATGTGTGTATTTGGAGCTTTATATGGCTTAAACAAGCTAGTTAAAAAAGTATGTTTTTCTGTAATTTGGGCGAAACGACCCTGCCTTACGTGGCCTCTACCCAACCTAAACAACATGAGGCCGGCGCTGATGAAACCCACTATAAACAGCTCATATGCTCTACTGAATCAAGCCCTCACCCCAAAGGCAAACTCATCATCTTCATCTCTGCTGGAGTGCTGACGTCCCTTTCTCTCCTCCCTCTTTCCGAATATCAGACCTTTGCTCACCAAATTCAATTAACTGGCTCAATCAGAGCGTCTCTGCGCCCCCCATGGCTGAAGGTGAAGGTAAGGTGAGCTCCCAAAGTAGGCCGGTGACGTCTGAGAAGCCAGGGCTGAATGACGGAGCTATCAAACTTCCGGAGGCTGGACAGGATGTGGGATTTATGTGACAGGCTGCCTGAAGACGTTAGCATTCCTGGGCGTCATGGACCTCGCCAGGTCGATGGCCTCCTTGCCACGTGACAGAGACTGTGTAGACGTTTCCCTCCCAGCTAGGAGAGCGTGTCCATCATGGCTTGTCCCCGCTAACCATGCGACCTGTCACAGTCCAACACTACACACCTGGCTGACACATCACAGGAAACACAGTAGTTATATAAACAGCAGAACAAGACAAAACATGTTGGTTTAGTTTAGCTGCACAAATAATCAAAACGAACATGATATAAATGATACCAGTGAATCGAAAACTCACTCAATAAGAGAGAAAAACAAGTAGCACATGTAGCGCATGATTAAGATTAAACCAGTGGAAACAGTATCTGGCTGGGGCACCTTACCATATGTTTCTATGAGTTGTTAGTAGCTCAACCACAGAGACACATGATTTAATTTAAATAACTGTTAAATGACAATTTTACCAAAGAGATATTTTGTAAGAGATTTCACAAAAATTTGAAAAAAATACAGCAGAAAATGATCAGAGATTTGTGCAGCAGAGCGTTGTTCTTTCATCTTTCCTCTCCCTTTAATCATCTGAAGACCCCCTTATATTCATCTTGTGTTTAGGGGCTTGACCCTGACTGGAAACCATTGCACAGACCTTCCTGTATTTGTACTGTATCTAAGAGAAGATTAAGCACCATCTCAACCTGCAACAACAGTAAAATACATGTACACATACATACATACAAATGTACACACTGATGCATCAGTAACTAATAACGTCATATCTAATACTAGTCATAGGGCCATTTTGCTGCAGAGCAAAAAATATTTTGCTGATAACACTTATTTTCAATTTTACCTGTAATGGAGTTTGTGTTGGTACATTGAGTACTCTGAGCACTTCATACTCTCACCACTTAATAATATGAATGATAACAGACACAGATTGTTTACCTATATATATATATATTCACATTCATTCAACCATTCCTTCTTTTTGCCACAGTTGAAGAATTAGATATTTTTCCTTGCTGTTCATGGTGTATTGTTCTGCAAGAGCAGATCGTCTCTTGTTTCCTCATTTTTGCCACAGCACCCCTCTTTGCATTGTATTACATTGACACTTTGTTCATTCAGAGAATATGATATGGCATCATCTCTGGCCTGTCCCTGCATCAGTAACAGGCAGCAGCGGAAAGCCTGGGTATCCATAAAACGTCTTTTAAATATGACACCTTAAATATCAATTTCAAACCAGGCACAGTGTTGTAAGGCCGTGTGCGGTGTATGTAATTATTTTTTGAGCTTCAGTTAATTCTAATTTTTAAATTACTTGTTTAATGTCATGTTTTTATATATAATATACAAATATTGTATTCTTTTTGTGTTCTTAAGGGGAAAATAGACATAAAAGTCTGTATGAAGCAGAGCTGCTGTATGTAATATGATTGACAGCAGCTTTCACACACTTTCACAGCCCATCTTGTCATGTTTTCTGAGGTGATGGACGTTCTGTCTCTTTCTCAACATTTTTTTTTTCTCTCAACTCTTCCTCAGATCTAAAGCTGAACATTTGACCATCTCCTGTTATCCTCCTTCGGGACAGAAAAAAACACAATAGGCAACAGAGTTTCATGGTAGAAGTAATAACCTGCAACAGTTTCATATGATATGAACATATCACATGACAATAGATATCTGTTTTGTCTATTTTGTCTAGTGATGCACTGTAAAGGTGATTCAACCTATAACCGGTGGTTATATGCTTTTACATTAGTTGCAAACATAGTAGAGAAAGCATTTTTGGAATAGATGGGAAGGAATATTTAAAATAAACTGACGATTATTAGTTTACAAGATAGCAGGATAGTCAAAAATGAAACATAAATGAGGTCTTATAAAGTCTCTGAAGACATATTTTTGACTGGTAGGCCGCTGATTTAAATTCCTGGACTTGCTCACAAATCCTTGACATGGAACATAAATGACAAATATATCAAATCCTTCACCTGGCTCTCCTCACTCTGAGGTGCTCTTATAGTAAGACTATAACCCCTCAGTGCTCCAGAGGTGCTGTTAACCGGCCAAGGAGACTTGATTGAACAGGGCACCTCTCGGTGGCTGTGGATAAATATGGATCAATATGTGAGCAAGAACATCCACCAATAAAATAGCCCAAGGTCAGTTATGGATTATCACTCAGAACGCAGGTAAAGTATGTCAGCTTGAAATTGAAAATGTCTTTTTTTGAAGTACCACTCAGGAGTCCTTTGTGTGCCACAAACATGTTACATCTTCCCCCAAGTTTTCACTATGGCCACAACTAATCATCTCTTCGAGCCAGTGCAGAGTTAAAATGAATGTTCTTGGGAGCCACGTGAGTCATGCACAATGACGATGCCCACGTCTGTGTGTGGGGGCTGATGAGTAATCCAGCTTGGACTGAGGCAGGAGGCGAGCCTTTGAAGCCAAGTCTCAGTGGAGTGGGGAAATATTCAAGCACAGACCAAGCTAAACACCCCGCTAATGCAAATGTAATGCCAGTGAAGGCACAGACAAGTGAGGTAGTCACCTTGGTCAAAATTTTACTGTATATGTAAATTTGATCCTACTTGGGGTTTCACACCTCAGTGTCTAAATGAAATAATACAATAATAGGATAGTAGTTTTATTAATACAGCTGGCTGAGCAGGAATGAACTCCTGACTCTTGACTCACTGGACCAAAACGTCACCGTTGTGGCAGGAATAATCCGCCGCAGACCAGCTGCAAGACGAAAGCAGTGACGTAAAACTGGCCTCAGGCTGCACGAACAGCAAAGGTTGCATGTATAATTCTTACATAAAATGTAACAGTGGACTGAGGCCACTACTATCAGATAAACTAGGGGTCAGACAGCAGCCAGTCTAAATCATCAATTAGAGAGTGGACATACCATAGCAGGAGCAAGCACCAAGCCTAAATTTTAGATTTGACAATATGAGTAATACAATACTGTAGAGCTGAATCAAAGCGGGACAGGGGGAGGTGGGCGGACCACCTCTGATAAGATGCCGTTAACACACTTTTTTTCCCCATTATAAATGTCATGATGTAAATGAGTCCTGAACGGCTGATTCTATGTCAGCATTAACCTTTAAAACGACACTAATGTGTTTTTAATCACAGCACAGTCATATTACCTAGTTTACAGCTCAAGTGTGCACTAACAGACAAACTGCACCTTTCGACAACAGGGCGATTAAAAGTGCTTTTACATAAGACAGAAAAGATATAAAAGATATAAAAGAAATACGAGCCAATGAAGACACATAAATAGGAATAAAATAATCTAAAATAGAATAAGATGAATTAAAGCAACGTTATAATTTCTCTACCATGAAATAACAGATTTAGATCATTTTCATGCTGTACTGACACGTTCATGCACAATGTAACTTTAGTGACAGACTGTGAACTCAGAGCACTGGAGCAGTCTTAATGTCTACATTAGTACCACAGACACTTTGGACCTCTGGGAAGAAGAGGTTTTCGGACACGGGTACAGGGGGTTGATGTAGACATGGAGCAGAGCTGGAATGGACACCAGAAGCGGAGCAACGTAACAAGGCTCAGCAGTTCTTCTAAATCCCGACATTATTCCAGCAGGGAGATAGCTGGTGGATTCTGTAATGCTGCTTAAGCAATTGGATGTGGACACCAACTTTTAAACTTTATTGTCCAAGGACAATTATTTCTATTCTATCTTTATTTAACTGGATTTAACTGGATTAAATTTTAGTACATCCAGTCAATGATTTGTTGAATGCACTTACTCAGAGTCGGCATCAACAGACAGTTCTCATCTCATCAAGTTTTTGGTTGTTGATGGTTCAAAAATGAAACAAAGCTGGAGGTAGGTAGGCGTTTAGTTCTGACCAAAAGTTACTCTGGTGTCAAGTCTCTCACTCTTAATAATTCTGGTAAAATATTTTGTTGTTTGTGTGGTTAGAAGTAAAGAAAAGCAACACTTAGCTTTTCAACACTCTGTTTTATTAATTTTTTTTACCAGTAAAGCATTTCTCCAAGGTGCCTTTTTTTACTAGAGACTTTTACCTTTGCAGGGATAATGACATAATAACATTCGTAATTTTAAAACTGAAATTATCTGCAGCATTATTGACTGAGACCCAGGCGGGGTTGGATTTGGAAGAGCAAGCCTGCATGAATAACTCACTGGTGTTTTCTGATTAACTCTGACTGAACATCTGTGTGCACAGACATAGGGAACTCTAAGAAAAACACCACAACCTGAGGAATGGTTAGACCTCTTATTGTGCCATGGCACATGCTGAGTCAGCCCAATAAGTCCATGGTTATCCAGAATACAACACAGCTCTTTAGTGCAGCTGTCCTCAGGGTTGTCAACGTAAATGTAAAACATCTACACCGTTAAAGACAATGCAGATGGTACATAAAAAAGACGTTTGCACTTTATTTAGGTGGCCTGCAGATGTTTCAGAATACAGCTCAGCATAAGGAAATCAACTGAAAAGCAAACATGTTCAAAAGAAGCAAATTTCCCACAAGACATCTGCGTGTACTGAATGGAATAATTAATCAAAATGGCAACTCCGCCTCTTTTCCTGTGCCCTTTAGCTGAAGTTGGAAGCTGTTGAGTCAATAAGACCTGCTGCACTTTAAAAGTATTCTTTGCCAATTTAAAGTTTTTTGTGACATGCCAGAAAACTAACTGTGTGTGTGTGTGTGTGCAAAGTTGAGTGCATGTTTTTTATTCTATTACTCTTGAAAACAGAGGACCATAAATGCTCATGGTGGGAATTGAAGTCCAGAAGAAGAGTCTGCTTTTGGAAGTTCATGGGGGTCACTGTACGAGGCAGCAGATCTATGCCCAGTAGGAGAAAGAAGACGTCGGGAAATGACCCTGTCTGTCCTTTTTGCCATGTTATCATCAAGGTTTGGGGGGTGAATTTAATGCCAGCATTAACCAGCTCTTCCATTTTATCAGTGAATCCCACAAGGGGTGAGGCAGGGCAGGGAGGAGAATGAAGAGAGGAGGAATTAGGAGACTGATCCATGAGCTGGTTGTCATCATACTGACACTGAGTCTGTGATGTTTTGTCTTTGTGGCACAGAGGCTGCTGAGTGTCAGGGTGCATTATCTTAGGCCTGGTAAATGGATAAAGTACTTTAACTCCAGATCTGCTTGGGTGGAGAGACACTAAAAAGACACCTCCTTTCCCAGAACAGATTGAAGTTATCAATATAGTTGGTACCTTGTCAGACCATAGGCTTTGTTCAGTCTGCTGAACTCTGTTGATCCCTCTGTTAATGGCTGGTAGTTTCTGATAGCGGCGCACAACAACCAGAGTTACCGGTTAAATAATCTATTTGGATGTTTTTTTGCCGTTGGTCCACAAGAGACTTTTTGCATTCATTCTGTTGGTATTTTCTGGTGTTTCTTAATGTTGTTTTGCAGAAAATTCTTTTTAAAAAATGTTGATGACTTATCCTGCACTCTGGGGTGTATGCTAATTTTGAATGAAACACTTTCTTTCTTATGACGCCGCCTCAGCAGAGTGATTCTGATGATGTCTTTGGTCCCAGTCCAGAACCACTGGAAGCTCCCAGTCCAAGAAGAATCAGCTAATGGGACCGCTCTACAGTCCGCTATTGCTGCGTAGCGGCAGCATTTTTGGCTGCTACAGCAATTTATATCTGTGCCAAGTATCTTTGTAGCTGCCTGTTTTAACAAGAAGTAAATATGCGGAAGCAATAAGCACCCTGGTAGCCACTTAATGGGAATTTTGTGTCAAACAGGAAAAAGTTGGAAAAATATCAGCTAAGCAAAGAGAAAGCGAGAAGAGTGTTTGCACTGTAGCAAAGCAGAAAGGGCATATTGGTGACACTAAGGTATTTCATGTCTGTTATGGCTGATAATAGCCAGGATGTGATAGAAGATTCACAAAAAGCTGTGCAATAATTACAGTTGGTAATCATAATCATTATATTTCACAAAGTAATGAGGATAGCCATAATCATGCCATTATACAAGCTCTAGCACACACACACACACACACACAAAAGACAGTGGTGGTAGCATGCTGTGATGATCAACAACATGATTTTAAATAGCTGCCTTTTAATGATCACATTATCACAGTTTCCACACAAAGCTCCCTTTAATAATGCAGCAAAGATGTATAAGGCCCACAAATCATGCAGCACAAGAATACATCAACCATTATAAGCCACTGAGGCAGTGATCCATTAAATTGAGAACACAAAGGAACAAAGTGAAAGGGTCAAGCACTGCCCTGAGTGCAGTTCATGTTAGACCTACAGAACAGGACATCAGCGGAGACATCCATATGAACACAAGCTTTCATACAGTACACTAGAAAAAGCTACTGTACACGTATATTGCCTTCTGTCTGGCGATCATGGAGAACATGTGAGCGCCCTAACAGCTTGCATTGCTGCGGCTATGTGATTATACATGTCTGTTCACATGTGAGTTGCCACGATGCATCAACTTAATTAATGTGAATGTGCTCGGAGCAGCCCGGAGTCATTCCTGCCCACGGTAGAGAGAGGCTGTTACATCACTCACACACAGAGCAGAAAACACAGGAACACAATAAGGAGACTATTTGAAGACATTTTCCTGCCTGTATATGTGGAATAATGATCTAATGTAATATCAAAGACAAATCCCTGTTCATTTGTTGTACTTGGAGAGCCATTCCTGCATGTTTCCTTTTATTTTTCTTCTTCAGAGCAGCTTCAGTGAGGTAGTCTGTGCTGTGAAGCTACAGCTGCTGAGACACACACTGACTTCTGGCTGCCTTCATTAGCTCCTCTGTTTCCACGAGGGTCTGGCTAACAACCCTACGCAGGCTTTCAGCCCTCATCTGTATCTCTCCTCCCACTGCTTTCCGTGCCAAGCTGCAGGAGTAGAGCTCAGACGGTGTGTGTGGTCCCTTCCCCATGGGTGCACAGGGGCACTGGGCTAAAGGAGGGGGTTCAGTGGCCCCGATGTTATGCACAAATTCGTCCTCACAAAAAAAGTCAAATAAATGTTGGTGCCAAAGTTAACAATTTATAATATGATATTTTTTATTAAAATGATTAAAATATCTCATTGCTGCTAATGCACAAACTGTTCCAGCCTTTAAACCGAGAATGTTTTAAGAAATGTTGCTGCAGGAGAGAGTTGATGTGCTCTCTGACCCAGACGTAGTCCTTAAATTACAAACATCCCCCCTCCGTCCCACTACTAGAAAAAAAAATCCAAGAATGTAGCTGTGAACATACAGTTGTGACAAGCCTTTGACTGCACGGTTTTATTTGCAGTCTCCAAGGCATTTCATGAACCTTAACATTACTCACGGTTGGCTGCAGTTCCTCATGTGTCACAACAGTTTATAGTCTGTCCTCTATGGATGCTCACTAAGTCGCCGAAACAAAGCCTGGGTCATTTGTGAGAGTGGAAATCCTGAAAGAAAGAGCATTAATTTTCATTTCTAAGACAGGAGATGTTCAGACGTCTTCTCCGCTTCGGTTTATCATTACATCTCCACAACTGTCACACCACACCATGCATGTAAGTAGGGGGTAGTGTGACTCTTTGTTGCTACAGTGAATTCTTGCATGTTTGCCTCTCAGAGACCACTGTAGTATAAATTCCTACTTCCACTTCCACCAGGTAATTACTATTTTCTAGTAGGTTCTTTGTGTTCTTGTGGTTCTGGTACGTTGAGGTGTAAAGTTTAGCACTCTGCTATAAATGATCCACAGGGACGTTGTCTGCTCAGGCAGCCTGCCACACAGCTTGATGCTCGTCTATAAAAAGTGATAACAAACTCCTACTGCTGAATGACAGCAAGCATGACGAGTCTTCAGTGTCAGACTGTTGCTCTGACTCATACAGCGAGGATTCGTCAAATCTCACATCATCTGGCAGTCTTGTCAGGACTGGAGCGACGCTTCTTTTAAGCTGAACCAACAAACTTTGCACGCTAGCGTCTCAAACTGGCTGCGAGACGTCACTCAAAATTATTTGAACTTCAAAACCCAGAAATCCTGTAAGGTGGCATCAGTAAACTGAAGTCAGCCTGTTCATGTTTACCAACCCAACTGAGCTTTCATTTCATCACTTTGTGTGGTTGGAGTATATTTTAATCATGTTTTTTCAGTGTTGCTACCTGACATTATGATGGATGTGCCTATTTCGATGGTGTTTTTTGTCCTGTGCACTATATAACATCAAACAATATGATAAGTCTAGTGCTGTAAAATGCATTTAATCCACTTGTTACACTCATAAGCAGCATTTTAATAACTCACAGCTGTAGCATGCTCATACAGAGGGCATGCTGATATGAGCTTGCTACATTTGTGCAAATTTCTCCATGCACTGGCAAAGTTACACAGCTCCCTGTGGCATTTACCAACTGAGGAAGGGCGCCTGTGAGCCCTGTGAACCTATGCGACTAGATTAATGGTGAGTGGGATCACGCGCTATAAAAAAGCATGTTACATAAGTCCAATATTCACTCTTCTTTTAGCTCTATTTTGGTCTCGACCAACTTCCGAGAGAAATATCTGGATGTTTAGCAGCTAAATGCACTATGTTCACCAGTTAGTATGTACAGTGAGTTTTATCAGAGCTTTTTCGCTGAAACAGGTACCTGCAAACCTTCAAACATTCAAACATTAAAGTTGTTGACCATGAAAAACAAAATAATGAGTTAAAAACTAAGCTCCACAGGGCTGAAGGGGACTGCAGACTTGAGACTTGATTTATGATATTAGCAACCCCCTCCACATATCACGTAAACAGTTTTACAGAAAGCATCTTTAATATTTAAATTGGTTGTTTTTACATTCTTCTCTGTTATTTTATGTTAAAGTCTTGTTGTCTGCATTTTTGAGATGGTCAAGAGGAAAATATAGGTCGTAAAGTTACTACGTGGAGTTGAATGGTCTCATAATGGTGGCTCCCAGGGGCCACAGGGCCCGTCACCCTCTCCTTATTGGGATGTGTGTTGGCACAGTACCCCCCCGCTGGCAACCAGCAGGCCGGGACCCCGGGGCTAGGGGAGGTGAAATGTCAAGAGCAAAATGCAAATTCATGCTGACAAGCCGGTGCAGAAAACATGTTCTCTGCGACTCCGGGAACCTTGATATTTCACAAAGTCAAATGAACATGTCAGCCAACACTGCAGGGCAACTATTGGGTTATTTAAAGAGGAGGTTCAGAAAGCAGGCCAGTGTTACATCACAGGCAGCAGGGACTGTTTACGTGCAGCTCAGCGGACAAGACTCGCCTTTGTTGTGGTTGTTATCCTCCTTCTCCAGTCTCCCTCTGTCTGTGGGCCATCACTGACTCTCAGAGTGAGACACAATGAGGGTGGGCCGATAGATGAGACACATACTGGTTCACATTAGTCCGTCATTATATCACTGCTGCGCTCTCATCCGGCAGATCCACTGTCGGACCCAGTCCCCATGTGTTATCTGTCTCCAGCACTGAACTCCCAAAAACACTACGTGGCAAACAGCTCGAGCTTTGATTAGCAGCAGGACACCTTCAAGACTTGAGAAGCAGCTTCAACCTAAAACATTATTATTTAGGTTGCTGTTGTAAAGATTTACTCCTGTCTGGTGACTTCTTGCTCAGTGACACTCTCCTTTTCTCAACATCCTCTTCATGTCATTATGTCCATAGATGCTGCTGAGCCTGGTTACATTGCCCGCTTGCCATCTGCATTCCCTCACGCCCTGGGCCTGAAAACTCCTCCTCCTGGTGATCCAAAATGCCTGTGGTGCAAACACCAACACTCTTTGTCGTTCTAAGCTCACAGTCTAGGCAGCCAGGCTAAGAGACTAAGCTAACATTAGCTAACAGCAGCTACAATTTGGACAGAGAGTTGATGTGCATACGTCTGTGTAGCATCAAACTAATTTAAAATCCAAATCAAATTATTTTATTGTAGCAAAGTTACACAATGTCGCTTTAAAATGAGGATGCTCATAATGGACAGCTATCCTGTAACCTTTGCTGATGATGGATAAGCCAACCAACCATTTTTGCAGTAGTGACTTATCACTTGATAAATATCATAACACCATCTACTGTGATAAGGTCATCTGGATCGCCTTGAAGAGATGTGGATGAATACTGGTGGCTTTGGTGATCCTCTGACTTTTTCTTGAGTGCCACGAGCAAGTTGACATTTTTTGTTTTTTCTGTCTAATGCTTCAACAGCTATTGAATGGACAGTCTCTAGAGGAGAAAACCTCACGGGTTTGGTGATCCTCTAACTTTTTATCGAGCACCATCATCACACGAAATTTGCATCTTAAATTTGCATGATTTTAGCATATACCTTAAGGCACTGCTGTGTAGAGCTGTACAGAGCTGCTATCATGGCTACAGTCTTTGTACAATATACAGTATGGTATCATTATGAGTATGGGGTCCTGTTAAATAACAGTTTCACATTTTTCAAGCCTTCCTTAAAACAATACCCACGTGCTCATATGTGCATAGAAAATGTTACTGGCTGCTGCAATAGTTTCTCCTCTCAATACTCAAGAGGGTATCTTCCAAAGTTAATCTTTTTTGTTACTATGCCTCCACTGCAGCTCACTAAGTTTGTCTCCTCGGCTCACATCCGTTATCTGTAACCGCTTATCTTCATCAGGGTCACGGTGGGGCTGGAGCCTATCCCAGCTGACTTTGGGCGGGAGGCGGGGTATAGTCTATTCTGCTTTTATATTTCCACATTTGAAATAGTTCAATCTAAAAACTCATCAGTGAAACCAGTCAGCTAGAGGATGAGCTGGAAAATGACAGTACATGATGGGAGTCATTTTGACACTTTCCCATGTTCCCAAGCACTCCATGTTTTCACACCCACTATGTGCACTTCACTGAATAGATCACAATAAATGTGTTTATTCGCTTTCATGTAGAAAGTTACGCTAAATATGAAACTAGAGCAAGCAGACAGTTAGTTTAGCTTAGCTAGAGAGGCGAGGTACAGCTGCACAATTCGCAAACTCATCGCAGGGCACATAGAGACAAACAACCATTTAGAAATTAGGCAATTTAGAATCACCAATTAACCTATTTAGCCTATCTTTGGAGTGTGGGAGGAAGCCGGAGTACCCGGAGAGAACCCACGCAGACACAGGGAGAACAAGCAAACTCCACACAGAAAGGTCCCAGCTGAGGTTCAAACCAGGAACCTTCTTGCTCTGAGGCGACAGTGCTAACCACTGCACCACCGTGCAGAGTTAAAAAAAGCATGCTATGTGAAAATATCGCATTTTGTACTAAAAAGAGGGCAAATTTGGAAGATGTCGATTTTGTCTACCACAGACTCTTGAAGACTCTTGATTATAACTAATATTTTTCTTACACGGGGGACCGTCTGTTTCACTGTACATATGTGCATGTAGATATGGTTTTAAATTAACTTTTCCTATAAGGGGTTTGATTCAACATAATTGCAACATACAAGATGTAGGCTACCAAATGAAAATAAATACTGAATATAAATAAAATGTCTGAATAAGCCACAAGGTCATTACGGGCTGCATTTAATTCATATATGAATCACGCTCCCTTTCCTCTTGAAGTCGATGGATTGACACTGTGCTGATGAGCTGCTTTGTTTGTGAGGTCGTCTCCTGCAGTTAGACATGACAAAAAACTGAGCTGTCTGTGCAACTGAGAGTCAGAACTTCAAAATGTGAAGATGTCAACGTTTGCGTGGCACAACTGATGCTTTATCAAAGTAAATAAAGCATAATGCAATAAAATAAACTCCATATGTTACATATGGCTAACAGGGGAGTGATTCAGGCTGCCAAAACCGGCAACGCCACTACACTGCTGTGACACAGCGCAGGGACTGAATGCAGTAACCCCACCAAGGACAAAAAAAGTGGCACCCATGTCTGAAAGGCTAACATCCCTGTCTGAACAAAATGTCCACAAATAGAAGCTAATTGCAACAGGAAACTGTGTATTTTTAGGCTGTTCAGCGAAAGAGTTGAGCCCAGACAGAACAAAGCATGTGATGCGTCCATGTAAAAAGATCTCTGTCACTGAGCCCTTGTGCACATTTGACACAGCCAGCCGCAAGTCAGCCTGATAATGTCAATATCATTTCCTTCATCTCCTGTCATGCCCGCTCCTTGTCACTGAAACGAGCTGGAAATGGAGCACTCCCACACTCACTCAATGACAGTGCTGGAGCTGTATAAACAAACCACTCTGTCAGTAATTTAAGGGTATACAGACTTTCTCCCCGCAATCTCCTGCATCCCTGAAGAGTTCAACATTTTGGGCAAAATACTTTAATTTGCTTTCTTGCTGAGAGTCAGAAGAGAAGATCAATACCACTTTTGGAATAAATATAAAGCTATAAAGTAAGCTTTGCATAGCAAAAACACTCACGAACTCTGTGCAAAGGTAACAAAACCTGTTTACCAGCACCTCAAGTTACATCTCTATATATGTGGATTAAATAAATAAGATACAATGTGAAAATTAATGAACTTTAGAGGTGCTTGTAGGTGGATTTTATGCTGAGCTGAGCTAACTTTCTGCTCGCTCTAGTTTCATATTTAGCGTAACTTTCTACACGGAAGCGAATAAACACATTTATTGTGATCTATTCAGTGAGGTGCACATAGTGGGTGTGAAAACATGGAGTGCTTGGGAACCTGAGGAAGTGTCAAAATGTCTCATGTACTGAGGTGCCCTTGATCAATTTTCCAGCTCATCCTCTAGCTGACTGGTTTCATTGATGAGTTTTTTGATTGAAGTATTTCAAATGTGGAAATATAAAAGCAGGATAGCGCTGCAAAAACTCTGATGCTTGGAACAAAAACATCCCCCCGTGAACACTGATGTTGAAAAACTGTTAATGCTGAGTGATCCAGGCCAGAGACAGCACAAAGATTCGAGTCTTCCTGGTGAGTCATATGGCTTCAAGAAATCTGCCATCATGTAACCCAGCAACAGCACACGAAGCAAAGACTGACTGAAAGTACAAAAAAAAAAAAGAGAGACCTAAACCCTGCCACCTCACCCTCATTCTGTCACACATGTAAATCTGTCAAGTCCAGCTTGACGTGCAGGAGAATAATGCACATGCCAACTCCACAAAAACATGTGCAGCCCTCAGCTTCTTTCTCAGACTGTGTTGGTGTAATCAGATTAATTCAGGAGCTAATTTGTTGTCTTTGAGTGTGCTTGGCTGCCGTCAGTAGCACAGATCCATAAGTTATTGAAAGCTGATTAACACATCAATCCTCCTCCTTGTGGCTGCTAAGAACGCCACGCTGTGTGGTTGTCAGGATTACTTAAGTGTGAACGAAAGGACCAAGGCACCCAGATTCCAGAGCTGTGCATTAACTCTCACTCCTGTCATCACAAGCTCTCAACACAGTGATACCACAAGCTGGGCTCAACATATTTAAAATACATTATTATAATTCATCATGTTTCATTGAATTAAAACAGTTTACTGTGCTTGGAATTTAAAAATAAAAGATCAAATATGGTGACATGGAGGCAGATGGTTTGGAGGTGTTAGACAATCACAGCTGATAAAACGTCCTTGAACAAGACACTGAATGTCATTAAAGGATGCAGCTGCCTCTGACCTTTGACCCCTGCAGTGGAACGTGCACGTCTCCAAATCTAATGTCCAATGGCGATAACTCCTTCCAAAACTGAATTTAATCTGGGATTAAAGCTCTGTGTTAGTCTTTTTCAGTTCCCTTGGGAAGTCAGATTGCATGATGCCTCCCGGTGGTGACTTTTGGCAGTCAGGCGACATCCAAAATGTTCCCCCAATCTGCTAATGAGCTGTACTTTTCGCCAGTGAGCCGAGGAGACAAACTGAGCGGGGGTGGGGGACCTCCGCAGCAGGCCCGTCTCGTGCAGCCGTTGAAAGATGGTAAATTAAGGCTGGCGTGATAGCTCCTGACAGCAGCGCAGTCTTGGCCATGAGCACAAACTGCTTTGCTTATGTAACCAGCCCATTGTTACCGCCTGGCACTGTGATTAAAATTCATAGGAATCCCATGAAATTACACCCCAAACAACTGTCTGCGACAGGAGCAGGAGGTAAAGGGTCAAAGAGATGAGATTTGAATGAGTTAAAAACATAAGACACACAGCCAGACAAATCCTGGTGTCATCCCTCTCTGTACGTCACTACTCTGGGGTCGAGTGGGCGTTCTCCAAAGGCGGCACGATGAACTTGGCATATTTTAAACTGCTGGGAACTGCTCAGCTGACAGAAAACTAACACTCGTTCACACCTGTAACGCTCTGCTAACACTTCACCACCTGTTCATAGCACTTCTGCTATCAAAAGAGGATCACAGGGGGATTATTTATAGTTGGTACATCTGTGAAGAGAGCAGGCTTCAAAACCAGACAGATGCAAGACACATCGTCATTTTGTCTCATGATTCTTGTCACAGGTTGCTCATTCAGTGCTGAAGATTTTAAATCAAAGGACTTTTTTCCCTCTTCAGGTTGTTTGATGTGATTTAAGAGGCCAGGGAGGCTAAAAACTAGTCTGAATTTTACAAATGAGACTTCAAAACCAGTCGAGGAAATAGTTGTGATGACAAATTAAGTATGCTCCATCCTGTGAGCCGTCTCACATTCATCTCGCAACCCGCTGAAAGGGTTCAGACACAGTTTGAGAGGTACTAAAAATAAGTGATGTTTCTTAATCTTAAATATTTTGCAGACTTTAAAGCATGTTGTAGTTTGAGCTGTTGGCCAAGTTCCCTTGAGCAAGGCAATGTCATATTTCCACTGTGGATATTTTAAAATCTCACCCTCACACCTGGAGGGAAAGGAGCTTGTATGACCACACTCCTTACCCAAACACACACTCTCTCACATATACATACACGCTGATATAATGATGCAGGTGTTCCCACACTGTTCAGATGGAATGATTTATTCATAATCATGATAGCATAATAAAACAATGAACATTGAAAGCACTGACAGTTGAACCCAAGGCCTCTCACACACAGCATGCACCACCCCGACCTCAGCGTTCACAGAGACACTGAACATTCCTAACGCCAAGAGACTCCTGGCTTCTGAAAGTCCTCCTTTTTTTTTTTTTTTTTTTTTTTTAAATTCTCCGCCCCAGTCAGTTTTTTCCTTGTTCTTTTTTTTTTTTAATCCTTTAAATATATTTTGATATAAAAACAAGCCCACGTATGATGAATCAACCATGTTTGTGAACTGCTTCTCCCCCCTTCTCCTCCTGTTATTGTCCCGACACATCCCCTCCCACCCGACCCCACCCCATCCTATCCCACCGCTCCTCCGGGCTGTATTGGTTGGAGGACGAACATGATACTGGCACCCATATCCTGTCTCTTTCCTGTTCACGGTCTCTTCATGGACACTTGAAAAAAAAGAAAAACCCCAGTCTGATGGGGTGATGGTGGTTGTGGGGGTGGGGGGCAGCACTAAAAAATAACGGTTTGATAACCTCCCTGAAAAAAAAGAAGAAGAAGAAAAAAGCAAGCAATAAAAAAGATCTAAAAAAAGTGATAAAAAAAAAAAAAAAAAAAAATCAAACCACAACAGTCCAATCGAAAGAAGTGCTGGAGGGAAGTCTGGAGCTCTGTAGACTGGAGGCACTTTGGCACAGAGCGAAGGCCCCACACCTGACACCACGCCGAGGGGAGGGAAGGATAAAAGGAAGGATGGAATGACAGAGAGCTGGGCTGAATTCATGCAGAGCCACACGGTGATACAGAGATCCAGGAATGATGGAGAGGCAGAGAGGCGGGGGGGGGGAGAAAGAGCACCTGACAAACGTGGAGGAAAAGGCCAGCCTCCCCTCCAGTTAATGCCATGTTCAGGAGAGGAGGAGGGGAGGAAAAAAATAAGAACTAAACGGGATCTTTAAGGTAGAGAAACTTGGACCAAGAGAGAAGAGACAGAGAGAGAGTGTGAGTGAGCAGGTGTAGAAGGAGGAAAAAGCAGTGGCCCATCGAGAGGAGAGGAATCTGTCTGGCAAAAGCTATACAACACAAACAGGAAAACAGTCCTTGTATGGAAGCAGAGGGCAGCTGGCGGACGTCTGAGGTTGGGGGAGGGGGCACAATATGGCAGTCCCACACAGGTCAACAGGCTGGGCAGGCAGGAGGAAGGTGCTGTGGTCCCTCTTCTTCTTCTTCTTCTTCTTCTTCGCTTCTTCCGCTTCCTCCTCCTCCTCTGGCTTTACAGCTGTGCTGGGCTGTGTCTCGCCCCCCTCCTCTACCCCCGTCGTCCCCCTATGCCTCCTCTTCACAGGTAGAGCTCCTTGGCTCTGATATGCTGCAGCTTCTCCCTCAGCATGCGGAAGGAGGGCCGCACCACGGAGTCCAGGGTCCAGCACTGCTTCATCAGGTCGTACACCACAGGCGGGCAGCCATCTGGGGCATCCATCTTGTATCCCTTCTCTACCCGGGGCACCACCTCTTTCAACGGCTGAGAGACGGAGACAGGGTAACACAAACATGTTGTGATCATATCCAGATGATGCACCTGACAATCTGGCTCAGCTGTACCACGACTTTTTTGAAGCATGAAGGTGAAGCATGCAGAAATAATTAACTTCATAACAGTACATATTGGGTCACATTTTCATCACCTGCTCCAGCAGTCTAACGACACAAATCTAATTATTTTGAGGTCAAGACATTTCACTGATCCTGTACAAAAATGAATAAATAAAAACTGGTCCCAGCAATAAAGCCTGCCCTCTGCTGGTACACCTCGGACCTTGGTGAGACAAAGAAATCTGGTGTTCAGGTACTTACAATTCTAGGATAAGGCACGCGCCCAAAGGAGTAGATCTCCCAAAGTAGGATTCCATAACTCCAGACGTCTGACTTGGTGGAAAACCTCTGTTGGACAAAAAAAATATAAATAAATAAATAAATAAATAAAGGGGTAGCCCACATTCAAACATCAGACAAAGGCACTCAGGTATTCTGGGCTTCCTCAGTCCAATAAAACTGGGTCTTTGTGGTTATTGCTTATTCATGTTTCTTCCCTTGAACTCCTGAAATAGCACTAAAGCAGACAATTTTGAAAGCACCACCAAAAGACTTCCATGAGTTGAAACTTAAGTGTATAATCCACTGTTTGGACTTGTAGATTTAAAATTAAGAGGAGAAAGCAAATTGCTGCTAGTTCAGTTAAACAAACAAAGCACCATGAATCCAGTCCACGTGAACTAGTTAACAAAACTGGTCCCGGGAGCATAAAACTAGACACATGGGCCTCATGCAAAAACTACTTGTATGAACATGCACCAATTTTCTGTACGCATAATTTGGATATGAATGAAGAATACAATATGAACAAAATTCACCTGAGACCTGTCGTATGATTACTTTGAGTCCTGCCTTTCTTCACAGGGGAGGAAAACAGTTGTTTGTCTTAAGATTTATAATTCCTGAATCTGAATTCATTTAAATATGATAATGACTGAATTGAAAATCATCATCATCATCATCATCATCATCATCATCATCATCATCATCATAGCTTGTCCATTCACTGACAAGTTTGGTGCTGTTTTTTCTCGACTTGATTTAGCTAATGATCAAATCACATGAACGTGCACTTAATTATGCACACATGACTTTCATCAGGCTGAAACAAACAATGCTTTATTTACAGCCACAGGAGAGAGAAGACAGGAAAGGCAGGGGACAAAGAGAGGAGATGATACACAGCAGCAATGACCCAGCCCACCTGGTGCCCAAAAGTTAAAAAAAAACAATTGAAGTTTGGGCAGTTATGAGAGTTTTGGTGAATCTGATTTGGAACTTCTAGGATGAGATTTAGGATGATACAAAGAAAAGAGACTTATGTTTGTTTTTTCTTGGTTAAAGCAGTCAGCATCATCCCTATAAGAATTGTCCTACTACTTTAACTTGAGCAGCCGTGTGCTCAGATTCAAAGTGGATTAGGCAGGTGAAAACAAATGCCAACAACACATCAGCCCAGGTCTGCTACCCGTCCATGCCTTGTCTTCACTCACTTTCTCTCTTAATGCTTCGGGGGAGGTCCATTTAACGGGCAGCTTGGCAGTGTCCTGTATGGAGGAGGCCTCCTTGGTAAGGCCGAAGTCGCTGACCTTGGCGATGTTGTCGTCAGACACCAGCACGTTACGAGCTGCCAGGTCTCTGTGGACAAAGTTGTTGGCCTCCAGGTACTCCATGGCTTCACACACATCGCTGGGTGACACAGAGAAACAGGAGAGATGATGAGTGAGGGCTGGATGACTAAGGTAATAAACAACCCACAGATGCGCATCTAATCTGTCATCATCTGCTCTAGCCAGGAAACCATCAAATGATGGCTACAGTGCAAATGCAAAAAGATGAAGGTGGAAGAGAAAAGAAGAGCTAAATCAGAAAATACTAGAAAATACGTTTCCTCCTTTACTTGCTTCATATCCATGCAGATACAATCTAATCCCTCTCACACTGACGATGAATCATGAAATACTTCATGTGTATTTATGCCCAATGATGTGAGTGTTCGCACTTATGTAATGGGTGCACTCATTTCAAGTTGTGCTAGGTTACAGCATGAGCCCAGTGACTGTTAAATTAAAAATAAATAAGACTTTAAAAAGGCACTTGAATTGCAGATAAAGCAGCCATTTATCAAGGCAAACAACCTGCAGAATGGATGCTTGTATAAACAAATGGTTCTTTTATGTTCTCAGTCAAGTGCGTGACACTGTTCTTTTGAAAGTCTTCAAATCCTGACAGCTAAAGAGCAGCAGTTTAGTTTTTTTTTAGATTCAGAGTGGAGCTGTCTTTTCTACAAATGTAAGTACTTGAACAGAGATGAAGAGGACTTACAGCGAGAACTTGAGTAAGCAGTCTCCACCGAGGACGGTCCGCCCTCGAGAGCGCAGGTAGTCCACTAGGCTGCCCTGTGACACAGTTCAGATTATTGACACAACACGTGGAAGACACGGAGCAATTTAGGTATAGAAGAATCCAGTGAACAAGTTTGATAATAATAACTGAGCAACATGCAACCACACTATAAAACAAATATGTTTGACTTTTCACAGCATGTTCAAACTTTGAGGTGGCTACAAACAGGACGGAGTGACAGTTTCATCATCCAAATATCATGACAGACATAAATCTGAAGTAATTAGTAATATTAGTTTCAAGACATTTAAAGAATAGTTCCACATTTTTTTACCTTAGCCATGTACTCTGTGACGATGTAGAGACTGCCCCTCTCCTCGACAATTACCCCTAGCAACTGCACCAGGTTGTTGTGCCTCAGTTGTCTGTATGGAACATAACAGACGCAGAAGAAAAAAACAAGTGTTAATGTGCTGGAAATAATTAAGTTGTTATTGAGGAGCAATGTGTCTGAGCAATAGTTGAAGGATCTTACGTCATAACAGAGGCCTCTGCGATGAAAGCCTGCGCTGTAGCATCATTTTTGATACATTTGACCGCCACCTTGGTCCCTCTGTAGTCTCCTACCATCACATCTAAGGAGGACACAGACACAGTCGAATTTTAGTACAACTTCAAAGCTAAAATTCAAAATTCTGGCTCTGATTTATGAAGTTAAAGGATGCAGAGATCCTTGTGAAATGAATTCCTCACCTCCAAACTCTCCTTTGCCAATGGTCTGCAGGAGTTTCAGCTCCTTTCTGTTCAAGGCCCAGCCGCCTGCCAAGACAGGACAGATAACACTTAGCAGACTTCACAGTTGACAACGATCACGCTAGTCTAGCCAGTCTAAAAATATTACTGTAAATCATCCAGTGAAAAGCATGTATTATCTTTCCCTGATATGTTTAGCATGGAAAACATTCATATCAAAGAACCAGGATGTCTTAACTTTTCAGAGAAGAATTTTTTTAAATTATTGGTGAGTTTTACATTATATCTTCTGGTAATAAGAGTTCTACTTCCTGAATGATAAATCTCTCATTTGGGTGGAAAAGCGTTGATTTATTTCAAACATTTAGCTTTCCCCAGTTCTCTGGATTAGCCGGGTCAGATGGGTACATGAAGAGGAATGAAGAGAAGCAGAGGTGGAGGAGGACTCAGATTGACCTTGAGGACTGGTAAAGCTCTGGACCTCCCCAGACACACAAAGATTAATTACCCCCTGTTGATTAACACTATTAGGACTACGATGATAGCGGATTCTTGTAGGAGATCCAGTCCTTGTGTGTACACTGTGCATGTGCCACAGACTTTATGCGTGTGAGGTTTACGTGAGAGTATATAAACAAGAGTGTGTGTGTGTGTTCATTGGTGCCCGTGTCCCTGTAGAGCAGTGTAAGCTGAGTGTGTCCTTACTCCTGGAGAACTCGTCTTGCGCTGCCACTGTTCCCTCCATCAACTTGGGTTTAATCAGCCTGGTGCAAAGGCCATCGGCATCTTTGGTGTAATGCTGGGGACACAGTTAGAGAGAATTAAGTGCATTATTAATACATAAAAGACAAAAGTCAAAATGTTTAGGTCTATGAAATTACAAAAAAAGTCTTGTTTTTTAAAATGTAATGTTTGAAAGCCTGCAGTATATTCTGTAATACTTCTTAGACTCAATTGAGTGATCAGGGGCTGATGTTCGTAGATTCAATCTGAAGGCTGAGTCTGTATACAAGCGTTTGATGTGCAAAATAAAAGGGGGAGGATGATGCTTCCAGTGACACTTTGCAAAAGAACATGAAAGAAGTGATGAAAAGAAGATTCATGCTGCATCTGAAGAACTGATGTGAGGGAGCTCCATCTTTTTAATATGTACAGGATATCAGTGGTGTTTGCCTTCACCAAGGAGACAAAGCATGACAGAACTTTAATAAACATGCGTCCGTATTGAAGAGGAGAAAGGTTGTCTTGAAGGACAACAGAATCTCTGCCTCATTTCCATCCAATATTGATAAGGTTTACTACACACAACCATAAATAGAATAAACACAATTCACTGAAACCCAGTGCACCTGTACTGCAATCATATATCGACTGAGGTGACAGGATGAGTCATTTGAAATTAATGAACCTTTGCTGGGGTTTGACAGCATGCGTAAGGCATCTGATAGTACAGTAAGTCTGCTGCTGGTGTGAAGGTCTGGAGTATTTATTGTGGGAACCAAGAGCAGAGTGTGTGGGTGTGAGAGAGGTCACTGCATTTGACCTTTGACTCCCAGAAACACCACAAACCAAACAAACCCTGAAACCTCATATATCTGCTACTTTGAATGAAATCTTACACTTAGCACTATGGACACAGATATTTTAGTGATATTACTGGAATCATTCTACGTAAGAAAGAAAATAACTCTAAATGTGAGAGGCAGAAAAAGAGGCAAACATGTGCGACAAAGAGTGAATCCTTCCTAACGAACAGCTGAGGTCGCATGGGTCATCAAACCTCTGCGTGACCATCAAACTAATAAAACAGCAAAAGAGGAAGCTACACCACCACCACCACCACCACCACCAACGACAAAATCCATGTTATACAACTGCAGCATGGCGAATTGAACAGAGTGCAAGTTACCGTGACAACCACCAGGAGGCAGCACGGTGAAGGAGCCTCACTACATCATTTAGCACTGATGCTCACATATGCCAAACAACAACTGCACCACCCCTCTATACATACACATACATACATACATACATAATTTAAAATAAAATACTTTCACTGTGCTGTTATACCCATGTAAATACCATATGGAGCCATCTTTATGTCACTCCACCAGCTTCACTGCATACAATGTGACTGACAGACATACAGTAACATCACTGTTGATTGGTAGTGATTGACAGAAATGAGTCCTGGTATTCCGTGCATATGCATGCTATATGTATAAATATACACTGTGTCTGTGTGTTGGTTTCTATGTGAAGCCTGCTGTGACAGGCCAATAAGAACAGGGTAGCAGTGAGCAAGCCGGAAAAACACACAAGAATGCAAGGAATCCTCTCATAGACTATTATAGACCCAAGGAGAAGACACTGGGGAATGCAGGCAGAGGAGAGGATAAAGATATAGAGAGATTGGGACTGAGAAATGTCGGGAGGGGGAAGCATAGTAAGAGGTTGAGATGGATAACAAAGAGAGGAGGAAAGAAAGCAATATGCCAGGTATCCATGAGGGAGCACAAAGAGAGAAAGAGGAGGAGGGAGGTGGAGAGAGGAAGTGGAGGCAGAACTGAGCCTGGAGGGTGTGAACAAGAGAGAGAGAGACAGTGAGAAGGATAGAGAGATAGAGATTGTGGGTGGCTGATAACAAGAATGCACCGGGGATGCAGATGGTCTCAGTGCCAGCTGGCACGTTTCTGTCGTCCACTTCCAACACCCCGCAAGGCAAAGAGATGAGGTCCAATTAAAAGTGTGATAGCTGCCAATCCAGCGCTTCTCTTTATCTGAGAGGATAAAAAGCCTCTCTTTCCCCCTCTCTCTGTGCCATCACGTCTCCTGTCTACGCCTCTCTACACTCTGTCCTTCCTCTGAACCGACTTTCAGATAACAGGCAGGGAGTGAGAGGATCAGACAGCTTTTTGAAGAATGTGAACGTGGACTTGAGTCTGATTTTGAGAGAAACTCCATGGGGATGCTGAATGTGTGCTCATGTGTTATGTAATCACACTGCTGCATGATCACAGTGCAACTGGATTTCATTTTACTTATTGCAAACATTGGATGGATCATAACATCATGAACATACAAACAATACAATACAAATATAAATATGAATTCAGTACGTCTGTCAATGATTTAGTTAGTAAGTAACATATAACTAGACTTTCATTGCTTCACTACACTCTGATTGATCGGGAGTAAACATTACCTGAAGACAACTCGCGCATAACTTCTTGGGGAAGTATCTACAGGTATGTTGCTGACTGTCTTCACATGTAGATTCAAGACAAGATTTGAGATGAAAGAATTCCTGAAAATTCAATACAGCCTTGTCGACCTGCAGCTACTGATTATTGTTTAATTACTGATAAATATGCTGATTATTTATCTGTTCTTGATTAGTCTTTCATGTCAGAAATGTCAGAGAGTACATCTTCAGATCTTCAAAGTTTAGTCCAATCAACAGTCCATAGCCTAAAAAAAATATTAAAATCCTCACAATTGAGAGGCTATAACAGGAGAATATTTGGCATTTTTGCTTGAAGAATAGCTGCAGATGTTTTTCCCGCTGACTAACTTTTGAATCAAAAATGTTGCAGCTCTACAAAACATTATGAAGAAAATTTGTTGTGGCACAGCAGCTGTTTTAGGGTAGAAAGCATTACCAGCAGGTTGGACTGTTATCTTGAAGGAAGTATCTTAACAACATGAAACATGAGTGGCATTTATGGACAGAATGTCTTTGGTCTTTACATGCTCTCTGCATGCTTTCAGTTCTCACTATTATTAAGTTTAAAGACAAACCAGCTGATCGGCACTGATAATTAAATGCTGTTGTCCCTCACCTCAACCAGCTGCATGAGGTTCTCGAAGTACTCCTCCTCATCAATGGTGAGCTTGCCGTTGTGGTAGATGATGCGGTAGTGCTCCACCTTGCCGTCGCAGCTGACGCACAGGGTGTAATCGCCGGGATAGTTGGTGCTCTCCCTCACCAGGAACAAGCCCGTCTCCGGAGGATACAGGAGCCGCTCGGCCTGCTCCCGAGTTATCTTCCCATGAAACCATCTACAAAAAAGAAATAGAAGGGGACAAAAGCGGCGATTAAAGAGGGAATGAAGGAGGAAAAGAATGGAGATATAGTGTGGAAAAGAAAGAGAATAATAAATGATGACGGGGGAAAGTGAAAAAGAGAAAGAGTTCATAAAGACGAGATATCCAATATCAAAATGAAGCATGTGGACAAGGATTCAAAAAGATTTTCTGACACACACACACACACACACACACACACACACACACACACACACAAGAGAATATGGTAAAGAGACAGGTCTGATGTAAAAATACACATGCCCTTTTTGTGTGAAAAACTGCACTCCTCATCTGCTCTGTGTCAGTGCTACCAGCATCAGATGCTAAATCCTTTGACAGTTCCTACAAAAGTTCACACAGATTTTCATTTTCACTACGCTCATCTTGCTCATTTGCAACTTCAACCATACAGAAGGATCCACTTCCACATATCACAGCCCACAGCTCTCCTCTGAAATGAGAAGTGAAAAAACACAAATATACCGGCAGCAGCACTTCCACTCCGTTCAGCTTGAGTGGTGCAGGGGCAGGGCCGTCTTGTCTTAACTCTGGGAGTCAGTGAGAAAGTACCTGACTACCCAAACAACAGGAAACATGGTGTTCGCAAACACACATGCATGCACAAACACATACACACAAGAAGCCTGGGGCAGAGTCGGAAACTGACACACAGGGACTGCAATAACAGGAAAAGTGCAAAAACTGCTCAGACGACGTGGTGGGTGGGACAGAACCAAGTCACCCACTCCTAACTGAGGTCGGGGAGACAGACCGACTATTCCAACACATATGGGAAAAAAATAAAAAAAAATCAACTCAGGCTTCTGCTAAGCTCAAAAGCTGTTCAGAGATTTGCTGGTTTTAACATGTTCTCAGAACAAATAAAGCTCTTCTTTATTTCTGATCTTTATTTAGAAGCTGGCTGTATAGCCCTGCTTCACCCTCCCCATATGGCCTCGTGGATACATCTATAGGCTACTAATGGATGGATTAGATAGCTGCATTACCCTTTAGAGTGAGTGCATTTGCATGCATATTAGCATCATGGTTTTGACCATAATTCTATATTGTTATTCATGATCATTACACTATCCAGGTTTCAGATGTATATTCTAGTCTATGTGTAGGTGTCCTGATTCTTTCAAATCTCAGCCTTTTTTTCTGGACTAACTCAACAAATGTGAATGAACACAGTTTTCCAGCTGTCTGAACACTTCTTTGGCTTTTCCATCTGATTGTCTGTGATTCAAAACAAAAGCAACAACAATTTCATGATCCGCAATGCCAATTGGTACCCATTTAGCATGTTGACTATCATTACATCATTTAACTTCGGATTATTTGTATTACTGACTACTATATAACTTGAGTTGAGGAGGCACCTGCAAACATGGCAGAGAATTGTCAAACAGTTGGATGAGGTGAATCCTGGTCTCTATCTGAGTAGTATCCGAGATACGGGTTTAAATAAATATTTCTTAATGTTCTTGTTTTAACATCAAATGAATTGTTACACATGAAGTGTAAAGGATCTTAAATTTCCCAGCAAAATAGAGCTTGTAGTCTGAGTCCTGATTGTAAGGATTCATAATTTTGATATCACCTCTCTTCACCCTTGGTCCTGAGCACAAACACACCACCATCACCGTATCCCATCGATTTGTGTCACTTCTTGTGTGAAAGGTCGTATTAGCCGCAAACAGTAGCGGCCCACAGGGTCTCTCTATCCGTCTTGGCTCGTGAATTGGTGGTAATCAACAGCTATAATTGATTTAGCCAGTTTTCCTGTGGCTGCCTCTGTCACTCCATCTCCACCTCCTTCTCCTCTTCGTACTCAGCCTCCTCAGACAGCAGAGGCCCTTGTGGCAAAGCAGCTTAATCCGGGTTGAGTTGATTAGATCAGCGCAGGCAGCTTCTCCGATGGACAGCAGCTCCTTAACTCCCACTAATCTAAGAGCAGGCGCCAAGCGTGGACGGCCCAGAGACACACATAGCTTTTTGGTGGACACACACTAGATGTTGTGTTCAGGGCAATTAACTAGAGACTACATCATAGTGAAATTGAAAAAAAGGGCACAAAAATGTCATAAACAACTTGGTGGGGACAACGGGAAAGGAGAGAGCAGGGCAGCTAGGTTGAATACCCCAGCTCTTTTTAAGGGTGGCGCTATTATGTGTGGCAGATGTCTGCCACACGGGGGCAGCAGAGCGAGCAAGCTGCTAGACCCCAGTGAGGATGTCGAAGACTGTATCCACTACTGACTATCAATGGGTCAGGGTGAGCAAGGGGGCAGAAGACCACAGCTGAACCCTTATGTAACCCAGAGGAGAGGGAGAGGTCTCTCAGAGACATCTGTTAGTGATTCACACAAACACACACAACAAAAAAATCAACTAGTTCCTGTGGCTTACAGCTAATGGCTTCAGAAGAACGACTTCTTTTGAGTTGGGTGTTTTGAAAAAACACTTAAATATGCAGTGATCTCAAAGGCAGCAGTAAGAACATGAAGGCGGCAAGTGGAATCGTGCAAAATATTTTGGGGCCTATTGATTTATTTCAAAGTCTTTACCGTAGTGGCCCGAGTTCGAGTAGAGGCCAAAGTGGAAAATTTACTTTGAATCTAATCAGAGCTACAGCAAAGTAGGAGCTACTACTTTAATGTTACCATTGGGCCTTTTCAGACCACACACACATAACAACAACTTGTCAGAACTGAATGACCCTATGACTGTGTTCAAAATGGTGTGGACAGGCTGTATGAGTAGTGGCAAAGTGAGAGGTTAAAGCTTTCAGCAGCAGTTGATGGAGCGAGACAAAGCGGGTCAAAGGTCCGTTTAAATGTTTCCTGCTGATGTTACAGTCACAAACCACCGTCTCTCTATACGCACTGCTGAACTAAAGACTGCAATGCTCGTGACTGCCTAAAAGTTTGCTCCTTGAACTGGTCTCTGGATCTCAGGGAAAAAACACTACCTTTAGGGTATATGGACTTCCTCCTAGGATTATAACGCTAGGATGGGCCATAACAAGACAGTCCCTAATATTCTCAAGCCAAATGTGTCTTTCTGAAAACAACACATTAAACATCCACTGAACAGTCTCTTTCTGTAAAAGCACAAAACTGCAAACAATGATAAACTTAAATATGATTTAAAATTGGATCTGACCGATTCATTTTAAATACAGTGGATAGGAGAACATGTCTCACAGTGCATCACTTCTCCAAGAGGAATCACTATCCTCTTCTAAATCCTTTAATTCCCCACATCACACTGAAATGAAAAACTTTCTACCAATCTGTAACATTTCAAACACTTGTTTATTATCACTTGACTTGAAAGCGTTGGCTTTCAGATGACAGCATCTCATAGCTATGTGAAGATACTGTAGCAGCCTGTATGCTCTTGGCTTTCCTGTCTCGTTTCATTTGCATATGCCTCTCGTTATGTTTTCCCCCTTTATGAAATAGATGCTGTTTCAAAGAGCTTGATTCAAATGTAGAGCACAGCTGGCCCTGGCCTGTGTGGCAGGCAGACACAGACATGAGAAGAGTGTACAAAGCAAAAGACTGTCAGAGATAGAATCTCCATCTTTTGATGCTTTGCCTGACTTTTGAAATCAACACTACATTTTCCCTCACTGCAGGGGACAGACGTGAACGGGGGTACAACAAGTTGTTCACACACTAGAAAGAAAGATAGAAAATGTGGCAAAGATATAGATGACACACAACCACAGTAAAAATGATTATTTGCCAGTATGTATCATCATTTTCTTACACTGTTCTTTCTAAATGAACGATTTCAGTACTCTTAACATTCTACAGTTACTATTTAAAATTACTTTTTAGTCAAACGCTGTATTTACAATGCAGTTGCAAATTACACAAATTGTGTGTAAACACAGCAACAGTGTATATTTAACATGTTTGATTATGCGTAAAGAGACATGCAAAAAGCCCGCCCACACACACACACACACACACACACACACACACACACACACACACACACACACACACACACACACACACAGAAACACACAGTTATGTTGGGGTTCTCCTTCATTACCCCGCTGGTACTTACGGCATGAGACTGAGTTTCCCTCCTGACTTGACTCCTTCCCTTTTCTGGACATAGTTAGCCGGAATTGTGCCCTCTCTGCCCACTGTGTTCCTCGCTCTGTACCAGTTTGGATCCTGAAACACAGGACAACATAAATGTTAGTGCTAATAATAAAAATAATGATAATAATGTGTCATTCTGTAGGTGAGGAGCATTCGCGTTCCTCTCTAAACACACTGAGTGAAAACAGTGGGGTTAGCAACCTACAGTAGTGGATTCAGGCAGTGAGGGCTGCTGTATATCTGACGCACCGAGTGGAGACAGAGTGCCTCTAGCTAAAAGGAACTGACTGTGGCTACAAATCTGTTTGATGGAAGTAAGTTCACTTGCATCAACAGTATTTGTAAATTGTATCATGTAGTTGTAGCTCTTCGTCTGCTTTGTGCCTTGCCAACATGGAGTATATTTTACTAATTACATCATTTCTCTGACTGTTAACGGCATGCCTGTTGATATAATATTATAAATATATTAAATCTATGTATTATTTATGTATATTAGATGGGAGGGTTATTTGGTTCTATTTTAGTATAGCACAACTAGTATCAGCTCGTAATTTAACTTGAAATAAAAAAAAAATTATACACACTCTTTACTTATTAGTTATTAGTTGTTGTGTAGTTATTGTTATTGCTTAGTTAATATTAGTTATTGCTTGCTGAATCAATTCAGTGATATGACACTGCTGCGTTGGTTATTTCAAACTTGCTGTGCTGGCTTTGAAATGGGTTGTGATTAAGCAGAAACAAGTATTGAGCCTTCTGGAGGTGTCAAGGCCTTAATTCATTTATATTAAGTAGGCTGAGAAGAGTACAGTCTGTGTGAGAATAAACCTTTCTTTTCAATAATTACTACATGATCAGTACTTGTGAAAATAAAATATGTAACAAATAATTATATATACCTTTGTGCAATATTTCCAATATATTCTGAGCCGCCCTCCTACTTACCCTGGTGACTCCGATGATGGTCAGTACATCTCCTTTACAGAAAGGCAGGTCCTGTTCGTTGGCAGTCTGGAAGTTGTACTTGGCTACACACTCTGTGCCAGTCGACCATGGTGCCTACATCACACAGGACAGAAGAAGAAACATTGATCTCACATGATGTAACTCTATTTCTCTATCTTTATTTTCTGTTAGCTACAAAACCTCAATTAAAATGACAAAATATTAGGTAACAGATAACACAAATGTGACCCTTATAAACAGGTGATTTTCACACATATGCCACTACAGTTTGTTGTTATTGTTATCGTTATTAATTGGTAGAAAAAAGGTAAAAAAAGACAGGAAAAATCATAATCTTCAGGTTACTTGAGGTGAAAATGTATCTGCATGTACTACAGCTTTCTTGTACATGTTAACTACTTTGTATAAGGAAATAATAAACTAGAATAAAGAATAAACTAAACTAATAACAAAAACAATGAGAACAAAGCAACAGGTGTTAGTGAGTGGGTAAGGTCCTTGTACAAGCTGCTTGGTAAGACACAATACAGCTGAATGTATCTGATGCAGTCTGAGCCAATAATAATGAATAATGAATTCACGACTGTGACTGAGGGGAATGTAGGTACAGAAAAATCTTGCTTCTCCACGGTTATTAATTTCCATGCGGTCACTTGAAGTATGGCTGGGGAAATTTCCTTGAGGATCTCGAGTAATTGAACATGTAGCATAGCGGTACACACAAAGCAGCTGATGAAGCAAACCATGGGCTGCTGCATTCACACATTTTCGAGGCAACATAGGCTTTCACTGTGTGTGCGCTTCCATGAATGAAAGTCAGGGATTTGATGGCTGAAAAAGCATTTGCCTGCTTATGGTATTTTTCTACGGATGACTGGATGCTGATAGTTGCACAACACAACTGTTGACCTTCTGGTCACAGGCAGGGCAAGATAACCAGTAGGTCACACTGTTTCTGTTCTTTTCCCCTCAAAATATTCTGTGTCAACAACATTTGTGACCTCTTGACCTTTTAAAACTTACTGTATAGTTCTAGAAACACAATCAATCTAAAGCTGGACACACAATTAATCCATAATGCATTTTTGTTGCTATAAACCACAGAGTCTCCTGCCGGGGTCTAGAGGTTCAAATATGCAGAGTAAAAAAAGGCGGGGGAATCTCGTGGACGTCATCAATTACCGAAATAGGTGGACATATGTCGACACGTCGCTGAAGTGCTGCGTCTGGTCAAAGCAGGAGAAAAAGCTGCAGCTACACAAACTTTACACGAGATTATCTTAAATTGTGGCAGTATTTTAGACAGAGACCAACAACGCAGTGCTCTGTAAGCTCTGCTAATTGGAAATGGCTTATCACAACAGTATAACTGCTATGCATGAACTCTTGAAGCAAAAGCATCCTGGAGTGCTTTGTGATGACAGCAGCAGCAAGACACTATTTAGCTGTTTACTTTTTGTCCCCACCCAACCAGGATATATCCGGATTATCAACACGTGAAACATGTTTCTGTTAATAGTGTAGATTTTGGAAATGTTTTTTCATCACCCCCATTTTAAAAAGTCATTTTAATCACTGCTGCTATGGTAACGTAACGTTGAGTGGTTTTATGTTTTGTGTATGAACGAGAAAATGGCAAGAAATAAACTGAGTCAATTATACAATGATTATCTTAACTCATATCACTGATGATTGACTACAACATTGAAACATTAAAGAAACAAGTATTTGATAATTAGGGTAAATTAATTGTTGTAATAATCGAGTAATAAAAAAGAAACCTTTAGAATAATCAAACCTATAAATCGTTAGATGCCGCCCTACTGAGTAATCTGATATAGCTATTGATTGTGGCATTATGACATGAATTATTAACTGAAACTGAGATTCACTGTCAAAAGCATAATCAAACCTTCAGAAAGCTAGTAAGAAACAAATCAAAAAATACATTTAATGGATAGATCCCAGCCTTGTTTTTTTTTTTTAATCTGACAGAGGTGATGTTGTGAAAATCTTCACCTGACTGTAGCGAAGCTCTGCGGTGTGACAGATAAAACCAACCTGGATCAATACGGACATGTGAAAGCAGAGGATGCAGGAGAGAGAAAGTAATCCTCCTCTGAAGTTAGCACTTGGGAGGCATTAGTTAAGCCACTGAGACAGCCAGGTAATGTGAAACCACTAACACTCAGCCAGACACTTTGATGGATGTGTGTGCGCGCAGCAGCTATGTACATTAATACATTACTACAGATGTTCATTTCAGCACCTCGGTATATCTCACATGGATATTTATACTGCATGTGTAGGTATATTAGTTAACCATTATTCAGTCAAGCAGTCTCAGTTAAACTGACACATATTATGAGTAGGTATTAACGTTGGGCAGTATGACCAAGTTATATCATGCTATATTTTAAATGTTGGTATATATATTGATATACAACATGGTGCATAATTTTTTCATATCCTCTCAGTATGCTAAAACAATTTATCATTTTATGATATCTGATTAATAAGTTAAAAAAAACAGCATAAATGTTCTATTTCCTGCTTCTCTATTGTGGACATTTGCTGCTTTTCTGTTTAGGAATTGTCACGTCAAGAGTTATGGTCTATACCTGCCTATATGGAAAGTGTCATGAGGTTATCATTCAGTGCTATATATATAAATAAAATTATTGGTTGATTAATTGGTAATGAACAATATAATAATTAGCTACAGCTACTTTAGCTACAATTTTAAGCGTTCAGCTGGTGAATTGCAGGGTTATAGATGACACTACAGAGGCAAGACCAGACAATGACAATATTCTTGGAAAAAAAAAGACACACTAAACAAAAAAATGTAATCTAGACTAGGGAAAGGGACTTTGTCATCTATATTAAACATCAGTAATACAATCTGACAGCTGGTGATGGAGAATATTAACCTTCAGGAAGAAACAAGTTACGTCAGAACTGAAGACAGGCGACAGCCAACAGTTTGTGGAGATTGCAGACAAAAGCCCCCAGATCAGAGGCAAACTGGTGATCCCCATGTGTGAGCTGTTTAAAGACACAATCCGATGGCTCGCCAGTGCCCGAAAGATATCTAGCAGGCTAAATATCTGGTTGTGTTGGGATGTCATGCAATAAGCTACAGCCTATGAGTGCAGCACCAAACAGTAAGCAGTCAACTGGAAAGTTACTTTGGTAACAGCTGAAGATACTGCCACACACATGTAAAAGACGAAGAATTAACAGAGTTAAGAGTCCATTTTAAATTCGGCCAACCAGGACGTGTTTTAGTGAGACGACTTCAAGACATATTACAAGACAGAAAGCTGTGCAGTGTGAACAATGTGAATGCGACTTGATGACTCTGAAAGTCATGTAGTGTGACCAAGGCTTAAACCAGTCAACTGTGGCAGATGCTGGTTTATCCTGAACTCCTTGTTTAGATGGGTGTAGTTGTATATAGTGTAGAGAGGGTAGTGTTTAAAAAGTGTTTGTGCAGCTATAAACTGCGTAGGAACAAAAGTGTGTGATTAACTTACATGCATCCCAGACATGATGAAGGGAATTGGGCAGCAGGTGTCCTCAGGCAGGAAGCGGTCACTGTTCAGCTAGTACCATCAGAGCTGGAACAAAAAAAACAAACAAACATACAAAGCATTAGAAATACAATAAATAATATATTTTTTTACAGGCTAAAAGCAAGTTATTTACTGAAATTTGCTCACTTTTTGGGGCCTCCTTTACCCTACAGATAATCACTGACCTGTCTGTGTCTACAAGGAGAGTAGCTTACAGAAAGACCTCAGCTGACAAAGGTCATCACAGTTCATATTTGGTGTACATACTCTTACCATGTCAACAGAAAGCAAAACTAAAACAGCCACATAAAAACATAAGAAAGACCATTTCAAATTTCCCATTCTCAAATTAACCTACAGTATTTCTTTTCTACTGTATATGCTTCTTCTACAGTTGTGGTGTGTAGTATAACTGGTGGGAAAACTTGTAGAATCATGTACCATGATATGGATTTGACTATATGATCATATCACATAACTGGACCATGACCATCAGTGCAAGTTACTGCATGGTGGCCAGTGAGGGAATGCTTCCCTTTTATGGTTAAACAAAGATATGTTTACATGCAGAGAAAACGTGACAGAGTCAGGACATAAAGATGAGAAAATATGTCTGCAAGTCCATGTCCTTCACTTTAGGAAAGCCACGGGTGCCAATACATGAAACATTCCTTAACTGTGTAAATACATATATTCATGATGTCTATGGAGAAATGTAAAGGCAGTAATAACAAAAAATGATTCATAGTATATAAGTCATTTTAAATTTATTTGACAATCAAAGTTAGCTGCCGATAAAAGACAGCTAAAACATAACACCGCTACCCGAAACGTGGCTTTATAACTCTAATTATCTGTGTATGTTTTGTAGTAATATTATGTAGACGGGATGCAAAATCTGAAACTATGAGATAGTAAATGAGAGGAAGGCAGCTCTGTGGTATTAGGCAAGTCTGTCGAGCATCTTTGTCTAGTCTTTTAAAGGTGACCTTGATACAGTGACAGATAGGAGTGTGAGGGTGAGCTGCAGAGAGACACAGAGAGAAGGAGGGTGAAATAATGTGACGATAAAAACTGTAAGTGATAAGGCAATGCACGTCTGTGCGTCAGTTCACATCATTACGTGTGTGAACGGGTGCGTAGGCTGAGGAGAGCATGTGTGTCAATGTGTGTAGCGCTTATAATGTTTGTTTTTTTTTAAATTACTATTGTGATCCTTCATTGTCAAAGACGGTATACGTGTAGCAGTAACTGGAAAAAGGCCTCCTGCAGGAGCCTCCATTCAAAGCATCTCACTTCCGACCAGCCCAGAGAACAGGAAGTTGAAATGGGGAGGGAGAAGGAGGAAGTAGGTGACGCATATTTTCCAGTGCATCGTACGAGATAGGGAGGGGCAATGTGAACATTGGTACTCTGGTCACTGCCTCCCTTTGGACGACTACAGTCACTCTTACTGAGTCACGTCAGAGTATATCAATAAACGCAGAAAACAAAGCACTGCAAACAACAAGTATAATTCATAGTTTAATTAGTCTGGTTAATAAATGTGTTCTTAAACTCCCATCCTGTTGATTTCTACTGCTAGTCTGAGGTGGATTCAATTAATAAGAGTCCACGGCTGTCACCCTGATTCAGTCCGTTTCGTGGAAAGTAACATTTTGTCCACTGAGCGAAAGTTGTTTTCCACTTATAAAGTAACCGAGTGCCCGGTGTAATTTTAGAGCCATGAAAATGATGCATCTCCTTCAGAGGGCCTGACTACGGGCTAGCATGCTCCCAAAGAGCATCTATGGCCAAGCTTCACAGCACTGCCATATCCTGTGCTGAAACAGGAAACAGCCTAATTGCAGACCATTGCAGATCTGTATGCAAACTGACAGAGCCAAATATATCCAAGGCCAGGCTGCTCTGCTGCACCCAGAGGGCACCGGCTCCTTTCCCCTCGCCATTCTTTACGTCTAGAGCAGCGCTGCTGGAACAGAGCAGCACGGCTCACCAACCCACAACCACACTAGCGAGCCAATAGAGGAGAGACAAGTGAGTGCTATTCTTATCTCTCTCCAGTGCTGAGGAATGCCTTCGAGCTATTCAAGAGCTCCGGCATCACACTGCTCACATCGCTCTCCTTAAAGTAGTCAAGTGGTGCTCAGTAAAGGCTGTGAGTGAAAAGACTTCTTCTGCTCAGTTTTCTATGGCAGACTGTAGAGCAGCCAAGCATATGGTACAAACGCCTATGAATGCATTGTGATACCATACATGTTTGATGCTAAGAGAGGTTTGCATAGTACTACTCCACGAGGCGATATGCTGCTGTAAAGTGCAACATCACCTTTCCTGTCCATCTGTGTAGAAACCCCAAGCTGTGTGCAGACCAACAATGCATTGCATCCAAAAAGGGCTGTGTGTGTTTGGGCGTGTTGCTACAGTTACTGCTCAGAAGACAAAATAAGAGCCAGGAAGTCCAGTTTGAAGGCTTATCAGCTGCCAGGATGCTGCACAACAGTTTATACCCGAGCTTTTTACAATGCTTTACAATCCACTGTCTTGATCCTTGCCATAAGAGCAAATTAGCAATGCCACATGGCATAAGGGCTACCTCTTGGGTAGGACTGCATTGACTGGACTGACTTGAATTGGATACAGAGTGCTTCCGGCTGATGTAACCCGGCTCAGCGTTAACGGTTGAGCTAGAATCCACTGTTTTGCCAGACTGCCCTGCGTTTATTTCCCCAAAGCCCACAGCAGAAACAGCACTTTTTCTTTTTTTGTATGCCATTGTTGGTTCAAACGTGTAATCAAGCACAAGCCGGGTGCTTAGGTGTATATGTCACATGTTATGGTCACACATCAAAGTATACATTGATTCACTCCAGCTACCAGATGTGCCAAACATGAGTGGAAATCACTTCCTTCTCCACTCCCCTCCTCCTAATTTTCTCCTTCTGTGCAACAGGAGCTGCTTGTGAGTGTCATGGTAACACACTGGGAAGTGCAACATCAAAGGCTGCTGTTATATCACTCAAGAGTGCAACACTGCTTTTTCCTTTGCTGTAACTCGATATGTAACAGTAAGTAGATATGATATGATAATATTACTGTTTGTGCCATTTTTATTTTAACTAGTTAGTATTGTGTTCTACTTTGACTGCAGTCTGTACATGTCTTTGTACTGCAACCTACTGCTCTGAAACTGCTTTGAAGAAAGTGGTTAAGTGAATGTGGGGTCCTGTTGCTCATCTACCATCTACTTTATGTCTGTATGATTGTTTCACCACATTAATAATTCAATGCACTGTGCCTCTAAGACATATTCATTATACTTTGAGATTAAAGCAATGTTAACTTTTGTTTTCATACTGCACCAACATTCGGAATCCTGAAGCTATGCCGCTCTTTTCAGCACAGAGCAGTCAAAAAAAACATCCCATGGCAGGCCTGCGTCTCTGCTCTAAGCCTTCCATGCCTTGTTAAAAAGACAAGTCTTCTCAAAGTCTTCACAAATCCTCTGTCAAGACAGTCAAAGGTGTGTCTTCTACCTCAATTAACATAGCAGTGAAGAAAAAGATTACTCTTACACCCACTTATCAGGGAGAAAACAGTGATGATCTAACACTAATTTTTAACATTTGACATTTTTAAATTTTACATTCTTGTTAAAAACAAAGAAAAAAAAAACACAGACATACCTCTGCCACTGGAGAAGAGACTGATTTTATCCAGTGACAGCACAGACAATGATAATAGAGCAACAGTACATTCCTCAGTTCACCATCACCATCTTACGATAGCACAGCTCAGTCTCTATGTTCCTTGTCAATGAAGCAGATTTGTGTCTTGATGGAGTTAAGAGCCTTTTGTCTCCATATTTCCGCTTTAGAAGCAAGTCACAATTCAGGACATTTAGTTTCACTCTAATCCAGCTCTTATTAGCTAAGACTTGGCCCAAGAATCACAACACTGTTTGTCCTGGATAACTACCATGTGCAAGGAACTATGGGAATGTTTAGCTGATTGATGCTCTGTCAGCTTTTTTTCCTGATGAAGTAAAAACTTGAGAAGAACTCACCAGAAAAGGGCTGTTTTTTTTTTATTTGAAACTGACTGTTGTCAGTTTCTAAAACTACTGCAGCAAAGTCTCGGGTTATATAAACAGAACACTGAGTCCAAGCAGGCCCAGGGCCATCCACAGATTACAGTCCTACTTGCACAGCGTCCACCAGAGGTTATAAAAGTCTACTTTTACTTGGGGTGACAATTTAGCTTGGCCCAGATATATGGCTATTTAAATCAGGATGCCATTAATTGTCCTGAGGGAAATTCAATTTACTGAGCCAGCCTTAAACAACAGCACCCCTCATACTCAACAAGGGACAGCATTATATACATTAATCAGTAAACAACATTCCCAGCAAAATTCCAAGTCTGGTAGGTCAAGTAATGCTACACAAGAGCTCTGTATGCTGCACAGAGAGAACTAAACATGTTTTTCTATTTGTCATCATGCAGCTGTGAAGAGTTTTTAACTTTATACCCCACTAAATGATTTTAGCTTTTCTACACTGGTCAAATGTTCCTCAAATAAATTATGTTTTGCCCAAAGAAACAATATCCTCCATTGTTCCTCTGCGTTTGTGTCGCCTTGTAGATGATGTCACTGCAGTTTCACCTGCCGCTGCTATGACAATTAGCTAAGAATTACTGAAGGGGCACCAGCTGCAGTGGAAAATGAAATTGAGAAAAGTACCTGGTCCAAATGCGTGCCAGGTCTTGTTGAGTCGAGACGTACAATGCAATTGAAACACAGAACACAGAAATAACAACTGTCAACCATGTATAACCATATGGCTGCTAAATGTACTGTGGTTAATGTTCAATATAATTGTATTGGTAATTGTAATTGTATAATTGTAATATTATTATTATTATTATTATTATTATTATCTGGTATTAGTATATATAGAAAGACTGTAAATTTTAACCATGTCTTATCTCTTTTTTAAGGCAGCATCACAGTATAGTGCCGTAGTACAGCTATGGTTATAAAAACTCTGACTGGCTCAGCACAAAGTTTGTATGGTAGAGCGTACTGGCAACAAAAGAAAGGGGAGAAAAATATGTAAATGTGACCTACTGGGTATGCAAATATACAGTATACGCTCACAAAAAACACTCACAGTGCTGGAGGCTCTTGCAAAGTGGACAGCAGGGAACTGTCAACAACAAATGACCCCCTGCTCCGTCTGTGGCACAGAGGGGACAAATATGACACCCCTGGTTGGGAAATATGCAAATACAGACATGTGTACAAAAGTGAGGTAATATGTTTTGGCACCTGTCCATATATTTGAAATTTAACACAATTTGCATTTTGCCTCTGTCAGTGTTTCACATTTACATTACAGACAGTCAGTTGAGGCTGACGGACACTGGTAATTAGGGATCGTGTGAGAGAACTGGTGTCTGCTTGTGGCAGAACAGATGTATCTTTACTTTTTAATTACAGGATAAACCCTTCATCTACTTGACCACTCTGGTGTGCAAACTGTGAGCTTCGACTTCCAGTAACAATGCTGAGCTGTGTATAACAAATATAGTCTGATCAAATGAAATTCCAATAGTTATTTATAGTGCAAACCAACAATAAGTACCAGTCTAACGATAAGGAAGACACAGAAACCACAGATGATCTTTGACGCCTGTGGCTAACAAGATTATATATTCATTAAATCACAGCAAAATGCAAGACTAATGGGCTGACAGTTGAATAGAAGAAGTGGATATGAATAGTCATCCAATACGTGACTGAGTTTCAAAAAATACATAGGGGGAAGTTTTAATAAACACAACAACCTCTGGGTTGCGTAAGCCACCAACAGACTGAGACAGAGACTTGTCCACCCTATGGACTGTTTTGAGCAATACATATGTTATACAACGCCGCAGTGTTGTAGCTGTATTTAGTTGGGAGAACATATCAAAGTGGCCACAGACATGGCAGCCTCTCTTTGTGTAGAGCTCTCTGTCTCTGCATCTGTAACTATGTGAATGTGTGTGTGTGAGTACATGAACCAGGAAGTGGGCTTCAATTAGTGCAAATGCAGAGAGATAATGTGCCCAGAGATGGAAGTCGTATCCCCAGACATGTAACAGGCCTCAGTGTCCTCATGTCCTTTTCATCTTGATGATCTTTATCCCACCACAGCAGGCCGTCGCCACTGGGCCTCCACATGCTTCAATGATCACACAACTCTGACAGAATGCAGGGATGAGACAAAAAAAACACCATATAACACAGCTGCTTCACATGCCAAAACTAAACTAAACAACATCAAAATATGGTTTTGATACCAGGAGCCTGATATTTAGAAGAATAATGGCGTAAAGATCGCTATACACTTAATTAAAGGCCTCTTTTGTTTGTTGTCCACCTCAGCCCATAAAGTGTAGCAGTACTCTTCTTTAAAACATCTGGGTTCTACAGTACAGCATACAACTGCATATCAAAGTCAAAATTTTTAGTGTGTTTATGTGTTAAATTATTCATGTGGTGAGTGACTGACTTCAGACAGGGTAGTTGGCAAAATCCACACAGTGATTAACCATCATCTTTCCTTATGAGCAAAGCAAAGTGTACAAAACGCTCACTTAGCAGCTTCTCCCGCACTGACCGATGCTTTTACTGGTTTTAGTGACAAATGTCGCCGAGGGCAGATGAAATCAGCTGTCACTAATTAATGTTTAAATAATTCTTCACTTGATGACAGAACAAAATGAAACTGTGCTCTCTGTATCTGATGTTGGTATTGGCCAAAGACCATTTGCAAGGGGAGAAACTCTGCTCTTTAACACAACTGTACAATCAGAGTGTTTCTGTAGTTCCAGCAACTCCAAAAGAGTGAGTGAGAATTCTCTGTAGCAGATCACGTCACGTCAAATTCAGGAGTTCTGAGAAGAATATCTAGGTCTCTAGATTGTCAGTTGTTCAACTTGTTCTCAGACAGCCTTTTACTTACTGTCATTACCTGCTGAACATGTTAAGTGTAGCAAGCATGTGTGGCATGAGTCGCTGAGAGGCATTCAGAGTCAACCATACAGATTGTAGATGTTGAGCTGAAAAGACCTGAAGCGACAAAGACCTGAAGACTGAGGTGTTGATTTTCAGTGGGATTGGAAGTGATATCATTATTTTGATATTACAGGGAGTCATTAGATTTTTGCTAATATCAGCTATCCTTCTCTTGCCTACATCCATCTGCTATGCATCTCTCTTACTGTACCCTAAACCTCAAAACAAGAGGTGACAGTATTTACTAATTTTACACAAAATAGTAACCTGATTGGAGAACTAATATTTCAGACTGCAACAATGAATCAGTCAAACTTTTTTTATTGATCAATCGATTAGTTGTTTGGTCCATAAAATGTAAATGTAAAATGTTCTGTAGAGCCAACAACATATTGTTTTTGTGTTTGTTTTTTTTTTTTTTGTGGTTGTTGTCCGTCTGTCTTGATTGTTATGACACGTGCTGCTGCCTTTCTTGGCCAGGTCACCCTTGTGAAAGAGGTCTTGATCTCAATGGGTTTTTTATCTGGTTAAATAAAGGTTATAAATAAATAAATATTCAACAGGTTATACTAAATTCAGTTGGATCTATGTTTACACAAAGGCATATACCTGTATACCATGAGATGACTGAAATTTGTCAACCATCAGAGACGGTAAGTAAGCTATTCCCTTATCTCTAGTATCTCTCAGGTCAGATACACTGTCTGCTGCCAAGTACGTGAGAGCAGTTCTGAAACTGAAAAACGTCTCTCAGAAAACATTTGCTGGAGTGATGATCAATCATCAATCAGTGTCATTGATTTAGTTAGCAGGAACAATTTACAACAAATCACACCACAAACCTTAAAAAAAAAAAAAAAAACTTTAGAAACGTATTACTGAATCTAAATTTTAAAAAGCTCAGATAGTTCGAATCGATTCTTGTTCCTAAAAGAGATGACAGAGATTGGAGGAAACTAAAGTTGAGTAAGCATCTTGGTACAAACGAGTGCATGGAAGGGACACTGAAATCTCAAGAAGAGCAGAGAAACAGGAGCTGCAAGGAGTGCTGAATAATAAAGGAGAAGATCATGGAGAAAAGGAAGTTAAGAGAGACTGTGGCTTACTCAATCATTACAACTGTGTGCCTGCCTCTGCCATCTGCCACATGAAACATTTCTAGCCTTCTTCACCTTTTTTTAGCTGTGGTGCCTTTCGAGGTTGCTTTGTGGCCGTTGAAACATTTATTTAACTTTAAAATGATTCCCAACACAACCACAGACTTCTAGCATCAACCGGCAGCTGCACTGTAGGGATTAAATGTAAGTGCCTTGCTCAAGAGTATTTCACTGTTAATCATTGAGGGATGAGGGAATGCAAGATTGATGACATTTCGCAGACACAGATTTACCAGATGGCTCAGTGATTTGAACTAACAACCCTTGGTGCATCAAATCTGAATCAAACATTCATTTGTTCCTAATAAGACATGATGTCTGAATGTGTTAGAAACACCATTTGTCAACCACTCCTGAACGTGATCAGGAGGGAGTGCTGAAATGAACTGAAGAGGAGGGAAAAAAATATCACACATCCTTTCATTGCGGTAGAGCAAAGGAGTCATGTGCGTGTCTAATCCACAGCCGTCGTCCCCTATTTTTATTAAACTGAATGATGAATGAGAAATAGAGCAGCGTGACCTCTCCCACCAAAGACAGACAGACAGACAGGTGGGGAGACAGGCAGTCCTCCTGCTTTCCTTTCTGACGTAACAAGTGACGGGCCCGGGCTCGCCACTGATGACAGATTACAAAAGCAGGGAGGCAGGAAGTGGAAGAAAGAAAGGAAGAGGGATAGAGAACCCCCGCCCCTCATGAGCTCTGGGAGACTGCTGGACTGGAGAAAGCAGAAGGGAGGAAGGGTAGTGGTGACAGCTTATTGTTTGAGCTGTGTGTGCTGTGGTTCCAGTCTCAGCACACTCATCCAGGCCTGGCTATTTATATCCTCTCAATATCCATGCAGGCGGAGGCAGGCTGCAGTTGTTTTCATCATTGCATACATTATGGAGACACTGCATTAAAAAGAGCCTGCCTGCTGAGAGTGAGTCCTGCTTCTGTCAGGATTTCCCCCATTTATATTTGGGCAATTTGGATGTTTTATCCAAGATTGAATACTGTTGTATTGTTGCTTAAAAGCACGTGTGTACAAGTAAAAAAGTAAAGAAGCAATTAATCCGCAAAAAACAAAACAAAACACATATTTTCCTACGAGGTTAATGTTACTAAATATATTAAAAGGGGCAGTTGAGCAGTTTGGCAGTGTATTTTCATTAAAATAAAAATTAAAAATTAAAGTAGAAGAGGCTGAGATATCCTGTTTTTAGTTTAGAGGAGGCTACAAAATATGCTGGGCCCTACATATCCCATAATGCAACTCAACAGCATCTGTCATCATGATCTCTCATGAACATGACATCACCAGGGTTATTTTCTCAGACTTAAGAAGGCAACCTCGAAAGCCACAGAAGATATTATACAACTGTTTTCACAGGCTGCACAGCCCTCCTCATGACCAATAAACTGAACTTCATCATGTAGTACCCCTTACAAATCAAACTCCCCCTCAGCTTGTCAAACTAGCAATGCAGTGCAACAGTGAGGATATCAGACTTCTCTCGAAGATTGGTAATGCAGATGCAGAGACATTTTTTTTGGCCTTTTTTGAGCTTTTTTATTGTATAGAGACAGCTGAAGAGTGACAGGAAATGTGGGGAGAGAGAGATGGGGAATGACATGCGGGAAAGAGCCACAGGTCGGATTCGAACCCTGGGCTGCCGCGGCAAGGACTAAGCCTTTGTACATGGGGCGGCTGCTCTACCGACTGAGCTAAACAACACCCCAAGATAAATTGATTTAAGTCATTTTAGGAGAAATACTGAGTACTAAGAAAAGCATATCATATAGTATTTTACAGTAACAGACAGTCAATACTAGATTCATTAGCTTATAATTGACTTGTAAAACAAACAATCAGTAACTATTTTAATAATCCGTTAATCACTTACATCATTCTTTAAAGAAAAAGAGGCAAATATTCACTGCAATTTCCCTGCAATGAGCAATATATAATTGGTGGATTAATCAACAGTTAAAATAACAGTCAACTGCTTTACGTGTTTTATATTGAGCATGTAGTGATGAGAGTTAAGGAATTAAGGGGAAATGCTAAAGCACTCAAGAATACCGTAACAACAGTGTGTGCGCAACGGTGGTATTCCTTGGCAGCATCCAACGATTAGCCATTGCATTTAAGATAAAGAGGCATAAAGAGGCAGTCTTGCTGGAGGAAGTATGCATGTGTCTGTGTTAAAATACAGAGGAAAGAGAAGGATAGAGCAACTGAGAACTACTCTGGCCTGAGTGCAAAATAATATGTGGAGGCAGGTAAGTGTAGGAAGCTCCCAAAGTGGCGATGTGAGGGTTGGGAGCTGGAGGGGATGCAGGCTGAGAGCCAGAGGGTTGTGGGATTCTGTGAGGCTCTGTGCTCTTCTGACAACAAGACATCTGCTTGGCATTGCAGGTGCACACACACAGTTTTCAGCCTTTGCTTATTCTGTCAATGTTACTGACAACATAGACACAAAAGACTAGAGTACACACAAAATGCCCCATGTCCACTGGCCTAATATATGCTGCAACTTGCATACATATGCATAAACATTCTTTAACCATGGCCTAATGTATGCTGCTGTCTCTCAAACATGTGCATACACAAACATATATACGAAAGGGCTTCAAACATCCCAGGGGGTGAGAGAGAATGAGTGAGAAGGAAAGTGGGGGGATTCAGCTTTTCGCTGCTTCTCGCCCTCCTTTGATGGCAACACATGACAAGTCTTCCATTCAGACCAGAGGAGGAGGAGACGAGGAGGCAAAGCACGGGGATGGAGACACAAAGAATGTCATTAGCAGCAGCCACAGCAGGGTGCTGGTACAATATGGCAGCGGCATTAGTGGTGACTGGAGCTCCAAATCTCTTAAATAAAAGAAGCATTCAGTGGCAGCAGCACTGACACCATGGAGAAAAATCAGTGGACTAAAAAGAAGGGAGAAAGGGAGGAGAGAGACACATAGGGAGAAAATGGGGACTGGGAGGGAGAGCCTAAAGGCAAAATCTAAATTGCAGAGGACACTGAAATATTATTTGGCTCAAAATAGAGATTATACAGATTACCAGCAGGAAGTAATCCAAATTGAGAAAAGAAATCGACTATGTGCAGATTCAGCCTCTAAAAAGAAAGTAGACGCAGGCAGACCCGGTGGCTAAGAGAGAATACAATTATAGATAGAATAATAACTGTACTTTGTCCTGGAAAATTAGGTGCACTCATCAGGTTGTCATATTCAACCAGTGTGTGGGGGCATCCAGAGCAACACAACGGCAGACAGCAGTCTAAATCTGGTGCCCTGCTAAACTTTTTCATTACTTCTAAAAATAATGAATTTGACACTGTGTGAATTAAATGACAAATCACTTCTGGCACAGAACATAATACAATAAAATAAAGATAAGTTGAATGAAGTTGCCCTAATGTTTTCTAGTCTGTAACTTTTTTTTACTGAAATTTTCATCAACATCTAACATATTTTAATTAAGAGTTTAGAGCGAACAAGAGACAGTGACAGCACAGCACTGAGGCATGGAGGAGATGCAGGGAGGGACATACAGACGATACAGAGGGAGGGAAAGTGATGCAAACAGATGGAGAGGACAGAGATCAGGAGAGCAAGGGCATATGAAAAGAGGAGTTAGAGTGCAGGGGGTGTAGATGACCGAGGATGGATGGTTGAGACACACAGGGAACTGCCTGTTTTTTTTGGTGGAGGTCTGTCTCTGCTGGTCCTTAATATTAACAGCAGTCATCTGCCGGTTCCAGTGCCAACTATGAATAATAGAGGCTCCACCCAGCTTTGCCAGCACTCTGAATTATTAATTCGCAACCATAGACTTGCATTAGTGCTCAGTGTGGGGCACTCTGCACTGTGGGGTGCAGGCACATTTGCCTGCTTAGACTGAAACACATGCATGCGCTCACACAGAGGAAGTGAAAATGCGTGACAGACAGACATTAAACATATGCACATTCTTGCGTGCATATTTCCTTCACACTCTTTCTTAAGTGCCTAGCTGGCTTTTCCTTAGAAAACTCTTGTGAGGTAAGCAGAGCTGCAAATACGTTTCACATTTTGGCCGACAACGTATTTAAATTTCTCTGGTTGTAATGTTGGGTGAAAAGAGATGCCAGCGCTTCACTGGTCAAAAATGACCACTGTGTCACGAATTTTAGCAAAACTGGATCATGTTTGATTGAGATAAAATGTTTTGGTTGATCTCCAGTTTCTTGTTGGGCAGAAAACTTAACTTGTTGCTAAGGTATTTCCACTACATAGACTTGCTCGACTTGACTGCTTGTTTTTGGTACATCTGCTTCGTTTTCCAGATAGTACTTTGGATGATACCCCCTGGTAGTCAGAGCGACGCAGTTGGGAAACAACAGACAGGCGCTTCACTTTGGTCTTGAGAAGATGGAGCCTTTATTCACTGACAAACTGTAGCTGTACATTTACTGCCAGATTGATAACTTCACTGCTCTCTTCTTCCTCTTTACAGCTCGCATTCACCGCTCTCCCTCTCTCACACTCACACACACAAACAAAAAGGGGCTTCTTGTTTTTTAAGAGAGGATATGAAGGGATGGTGTTTTCACTATTGATGGTAGCTTGGCTTTGGGCTGTGCAATATGACAAAAATGTCATATCCTGATGAAAGTAATATATCCAGATAACAAAACATGATATAGCACATTTTCAATGAAACGAGACTGTTGCAAGTGTTTCATTTCACGTTTTTTATCATGTCTATGTAATATAGCTTTTAATTCACAACACATGTTGAATACTTTATATATCTCTCTTATTTTGTGTGTGCCATTGTATTGTTTGTATTGTATTCAAGTTGATGTGCCGCTGTGAGTAACACTATTGCCCAAGCCAAATTGCCTTCCTATCTTATAGTTTATATAAAATTACCACATGAAAAGCCTGATTCTGATGACATTTTACACTTGCAACAGTCTTGTTAGATGCTAGTTGCAACAACAGCTGTTATCTCCTCTCATCTTTGTGATTCTTTTCCATACAATGAGTTGTGTGCAAGAACCTCTTGCAACATCTGAATCTGGGGTTTGTTTTGAGCATTTAACTGTACCATTTGTGGCTCTCATCCGTAGACTTTCACTGGAGTGTTTGACATGATTCTCGAGTAGGTGGTAAAAGAGGTTAGGGGTGTTTGAGTCTGTTGTGGGGACTGGTCTACAGCATAATTTGTAACATTTGTATTATCACGGTTTCTGGTCCATGTTGGACTTTTCATACCCAAACTACATTCATGTGACAGAAGTAGCCCCTCTTTTAGATACGAGCGCCTCGTTTTGTCTTTGCTGGTCGAAGACCTTTTGACTAAGTTATATTAGCTGGCATGCTATGGTTATCACGATAATACAGCGCTAGTACAGTATGCACTGATAGAAAATACGATAAGCATTTAGTTCCCCATATTTTTGAGAGATGAAAGAGATAAACTGCCTTTGAAATATCGAGCAAAATAACCAGTTAATAACCATTACTGTTTCAGCCACAATAGTACGACTCGAGAGACGATGTTAACTAGGTCATTAGTTTCTTTTCATAGACTAGGTTAAGAAATGTAGCCTAATTAGGTGAGAGGAGAACTGCCTGACAGATGTGAATGTGTACAATGCTGCTCTGACAGCATGTTATATGTGAAGGTCTGAGGGCTGGGTGTCTGTCTGAATGCATTGAGTCATTGATGAAACACTGAGCATGTATTGTATTGTCACTTCTCCCCATACCACATGCCCTAGTTTAAGCCCTTATTAAAATCACACCACACATACAACAATTCATGTGCAAGCACAAAGACAACTCTCACTCTTATCATTGGCTTTGCATCTGCCTTACATAGAAGACAACACAACACTCCACACCGCTTTCGATCAAAACAGCAAACAACTCCACACACACAAAACTAGCCAACCAATCTCTAGAGTCAGGTAGCTCAAACAGAAAGAAACCCTAAACACAATAAACAAAAAAAACATACAGTTGTGTTGTTAAGGTATTTGAATGTGTTTGTTTTGCAGTGCAGTACCTGAAAATTTGCATTTGCACGCTACATTCAGAGTCTGATTTCACCTGTACATTGGATTGTAAAGTGATGGTTATGGTGTGGGTGAGAAAACACAGGCAGACACTGACATGCAAGAAGTACAAGGGGAGAATTTCTCTTAATGCAGAGCTAATTCTTGCAGAGGCAGCAACTGCATATCTTGCCTGCGGAGCGCAGGGCTCGGGGAGTTCAGTAAATTCACAAAAGCCTCAAACGCTGCGTGCAGTGATAACCCTGTTCACTCTCACAGCCCAGAGATAGGCATGCAGCTTTAAGAGAAGTCTGCACAAATAGGGCTGAGCAGTCTGATACCAAATCTGTATCACAGGAACAATGTACAGTATATCATGATAACTTTGTCACTCGCAATTTCTACTTAACGTGATTTTATTTTTCTCCCCATTCACTCTGCTGATGCATGTATGTATGTAAACATCATTCCAGGAGTAGCACTAAGGCTGTCCTCCCACCTGCAGTCCACTTTCAAATAAAATAAAATGTTAGACCAACCACCAGGTGTGAACACAGCATTAGTGACCATGTTAGGCTCTGTCAAACTGGTAATACTTTAGGAAATTGTGATGGGTGTTCTTCCCCCTTTTCTGACATTTGTAGACCAAAAGATGAATGCAGAGAATGATCGATGGATAACAATAATAGTTAGTTACAACCTTTGTTATTTTAATAATATATTAAATTAGAATCATACATTTTTAATGATTATCCATTAATCACTCAACCACTTCTTGATAAAGCTATCTTTTTTAGCCTTTAACATACTTTTAACAACTTTAATATACGACAGCAAAACACTGGAAACAGCGACTGTTAATTTTGGTATTAATCACTTCTGGCTATTAATTATCAAGGTTATAGTCAATTCTCTATTAATCCTCTCATCGATTAATTGCTTCAGTACTAAACTACATAGACATTTTTTAATAATATGTGGTGACACACACTAAGAGAGACAGCAGGAAGGAATAGCACCAGACACATTATGCAGACCTGAGTAAACATCCTGGCCATGAATTGCATTGCAGGATAAGACTTCAGCCATGTGCAGGATTCACCGACATCACACCATTCAAGGTATATTAATATTTGGCTATATACTTAACAGTGCTCAGGATTGGTCCAGGAACATTACTTTACATGAGAATATAAAAGAGACTGGTACTTTGTTACTGCAATAATATCATAGTGACAACATGAAGCGCCTCCTATGCCAACAACAATAGACAATCTTCTGGTTGCCTGGCTGAGCTAAAATGTAGGAAGCACATTTGGCAACACCCATGAAAATAATCTACGACCTAATATTTATCTAGACTATGCTCCGTACTTGACACAATGAAGCTAAAACAAGTCAAAGAATATGCGGGGAGGGGTCTACATATCCTAAATGGTTGGTACATTCTTAAGCTCCCTGGAGACCCGAGACGGAGCGCTGCAGTAACTTGAGATGAGTGGCTTTATTTTCCTCTGATGCTGACCCCACCATGGTCTACTGACAGGCTTGGACATCAGCAGTAACAGTGGATGATGTGTGCAGGAAAGTCACCAAATAAAAACGAATTGGTGTAAATCAGAGTGGGTAAGAGACTGGAATGAGGGGCCCTGTGTGAATCTGATGTGTGAATGAATGAGCGAGGGAAAACAAGAGAAAGTCAGCAATGTCAGCATTAACTATAAATACATATCACTATGAAAACTCAGCTGCAGAAATCTCATTTCCTCAATTGTCTGACACCATTTATAGGAAGCAAGAGCTGAACGACCACACTCCATGTTGAAAGGCAGAAATAGATATGACGACCTATATTACGCTAAAGAGCAGAGTCAAGCATTTAGCGTGACTATTGTTTCAGCTGTCACCTACAAACTAAATTGATTATGAAACAAGATCGTTTCCGGGGAGAAATCAAGTTGCAATTGATATTGATTTTTCACAACCTGTACTAAGAGGACAGAGAGAAACAAACTATGTATTTACACCCACGTAAGGTCTTAAGTGGGACAGTATTTGCATTTTTTTTTTAAATATTTAATATTTTTTTGTTCTTGGTAGTCTGTTACTTACTCTACTTACAACATATGCACTAGCCATAACATACTGATTCATGTATTTCTACATATTAGTACACTAGTGGTTAATTGCAGCTAATGAGTGTATACAACAGCTCGCATAGAGAGTGGCATATCCTGAATATGATGTTGATATTAGGGTGCATGTTAAACTAATAAGCAAAAGACGAGATAGGCAGAAAAATAAAATGAAGGCAAAAAGTGAAGAGAGAGTCACAATATTACTGTAAAACTCACAAGTCAACCCAATGTTGTTGCGTTTTACAACTGTGCTTCATTATGGCCAATATTTCTGTCAAACTGTACGAGACTGCTGCCTTTTCTGTTTAAAAACATCCCATCTCATCCCAAAATGACAGCCTTAGTGAAGACGGGTTAGAAAAGAGCTATATATATTTGGATTCTATTGAGTCATCAATATCAAATCTGCACCAGCCAAGAAAACCTTGACAGGCTTCAAACTATCGCACCAGATAATAACCCATCCACGTACTCCAACCAGTTAAGAGTTTCAACAGCAGTGACAAAGACACAATCCTTCACTGGCTTTCCACAGGTGAGCGCTGAATTGTATGTATTTTCAGTAATGATGATGAATGCTACTACAACACATATTATCCAGTATGTTTAACATCCAGGTGCCACTGGGCCACATGGGGAGCAGGGCTAGCTAGTGCATTGTTGGATGAAATGGACCCCAGGAAGATTAGCTGTTGTTGGGATGTTAGGGATTCAAATAAAAAAAACAAAGATGAAGATGTCTGATGATGCCAACTTTCTCCAGCATCTTTTACATTTTAGCTGCAACCCTTATTCAGAGTGTTAAGTGCAACAAGAAGACATAATTTTCAACATTTCAAGCGATGATTTAAAGGGTATAGGCCACAGTACCAAGATGATGACATTCTTGTGCTTAGGATTTCAGTGTATGCTAACAGGGTAAAAGATAAGACCTAAAGAGTTATCCATCTGCCCATCTCTAAATCCATCATTCTCTATCCATTTAAGCATCCATCTTATGCATCAGCTACCTACCTCTCAGTAAGCCATACCCAGATGTAGGCCACAGTCAACAATAAACATCTCTACCGCACTGCACAGATCTTCTGGTTTAATCTCTCAATTGAAAACACAAGGGGGGAAATGTTGCTTTTATTAAAGAGATAGCCTGAAAGGAGTTGTTCACAAAGTAAAGGCTGAGTTTAATGTTCCTTTAATAGAAAACCTGTGACATCATTAAAGCAGAGGCGTTTCCTGTATCTTGTGAAGTGCGTCGATTGACTCAATTGCACAAAAACTACTATGGAGTGCATTGAACAGCAATTAAGGGAGGAAGCACTGCTGCCTCACTGCTGAGACAGGATTCTTTGTCGTCATCAGTCATCCTGTCTTTTCTCTTAGGACATTCACAATAACGTCAGCAGAGTTTAATATCTCAATAAATGGAGGAAAACAGCACAAACTGTATAACTCCTCTTGTCTCCCTATACTGGCCTAAATATGGACTTCAGTGAACCAGGACACAGGTGTCGTGTGCAGAGAGACAGAGCGATCAGACAGTGGACATAAGCAGGGGAAGTCCCTCATATAGGTTACATATTGGCACAGGTCTTTGGTACAGTCCACTTCCCGCTTGGCTCGGGAACTTGCGTCCAGTGTTCAGAGGTCAGTTTATTGCTTCATCTACAATATGTGCCTGACACAGTGCGTATGTGACAGAGCAGGGCTCTCTAATATAGGGTTGTCAAAAGTATCAATAATACTTTTTCGATATGTGTTTAAAATGATACAATCTCTGTTAATTACATAGTTCAACAATAAAGTACTGAAGTTAACTACAATCCGCGATCAATTAGCTAGTGGACAGTCTCCACCTCGCTGTTTTCGTCCAGTGCGGTCTGTTCAGAATCACAGTGAGAGAAAGAAGTTATCTGGTATTACATAGAAGACACTGACACAGTGTTCTCTTCTGCAGTAGTAAACAGTGAACACAACTGTTTGGTCATTCTGTACCACGTTGATCCAAAAAGACTACATCATTAACAACAAGCTTCCTCCGCACTTTTCTTGTTTTGAGTTTGTTTTTTGGGCAACTTTATAACAATATTGTTGTCCCTGTTTGATACCTCAAGAGAGAAACGGAGAGAGCTGGGGCAAGCAGGTGTGTGAGGTGTGTTGGCGGAAAAGAGACGGAAAAAAAGCAAGGTGAGCGGATTAAAGTAGTTTGTGGGTAAACACTAAAATTAGGAGAATTAAAATGATGACATACGAAATAAGCTATTATAAATATGGTAATGTATTAAATTATAATAGGCCCACCACAGTTACACTGTCATACTGTGGGAGAATCTGCACCGCAATATGTGTTCACAGTGTGTAGGTTGGTTATTTAATTAGAAAAATGGAAAATAATCTTTTTGCTGTGGTATCTAAAGAGGTATAGAGTCTAACCAGACCAGATGGTAGTATCAGATGTAAGTACTTCATTACAATGAAAATCCTTCAATCCCTCCATTTCAGACTTTAAACAGTTCTGCTGATTTGCAGTTTTGCTCCCAAAGGCCTCAACATCAAGAGATATTAAAAAGGGACAGCTGCATCCATATAAACTGCACAGCACAACCACAAGCAACTGACAAATCTAAATCATCTCGAGGTACAATATCATAATATCAACCAAATGTTTAGTAAGAAATATTTCAATTAAAGCCCTCTGCTATGACTTGTGTTGCTTTTGTTTTCCCATGGTGCACACTGGCAAGATGAAGGCAGTTTAAACCTGAAATATGACAAGACAATAACTAGCTATTCAAGACAGATGGCATAAAAACAGCAAAGAAGTCAGCCCAAAACCAGGCTGAGGCAGGAGAAAAGTACAGTCTCAGTTAGACTATTAAGTAGTAATACAAAAGATGAGATGCTATCAGGATTTTATCACACTAGATGATTGATAATCATCATGGGTTTGCGTCACAGTGATTAATCAGACTAGCAAATCACTATGTTGGGGCAAAATAAGCCAAACAGTGCAAAATACTGGAGACAAATGGCTGGATCAGCTGGAAACATGAAAGGTATAATTCATGACACACATAAAACAACACTGCTGATCAAACATGGTGTTTAGTTAGACTGGCATTTTATGCCAAGCTTCAGACTGAAGTTAATATTCATCAGCTAGACGACTTTCTATGCTGACAGGTTATTTTATTAAATTGGACACCTGAGCAAACATCCTGACCGTGCGTTGCATTTTACAGTTTTACAGTTAACAAAAGGTATGTCACAAGCTCTTAAAAATGTACTAGAACATGACTTCAGCTCTGTGTTGGATTCACCAACAAAACACAATTCAGTGTATATTAATATATGGCTATACATTTAACTATAACTAGGGCACATGCTGGTAAAATATTCAAGTGGCTGTAGATTTGCTTCACTCACCATCCATTTGGCAAGTGGACAAAAAAGTTAATTCTGAATTCTGTTCAGCACTGTTCCAGGAACATTGCTTTGCATGAGAATAAACAAAAAGGGAAAGTCATTATATTACTGTAATATAGTGACAACATGAACTTACTATTCCTACAATACTGCAGCTAGCTAGGTAACATGAAACATCCCCTATCGATGCCTGGTCACTTCTGTAGTTCTGTAAACTTTACACAACTCAAAGGCAGAAAGTTAAACATGAAACAGGAACATTTGACAGACAACTTTTCTGTGACCTTTTTTTTATTTTTCCTCACTGATTAAGCCCAATAGTATCATTTTAATTTGTAAGGAATTATATGCGGTGAAAATCTGACAGTGCAGGAAAGGTATCCTGCAGTGCATATATTTGTATTTGTCTATATTGTGTACATTCATACAGGAGGCAGCTGCTGGGTTCAAAGCTTAATTTAATAAACATCTTTAAAATCAACATCCTATTGTTACACCATTAGTTGGCTGTCCAATTATATCCCATTATATCCCTTTTCCGACTAACACAGCGACACAGGATAAACCCACATCTGTGGTCAACCAGAAAGGGTCTACGATATCATATCTTGCCTCTCAGTTTGGTCTGAACACGGCTAGACACTGACTTGGATGATGTAATATGTGATAAACAATAGGTTACTGACTACAGACTAGTCTAAGAGGAACACTAAAAAGAGAAACTAGAACACTAATGTTGCCACGGTGTCACTGACTGAGTTAAAAGTAGGCTGAAAACAAGTTATGTAGACCTGCATCGTATGCGCACCTCTCAAATGAAGAGATGCTCCAGACTTTTCTGCGTGGATCCACTACAGGAGGATGTGTCCGATTGTTTCCCTCAGCTGAAATTTTTCCTTCTGCTTATTAATTCAAATTAGCTCTCACACAACCCCAAAAAGCAGATTGATGTCATCCATCTGATTGGTCATTTAAATAGCAAACCATTGTGTCGTGCTGGTTTGCACCATGCAGTAGCTCTGGGTATAGGTGAGGGTGGTTTGCGAGAGGCAACTAGGGGCCCATGGACCATATTTAAAACTGGTGACTTTGTAGTTTTGGCTGAGTTATGTCTTAGAGTTGAGGAATTCCTCATAGTACTGTTTCTAAATTACAACCTCGGGTACAAAATATGGATAATAAAACATACCATTACCTGTTATATGTAGCAATCACAAAAACTTTAAAAAATCTTTTTGTGCATTGCGACATGACCACAATATTGTGGTCATAGCCTACAGTGGTGTTGAGCTCATTGATGTCATCGCTGAAAATTTGGTGGGCTCAATATCTTGTTATTTCACTGAAATACGTTTGAGCTCTGTCACACACCCATTACTTTTTGGCATCCCATGAAGACTCGCACTACTCTGCCTCTGATTGGTCAACAAGTCAGAAACACAGCCTCTGGTTGGTTGACAGTCTCAACCCAAGGCAACATCACCCAAGACAGTGGATAGCAACAACATAAACTAACCAAAACTAACTGTTTTCAACACAGACAACAGGAGAAATTATCAAAGAAGACTTTCAGTGTCAGATTTATAACAAAAAAAATAAATCAAAAAAGGACACCACGGTTCAAGGCTGCATTACAAAGCTTTAGAAAGTGGTACAATCACACCGGAGCAAACGTTGAACCGTGGTAACGTTGACCTTTCCTACTCAGGTTCCAGACCGTTACTTCACTTTACCAGCTGTTTAAAAACAACAGACAAGACTTTGAGACATTTACTGCCAGGTAGACAATTCACTGCTAAACTTTTCCCCTCCTCCCTTCATTTACACCATCACCAGCTGACTTGTTTCATCGCCCACACAGTCGCTACATTACATACTGCCCTATTTTCAAAGGAAGAGGGGGACCCTGGGTCCAGTAGCAAAGGTGAACAGTGCAAAGAAGAAGACATTTTTTTAGATACGGCTTTGTCTGAAATGGTATCTCGAAATACTAAAATGCTGGATTGTCTTTTACAGTGGAAAAACTCTGGAGGCTGTGGGTGTACTGAAAGACGAGGCATGTGTCAGGCCTGCGGCTCTACTCATTGCCTACATTGTGCAGCTAGCCAGCAGGCGTGGCGGGCTGAAGGCTCTCTGCCTTTAAGGAGCTGCCTGACTGACCAGCCGCTGCCCAGATGGAGAGGCCTCGCTGAGTTTGCATGCAAGATGGCAGCCACAATGGCACTATTCTACTGGGCAGCATGATCACTAGGAAGGAGGATAGGGGGCCTGCCTCTATCACAGTTCAGCAGGTGCTGAACCGAGAAGATTTGCACATAAGTGGGAAAAATATTTAGGACCAATGAGGATTGTAATGAGGCAGCACCTAGATAGCAACTCTAGTAAATGTTCTAAATTATTAATTACAATATCCTGATGTGCTGTTATGCTGCTGAAATCTGACATTTCTTTTCAATGTAAAGAGAAAAAAAACAAGGACTTGAAGCTGTCACGCATCAAATCATCCAGAGAGACTCAGAGTCACGTCCGGTATCGACAAACAACAAAGAATGTCCTCTTGAACCCTTCCCAGCTGAGAGCAAAAGAAACTGTTGTGCACCTCTCAAACATCTGCAAAAAACACTGTTATATGATACACCTATTCAGGCTGAACACAATTTAAAAAGAGGAAGCACTGCAGGTGCAGTGCAGATTTCTTGCCAGTTTCATTTTCTATCATCCTTCCTAAATAAGTGGACCGTGACACTACTCACCACTTTACATCTTGCAAAGTCTACAATGCACCTGCATAACTCAGAATGTCACATACCTTACCAGACACGGTCAAATGTATTATATGTGTGTGTTTGGGTATACAGACTAATGCAACAACACAGTGCCCTACATTTTAAAGCTACTAACACATTATACCAGGCTGCTGAACTGCAGACAGCCATGAACCAAATGTTGTTGAATGCATCTATGCAAAGTGATACAGCCTATGCCTTTAACCATCTGTGATATCCTGCAGCTCATGAGTGTCAGTATACCGTTAAGTTCTGCACAAAAGCCACCACGATAAAACCCTCCTCTGTTATTGTACTTGCTGATTAAAGACACAGCGGACATTGAAGAGAAGAGGCTGGACGGGAAGAATGGACTAAACGCGGTCATTGTGTTGAGGTCAGCAGGGCCTTGGACAGGCTTCAAATGTGCAATGAGATGGTCAGTGTACAGACAGAGGAGCCATTACTTCCCTGCTGAGCACATAAGCCAGGCTCAGAGCTTAACATAAGACAGTAACACAGCTCAGCTCTTTGCTGATCCTTAAGGATCGACCAGACGGCGATTTTTTTTTTCTCCACATCCTCATAACTCACTCCTAAAAAGCAGAGAGCCGACATGTAGCTGGGCTTGCAGACATGTCCCGTCACCTCTCGTCCTTGTCAAGCTGCACCTCGATTAGACTACTCCGATCTAGTCATCAGTCAGTCAGTCAGATGGGGGAGGGAGCTATTGACAAAAAGAAGATGGAGAAGTGTAAAACTTTTGTGTGGTCAAATATTTCATCTGAAAGTCTTCTGTCATGGGTCTGACTTCACAGATGGAGAGCTGTACAGTCTCACCACTGAGACCAGGGCTGAGTCATGCTGTGTTTGGAGGACTAGTACATTACACAGTGTGCTGACATGTTGTCACATAGAAATTACTTCAATTAGTACACGAGCAGAAAAAGGCATTACTTGCAAAAACTCTCAGAACAGACCCTATGTTGTGCATCATGGCATACCGGCAGCAGGTTAGCCCTGACAGACGCAGCATATGGATCCCTAACATGTTGCTGTCTGGTTCAACAGATTCCTCTGGGGATAATAAATGCCAAGCCCTAACACCCCCACTCGCTCCAACCAATCTTGGTAACAGATTTTGAAAACCCAAAAGCTATCATGCTGCTTCATCAGCACTCTGCACTCACTGTAATCAGCACAACAGCTAAGACAGGTGGGCATTAATAATTAATAAATAATAATAATTAATAAGTAATTTAATGTAATTATGTATCAAATCAGACAGTCCACTTGCCATTGTCTCTACACTGATTACAACGCAAAATCCAACTGATGGTCAACCTAAAACTGACTGTGGCAATCAGTTATTAAAATAGGCAACAAGATCTGGACACATGATATTTTAGATTCTGAGTAATATGTCAGATAAGAAGCGCAGACGCTGCGATAATACGCTAACAGTAAGATTTGTTTTATGAAAACAAACCAGGAGTACGATCATAAGTGATTCAGCGTGTTACAAAGCAGAGCAGTCTGGCAGTCTTCATCTAAAGTGCATGTAAAGTAACAATGTGCTACAGACACTACACCACTTTTGTCAGTCAAGCCACGGCTTGCAAAGGTATGTACATTTCAACATTTCAGTCAGACAGTGAATTACTGAGTGAGGGACTAACAAACAAAGCCAAAGCTGCAGGGACGGCAGGTTTCATGCTGGTCTGATTTATAAAACAATATCACAATAACAACATTTAAAATATATATTTTTAATACATTTTATCTTCTTTAACCTGTGTGTTAGCGTGCATGATTGCTAAAAATGTCTTTGAGCACGACACCAGCTTCAGGATGGTGTTTTTAGCTTAGCATGACCTCTGACCTCCCTATGGAGGGGTGCAGGAGAAAAACAATTTCCCTGGGGGATAAACAGTATCACAATAACAGTGTTTTTGTCCCTCCAATTATCTGCTGTCATTATCAACAGGACACTGTTCCTCCTCTACAATTATATACAGTGATGCCCATTCCTCTGAAGCCAATTGCTAAAGAATAATAGTGGAAGACATGTTATATAAAAACAATATGAGTGAGGAGATAGGGATCAGTGTTTCCTCAGTGTAAGGGGCTGAACCTCCAGCCCTGTGTGTTCTAGTGAAGCGCGGAGGTGGCTAAAATTACTGGGTCCATTATCGGACAGAGTCATTTCTTTCTTGCTTTTCCTAAATACAAAACAATACCAACTAGCTAGACCACAGTAGGAGCACACGTTTCATATGCACATGGTTGGCAGTTCAATCATACACTAACTGTCCCCTCTACAGTCAGTTCAACGACATTTTACACACATCAAAACGGCGCATCCGCCTGTAACACAATGCTGCATGCTTCCCTATTTTACTGGCTCCCAGATTTACAAGTGGGCTTCCCAACAATACAGCACCACACAGAGTGTACAAACGGACTATCTATTAATGGAAAACAAGACAGGGTGTAAGTAAAAGTCATGCCCACAAAGCTTTAGCCGAGACCAAGGCGTACGACTATGGGTAGAGGGAGGTGGGTGACGAGGAGGTTTTGGGCACAGCCGCAAAATCCCCCTTAAACAAGAAGATAATTGTTGGTAACTACAAAAACGTTGTTTAGCAGTCCCCTTGTTTAGTTTTATTGCTCTACTGTCAAACCTAATGAAAGTATTGGGGAACAGACTGGGATGTGTTGAGACCTAGCATAAAATCCTGTCCGATAATGGATCTCGTCGACGTTACATTGTATGTTAACTAGCGGCTAACGCTAACAAACAGATTTAGCTCTGTACATTAAAAACCGTTTGTAGTCGTTAGTGGATATTAAATAAAAACCAAGGCAAATACACAACATCCAGACTAACAATGACCTCCTCCTGGTTGCTTCCCGAAAAAAAAAAAAAAAAAAAAGGTGCAGCGGCAACACAACGAGACAAAACAGTGACTGGGCTGTGGGCAACTCACCCAAAAGATACCACTGTAGTGTCGACCAGATGTTGCTGCAAATCAGCGATGAAGGCCCATTAGGATGACTCCTGTGGTCGGGGGGCATCCAGGTTTAAGCGGCGTTCAGATAAGACAATCCCAAAACGTGGCTTTGCTTTGACGGTACTCTTGTCTGCATATGTGTGTATGTTTGCGTGTGTGTATATGTGTGTGTGGAGCTCTGCGAGGCCTGCTGGCTGGCTGGCTGGCTGCTGCTGCTGGAGGAAATGGTCTCCGCTCCGTCAACGCATCGCGCAGGCGCAGAGCAACAGCACAGCCAGCCACGGGGGCGAGCGGTCTGTGAGCACAACCGTGTGGCCAACAGGTGAGACTGTCAACTGATGGCAGACTTGTTACTGTGAGAGGTTTCCTCTGAGCTGCATGCTGCGATTCAAGCCATCATCATGTGTAGTTGTACATGATGTCGTAATATAACCGGTGCGTTACTGTATCCAGGCCAAGTGGTGATTTAATGCAGTATGTTGAAAATTGGACTCCCACACAGGTGTTTTTAAGTGACATATCTCTGAGGACAATTGATGTGAACACTGTTGTTCTTACACACAACAGACATAAAAATATAAATGTAATAATATAAGTCTCCCATGGGCCCCAGGGCCCTTTTAATTATTGGTAATTTGATTAAAGGTCCAGTGTGTAGGATTTAGTGGCACCTAGCAGTGAAGTTGCAGACTGCAACCAAGCGTAAACCTCCAGTGCTGCGAAATGAAGCCAATGCCAAAGTGCTAAAAACTGTAATTTCTGGACTGGCCATTTGAGACACACTGTAAAATATATGGTAAAACCTATAAATATGGCAGAACCTTTTCTAATATTACGGTAAAAGGATATTAGTACTGTTGATTTCATGTATAAGGTTGCCATTTTTATTGCATATTTTATATATAATATCTGTAGATTTTACAGTGAAAAACTGCCAAACTATGATAGTAAAAGACTGTAAAATATGCCATCAAGTCATGTCATATTGAATTGTATTGAATTTATACAAAATAAAGTAGTATTTTATATTAGAGACTGTTAATTATTTAATGGCAAATTTTATAGTTTGGCAGGTGCTCTGTCCATTCTTTATACTGTCATTGATAACTGTCATTGATTAAAGTATTCAGTGTCAATGAATACTTTAAGACGTCTCACCCTCTCCTTACAAGCATGTAGGAAAAACTCTGGCTGCCAAACTGACATTAAAAGCAAAAGGCCATATCTAGATCAATGTTTGGTTTGTTTGTTCTGAGCTACTGTAGAAAAATGGCCGTTCAAGATGGTGGACTCCATGGAAGAGGACCTGCTTTCACCGTAGATTTAAAAGGCTAATTTTAAGACAACAAAAACACATCAATTCTTATACTTAGGTTATTATACACTAATGAAACACACTAATGAATATTGTATTCAATTCCTGCAAAGAAATATTCCTTAATTACATTCCTTACACACTGGACCTAGCAATATACACAGCATTGTTACCTGTCCGCTGATGGCAAAATTCCACAATAACCATAAACAGGGGTCTAATGTAGTGATTACACAGCAGATGTATTGACATGTTGTAGCAGATACAGGTGTATTAATGATGCATGGTACATGCTGGGTGCTGCTGCTGTGCATGTTGGTAATGGAACTTAGCCGTCATTAATGTTATTAAGTCTACCTGTGTTTTTTCTGCTGCGACAAGTCAAATGTCTGCTGTACAACCAGTCCATAAGTATAACTAATAACATTAATGATGGCTTCACTCTAGTAAGCAAATATGCACAAATCCATGGCCCTGAAGTGGAACTCTTACATGAAATGCAGTCATAATTAATGTTAATGGATACACCTGTGCTCTTCATGCTATAATATGTTACTCCCACTTCCTTAATAGGTTAATTTGTGACTCTAAATTGCCTGTAGGTATGTATGTGAGTGTAAATGGGTGTTCGTCTCTATGTGATTAATTGGCGACTTGTCCAGGGTGTACCCTGCCTCTCACCCAAAGTCAGCTGGGATAGGCTCCAGCCCCACTGTGGCCCTGATGAGGATAAGCAGTTACAGGACTAAAAAAACTGGAAAACATTCAACAACAAACAAAAAACAACACTCCAGACAACAGGCCTTAAAGTTAATTCAAGCCTATTTTAAGCCAAATATGATTTTTTTGTTGTATCACAGTAGAAAAGGCACGGTGTAAATTTAAAATTCAGGATGGTAAAATTCTATTTAGCTGCTTCACTTTCAGGCTTCTATTAGGTATTGTGCACGCTGGCTCACTGACTCACTTGAATAGAACAGAGCCATCGTTATTGTTATGAGTATCACTTGTGCATTTCCTGCCATGACAAGTCAAACTGTTTTTAATATGAAAACTGGCCTATTAGAAGGTGTATCATAACATTAATGATTCGTACTACCAGAAATACCAGATGCCACTACAAGAATGTTTATAAAAGTATTATGAAAAATGGCAGATAAGTATCACAAGTAACTCATCATGTAGAAAGGGCCCCTTCAGAGTGTTGGAGCACTGAAAAGGAAATACCCAAATATAGTGCACTTAGGTGTTGTATTTTGTCAGTGACCATTACTCAGATCTTCCACAGTTTACACACAGTATGCACAAGATATTTTTTTTATTTCATTTGCATTTACAGTAAGGGAGCACCCACCCATCCTAGCATCTGCATTTTGTCAGTAAAACCAGGATGAATGTTTATCAATGAAAAATTTTTTGCAGCTTCAAATGCTTTACATGTATCCCTAGAAAACACATTTAAAATGTATTTTTAAATAAACATTTAAAATGTGTTTTTAGGTCATGCTTTCGAGAAGCTATAACAGGCTTACAAAATGTACTTGCACTCACATCAGTGGTTGGCATTAAACTTAGTCAAAACCACAGGTATAAAAAAACGATTTGACATCACTCCTGCAAACTGAGCTAAAAACACTTCAGCAAGAAATTCACCTTATTTTGTATTGCAGTGTTTTCCCTTTTCCCCGTTAAACCTAACTAATAAAGATGAGACTCATCCTAAAATCAAACTTGCAAGAATTTTTCAATCATCAAGTGTTTCATTTAGTCTTTGCTGCAATGAAGAAGAACAAAAAGTAGTTCTGAGAAAGCACAGAAAAAAGAGGCTGCAGTGTCTGAAACTGTTTCCCTGAGTGGAGGCTCTCAGGTGAAATTTTAAATATTTTATTTACATTAATATTCAGATACCCTTTAAGAACTTTGTAGAAGCACCAACAGATTAAGTTTCATCTACTCTACCCACATCAACCAGCTTTGCACACCTGGATCTAGGCAGTTCCTGGTTTAGGCAAGCTCTCAGGAGATAAAGTACAATTCACAGATTTCTTGAAGAGCTGTCAACTGAGTGACTCTCTTGAACTCTCTTGTTCACCACAGATTCCTTGATTCTTTACTTCCTTTTTTTCTTTTTGTAGAACAGCCACAATCATTATTTTAATCCAAACATTAGCCAATGAAATGTGTTCAGATACTGCTGTACATTAAAGGGTTCATTAAATCCAAAGTGTAGACATTATGAAGACTCTGCAAAGCCTATCAATCTGTCATTTATAACTTATGACAAAAGTTTTTTTGAACCTTCAGATTTTTACTTCAAGTACTCATGCACTCAGAAAAAAAAAATCATGACAAGTTCAGTGATTTAAGAGCTCTTAAAAAACAATGTGCATAATTTCAAAAGTGCATAGCTGCCAGTTTAAGATAAGGCTGTTTTTCTTTGTTGTTCTCAAATTGACATGTTGCTAATCTGGGGTTTTATCTTTACTGACCACAAGAGAGGAAATTGTTCAGAGCTGTAATTGTACTGAAGATGGCTGATCTGATGTGTCAAAAATGGAAAATGCTTAATTAGGTGTCACTACATCCACAGTAGTTAGCTATAATCCTTAGAGTTGAACCTGGTCCAAGATGGTTTTGGTCCTTGGAACGTGTGCTTCAAATTCACGTCTAATCTGCAAGACTTTAGCAATACAGAAAATTAATCCTCCAGAGTATCTGATACCACTTTTAATTTTCTGTCTCACTGGTTATAAACTCAAGACACCTAACAGTGCAGAAAGAGTGCTATCACATGTAATGTAAATGCAAATATAAAGTTTTTCCATTCATTATTCCTGAGATCTGTTCCACAAATAAATACAAATATAGATTCTGTGTAATACCACCTCTGTGAAGCATGCTACAACAAGACAATATACACCCATTTGAGTGAGTAACAGAAATGCAATGGACATGAAAATGCAGATGAATGGCAGATTTGGGTTGGCAGACAGCTTTTAGGGTGAGCTGTGCTCCGGGTCACAGGGTCAGGATCACGCTCCACAAGCAATCTAAAGGAGGAAACAGGAACTGTGTCTCTGCTGCTCTCACTGGTCATGGGATCAGAGGTTACAGATAGACTCACAGTGGTCAGCATTTTGTAAACATATTCACATAGTCACAGAGCCCTTATCAAAACACACCAAAGAACAGGAAACCTTTCTTTCTCAAAAACAAGAGGTGTCTCACGCAACACACTGCAATCCCCCCTCCCCCCGGGAGTTTCCAGTGGGTAAGAGGAAAAGCCTACACCATATGCTTTTAGACGTGTCATAAAGTCACCTTGTAATGAAATATTGGTTTGGTCATAATGTTGTTTCTCAGCTATTGCCACATACATAATGTTACCTTTATACACTGTGGAAAGGCAGACTACTACCTCCTATTGTCCATTTGTAACTAAATGCAATGTAAATGGGTACTCTGTTATGCCGAGTGCAGAGGAATGACAAATTTGCATCCAAAGGGTGAGTGGTAACGGATTCCAACTTCTTGAAAAACCAGTTTAGGGATGCCAATGTCACAGAGGTAGACCCTGCTCTCCGCCTTAGGTAACGGTAGTGGAAGGCCCAAAAAGAGGGTCCACTTTGCCTCAACCATCTGATGCTGCTCGCTGACTGCAGGATCGATACTTAGGACAGGAGCCCGGTTCTGGTTAGCCCAGTCAGCGGCTAATTTATACCAGGACTGCTCTCTCAGGAGTCGGTTCTCATGGCAGTCTAGGCAGTTGATGACCAGATCGACAGGGCTTGTTGGCAGGTCTAGGACAAAAGAAAATGAAAAGAAAGAGACATAAAGTTGATGGACGCAGTGCTTCAAGGTTGCCTCATGAAACAATGAGAGAATACATTTTTGATCTTGCTAAGAACTGACTTTACTGAATCTTTACTATCCATCTACATGAATATAAAATGCTGCTCCACTAGAGGGCAATATTTATCTGTGCAGGTCTGTTCCAACAGGACAAAATGAACCAATCCTTACACAGATTGTCTGAATTGTATCAACATTCATCATCATCACTTTCAACACTCATCAGCCTTTAGACCTGACATCAGGGTCAGTGAAACCTGAGGAGACAGGGAATTAATCATGAAATATCCCTGTTGGTGTGCGATACCTTTGACATTGGCCACTTGCTTGCCGCTGGTTCTGCTGTAGAGGTTGACCTCACTGGTGACTGACTCCTGCATTTTGAGAAAGTTGGGCAGGAACAGGATGACCTCCACTTCGTGGTTGGCCAAGTGTCTACCACAGCTGATGCCCTGGGCTCCCTGGATGTGTGGCCCACACAGAAGGACCACAGTGGGCCTCTGGTGGACATTTTTTGGGTTGAGTCTGGGGACATTCAAGAGACGACAAAGATTACTCCACAAAAAAGGAAAAACTTAAATTAAAACTCTGAATCGCAATACTGTTACTGTTGACAGTATTCCCTTCATTATTTATTGGACTAATAAGGAAGAAATTATGCAAAAGTTTGATGCAAGGCTTGCGTGTAGACTTTTTGAGTATGAATTGAGTGCCTGTTGGCTGTCAGGGAAATAATGGAACGCTATTGTAGTGGTTGTGATCCTGGTATTACAATACAAAATTAAACTTGATCTGAGTTCTCAGTAGTTCCAGTGTAAATTTGAGACACGTAAGTATTGCACTGCTAAATTGATAAAAAAGGATCTGAGACAGTAAACCTGTTTGTTATATGAGACTCTGCACTTAGGTTCTTTGATCTTAAAATAAGACTACACCGCTCATAAAAGGTGCAGGTAAACAACACCAAACAAGGCTGCTTTGGTCTATTAGGAAGTTCTTGACCTGCAGTGTGACTGCTCACTGTAGTGCTTTTCTAAGAAAACAAACCCTGAGGGGGGTCAAGGTTAACACCATCTAACTCATGTAGAAACATGGTAGTAAAGATGATTGCCATGGAAACTGGAAAACATGACATGAAAACAAAAAGTTGTATAGAGCTGCTTTAATGATTGTGTGACTACTTAGACAGGCATGTTTGGCACTTTGTTGTGCATTCCTCTTCCTATTTTACAAATGACAGAAGCTCTACTGTACTGTTCACCAGATGAATAGTCATGTATTCCAGTAACTGATTAACTTTATACACCTTACACCAGAGTGGTATTCCTTACCTGTTTGGTCCGCCCAGCAGAGTGAGAGCCATCTGACTGGAACAAACACCTATCGTCTCCAGTCTGCGCTCAAGAGACAAGCCCCAGCGCTCTGCAGCTGCGAGAATGCGCTTATGGAGCTCATAGGACACACTGGGAACCACCAGACCTGAATCTGCAAAGAGAAAACACGAGGTAAGATAGATCGTAAGTCTATACTTTGTTACTTCTGATGTAACAGAACATAGAGCATGACAGGATGATTGTTAATAAAAACACTACTCTGTTCTAGCAAACATCTGGCCAGATGAATTGTCCTTAAAGGAACAAAGCACAAGAAAGGAAATTCTCCACTGGTAATAAACTCTGTCATTAACATTCCTCTAATGCTATCAAAGTCATGTCAAGCACCATGCCAAACCAGACAACTGAGCCTTGCTTTGCTTTTTGGTAAATGGCCATAACTTTCTTCGATGTATGCCTATCTTACAATCTTAAATGTCTAAATCTCTCGGAAACAGAGGAAGTCAGAGCAACATATATAACGTTTAGGGAAAAGAAGGGGAATATTTGTCTTACATTTCTGCATCCTTTAGAGTGGTCTGACATGTATCATGTTTCTAAATTAGACCTGAAATGTAATACATCTTCATCAGTACTATGTAATTTTGCCATCTATCTTCATCAGTGCACCTTGAAAAACAACAGCTGGAGTAGAAGTAAAACCCAGAAACCTGACCTCCAAGATAACAACAAATGTTGGTTTACAGATAAACACACTCCCAGGTTCTCAGGGGGTGGTAGGTATGTGTAAGCAACACAGATCCTCATGCGAGGAACCCAATCCCCAGGGAAAAAGCCCTTCCTCCTCCTCATGACCTGATCTTGTTCCCATCACGGAAGATTCTCCATTTCCCCTCCTGTTTGTCACTGCTGTCTGCAGCAACAAAGGGAAGATTGGCAGCCTTTACAAAACATGACAAACATGAGGCAGCCACAGTGAGACGCCTATTCCCCGCAGGCCCTGGGTTCACACGCACCATCACATGGTTTCTGACCAATCCTCAAACCCTTAGCTCTAGGATGGGGCTGCACTAGGCTAGACCCCCCACATCGGTGGCTGTCTCAGTCAAAACATACAGTAGGTTGGCGTGACAAAAAAGGAGACAAACATCATATACATATGAACACCTGCACCTGTATCCCAACAAGTGGTGAGAGATTGGGGAGGGGTAAACATGGGGGAGGCATGGTGGTAACAGTGGATTCAATTCAGTTGAGCCCTTAAAATAAATTGTTGATTCATATTGTCAATAGCTATTGAACAAAAGAAACTTTTTAAACCAATCAAAGTCCTGACAAACGACTGTGTTCGTGGTTATACAGCTGTGCAAAAATCAAAATCACAATAATTCCTCCTTTACACGTTAGAAGCCAAACTCAGATATCGGCTGTTTTGTTTCAGAGTTGTGCTTGCCTAACAAACATACAATACATAAACCAGTTACAACAAAAATGAATGAGGAATGATGTGTCCTTTCTGAAATGGATCGGTGTGTGTAGGATTTAGTGGCATCTAGCTGTGTAATTGCAGATTGCAACCTCCTCCACTCGTCGTTCTATTCAAAGGGTAAAGAAGAAACTACGGTGGATGCAAAACGCATGAAAAACATGAAACGCATGGATCTGGAGCCACTGTCTGATTAGTTCTTGGCTACTGTAGAAACATGGTGGACACCATGCAAGAGGACCAGCGGGATCTGTAGGTATAAAAATCTAAGGTAACAAAAGCATAACAATTCTTATTTTCAGGCGATTATACACTAATGAAAACATGGTTATGCATTTTATATTCCATTTGTGCCATATTCTGTAAGGAAAGGCTCCCAACATCTTACAAACTGGGCCTTTAAGAATAACTTAGTAATGTTATAGTGCCAGTGGTTGTGCATAGGTTGTAAGGGGCAGCTCAGAGTCAGTACAAGGAACTGTATCAGTGCAGGAAGATTACCTTAGATACTTTATAAGCAATAACCAAAAAATGTATTATAGTTTCTGGAAGGTGACAGAGAGCTACAGGCCAACCAATGCTGGACGTTTTAGGCTGATACTGGTATCAATATTTAAAAGTTTAACAATAAATCGACCGCTAATTATTTTTACATTTTAAGTTAAAAATTTGCTCACAACATTTACAGTTGAAAAATCACCAGCTCTCTCTGGTATGTAAGGGCATCTCCGTTTCTTAATTACCTTACATGCATGTATCTTTGGCATTTCTGTACTCTGTAAGAGGTCTTACTGTAGGAGGCCTGACACGCAAAAAAGATGTTTCAGATGTTTTTTGCTTTTGTATAGAAAACGTTTAGACATTTAGTTGCTATATGTGGACTGAACATCTCTAATCATTTACATTTCCACTGTCACATCGATCTTGTTTTTCAAAAGTCTATTCTGTTATGGAATTCATCTTCTCTTTAGTTTCTTTCTTCTGAGAAAAATACTTAAATCCCTTTGCTTTTATCTTGTCATGTCAAGTCACCTAACCTTGTCAGAATTGTTCACTTCTGTGTATTTTTTGAATGACTGTATTACAGAACTACAATCCAGCCTTTTATCACTGTACAAACTGAAGTGTGTGGAAACCTTTAAAGAGCATGTGCTAATCCCTAGCTGTCTATTGCCTGTGGCACATTAGAAGGGTAATGAAAGTCAAGCTGGGGGAACTGCACGGCTCAGGATCCCTTTGATAAATAAAGCTGCTGGGAGGCAGTTAAGTCCTTAATGGCCTCCTACAGATCTTTGGCCTGGTAGCTGACAACTTGGTGGCCTCACTAGTGTATACAAATTCACACGGACACACACTCCCGTGCTAGCACACACGTCATCCTCCAGCACACAAGCTGAGTAACAACACATATACACACAACTTTGTACCCTAACATGCAACACGGACAGAGTGACACACACATTCAGCCACACAGCATACACGTACACACTCATACACAAGATAATTACCTATAAACACAGACTGATGCCGTGCCTGACTGAAATCCTCACTTATCTTTAGGTTCGCCCTGTTCCCCTCCCACTATTATTTTATTGATACTGCACAAAAGACTGCTAATATGTTTTAGTGGGCAACAGAAATCTGGAACATGCCAAACCTCATGTGAGCGATAAGCACAGGAAAGTCAATTGCCTCTTGTCATGCAAACTGCTGCCTTGAGTGCCAAGCTCAGGGGAAGTGGGAGTTGCACTAGTATGCACTAATTGCTTTTCAACCATCCCACCAGGTACGTTTCATAATGACTCCCTTGCTGATGTTGCTACTACAACGCCCCCCCGATACTTATGTCATCTCCTCCTTCTTCACACCCTCACACATACATGCAGTGATTTATGCAGACACACACACCCACTTTCGATGTGATGTGAAAACAAACTCAAGAGTCAACTAGCAAAACCGGGTAGCTATGAGTATGCAGCAGCACTAAAATAAACTGAGCTGGAAGCAATCCTTCAAGCATGACAAGGGAACTGACGGGACTGAAAGCAATACACGCTGGCTGGATGTGGGCCATGTGAGACAAAGGCTTGTGCTGGTATAGGGAGGGTTAGACAAGGCTGTTCCATTCCTCCGTGCTGCACTGCAAGAGATGAACTATGTTGACCTGCACTGAAGGTAGCAAGATGCAGTGTTGTTTCATGGCTGCACAGGAAGGAAGCTTAATGCAGTAATCTGGAAGATTTATTTTAAATGTTTTTGGTAATATCTTTAGTGCCACTTATCCCTCAAACCATGAAACATACTTCATTTCATTGGATTTTCTGTTTGAATTCAATTTAATGTGTCTGTTCAGCCATTGTGAGTGCTAATGCTCATGTCATATACTCATTTACATTTTGAATAATCCAAACAAGCTATAGTTGCTGTTCCTGGACACTTATATCATAAAGTCTTATTGACAGTAAGATGAATAAGATCAAAAACTTAATCATCAGCAGGTAAAACAGCCACATAATCCTGCACACTGCTTTTTTTATGAAGGTCTATGGATCTTAATCTCAACTTAACTTTAACTTAAGATGCATCACTTCCCTATGTTTTCCATGGTTCCTGTATCCTCAACGCCCAGTGCTTTTCTGCTTTACGTGATTGGAGGCAGTTTGGGTCAAATGGGTTAAAAATATTTTGTTATGACACAGATTTCCAAGTTTGCATCATGCTTCGTCCAAAGTGGTGATAATAAATAAATAAATAAATAAATAAATAAATGAGAAAAACAGTTGACAGTTGGCTTGGTTGCAATTTGTATTGTGGCCTGGCTTGTTTGCACTGAGGTTTCACTGCACAGCTGGAGTCAATCACACCACAGGAAAGACAATAACACAACCAAACTTATACAGACTGCAACCTACAATAAGTACTAGTCTGTAGGAACAGGTCTGTCAAACCCCCATGCCAGAGCGTTATGGCAACCCAAACATACACCATGGCACTTTGTTTTTCTTCTTCCATTACTGTACTGTTGATTTATCTGTTTACTGGCAAAGATTTCAGGTCAAAAGCACTGTGGTTTGTTCCTGCTTCAGAGGTGCTGTTTATGTAAGGTTGTACGTCGGCATGCTAATTACAGAGTGCAGAGGATGGGGATTATGATGACAGCCCTGGGAAGCAGATCTGCCGGCATGGCAAGAAAAGGAGGCTCTGCTTGGCAGCTGTCTGCTGAATGTTGGACAGCTGCTCCCGCTGAGCTGCACTATGTCACCGCAATCAGATTCACTGGGACTGGGATAGAAATCCTAGAAACACCATCACTACTACAACTGGCCTGTCACCTACATAGTCGGGGGAATGAGTAGCTAAAATCCCATCTACCATCACCTTTGTTCCAGGCTTCCTAGTCCATTAGAAGAATTTGGTGTTAGTGCTTAAAAGAAGCTTTTACCAACCAACACTTATCAACACTATAACATTTTTTGTAAATGTCAATTTTGACAACCAACATGAAAAAAAGTTAGTATATAATTAATACACTATATCTTGTTTGATCCCTTGAGTTTTAGTGTAACAACCTACGACCTCACTTCTCAAACTAAACCATTTTACTCGCACCATGAACTCCAGGGCCTGTGTTAGCATGTCATTTACTTATCTTATGTCTGTATTAACCAGTTATGTAATACTCAGGTTCCAGGAGTGAGCTGAAGTGTGAGAGAGGACGAGTTTGTCATCTCTGTGGGCCTATCGCAGGGGTGGGTGCGTGGGGCGTCAAAAGCCAGCACCTTTATGATAAACAGTAACCATGAGGATATGATTCCAGTCCGTCTGCCCCAAGCTGACCTCTCGTTGGCCAATGGGAGAACTCAGTGATAAGTGCGACCTCCCTGTATAGTGCATGTGGTTTTTATCATTGTGTTCAATAGAAACACTACAGCACATTCCTCAGCGAGAGCTTCTCAGTATTGTTTAAAATATTTAAACTTTTGCTTTAACTGTGTTTCACGACTGTGATTCAAAACAGTGCTATTAGATAAATTGATGGTACTCCTGTTCAAAGTTTAAACACAGTGGAAAAAACTGCTCCTTCCAAAAGAAACACGGTGTTCACAAACATGCTCACTGATAAAATGTCCCACAGAGGGACTTCATTTTATCTCAAGGTATTTGCCAGTACAAAGAGACTATCTCATGTGACAGTAGATTATATTGAGTGCATACAATCACAGGAAATGGGAACAGGTGAGTGAGAACAGGTATACTACTAATGTTGTCAAAGTTGGTCCTTAAAATCTTAAGACCAGGTCTAAACAACTTATCCTCATATCATATACAAAAAAACAAAACAAACAAACAAAACATATAACAAAGTAGGCACACACACCTTGTTCTTACACACTGCTATTGTGACTGCAGTGCTTTATGAAAAATCTGCCCTCAAGCCAATAATAACAAAAGGTTGTTCTTCTTTAAAGGGCATAATATAGTATTTATTTAGTTTTACTACAAATATTGTATTTTAATTTACAGCAGGTACTCCACAACTGCTGAAATGAAGGAAATAAAATCAAATATGAAAATAAGTGGAGTTGGTTTCTAGTGAATTTTAAAAAGGCTAAGTGATGTATTTTTTTGTATCTAAGGAAAGAAATTGCATTTGCTGAGGAATATTTCTTTTTTTTTGGCTCAACAGGTTTTCATGGTATTTATTTATGCCACAATTCTCCACCAACCATGTCAGGATCAGCTACAAAATTGTGTTCTACAATAAAGCCAGCTCAGCAAATATTTCTTGTTGAGGCAAACTGAACATGGGTATTGAGCTGAAAGCCAGTTGCCCTAAAACACCACAGGATTCAACACCTGTCTTTGTAAATGAACTGTTTGCTGCTGTCATATTGACTCCCATCACTATATCGAGGAATCACAAGCAACATAAGTGCTGTAAGTGCATAAACATTAATCCTTTACCTTTGTGTGTGTGTGTGCGCGCGCACATGCATGTTCTCACCTGTACAGTACTCTTTGCCCACATGCTGGGGCACCGCTATCTGTCTGTATATGACAGGTTTGCCCTCCAGAATATTCTCATCATGGCGATAGGACACAGGCTTCTGTTCACCTGGCGTGCTGTGATGCTGTGCCCTGTTACTGTGGCTGTTGGTCCCATCGATCTGGGAGAAGACGGCAGCTTTATCGAACAGAGCAAGGTTTCCCTCAAAGTCAAAGTCTGTGTCGAGGTCTTCCTCAGTCCCATCTCCAAAGCACTCGTCGTCCTTTGGCCTCATCGGACCTGCAGCGCCACCATTCCTCACATTATTTTTCTTTGGTGTGGCCTGTGTTGCCCCTCTGAAATTAGCTGGAGCTGTAGGAGCTGGAGAACACAGAGACATCAAGATGGGAGAAAGAAATGACATGAGGGGTTGTGAATGAATCATCAGCAGTAACTGAAAAGCAAGTAGAATTTCAGTTTAAGGACCATTGTTATGTTTTTGATTAAGCAATAATATATTATGTCACATACTGTATAGCCTACATATAACAATAGACTGGACAACAATAAATCAAAGAAAACAAAGTAATGACATGGAAATGTCTATTTAAGTTCATTAGATATTTAAGGGCAAATTTTATTTTATTTCAAATTTCATTCATGAGGAAATATCCCAACAATAGTATGAGAACAGTGATCTTATACCGTGTGTGCTAACTTAATAACATACAGTTTCTGTAATGGTCCCTAGAACTACATTTAATAAACTATAAAAACAGGCTTTATCCTGGGCTGCCAGAGGTGTATCCTCGCTTTAATCTCAAACCCAAAATGCATAGATTACCCACAAATCCCATCTCTCAGCTCTGCTCACATGCTAATCATCCCTCAAAGGAGCTATGAGCTGTCTTACTATGTATCATCGTGTTGTATAAATGCTGTAATCCACACACAATAAGTTCCTGCACTTAGCAGTTTCAAATTCTGACTAGATGCTCGAAACTCCTTTTATCTAGTGTAACTCTGACTGCTAACAAGTCTTATCCTCTCACGGTTAGTTACTATTACCCACCGAGAACAAAACAGTGCTGACACACAAAACATACAATGGCCAACTGAGCAGTACTCAATAAAGTTTACATACATGTAAGGACAAACACACACAAAAAAAAAAAAACTCGAAATGAACAGAGAACAAAAAAAGAAAAACTGGAAAAACCTGGCCTTCAACCCCAACCATGCTGAGCTCTCACGCTAACCAGGAGACACAGAGGCACAGTCGCACGCTACTGTCACTGTGTGACAGCTAAGGTACTTTGGACTCTGTCACGCAAGACACTGGGCGGCTCGGTCATAGTAAACTGGCAATGATGCAAAGCCGCTCAGAAAATACTGTATGAGCTAATTTGCAATAGACCTCAATATCACAATACTGTCTTTACAGCCACCACTTCAGTGACAGATTTTTTTTTTTTGCATTCATTCAGTGGTGTGATGGTGTATCAACGTGCAGTTAGTGTTTCCGTTACTGCTCTGACAAAATATTACAATCAATGTGTCTAATTTCCCTCTAAATAAAGACACAATAAAAATAAAGTGCAGCACTAATTGATATACTAATTACACTATAATCCATCATAAGTAGCAGGTAAAACATTATTGAGACTGGTCCAACATGTTGAGGAGAGGGGTGGGGGGTTAGCGTGTTCACCGCTGTGAACGTGAAGAAAAACTAGCTTCTATATTCATTTCTTGAAGCCAAGGATGTTGTCTTTATTTACAAGGAAGTGTTTTGTCATGCTATGAATCAAAAATCTGAATGATCTGGGCAGACCTCCAAGTCAAACAGGGTAATGAATAACAAGTAGCCAGACAGACAGTGAACTTGACTTCAGTTTAGACAAACTTACCACTATAAATCTGACTGACTGTGGTACACAGGCCTGGAATATTTCAAACTGAAATATGGGTGATAGTAAAACTGTTGAACACATACCTATTAAACTGTGACAAGCCACAACTAGTGACAACTGGTGACTGAATATCTGACTGTTACTGTTCAATGTGTGATCAATGTTATCGAGGACGGACAAATAAACTGATACATGTAAGGATATAAACAGGAGACTGACAGGCCAAAGGGGGGTAAATGCAAATGCAACTGCAAGACCATAACAACACTGTGTGTCAGTGAGATGCCATCCATAAAAAGGAACAGAGAGCTAACTGCACAACTGTAAGAAACTTGCTTGTTGCTGATTTTATTGACTAAACAAGCTAAGAAAATCTGAAACATGAATCTGCAACATTGTTCACTACTTTAGTAACTACAATAGTTGCTGTGTAGTTAACTTTGGATGTCCATAATCACACTGAATATTTGGAGTTGTATGAATGTGAAGCTAAACAAAACATGGACGCGCAGCTAAACCTTTCCCAGATACATAGAGGATTAAAAGAAATCTGAGGCAAGCATTTATGGGAAAAAACAAGCTGCACACAATTTCATTACTTATACAGAGGTAGCATGTTGGTTATGGGAATAGTTTTCATAAGGGCAGACTCTAAACGTCCTCTTCCAAAATGCCCTTTTATGAGATCTGTTTGGATCTTAATAGAAACTTCTAGAGTCCTATGCATCATTCACAAAAGCAGTTTCTAAATTCCCATCCTACTCTCCCATAAAGATCAATGGCAGATATTCAGAAAACATTTCTGGAATCCGTGATCTTGTATAAGCAATGGCCCACCCTTCTTTCCCTTCTTTGTGGCCGGGGGCTTCTTGGGAGCATGGCATTGCGTGTGAAAGGACCAGCCCTGCCCAAGCCACTCAGCACTTTGGCCCCATGCAATTTGGGCATTAGCTCCCTGGCCACCAGCCTGCAAGCTGGAGATTAAAATAAAAACTCAAAGGTAAACATTGCTTCCACAATTGATATCGCTTTAGGCTTCCGAGCACACTGGGACAACATGGCTTCCTGTCGGGGAGGGGGGCGGTTTCCTGTGCCGAGCAGGACGAGGGAGGGAGAGAGAGAGAGAGAGGACAGGAGGGCATCGAGGCACGAAAGCCTGGCTTTGCATAACCTTCTCTTTAGGAGCAGACACAGAGAGGGAGGGGGAATGTTTATTGATCTTAGTCACACACATATTGTAAAGAGGAACTTTGGTACAAGCCTTTAGCACGCTATGGGAATCTTACAGGGGAGTCATAGCAAGACAGTGTTTGGTCCCATGCTCTGGCTTCTTAGTAAGAACTAGTAACACACAGGGAGTAGCAGTGAGTCAACAAGCTACAAGTCTTGCTGTCACAAAATGAATAATGCAGATTGCAACATTTCTTTTCACGACGTAATTAAAAAATATATAGCCAGGCTTCCTATTGTGCAAGCTTCATCCTCCATGCACAGGAAAAGCACTAAGGCAAAGGTGATTTTTACAACCAGGCTGAAGAATATTACACACTGTCCATTAGCCAATTCTATTGACCTCTGACTCCTCCATTGTTTAGTGATCCTGAGTGTGAAAGTGAACTGACTTTAACTGATTCCGGCAGAGGCCAGAGAGCTATCCAAGCAGGCTTCCTCCTGACTTGATGTTGACAAGAGGAAATGCCATTTTTAACCTTTATCTAATCAGGAAGGTTGAGTAACACACATCTTATTTTTACAACTACATGTACAGGGGAATGCAGATGTGCTTTTCTATATCCTTGCGTGTCAAAACGAACAGCTCCATCGCTGCATGACTAAAACATGTGACAGTCAACAGTTTTTCATGTCTTGTAGCTATTTTTATTTTTTTCAAATCCCATTTTAGATGTACAGTAAATTGCTGCCATAAAATAAAACTACAATTAAGATGAAGGTTTTATAATTAGCCGTTTTGTCAACATTTTAGAGGTTTTAAAAACAGTGTGCACACATAGCCAAAAGCCAATACGAGGACAACTACAAAATACCAAAAGAACTGCATGATATTAAGTTTGAAATAAGTCACAGCTACAACAGCTAGAGATGACTCATAATGCATTCTCAAATGACTCAACAACATCTGCCAAAGAGGAACAGTAGTCACACTTTGATCCTCATCACTAATGACCGTAAAACACTAAACAAGACACAACACTACAAACCACGGCATCACATATTACTCCACAGTACTACTACTGAGCTGAATCAACCACACAGTCCAAGTTTTAATATAAACAATAATAGAGGCTTCACAATGGTACAATGTTTTGGCTAGGGCCACTGTGTTGGACTACATGTGGACGGACTAATTGTTAATTGTTCCTGTTACTTTGTCTCCCCTTTCTTTAATCTAGCCAGTCAAACTTAGCTGAGCACTCTTGTCTGTTAACACAGACTGTCCCATTCGGATCAACTGCAGACACTGAAAGAGCTATTAACTACTTTAAAGTTACAGTCTAAATATTTAGTCTAACCCCTGTATAAAGATACATAGTGATAAATGTATTTATTTTGTTTATTTATTTATTTATTCTAAGAACTTATTGTCAACAGATATAATGAAAATACCAAATCTATCAATTTATTGATACTATCTAGTTTTGTTTGTTTTGTTTTTTTACCCATATTTAACAAGGAGGACCTGGCCAAGACAGCAGCATACAATGGTTAAAGACAACAACAATACAACCACACCACAAAAAAAACATATAAAAGATATCAAGTGGCTGATTCAGGTAATCTATTCAGTGGTTCATAAAATTTTAACATTTTAGCTGGTTGGTTGTTGAAATAATAAAAATATTCACAATTAAAGTATTAACCAACTGCTGAACATTGTACTTATAGGAGCTTTAAAATCAGACAGATTAGTTCTCAGTTACAGTTTTTGAAGGCTGTTTCAAGTGAGAGGAGCAGAGCACATGAAAGTTTTCTTTCGTTTCGTCTGTGCACTTGGAACAGGCAGCATCATGAGATCATGAGAGTGATAGCCACAGTAGATGCAAATGAATGATGGGAGTTTACCCAGAACGGCTTCATAAATGAACAAGTGCCACTGACTGCACCTACGGAATGTAAAGCATACAATGAAGAGTGAGACCTTTAAAACTTGTAACAAATCAAAATAGTTATCTGTGCATCCAAAGCTGGATATATCTCATTCCTCATAGTTCCAGTCAATTGTTGTCCAAAAAGGATTCAAATCAAATCAGTGAGCCACACTGTTGTACTGGGTAATAAGTTCCTAGATTACCAGGAACAAGGCCGCTGTTATTTAGTTCCTGGCACGAGTGCACAAAATCTGCAGCTGAAAAAATTCCTCTTTACACTTCTTTGAGAAATGTTTGCTAAAACTATGGTTGCTTTATTAAATTAGTGAGCAGTAATGAACTTAAAAGAGATACCTGTGACCTGTTTTCAATGATCATCAGGGAAACTAATGGGCTTTAGGCCGAGAGACACATATCTGAGAAGTGAGAAGTATTGAGCGAATGGCTGCTGTACTGTTAGTTTTGGTCCTTAATGATGATAACAAAAATATAAAATATAGCCAGCCTTATTTAATAAAGAAAAGCTTGTGTGCTTTTAGTGGCACTGGAGTATTGTGATTACTTGACTGTCACTGTGAAGTTATTTCGAACATTTTAAACAGTGTAATCTTGTGACATCTGAAAAATCATTTGATCTGCAGAGGAATTTGACTTCCTTCGTAGAAAACATCTTGTGCATCTATTGTACAATCAACCACAGTAAGGTTGAGTGACTTTGCATTTTCAGGCCATCTTCAGTGGCAATTATCTGGGGATTATAAAAAAAACAAAAAAAAAAACAAAGTTGGGCAATATGTGACACTACTGTGTATCACATTACCTTCAGTCAGTGAACAATATCTATGTTCTACTCCTCAACAGAGGAGTACTGTATGACCATGCTGCAGTAAATTCCTGTAATGACTCCCGATATGTACTTTGCAACAATAGCTCTGTGATTCAAGAACTAGGATATGCAACTTCACAATGAATAAGCAAAAGCTTTAAATAAACTGGGTTTTCCCTAACCTATGAAAACCAACATTAACCTGTCTTAATATTTTGGAACTTTTGTAAAATAATCTGTCAGTCCTTTACAGTAGTATTGCTACACAATCACGCTCTCCTTGGACAATGTTCAGCTTAGTTGTAGCGTGATTAGCACCAGCAGTGGTGACTGTAAAGGTCACAGGCTTTGGTACAAAACCTGATTCTGTTATCTGATGCTGTTAACAAACTTAACTCATATTTGGAGAACAGCAAAGTTAGTATCAGCAAATGAGCCAAAGGTGGAAAGTTTCTGTATTATGTAAAAAAATCCATGTGACATTCTACAATGTCCCTAATTCTTAGGTATTAGGTATAGGTCTAAAATAATATCACAATATTATAGGGTATTTCTGCGAAGATGATATTCTTGACAATATAACAAAATACTGAAAAATATTTGGCGTCTGGAACTCACAATAGCTACTGAGATTGTCTTGTGGCATTTTTGGCTCTCCTCATACTCATTCATTACTGTATTGCCCCCTTTTCTTGTTACGGTCTTCTTGCACTTCATGGTTTGTTGTACTTGTACATTCTGTCTTTTGAAACCAAACCGCTGTGCTTCACTGTGGACATCATAGCAATGTTACTTTGGCCTTTAGCCATGCTTGTTGTTTCAGTGCACAACCATATGACGTCACTATGGCAACAAGTTGGAATACTGCCATCATCACAATATAGTCTTATAAAATGATGCCGGTATCATCATGAACAATATGATATTGCGTACCCTTTTAAGCATTATGAAACACTAAATATTGTTCAGATTTTTTAACTTTTATCTCTATTGAAGGCAGTGAATGTGAAAGTGATTAATCAATAGGTCACCCATGTACCTACCTCTGCGTAGGATGGTGATTGGAGCAGTGCTAGAATGAGAGCTGCTGCTGGTAACTTGTGGGTGAGTGATTTTGTTACTCTGGCCTTGGCGTCCTGAAGGTATGGAGCTTGGTTCTGTTGCAGCTCCCTGAACGGAGCTGGGCTTGTCAACTGTATTCTGGATATCTAGGAACTTCAACTCCTTGATATCCATGGCACTAGAAAAAAAACAATATTGAAGCTTAAACTCCATTGTCCTCATGTACAGGACATTTATCAAGTCACATAAATCATACAAATTTTACCTATTTCAGAATCTCTACTGGATTTTGACATGTATTTTCAGTCAGAATGTCAAAATATAGCAATCACATAAGGCCTGTATAGCTCATCGGGGGAAAAGGCACTAACGGATATGGGTTTAACAATACCTCCAACAAGGCCACACAATCCTCTTGATTTGGTTAAAAAAAAATCTGCATTTAGAGCTGGATTTTACTTCATCCAAATAAGTACAGCAGATTAGAAAATAACAAAAAATGATCAAATCGTCTGTCTCATAATGAGAAAAAATACTTTTATTTAAAATTCCTGTCGCTAACTTGCATTAAACTGATCACTTGTTCATCAACCCTTTGCTCTCCTTGGCGGTGGTGGTGGTAATAAATAAATAAAAATACATTTTCAGCATCCTTCTTTGTTCTTACCTGAAAGTGACCTCAGGAACAGGACATCTGACCCCATTGTGATAAGGCTGTCTCAGTGAGATGGTCTGGCTGGCGTGATCGACAGATGACACTTGTCCCTGATAAACCCCCAGTGTCAGCCCACAGTTTATAGACACAACGCTACCCAACCAGTCTGTGGCCATTCTGCTCACTGAAAACATAAACAAGAGAAATTATAAATCAATATATAAAAGTCATAACATGAATATATACGTTATAAATCAATCTAAAGCAGTGATCAAAGTCAACAATTGCTTTTGTGTATATTTCAGACGGGGCTGTAGCGTAACACATTCAAATGTGATTACTTTTAGGCCTGTAAATAATTAAAGGATTGAATGAAGCTCTTATTTTGGTTATTTTGGGGGGCTTGGGCTTATTATTATATTTCTAACATAATAGCTATTGCCATAATTTCAGCCCTGAACATCTGGCCTCACTGTTTGGGCGCATTAAACCAAATTTCACTGAATAATAAGCTAAATGTGGGCAAATGTCTTACCCAGTCCACTTTATTACTGATATTTTCTTCTGGTATACTCGGTCTACTAAACATTATGCAGCACCTGAACTTAATTAACTGATTCACGCTGCTCACCTGCAATGTAATTCACGAGTTAACTTTACGGTGTAGAGGAGGTGTTGGGATGAAATATGAAAGTTAATCGGGATAGCTAATCGACAGCTCGTATTAAAAAGCTGCAGCCTTAATTAAAATGTCTCCATTTATGTGCCGAGCATTGTGGAAATGTTTGCTACTTCACTTACCGTTCATTTAAAACGGATTTTCATGTGTTGCATGAATCTGTCTGAGGCAGAATTGAGCATTAAAAACTTCGTGGGCTTAAAATAACATCCATATGAGGGCAGTGTCCAGAGAAATATACGAACAATCACAACATTTAGCAGTAAGCAGTAAGCTGTGCACGCTAGCCGGACAGCTAGCATTAGCTTCGCTTCGTGTATGGTTTTTATCTCAGCGGATTGTTGTAAACTTGTGACCAGTGTGTACTCATTTGAAATGCTCAAACTGAGAATAATAGTGAACTGAGAAAAAGAGTTACCTTGTCGATAAATCTGTAGCGAGTTGTCAAGGAAAGCCAAATCTCCAGCGGTTTGTTTGCGCTGACTTCCGAGTTGGCGCGTAACGTCACTTCCTTTATCTCCCACGTGGGTTTGTTGTGATTTTTTTCCCTCGCTTTAAAGTTGAAGTCCATTCAAGTGAGAGCCTATTATTATTATTATTATTATTATTATTATTATTATTATTATTATTATTATTATTATTATGCAAACAACACGAACAAGACAACAATCTTTACAACATATTTTATTTTATTTGTGTGGCTGATTAAAGGATGCACCGATCACACGCCCATACATGTTATACAATTATTTATACATTACATATAGAAATACAAAATTGTATAGCCTTCCAATATATTCCAAAAACTCACTGGAGCTCTTTTTTCGTGTGTTTATATTCCATGTATATAAACAGCAAAACTATTTCACCTCAGATATATGCAAACGCTAGGCACATGAAAATGGCTTTATAAAATACAAAGAACTTGATATATACACAAAATCACATTTTGGGATACAAATATAGCTTCAGTGTCTTACATCCACATTATATTATGGAATAAAAATATTTAGCTTACAAGTGTAAATGGTATCAAAATGTATTATCTGTTCAGTTCTGAGTCCTGTGTCACAGAAAAAAAAATATATTGCAGTGGTCTAAATCATAATGCCTATCCAGTAAAACATACTGTTTGCCCCAAAGTTGAACATGGTAAATCTCTGAGTAATTTATAACTTCTTAATGGGAACAGTTTAGTTTACTACACAACACAGGAGAACCAAGTATCTCTCCTATACTTCACTGAGAAGCACCGATCATGTGCAGGAAGACCTCATAGAGAATCAAAAACATGACAGAGATATGTTCACACAAACATAGTCATCTCTGACAATCCGCAGCGAGCAACATTCACTGATTTGCTTCAATGCCATTACGTCTGTGAATCAAATTAGGCATCCGGTGCCTTACATTCTAAGAAAGATGCTTGTTTCACTGATTCTTGACTTGAAGGTGACCCATGCATTGTTAGAGTCAACTTATACCACTTAGTGAGTCATACATTGTACATTCTGAATAGCTTCACTGCTCATTTCTCACTCGCATTGTGGCTCTCAGGTGGCAACGTTTGTGCTTCATTGTGAGACCGTATTCTGGTGTCATGTCCAGTGGCTTTCCAGGCATTGCGTGGAATTGCAGCTTCTGGGCGATGATTGCCAAGAAGAGGTAGACTTCATTTCGTGCAATGACCTCGCCAATGCAGCGGCGCTTTCCCATGCCAAATATCATTATCTTCTCCCCTTCCATCTTGTTGACCTCAGTGCCATCAGCGCTCAGGAAGCGATCTGGGTTGAAGGAAGATGGATCTTTCCAAATCTCTCTGAAAAGTGCAGAGAATGAAGAAATAAAATGAGCTGTGCAAATAACCATATCAATAAAAAGCAGGTTCATTATCTACTAGGGGTATAATCTCATTCAGTCAGGTCAAAATGGGTGTGGGAAGTAAACGAGGACTGCTCTTTGCTTGACAGCTACCATCTTAACTAGTTGTACTGGGCTACTCTGAAGTGTGAATGTTGTGTCAGAGTCAGCCATATTCAACCGATTTAATAAAGACCAAAAAAATGTAAGAAAAAGAACTTACGGATCATGGTTCATCTGCCACTGATTGATGAAGACGCAGGTGTCTTTAGGAATGAAGTATCCATTTAGCGATGTGTCTTTTGATGTGCTGAAAAAGAAGAACAATGTGTTAATTCATTGTGTATTTACAGGTTTATATCACATACATTCTAATGCTTATGATAGCTACGTTTTTGTTCTGTCATTAACACCTCATGTTCATAGGCATGTGTGGTACTCTCATGCATCTAAAAGAGATTAACCTCACCAGTGAGGGATGGTGAAGGGCAGGAATGAAGAATGCCGAAAGATCTCCAGGATGAAAGCATCCAGAAAGGGTAAGTTGGGTCTGTCAGAGAGACGAGGAGTGCGATCCAGACCCACTGTGTCCTCTGGAAATCAAAAGAGATCATTGACTATTAGCTTATGATGAGGATGGATGTTACAGTTTAAAGTCCTGTCTCAAAGTTTTTACTTGATTAAATAATTACAATCATCTATTTAATTTTGAGAGCAGCAAAATGTGTTTCTGCATTACATTACAATCCAGTATCATCAAAGCCATGCATTTGTCACACTTTTACTGTCTTGTAAAATAAATGCAAGGAAGTATTTTGTGTAAAAGAGCACTACTTACTCAGTTCTTGATAAAGCCTTTCCTGCATCTCTGGGTGAGCCACCAAGTACATCACTGACCAAGACAGGGCAGTGGAGATGGTGTCAAAACCTAGAAGAGAAATGTAACCTCTGTGAAGACATGTCTTTTTTTTCTTTGTTTGTTTGAAATTACTTCTGACCAGATTTTTCAACACACAAAAATTCAACCTACCAGCTCCAAACAGGTCATTGACAATTCCTACAATCTTCTCATCTGACATCTGGACATTGGAGTTCTCATCCAGCTTCCTGTCCTCACAGTGATCAATGAGGGAATCAGTGATGTCGCGAATGTTGTCCTGAAAGAATATAATCGTACAATAAATGACTAAAAGGGGAAACCATGTCTCTTTTTCAATAATACTATGGAAGAACAAGTATTCATGATTGATTTAGTGAGTGATGTACCTTGTTATAGGTGGCATAGTGCTCACTGACGATCTTTTGCACAAATGTGTTGAAACGGACATTGATACTCATGAAAGTCTTCATTGTTGAGCTGGGCAGGTATTGAAGAATAGGGATGAAGTCTGCAGGGTTACCGCTGCCCACCACCTGACCGAATTCGTCACTGAGGTTCACCAAGCTGAGAAGCTCCTGGTCATTGTGGTCATAGCGTCGGCCAAAGCACATTCCACAGATCACATTAGCAACAGAGACAACAATGTGTCGGAAGGGGTCGAAGCTGCCGTCAGCCTTCATGACATTGTTGAGCTGTTTGATCAGATATTCTCCCTCTTTGCAAATGTGTTCTTCCAGCATGCAGGAGTACTCTGGGGTTGTGCCGTCCAGGCTGGAGAAGGAGCGAAGGGCACTGTAGGCCAGCTTCCTGCGAGCACGCCAGACGCCGGCCTGGTCTGTACTGAAGGCCAGACTCTTGCCATCGTTGATGAACCTGAAGCTGTACAGGTCAGGTCTGCCTGCAAACTCTTCCCCTTGCTTGATGAGAGCCTGTCGAACTGTGTCAGTGCCACTCAGCACAATTACGGGACGCATGCCAATCTGGATCTGGAAGACATCACCATAACGCTTGCTCATGGCAGTGAGACTCAAGTAAGGTTTGCTGCCCACCTCCAGCACATTCCCGATGAGAGGGAAGGGCTTTGGTCCAGGCAGTCGACGAAGCCCCTCAGGAATCTCAGTATGAAAAAACCTGAGAGCCAGGTAGACCAGACACAACACTGTTATGGCCACCAAACTCTCAGATACCGACACTGATCCAATGAATGGCAGTATCATTAGCACCATGATGACAACTCCTTTTTTTCTGGCTTTGGCGCAACCTTGAAATTAAAAAGGAGGGGCATTAGAGTAGTGAAGGCAGGGAAGACAAGAGGTGTTGTGCAACATGTTGACTATATGCACAATAAAGTTTAGAGTAACTGAACAAAGTCACACAGCATGTGTTTGTTATTAATTGTCCTCTATAGATTCAACTGCTATAAAATAAAAAAATAAAAAATCCTCAATAGGTTGCCGGCTGTGCATAGTAGGAGGTTATGTAAAGTTTATTTGTCTAACACCACACTATGACTCACATAAGTACCATGAATAAAACACACTGATTTAAAAACAATGTGCAGATTAAAAGTTGCAACTGCATAGACCAAACTCACACTTATTAACAGCCAGGCTTGCAAAATAATCTCCAGTCAGCACTTTGCTCTTATCACTCTGACATTGCCTGCTCAGTTAGAAATCAATCTGTCGTCATATGTATGTATTAAGCTTACCTTAGTCGAGTCGTTAAATAGGAACAATGCTGCGGTTCCACAAGCACTTTGTAGCAAACACAAGAAAGTAAATAGTAATAGTAAAAAAATATCGTTGTGGAAAGTGGAAAGTTATTGTCCGAGTTTACTCTCTTGATGTCCCAAAAACAGAGAATGTGCTCTGCTTTATAGTGCTCTCATCAGCTTCATTGGCTGCTGTTCATGACGTAACCTCTCTCTCTCTCTCTCTCTCTCTCTCTCTCTTTGTCATGAATGAAGTTTAGTAGAGAAGGTGCGTGATTGGTGTGTGTGTGTGTGTGTGTGTGTGTGTGTGTGTGTGTGTGTGCGCGCGCCGCGCGTGCAAAGTGTAATCAGTTTGAGACCTTACGTCAATGAAGAATATTGATTGTCTATTTTACAATAGTTGAAGCAACGCTCCTCATGAATTTATAACCCCAAAGGCGTTTTATGTTTTTTAGTTTATGGACGGATAAGACATGATAAGGCAAGTATAATTTCCAGCATTATGAAAATCGAGTCTGTGATAACAGTATTTAATTTAATACATTCCACCTACTGTTTTTTTTTTTTTAATAATAAAATCTGTGCCAGTGTTGCTTGCTTATGTTTATGCAAACGTCTTGTGATAAAACACTCGGCAATATCTCGTGCGTTACAGATTACTTTTCCACACGTATTAAGTGTTGTATCAAAACTTTATCGATCATCACGTTATTGCTCGGCAAATGTTTTGATGAGATTTAACAAACTGACCAGAATAAGTGGGAAAGTGGATTTTGAGGATTTTATTGTGAAGACTGAGACGAATTATTTGGTTTGGTGCGTGGAAAAAATATACACTAGAAGAGCTCTATATTAAAGGAAATAGTCCATACGTCTAACATCCAACATCTGGAGACGTTATCTGCTCTAGAACTAATGGAGTATTGACCTGCCAACAGAGACAACAACACGCCTGCAAGTAAAGTCAATCCTGTGCTCTTCCATTTGAAACAGGAGTTTGTGACAGCTGCCAAAGCAGCCACCCAGGCAGGTTTAAGTCCTGATAAAAACAGTTTAATGCCATTTCGTGCTTGTACCTGTCAGCTCTGCGCTGGAGTTAAACATTGACCAGTTGCGTGAGAGCGCAGTGATCAAACCCTCACCTCCCCTTTGAAGAGGATGCTAGGGAGGGAGGGAAGGAGTGGGTAATCGTGCAGCACTGCTGGAGTGCGAGGGTAGATGAGTTCAATACCATTTCTCTTTCTCCCCTTTTTAACCTTTTATACCCAAGTAGGCATTTGCAGCACGACACCGCTTCACATTCAATGTGTATAGTCCAGCCATTGCTCAGCACTATTTGAGGCTTAAAAAGAATAATGTCTCACAAATTCTTTCAATATGTGAACTGAGAGATGTGAATTATAAATACTTTTATTAATTAATTTATTTTTAAATTTTAAGCTGTTGCATGTACCACTCTTGGAATTTGCGTTGTCCAGCCACTGCATGGCCTCTCAGTCTGTCCGGACTTGTACAACAGGTGCTCCAGTGAAATCTGTGACCTGTTCAAGTCTGCGATTGAGAAAATGCGTAGACTGTCTATATAACATCATGGTGAAAGTATGACCCCAGATATGGTGAAAGCGGGATTATAATTTCCTTTGCAAACTAGAACAGCCTCTCTATATGACCCAATATTTGATATGGATGATTGTATTATATTATATGTTGTGCACTGACTGATTTGTTTTTTATTACTCGTCGTCTTTGTTGGTGGGATAATGGAAAGTTCTTGAAGTTTCTTCAGTTAAAATTTGATTTGCTTCAGTGTAACCTGACAATGGGTGGATGACTACTGGATATCAAACAACACTGACATTGTACGACTTAATGTCCTTTAAAGGGAATCCAGACTGTAAAGACCGCTACACGAAGAACATATATTTAATATAATTTGAAGCAAAAAATGATTCTAAGGCCCGGACGATGACTTTAATGGTAGAGTGTGAAGTAAAAGAAAATAAATAAATAAATAAAAAAGGTTCCTCTCTTCTTTTATTTAAAATACATAATACATAATTCAGGATCATGTAACGGTCGATTGTAATTTTGATTGATATATATGATATATGATCTATATAATTTAATCTGTGAAAAATATCAAGTTTGTGCTGTATTAATTGTCATAGAAAAGAACCATAACCATCTACAATCATTTTATCTCGTGAAATTAGACAAAAATAAATAAATAAAAACAGCCTCACAAACTAAAATTAAAAATATAATTTATTACATATAATGTTGGACATAATATGTTCATTATAGTCTTAAGATATGTCTTTGCCTTTTGAGGGGAAAATATCTTTTTTGAATATCAAGTGACAACAGCTTAGTTATGTATGTATGTATGTATGTATGTATGTATGTATGTATGTATGACAATTGCCTCCCAAAATATATATATTTTTTGGTCATATTAGGGTTAAAAAAAAAGTTTGTTGGCACATTATGGTTCATTATTTATGTTGCACTGTGAACCTGTAATTGAAGTGACTTGTTGAAATACATAGACAACAGGTACTGTAGCGGGAAAATGATCTTTTACCACACACAAACACTGCCACCTAAAAGTGTAGCTTTGAAGTCAAGGGCAGGTTCTAAGGAAAAAGGTCCGGTAGTCCAAACTTTTGCTCGTTCGTTTATTTTTCGTAATCCACGCGGTTCATCGCTGTCCTCATCCTCCCGGGCTGTCTGCTAACTCTCCGGGGACTCTCGCCGTGCGCCGCAGGGCTGCGCCTCTGGTGCTGGAGGTTGCGTGAGAAGCGGAGCTGCCGGTTAGAGGGGAGGGTCTCGGTCTTCTGGACAATCCTAAATCTGCTTGGTCAAGTCACGCGAAGGCAGCAGCCTCTGGAAAAGACACAAGGGTCTTAAACTTGCAGAACAAAGAGCGCAGGACGCGAGACTCTCTTTTTTTCCCCTGCTTGGGCACGAAGGTGCACATATTTGCGCGCTATAGCTTCTGTAAATGCGAGGATCTTGGGGCTTTGGAGTCATGCAATCTGCCACTCAGGCTTCATTCATTGCAGTCATGCAACACGGTGGGGGACTGAGCACAGGCGAGAGAACCCACCAAACGGCAAAACAAGTTACGAAAACTGGAACTTGTGAAACAATTGGTCAGTCTTTCTCTCACGTAGCGGGTCCCAAAGTAGAGCCTGGGATCGCTGAACAGGGTGCGGGGAGTCTTTCGGCTAAATTAAGAATGATTTCATGGTTAATTTGAAATCAGGACAGTGAGAAAAAAAATGAAAAAAGCAACCCCTAACTTAGCCTGTAGTTTCATTTTCTAAACTGATTTAAAGACAGAAAAAGTTACAATATAAATATATAATAACCACCCAACAGATATTGAGGGAATTTAATATTTTGAGAATCCCATAATGAAAAAACACCTATTTAATCCAATATTTTCTACACCATAATACATTTAGAACATGTAGCTCACTGAATTAGATTTAAAAACATCTGAAAACATTTGTCACATCACAGCTGCCTCCCTGCATGTTGACAGACAAGAATGAAGTCATGTCTGTGTGGTTCTGGTGGATACAATGCTGGTTATAGTGCCTTTGCACCGGAGATGACATCCTGTTGCACTGGCGGGTCAGTAGGTAAAGAGAAAACTCATCTTTCTGTAGTGTTACAGAACTCAGAGTTCAAAATTATAAACCCAGGATGGAGAGAAACACTTGTTACATTGACTAAGTATGAATCTGATCCACACTTGAGTGTGAGTGTGTTCCTCTGGGATGAATTTGACCCCAATTAAAGATGAGTGTGTTTGTGAGCACCATCTTTTTCCCACTGAGACAAAACTAGGGGAGCAGAAGAGGAAGGATGTGGATGTGAGTCAGCGGGGGGATTCTGCGGTGAGGTAGTGTGCTAACTTCTTAAAAAGCTTAGAGAGATTACAGGCTACTACGGGAAGTCAAGAGTAATGTTGTACTGTATAGATCTAAAGCCATGTGTAGAGTTGACCATGAGTTAAAGCAGTGGTGGGTCATGTCAGGATATACAGGATAAGTTGGAATGCAGATCTGGACACTGGTTTCGATGTGTGTGGTGTTACTTTGCCTGTGTCCATTTCACAGAACTAGGAGGGGGAAAACACACACACACACACACACACACACACAGGAAAAAATGTTTTGCCCACAGCCATATACCTCTTAAAGAATTCTTGGACATAAAAGCAGGTGTAATGACTGTGAAGGTTGTTAGTTTCTACTCACGCAAAGGCTGTCACGCACACCTTCAGAGCAGGTGTGTACCTCCGTTTCAATGTGTGCGAGTGTCTTCTTTTGCATACCGATGCTGTCAGGAGGTTGTTTTTACTTTGTGTAGGTATTCATGATTTAGCATTGAGCTGAATGAATGAATTAACCTCTACGGGTTGTCATGAAGCTATAAAACATATTCAAACCATGCAGATAAAAATCAGAAAGTCATGGTGGCTATACCAAAAAAAAACTGTTGACTCATTTTACACAGTCAATCAGTCAGCCAGTACATGTATATACATATACATGTACTTTTTATGGTGCTTTTGAGACATAACACACATTTCATTTCAAACATAAAGAACTGTTTAAAGATGTACCCAACATGGATTACACCTCCTTTAGTGCTGCTTTCTGAGTGTGTATACAGCATGAAAATCGCTGACCTGTTACTACCTCCAGCATGGCAAAAAAAATAGCTGAACATTGTTTAATTTCTGTGTGTAGCGGTGAGATTCACACAATAACACAATACTTGCTGAAAACCCCACAACTCGTCCTCACGCCCTGGCAAGCAGCTGCCCTGCTTCCTTTCTTGACCTTCTTGAATGAGAAACTGAAATGTTTACCTGATCCGGCACCGCTGTACTGATGAGCTGTGAACTTTGAGGAAGTGGGAAAACAAAATAGGAATTTCCCTTCAATGACCTGTCAAGTATCACATTCAATTCTCACTTCACTCACAAGCCGCCAAGTTAAACTCCCTGTAAGACAACGTACAAGACAATTTTCAAATGTCAATGTAAAGGATTGCTAACAATCGAAGCAGCAGTGGCTGAGATATCTGACTTTTAGTACAGAATAAGCTTTTGGGCCTGACATTTCCCATAACACAACTCAAGTTCCTTGAAAGACGCTACGTATTTCAAGAGACTCTCCCTGTGTCATCACTGGTGTTATTCTTTTTCTTCAATCTTTGAAAAGCTACCTCCAAAGCCACAAAGACAGTTGTTTTCACAGTAGTGCTCCTTATGATGAGTTAACTGAACACATGTAAAATTGATGGAGTGCCCCTTTAATGCTTCCCCAACTGTTCTAAATTCAAAAGCTAAACCTTACTGTAACATGAATGTAATAATACAGTTCCTCTGAACAGAACAATTGCATTTGCTTGACCAGTAAGACGTCTGTGAACAGACTCCTGGCCTTGCGCGTGCTCGATCGGCCAAACCGTAATAGGATTATTTTGGACTGCAGGTCATGACACCTCACATGAATGTTGCCCATGACCTAACACAAACTTACAACATTTCCCACTCACTGCATTTAGGGCTAACACATCATCTCATGCCACACAAAGCTGCATTTGATGTTTTCCAGTACACGTTATTATCTTAGCTGCTGCATGAAGTTCTCAGTTTGACAGTAAAACAACATGCAACTCCTTGCTGGATGCAGGGTGTAAAATTTCTTGTTTCGTTAGGTTTAAATTGCAGACTGCAGGTTGCAGCACACCACTCTCTTACAGTAACTTTATTTTTATATAATTTATTAATTGATGGTTAATGATATCGTTTTCTTTATCCTGTTAAAAATCGTTCCCTTCTTAGTTTTAATCCACAAAGGGAAGTTTATCATAAAACCTGACCAAAGCACTTAAAGACTAAAGAAGTATTAGAAACAAAATGCAAATGCAAATGCACTTTTTTCACTTCAAGTGTTACATTATTATAATATTGTATCATTGGATCAATAACAACTACAATATTTTAATACATAAAGTAGCATAAAAAGGAAATATTCAAATAAACTTACCTAAATACATTGAGTAAATATGCGTAGTTACTTTCCATCAACTTTCAAGGACAATCAATTCATCTTATTTGCACCACTCAGTGGTGAACCAAAAGGATGCTCAAACTCCATGTAAGTTAAAAAAAAAGAAGAAAAACTTAAATAATAATAATAATAATAAGCATGTATTTTCTGTGAATTGTGTGAAAACATTCAGATAAATTAAATGTAAAAGAATCATTAAAATACTTTTTTTTCTTGTAATATGAGGTAATGGATTTAAATGACATTGAAATATGAACCACCTGTAGTTTGAATCAACAGATTGTACAGTAATAGATAAAGATAAACAGATAAACACCATAAAGTACAGGCTGCACACACAAAATATCTAAATTGTATTTTCAATGTAAAAAGGTAAACTGTGCATGACAGGACATTTCTCTCTCTCTCTTTGTAATTGATCTCTGGATGTAGTTTATCAAACGTCCGATGACTGGCGCAACAGGTGAGTGCACCATATCAGAAGACAGTCAAACATCTCTTAGATCAGGTCAGGTCAAAACAGAGACAATCAATAGATCAGGGTGGGTCAAGCACCAAAATCAGCTGCTGATATGTCTTTCACATGCAACCATGAGTTCAACACAAGTGTCTTAGTGTGTGTGCGTGTGTGTATGTGTGTTTGCATGACAGGGAGAGAAAGATCTCGTGCCTTGTGTGTGTGAGAGTGTGTGTATGTGCATGGGTGGGGGGTACTAGATCACCTTCCCTTCCTGACCAAGCGTGAATACCAGATTAGTAACTGAGCTAATGGCTTCCCCTCCCTCCCACCCTTTACAACCCTCCTCCGTCCTTATGCAAGCGAGTATTTGCGCTCTGCGGCAATAACAATAGTTGCGTGCGGAAATATCTCGGTCATCCATCTTTCTGTCACCTCTCCCTAGTGGATCACGAAGGTGTCATAACTGAGCGTAAATAACCAAGTCCAAGGAAGGCGAGCTCATAAATGGAAAGCCCTTAAAATGCGTGTCTGAGGAGAGTCATGACCTGCACAGCAACAGGAAAAAAAAAGAAAAAAGAAAGCACGAAGCCGACCAGACACGCTGTGCGTGTGAATATTTGGCTTGGTTTCAGCTTGATACAGCAGAATGAATATAGCTTATAAATAACATCTCAGCTGAAGTTTTTATGAATAGGTTTTCCTGAGAAGAAATCATAAATGCTATAAAGAGTAATTAGTCTTAAAAACAAACAAACAACACAAATGGATTTAAAATACACCCTGAGTCACAAGAGTAATATTCTGCACATTCATGCTCCAGAAGCAAAATATTTGTCTGTATGTGTTAATATAAAAGTTGAATGTTTAATATACAGTATTTGGGCTTATTTGTGCATGGTGTTGTTGTCCTGCTTCTCCATTCACAAACACAAATACAGTGTACTGGTTTCATTTTATCTGTACAATCAATAGAAAATAAAGTATATCTACAATATAATGATCAAAAATAGGCTACCACATAATAGACACCATCAAGCAACACTAGCTGTTAACATATATACAGCGATAGTTATGAATAGTTTGAGTTTTGTCATCTAAGTATGTTAAAATTTTAAAACAACATGAAAAACACATGAAAAAGCATATTCATTACATCTACCCAACTTATATAAAACAATATTAACATTGTCAAGGATAGGTCTATATATATGTGTACAGGATATATAATACAACGTTATAAAACAGAAGTAAAAATCTTTTTAAAACATGTATTTTGGACTTAACAAAAATGTACATTTGACAAAATGAGATTTTTAAAAAAACAAAACAATTTACGTTAGGACTCCTCTCCCGCATTTAAAACGTGACCTCTGACAGCGAGCTTGTGTGTTGTGAAAGGTTTGTAGTGATGAGAAGAATCCTGACTGCAGGCAGAATCATACACCATCCACCTTCTGCTGAAAGTGAGTAAATTGACTGAATTGAGGTCATAACCCCAATTAACTGTCTGGCCATGGCCACATGCTGGCGCCATGGTAAAAAAAAGAAAAAAAGTTTTCTCCCCTCTCCCAGGAAAATATTTAAAGCTCCCTTAAAAGTCCTGTGTGTAAGATTTAGGTCCCTCCGTATACAGAATATGAACAATAGGATACATAACTATGTATGAGCATATAATCACCTAAAAATAAGAATCGTTGTGTTTTTGTTATCTTAAAATGAGCCTTTTCTACAGAGGGAGCGGGTCTGCATCTACAGCGTTTGCCATGTAGAACCGCCATGTTTCTACAGCAGCCCAGAACAGACAAACTAGACACTGGCTCTAGAATAGGCGTTTTTGCGTTTTTCGTGGCTACTACACAGGAGGTGACTGCAGTAACCAACAATGCAGCTAGATGGAACTAAATCCTGCACACTGGACAATATTTTTATATTAACACTGAAAAATATTATTGTGTGTAATATGAAAAGTGTTGCATATAGTGACAAACCCACAGAAAATTGTCACCCACTCTTAGCTTAGTTGATTCTCATTTCTAGCAGCAGCAGCAGCAGCAGCAGGCAGCTGTTCAATAAACTCAATAAATCAATAAAAGATCTCACAGCAAACAAAGTGTGCGACTAAAGTTAGACAGTGAAGAATTTCACAAAACAACCAAACTAAAGATCCAGATATTTTCCTCAGAATTGGAGTTAAAAGGAGAATGTTGGATTCAACTTTAATCTCTGCCCTCTTGTGGACAAATATCGATTAGCGCAGCTTTAAAGATATGATATCTCGAAAAAAGTAGTTCTACATGGAAATAGCCAAGAATTTAATTTGTTGTTTAAAGTTTATCAGCTCCTGTTAACATTGGGATAGTTGCGTTTATATCTAAAATATTATGTGGTGTCTCTTCAATGAATATTACCGCCATTTGCAAATCAGTTGTTGTATATTGAAAAATATTGTTTTTGAATATTGAATTCAGAAGTAATTTTGTATACGCTGCAGGTTTAATATTACTGTAATATTCTCATACAGTGAGCAGTGATTCAATATGGCTATTCCTTATCTCATTAGCTCTTATTGCATCATTATTTGGTCATTTATTCTCTATATGATAAATACTCATGTATGGTTTTGTGGTGGCATTTGTGCTGATAGCCAGTCCTCCTATGGGGAAATAAGATATGGATAAGCTTGGCACGCAAAATAAGTCATGCATGACAGAAATTAACCTCTTCTGCCCCCTACACACACAGACACACACACACACAGACACACGCACACACACACACACACACACACACACACACACACACACACACACACACACACGTTGCCCCCACCACAACCTTCATTCTCTGCAGTGCAAACCAATGGGCCGCCAACCAGCCTATCATCAATGGGTTAATCCACAGAGGCTGATTTCAGCAGAGAGGTCTCACTCTGATCCATTTTCTTCGGATCTTAAGGAATAGGCCAATTGGTTGCAATTAATTTGCATCGACGGAAAAGTTAGCATGATCGGTTTGTAGATCAAGTTGTAGATAAACTTCATTAGAATCATCTTAAAGTTGGACAAATCAGCTATTTACTTGTGGAGTTAAGTGTTACCACACATAAGTGAGACTTTCAATGATTGGCCTAAACAGTGAGAAAAAACAGTATGGTGTACATACATGAATCTCTTGTAGGCTGGAAATTAACAATGTAGGATTGTTGGAAATATAATATAAAGTCAACAATATTCTAGCCAAAATGTGTGAAAATCATAGATATGCAGTCATAAATAACTTGCACAGTTTTTATTTTTCTACAAACTTGTAGGTATGAATTGGCCAAAATGTCAGTTTGTTGGCACAATGTGGTGAGAAATGGGGAAAAAAATGCCATAGACAAAGCAAAATGTTCAAGCCAGCACACAACTGATTTCCATCGGTGAGCCACATGCTGGCTCATAAAGGCAGAAGTGAAAGTGTAATGGATGGGTCATATTACCATTTAAATTGCCTGTACTATCAACAGAGTGATACTGTTGTCAGATATAGTTGCAACATGTATAAACCCATTTTCTCTATGCCCACATTTCCATGCTGGGAGAGCTTTTAAATGGAAAGAAAAAGAGGGCACCAGGGTTCATGCAGTAGACAGGAAACTGGGCCAGTTGTGAGTCCTCCCTCAATAGACGATCTGCGGGTTAATCATTGTGCATTGCGTGCAGACTGTGTTTGCTTGGACAGAGCCAAGGGTCGGGAGGTTGTGTACAGAAAGAGTTGAGGGAGGTATCGGTCACCCTTCTCTATCAAAACAATCATGGTCCGTTTTTTTAGACAGCACGCTAAGTTGTGTCAAATAAAAGGGAAAGAAAAAAGTTTGCAGTTATTCATCTGTAGGGCAACTGCGCCTTTGTACCATATCACCAGTTGGATGTGCTCATATGTTCCCAAAGATGAATGCCTTCACTGCGTAATGCATGAGATTAGGACACAAAATGAGCTTAAAATAATGCTATGCAATAAAGGAAAGCCTCTTGCCATCCATATGCAGCAGCTCTTCATAGGGAAATTATAAAATAATCCAATCACAATCCAAAAAGACCAATTTCAGCATTTTTGCAGCATTTTTTTGATCTGCTCCTCTCGCTGTTATGGGTTTGGTTACGTTTATGCCTCTAAAACACATAGTGAAGGTTAAGGAACAATAGTTATGGACAAACTAACACTGACTATTTGTAGGCGACAGGACACAAACCCCCAGTCTTCAGTTAGAGTTGAACTCATTGTGCATAATCTGCTTGTACTGTCTGTACGCGCCGTTCTATAAGAACATCACCCTATTTCCTGCTTTTGAACTGAACCAAACAGATTGTTTTAAACTTTCTGAAGCGACTAATGCTGTTGTTTGTCTTGCAAAGGCATGTCAGCCCTCTGTCTTCCATGTGAGCCCACTCTGAAATAAAAACAATATTGACAGACAGAAAAAATAACAAGGAAAAGGAAATGATCTGACAGATAGATAAAGGTTAATATTTTTATATTTAAAATATTTTGTTGTGCACACTACAGTACATGGAGCTGAATGAGATTGAAGTTTGACTATGCTCACCTTTATCCAAAACCAACAGAGAACAAAGTCAGGGATAAAAAAAGATAAAAACAGAACTCCTCTGGTGTCATGAGTTGTTAATGTCCCAGTTATCCCGGTCTCAGGAAGCTGGAAAAGATCTTATAATAGTGTGCAAGCTAGCTGCAGAAACCGTGACACTGTGGCATGTTTGTCCAGGTTTCTGTCACTGTTCTCACGCCTAATTAGCAGAAGGAAAAACAAAAAAATGGGATAATAAACAAAGCAATGATGGACAAACTGAAATGAATGTGAAACCCTGTAATGTGGTGGCTAAATATTTATCACGTTGCTCTTGTTGTACTGTTGTACTGTTGTAATTACATCATTTTTCAGTCAGAAACCAAATTCACATGCATGTATGGGAGCAGGCGATCAAAAATCAGAATTCTGTTAACATCATATAAGATTTACACAGAGAAGACTTAACATTATCCATATATGTTACTATTCCATCTAAACATCATGTCACAGACATAAGTATAAGCAGTAAAAGACACAAAACTGGTGCACTGATGTGCATTTAAAGATAGCACATAGTGTATATTTGAGGGAGGTTTTTGCTGAACTTAAATAAATGCCCTGAATCTCTAAGGACAAGCCGTCCACTATTGTTGAAGAAGTTATAACTGACTCCCTCACTCTGGTGAATAAGAACAAAAGTCACACAGTTGTGTCAAACATCTATTTGAATGCAGAAGATTTCTCAAATCTGGCAGAGGGTCAAGAGGTTGTGCAACTGATTGTGAGGGCAAAAGTATTCCTCCATGGTCTGGTTGTAGGTCATGTTGTGTACACTTCTTCATCCTTGCATTTTTCCATGCTGCCATGGCTTGAGGGACAGAACAATGACAAGAAGATGAAGCTTAAGTGTTATCTGCCTCCAATCTCTGATTCCCTGGTTGGGCTGAGTGATAGACTCTCCACACATTGCTTCTGATCACCTTTGATCCCCCCAGGGGATTTTTTTCCTGAAAGGTATAGCCTTTCCAAGTCAAACAGGTCAGATGCTGAAAGACTAAAACCACGACACTGCCAAACACTGTGGCAACAACAGTGCTGTGGTTGTTCGTGCTACGTACATCTTTGTACAGGTGTCACCTTTGTTTTTTGGTATTCAGGCGTCTTAACATCAGAGTGGGATGAGAGGGCCAGTAATGGTCTGTCATCAGCCACCCAGCAGGCTCAAATAACTGTTTCGGTGTTAGGTCTTGTATGTGTGTTATATTTCAGTCAATTTCACTTTGAGAGGCATTTAAAATTTATAGCAAAAATGGTGGTAGTTTTATTCCTTTTATAACTGTGTTTCCACCCAGAGTACCAGTCTTCAGCCAGTTCTTGTCCGCATTTCCATCATGGTCTAAACAATGGTCTCACAATGATAATAAAAATTAGTCTGCTGACATATGAAAAAGTGGCGGCTGTTTATACACTGCACAATGAATAAAAAACAAACTTGTTTTGCGGCTGCAGGTTTTTAAAAATTGTGGCTGAAATAAAATGTCCCCAAAGTTCGGGCTTGCAGCAAAGTACTACTCCCTAAGTTGGGACTGTTTGGGAAGTAAAATAATGTCCCTGGAACTTACTAATCGTAATTTGGAGCCTGGTCTTTGTGGTGGAAATGCACCAAGTTCCTCCAAGGTTCCTAGTCCCTGGAGAAAGTTTCTGTGGTGGAAATGCAGCTTATGAAGGCTGTACAGGGATTTCTTTTACTGAATCGATCCACTGTGGTCACCTTGGTTAAATGTTGCTCAACCACCACCAAGCTGTAACATCCACCATCCTATCTGGGCTGCTCTGCATGACAATAATGAAATAATATAATTTCCTCTGTGCAGAAGCTGGTCTGGACTGGACTGTCACCATACCATGGTGGGGAGAACACTGCTTTTTAAGCAGATGAGAGGAGTCCATGTGAATGTCAATGATTAGTACCAGCCGCTAACAGACCCACTGAGTGTGATAATACATTCTTTCTAAGCCCACCTCGTGTCTATGAGTGTACCATCCACCTCCAGCAAGAAAACTAAAAGTGAGCTGCATATTGCTCTTGTATATTATAGCTTGTGTCAAAGAGTTATTATACACCCTTCAGTCTTTTTGAAGAGTTTATTTTTTCATCAATGTGACCCAAACCTTTCCTTAAATTGCCACAGACTGTACTCCTGCTCTATCATACTCACTTCAAGGTAACAATCACACCAAAGGACTCAACATGCAAATTTGTACATTTATTACAGATTACGACACCATTTCTATCTTCTGCATTCAAGAAACTTGGGTACAGAGGGTGTTAGAATGATCGGCAGAGGTGAATAATTCCCTTGCGTGAGGAAGCTCTGGTTATGCAGGTACACGTGTAGCACTGAGGCTATTGTGTGCCAAGCTTTATCTCCTTAATCAGTTCTCTTTGCCACCAGTTAATCATTTGTGCATGCCAGGGCTCAGACACATTGGATTCATTACACGCAGTGGGAGAACAGAGGCAGAATGACGACACCCTGGCTGATAGTGCAGACTTAGCCGCTGGACAGCAGTGTAAATTACACAGCCACCGGCCCTCCTTTTGTACCAGAGGGAATAGATTTAATCGTGTGCATTGTGAAGTACTCCAACATCTGATCTCTCTGTGTCTCAACATGTTCTTTTATGCAACACAGTGAGTGACAAGGAGGCAGATAAAAAGAAGACACATCTGGCCACTGGGCTTGTGCATGTATGTGTGTGTATTTTTTGCATGTATGCATGTGTGCGTGTATTTGTGCAATTTCACATCTTATTTTTACGTTGTTTGCAGTGATGACTTGTGTGGTTTATTGTCAAAGTGATAAAAACATAAAGGAACAGTGAGTAACACACTTCTATGTACTTATATATACATGCATACATTATGCAGTCCGAGCAGAGGCAGATAAAAAGGCAAGTGCGTTAACAGCGCTGTGTGTCGTGTGCTGGCATGTGTGATAAGTAAAGGCAGTAATCCAACAGCTTGTTAGCTCGCAGGTCCTCACAAAGCAGGAGATTAAAGATGGTGATCATGATACGGGAGTGTTAAAGAGACACGACAGAAACCGCTGAAGGAACTGCCACACCTGGCATGTGTATGTGTCGCAATGATTGCCGGTCTGTGTGTGTGCATGCTCGCTGCTGTAGGTATGTGTTGAGGTATGGATGCGTGTAAGCTTTAGACATGAGTGTGTGTGTGTGGAGGACAGAAAGAGGAGTCTAGTTGTTTGTTGCCAATGGGTGTAACCTGGCTTAAATAAATTGTGATCCCTACAGGGCAGCACTGCTTGTCATCCACCCATCTCTGGGATGTGAGCATCTCATAAACACCACAACATAATTTTTTAGCTCTCCTCTCTTCTTCTCCTTCACGTGTTTACAGAAACACTACCCTCTCCACTCCTCTTGTCTGTCCACACTCTGCAGGCCCTCTGCATCGAAACAAACACGCTTAATAAAAACTGAGAGCTGATGAGTGATATGGAAATCACATTTGATAATAAGTTTAGACTGGGAGAGGAAAAGACTCTATCTCACGAGGAAATACTATTGATGTGTCATGTCAAGTGGTGACAGGACACAGTGTTCACACAGTCTGCCCTCCAGTGCCACATCAAATGAGGTTACAAATAGATCTGCCAACAGTCCATTACCCTGCCTGTCAGGTGAGAAATTATTCAGATTTGATCTCAAGCCAGTTCTCAGCTTCCAAATGTAATTTATGAGCAATCATAACTGTAGCAGTTCCACAAAAAACAAACCAAGCCTAATACGTTACTGCATGGCCTCAGGTGATTACAGCTTTTTATTGTCGAGCTGAGCTTCTTTGATGTTTGTTTACTGCCTAGTGATACATAGCAGTACTAGTAAATAGTGATGTATATTAAATAAACTTTACATATAGTAGTCAACAGGCTAAGGTTTGTTCAAGCAAACTTTCAGTTAGAAAATGCTTTCTAGTCATATTAATCATTCAATTAGTAAAGCATAAGTAGCTGACCCTGGACTGACGTCAGCAGTGAAGGTGTATGCTATTGCTGCTGTAGAAAGTGAGATAAGTAGATAAGACATTAGCGCCAGCCTCTGTGAATATTGACTCTCTCTCTCTCCCATTCGCTTCAGCTGTCAAGTCAAGACACCATTCCCTGTTTTGGCATAAACTCCTGGCCAGCTCTGGCAGACTTAAAGATCAATGGTCACCTGTTGTTGATCAGTTATGACCTGCAAAAATGTTCACAGTCAGCCAAAAGAAGTAGAATTGTGTTGATACATCTTGTGTAATGATATTTAATTGCCTGGTTGTGTACACAGCCCTTCTCTGTGCATCTCTGACTGATCGGCCCCTCAGGGCCAAAAGAATAAAATAAAAAGGGCAGCAGCTACATGTGGTGGAGCACCGGTCCACAGAAAATCATGATGTATTCAGGGTGAAGCAGGTTTGATTGAACTGGATTGAAATGACATTATGTTTCTATAAATGTTATAAAAAGGAGGCAAACTAAGAATTCTTATACTAAACGTGTAGTCCATAGAGCAGTTAATAGACATGGACATTGCGTAGTCCAAAAATATTCTCATGTATGAGTTATATGCGTATATTATCACCTAGTTTTGACTGCTCACTTTGCTGCTCATGTTGCAGAGACGTTGCATCTTTTCTGCAGGGTAGTTTCTTTATACTAAAGACACATTTGGCCCCTTAATCACTAGATCATGTCCTATGATCATCATCCCTGCGTGCGATGGAAGGGGAAAAAATCAATTTCCTATGTGAATCACTCTAAATTTGTCTTTACAAACTCTGTAATACACCTTACAGACAAGCATTACACAACAATGTTCTAGTACAGTGAGTTATAGTACAGATTTCACAAGTTCCAAGATTCATTGTTGGTCACATTCAGTGGTTATTTCATCAGGTACTATAAATGTCATTCAACATATCAAGGCACATCTCTATTTTTTTTCTTAGCTTCAATCTTCACACTAAGCAAAACAGCTACACTGTTACACATTTACACAGATTTAACAAACTGGACATAACATGTTTATAAGTGAGTTTTAGAGGTGCTGGTAGGTGGATTTTGTTACCTATGGACAAAGCCAGGCTAACTCTATCCAGCCTTTATGATAATGCTACGTTAAGCTAATCAACTGCTGGCTACAGCATCAAATTTGGCACACAAGAGTGGCACCAATATTCTCATCTCAAGCATTCAAGTGTATTTCTCTTCTTTCAGTGGATAGTTGTGGATCTGATGTGATCCCAGATCTCAGCAATCACTTTGATGAGTGCAGGGTTGTCATGATTGATGATCAAATGATGGCCAAAACTAAGAAAGTAAGAACCAAGTTGTATTAAACTAGAATAACAACTAGAATGTACAAAAGACTTTGGAGATATTAAAACTAGGCTTCGACATCTGTAAACAAACTCATACGAAATATTTCAGGTTGCAAAATATCTAAAAAATGTTGCGTTTAAATCTATGCAGCATGTATAAAGGGGGCAGTAGAGGAAGAGAAAAACAAGGAGAGACGCTCATGCATGGGTGTGGCACCAACAATGTCCTAGTGACTAAGTATACGCCTCAGTTTCTTGTTACTTGCACAAAGGCAGGTGAGTAAATGTGCAGGTATCCAACTTTGCATTCCAGTTCCCACAGCATGAGTCACCCATATGCTTTCGAGCAATCAGCCTACATGACTTACAAATAGTGCTTGCATGTTAGAGAGATATCTTTTTGCGGAGAGAGGTGGTAGAGGCTGCAGCAATTTACAGTTCTGTTAAATAAGATTTGATGATCCTCATGGAGATTTGGATAAAACAGATGGCAGAGAGAGATGCGCAATACTTCATGCTCTATCTCTGTGTGTCATCTTACAGGTGTCACTGTTAAATAAATGAAGCAATATTAAAGCACACATTGAAAAGAAGGATTCAGATATAATGCCAGTTTTGTAGATCCTTGTTTGTTTTTTTTCCGAATCAGAGTCATTAAGCTCTAGGCTCCACAGTAAGCGCATAAACAATCTTGAAGCCACTCCCATGCACAGATGAATGAAAACTTTTTGTGAATGACAGCAGCTGCTTGACAAAGAGTTCTCTCTGTCTGTCATTCAAGATCTTTCATACTGAGAACAAGCTGTTTTCTTTGGCAGCAGCAGGCCTCCAACTTGTAGGACGGAGAGCTCTGAAAGTACAGGCATGGGAGCTGTTTACCATTAGTGTATCCCAGCTTGGATTGCTCAAGTTATGGATTTGATTCTTGGTGAAATAAAAGTAATGTTTTAAAAAGTAAAGGATATTGAAAAAGAAAAAGCCTAGTGATCTTTGGAGTGGCAGACTCAGCAGGAGAATGCACCAAGAGTTGGCACCAGAAACGTGTCACTAGTGTTTTCCAAAGGTATGGAGTGCCTGGTGTGCACACCTGTGTCATGTTGTTCTAGCAGTTTTTAGACATATGCAAAACTTTAAAATGCAATGTGTTGAGTAGCACTGCTCATCAATGTCTTTCTTGGCCCAGATAGTATATCAAATCAAGTAGTAAATCAGCTTTACTACTCTACCACTTCCTGTTTCGATGCCGGTAGATGTGATATAGGCGAGGTGTGGAAGCAGTCGTACCTGTGGCAATGTGTCTCTGTCTGTTCAACCCCTCAGGTTGTCTGAGGGACAGGGGTAAAAAACATTTTTAAAGGGCACCAGCTGCTTGCTGCCAGTCCACAGAAGATCATGATGCATTTACGGAAAACCAGTTCCAAACGATTAAGATTAAATCTTAATTTATATTCTGTTTATGTCAATTGGTGGTGACGCAACATGTCAATATTAATTATAATCATGCTATTTAAAAGTGAAATATTGAATATCGTGTTAAGAATAATCCAGCACCTCTGAGAACTTTTTAGTTTCTTTCTGTTCTCACTTTGTGGTTCACACTCCAACATACAGTAGTAGGTGTTGGTAAAGGACATTAACATTTGTTACCAGGGTTACAGTTAATTGAAATTCATTTTCACAACAACTGCCAGTGTTCACAAAAGTACACAAAAAAGTTGAAACACTAAACATTGTTCAGTCTTAGTGAGTCAATCCAGTGAAATACACCGGGCTCACAAACTCAAATTGTCAAATTAGGCAGTGTTGATCAAATATGAATCATGATTCTGTCACTGCATTGCATATTTATTGACTCAACAATCTGAAGCTGAAGCTGTACCACGCTGTCGTCCAAATGTGGTCAGTTCTGGCACCAAAAAATCAAGATGGCAACAGCCATACTGCATCAAAAAGGTGGTCCATAAAACAGTGGTTGATGTCATGTTAGATTATACTTGGCTGAATTACACTGATTTATTTGCCTCTCTTCTTTTCTAACAGACTTTGACAGGCTATAAAAAATGTCTGTGCAGTCAGTTGCACAACAGCATTTACTATTATGGCAATGTTTCTTTTTTTTTTCTTTGGACTCACCCAGCAGATGCTGAATATTGGCATACTTGCCACTCAGTGGGGAATTACCCTGGTCACTAACCATAACACACTTGGTTGAACAAGTTATGTTTATTTGGTTTGATTATCAGTGCCAAAGGTATATCGTGTAAAGTCACGCTATATCTTGCCAGATAGATTTTCAGAACAAGATTTAAATCTGGAAAACAGATTGAAAGTTGACAGAGCCTTAAAGATATGCGTCTCAAAACTCACAAAGCTTGTAATTTTTTTATTTGAGGGAATTTCTAAAACAGCTGCTGTGTATTTTGGCTTAAAAGTCAGAGGCAAACACCTGTGACGGCCATAAGGGGTGAAGGAAAGAATATTTGCCATATTTGAAGTGTCTGTCCCAAACAAACAATGGCTGATGAGTTACATTTAATGAGTTACTTTTAAAAGACGGCCACGGTCTCTCTCTTCTGACCTTTGCTGCACCTTGATATCCCCTCTATAATTATATAAATCACAAATAGGATGGTTGACACCTTTGTCAGAGTCCAGTGCCCGTCAACCAATCGACTTCCAATCAAGAATGTAAACATAGCTCATAAATGAATGTCTTGCTGCAGCATCCCCCGCATAATCCAGTTCATTCCACAGGAAAACATAGTAAACAAAGTGTTTACTTAACTTACTTAATTTACAAAATGCAGGATGCTGGGTTAGCAAATTACCACTTGGTGATCTGGGAGATGGCAAAATGGTTGTGCACTCTGGATTATTCGAGATTGTTGGAGAATATGATTCCATGTTAGTTGAAGAGGTGCCCTTTTTAGTCATGTTAACATTGTGGCTTCATGGATGGCGTCATGGATCAATGTCAGTCTGTTGGTGCACCACTTTTATCCAGACTGGAATATCTCAAACCAGTTGGATGTATTGCCATGGAATTAATATCCCAAAAGATTGTCTTCAGCTGGTCAAAATTTAATTTTGATTTGTCCAAATACTTTGGACCCGCAAAACCAGTGATATTCTCACCAACCTCAACTGTACTTTGCATTAAGAGTTCATTAGTAATGTTAGCATGTCAACATGCCAAACTGAGATGCTTAATATGGTAAACATACCTACAGTACCAAATATCAGCATGTTAGCATTGTCATTGTGAGCATGTTGGCAAAATGATACAGTCTCACAGAGGTGCTAGCATGGCTGTAGATGCTTGTCTGACAATGGGGACCAGCACTCTCTATTGTTCCACCATGTCCAGGTGACATTGTGAATGTCACATGTGTTATCCGTGACAGCTCAACAGTATTTAATGCAGTCAGTTTGTGCCAAACAGGCTTCCTTAATCTTGACAACCCTCCATTACTGCTATTATTCACCAGCTGGGTTTGAGCACAACATTTTAAGAATACCTCTTTGGATGGCTAGATTGCCCTCAGAGGCAGCATGGTAACTGAGGTCTCTAGAAATATATACGATTCAAGCTACAATCAAATCAGTATAACTTTCTCCCTTCAATAAGCCGTGTAAGTCAACAGAGTGTGACTCACAGTTGTGCAACAGAGAACTGTACGCACAATGAGGTATGTAATCTATATTACAGTAACTAAGGGTTTAGTACAAAACATAAATACCATTGACTGCAGTGTCAGGGTTAATTACATGTTGTTTTATTAACAAACTTTCATGACCCGGCAGGCACTGCTCTGCTCTCTCGTATTAACTATTATCAGCAGAATGGGCACTCTTGCTCTGTGCGTGTGTTTTACCTTTATTGTGTATGTGTGAATCCACGTGTAATTAGACTGATACAATAAAAAGGAGGACAGGAAAGAAAGTTCACACCTAAAACATAATTTTGAAACACACAGCAGAACCGTCTAATAACAGTTAATAGACCGGCAGCATTGATTTCTTTTCATTTACTTTAATTTTCCTATGTCAAGACTTTTATAGAAGTGCTGAGGAAATGCCTCTGTGCCCTCAGGATGAATCCATCAAAGACACACGATGAAACGCCAACACATCCTGTTGGTAAATCTATGGTGGACTGTAAATCAAAACTTCTTTTTAACTGTCTGTCAAATATTTTTATAGCTGGAAAGTTTCCTGCTTTATTCCCCACCCAGACAAGATGCATTTCACCTGCAGTCTACACACCTGGCGACAGGCACACACATTACCACCAATACACACAAGCACTTTTACACGTTATGTATTCACATAATACACAGGGAGTGTGTTGCCAAAAGTAAGACTAATGTTTAGGTATTAAAAAATATCTTTTTCTTTCATAGGTACAGGTATTGAGAGCTGAAGAGAAACTGAAACTTCTTCTGCTCTAGAATTCAAAACTTGCTGACACTGGTACCTATGCTAATAGCTAAAAATCCAGCCTCCACTGCCATGCATGTAGTTTTTTTTTCATGGGAGCTGTGGTTTTCTTCTGTGCTCACAAAGTAAACATTGTTTAACATTCTTAAATTCTTATAGGTTTCAACACTTTTAGTGACTGCTGCTGATATGTAGAAGTTGTAAATTAAACAAGAAGTTAGAAATTAAACTCTAGGAATGCACTTTATTTTATTAGAAAAATCAATGAAAGAAATTCTGAATGAGAGACTACACTGAGTTACAGAAGCTAGTGGAGCAATGGCTAGCCTGGAAGTTACAGTTTGTACTGTGATAAAACTCAAGGATCCACTTACTTAGTTATTTCTGATGCTTTCAGCCACATCCCACTGTGGAACTTGCTCAGGCTTAGGGTGAGTACAGGACTTTGGTCACGTAATGACAGGTGGTTTCTGTCTTTGTGTAAAGATAGTGTCTGGCATCAGATGTAAATGGCCTCTTTGATCTTGATCTGGCTCTCCACTGACTTCCAGTGACCTGTTCCTAGTGATTGGTGTTGGTCTGATATTCACACACAGCTGATGTCTGCTTCCAGTGCTCTTTTTGTCTTATCCCCAAGCTCTTTGCCATTTCCCTCATGCACTGATGCAATATATCATATGCAGTTTTCTTATCGGGGGAAAATAAAACATGTAAAAATTCAATTGAAAGAATCTACAGGTGCAAATGCTCCTTCAGCACCTGTAAATTCCTATCAAAGCCATATATGTTTAGACTGCTGCTGAACCAAATCTAAACATCCATTTAGTATTTTTATTAGCCGGTCATGGGGAAAGCTGAGTTAGATGTTTGGTTTTCTTCAAGTCAACAGATTGTGAAATGATGAGAAAAAAAAACTTTACAATGATTACAGATACAAAGAAAAAGTGATGGTGTTGAAAACAATTTAACAGTTCCTGACACGCAGCTTAATGCCATTTGGGAACTTGTTGTAGGTGGTGGTTTTGATATTGGACTGTTCAAAGATATGGTAAAAACAAAATATTCAGATAACACTGTGAACCTGTTAGTTGCATTAAATGCATCACTGCTGTACAATTACATGCCAAAATAATGTAAAAACAGCATGACAGCATGTTTTTTTATATGTTTTATTCTGCATGCATTCTTATGTCAGGTTTTTGATGTAGGTTTGATGAAGATGTAAACAACATAAACTCACTAAAGGAGCGCACAGATCAAGCAGGTATACAAGTTGGTTTCCACAAGAAAAACATCGCCTGGAAGGTAAAAAAAACATCCAGTCATTTATTAGAACACTATTGCATGCTACGAGAAAGGTTCAGTATTAAGTGCATGTAAAGAACTCACTGAAGGAGAAAATGACAGAGAAATACCTGATGTGCAGTTGTATAAATGTGCATGCCTCCTGCAAGTGATTCACAAAATGGCACAGAACTCGATTATCCATGGCACTCTCCAGCCAGTTCGACACAGCTGCTGTCTAAACAAGACCTTTTTTTTATGGTGGGAGACATTCTGTAAAGCTACAGGTGTCTGCACATTGTTTGCCAATCTCTAATTGAATTGTTTTCCAAGGAATGACACTTGGAAATTCCACTATCATAAAATACCACTATCGTGCCAGAAAACTCACAGTCTGCCTAGGCCAAAAACAACAGTTTGTGATGTTGTGCAGTGTGTGTGCGTGTGTGTTTGTTTATATCCATTTATCTGCACCAGTGTCAGCACGATTATTGTTGTGCATGTATCAGTCTCACAAAGTGATTTGTACTGATATTAAACAAACACAAGGGTTAAGCTTGAACGCTCCAGGTGTCTTAAACAGATATTTTGCGTTCATAACGGCCATTGGTTGATTTAGTGGTTCATCTGCATGCCATCACAGTTACCCAGCTGTGGTTTGGCCCCTAAATATCAACAAGTCCTCAGTTTCACACAACAGGTAACTGGGAAGCAGACGTAGGAGATTAACTGCCATTGCAAAGCCAAACACTGTTGACAGGAGATGTTACAACTTGCATTTGTTTTGAAGAATGTGAATACTGCAGGAACACACGTCATTATATTATTATAATATTATATTATTATTTTCTTAAATCATAAAACAGGCGAGTGTCAAATGCTGCTATTATGTTGCTGACAGGAAAATGATTGGCAGGGAACAGAGTCAATTTCCAAACATTAATCAGTGTTCATCATGTGCACATAAACACTGCTGACGTTGTGAAATAGACTAATAGATGTTATGATAACTTGAAGTGGAAACATTGCAAGTGTTCAGGTTATGAGCAATTCACTTAAGAGTGACTTTTGTATATTAAATAGAGAAAAAGAGAATTGTAATTTTTCCGACATAAACAAGTTTAATGAACTTAATGAAGGACACCATCCAAAAGGCAACTATTCTCAACACCTAAAAGCTAGCCTGTAGCCTGTAATAGAAAATATATGGACTTTTGATAAACATGACACCAGTCAACTTTGCTGTAGGTTGTCTAAAAGTTTCCAACTTCCTTTTTAAATCAGTATTGATTGACTTTTTGGCTAATTGGCAGCATAAAAAGCTGTAAGCACATCATAAAATAACAAACATGCTAGCAAACAGTTGCTTATTTAGGAGACATCAAGCGACTTTAGCACTAATGTGGATCTTTGTTTTTTGACAACTCAACTTATATTCACTCTGCTTTTTGCACTGTTTTGGTCTCCACCAACTCCTGAGGGAAATATCTGACATCTGACTTGAGCTGCTATATGCTGTATTATGTTTACCAGCTAGTTGTTTTTCTCTCTACACGTTTCTGCCATTGTTAATATGAAAACAGTGATTAGTGCAGCTTTTAGGATGTTGAGATTTGTATGCCTCGAGCACGTAAAAAGAAAAAAGCAAATTGTAAAAGTGCCGCTGCCATAGGCCGGGTCAGGAGGTCTGAAAAGATGAAGCTGTTGTCCTCACGCAAGGCACCTCTGCAACCAGAGGCAACGCTCTTTTTTTCCTTAAAAGACAAGGGAGCCGAGGACTTGCTCATCCGGTTTTTCACACTCTTGGCTCTGCTGTGTGCATGCGAAAAGCTTGTAAATGACAGAGGAAGCCAAGGTGTATGGAGACCAAGTGCCTCAGGCCAGGGGAGTTTACACAGCGTGTTGCCATTAATCCGCCCTCTCAGATTTTTCTATCCAATTCTGCCATAACAATGCCAATCAAGTGCAGCTTTCCTGTAAAGCTAAGTAAAAGCATTTGGCAAGTGTCTGATATGCATTTTTGACAGATGTGATATTGTATCTAGCCTTTACTGTGGAGAATCACATCATCTGTATATCATTCACATCGAAAATAAATCAGACCTATAGAAGTGAACAAATGTGGAAATCTAGTGCTCTTGCAGCCGTGACATTAAATAATTTTATGTGTTTTATTTTTATTTGATGTTATTGGCTTACTTTTGTTTTGGCCATGATACAAACTCATTTTATCATAAAGAACATACCATAACATGAACATCATATATAAATCCAATACCAATATTTTTTTAAAATAACTAAATATATAAATAGTAGTTAAAATAATAATAATAAAAATAATAATTATGCTAATAATAACAATAGTATGTAGATAAATGTGTTAAAAAATGTATTTATTTTCATGTAGATGAAAGCTGATTGCAAAACAGCAATAGAAATGTGGTACTACACAGTATGTCATGATAATAATCACACTTACTCAACATAAAAAAAACAAAACAAACATTCTTCCCCAAGGCCCCAAGGAGGGAGGAAAAAAGAAAACCAAAACAACAGGGAACATATAAATATGTGGGCCATGCTTGAAATTATATTTTAATTCATATGATTCAGTCTACTTTCTCCATGGAGAAAACTTTAATGTTTTAACAATTAATTTGTTGACTGAGCTTCACTGAGCTTGCATGTGTGCCACTGAGAGACAAACCCTCAAATACACCAGAACCAATTGCAGTGTGCAGACAGCTTCATCTGAAAAAAATGTCAGATTAACCACTGTTGTAATGTCAGGTCTTGATTGAGGGATCAGTGCTTCTGACAGGGCCTCATGCGGTGGCTTCTTAAACAGACACCTGCAGGACAACAAATAATACATACTGATCATGGGATTGGTGGCATGCTTCTGACACAGCTAATAAGTCCATTACTCATCAGACAAGCTCAGATTCTCAGGCCTCTTAGCAGCTCCATTATGAACAGAATGACAGAAGTCGGCCTACAGTCGGAAGAGGGTGTGCCCAGAGACAAGGACTGGAAAAGGAACAGGCTTCAGAGAGTAAACTAGGGTGCTTAGCACTCAGCCTCAGGCACGTAACTCAGATTTAAGAATGAGTTAGCGTGTCAAGATAGCGTGTCTAGCAGGAGACCACGCCTGCACCTGTCAGGTGTTCTGTGGCATGCCTGTGTTTCGTGCGGGAGATCATATGTGCGTGCATGGCTGCATGTTCGATAGTAAGGCATGTCTTTATGCGTGTGTGTGCTCCCTCATCTTGTTGCACATTGCTACATACCCTAGAAATGATGGACACTTGTGATTTAATGCCTTCAACGGCTACGGATCCCTGGAAACATCTAAATATTTAGCAGGAATCCAGCGGTTGAGCTGCTCTGGCAGCCAACTTTCTTGCCCTTTTGCTGACACATTAAATCTGGTTATATAAACTGTAATTTTTCTGCGTCACTTCCAACTATCCCAATTAACTTTGTCTGTGGGTTTGATTAATGGATCCTGACTGAGGCAAATGCATATTTTTATATTTGTCTGGGTCACAATTTACTTAGTAAATAATCCGTATTTAAAGCAAAAATCAATCCAGTAGGTGACATCTGTAGATAAATGCGTGTACGTAATGACTGCTCTTCACATGTCTCCTGATTAAGCTGAATCAACAGGCTCAAATAACAACAGAATTTTTTTATTAAAAGCACAGAAATAAAGCAATGTTAGACGTTTTGCTGCAAACACAGCAAGGACACGTTGCCACCATTTAGAGTTGCTATAGCTAACGTGTTAGCAAACAATTGTTATGCATCCAGCAGACTTGTAGCAACATTAGCCTTCATTTGGAGCCAAGTTTCATTCACACAAGGAATTTATTCTATATTGACTCTCCTTGTCTCAGTCAACTTCTGATAAAAATATCTCTTTAGCTGCTAAATGCTGCTCTATGCACACTTGCTAATTGCTAGCTAGTTAATACTTGTTCCTCTACCATTTGGCGTTGGGCCGGTAGCCCACTATGCTTTTTTGGTGGAAAATGAGGGTGATTAAAGTGGGAATCAAACCTGTAAAGTTTTGGGCCAGCAAATCAAAAAGTGAGCTTAAAGATGCAAGTTGTTTAGAGCTGGGTGATTATTCTCTGCGGGTTTGCCGCTGAGTTTTAAAAATATCAATCAGTGCAGCTTTAAAGTTTACATCTGATGCCTATTATACCACAGAGCATGGTAGAGCTGAAAGTTGAGGTGAGTCCAGCTTTCTCTGGATGGATGCAGCTGTTCATATTGCACCCTTAGGTTTTTGTGTCCCACCCTCCCTCGTCAGCACCTGAATTTTATCTATTGTACGTTCCTGTTCTTTCTGTCACTAGGTGGTTTCTTTGTGGTTTACAAAGAAGAGATGACTGATAAACTTGCAGCTATGTTGACCTGCTACTGGAGCCTGCATATTCTCTGAAAACTATTTTTATACTTTTGTGCTTTCATAGCGAATAAGCTTGGGTTTCTAACCTAACCTCTATAACATAAAACAGTGATGAAAAGTTCAGTATATCTCAGTGGTCCTTCTCGTGTGATGAATGCAGTTTCCACATGATTTGATTTCATGGAAAAAATGAAACAAGAAGGGAAGGAAGGTTTCGGAGAAAGCGAAATATAAATAAAATAAATAAAAAAAATTTTTTTTAAAATTCCTTGGTGCCATTATGAGAAATTTAGATTAGGATCAGTGGAATGAAGAGACGTGGTCAGTGAAGGGTGTTCTGACTGTTGAAGAATACTCTTTGTGATATCTGATTTCAAGAAACTTTGTTAAACGCTGTTGCAATAAAGCAACTGGTGTGCCCTGTGCTGTCAAAGAGAGGATTTAGCAGCTTCACAAGTTAGTTTAGACAAACCGGTGTATGCATGTTTTAGCCAGTTTATGATAATGTAATCTACAATAACATTTAACAAAGCAAACATTTCTTTTTTTATATCATTATTTTTGGGACATGGAGATGCCTTTAATGGATAACCGACAGTAGTGACATGAGAAGAAATGAGGGAAAATGGGGAATGACACCTAGCAAAAAACCCTGGTTAGATGTAAACTGAGGTGTGCTGTAGTTCATGGTTGGCACCTCAGCCTTTAGGCCACCAGGACGCCTAACATTTTGAAATGTTTTTTCCTACCTTCAAGGCTGTCAGTGGAAGGTCGGAAAATCAACTTGCAGGGACTTGAGACAGGCATTCATTTTGTTGGGGCGGTTTTGAAAACTTTGAAATAGATTACGTTGCTATGATGATGTGACTTTAAATGACGTACACTGTGATGGATTATCTATTACAACCTTTCAAGCAAGTTTCCAGTTTCTGCATTATGAGTTTGTGCCAAGAGTCAACAATTGCATGAAAATCAATCCCAAAATTTGTGGTGTACGTTGATAAAATTTGGAAAAACACTAATATGGTCCTTTAATAGTGACTGGGGGATAGTGAGATGGAGGCTGTCTGCGACCCTTTCTAACCGGCTGATTCATCCTTGAGCTAATTATTGAATAATGTACCACCTCTGACTGTGACTTTCACTGAAGGGAGCCCAAAGAAAAAAACTCAAAGGCAGATCAATAGAAGATTGATTGAAGAAGAAATAATTAATTAACTGACCTGAGTATGTGCTTGAATACATGCATTTTCATTTCCAAAAACAGACACACAGTATAAACACACCCCCAAGAATAGTCACGCACACAAGCGACTCATAAGCTTCTTTTCGCACGTAAACCACACACACACACACACACACACACACACACACACACAGACCCAGACTGTTTGAAGTGACAGCCGTGCCGTGCATGAGGTGTGTTTATGAATAGCCATAGTGTGCCAGTAAGGAAATTCCTCTCATACAAGAACACATCTGGCCAAATTTGATCTGTTTTATCTCCATTCTCATATAAAGATGGCAGCAAATAGTGACACAACTCTCCTCACAATACATCCTCACTGGACTGGAGTCCCAACATAACATATGTCAATGACATAAATGAAGTCAGAGATATGATTGTATGAAGAGTTATTAAAAGATACATTGTATGTATTTTTAGCCTTATCGGGCTTATCAGCAGTGATGCCAGTAAAAAAGATTTTACTACAAAATATTTTACAGGCTGACAATTATAAATTGTGATAAGTTGTACATGTGAGATATTCAAATGTTAAAGATAATTCAACCTTTTTCCTTTCTGAAAATAGAACAGTTTTTGCTCCTGCACTGATCTCATTATGATGGAGGTGACAGATCTATTGTCGCAGGTGGTATGTGAACTTTTTGCTTCGAAGTGCACTCTGTTGACCTCATCTCTGCTGTCCCCTACAGGCTGAGAGGAAAGCCTCCAATTGCATGACAAGTGGTGAAGGAAATGAGATAATCTCTTTCACTCTCTTGCCTTTCTCTCGCTGACATGGTTCTTAAATTGTTTCATGTTGTTTTTCCTGATCCTGGTTGCTCTGGCAACGACTGTACTGTGAGCAGTGACCGCACGGCAGGAGGCGGAGCTGTTAGGTGAGAAGCCTGTCAAGTATCACACACACACACACACACACACACACACACACACACACACCCATGCACACACATTGATATAGGTGTATAAATATATATATATAAAATAAATATATAAACACTGACATTAGAAATACACACACAGACACACACACACACACACCCTACTTTATCTAAATCTATCAGTACAAAGACACACTCCCACAGCAGAAGATCTGTTCATCTTGATCAAAGCATCAGCAAAAGGTCAGACGGTGTATGTCCATGTCTTTGGTGGTGGGTACGAGCCCAGACAGGCCCCCTCTGACAGCCTGGGGTCTTCAATTATCCCTCCAGCTGTTTATACCCAGGCATTTCACCTCTAACCTCTGATACTTACACCTCTCATAATGACACTCAGCTACGCTACAGTTCAGAAGTCGGTGCTGAGGATAATGAGCGGATAATGTGTCTAAGCACATAAATTCTAGGATGATTTACTTATTTTTCATAACTTGTATGTTTGGGAAGCTATTGATATTTATGGATTGTAATTATGTTAGGATTTAGTGCTGTGAAAACTCGCTGAGACTTTGGTTGTCTCACCTGGTTGGTATTCCGAGTGTTACACTGATGGTGAGGCTCTACTTCAAGGGGATTTTCTGGGACTTATCACCCTCTGCTGGTGGACACGCTTCACTTCAGGCATCAGGAGTGCAGATTCACGTTGTTGTTCATTTGGCTATTTTAATTGCTGACAAGCTGTCAACATCTACTTATGGTATTATTGGTTTTAAATTATCTGGCTCATTTAAAAAATAATGGGAGAAAGATACATGTGTGTCTTGTCTTTCCCTCAGCGTTAAAAAAAAAAAAAAAAAAGAGCTTTGATCTGTCGGCTATAGTAACAGGAGTACATCACTGTAAAAGAAGAAACCCTTACATATATTTACCCCAACATATACGGTGCTACTGATTCTGGTTGAAGGTTGAAGTCCATGTGTACAGCTCTGAGCCGTGCAAATAAGCATGTTAATCAAGGTTTTATAGTCGTGAACTGTACTACATTTCCAAATGACCATTTAGGGATATTGCTCATGCAATTGCAGCATCGACTTCACATTGTTGTATAAACCAGCAGCCAAGTGGGACAAAAACAAGACTGAGATGATAAGATTGATACTTCTATGACGTCTGTATGATAAAAATGAAGCTACTGCCAGCAGCTGGTTAGCTTAGTTTAACATTAACATATAAACTGGCTTTGTTCAAAGGCACCAAAATCTACCAGCTCCTCTAAATCTCCAAATCTAAAATAAGATGTTATATATTGTTTGTTTAATCTGCAAAAGTGTACCTTTATTTATTTCATTGTTAAAATGAAAAATTAAAACTGAACTGCATGATAATGCTGTATTGTTTTTGATGCACTCATTCTGCCGTGCGTCATCAAAATATATAATATTTATTACTTCTTTTCAATAATTTGATGATCAGTTCACAAAAAATAAACTTTAAAACGTTCAAATCTAGATTCAGACAAACCTTTATTGATCAATGAGTTAGCTCTTGTTGGCAGCTGCTTCAGTAAAAAAAAAAAAAAAAAAAGTCAAAATATGACACTCACAGTCAACTGGCCTGATGATATATGGGTTATAAAAGTGACTATAAAACGTAGTTATCTGCCACTCCCAATACATAAATCCATTTCATCATTTTAATTTAAAGTTTTGATTTTCTACAACCTTTTTAAGTAATATTTAATATGCATGTTATTTATAAGCAGCAGATATGAGCGGATTCTTTAAAATATACTGACCAAAGATTGGGTGGCTTACATATTTGGCATTTGACAACATTTGAGTTTTCTAATTGTACAATTTCAAAAACACATCTGGTTTTTGTGCAACAGTAGAGGATTGAGATTGTACAATGAATGAATCATGAATCAGTTTCTGAAGACGCCTCAGAGGAGAGAATAGCTCCAGAGCTCAGACTTGAGGGCTGGATACTGCAGACAGGTGCAGGGGAGGCCTCTCAGTGAAGGTCCTGGGTCTTTGTACCAACGCCCTGCAGGCAAACTGTCAGTGACAGCAGAGCTTCCATGGACAGACTCGGGAACAGGAAGAGATGTAGACGATAAAGTTCATCGTTTGAAGTGGTTCAGCTTAGAGTCTCAGACATAAAGGCACTCACTACATCTTTCTCACTATATGTCCTGCACATTCATCCCTCACTCACACCACAGCATATGAAAGGCAGCCACAAGGTGCTTGCAGTAGTTAACAGAGTCTGTGGTCCAATTTCTGGTTTTATAATCCTTGTTTCTCTCTGATTTACTGTCTGTGGCAGTGTTGAGAGCGTAATCAAGGCTCCATGCTCAGGTTATCCCGGCTGTGAGAAATTATCTACATGTTGGCACTTTGAACACCAGCATCCTTCAAGAGTCAAGTTTGATGTTTGTTTTGCTGGGTTTGAGTGACTGTTACTGAGTGAGTTGTCAAAGGTCAGGTATTGAGCATGAGGTCTCCTTGTCCAGAGCCCCACTCTACAAAGTCCATTTCCCCGCTGGAATGAGGAGGATTGTCCAGAGAGATGCCTCGCCGCTCCCCAAACACCTTCTCCTGCAGTTCAATTATGTCATTGCGGATGTCAGCCATCATTAGCAGAAGGAAGTCGAAGGAGCCGGGTGGTCCCTGAGGAGAGAGAAGAAACTGAGGAATTTAAGACGCAAATGCCATGCATATCATTTTTCACTGGGTTTCCTTTTGTGAAGTGTGCGGCCCAAAGGATGTAAGAGAATATTATACTCATACAAAACACATTGTGCACCAGCCTCTTGTATAAATTAAGCTGTCTCTCATTGAGAACGCTAGCTACTACATCTACTTGAAACGTGGAAATAAAATAAGATGACTATGGCTATGGCACTAATTCACAGTTCAAGTTTGAGTGTGTACATTCGCTGTATGTTTTTGACTATCTACATCCTAAATGCAGGTTGAAGGAGGAAGCTTAAAGACTAACTTTAATCCTAGAATATAAAATAAGGTATGACAAAAATTAATTCACTTACAGGTGGACCTCTGAGACCAGGAGCTCCTCTGTCACCCTGTAAATGAGGAACAACACAAATTAAACCACTTTCAAGAAACAGCTTTGTAAGAGCTGTCCAAACTGCACTGCGCCAAATTCAGATAAATCAAGAACAATTTGTCCTATTTAGCGAGGAACAACTCATTAAAGTGTCAAGTACGTTAACTATAATAGTCATTATTGGACTAACAGTATTTGTGGTGTATCATTTACATCACTGTATAATCAATGTAGACACTAGAGGGCAGTGCACAGTGTAGCTCCACACACACATACACAGACACACATATAGACAAGAAGCACATACAGTATGAGGAAAATTAATATATGCAATCCTGACCTTTAGTCCATCTCTTCCTGGTGCCCCAGGGGGTCCCTGTATGATTAATAAGACACAAGTATGAGAAAGTTTGTCAAGTTAATCAAATGAGGAGAGTTTGATCAAATGATAAGCTATTCATGGTGCACAACAATCAACACATTTTTTTGTTCATATTACAAATTCATTTTTGTTTTTAGAAATGCAGAGAAGCAGGTCTCCTTTCAATCAAAGCATCTTACAAACTATGACGAGTCTGATAAAAAACAGAGATGACAAGAAGTTGTAGCAGCTCTACAGGGAAATCTTGACTAGTACGTGATCAGGCTTGGCAGGAAAATCCCACTACACTGTTTGAAATCAGTGTCTGTCCTCCACAGTCAGTGGAGTCATTGGTTGCTCACGTAAAACCAGCATCATCAGACCCTTATTCATATGACTTATTCGTTGAAGATGTGAACTCCAGGTTTAAAAGTGCCAATTGGATGTCCTGAAGTCAGAGCTCCAGTGGGAACTAAGCTAAAAAATATGTCTGTGTACAAAACAGATGTGATAACTCCGACATTATGATGGAATTGTTTATTTTTCTTACCACTGGGCCCCTGCGGCCTCTTTTGATGTGCTTCAGGTCAGGCTCTGGACCCATGGGTCCCATGTCTCCCCGTGGACCCCAAGGGCCAGGTGGGCCTCTCTCTCCTGGGTCCCCTCTTTTTCCTGGTTCTCCTGGGTGTCCTGTTGAGGACAGATGGACACAGGGAAAAAGTACTACATGGTGACTACTAGGTCATTTAAAAAATCTGTGTCTAACATTAAGTTTAAGGCTTTTTTTCCCTTTTTTCAGCTGGCTTTGACTTTTACACTTTTCTGATTTAATCTTATACACATCTTTCTTGCAGTATTTTTTGTTTTTTATTTGATTCATTTTCAGCACACAAAGTGTCCTCTTTTCCATTTCTGTTATTCTGACTGCTGTGCAAGCAAAATCTTTTGTTGCAGATGCGGACTATGTCTATCACAAACACATATATCTGCACTTGGCAGTGGGTTTTTATCGTCCTGAAGCCTGAAGTAATTTCATATCTGCATTACCTGGGACCCCAGGAGCTCCTGGAGGACCAGGAAGACCAGGAAGACAAGAGCTATCTGGACTTTTTCCTGTCCTCCCCAGAGATGGCTTGTCACTGCTGTTGGCCAGGCCAGATACCTACAAACACAAAGAGGAAAGGCGAAGCAGAGTAAATAGAGGAAAGGAAAATAGGGTGAGTAATTTAAATGGGCTCTCTAAGATAGACATGTTACCTGGTTGGGGGACTGTGTGTTGCCCAATTTTAATTTTAGCTGCAGCAAACTGTTTTTCATGTTCATAAAATCCTGACAGGTCAGCGAGCAGGTACCAGCACTCATCAAGGTATCTGACTTCCCCGATGAACTCACTGCAACACAAAACACCACGATACATCTATATTTATCTAGCACATATTTTCAGCATGGCCGGTGGTAGTGAAACCCCCTTAAATTGACATTCCCTTATAAACTTCATCACCTCCATCATCAACATCATTACCAATTGTTAACATGGACAAATAAACATATAAACCAATTTTCCTGGTCACTGCAAGGACTGACTGTCTGTCATTATACTCATAGATGGATTTCTGTCTATTTTATCTATTACTAATACTGATATTAGTGAGTTCAGAATAAACATAATAAACAGTGGAAGCCTGAAAGAATCTAACATCCTGATGGAGTGATGAAATTATTTACTGATTGAGATTTTGCTACTGGATTATCATCCAAAAGCTGTGAAGCTCAGCTGAAACATATGAACTCACAGTTGTGTACAGAGATGCAGGAGCGTTGGTCCGGTGACAGTATATAGCCGCTCCGACAGCGACACAGGAAGCTGCCCACTGTGTTCACACACTCATGATCACACATGTTACTGCCTGGCTGCTCACACTCATCAATGTCTGTATGCATATGTGTTTTCGTGAAGGGGGAGAGAAGAGAGGTAGAAAGAGAGAAAGAATAAAAATAAATAAAATCAAAGTTTGGAGGTTGCTTTATTATTTCATGTCTTCACCTCTCAGCACGGATCTGAGATTGTTTTTTGTTTTTCAAAATGTAACAGCTGTTAAACCCTTTGAGACTGTGATCAAGAGCTACGTATAATAACCCTGTTGTGACTTCATTCTATACAATTGCATCTACATGGCATTTTACATTATGTGCCACTGGGGTGCCAATTTGGCAAGAAAGTGGCTGAATTGCTTTTTGGTAAAGAAGAAACTGCTGCACAAAAGGAGGGCACTGTTTTTCCAGTTAAGAAAAATCCTGAATAATCACTTCTGACATGTTTGTGCTGTTTTAAATCACTAAGGAAAGACATAAGGATGTTTTTTTTTGTGTGTTTGCAGAGCCTCTTCTGAAATGTCTGAGAAATATCTCATGTGATAGTCAAAAGTATTTAACCAGGAGATGAGAAGGGAGTGCACTGACCCAGACAGTAAGGAGATTTGTGATTGCGGTGTCTTTCTCGGTCGAAGCGATAGCCAGGATAACATGTGCAGACAACTCTTCCAAAGTTATCAGTGCACTGCTGCTCACAGGGTGATGCCGCACACACATCCACGCCTGCAGAGGGAGAGAGAGGAGGCAGAGTACACTGACTGAGCATGTTAAAGTTATTCAGGATCACAAAATCAACATAACTGTAATCACCCAAGAACTCTATTAATCTCTATTACCGCCTCCTTACACTCATAAATTCCCACATCCACAACTGGGAGCTGACCAGTACAACTTCTACTGTCAGCCCACAGACAGCTCCATAGTCACAGAAGACCTTTCAGCATGTATCAGCAGGAAAAACACAGACGTAAATAATAAAAAAGAATGATGACTGAATTCAAAATCGCTGCTTTGGTTTCAGGGTCCTGCCTCACTGTCACCCTGCCATAGCTTAGTGGGACACGGTACACAAACAACTTTTTGTTTGTATCCAGTGAATGCCAGATAATTTTATAATTTAATAGCTGACTTTAAGAAAAACAACTTAATTAAATAACCCCCAAGAAACATGTCTGAGGGCATGCACAGTTCTTCTGATCCCAGGACTTTTATGCCTCAATAAAAACATAGCTATTAAAGGGTATATATGTAATGTGTACAATGTAATCCAATACAACAGCTCCACAGCACACTCTACCATAAATTCTGCCTTGACCCTTTTAGGGGTATTAATTTAACTACATATTTATTACTGAGGTTGTAGTTTGCTGTGGTTTTGAACTTATACTGAGAAGTGTTTACCTAAATGAGACTGGCAGAATATTAAAAACACCTCTCAATATAATGCACTCCAGTATTACAACAGTACCAACCATCATCTTGATAAAAAACATAAAGTGGAATTATTACTTTTCTGACACAAAACAATTGATTTAACAACAATTTATTAACTATATATATATATATATATATATATATATATATATATATATATATATATATATGGCAAGCTGTTGTATTGGATTACATAGTAACACGTTGTAAAAGTGTACTCAAATTTGTTTTGAGGTTGACATATAAATTTATGTATATTTTTCACTACAAATCCTATTTCCGTCTATCGATGAGTATGTCATTTCATATCTAAAGTACATTTCATGCAACAAGGTGTAATGTAAACACTGTCGAGCCTCAGAGCACAATTTACAGAATATCTGTGTATGCTGTATATATATATATATATATATATATATATATATATATATATATATATATATATATATATATATATATATATATATATATATATATATATATATATATATATATATAGATACACACAAACACACACACATGATTAGACAATATGATTTCTCAGAGACAGATGCATCTTTAAAAGTCTATTACAGTACCTTCACAGAGGAACAGCATTCTCTAGTGGCCAATGTGAATCACTGTTCTTCAGTGAAGGCACACTACAATCTATATTCCAAGTATTGATGCTATAAACAACCACAAACCCGTTTGTCATTGTTGTTCACAAGTGTTTCTGATCATCGTTATGTAAGTCCAATTTTCACAATTATCAGATCACCACAAACACGTGAAATGTGGCAGTTATCTATGCTTTTTTTGTTGTTTATGCACTGCAATTATTTAAAACGAGTCCTTAAATATAATTACACATAACGGATAATAGTCGATCGTTATCTGGACTTCTTTGGAGGTCCAAATAGGCAAATCTGGTCTCCAGGACATGTTTAGTGCAGTCTGTTTTAATCTATTAACTGTTGTAATGGATAAACCATATCAAATTTGGAGCATGTGAATCAGATGTGAGAGTTCATGAGCCAAATGTAGGAGGATAGTGTGTATGGTTTACCTACTTTCAGGTATACACTGGCCCATCACAAACCTGAATCCGTCACAGCATTTCCTCCTGAAAAAGTTAAAGAAAAAGAGTTAAAGAAAAAAAAGTTGAGTGATACTACTCTCATGCATGTGAAATTGTGAATACATAAAGGAGGCGTTTGTAGGTGCAGTGGTTTAGTTTTATGGACTGTTGAATAAAGACAACATCAACCTGGATCCTGTCCACAAGAACTGTTGGGAGTCAGAAAATGTACACATCTAGCAAACTGTTGCACGGAGGCTGTGGACATCAATGACATCCCATTTCACAGGCAGCTGACAGCAGACCTTTCAGTGTGCAGATGGAAGTACAGTATCAACATACATAGCGAAGCAGCGACAGGAACAGACATGGATCACACTTAGTTGTCAACCCAGTTAACATTTTACATGTTAGTAGCCTATATCTCAACTCTATTATTATACAGTATATAGTCTAGTCATCTTCATCTTTTCATCTTCAGGTTGGTGGCATGCAATATACTGAAAACTTCTGACAGTTTAATTGAATATTTTGTTCTGGTTGTTCTTTTGCCATGTCTGTGGCCAGTTTATATATTGTAAAGTTACTGCAAACACTTCTTGCAAACATTTCAGCAGACTGCCACTCCATTTGTCTGAGAGCTTCTGGTCTGTTCTCCTGGTTTCACTCCACAGTAAGAAGTCCACTCATAAATGTAAATAAATGTGGAAGAGTAGCTGCACTACTTATTCTGATTCAGCTTATTTCCCTCTTTGTCCCCAGGCCAGTCCAAATAATCAACTAAAACCTTCTAAGTCATGTTTTTAAATCATTTACAGTCTCTTCTCTTCTGATGGGAGCTCGTAACGGCTCAGTGGATGCAGTATTTTTGAAATACTGCATTGTGCAACGAATATTGGGCAACAATTTCTCCCGAAATTGATTTATGGTGTTTGGCAATGACAGTCTTCCAGACATCCCACAACAATCCACCACATGCTACAGACATTACAGAAAAAACAGAGAGGAAATGGCTCACGAACTGGACCAGTACACGCAACAAATATTACACACACACACACAGACACACACACTTGAAGAAAGAGAAAAAAACTGCAGGACTCCTGTCCGAAAAACTGCATGCTGTTACCACAGCGGATTTAGCATGCTGCCTTATTCACTTCCCCCTCAAGACAACAAGTTGCTTTTATTCTCCTCCAGCCTCCATGCAGTGTAACCCTAAATCACTCTGAGATCCCCCCTCCTTCTCCTGAATGAAAAATAACCTATAAAACGGTGAGGCAGGCTTAAACTGATGAGATCCAGATGAGGGCAGCTTTAATCTGCAGCTTGTAGCTGGGAGTGTTGAGAGGGATGGATAAGGCCGGGCATGGAGCTGAGGTGGAGAAAGGCGAGTGAATGCACGGAGGAACATTGTCACTCATTCAGTCAGTCTGTCAGTCAGTCAATCCATCAATAAGTCAATCAGTCTGTCAGTGACTTTGCAGATCCAAGTCTGTCCTGGATAGGAACTCCATACCTTTGCATAAGTGTCACCAAAAAGTCGATCTGGTTTAGTAGTACCACTACCAGTGAGCCACACTGCTAGGCTGATCACAACTCAATACTCATTCACCAGTCAGAAAACTGAGGACGATATGACAGATAAGGTCTGTAATGTCGGCACGGATACCTATCATATCAAATACAGTTTCTTTTATCATCATGATTTTAGTGCCACATAAATCTCTGGCCTCATACTACCTTACATAAAAATGATTCTGCTTTATTCTGCTTTATTTCTGATGAGTATTTGCAGCACAAGTGATAAATGTTGCTAAATTCAGGATTTCTCACAAATGGTGATCAAGCAATATTCAGACCATAAAATGCACTTTGTTCTCTCAGTTAAGCAACACTGTGTAACGTCAAACAGTGACAGAATGACAATGTAATAATCTGTACAGGTGAGTAACCAGATGCATGCTAACATGCTTATAACGTTCACCATTTTAGTTTAGTATTTTAGACCATTTGCTAATTAACTCTGAAACACATCGTACAACTAATGTACAACAAACGTCAACCTGCTGGTGGGACTACAGAAAAAGTCAGGAGATCACCAAAGTCAGTAGGATACATTATCTGAGAATGTCTGTACTAAAATTTTATGGAAATCATTCAATAGTTTTTGAGCACAGTGGCTGACAGACGTCGCCATCCCTTGAGCCTCCTACTTTTAACATTTAAATAACAAAACAGAACTGAGACAGCAGGATATAGCATAAAAACAACTCATATCCCAGATCCAGTGAGCAGCAAAAGCTGATCTCACTACAACACACTACACATCCACTCACAGACAGGTCGTCTGTCAGTCAGAAATGCAGCAGCCTCTGCAGATCTCCCTGGCGTGTTTGTGATGGACAGGAAAGGGAGGCTGTGGCGTCTGGACAAGCAGATGAGGGCGGAGGGAGAGGTGACCCGTGTGTTTTTGTTTTGGAAAGTGAAAGTATGTTTGTCAGACAGGCAACACGCCCAGTCAACATGACACGGCCCCTAAAACATGGACCATTACATTTCAGTGGAATCTGACTCATGTGTATGTGTGTGTAGACGTTTGGTGGGAGTGTGTTTCTTTTATCAGCATAATAGGAGTTGTAGTGGTATTATTTTGGAAAGAAAATGGGCATACATTAAACACGGGCACAGAATATTGGCAGCACCCTTGAATAGAAAATACGAGTAACGTAATCTCCAAAATCCAGAGCAATCTGCCTGTGCAAATGTGTGTGTTCATGCCTGTGAGCATACATCTGCTCATACAGCATGTGTGTGAGAGTTTGTGTGAGGGCTTGGATACCATCCAGTAATTGGGTACAGCCTTTTAATGTCAGTCAGGGTATATTAGTGAGAGCGATCCATGACGCAAGCAAGCTCCCTCTCCTCCTCTCTCTTTTTTCATGTCCTCTTCATGCACTTTACTTCACTCGCTCCACATCTAGTCTGTGATTTGAAACATGTCGATTTATATTCAGGCCATTCTATCGGCCTCTTGTTTCACAGTGCACTCCATTGGTTCACTAGTTGTTGACATAATCTCTGTCTCTCTCTCTCTTTCTCTCTCTTCTCCTCAGGCTGACATGTAGTTGGCCTCATGTTGCCCTCTGTTCATGAAACCTGATGAGGTGTCTGCCTTTTCCATCTTTATTTCATTCAGACGAATATTTTTCTGTCCTCTCAGGACTTGCTGAGGCCAAGAGGATTACTCAAAGCCTTTAACAGCCACTTCAACTACAGCCCCAGTGAACAGGTCTATCTGTCTGCTGATTTTGCTCAGAGGCATTTCTCTACACTTAAGTTTTTAAAACTCTTCATTTCTTTATCGACACTCAGCTCAGCACAGCAGTTAATGTCACATCCAAACTGCACTAATGCAACAAAAGCACTTCATGCACACTTCAGGATCAGTTCCAGACAGTGAGCAGTTGCTGCAAGGAGTGGCAGGGCTGCAGACACTTTTTTGCCACTGCATTCAGAGTTCAACTTTTTCAATTTGTTGCCACAGCTCACCATGTGACTATCAATGAAGAGAAACATATTAGCATCATCTCCAAATCACTTTTTATGTCCTGTTAAAGTCCTCTCTTGTTCCCTTTCTTCACCTGGTGCAAGACTTTCATAGGAGTATGAAACACTAAAAACACTAAAAAAATATTATTATTTAGTAGCAATGCAGCAAATTGAAGTCTAATTTACTGTAATTTTGTGTTACGTTAAAGCAATAATACATGCAAGGCAGTGATGGTGTAGGGCAAGGATCCACACAGCGAGTTACAACTAACATTGAACATAAACATAAATCTTATGTTATGTTCAATGTTATGTCTTTAAGCTTTATTTGACATAAATTTGACTTTGCACTTCAACTTTAAATGTGTAATTTTCAAGATTCAGAATACTCAGAATACAACACTGTTTCGCTTGCCATTATTGTAGTAATATTTACAAGAGAGTTGTCAAACTGTATTGCAATGTTTACATGTGTAGATTTGTGAATGTCTACATAATTTGTAAGTTAATGAATATGTACACAAATGTGTGAATGTGCAAAGTGTTTGTATGTATAGAAAAATACTGCAGCTTCAGCTGTGTATTTTCTGTTTTTCCATCTCTTGAAGCCTAAGACTCCTACCTTGTTGATAAAAATCACTTACATTCAGTTTCTAGTACATTTCTACACACATCTTGCGCATATTTGGAGATTTGTTTACCAGAAAACATGTGTAAAGATTGTGCTACACACATTTGTAAATAATATTGATATTGCTTGTTTGAAGAGGATTTGGAGAGCATCTATTTATTGTCTTTCACTGACAGTTTGGATATCATTAACTGTGACTGCTGGCTGCGGTTTTAGTTTGTGTACAAAGAGTGCGATAAATTACAATAAACAAAGAACTGGAAACGGACATGACATTAGCTCATACTGTACCAAGCCAATAAAATACCTCGATTTGCTCTGATAGAGATCCTGCAGAGGGATAAGATAGAAAAACAGACAAAAATGGAAAAATACGATATATCATTATCACCCTTGACAGGCCTGACATGTCCCAGTGGTGTGTTTTCAGGATGATGTGTCTACATGCAACCTCCAGCACACCATACTGCCACATGCCACATTGACCTGATCCTATTCAATGCATCCTCTCTTTGGGTACCAACTTTCTCCCTTCAATCTCTTCAGTCTTGGTGGTGGCTGACCCAGGTAGGGGTCCAGGCAGGCCCATGCACAGCCTCAGTTTGCTGCAGCAGTTGCTGCCAAAATCAGCATGGCAGCACTGGAAGAAACACTGAGACAGGATCCAGAGGCAGGCCTGGGCCTGGATCACTTTACACTGAAGATAATGTACTTTAGCAAGGGGTTTCACTGTTATTGTTTCCCATCAAGCTTTACTGTGATTTATTTGTGCATTTGCAGGCAGGAATGTGTTACGAGGACAGGATATTCATTACAGCACCAAGAAAACCTCACTACCTCCACAAGTCGCCAGTCCAGACAGCGCAGGACACTCAGTGGATGAGGCTCTCCGTAGACGATGTCACTATGCATTACCCACTCATGTAGAGTTGTTCTCTCAGTTTGTAGGTAGAGTTTCTTACACATGAGGGATATTATAAGAGGCTTCAGCATCCCTCTCTTCTGATGTCCTTTGAAATAAATCACATCGCCTCAGAGTGCAACAATATGGGTTGATCTGAGGGGGATGTTAAGGAAATGCCACGAGTAAGAAATGAGGGAGGATGACATTGACAGGAGGAGGAGGATGGTTAAAAGACAGGGATGAAGGTTGTTGTCAGCTTAGAGTTTCTCTCTTGGGACTCTGGTGGGAGGAACACAGGAAGTGGAGCTCAGTGGAGGTCAACGGCCTCTTGACACGCCAGGACAGGAGACCGACCATGTGTGTGTACGTATGTGTGCGCGTCTTGTCAGTTTGATGGATGCCTTATACTGGTGTGTTACAATTTCAGCATGTTGTATTCATCAACCACTCTGTAATTGATTTATTTGCTCAGCAACCCTCACGGTTCAAAAACTTGGATGGTCATGTTGTGTATGATGGTGTGATGATGGATTACGTTGAAACACATTAGCATGATGAGACCAACAAAACACGTTTGTTTCTGGAGGGATGCCATTTTTCATACATAATCTTTTGGGAGTCAGTATCGTTTATTTCTGACGTTGAGCTTTTTTCATTTTGAGTTTTTGTCTTTTCAGTCTGTTGTTCTGCCTGGTGGGATTTAAGAGATTTTTTTATAAGCTGTAGCTCTTTGTGACGATACTAATTTGTCCTTTTCCACCCATTTGTCTCACAATATAAAGAAAATCTGAACAAAATTCCAACTTGTTTGATGATTAAAAGTCTTTACCTTCACTCATGATCTTGGCAGTTTCATCTCAACAAAATTAAACAAAACCAGCCTACTCTTAAAGGTCAGCTTCCTCTTAAAGGTGTGAAGGTGTTGCGCCCAGCCGCATGTACAACTTTTTTAGTGTTAGTGCATAATTGCATGTGTGTGCGTGTATTCTTTTGAAACCTGTGTGAGTATACATATGTGAAGGTGTTAGTGTGGCGAGCGTGAGCACCTCCTCTCCTGTTTATTTGCTCTGCCAGCCCACTTCCAGGACCCTGGCCTCTGGGGAAACATCAGAGCTCTGGCCTAACAGAGGAAGCTTTGACTGGGAGCACAGGAGGTCTGAACTGCTTCCACCAGAATACAGACTGACCTGCACTCCTCCTCCTCCTCACTGTTATGCCTCACCTCTTCCCAACGCGCCTCATCTTCCCAGTATTTCTCCTGTCACTTTCCCATCCTGACCCCCTCTTTAAAAACACCCTTTAACCTCTTGTCCCTTGCTCTAATTTACCCACTGTCATCACTGCAGAAGGAAGATTTTGATACAACCGCTAAATATCTGACCAGATGCACTGAAACTTTTACATTTCTCACTAAGAAACAAAGTAACATTAACAAATCAACATTTTCTATGAGTGTTGGCTAACTGCTATTATAAATGCCAGGCCAGCCAGGACTGCTAAGGTTTTAGTGTTTATATTTAATATGAGTTGAACGAGCTGGCTACGTCAGTAAGCACTCCTGCTGTTATAACTGTTACAGCTTGATATTTTGATACCACATGTCTGTAAATGTGGATCTGGAGTCAGGGGGTCATTACATTAGCTTAGTATGAAGACTGCAAACAGGGAGAAACAACTATCCTAACTCTGTCTTAAAGACAATGTGGCTGCCATCATTAACACATGATATTTATTTGTTTAATCTGTACACAAACAGAAAAGCAAAGACAATATTTCTAACCTTTATTTAACCAGAAAAGGTCCCATTGAGATTAAACATCTCTTTTTCAATTATTGGTTCAATCACGCTGTAAATATTTCTTGACCAGGTGCAGTTGCCTGGAGTCTAGTCTTCACTGTGACTTACATTTTGGCAAGAAAGTGAATAAGTGTATTGCCCAAAAGGTCAAACTATTCCTTCAAGATATGAAAATATTCAAATATTTATTATTAGACACAGACCGTGGATCCTGGTTCAAGTCTGGCTAGGAACCTTGGGAAACCCCGCTTCTCTTGATGCCTCATTTCCTGCCATGTCTGATGGAAGTGTAAAATACCCAAAGAAGAATTTTAAGAAAGTAGTTGGTTTGCGTCACAACTCAGCTCAAGGTTAGACGAAGGAGGGGAGACATAACCTGACTGCACCAGATGGCTTGTAAGAAAGTAATTTTGCATAAGTAGAAGGGAACTCAACATAAAGACAAACTACAGTAAAACCAAACAGGGTGGAAGTCAGGGGAGAGAGGAAGACTGGCTGACTGCCACCAGCTTATAGTCTAGCAGACAGACCAGATGAACTGAATCTCCCTGACGATCTGACTCACCAGGATCCTGGAGCGAGAGGCCTGCTCAGACTCACAGTTTGTCAAAAAGTAAAAAACACCTTAAGTATGATCTTGTTATATCTCAATTTGTTGTTTTAAACATTTAGAATATTGAATAAAGTTAAGTAATTATTTTTCTCTACAGCTTGTACAGTATGTTACATCTTGTTTTAGAGAATATCACATTTTTTGAAAATGCTTATCTTAGAAGGAGTTTCATGCTTTTGACTAAAAAAATTAATAAATAAATAAAAAACAGTCAGTTGATTGTTCCTTGGCCGGTTGCAATGTACAGTTTGGTTACATGTTTCTGCACAGGAATACGTTGGTACAGTACCAAATGTGGCAAACTCATGTGAAGATAAAAAAGGATGCTGCACATAGTCACTGCAACTGTTGTTTGCCAACATCAGTTAGATAAAGCACTCAGTAATCCCTACAAGCACAAGATTGAAAAAATATAAATGTCTTAATTAGTGAGCTTTAAGAGCCCTGGAAGACCTTTTTTCACTTTGGACAGCCAGTTGTGGTAATCGAAGCTAATTATGTCCCATTTACCCAAAATATATGAACTATTTCTTTAAAAATCAGTAAAATCCTCAGAATATGATGAATAGTAAAGAAAATACAGGCGTATGAATCACCTAATTCACAGGGTTATTAAACATGTTTGTGTGAGATCATATCCCTTTCCTGCCTTTTTGTTCCATTATACACAAAACCTCAGACACCACACTGCTTCCAGCGAAGCCTGATGATTGAGAATTTGCAGCATCTTTCCACCTCATTGTGACATTTGGTAAATTACACTACATTGTTTCTTTATGCATGATTTCCCACAAACCTCTGACTATATTTTAATGAAACGTAGGCAAACGATTCATTTTCACACTTCATGCCAGTTTGCCAAGATGGGCTCTTAAGTACTTTGGTTTTAGGTCAGGAGAAGATGGGTTTGTAAGTGCTATGCCATTGAGAGACTGAAACATTTAAGGGGCAACATTTTTTTTTATAAAGGCCTGGTTTTCATTTGTTACAAGAGGACTAAAAGAGGGATTTCATGATTGTGGTGAACTGATGTTTGTGTCTCGGGGCTGACAGAGCTCTGAGCTGCTCTTTGCGACAGACACACACGTGATTGGCTCTGTCTGAGTCTACAGGGATATAGAGGTCTGGTATCTTACTGTTGACAGCAAAAAGAAGTCGAAAAACATGTGAGGGAGGACACAGGGAGGGATTCCGAGACAAGTTATGTTTCCATCTATATTTCTACTCAGACAAATGATAGTAAATGTTTAAAATTCTGCCAGAAAAAAAATGTAAATTTGTCTTGTTTCCATCACTAAAGTGAATCAAGGCCTTTCTGACTAATGAGATCGTCATATATGTCAGCTAAATGTATTTCTTTCTGTCAAACATTTTAAGACAGATTTCAGACAGATTTTTTTTTTTTTTTTTTTTTTTTTACAAATTTAAGGTCTGTAAATGCTGTAATGTTTTAAGCCCAAAAGAGTTTGACTTACTCACTGGCCCACTGGTGCCAGATGTTAATGACTCCGCATTGTGAAAGTATCTGGGAAGTCATAGGAAATATTGCGATATCACTATTTCCCAGACATGATTCATTGTATGATGTTTTGGCATAAAAATCCAAGCTGTGGCTGAACAGAATGTGTCACATCACATCAGTATGTGTGAATGACAGAGAGAAAAGCTGTCAAAAATAACACTTATTTTTTGGATTCTTAAATAATGCCTTTTTTTTTATATATGTAAATTGTAATAAAACACACTTTAGCTGAATGAATTGTGCAGATAATAGTGACTGATGGTCTGATACAGCGATAAGGGAGCAGAAAGGAGGGAAAAAGTAACCAAAGTAGGATGGGTAAGTGTAAGATAAGGGGTGAGTGAGAGCAGCTAAGTAGTGAGGTCAAGCTAACGACAGATCCCTCATAACGATGTGTCTGGTTGAGTTTTCATGCCAGACAGGAAAGTTGTTTTAAAGGAGGACCTTTTAGTAAAAATCCTACTAGAGAGTAATGGACTGATAAGACCAAGAAGGTCTTCCAAGTCTTCTAAATGGTCTTGTGCCTGCCTTGATGTCGAATTCCTGGAGGTATTGAGAGATTTAGTCTGTTTTCAGTTGCGTCTCTCCAGCTGTTATGCTCCACACCTCTATTCTATAAACTACATCAGTTTTGTTACACATGAGACAAAGCTTCATACATGCAGGAACATGCACCCCGCTGGGTTTGTCGACTTCAAACAATACAGCAACAACAATGTTGTTCCAGTCTGTTATCAATTGGTCAGAGATTTGTTTTGTTGAGTATTGACAGTGACAGCGCAGCCATGCAAGAGCTAATCTTGAGCAGATTGTACACAAAACAGAGGAGAAAAAACAGGCATTGCGCTTGTCCAGAGGGCTGTTCAGGTGCACACTAATCAGAAAAAGATGGAAGATGATGACAGAAGTTTTTTGGGAGGTCTGACTCTGGTCTGCAGCTACGAAGACAATTATACCTCCATTAAACACAGGAAGCGTAACTCAAAGGCCTCATAAAAGTTTGCTCTGAGAAAATGAAGACAGAGGACAGCGCTAAGTGTTTCTCACTGTAATGAAACAGCAAAACACAGAGCGGTACAGCTTTGCTGAAAGAATCTTGTGTCAACTCCAAGTGTGAGAAAAAATGAACAGGTTACTGTTCCCACAGTTTGGGGTTTGTTGATCACCATCCAAAGCATACAGAGAGAAAACGTGCAAGGGAGAAAAGAGAGTGACAGTTTGAATAGGATGTCCCTGTGGATTTCTGGATGCAGTGCAAACAATCCGTAAGCCGATCGTGTTCAGTGCAAATGTGTTGCCCTCATGTGCAAGTCGACTATTTGTTTCCACTTGGCAAGAGCAGAGATTCGAGCATTTCAATGCTTTCAGCTCATAAGCTCAATGCAAAAAAATTACTATATCCACTGTGTTAATGATGAAGACTGAGCTGAAGACAGGGCTGTCAGTACCTCACTAAAATCCTCTGGATGATAAACAGTAGTCTGCTGGCAGAGGGAATTCAATCACCATAACACACACATGCAATACGTGTATACCATACAGTATATATGCACACATATGTTTACAGTTTATCAGATTTTGTCCGTCTCAGTACGACCAGACATCTAGTAACCCCGCATACACATGCACACATTTACAAGTGTAAAGGATGAGCTCATTTATGTGCACCTGTGCACACATAAAAGTATCAAATGTAATGATATTCAATCCAGACATCTACAAAGTGTAACAACTAGAGCCAGACCGATATATCAGTAGGTCAGTTTTATCAGCAAATATTTGTTGACCACAAATGTATCAGTACTGTATATATGAATGTATATATATATATATGAAAACTTTTTTCATAACACAGAAAAAGATGCTCAGGGTAATTTATTAACTTTGTTCTATTTGTGTTTTTATGTTGTCCTTTAAAATTATTGAATCTTAAATTCAGCATTTTTTATTAAACATCACATTCATTAAAGCAACATTGTGTAGAAATTGGTATTGCTGCAATTTAGTGCCCCCAGTGTCAGAGAGCAATACCACTGTCGAAAATATGGACAGCTGTACAAGTGAATTTGTTATGATTACATTACTTATCAACTCAACAGATTTGCTAACAGCCAAACATCAAGCAAGTGCAACACAATACATAGCCAGCCAGCCAGCCAGCCAGCGTCTGTCTTTCAGCCTTTTATTTCACAAAGCTCTCACCGACAACTAAAGGTCAGTCCCAGATTTACTCGTGTCCCGTTTGCTTCTTGCTCAGTCGCTCTCTTCTTTTATCTTCTTAGCTTCCTCCTTCCTTAACGTCCGCTTTGGTTTTTTCACCTCTGCCACTATGTCCACAGAAGCTGCTAAGCCCAGTTACATTGCCAACCTGCCCAGCTCCAGTTCTGGCTTAACACTGGCTCCACTCCCTGTCAGTACTTGCCCGCAGCCAAGGCCTGAAAACCTCGTCTTCCCGCTGGCCCAAAACACATGTGGTGCAAACATGAACACTCCGCCGGTGCACTGTGCTCAAAGTTTGGGACGCCTGGCTAACAAACTGAGCTAACATTAGCTATCAGCAGCTACAGTTGGCAGCAGTTGTCTTTACTGTGCATCACGAAACTGAGTTGAGTTGAGAGTTGAGAGAAAACCAGAAAACATTTTCTCTATAAAATATGATCCAGTTTCACCAAAATCAGTAAAAAAAGTTGGTGGTGGGTGACTTAGTGCTAAGTGTTACGTACTTCCCATGGATGATCGTACCCGGAGCACAAAATTACAAACGTACAGGGCACTATGTGGGACTGACAGAGGAACCATTCACTTGATTACGCATTAGTGTATCAAGAAAATGATTTTGATTATTTTATAGTAGAAAAGTTACACAATGTTGCAAGTTTACTGTTTCAGTACACTGATGTCATTTTGGACAATAAAGGTTATTGTTAAACTGTGAAATATCCCTGATTATATGTTTGTCACAAATGTTTTATTATAAGTTGCAAAAAAAGTGGTTTAGTTTATTTATATATATGATGAAAATGGGATGATATATTGGATTTTCATCAGCCCCAAAAATCCAGTATCCGTCAGGCTCTAATAACAACATACATATGCACCCTTGCCCAAACATATTCACATCAGACACACGAAACACACAGTGATTTAGCATCTGGTCCTTGTTACCTGTTTCAGGCCCAAATCAAACCACCTTTTCCCATTCTTCAGTCATACATCAAACATTTCTGTTTTACAAAACAGACATCAGCACCTAATTTCGCTGTTTATTGTTTTTCCACTTGTGTATTGATCCTGTCATTGCAGGACAAGCCACTGGGGCTGCTGCTGAAATGTAAAGCGTGTGAGTGAGTCTTATTATTACTGAGCGATGTTAACATGTATAAATTACAATTTTTTTTAGGAGAGAACAATGCAAATTCACTTTTGAGTTTTACAGCAGCTGTAGCAGTAGTATAATGGCTTGCTTTATGGCTTGTAAAATGGTGACCTTTAACTTCAGATCAGCCGGCCCTGAACACTCAGCCCTGGAGTGCATAGTATGAGCCACACACTGACATACACACAGAAGAGAGAGGCCTTTTTTTACAAAGATATTTGACATGTCACGGTAGGGAAAAGCACAGGAGTAAATAATAAAAATAATGAATCTCATCTGCTTCCGTTTTTCCATCCTGTTATTGTGCATGGCAGTTTACTGTCATTGTCCCATCTGTTTCATGGACACTTGTCCCTATTTCACTTTGTATTTAATGCAATCTGTTTATCATGCCCATATTCTAAGTGTGAATTTATTTTATATAACCCATAGTGACTTCAAAAATTCCCACAATGAAGAAAAAAAAGTGTCCATCTCTGCCAACAGTCCTACAGTGTTATTCAATGTTATGCCATTCTCCTTGTAGATTAAAAACTATGGAATAATACACCTGTCAATGATGATGCAAAATAAAGATGATCAGAAGAGCACAGAATCTCAATTTATTGCTCGATACACAGAAAATCACTCAGTGCCTCTCATACAGGGAGTATTGAATGAGTGGATGAGGGATGTGATGTACATTCATACACCAATGGCGCAGCCTTCGGGAGGAATTTGGGGTTTAGTATCTTGCCCAAGGACACTTCGACATGAAGTCCAGAGGATTGAACCTCTGATCATTTGATTAGTGGTTCGACGACCCACTCTACGTGTTGTATACTGATGAGTACTAGCCAGTTTGAGCACTACTAACAAATATATCAAGTCAGTCAATGTCATTTTGAATAATAGACCTTTTTCACAGCAGCCATTTCGACATGAACTAGTCGGGTAAACGCAGGTGTTACCAATGATACTAATTAAGGTTCAATGTAACAGAGCCTTTCCAGTCCCACAAAAATGGTCTCTCGTCATCGCGCAGACATTTTGCACTGCAGGCATTTTACTGTGTCGTGACAGGAAAAGCACAGGTGTAAATAATAAAGTAATTTATGAAATCTATTCCAATTCATATCCATTCATGCACAATACCAGGAAACCTGAACTCAACACTTAAATTGAATGCAGCCATTGTTAATGTTATTAGCAACACCTGTGCTCCTCTTGCTGTGACTTCATAAAATGGCTGCTGTGAAAAAAAGTGTGGGAGAGGAGAAGTCCCTGTTCGTGTGCACTGTATACAAATACAGTTTTATCAGACTATACACAAGGCAGCTAGTTAGACTAAACAGGTAGTCAGGCAGGTGCTATGTGTTGCATGCTATCTGGGACCAATTGACCAAGGAAATGCGGTATGTGCAAATATACTTTTATAAAATTACTGATGTTTCTGATCAAAGAGGATGTGAGAGGAATCGAAGACAGAGAAACACATGAGGATGAGTTAAGGTGAGTTGAATGAGCAAATGAAAAGGAAAGAAAAGGAAAAAGAAATAAAAAGAAGAAAAAAGATGGGCAGGATCAATGAAAGAAGGGGGAAGATGATGAAACAGAGATATTTAAAGAGAGGAAGTGACAACTATGGATGCATGAAAAGGAAAGAATTTGAGCGGGAATGCAAGAGGGAGAGTAAAGTACGTAATGTCTACTGAGCGAAGCTGCTAAAAGTCTGATTGGACAGACAGCGAACGTCAGTCACCATCACACCACATGTCCTCATCTAGGTGGGAATCCAATTACAGGAGAGAGAGAAAAACACTCAGCAGCTTCTCTCGCTGCTCTGATTTCCCCTTGTTGTTCTTTTTAAAGACCTTTACATGGTTTTCCAGGCAAATCCCCCACAGAGGAGAACGCTGAGCCTGCCAGGGTGCAACTTTATTTCGTTTGGATCAAAAAATACCACCGCTTCTAAAAGCCCCCATCTCCTTTTCTCTACTTTCTTTCTTTTTGCCACCTCCCTGTGGTTTTCTCTGCTGTTCATGTTTTTGTTGGGGTTTTTTTTAGGATCTTTTTGTATTTTTATTCTCACTACACTGTTTGTTAGTGGCCCAGCTGTGATGTGTTTCATGGAAACAAACTTGTATGTTATTCATTTTTATTCAGGTTAAATTATGCTTGTACCCACTGGTCTCTCCAAATGAAAAAGATCATTGCACACAAAAGTGCATCAGATAGAATAATAATAATTTCTCCACAGCCAGACATTTCAAAGAAACTACTCACCCTAACTCTGCTTTTCTTTCTTCCGCTTTGAGCAGATAAAATCTCAAAGAAAGTGAGGGAAAGGCAAGACCTGCTGGGGTAATGTAAAATACAGACTGCTCAAACTTTCTCCACATTTTTGACATATTGCACTCTTAAACTAGGGGTGCTAAATCACAAAAAATAAAATTTCTTTACAGATATCTCGTCCTGCATATCAAGTGACCCCACATGAGTATGAAACAGAAACCATAGATGATGAATTCCTTGCAGAGCATCGCGCCAAACCTGGGCAGTTTTTAGTGTGTCAAGTGTCAAATGACTATCAAAGAAACATGCTCATGACTAATTTAGTAAGCTAATGACAGCGTAAAAGTCACCATGATGCTAGAGATTGAAGAACCCTTTACAGCAGCATACTACATTATGTTTTTCATCATTTACTGGGAGGTTGTGTCTCTCATGTAACTCTCAAATCTTTATCTGCCTTGTTTACTCTGTATGTGTCTTGTTAGTCTCAATGACTGTCATGTCATTGTTTGTTTAGTTGAATAACTCATTACCTCAGTTTATTTCATATCTAATCGGCTGTGCTGTTGCTCTTTTCCGAACAGCTAGTGGCTTGTTTATGCATTTTATTCTGAAAGTCTGGCTCTCAGATGGCCTGTTTTTCTTTCACACGTTTTTGCTACTCAGTGATGCATCATTATAAACACTGGGGTTTCTTAAGGACGTATACGTGTCTGAGTGTGTGTTTATGAGGGAAAAGTTCATAGCTTTGAAACTATGTGCAAAGACCATGTAGGATCAGAGTTGAGGTGAGAGCTCAAGTCTAATACCCTAAATCCAGAAGGAAACAAAGGAGATGAGAGAGAGCTTAACACCCTGAGGTAACGCCTCTCTATCTTAAGTCTTGCATTGAAGGTGTCAAGGAGCAAAGTTCACACACACTCTCACACATGCATCACTTACAAATTACACCATACAAGCTTGGATCTCATCCAAGAGCTGTCAATCACTCCAGCAAGTCAATTAGTCCGTCAGCAAATTGCACTGCATGAAAACCCAGATTTTGGGCCCACTAAAATTAGCATCTGAACAACAGCAAAACCAACTTGGCTAGAAAAGAACATGCCCCACTCCAGCACTGGATGAAACCACAGACCACAGAACCACAGAAAAGAGAAAAATTACTCATAACTAGCTGGTAGATCTGTTGCTTTTGGTCCCCCTGGATCATTATAATACAGGCTTTGGTAAACCCCTCCCTTAAAATATTTAACGATAATATGACAAAACTACAGCAGTCACTGAAGGCTGATATATAATATATATAATAATATATAAAATAATATAATGTTGGATCTACTGACGTTATTGTTAACCCATGGGCTACACTAAAATCATTATCAAGGGATAACATTGCAAGGAACTTGTTGATGAACAGCAAAAACTTAATTAATACTCAAATGTAAAATTCACAAACACAACTGTCAGTATCCTCCATTCGGACCAGGACCATCCAATGAAATGTCTTTTTGCCGCCTCACTGTCATATGTGTTTGGTGGTTCTGTCCGAATGTGTTACAATGTTTCGACTTCTGTGATGTGTAGCCATGTACTTTGAAAAATGTGAGAGAGTTCATTGTGAAATTGTTCACAAAGGCGCAGAAGGTCTTTCATCTTTACGGACTTCCATCTTCTAGAAAGAAAAAAAAGGATTTCTTTTGCATCTAGACCTAAATATTTACTTCCTGAAAATGATACATCAGTTTTGAAGTCCAAGAAGTTGATGGAGTTGAAGTTGGTCACACAGCCGGTGGGCAATATTCATGTTTTTCGTATCAATTTGAATGGACAGGATTTAGTTATTTAGTACAATGATTTGAGAATGTTTTGCACTACAGCAGACAGCAAACTTTACAACCTCTGTATGTGAAAGCAGCCACAGCAGCTATACACTCAAAAAAACAGAAGGAATGCACAAGAACTGCAGGAGATGTAGAGGGAGAGACAGTGCCTGGACAACCCACGACCAGTTTATAAGTTTATGAGAATGCAGCGAAGTGAAGATAGAGACCAGGTTTCATAGAGGACACGAGCATATATAACACAGATCTGTTTGTCTGTTAGCAGACTCCAGTCTGTATTGAGAAACTACAGGATTGTAGAGTAACATCAGGCTTCATGATCAAATAAAGTTTTTATATAACATCAACACTTCTGTCCATATTTAAACATTCTTTCTAAGTTGTCCACATGATTTCTCTTTCTCTCTGCTGTGAGTCTGCGTTTCAGCTGATGGGTTTTTAATGTCTGGTTGTGAATGGCAGAATGGTGCGTTACTTTTTTGTTGCTGCCGCAAGTAATTGTGGGACTGAAGACGGTATAAAGTGTTTCCTGTCATACTTCATTCTTTCACACTAAAATGATGAGATGTGATCATTTTGACAAGGACAAGGACAGGATCAAATTCTTGACACTAACCACGCTGACCTTCTCTGGTTAGCACAAAAATCTAAGGATCACTGACGTTCTGTAATTACACCCACTTCAAAAACAACACTTAGCATCTGCAAAACTTGTTTATTTCATTTGACCTGACCTCAACCCCAGCTTTAATACTCAGGCTACTAGACGGAGGCCTGGCTTCTGTCTCTCCGAGAGCAAAACAGAGAATCAGAGTCCAACAAGAAAGAGAGAAGCTGTGGAGTTGAGATGGAGTCCAGGCCATGAGTCAGGTCTCATTAATGACCACTTTAAAAGTAAAGTTTTTAGGTGACACACAGGGCAACTGTGGGGGTTTGTGTTGGGACTTGGTGCCTGGGAGAGAATCAACGCCTCTTATGGACACTTTCAGAGTTTCCATACAAGGTCTTTAACATTTCCACTCGAGGAAAAAAAAACAAAACAAGGAAAACAAAAGAAAAATGCTGAACTTTTGTTTGGCAGATTGTTCAAATTATCTTATAAACATATACTGTGGCATGACCTCCAAAACCACCGGCATTTTGTGTCAGGCCTTTACGTCAGAAACCAAATATGATTAAACGGTATGGCCTGTGAATAGACTAAAGACTTTCAGCTCTTTAGTGAAGCAAGGGAACAGCTGATGTGTGTAGATCAGCAAACAAATAGCTAAACTTCAATAGCCCCTTTTAGGAAGCCTAAAGCGTTACCGTCCAACACAACCACAAACTCATCCCAGCAATGACACTGTGGTTCATTTCAAGCAAATTTTAACCATGCAGTTTAACAACTAGAACCAGCAAAGATATGAACTCACTGATGTAAGCCAACAACAATGCTCACTGACTAAAAGCAAACCAAGAAGGCTACAAATTTGAAGCTTGTGTTCTTTACAAAGAGATGGCCTGGGTCTGACAGCAAAATGTTAATGTGGTGAGTCAGACTGTCTTTGGTTATAGAACTATAAATGAGTGAACATTGACAATGCTAACATACTGATTTTTAGCAATTACCCACGTACTTGTTTACCATCTTGGTTTATCATGTTAGCATGATAAAATCTTATCTTATCAACACTGAATTTACTGAGACTGATGTCATCAGTTGTGGAGATATTTCACTGAAAACCACAAATTCAGGAAAAAGTCAGGAGATCATCTCAAAATTAAGATTGAGGTTGTTTTCTTTTTTTTTATTTATTTGCAGAGCTAACACCAAATAACTATAAAACATTTGTTTGAGGGCGAGTGACAGTTTGCCTGAGAATACCACTTTATTTGCAGAGTCTTGCTGAACTGTGGTTTGCTCTGCATTGGCTTGTAACAATTGTTCTCAACTGGATTGTTTTATGTGGAAAAAATGACAAACATTCCTCCAATTTGACTATTTATTGCGTAAGCATTAAAGGGACTGGGTAAGTTAAAAATCTTGAAAATAAAGCAGCTATTTGTTGTTAATTCCTGGAGGGATTAAAATAGTGTTTAAACCACAGAGGAAACAAACTTTTATCCACATTCAACCAGGAAACACAGGGGGAAAAAACATCTTGGACAGACAATACTTGAATATAATGGATTTTCAGCATACATGTGTATCGTTTTAAAGGGTGGAAATCAGAAGAATCCACTCGTCCAAACTGAATCCTGGCAACCTAAAGAGGAAACAGAATGCAGCTATAGTATATCTGATGTGGATATAATCCACATGAAATGCATGCCAGTTGTAAAGAGGCTTTCCGAAGGAACAGTCAGCACGCTATCACGTTCACAGATGCAAACTCTGCATGAGTAGTGTAATGATTCAAGGCAGGAAGTGGTTGAAATTTAAGGTTGACTTCACATTATTAAAGCTTGCATGTCTCGTGGAGCCTTTTTGTCCAGTGAGCTTACATACAGTTGGCTCAAAAGACAATAAGGAGTCTAGTGATGCTAGTAAAGATGTAGTCAGGTCAAGCACAGCTATATTCTTGTACTATGTGTGGAAAGTGAGTGAGTGAGTAGCTCATCTATAACAGATGAATTGTACGGATGCGGCCAACAGTGTAATGATATCACAGACCCCTGCAAAGAAGCTTCAGAGACAAAAATTCAGCTATAAATGACCAAATCCTGTGTGAGTCAGACTTGAGAAATTTCTGGAGGCAAAGTTAAGAAACACTGATTGTAAGCATTCCTTCTTTTTCCAAACCGTTTCTTTTATTTCTCAAAGACAGCCTGAGTTGGACTGTGTTCATCTGACCACATGCTCTAAACTTCGTTGTACTATAGGTTGTGGAGGAGAGCAAGAAACAAAAAATAAAATAAGAGAAGTGGGAGTATTATTGACACATGATCTTAATTCAAAAACTGTCTTCACTTGGTTTGATCTTCTAATTTAAGGCCTGAGAAAGAGATGCATTTTAATAATGTGAGGAAAGAGGAATCGAGCAAACAGATGTGTTATTACTGCCTGTGTCAAGAAACATCATTCTCTCTCCAACATCATCTGAACTGATGTCAGTTTTTGATGATTGCTGCATACCTGAATCAGCATTGTTTCTTTTTGTATTTACACATGTATTGTACTGTAGTGCCCAAACAGTTGGGACACACAGTCATGACATCTGTGAATCATTTTAAAGCTGCAAATCACAATAATTTTCAGTGCCACTTAATCTGCTAATTCTTGCCATGCTTAATCGATTCATCTTTGGTCTCAGGGAACACTCCTCCGCCTGAATGCCTCCTCAGTCATTTGTCTAATTACTGTTGACAGGAGAAGATTTCACAACTTCTACAAAGTGCTGGATAGTGCAGGACTATTACAGGTGAAACATTTGGAGGATTTTTTCATCATAAAACTTTCACAGATCTTATTACAGTTGACAAATTAAACCGATATTTTCATGCGTCATTGACTTTATTGCCATATAAATACCCCTACCACCAATGCTTTTCACAGTACATATCACATGTATTCCTACACAGACATATGAAAGAAACATGCTTCCTAAACAAGTTTCCCCTAACTTGAAGTCTGCTGGCTTTGCAGACATTAGCCACCACAAGATACTGGTCATACCAGATCAAGTAAGGCTCAACTGAGTAAGGGTGCATTTGAATGAAGTCAACTTTTCATGTTGTAAGAGCGAACATGTTTTTTATTCTTTCACAACTGATCATCAAAATTCTTTCTGTTGATCAACTAATCCGTTCATTAATTTGAATTAACTTTACTTCTCCCCATGAACAATCTGAAACCAAAGAACATGCACTCTTGCTCTCCAATCAAGGCTCATTCTTCAGGCCTGATTATCTTTCCATTTCAGTTAAGATGGATTTCAGTGCCAACATTTGATTGACACACTGGCTGTCACTCATTAGCCTATACAAGCTGATCTCAGACAAACAATAAAGTCTCTCATGACATCACTCATACACTCAAATGTAGCTGCTGTGATGGCATTTAGTATTCATGTGTGACTTGTATACTGAAAACTCAAATTTGACATGCTTGGCAGCGGTACAGTGCTGAACCCTTTAGATACTGCTAACCTAAATGAGTGCTGCTGTGACAGGAAACCAGCATGTTGGATTCAGATGTAAATGATCCTTCTCAGCTCCAGGCATTTCTCATTTCTGTTTCTCCAACAATATAAAACATAGGTGGAAAAGGAATCAGTAAAAAGTTAAATGACTCAAAATACTAGAAGAAATTATCAATATGCTCTGCTTCTGTGAGATACCATAATACCAACACTTAAAAACAAAACTGGAATGAACTCAAAGGGAGAGACTGATCATTGTAGCAGCAAAAGTAGCATAAAGTATGGAAACAATAAAAACCAATCATGACTCCAGACATCCATCATCATCCCTTACTTAATCTGCGTAAGAGCATGAGCTCACATAGTGTAGCGTGATATTGTGGGTGTTATCTACTGCAATAATGAGCCCTGCAGACCAGAACAACATGCCAATCAAATGAAAGGATGGTTTATAGTTCAGTGGAGCCGATCAGTCCTGAAAGAGTCTAACTCCACAGCTGAGAGTGTTTAGAGAGAGCGGGTTCAGAAAGCAAATTAACTCTCATCATCAACCGTAAACCTGCTGTAACAGCCAGCACAGACAGTACAGAGACAACTTACACAGACTTCGACATAAACATGCAAGCTCACACACTCACTCACATCAGTCAGAATCTGGGTACAAACCATGTATATTTGGCTTGGCATGCCTGAAATGTAACCTCCAGCAAAGACAGAATAAGAAATGGCCAGAACAATAGAAATGAAGAAATTGATCTGATTCACTCTCATCGCTGTGAAAACCACAGCGGAGGAGGAGGAGACCTGTGGCCGGCAAGGTCTTTGTTTAGATGGTGAGAGCATTGAGGGTTTACTTCTGCACAACACCACAAAACCCTCTGAGACAGAGGCATTACATTTACATTTTAGGCTTTTAGTAAACTTATCCACAGTAACGCACAGTGAGTGAAGCAAAAACAGACAACAGAGAAGATCAGCAACCAAGTACAAGATGTGGAAAGAGTCAGTGCACTGACAACAGGTTGGTCAAATAAATCATCCAATGAAATATACATTTAAATATCACTGTTAGAAATCAAAGATCTGTTTCATGAACTCTTCTGCTTAGTGTTGAGTGCTACCATAATTTACTTACTTTAAGAACCATAATTTGCTCCATTGTTTTCATAGCAACTAAGCCCACTTTCTTTGGAAAGGTGTGAATTTTTCCAAATGGTTAACATGTCATCTTTAATCAAAACTCAAGAAATATTACTTTCTCCCAGATTATTTGAATATGAGAGTAGTGCCAGGTGAAGAAATAAGACACCAAAACCAGCAATGCTTGGAAAATGTCCAGGCTGTCTGGACACGGCAGAGCTGTGGGTAGAGATTAGACTGACCAGGTCTGAGTCAAATACAGTTTTAAAACTTAAATTGTCCAATCATAGCTTGGCAACTATACAGCAGGCCTGTCAAGTTTGAGATTTCTCCACATGTAGTAAAAACAATATGCCTGTCCGAAACCAAAAACATAAGAGCAAAAGTGTAAGAAACTGATTAAACAGCATGTTTATCTTCCTTTGGAAGGGTTTAACCTGGGCCAACTGAACTTGGTTGTAGATACGTGAAGACGTTTCACCTTTCATCCAAGAGACCTCTTCAGTTCTGATGTCCAGTCCAGTCCAACTCATTTGACCCTTCATTTAACCCTTCTCATAGAAAGATAACCTGGACAACTGAGGACCTTCACAGACTTCTTACAGCATGTTTATCTCTTCAGAAATAAGTACACAATTGTTACTATGGCCAGCTAACCTTACAGCACATCATTAACTCACTACAATAGTTTAAGGAGTTAAAGGTTACATTTAAAAAGTGTACCCTTTAGTATTTCCCCACTGTGCAGACACAGGTCATAGAGTTGGGAAATTTTACACTTACACATTTTACACAATTTTATACAGTAACCTCAGCCAATGTTATCCGAGATTCTGTGTTACATTTGCCAAACACACTGGTAAGTCTCCATCCTAAAATCATTTTCTCAGCCATACTGCTGAATGGTAGTTCACTGTTGAGTCTCATTCCCAGGTCATCATATATGTGGAGACTCCCTGGTTCGTTAAATGGCAAACAAACAACACAACAGTTGCTGTTCGTGTTGGGAATAACACTCAATTATCTACAAGCCACCACCCAAACAGGGTTATGGCATGATGTAATGCTGTAATGGTCTGGTGTTACATTTTCCTTATCTTGTTTATACGGTACTAACTAACTAACTATGACTAACTAACATTGATCAACAACTGATGACAAAGCTTACTTTTTACATCTTTTAACATTTACTTTTAGGGCACACTGTGTAGTCATAAAGTCCTTATTTAGATCCCTTTTTTAAGAGCTGTTGTTTTGAAACACGGTAGCTGTAAACATAAAAATGGGATTTGAGACAGCGTACTAACCCATGAAGGTAATGTTAGCTCTTGTATTCTGCACCCCTACCGTCATGCCCAGGTGCTATGGCGGATTCACCACCGAAGCTTCCCTACAATGCAGCAACAGACAGAAGAAGTACAAGCCTTCAGCCTTGACTCACAATCTTTTCATTTGAGTAATAAATCATTTAAACGTATCCTGTTGATGGTGTGGTCCTTGCTGGTGAAAGAGGTGAAAGCGTACTAACTCATGAAGCTATCGTTAGAAGCTAACTACTAAAATTAAAACAGTGGCCATTTCAGGCAGCAAAATCGATGGTTGCTGTCAAGTGGTTGCATGCTTATGTCTACCTGAAATCAAGGAGCCATTGTTACCAAAGTTACCAATAATCTTGAGTGGTAAACATTATTATCGTGGTAAACTGCTTATACGCCATACAGTGGAAAGCTTAACAGGCATAGCAACAGAAGCGAAGGGGAGTGCGGCCCGCAGACGTCAGTCTCAGTAAACCTCCTTCGTCAAACCGACCTCAGACCTACAGCAAGAAGTAAACATCCATCAAGACAAACTATAACTTCAACTTTGAGTCTGTCAAAAAGATGGAAATATGTGGCAGCTGCTTCATTATATCTGTCTGGACAACACACTGCTCTCATTGAAGCTGGATTTAAAGCAATATTTATGTACAGACACAATGGATCAATCTAGACGCCCCTGAAGTTATTTGCAAAATCAATTTGATCCAGGTCTGTGCTGAACTGCCTTGAGAAACATGGCAAGGAAAATACATCCACCTCCTCCAGCACCACACATCTCTTATAGAGCCAAAAATTAAACACGACACAGAGCTTGTTACAGTCTAACCTTGACAGTAAACAGATCAGATGGTCTGGCCTCACACCAGGTCTGGTACCTCATTTATTAAAGGATCTTCTTACGCCAACAACCAAATCCAAGCCAAAGTTTAGCTTTAGAAGAAAGTTATCTAAACGTCAAAATGAGTGATTTACATTGATTTTCATCTGTTGTTTATGATGTATCACAAGCTAAAAGTCTTACGACCTGTCATATCGTCTGCACTGAGTTCATTTATTTCCTTCAACCTATGTTTCAAGGTGTTCATACGATATTCTTTCAAAGGATCTTTTTCTAGATTCTAGACCCCTGGAGGGTGTATGTAATAGAGAGAGAAGAGCAAGAAATGAAGCAATTTCATCAAGAAATATTTCATACCTTTTAAAAACGGCCCTAAATTCCCCCCTAATGTCATCTTTGTTGTACTTGTCCTTGTTTAAAATTACAAAAAAAACTCTCTTTTCAGTATGTTCAACCAAATGTGGAGTTGGTTCTCACTATAAGGAGACTGTTGTCCCTGACTTCCTCTAAATAGATACAGTGCAATAAAAATAACAGATCTCATCCTCTCCTGTCAGACTACTTCTACATTTTAGGTTATGATGTAGGCCTAACTCCCTGAGGGGGAGAAGCCTTCCACAAATGTTTTAGCTCTGGACTCAAGCTGAGAGAAAGTTCAAATCCAAACTCTGTTTTACTGTCACAGAGCCAGGCTGGTGGGATTCAGTTTAGTGCAGATGAAAATTGCAGCACAAGGTAAACCTCATCTTGACTTCTTAAAGGGCCGCTGCTGTTGTTTGACAAATTACAACACTTTTACAACTTGAGTGAAGATCATCATTCAGTCTGTGAGTGATGATCTTCAGGAAATTATTATTTTTCTCTCCCAAGTGTATATATGGTTTCCAAAAAATGGGGATGTACTGTATGGAGTTCTGGAAATGACACAGCCGGTGGTTTAGTGGTTACAGAAACTGTTCCACAGCCCCAGAAAGTTTCAATCCTCCCTACAAACATCAGCAGCCGCCTGTCCTGTCAAAGTGTCCTTGAGCAAAAGACTGTTCTGGGAAAGACAGTCAGCTGGATACCACAATATAAAAGTATAATGTAGACTAACTCACTCAGCGGTTCAGGCTTATTAGACCCAAAGAGACCCAGTGGTAATGTGAGCTGTGAACTGACGGACTTTTACCTGAAACAAGTGCTGTTCTTCCCCCCAGCTCTGACACAGGGATACTCCACGGTCAAGATCTTATTATCTGGACACTCCGTTCTGAAAGAAGAAAGACACATGATGGCAAATGTGACTGACTGTCCTGTTGTACAAAGTTTTCCAATATATAGTTGGCAACTATTTTGATAACTGAATAAAATTGTTGATAAAATTAATTGCGCTTTGTTTGAAAAGATGACTTATGTACCATTGTTCAAGCTTCTCCAATGTGATGTTTTTTTTGTAAACCAAATATCATAAATTGAATGTGGGTTTTGATCTTTTTTTTTTTTCTTCGTTTTTTCTGATGACTTCACACTGGCCTCTGCACAACTGTTACAGGAAATGTCACCACTTTATGCATTTTGTAGGCAAAAACATACTGACTTAATTGAGAAAACAATGAGGCATATGAATCTCTAATGAAAACAATCATTAGTTGGAGCCCCAAAACACTGACATACATAAAAACAAGGTTTGTGACCAAAACATATTTATCAGGACAATTAACAGTCGATAAAATCATCCAAACTTGTAAGTGCTGATATATTGGTCTAGCTCTTAACTCTCCTGTTATTATTAAGAAAGAAATGTCTTAACATATACATTGTGAATCTCAAGGTGTAAACCAAAATAACAACATATACTGTAACATGTTTCTGATTTTATTAATTCAGTATTACAGTGTAGTCATTAACACCGTGTCTGTGTAAAGTCATAAAGGCTTAAAGGCATTAACACAGCTATATGTGTTTATGTAACTACATGAGGTCCATCAATCACAGTAGTAGATGTTTGTAACAAAATCCTCTAAGTTCACACCGAACCTTTAGGGTATAAATCTGAGGCTACATGGTTCCTTATAGTTTTTTAGAAAAGGTGGACACCAACTAACACATGCTGGTTTACTGTTTGCGGTTTAACCTGCTGCACAGTGGTTTCCTCTTCTCCTCAGATTATTGGGTACATGTGCTCCGCTCACATCCTCTCCTCACCTCCTGACCTACTGTCTCCGGGCACCTTAATAGCATCTGTCATGTTATGTCTGAGCACAAGTAACATTTGGCTCTCTGCACCGCGACCGATTCCAACCATTTGGAGTTTCCCTTTTGCCTTTTGCATTTCCTTGAAAATCACATTAGATTAGACGCGCTACAGCGGTTCATCCAGGGGTCTCGTCTTTGACAGTCTCCTCATACAGTTTGTCGTAAAGGGCACAAACCAATAAAACATAGAGTAAACTCTATTAGGGTTTTTGGCAGTGCGCTAATCTGACAGTGATGTACTGAGTTTAAATTAAAAGCCAACACAAACGTAGGCTGTGTATGTGGAGAGGATGTTGCCAAGATGTTTACAGAGCTTTAGTCTCAAATTAATGAATCTTTAAAACCACTGCATATCATCAGTAAAATGTTATTCAGACGTTGTGGTCCAAGTTGGAAAACTTACAAATGAATGTTTTGCGTCAAGATGAAAAAAAAAAACGACATTCAAAACCACTTCATCCCCGATTAAATTCATTATGGATATCTCATCCATAATATGTCGACATCAGCATACAGCCGTTCATTCACAAAAGATCCAGATATTTTTAGGATCCTCTAAACAAGTCCACGAGACTCACCTCGAGGTGTCCACTGCAAGCGTCGTCCTGATAGAGCTGGCACCAGATTCCCACAGGAAAACAACACAGATAGCGCCAAATGGTAAAAGAGACGCACCATAAAGTTGACCCATGTCCCCTCTGCGCTCCGGGACAGATGATTTGTTCAAGCTGAAAACGCCTTCACATCAGCAAAAGCGCCAGTGTTTTTCATCTGTCAGTTACCCGCGCGGCTACTAGTTTCAAAATATCAGAAATCCTTGTCAAGTATCCCGCAGAGGTGACGCACATGGAGCCTGTGGGATAATAAAGTGCTGCGCTGTGCGTCCGGAGCCCCGTCCCAACTTTACGCACTGAGGCAGAGACCCCTTGGAGAGCTACTGAAGGGTTTACAGCCCAGTGTGTTCTCACTAATCCCCCTGGATTTACATTCCTGCCTTTAAAGAAGAGACATAAAGCGACTACGTATACAATAGCACATTGGTGGTGATGACATATAGCATAATAATAATAATATTAATAATAATAAGAAGAAGAACAAGAAGAAGAACAAGAAGAAGAACAAGAAGAAGAAGAAGAAGAAGAAGAAGGGGGAGGAGAAGAAGGAGACTCCTTAATCCCCAAATTATATCCAAACAATCCTACTGACATCTTGAAAATTAACACATTTAATAATTGAGTTTCATATCACAGTAAGCTGGGGGAAATTTCAGGCTTTGGGGAGCTGCTGGATGTGGTGACCTGTGAAAAATGGGGTTAATGAGATTAAAATGTCTAATGTGGGCCGGCTAATGACAAATGGACAGACTGCCAGAGGGACTCTATGGATAACAATACAACTTTACCTCTAACTTAAACCACATTTGGTGCGCTTTTGAAAGCACTTTTAATACAAAGTGCGATACACTGACACTAAAACAACAGACTAAATAACAAAAGAGACTCAAACTGCAAACAGAATGAAAAATGTCAAAGAAATACAATATGAATTCAATAATAGCATTCAGAAAATTGGCCTAGGATTTAATAAAAAGCGTTGGCAAACATGCATTTTCAGCTTGTAAAACTAATAAATGTTGAGGCGAGCCCCAGATAAGTTCCAAATATGTTCAACAGAGCAGCTAAAAGAGGTTTCACCATGTTTGGATTGAATTTTGGGAACAACCAGACCACTGCCAACCTCCAAGGTTAAGTGTGTCAATGCTGCAGCAGAAGATCCAAAATATATTTTGGTCTCAAACCATCACAATGACTGATGGGCTAAAAGAGCAGTATGTTTTTTGACAGACTGGAATTTAGGGCAAAGATTTGACATGTGGTGTAATGTGGTCTTTTAGGATCCATCTGGCTGAGAGCTTTTTTAGAAATGCCAGAGAAGTATCCTAGCAATAAAGACAATGATTAGTTCTTTAAAATCTTATTTGAACATGAATTTTGACAGCTAAATTTAGTGCTGAATCCACTTTGATTCAATGACAGAGATTTGTGCTGAGTACCAACTTTCAATCTTTCCTATTGAGCACCAAAACTCAGAATCTTCACTTTTTTCATCCATTTTTAATCTATAACTCATTATATGATGCAAATGTGAGTGTCATCTGCATAACTATGATCCCAAAATTAATTGTTTCTCAACAGCAATCAACAGGTTCAGGGCAGCCTCAGAGCCACAGTGCAATTTATTTCTGAAGTCCCAACTGTACCCTATAGCAGTGGCCAGATGGGGCCACTGAAAATCTCACATCGTTAGTCAATGTGACAGATGGTCAAAAGTGGCTGGCTGGCTTTACATGTTTTATTTTCTTTTACATGACCTATGAGGAAATGGTTAATTATTGATTCAATTATGTTTTTATGTTTTTTTAATTCAATGATTTAAATTACGTTAGAAAAGAGCAGGCTGTTGTCATAGCAATATCAAATTATAAAAAGTATATAAGTAATTAAAAGTATGTATTTTCACTGTAATTAGACTCTGTGCTTCTCACTGAAGTTACTGTAAAGTGTATTCAGTATGTGTAATGTTGACTGTATGACTGCATTTTCCTGTCAGCCAGTTTTGATTGTTTCATAATGCAAATTACTTACAAAAATCCAAGTTTCGAAATAAACAAGATAAACCCTATCCCAACAAACTTATCTGTCAACTTTGGTGTGGAAAGTAGAGTAAAGGTGGAGGGAGGAGGACTTAAAAATAGAAGACACAGAAAGGCATTAAAAAATAGCTTCCATGTGGAGGTCAGTTTTCATTTCCCACTGTTTTCTTTTTTAATTAAACTTGTGATCATAGTTTAATCACTTTATCTGCAAGTTGGCTATTTAAAGTTGCACATACTGATATCTGATTAACTCAGCAGACTATACAGAGTTTGTGTTTTCACATTATCATGATGAATTGCAATGTGCACATTAACATCTTGAATCAAGGACATTAATGAACTCATCTGAGCCCTGTTAACTGTATCTTTCAGTTTCTTTTTATTGGTCATGAAAGAAAATTCTTCATTTCTTTTAACAGGTCTTTCATATTACTGCAGCTAAGAAGATGCTGTATCTTTATTCCTCTTCTTGACATATGGCTGATATAAAACAATAATAATACAAAAAATGAGAGCCTTCCCTTCATGAGTAATTGAATGAAATCAAAGCCAAATTGCATTGCTCAACATTTTCTATTTACAGAACCTGATAAGAAAAAAAACTGTAATGCTGTAATAAATTTTAGTGGCATATTACACATGCATCCCTAAAAAAGTGGATTTAGTAATGTATAGTATACTAATAGTGTCACATGAGATAAGAAATTGCATAAATTGGATTAAGGTCATCATTATTTCACACACACAACATGAGCCTCTCTCTGAATCAAGACACTTTGGGGGGGATTTTGTTGTCCTTGAACGTCATAGAAATGTTCTAGAGAGTTTTTATTCAGGGTGACTCAGTTGCTAGTTTGGGTTCCTGTGGGTAGTTTCTGATGATTAATGAAGAAATAAGGGTTATTCCATTGTTGTGAGACCAGAGCTGACCAATAGTCACCTCAATGGAAAGCACGTCGCAGTGGTCAGTGGACGGTCAGGCAATGTTAGGTAACTCTGTACTCAGTGGTCTCTTACACCGTCTATTCCCCGTGGTGCATGGGGTTCTTGGCCACCGTTCAATAGAAACAGCTGGTTTTATTCACCACAAATGAATCATGTTAGAAATACACATGCACTCACTTACACACATACTGTATACATGCATGCACACAGTAATTTGGTCTAGCACATCAAATTAAACTGCACAGTCTCCTTTGGCTCCATTCCCTCTAGAATCAAATAAATTCATAAAATACATAAAGCAACATTATTAAAGAACCGCAGCAAAAGGCAGCTGTTGAAATGGCAGTCTCTGCTTCATTATTACGACCACACAGGCCATGGTTTCCCTTGTTCCCACGAAGGAGAGTCTCCTTTTCTCGGTTTACTTTGGTTGTGGTTTTTATTTGGTGTTTGTCTATCTGGCTATAAGAAGGCTGGATGAAATGTGTTTTTCATTGAGCGCTGGGGCCACATACTGCATCGTTACCAACTTCTTGTCATTCATGGATAAAACTGCCCAATTGTGAAACACATAAAAGCAAAGATATTTATCCTCAGCTTCCCAAAGGGAGTAAAGTAGTGGCATAAAATGGGCACGTCTTTGTTGCTCATCACCTTTAGTGTGGATAAAGTGCATTTACCACTGAGTGTCCAGCATTGCTTGAAATTTATCATTCAATGATTAAGTTTACAATCACACCAATCAACAACATACTACTAATCAGCTGACTTAACAACTAAATACTTTAAGACATATATTGTTTATACTGATCTGAGGGAGGCATTTGCATACATGTATGCCAGTTAAACACTGAACAGAAATGTCTAAATCACTAAGTAACACAAATGAAACACACTCAAGATGTTGTGTGACCAACAGATGCACATTGGGTTGCTCATGGTGGCGCCTCCAGCAGTGACATCAACATTGCTGAGTGCGAGCACTTGTTCATTTGTTTATTGTAATAGTTTTAGTCACTCGACTGCATAAAATATCATGATTATTACCAAAGTGTATTATAGTGACAGTGGTCTTCAGGTAATGTGTAGGCTACCGTATGTCAACTTCTATTAGTGGCTTGCTAATTAGCTTCTTACCTTTTAGGTAAAGAAATGTCATGAGCTGTGCTAATTGTATTTGTTAGCAATAGCACTGTTTAACAATTACTGTTAGCATGGTTGTTGTGCTTGTGTTCTAATGTTTTTATGTTTGTTCTTGTTTGTTGTAGAAGCACACACACACACACACACACACACACTAATATCATTGCTGATAACATCCTAACATCCCTGCACTTCTGTCACAGTTTTCCTCAAGACCTGCGAGTCTGCAAGTTTGTGAATCCATATGGAAGTTATGCACCTTTGTGCAATAGGCCATTTCCATTGCCAATCCTCTTCAGCCAATTGGCATGAACACAAACACCTTCACACACAGACATGTAAACTTTACCTACTACAGTTTTCACCCTCCTATTGTGAAAACTGTGACAGTCAAAGGATGGAAAAGTTTTTGTAGACCAACTGATCGACAGATCACCCTGTAAAGCTGCTGGTTGCAGCTAAAAGAAAGGGGAGTCAGAAGTTGAAAAGTTTGATGAAGGTGAAATTTCCTCCCCCCGTGAAAAGGACCAAATGATTTAGAGTTGGTTCAGGAAATTTGGTCTTTACCTACTTTGGATATGTATGTGGAAATGAATCAACAAAAACAAAGTTCTGCTTGGCACAAAGTCACATAGTCAGATTTACGTAATGTTGCTAACGAACCACACCCACAGCAATGAGCAAGAATGATGGCAGTGTTATGGAATTTGTTCAATTCAAGTGAGTTTTCACTGTTAGAAAAATGTCTAAAGATCAACAAAATTCAGTTTATAACAGTTTGTCCTACATGTACCACAGCAAAACAGCTATAGTTTAGACCTATAGATAAGCTCACAACGGTTTGATCAGAGCCTGTCAGTGCTGGGTTAATGTACTGGTACCACCAAGGCCAATATGCAACATTGTTGTTGCATTTTCGTGATATAATCTCAGACTTTCAAGTACCTTTTAGAGGTCCCAGTTCGTTTTAGGTAGCAACATGCCCCCACTGGCCTCAAATGTCATCAGGAGTACTTCAAGGATGTGTGTCGTCTACCCTACTTTAGCTCAAAGAGTGCAGTCCTTTATGATACTATCTTCCCTGGGTGTGTGGAAAACATAAGCCTCTCTTGAAGCCTTGTCTCTTAAGTCTTTTCTTTCAGACAAGTCCATGCAAGATGAGGTTCAGCATCTGGACATGTGAAATAGTATGACCTTGAATGGCAAGGAGAGGAGGTAGAAGAGTTACAAATTCCTCACGAGGAACATGTTGTAACTATATCTGCGTGAAGAGGACAAGTTTATAGCTCTAATTGCTCGTTATCCATACAGGAACTTAGACTGAAATCTTTCTTATTAGAAACAAGTGGCATGATGGAGAGGCATCAAAGCTCCTTCATCAGCTTAGGTATGTCAGGAAGGAAGATTGGATCATCAAACAGTGTACTACCCCAAAGGTACAAATCTCTTGGCTGAAACCATACTCATGCTCATACATAACTGAGAAATTATTGTTCAGCAGTCCTTTTTACACACTGCAGTTGACTTTGATAAGCTTGAAGTATGATATTTTTCTAATGTTTAAAAATTCCATTGTCTTATTCTTACTTTATTCTTACTTTAACTTTGTAAAGATGATTGTATAGCGGACTTACAAAGTGCAAAACCTTTTCTTGAATGAACTGTTACCCCTATAAACACCTTCTCACTTCTTTCAGTGATGTGCTGACGTGAGTCAGTTTACCCTAGTCTGAAAAAAGTCTGCAGAAATTACACAGTGTTAAGAGATACAATACTGAAAGACTTTTTGGCAATCAGTGAATCACCTGCATAACAGAGCTGAAATAAAGTGGACACTAGAGACATCTTTGTAATCTAAAAAATGTGACTAATTTTATTTCATCATAATGCAGTCCATCATGATATGCACACTGGACAAGTAACATTTTCCAGTCTCTTCGTTGGCTAAATGTTAAAATCTCCCTTGCCTGATAAACATAAGCCAAGTATCATGACCTCATGTCGCAGAGCTGCACAGAGATAACTTATTTTTAGTATAATCAGAAGACCAATTGATCTCTGTAACCTCTCTTCATCTGACTGATTTATTTGTAGCCAGTTTGCCATTAGCAACACACTCAAAAAAAGCTGCTTGTCAATAAAATATTGACAAGGAGATGTATGAAGCAAACCTGGCCAAAGTTTCCATGATTTCCAGTTGGATACCTTGTTTCAATTTTGTTTTTATTGTCGTTGTGTTGCTCAGAAACTGAGGGAGTGTTGCTCGGAAACTGAGGAATATGAGTGTTGCATGGGTCTCTTATCATAGTAAACACCTGACTGTACAAGTCAATTTAACACAGATGCGATGCATCAGTGTCAGAACAGATGTGTGGAAGGAAGCCTCATTTGTAATACGACTTGCATTGCGCAACTGAAATGTTTTGGTGTTGGTTTATGTTTAGCAGAGACAAAAGTTAATAAATTGACACTTGGCTGACCTTTGGACAAATGCTTTGGCTTGTTTTTTTTGTGCCTGTCCTTCATTATTTCTGACAGTTAGTTTTATTACATCAGACAGTAATAAATTATGCAGAACCTGTCAACCTTCAACAACCACAAACTACTCCTTTTAAATGTCTGTATCGGGTCTCATTGTTACATTTCAGAAGGAGTTGAGGTGAAGGTGTCGTGTAGGACGTGCTATACTCGCACTCTGACATTTACCTGTGTCCTTTGCCCTGCTGGGACAAGCTATGAACCTCTTCTTGTCATGAAATCCAAACTGGAAAAAGACAATTTCTTTCCTGCTCTCAAGCTCTAAAGATGTGGTACAGCCAGTGGAAAATCATTTTTTGGTTTACTTTACAAGGTTTTGACCTTCCAACTGCTGTTCAACATCTGACTTTAAACTTAAGAAGCAGGCCTCTTTGGGAAAATATTTGTAATACTTCTACTGCAGATTAGATGTGTTGAATGAAGGTGAAACGCATGTACAGTGTGAATCATTTATACAAAATTCCTATAACTGTCAAACTTCTCAAGTTTCTGTCCCATTTGTCTGCAGTATATCAAGCACTATAAATCACGAAATCCTGTCTCCTGTCCTGCCTCATATTGATTAAAGTTGTGGTTACTGTATGATGCGCATGCACATAACTCAAAGTGATGTGGGGAAAATACTTAGTATCCCAAGTAGGAAACCTTTTTGTTAGCTCCGAGTGCACATTTCAAAAATGTATATCAGCATCTATTCATCTGGTCAGAAACTTGGATTTTAAAAAGGTGGTTGATGTGTTTGCACAACAAAATGATGAAGGAAAATGTCTGTTTTATAGTGAGGCAGCTCACACTGTTACTGCATGTTTATGGCTATTGTGCAAACATTTTTCATGAGCTGTGATCAATGCTTGATCAGTTTCAGTGCATGTTGGTGACAAAAAGATTTTGGCTTAAGTTGTAAAAAGCATCACGTTGTTAGGCTTGCAGTATTACAGAGGCAAAAAATAATCAAAAACAGGTGTGCACTGTCTTATGATCATGATCAATAGTACCTGTTATATTGTTTTGATGGTAGACAATGAGAAGTTCATTCATACTAATGCTTCTACTATGAAGAGTGGCATTGTGTTTTCTGCCTTCCTGCTCGGTAGACTTTCTCAGTTGTTTGTGTATTCAATCACATGAAATACAATCCTAGCCAAACAATTTATGACATGCTCACATAAAGTGGACAAATTCTCTCTTACTCACCTCATACGTCATCTCATCTTTAAGAATGAATTGCCATAATCAAAAGCTGGTTTCCTGCTAAAGTCACAGTGCACCTTTCCTCCCGTGTGAATTCACAATACCATTTTGCCCCCTTTGATTCCTGTCACCCCTATTGTACCCGCATAAGCTCCTATGATTTATAGGAGTATAGTTTGTAGGAGGCTTTGAAAGGCTTTCTTTTTCTCTCACAGGTGCAACCAGCAGTCAGCAGCTGAAAACACAGAAAGCAAAAGCAAGTCCAGCTTTGACGTGACACAGACCTCAACACATGTCGCCCCATGCAGCACTGCAGCCACGTCCTGAAGCTGTGTCAACTGTGATGAATTTGGCTCAGCTCGACAGATGGATGATGATGTGATGAAGTAGCCTACACAAGGAGAAAGAACAACAATAGAAAGGGTAAATGTGATCAGTTTCAAAGCTGGAGCTTTGTGTTATCACAGGTGAGATGCTACTAGGTATTGACATTGAGTTAGTAGGATGTTTTTCACTGTAAAGGAAGTGCTGACATTTTCAACAGCAGCTTGTTTTGACTAGTTTTTATGCTAAGCTAAGCTAACCAGCTGCTGGGAGTAGCTTCAGAAGAGGCATCGATCTTCTCATCTACAAAACTTTACTTTAAGCATGAGCAACAGCAATATCTACTTCAACAGAAACTCAATCCTTATCAGTGCAGTATGTCTGGTAAAGTATGTCACAATGTTCTCCGAGTGCTGCAGATTAGAAACACCACAGTGGAGATATCACTAAAGTCAGAAAACAAGGAACTAAAAGATTACAACTTTAATTTGCAGAGACAGGAGGTTACCAAAGAGCGTCAAGTTGTAGATAAAGCTTTGAGTTATTGAGGTTAGCCACCTGTAGCAAATGTTGCAAGAGCGCAAATATTCTACTCCCTCATGACAACACTTACAGTATTAGTTCTTCTTAATAGGGGATTTATCTTTCACTTACTAAAAAAAATTCCTGTCCCATGTGTGACCTTCATTAGTCATGCGAGTGGTACTTAATGTAAGTGTAAGCATTTATACTGACTTTGTGGGAGGATGTATTTTGACAAATGACAAGCTGTGAAAACTGATTCAGGTAGGTCAACCCTCGGTTACATCTTAATCAGTCACACCAGAGGGGAATCCCGCTGTAGTAGCACCGTGGCCCAGCCAGGCAGAGAGACCGCACACTTTGTGTGTGTTCAGTGATCGGTTTAATGGGGTAGAAACCGTGGCTATGTCTGGAATGCCTGCCAACGCGGCCATGACCTCCACGGACGGGAGGGATTACAAGCTGTGGGAAAGGACGGAGCATCTTTTTTCACACACTGGGCAGATCTTGTGGTCAAACCTGCAGATCAGCAACATCAAACGTGAAAAGGGTCTCTGACTTATAGATGCTGCCCTCGACAGTTTTTCTGCATATGCAGTCTTACAAGGTTTACAAAGACCCCTTGCTGACCCACAATACAAATACTGTGTGGTGTAGTGCAGGCTCTACGCAGGTATATAGAGTGTACCTACTTATTTTTCATGCTGTACTGGGGACACTCACTCATTGTAAATCCCCTCTGATGCACATCAGCTGAATTTTTTCTAGGATGTAATGATGATATAATGATGATTACTCCCTGAGGTCAAGCAGCAGAAGTTAAGTGACAGTGTGCAAATACTACTTACTCATTTTTCACAGGGCTTCCTTTCAAAAAGAAAAAAATGGGGCATAAATTATGATATTATGATGATGATAATATCCTCACCTTTCCAGGCACTACTACACCACTGTAAATACTGTAGCTTGGGTGTAGAGGAAAACACTGTGAGCGTTTAGCTCTTTGCAACAGAATCTCAACTCCTTCACAGCAGAGGTTAAATACTTGACTCAGTGACACACACCCAGGACTTTCAAAAGACCATGACCAAATGTAACATACTGTATGATTGCACTGAATTCCCAGCATGCATTGTCACAGTGAGAATCAGAGCTCTACGCCTGGCAGTGATCTATTACTTCAGCTAAATGGGACCACATGCAGGCAAAAGTCAGATAGTTGGAACTCTATTGTCCAATATGACTTTTATGAAACAAATTGTGCAAACAGGCTCTGTGATCAATGCTTGGTCAGTTTCAGTGTACATTTTGGTGACTGTTGGCAGACTTTTGGCTTTGGCCTAAATGTTGTTAGGCTTGTAGTATTTCAGAGGAAATAAAATCAAAACCAGCTGTGCCGAGTCTCATGATCCCGTGTGGCTGATCAATAATACTTGTCTTTTCTTTTGATAAGTAACAACAGGAAGTTCATTTATGGTATGGCTACTACTATACAGAATGAGGGGCCTCCTTGTGCAGCAGTTTTGGATGTCTTGTGCTAACGTTACTTATGCAAGGTGACTTAGGCACAATAACCACTACAGGATTTTCAAAAATCCATGACCAAATGTAACATACTGTATGATTGCACTGAATTTCCAGCATGCATTGTCACAGTGGGAATCAGAGCCTTACTCCTGGCAGTGATCTACTACTTCAGCTAAATGGGACCACATGCAGACAAAAGTCAGATATATGGCAGTGAAAAAGTGTGTAGTTGGAGCTCTGTTTCCCCACATGACTTTTAATTTACACCATGCAGCATGAAGTAGGGATCTGAATGGGGAAAATGTGTAAATCTCCTCAGTGAAACTGCAAATTAAACAGCTCTGAAAAGATAATGTGAAACCTTTGTCATGAATCAGTCTGCACAGGCTGAACCAGACCTAGCACAGCTGTATGGCCCGGGACAAGCACTGCTGCATGCATTAAGTCACACACGGGGATGGTGGTAGAACACACACAATGAAAAAGACAGGATTATTCATCATTCTGTTCACACTCAAGGAAAATATTTTATGTCTTCACTGTTGCCTTAAAGGGAACAGAGACTAATGGGGCCGATTTTTCTCTCAGTAATGGCACACTAAGAGGTTCTGCTCACTGTCCACTCAGCAGCAGGCTTCCCAACTTAATTGCTATGCTTTAATTAAATGGACAATGTGCTTCCTAAGAACCCAGAGCTAATCAGATCAGCTTGGATGAATAACGATGACAGGCAATACTAATTAGAGCTGCACACTAAATCTTACTCGCTGTATGTGGGGTCTTGCTACCACACGATGTTAGCATGTGTTCTTTATGTGTGTGTGGGTGTGTTAGACAAACAAGGCAATCTTGCAAGAGCTCTAAAACTGCAAATGAAAAATAATTGGCACTCACAAGATCAATTAAAGGCAACTGCACAATGTATGTATTGCATTACTGTTGTAGCCACAGTCACAGCAAAGAATGCTTTCTGAGGGATGAGGTCAGGTTAAAGATATTTTGCTTTCACTATTTTTACTTTTCCTACTATAATACGCAATAACTGTCAGTACATCAAAGATTAAACATATTCAGAGTACATTTTCAGTACAAGTACAATACTTAAGTACAATTTATAACATAGTAATGCAATTTTAGACTTTTTAGACTACACTTCTTCTCCACTACTCGTACTTTACACGTTTATCCTTGTTTTCTGCCGTCCTCCGTCCGATTTCGTTTTGCTTCTTTGCTTCTTTAATGCAAATATTCACTCTTCTTCTGCTAAATAATAAGTGTGATCCTCCATTTGTCTGGATTTAACTTCACAAACTACTAACAAAACACAACAAAGTTAGCTATTAGAAACTAGCAAACACGTCTTCCTCCTCCTCTAGGTCACATCTGCCGTCTTCTTCTTCGTCTTCTATTTCTTTTCCTGCTACATTGGCAACGTAGTGGAGAATCGCGTTTGCGCCCCTCCTTTGTCCATTCTAGGCTACTGTAATAAATATGGTGGCTGATGTTGTTTGACCTGCGGTATATGTAAATAAAAAGGCTAAATCTAAGGTAATAAAAACATTACGAATCGTTTCATAAGGTGACTATATACCACTGAAAACATAGTTATGTGTATTATATTCCATTTCTGCCAATAAATCACTCTAAATGTTACACACTGTACCTTTAAACTGTCAGATAAAATATGCAATCATCATATATTATTATATATACCAGTGGTTTCCAACTTTTTTTGCTTGTGACCCCTAACCAACGAGCAGTGGCTACTTGGGGCCCCTTGTCACATGTGTCTATGAGTCTAGGAGTTGTTAGAAGTTCTACCGAAGTGACATTTCCCCTCTAAACTTCTCACATGGTTTCATTTAAATAATTGAGGCCCAAAGAGGTAAACCTGTGCAACATTTCTGCAGAACCAGTGCTTTCGTTTTTAATACTTGAAGTACACATTGCTCATAATATTTCTGCCGTTATTCAGAAGTGGCTCTCGCCATCCAGTCCACTTCACAGCACACCTGTCTCTAATTCTCTTCTGCTAGTTTATGATTTTTGCATGTTTGTGCTTGTTGCCTTCCTGCCTGCTACTTTTTTGGATTTGTTTCACTTTGCAGACTGACTGCCTGTTGCTGATAAGTGTTTTGATTTTGGACCAAGTAAACATCATTTTAATCCTACCTGCTCTGTTCTTGCGTCCAAACATAAATTACCAAAATCATCACAAAAACTATTCCCATGAGCATTTTCTGATCCATCACACCTGATTGTTGTTTAAACCAAAACTGCCTGGTTAATGGGAAAAGATTGTGGTCATGGTTAAAAGAAACAAATATAGTTTGTTGGTAGGAGACAGGATACAAACTGGAGCTTATGGTGCCAAAGTCAGTCACTATCAACTATCAACTATATGCTTTTTTTCTATTTCTTTACAACATTATAACAATTTCATCCTTTGCTTCTGTGACGGTTATTTTGTTTGTTTTTTTGCACTAATGTAAGAACTCACTTGTCTGACGAATTGTTAAAAATGTAATTTTAAGCATTTAAACAAACCGCCATCTTTCTGTAGCACCAGTTGTTTCGCCAAACCAGGAAACAAGACGCAACCTGCATCCCCATCAGCAGAAAACTAACTACTAGGTCCTAACTAACTACTGTAGTTTAATCTTAGTTACTCAAAAGTCAGTAAATGGCAGTTCGAGTTAGCATTTTCTATCCCCATACATGAAGACATGAGTTAAAACTACCTCTCTAATCACAACAGGGTGGCTGTTCTAAATAAGGATTTACAACCCACATTAAAATCAACACAGGTTTCCTGGTTACCACAAGACTTAGCATGACAACCACTTTCTTGTTTTTAAAGCAACACTAGCTCTGTTTATGAGGAACTATAAGTATGACTGGAACACGTCTTTGGCCAATCAAACTGTTTGGTTGAAACTACCTGTTGTTTTATAGTTTCCTTTTACTCGCTTTGCTTAAAGAATATGTATGCTGAAAATATAGGACAGACCGGCAGTGTTCCCATGGTCACTGACCTAAAAAAAAAAAAGCCGTCTTCCATCATTTCCTTTATGAGGACGACTAGGCACTTGTCCCTGCAGACTTACAGGTCAAACCTCAGAAACCTGTCAGAGGCACTGAGGGCCCAACTAAGACATGTGAGATGCAATATAAACAAATAACGAACAAATTGGACTTCAGGCAACAAATAAATTCTGCAGTCCTTAACAAGGCGGGCTTTATTCTACAGAGAAGGCAGTTCGGGAAAAGGGTGGGAAGTGGTGATTTTAAAACTGTAAAGGTACCAGTAAGCAAGAGCAGATGGGGACAGCAAGAAAACTTCTTGTGGTAAAGCCCTCAAATTGCTCTGTGTAAACGTTTGGTTTTATTATTCGGCTGTCTTTACTGTTCCCTGTAAATTTGGAGCTTGTGAAGGTCGTCATCACGGTAAAATGCAGAATGCATATACCAAGGAAGTTGTGTCATTAGCAAACAATGATTTGAGCAAGCAGGGACGAATTAAAAGCATTTGGGTTAATCAAAACCATCTGATGATGAGCGACAAATGGCCTACTGCGCAGAGTGTTGAAGAGGTAACTATTGAAAGTCAACAGTGGAGGTCTGTAACACAATAAAGTCTTTCTAAGTCTCTGCTTTTGAAGTTATAAAGGCAAGACAAATATGGTTACTCCCTGAATACTTTTACACTGTAAGTCATTATCAAATCACGATGAGAAAGCAGAAGTACAAACTTGTTGTTACATACAGTTAAGAGTTTTATATCTCTGTCATTGGGTGTTCCCATTCAAGAAAAGTGAGACATCCCTCCAGATGGAATTCTTTGTGGTCTATTCAGGTGATGGACAATGGCAGAATAATTGTACGGTTACATTCTTAATTGATTCTCAATCATCAGTTTGGCGTAGAACGAGGAGGATATACGATATTTGTGTTTGGTTACGTGAACAGTGTCCTATGACCGAAACTTCAAGATATGTGCACATATAGGTACTGAACGTGCCCTTTTCTCTAACCATCACGCTGTTGCTGTTTTCTTATTTTATTAGCAACACACCATCTTTGTCTTACAAGACAGTTCTCTGTGTAAGACAGCAGAGAAAGGGAGAAAATAGGGGATTTTCCAGCCCTGTAAAACTTGAGATCTGAGATCGCATTCTCACATGAGGACTGACGTGTGAAGTTAATTACATAAACATCACAGAAAGGGCTGTTTTCGAGAGTTTAGCACCTCTTATGAGAAACAGGCAGCCGTGTGTATATGTGTGTGTGCAACTTTGTGACTGTACCTGCATTTGCTGAACGTCTGGTGTGTGTGTGTGTGTGTGTGTGTGTGTGTGTGTGTGTGTGTGTATATATATATATATACAGTATATGTGTGCGACTGAATATGTGTGTGGTCTATATCCCTGTGCAGCCTGACGTTCACCTCCCACCGTGACATTTAGCGAAGAAAGAAAAGGGGTTGATAAGGAACAAAGGGGTTAATAGGATCTGGGACAGGCTCTTTCAGGTCAACATAGCCATGACAATAGACACAAAGTCTGTCACACTAAGTGCCTGGTTTAGCTAGAACAATTTAAATTCAGCATTTTATCTTTGGGTCTTAGCGTCTCTGTGTCAGACATTATAGTGTGAGACACAGAAAACATCATCCCTGGTCTGATCTGATCATGGTTTTGATCTGCACTCCTAATTAAGAACTTATTGTGATGAGACTGGCTGAAACATAATGAGCACTGTGAGGATAGTAGGCAGTAAATAATAAACCCTTATAGACTGGATATCATACTGTTTGAAGATATCAAATAATACATAATGCTTTGTTTTCTCTTTCTTTAAATCAACATATAACGCTTTGAAAACTCCCAGAGCTGACCTTCTGTGCATCACATGTTGAGCCTGAAATGTTTCCCGTAACATCATTGTCACATAATCATCTGACTTCCATTATTGGTTTACTCCTATTTATTTATTTCCCCTGGCAAGGGAACAGAGGCGAGGTGACGCAGAGTCGCCAGAGTCTGGTGGATGGGAGTGGTTGCGTAGTATGTGGAGCAAGCTGTTAGGGTTGAGGATAACAGCTTGGCTGAGTAAGCATGGCTCATACTGCAGTGATTAAAAAGGTAGAGATACAGTACATATGTGTCAATACTGATCAATCCTTTATTTCACAGTTAACTGTCTAATGCATGTATGATAGGAAAAAAAAAATAAGGGTGTTTATTCAGAAAGGTCATGATCTGATGCTCCCTAAAGATTATATGTTTTATATTTGCTTAAAAGCTGCATTTCTGATTCTTAAGTTGCTTTTGGAGTAGCATGTAGATCCTCTAGTAAGGAAAGGCGTTGTATTTGGTGTCCAGCATGGTATTTAGTAACTGTTATATTTAAGGCAAGCTGTTACTTTAGTGAGATTGGGTTTGTAACCCGAAGGCCACCAGTTAACATTCCTGACACCTGACAGCTGTAATTATCTGAATGGATAAAGTGAGTAAGTGAATCTATTCCTCTTCTTAAACAAATACTGTCATAGTTTCTGAGAAGAAGACATCAAAGCCCAGTTTGCTGCTATAAAACTTCTTTTTAGGTGTTTTAAAACGTGTGTAGTGAATCTTTATGTAAATAAAAGTAATACCACGCTTTAATAATGCTGCATTAAAAGCTTTTCCTTCACATTTTTACTTAGAATTATGCAACTCATTAACTACCAATGGCTTTTCTTCAATCAAACAACAAAAGTGGGATATATTCCTTTGATGAACATCCATTGACTTTTGATGACAAAAGGCGGATGCCATAATGTTCAAATAATAATCTGGAGTGTGGTCACAGTCCTAGTTCTTCTCTTCTTTTATATCTCCTTTATAAGACAGTATCTACAAAATAAGCTCCAGCCCATAAAATGTGGTCCTTGAATTCTCCAGGGTTGAAACACCACTAATAGCACCCTTCAACAGCATCCTTAAAACCCATCAGAAGTTCAAAAATGCATTTCGTGCAGAAGGGCCTGTGAGCAAACACAACAATGGAGATAGTTTGAACAGAAACGAGTCTCACGTGTTTTTGTTTAACGTTGGCTGGCCCATTGTTTACACAGAGAGACACACTGAGTCCAGCTGCTCTGGAATATTTGGGCCTCGCAGTCTTTAACACGTCTTCATTGTTGCTCTCGCCAACCTCTCCCCTGCAGCTGCAGTCATGCACCATGCTGTCCCACTGAATGCACAGCAGGGACCGTTTGCTGTGATGGAGATATCTGTATGAATACGCAGCCTATAGCGTAATATCTGTGATATTTCCATCACATTCGGACTATTATTAGCTTCAGGCAGAGCACATAATGGCAGGTGAATCCTTCTCTTCGCTGCCTTTTTATTTGAAAAATTTAGCAGCATTTTAAAGAGGAGAAAAGCATATTAAGGAACAAAAATGGGGAGGGGAGGCAGTGTCAGAGAGGGGGGAGTTATATATTTTTTTCTCTCTGCTGAAGGGAGCGTAGTCTTTTTTAGGAGAGGCTCCGGGTTTTTCAACTTTTCCACATCCCTGATTTCTATTTTATTCTCAGACATCTTAAACAGCTCATCAATCAGTCAGACTTATTGTACAGCACTTTTCATAAAAAAACAAAATGTACCAATAATCAAAACTTTGGTTTTCCCGGTCGAACTGTAGAAAATTCTCTACCATCCATAGCTATTAAAATTCATGCCTTGTCTGCAGATGACGTCCTTAAGTGGCTGCATGTACAGGTAAAAAAGAGTAGGATCTAAGATTGAACCTTGGGGAACACCACAATTAATTGTCTAGCTTTTTTATGAACATTCACCTATACTAACAATTCTCTGTCATTGAGATGAGACTTAAAAACACATTACAACATAATTTGATCCAATTAAAATGTATTTTTAACATTTGGATTCAGGGGTGGGGTACTAACTGTTCATTCATTAGTTTTTTAATTAAAAAATAGAGAAGAAGATGCACCATTTTGTTACTTTATTATGCCATCACTAATTTAGTTATTGATGATTAAACAAATCATATCAATTCAATACTGTTATATTATTTTCACATACAAGTGGGGAGGGTGTTGCAGTTTTCTTCTAAGTCAAGATATTATTAAAAATGCTGGAGAGGGTTTTGATTTTTCAGCATTTTGTCCACATTGTATGAGAGTGGTAACATGTTTACATGTTTGCTCTGCCTTGTCTTGCTTAAACAATCCCAGCAACCTGAACGCCGTCCCTGTCTTCTTCAATCCAGCAGGCATTTGATCCGGTGCCGACAGACTCGAGACCTCTGACTGTGCTGTGGCTTCAGGTCCCAGAGCAACCTGAGCCGGAGAGGGGTTAAAGTTCTGAGTTGGCACAAGAGGGCGTGAAAGCTGGTCTAATCGAGACAGAGTGTTCATTAATCATGGTCACAGAAAGCTATAATAAAGGCAAAGAGGCAGATCTGATCTCAGCTATGGTTCTCTGATCTTCCACCAGGTCTGAAGTGGGCTCCAGATGTGTGGGCTGACAGTGTAATCACACACACGCACACACACTGGCCCGTGCACACATATTATCTTGCACATAACATCCACATGCATTCACGTCACACACAAGGGATTTTGTAAAATCATGTGCAGGATTTTGTCTTTAAAGATCAGAGAGGCAGGGTGTGTTTGTTTTGACATAACGTAGCTCAATTGTGGTGTTATTGTATTACTGAGGTGGAGACAGCAGCTTCCACCTGGAGTGACAGCCAGGTCTTTGGCCTCGCTTCACAGACATTTAGTCATTGTGTCTGTGTCAAAAGCAAAGTCATGTTTTCCAGGTTTAGCTCAGTTCAGTTATAGTTTCAGCCAGCAGATGCTTTACCTCAGAGATCCACAAGAGGGCAACATTGAAGCAGTTTTAGGAGGAATCATGGGTAGAATTTCAAAGTTCTCACAGTCCGGACAGGAAATGATGTGTCATGAAAAATGCAAGTTTTATATATTATCCCAAAAACTAATATGCATCCACATATCCATTTATAAACCTTTTTTAGCTTTCTTCTGTTGGCTTATATCCTTTTTTATAATAATGTATATATAAATATATACAACACTAGAAGTATGATTTATGTGTATTGTAAGTTGGTGACTAAATTGTCCATTATCTTCAGTGTAACACAGTATTTAAACTTCTATTTTAGATTTATTGCATGAATACAACTTAATGCAGAAGATTATATATTTTAAAACTGAAACTGAAGCAGCTGGATAAAAATACATTATTACATTACAACTACTTTTCATACTGTGACATCTCCACTGTGATAACCCTGTTTAGTATTTCATAACATGCTGGTAGTCGTGACTGACAGAAGAAGCAACTGTGAGTATACTGAAGTAGGCAGAGGCATCTCAGACCCATCAGTTTATGCATGACATTTTTTTTTAATAGTTAAACTGTAAACATTATCTGATGTTACTAAAACACTGAATAAACTAATAACATCCATATAAAAATGGACTCTGCTGCTCTATTGGTAACAAATTACAAATCACAGGTAAGACAAAGTATCTTTTCAGGCCCCCGCAAATATAAAATACTATTTCAATTCTGACCATTTTGATAAAGTGTGAGTAAAGTCAGTAAAGATCACTGATCATCTCTGTGTTCTTCAGCTTGCATTGAGAGAACAGTTGAAGAAGATTTTGTTTTGTTTCTGTTGAAAGGCTTTCAGGAGCTTTAACTGGAGGAGTTTGAGGAAGCTACTGCCAAGCTTCTTCTCATACTGATGAGATTCTTGAAAAGACGTCACAGTATCTCTCTAATGCAGGTGTGAAATGGTGTAAAAATACTTTACTTTTATGGAGAGGTCATCATGATTCATCAACATCTAGCCAGTTTGAATTGCCTGATATACAAACTCCATACATTTGGGGGAAAGTTTAGGAAAACAATAAAGGAAAACTCTCATGTTCTTCACACATAGTTATTCTCTGTGTGATTTTGCAGTTTTGCAGTTTCCAACTTGGGGTCACAGTGCATTAACCATTGACGTAAACTACAGCAGGATGACAGCAGAGGTCACGACTGCCTGGGCTCTCCTAAGGTACGCCACTCCTATTGATCTGGGTGCTGAGTGGAAGTAGAGCACAGTCAATATGCTGTATGTGGCCAAGAGGGCTGAGTCACAGCATGAATCAGCCTGTAGGTTCACAACAGCAAGATAATATTCACAACTCTGCATTTTTTTTTTATTGATTTGTCCATATCAGCGTAAGAACTGAGCTCATACTGCACCCTATTCTTACGTTACGTCAGTTGATTGTGAAATGTAAGCTGGCTGTGTCACTTTGTTCCCATAGTTTGTCATTTTTTTTCTGCTGACACAGCCAAACTATCAATCAGTGTGTCAGACAGTCAATCAATCTCTTAATTTTCCCAGTGTGTAGCTTTGTCACACATTCAAGTAAAAAAAAAATATTGCATTTTGTAGTTTAATTTTTCACCTTACTCACATCTAAAACACATGTAACGAAACTGGTTCACATGAGTTTTTCCTTGCTATTGTCACCAAGTGACCTAGTAAATTAGAAAAAAAGGAGTGTGACATCTCACTGAAATCCATCCAAAAGTTTGTTTCAATTGTATATTTAAACTAAAGATTTCAACCAATGGCAGCACTAGATAAAAATAATTTTTTCAAATTACGAAAAGTCATATTAAGAATCATTGTGTGGGGATCAGGAATGTCTGTACCAAATTTCATGGTAATCCATAGCCACGGACTTTTCAGCCTGGCTCAAACTCCAACTGACCAAGAAGCCTCCTAACGTCCTCTTGCTTCATGAACTAGTTTTGCTCATTATTTTAACATTAGACCTCCATGAAAGTCTGAACAAACTCAGTAGTGACTACGACTGATGAGGCAGTGTGTGGGAAGTTTTTTTTTTTTTTTTTTTTTTCTGTGTTCTTAAAGAAGAATCAGAAAGTTTTTAATCTTTTTGTCATGACAGCGCTGTGAAACAGTTGGCTTGAGCATGTAGGTGGCACGCCTCAGGATCCAATTTAGTGGAGGACATGTCCCGTCTACCCCCAGAACAGAAAGGCCCCGCTGTCTCCTCAGATGAAAGCAGGTGCACAGTGACGGGCAGTAAATGTCAGACTGTGGGCACTAGTGAAGGCAACCGAGGCAGCACAAGACTGAAGGAATGAGTCACAGATGCATCCTGCAGTGCAGTGCAGAAGATGTTAGAAGGCTGGAGATCATTATTTTCTAAATTATTAGCCCCATCTAATGGTTAATAATGATAGTTTCTGTGCCAATGTGCCACAGTTTATTAGTTTATAACTACACATTTTCCCACACACACCATCTGTGATGCCTGTACCCCCACACACAAATGAATAAAACTTTGTTTACTGACTTGTATCCAGAGAGCAGTCAGAGAGGTGAACACACAGGTTGACAAGCTGGCACGTGGTGAATCAATAGTGCCAAAACACAGTCGACAGTCAGACCAATGGAGAGTTGTTCAGGGACTGTGAGTCAGGGACTGCTGCTTACTGAAGTGGACAGACTTGTCTTTTTGTCTTTGTACGGGAGAGAACATAGTGTCCAGTCTGCAGTCAGTGTACAGGTAGTTTTATTCTACGTAACGGATTTATCACAGGAGAGAACATGAAACAATCTGTTGTGGTTTACTGTGCAGCATTACGAAACACTCATTCAGTGTTGTTAAACAAGGTATAATGTGAGCAGCTTCATGACGTAGCAAAATTTGGTGTCACGACGTCACAACGTCTCAACGTTTTATTTGTAACTGATAACAAATTAATGGTTAATTAATAATTTACTAATACTTAATAAGTTATTAAGAGCAACTCTTGTGTTCTCAGGTTGTGGAAAAACAGGTTAGTTATGAAAGGATATAAAATATAAGACGAATATAGAAAGAATATTAAAATATTCAACAGTAAAATCACAGTTTTTGTAAAAAGAGTCTAGCCTGACTTTAAAAAGAGTGTAGATAACAGCTTCAGTTTCCCGTCTGATGGCGAAGTAAAGCTGTGGAAATATTCTAAATATAGCATACACTGAAACTGATATTGATATTGTTCACAGCAGTACATTGTTTAGCTTCTGTGCCGGTCCTCATGAGGGAGAGATGCCAATCAAAACATGATCTGCAACGCCTGAGAAATGATCTGATCAGCAAACTAAGCTGTTTTTAAGTTTTCTAAAAATTAAGAATGTTTTCACTCAGATTTTTGTGGATGTTTAATGAGACGCTTAACTTTGATACTTTGCCTTTTTTACCGTTTCAAGACACATTTCCTGAGACTTTAATCATGGGTTACAACTTATAAATCATTTATAAAGGCTGATTTACTAGACAGCAGCACCGGAAATCCCTCTGTATCCTGCCCCTATAGTGTGGAAAAAAGTAAATACACACAATTACAGATGCAGTGCGATTTTTATGTGGGTTGTTTTGACGTATCTATGTAATAGCGGCAGAGTCACTGCAGGCCTACACAGACAGAAGATTACACTGCGGATAGATCAACAAAATCTCATTTACTTAGCCTCCCCCAGGAGCGTGGGGCAGATCAGAGGAATGAACAAAAAAGAGAGGCATGTCTGTATCAAATGCTTTATAGCCTCATGCCAAGGATTTTATTTCATATCCTTTACACTTAACAGGCTGTGTAATTTTTTGTGCTTTCATGTTTAAAGGATTTATTCCTAAGCAGCACAGAAGCACCCAGAGGAAATACTTGCCCAAATTCACTTTAATTCAGCCAGTATTGTAAATTTTCAGATAATCCTCTATATCAGTTACACTTTAGATTGACTTATTTTACTGCTTGTAGTTAGTGCGGTTATGTTTTAGGTGGAAGACAACCACAGTTGGGTAGTAGGCAGTGATGTATTACAGGGTATAAATGGGGATACGTTTATTTTATAGTCAGCTTTGGGTATACCCACTTATAAATCCCCTCTGATGCGAATTATTCAGTAGTGTTCAGCTCAGTAGTGTTCTGCAAGCGAGGATGGCGAAAGGCATGACATAGTTGTCCAATTTTCATGAGTGAAAGGAGTAATGAATAGTTGCAAAGTGCATAGTTATGTAGTTGTCTTACTGGGTCAGTATTTATTGCAAAATCTTCTGTGGCTAATGATTTCATAATAATCATTACTCCCTGAAGACAAGCAGCAGACAGGCCACTAAATAAAAAAAATAGGGCCAAAAAGTATACGCACTACACCAAGCACCTCTTGTATTGTGCACATCTGGAGCTTTTCTGGACCTCACCCTGTGTCCGTGGACAGATGTGATGGTTCAAGCCAGCAGATTAGCCGGTGCAAATTACAGAGTGAAGAAAGGAGCCATCAATTTTTATTGAGAGGGAAGAGAAAAAAAAGCAGAATAGGAAGCCTGACTTGGTATGATGAGTGTAATTAAGTGTGAGAATGTGTTTTCCATCCAACTGGGCTCATGATACACATTTACACATTTTATACATTGTGATGGTTTTCTGACTCACAGGGAACAGAGATGTGGCTTTTTATGTGGGTGTGTGCATTAATGTGTGACCTTTTAATGTACGTTTTATATACTGTGTATGTGGCACATTTGTTTGGTTATCTGATATGACATAGGATCACCCAGGGAGTTACATTACATCACCACTGGATTGCACATCCTGTAGATATTTATAACTATCTGGAGGGATGTCACCCACTGTGAATAGGAAACATTGACTAAAAGATTCAGTCATGGAGTTTGTTTGCCAAATCTTTATCAGGACCAGATGATTCTCAGGAATATGAAATATGAATGAACGGGAAATTTTGCATAAAAACTAAGTAATCAGAGCAAGACTAGTGACTCTGTGAGCGCATCGAGTTTTAATTTAAAAAATTACTTCCAATTAAGTTTTATTGACTTTTATTTCACTGAGTGCAAGTCTCCCAGCTGTGAAGCAGAAACTGTCCCCATATTGCCATAAAATCACTAAGAAGGCTGCCACAACATCATCAGTCTGCTGTTCAACTTCTGAAGGCTATTCTGAGGTCATCATCTAAACTTAATAAAATCCACATCTGTTTGGCAAATTTCCTTTATATATTATATCAATTTATTCGATAGATTCTTTGAAATAGTTCCCCTTTAAAAGCAAAGACATTCATATACAGTTCAGACAATACATGCCATCAGCAGGCATCAACATGGTCAGTATACAATAAATACAAACACAACACAATAACTCCTCTCTAAAAACCTTACATTAGTGCTAAAACTTATTATATTCCATCATTATCATGACATTGTTCATTATTAGTCTGACAAATGTTAAGAATTGTTCAAACCGTCGTCACTTTGTAGAGGAAAAAGTGTCACATTTTTCAAATATTGAAATAAAAGTGTCAAGAAATGTTGACATCTTTAGGCTGGGCCATGTGGTGTGGACTTTTAATCTCTCGTTTCTAATGATGATATCAACAGACCAGACAAATGTCCACTTAATTCCTGAAATAAAAGTGTAATTTTAATGTTTGCCTCGTGCCTAAAAAGATGACAACAGGTATTCGTATTCTCCACTTGAGGAATTCCTACTATTCTCCAATACCAATGCATAATAAATTTGGCATTGATCGATTGGCTAGTGGATGATTTAATTCATTAGATTGTCTTATATTTACTGAGTGCAGTGTGCCACTGACTGCAGAGAAAACTGTCAGGCCATGCTACGAACGTCAAAAGTCATCATGCAATCAATTGTAATGTTGTTCTCCACTGAGGCCTCTCTTGTATTGAGAGGACTCATGAATCACTGCTGCAGATTCATAAAATCCAATAGCAACGGAGCCACAGTGTATAGTGTAGTGGTTCAGTGTATAGTAGGTTGTGCATGATAGTCAGTCACTAATTGGTACTGCTGTTGCTTGGTGACAGTCATTTGACTAGTAAAGACCTCATGTTGCACAGCAGGCAAAATGCAACGTAGTTCTTCATTCTCATATTCATGTGATTTGCATTATTGTTAAATAAAATTGTAACTATCTTATATCTTTTATGATGCGTTTACTGCACATTAGCAGGCCAAATTCAGATGGCTGAATATAATTCAGTAAAGCTGTATTCAAATCTAAGCTGTGGTATCTGTGATTCGTCAAGCCTTCACATGTTTATTGAAGCTCTGAGTGGATGAAAAGAGAACACAACAAACAAATCCTCCTGGGAACTGAACAAAAAAAAAAAAACAATAATTCAGCAGGCATGCCACACACAGTGAGGCCACTGTAATGGCCTCCTACATACAGTGTTAGTAAGGAGAGGCGTTTACAGCATGTGGACACATACTGGAACAGTATAACACACCACAGCAAACCACGAGCGGAATATCAACATATATGCTCAGTAATTGTTTGAATATCCATCAAAGTTCTTGTCAACGCTAACATTTGTAGCCTCTGGGCACAATACAAACAGTATCACAACATCAGCACCAGTTGTATACATACAACCAGAATGACACAGTTATACAGATTACAGTTTGGAGAAGTCACAGTGGAAATAATCACAAAGGCAATGTCGGGGTGCAGAACACTGTTGACATGGAGAAAGCAGCGGCACATCCCTCATCCATACAGTGAGCAGCTCCTCTAAACCTCTGTAGATACTCATGGACCATCTTTATATTTGACTGATATTTTTCTCTCTATATAACAGATAGTTTAATCAACAACAAACCTAAAAATAAATACATTAAGAGTAGAAGAGGAGAGTGCACCATAATCTCTTTGCTTCACTCACTCACTCGCTCTATCAGTCCTACAGCAGGTCTGATTGGATGGTGTGCCAACGAGCCGTCTCTGTTTGACCCCGGCTGCACATTTCCTTCCAGTGTCCCTGTCCCGCCTCTGAAGCATCGCTGCCGATCAACACACGACCCAGAATACTGCTTTTTGTATAGAGACGACCCTGTAGACACATAGAGAAGACTGAATTTTAAAAAAAGAAATATTCAGTTACCAATATCTCAGGATATTACAATCAAACCACATGTCACTGTGAAATGTACATAAGGCACTTATTAATTAACGCAGAAGTTCCGACCTGCATGACAATAAACTCAAGGACCAATGGTAGCTGAGTGATGTCACCAGGCGGCAGGTCAAACAGGAAGGGAGCGTTCCAGACGGGGTTTGGACCACTGGTCCCTTTGGTCTCCTTGGTACCAATGATTTTCCCATCCAGACGCAGGTTGATGACAACATAGTGGTCTGTGGGGAAAAAAAGACATTCTGTGTCATGATTTTGTTTATTTATGTCAGATATTTTTGTCATATCAATATATAACTGTACGCTGACTGCAGTCTTGTGTGTTGTGTTGCTTAATCTTCACATTTATCTGCATCCTCATAATCCTCTCTGAACACCTCTCCACTGTCATTTATCCAACTCTGCATCATCTCTTGCAAAAAATGATCTCCCTTGTAAATCAATTCTGGCATGCTAATTGGATTTACTAAAATTAAAAAGCAACATGTCACTTTCAGACAAGAACCATCTGCAAAGATCTAATAGATTTCAGGAACTATTTGATCTTGAACTGACAAAGAAAATCAAATTGACCATGCAGTTTAGGTGCCAAAACATAAAATTTGTTTTCCTCATACAGAATCTCCAGCATCTTCCTCTCCTCACCAGCATCATCAAAGCAGAGCTTTAAATCAGATGCAGTGAGATATGATACAGACAGGAGGGGAAATGACATCGGGCTGATCGGTTCCTAATCTGATTATACTACAAGCCAATCAGGGATCCGGTCTGTCTGACTGCGGCTGAATAGAGGAGAATACAGACAGAGACTGCAAACCTTATGAGATGTTTACATGTTAGCCAGTGTGCTCAGGTGTGTTTTAACCGACAATGTGTAATCACAATATTACAGTTCAGAATAATATCCATCTATTTGTTGAAGTTCATAGATGTTGTCAAAGAGAAGATGTTGTTTAGGAAGTTTTAGTGTGGCACATGAGTTGAATGTGTCTAAAGCCCAGGCTGATGCTGTGGCACATCACTTTTAGCAACATGTTTCTGTCCATACAGCTGGAAATTTTTCCGTCCTCCTTATAACCGCTGGGTTGCTCAGGTGGTCTTTCAGCTGAAGCTGGAAAAAGGTAAGTACCCCACCCAGAGCTCTGCATTTATTATGAAACTTTCTGGACTTATTTTGGTCATGATTTATGTAAATTTAGGGTGGGAGTTGAGAGGCAGGACTTTGGGGTTTTAAAGCATGGTAAAGGTTGTATGTAAAACTGAGGAACTAGAAAGAAATCTAATAAATAATAATACTGAGATCCAATTTTTAATCTGCAGGAACCAGTATTTTTATATTGACTATGGATCATTACTTGTCTGTATGACTTGTTGAGAGAATTATCACTTGACTCTGTAATTCCTCTAAACTCTTCAGTGTTTTATCATCTTTCACCTCATTGTTTTGGTTTTTTTGGCCTCCTGACAGACAAAGTTAGCGACTAGCCAGAGAACATACAGTAGTGTAGCATTTAGCAGCAGCAGAGCCAGATATTACCCTCAGGAGTTGGCTGGGAGCAAAACACAGCTAAATGCAGAGTGAAAATTGGATTTACATTCATCAAGTGTCCAGATTTATTACTGGACGAATGAATACTACTGTTGCCTCATAACTGCTGGATGTTTAAATAGACAGCAACTTCAACTTAAAAGACGATAATATGTCAGTATTGTGTTTTATTTTGTTTCTGTTGCCTCCAAGTGTCCAAATATCATTTATTCAGGTTTTATGAAGGAAAACCGGGATAAAGAATTGTATTCATTACATATATTACAGTTTTATTTAACCAAACCAAAGCAGCTGTTGTTGTGTCTTAAAGAGAGTGTCCCGCCTAAAACCTATTTTTAGGTTTGTTATCTTTCCCTAATCTTATTCACTAGTTGTAGTTCCCAAACCACAGATGTGGCACATGGGTTGCTTTGGCACCACCCAACAACCTGTTTTGCCTTTTAATTATAGTGGGCATGTAAACCTGCTGCACGGTGCACCAGATCAGCACCAACACTCATATGGAGTATGAGGATTCTTTTGGTCTTTACCTGGAGCTCCAGGGATCCGCGTGAGCTTGGCCAGATTCTCAGCCTTTCGGACCATCACCTTGATGCGCTGGGCCAGCGTTTGGTACTGCAGCAGGATGAACAGCTGGCCCAAAGCCCGTGGCACACACACCGAGCTCTTCCTCCTGTGACCAAATGTTTCCTGAGAGCTCACACTCTGCAGGTGGGAAGGGGAGGGAAACCGACAGAGGGGAGTTAAAGTGAGTAAGAGATTTAGCAAAGGGGAGGGGGGGGGGTTCTTTCACTCAGCAGATGTTCCCTTCATCTTTTGGGAGGCTGGGAATGAAATGAAACCGAGGAGAGAAAACCCATGCTCGTGAATATATTTCTATAGTTCAGTTAGTGACTAAGTCGACCAAGGCATTGATACTGTCAGAATAAATGTTTCAGTTCCGCTTCAAAGGGTTTCCCTGTGATTTGCTGCCTGTCAAAATAAAGTGACAGTGAGTTTTTATTCATGAGGCATCTTGGATTGACCTGCCTGAGGAGCTCAGCTGGGCTAAATCTGAATCCCATTTTCAATCACTTCCAGCTAATCGGTGATATTTGTTATAATTATATGTAGCTATCAGCGTTAAGCCAATTTGACCATTCATCCTAAAATAATACACATTCATGCACTAAGTCACTTTGGATAAAAGTAGTATCTAATGTATAAGTATGACGGTAATTTCCATCTGATTTCATGTCAGATCTCATTAGCTTGCATTGTTTTGGGTCCGGTGAGTCACAGTCTGCTGTCAACTGGCTGAGATGGCAGCAGAGTGTGAATGCGATTTCATCCAACAAGTAAGTTTCGGTTCACTGCCTCTGTCTGTCACTAGCACTTTGTCACTCACACTTACACTGCCTTTTAAGAAAGAGACAGATATTCTGCAAACACACATTGTTGAACAAAGCTTAAAGTTATAGCAAGAGATCTGTTGTTCAGGGTAGTAAAGTTTTCCAACCCTTCATCAAACTTGAGTTTCCAGCTCACACTGGGGATTTCACAGGCTGTTTCGAGGCTTCTTTCTAATGGTAAAGCTTGAGAATTTCCATAACTAATTAAATTTGATCTGATATCTTGATATACGTATATATATATCTCACACTACTTGCTGCTCAGTAAACCAGCATAGTCATTAGGCCACTTTAGTAGCTTAGCACAGTGAAATATCACTTATTTAAGTTTTCCTTCTAGATTTTCTCAAGATGGTAACCTCCAGGTTACCGCCACATGCTGACAGTACAGTGAAATAATGTGTTATGTGTGTTCTGGTGGCTCAAAGCTATAATTCTTGCAATATATCTTCAAGCCAATAGAGGCAGCTTTGAATGTTTTGCAGCTGAACAGCACATTCGAAGACAAATTCCTGTGCCATCTTTACTCTACACCATCTTGACACACTTATTTTTCTACATGCAACTCAGTAAAAGTTCTTAAAAATTGCATTTTCATAGTGCTAAATTGTTTTTACAGTTGTATAGTGGTGAAAAATAAAATATTTTAAGACTATGGTTAGGTTTAGGTTTAACAAAAGCACGTCAGTGAAGGGAAAGATAGTGGTTTTAGTTAAAATTTAAACATGTTGTGTCTGAAGTCATTTTTTTCTGTATTAAACCTAACCTAAAAAAGGTTTAATTTTAGTGATACGTTGGATATCAACATTTTTGTGCCAGATGTTCATCAACAATATTTAAATAATAATGAATATCATAATCTGCTTGCCATTATGTTTCCTCGATAATTAGCAAATTTGTTGTATAAAAACAAGAATTTTCTCGGAAACAGTGGCAGAAACTAGTGACTGGTGAAGAAAATTAAATATCCGACAAGCTAAAGACCCAGATATTATTCTCAGGAGGTGTTGGAGACAAAACCTGAGTTGATTTCTACCTCTTGGATATGTTAGTAGGTATTTCTTTGCAGATTAGGTATTAATAATCCAATAGTCTATCAGAGTTGAGTTTGTTGTGCAAAATTTCTACATCCTGGTATTCCTGTAAATGATTGCTAGTAATGTTGAGTAATTTCAAACTCCAACTCGGCAGCCTGTGACTGTTAGCTGTCTTGCCGGTCGAGCACGAAAGACGTGCTGTACCATAAGCACCTGCTTTCAGCTCACAAGCTCAAATCAATTTTGACGCAGCACAAAATTGTTTGGAGCTGAAGTAAAAGAGTGAACAACAAAACAACACGAGGGGATCCCCATGATGCTCTGTTTTAAAATCTTGATGTAGCAACAGATCATGACATGTTTGTGTTGGACAAAGTATTACTTACTCCCAATTCTGTCATCAGTGTATCGATTGAAGATTCATTATTCCTATATACATCCCTAATGTTATTCATATTCTCATTGGCTGACGAGAGAAAGCACTTGCTGAGAATGATGTATGACTGTGACTGCCAGAAAATGGAGAACTTGCTGATCATTGTAACAATCAATAGCAACACTGTCGTGATCATCCTCCTCTTGAGCTAAATTGCGCAGCCCTAAAATTTCTGCCACGTCATGCCCTCTATTACCATGAAATATCAAATGAAGTAATGTAATGCAGATGAATAATCATCAATTTGCCAGCTGGTCCCATTACACTGATTACAAATCCTGGTGTTTTACTATAAATGCAGGAAGTGCCTACATTAAAAGATGGAGTCACTGCAGCCTCCATATACACACCCACTCTTTAAAGAATTATCCGGATTGCTGAGCATCCCCCGCTCTTTCAAAGCAACCTCCTCCACGCCCGGCAGCTGAGAAAGAGGATGCCAATAGTGGATGTATGTGTGTAGGGCAGGATGAGCCATACATGGACATGAGAGGAGGGACAGAGGTAACTACATCTCACTTTGATTTTCACGTCACTGTAAAATAGGAGAAATTATTCTGGCCAGAGTCAGAGTGACTGACTGAGTAAGGTCCACTGAAACATCAGGACCCCCTCCCTTCAAAAGCCTGTTATTATGCCCTCTGGCAGTGTTTCAACAGAGCCGCAGAGGGCACGGCGTGGGCGCACTGCCAATTTGCTGCACTCTGCTTGTTTGCTCTGCAGTCTCTAACAACAATGTCACCATGACTAACAACAGTGGAAAACTGGCTAATGGGAGAACTGATTAGACGCTACATTCCTTCATGGATAGAATATGATATGTGCTATTTATACTGTAAGCCTGCGTGCGTAGTTTCCATATCTGTTAAATCAACTGAAAATGCAGACTTTGTAAAAAAAAAAGTTCAAGAAATAATGTTGTACGTACAGTGGCCAAAAAACGAATAATTTCCACCACTCAGAAACACTCAAACGTGCACAATCCACCCTGTTCTCATCTGCATTTAAGATCAAAACATTACCACCTGAAAATCTCAAAGACCTGATCCACCTCGTGCATGGCTTCGGTCCATGTCATAGTCCATTTTGTCTCTGTTTAGGTCCGACTTAAATTGCCATGGGTCTATGGTCTGTGCAAAAATTTGACTGGACCTGACAGTAAGTTTTACATCTCAGTTGGAAATAAGTTAGATAAGAGTTAGATAGATGATCCACACCACTCTTGTGTCTCTCCATTCAGTATGAAGTTACAAACACTGACCAGTTAGCTTAGCTTAGCATAACTAAGGGGGGAAACAGGGGGAAACAACTAGCCTGGCTTTTGTTTGTTTCAGCAAGTCACTATGCACAGACAAGAAATAGTTCCAGCATGTTCTCCTGCAGATTTTGTTACCTGTAGATTTGGCCAGGATAGCAGTTTCCTCGTGTTTCTAGTCTTTGTGCCAAGCTAAGCCAACCAGCTGCTGGCAGTAGCTTTATATTTACCAACAAGAGAGTGGTGTTGATTTCCTTTATCTAGACATAGTTCTCAGAGCTTGTTTGGGCTCGGGTCCAGTTGCTGATAGCCAGGTCCTACTTGTTTTGACTTCGGTTCTCCAATGCACTCTGTACACTCTGCTCTGAGAGGCTGAATTGTAATGCATGCAATGAAATTAATTAAATCATCCAATCACCAAATACCTTTTTCAGCTTGGTTTTAGTTGGGCTAAGCTGTCTGGTGTAGGTGGTGGTGGTGTCAGGCTCCCAATCCACCTGCTCACAGGGCAGCTCCACCACCCCCAGCGCAGCCTCTCTTAGGCCTGAGAAGTCCCTGCTGTACACAGCAAGTCTCAAGGTACAGGTGCGCAGCTCTTCCACAGAGCCCACCTGCAGAACAAAGCTCTGGTTTTGGAGGTCTGGGCTGAGGCTGCGGCGCCGAGAGGATATCTGCTGTGGGGAGGGGCAGCGGGGAGGAAGGCTTGCCCGGACAAACACCCCACTGCGCCTTCGACTGGCCCCTGAGAGCCCCAGGATGTTGATCACCAGGGTGCCGCATGCAGAGGAGAAGAGCAAGGAGAAGTGCAGGAGAGGAGCAGCCTTCGATGGGATGGACAGTGAGTTAGAGCCATACTGTGATAGGCCATGCTCCCCCTGCTGGGTGGGAGATCTGGCAGCACCAACAGTCAGTTGACTGCTCTCGTTGTAAAGAAAACTTTCCCCGCTCACTGTGCTGCGTCGACCCATTGCCCGACGGGACTTGGTCACCAAGCTCAGCTTAGTGAGGGAGGGAAGAGAGGCTCTGCCATGGTTTGTACGTTTATTGGGTGAGCAGGGAACAGCCGGTGTGCTGAGACGTCGCATCGGAAAAGAAGTCCCAGGTGACTGCACCAGCTCAGCTGATCTGGTAGGACTGGAGTCAAAGGGCAGAGCAGTGAGGTCATCCTCAGAGGGAGAAGAGCTGCTTTTGAAGGAAGGGAATTCCAGCACATCCCCATCTAACTCCTCATACTGCTGCTTGACAGGTTGAGTGCATGGAGATGGAGTCAATGTCACAGTCACCCTCTCAGCAGGATGAGGAGCCAAAAAAACTGCCTCTTTGTCCTGCAATGAAACACTCTTCCGTCTGCGACAGCAAAGGATACAACCGAGAACCAGACAATAGCAGAACACAGCCAGACCCACAGCCAGCAGGATCTGCAGGTGAACTAGACAGACAGAAAACAAAGCAGACATGGTTTAACATTGTGTTCATGATGAGAATGAGAAAGTGAGATGGTAATGTCACAAACTAACAAATCATATCAGTTTTGTGCAGTTTCAGTGACCTATCAGTCAAGAAAACTCCCAATGAAGCCAAATTCATTATGAAAGATCTGAGGACATCTGACTCTAAACATTATCTTGTTGTGTCTGCACTCTGCTTCCATGATGAGATTAAAGAGGAAATGTCTCAGGGTTATAATCATAATTCTATCAATGATATCGTCACAGTTACTGCTTTGATCCAAAGCAGGAGCGGTGCACATACAATGCGTTGGTGTCAATTTTCCTGGCAATTAAATTGTGAGTGTGTGTGTGTGTATGTGTGTGCGTGTGTGTATTCATCATTCGAGCATTTTACTGATTACACATTCATGGACAGCATTATGATTTTAATCAGTTAAACTATAATGTTGTGCATGCACAAAACAGAAGCCTTTACAAGTTAGATAAAACATTTTCACACACACTGACAACATTACTCTGCATATGTATTCTGTATTAATGTTCCACTACTAAAACTACTGTATATCATGATAATATACCAGAATATTCAAATCACAGATATGATTATGGCTGTAACATTACATCGCTTGAAACATATCTCATGCCTTTTTTTAATATTTTGTTCAGATTTCCCTGAAATTAAGCTTTGCATACTGTAATTAACACAAAAACATGAAATATTGAACAGAATTTCAAAATAAAGCTCTATGGGAGCATGAAGGCAGAATGCAGCCGCCAAAGCTGAACCCTGATGTCCATTTAATGTCAGATAATGAGGCTGTATTGAGATGACTCATGCATCAGACACCCTGGTGGATAGTGATGAAAACAAGGTTGGATAGCTGTGTGACCATTGCACACTGAACAACCAGCAATGAGAATAAAAACCCTGAGAAAGCTGGATGTTTTTGTTATTAATGTCCATATATTTATCCATATACACAAATCTATTAAATTAATAATACATAATAATAAATTAGCATTAAATTTAGGAGGAGGTGTTGAGCTTAGGTGCTTATAGAAGCAGATTTGTTAAATCAGAAAAGGAACATTGAGAAACATAAATCTCATCTGATTATCTGAGGGGTGTGTCCCAATAAGTACCATGCATCAATGCTCTTATCACAAGAGGCTTATCAGACAACACGCTGCACAAGGTGTATACTTATAAAGATAAGATAACTATTAAAGTAAGTGAGCGCTAACTGTCAGTGCAGATCCATTTCAGCCCTGTCAAAGAGCAGACACCTCTTCGGGTAACCTCCATTAAACAAAGAAAGTACAGAAGGGCTGAATGCAGCAGTGTTGTTGAAAATAAAGGCTGATGGAGTCTCTCTAAAATATAACTCAGACTGGCCGGCCAGTGGGTATGATTGTAAACCAAATGAAGTAATGATGAAACCTGACCTGTGCCAATTCAGCATTCAATGCAGAAATCTTTGAAGCATGCAAGTGTTTTTCTGTGTATTTCTGCTAGTGTGGTGTGCATGGACTCCACTCAACAGTAAACAGTGCATTAGTAATATACTAATAAAAACAGACAGACAGAAAGTGCTAACCTCTGGGCTAGACTAATTATAATCATAAGTGTCTTTTACAACAAACTGTTGGTCGTTATTTATACAGAATTATCTAAAACAAACAGAATAAAGCACCCAATGAGTAACAGCTCTCCACAGTTCATGCCTGACTTGTCTGTGTGCCTAAAGACCCCTCTCCTCCAGCTGCCTCCAGCTCTTCTTCAGCATACATATTTTATTTCTATCATTGAATCTGTGCCACATCCTGATATCTGCATTTTTTTTAATTAATAATGAATCTACAAATGCAAACAAAATCGCCACATAGAGACTGCAGACTAAACATAAGCAGTAAGCTAAAAGTAATAAACACTTCCTACCTCCCAGAGTGTACTGCGACATGTTCCCATTCACTTTGATGTGTGTGTGTGTGTGTGTGTATGTGTGGAGTCAGTGTGAGCGCTGTTTATGAGAGCGGTCCATCGCCAGTGCGCAGGGACCTGAAGCCTTCCAGCCAATAGCTTCATCGGGTGACTGAGCTTTTATTTCAATCGCACTGATTGTGCGTTGGAGGCAGAAACGAGTCCACTGCCTGCCTCCTTAAAAACAGTTCAGCTTATAAGGGCTGTCGTTCACTGTCATTACAATACTGTAGCGTGTTTCTTAACGACCAAACAACGTAAATAAATCAAATTTCAAACTTTTTTCCTGTGGCACATCATTCCAGCAGCCATGTCAGAGACTCATGCCAGGACAATCATAGTTAGATGTTGCATTTAATTGTGATCTACCTCTAATATCATATCTTGAGCCAAATATTTTATTTCATCTTTTTCTTGTGAAATATACTGAAAGATAATTGAACGGTTATTATTTTATTACAATTTAAATAAAGCGCCTTTTCTGTGTGCCATGGACCATTATGGTGCATTTTTCCACTTGTACATGACAAACACCACATACTGTATCTCCATTTAACTTTCCACTTTGCAATTATAGCTAGTTCAGTCGATTTCAACCTTTTCTTCTTAAGGGACCTTTTTCTGTCACTGACTGAAATAACGACCCCTTTCAGTGCATAACAATAACAGTTCAGAACAACAGACAAACTGTGCAATTACCCCAAATAGTGACTACAATAAAGGCTGCTGAAAGGTTGCATTTTCATGATATTTATACAGTTCTGTCTGCATTGTGTGTTACATTTAGTTTTCTTCGCATAAATGAATAGAAAGCTGAGATAGACCTACTATTTTTATTTTTTTTAAAGTTTACACTCCTAAAAATCAAAAAGGCTTTGTGATATCATCTGAAGCTTTGGCGACCCCTAGTGGGAGTCAGGAGTGGAGCCATATTGTCAGTATTTAGGAATAAAATACGTGTGGCTTTAAAGATAATGTTGAACATTAAAGAGAAACATTTAAAGAGCACATTTTTGTATGCATCAAAACACACATTCTCTTTATTCTGCATTACAACAGACCTATAGTTTCAAATTACTTAAGTTTATCATATAGAGTTAAACTGATAATAAAATGCACATATAAATCTGTTCTACTGTGTGTCTCTGTGCCCCATTCACTTATTCAGTGACAAAACAACTGCTCATCTTGGTTCAAAAATAGAGAATAGCTGGAAGTCCTAATATGCAATTTGGGCAATGCAGTGTAAAAATAAATGTTACCCTAAGCTTATTAGGCTTGAAATTGGGTTTGACCTGAGAACTTAGGACGGAGGCTCCAAAGCAAATATTAATATTTCTTGGTTTTTAAAGGGTAAAACAAACATTGCCTCCCTTCCAAGCTCACTAACTTACAATCCCTACATAATCATCCCTTCAGCGCAAAGTGGAAAACACACAAATGAAGGCTGCAACTAAAAATCATTGTCATAATTGATCAAGTCGTTGATTATCTTTTCAATAAAAGAGTCATTATGTTGTGAAGGTGTGTTCTTCTAGATTGTGGGTCACATACACATTGTCGTCTTGGATCTACCACCTACACATCCACCACAAGGCCGTATGAACACAAAGAGAGGGTGAGTCACTCCTCGCCATACAAAGACCATGTATACATGCTGGCTGTCTTCTCACCCTCCCCTCCAGTTTCTTTCTAATTTACAAAATGTGATTAAGCAGAACATCTCATTGGCACTGAAACAGCTTTTTGTTCAGTCACAACTAATGATTCCTCACAGGAGGCTGCAAAAAGGGTCGTCGTTAAAGTGAAGAAGAGCTCGTCAACAACTCACTGCTTTTCATGCTGCACTGCTTCATTCTGCATGAGCGTTCAAAACAACTACCACGTGATCTTTAAGATGTTGCAAGATGATGTCAGAGCACTTCCACCATGTGTGTTTTACTGCACTGAAGTATAATAAAAAATGTTGCACCACTGCACATAACCTGATCATCTAATGGTCCGCACTTGAATTCACATACAGTGGTCTCAGCAAAACTGTACATTCACTTTAGGTTCAATTTTAGTTTGAAAAGGTGAATTAGGTTGTTTTTCCCTTTACTATATATCAGATACAGGAGGAACAGTGCAGGATTTGTCCTGTGTGCAGAGCAATGCTCTCACAGATGATCATAGAATCATAGGGATTTGTTCATTTTGGAGGTGCTGTAGGAGTATGGGGTTCAGAGATCGCTGCTGTGAACAATTGGTTTCTACATTTGCATTCTCGCTACAGTCTGTAACTTTCCTTCAACCTATGGCATATGACAATGAAGGAGGTACAACCAAAGACCACAGGGCAGAGCCAGGACATGCCACAGTGAATATGTTTAGGAGCCCAGGCATCAACTTCAGACATAATGTTTAAGAAGTTCAGAAACTGAATCATGTTCCTTAATACTTAATACTTTTTCACATAGAAATTTACATTAAATTTATTTTATTTAATTTTTTTTATCAACATAATGAGGAAATGTGTTTAATGAAGTTTGAAAATGACAACATGGCTGACAACATAGATCATTTGTTTTCCCTACAATAGACACTCTTGCAATGAAATATCCCCTTGTAGCAAATAAAGAATGATTTAACTTTGTTATGGTTATGTTTTAACACAGCACTTGTTTAAGGCCAGGGAGAGATCTTCTTGTTCTTTGTTTTATAGTGAAAAAGTCAAGAATGATGTAAAGCATGATGCAAAATATTTGTACTTATTAACTTTAACCAAAACCACAGTCTTATGCTAATTTTTACCAAAGTGCTTCTGTTGTCTTACCTCAACCACATGCAGGGAAAACACATCACCAGTGAATTAAATTATCCATAAAATAAAATGAAATAAAACTGTAACTAGCAAAATCTAGTCTGTATGCTGATGTTGTGATCTTGTGATACATGCATGTGAAAGAGTGGATGAGGATGAGGACGACACAAATGTTTTCACAACCTGTATCAGAAAAATGTGGGAAACCCACAATTCTCAATGAAGTTAGTCATTATTGCCTGGGGAGTACACTCTTATTTTGGTGGGGTGTTTTAATTGAAGTTAAATATGATTATGGGCCTGCAGGGTGGAGCTAAGACAGCCAAAATACCATGCAGTCCCTCAAGCAATATATAACCACTAGAGGGCAGAAGGTGAATTTAAAAAACAAACTCAACCCTTGAAGCCTGTTGTATGGCACGATGCATTAAGGAGAATATCTGTTTGTTTGTTTTTTCTTCTTTGCAAATATATTTTTAGGTTGTTATTTCATTTTTAATGTGAGTAATAATATGTTTTAGAGACAAATAGGGATGCCTGACTTTTCAGACTTGTAGGTTTCTTGAAGTGTACACTTGATACTCCCGCACAGTCCAGCAAGTCTTGAGTTGATTGGGTTTTTTTTTCACTGGACCGAAACCCAAACAGGAACCAAGACAAAGTCAGCATCAGGAAGAATATGTGCCTGTGTATGTCTGATAAACGGGGTATGCAAGGTCAGAATGCTCTTTCAGGACTGTTGATTTCATACTCTGATTACTACATCGATTACTCACATAACCTTGCAAATGCCTAATGCCTCCTTTTGTTATGTTTTACTGTCAAAATGTGTGGATGTTTACATTGTCAAATATGCTTTTTATTGTATCTTCTTTAGAAGTTGTTAAGGATCTGAATGGTATCCAAAAATCCCTAAATCCATCCATTATATGTAACCACTTATCCTCATCAGGGTCATGGTGGGGTTGGAGCTTATCCCAGCTGACGTTGGATGAGAGGCGGGGGTACATCTTGGACAAGTTACCAGCTCATCACAATCCCTAAATATATATACATTGATAAAATATTATATTAAATTGTATATCAAATATGTGAGTGGTGATGCATGACAAGTGTCCCATTATAAGAGCATACCAATATAGACAAAAATCATTGCCTTGAAGTGTGTTATCATGAGTATACCACAGACCCCGACCGTTATAGCCATGCTAGTGGCATGGTTCTACGGATGGTAATGTCGATCTGTTGGCTAGTCCACCTCTTTACTGCAGACTGATATATCTCTATCTCTAGCCAATGGCTTCATTAAATTCATTAATATTAAATTAAATTTAATATTCAGATATTTGTGGTCTCCTACTACTCACTGACTTTGATGATCCCACTGACTTTTCCGCTAGCACCACCACAAGGTTAGATTTTTCAATTTGCCCAATAGTTTGGTTGATGACCAAAATGCCTCCAAAACTAAAGATGCTCCAGAGTCCAAAAGTTAGCATGCTAACACATTAAAATACAACAGTGAGATAAACATCACACCTGCCAAACATCAGCATGTTATTAACACTGTCATTGTGTCAATGTTAGCATTTTGCTCAAGTATAGTCTCACAGAGCCAGCAGCATGGCAGCAGACTCTTAGTCATGTTTGTTGTTGTCGTGAGGTTGTTTGTGTTCAGTTTAAGTCTGTTTGAAGTTAATTAGCTGATAACTGGTTGACTGGTTTTGTAAGGTGCTTTTAACGCATACTTGAAAACCAATCAAAAACAAGTATTACCCCAGACCACATGTACTGCATGTGTAGTCGCTCTACATCATGAGTCACTAAAGTCACTAAAGGAAAACTGTGTCTAGATTTTTAGCTCTTAGTGTTATTTCCTCCATCAGCTTTTTTCCACATGTAGACATTGCCCAGTGTTAGGATAAACTCAAATCTTTTCCACGAACTTGAGCGGAAAACCAACCACACCACGTGTTTAGAACGTAACCAAGCAAAAGCACTCTACATGAGCATTTCCTTCATCAGCTCAATTAGTGTCACTGCTTTCAAAAGTTCCATGACTCTCTGGTAGACGGGGGTCCTGGACTGATTCTGGTATGGAGGTGTTGAGCAGACAGTGGGCAGATCCGCTTTCACAATGAAATTAAGAGTGGTTCAGCACAGGACAAATGAAAGGTTAGTGTGCACCACCAAGAGCATGCTCTGAATCAGAACTGAACACTCTGCAGGAGGTGGTAAAAAAAATGTGTGAAAACTTTTTCACTTCAGCTGTCACCGTGCTAAACTCTGCACCACAGTGATCCCCCCCCCCCGCCCCCGCACCACAGATAACTCGCTAATACTTTCCGCCAGACATTTGCACGTTTGCCTCACTGACTTTTGGCTCCCACTCACTACCACAGTGGAGTTTAGTTTTTATAATATTTATAATAACGTAAAAACTATATACAGTATATATTTATAACATTTTTAATTTCATAGGAAAATTTCATCCGTCTGGTATATTTAATTTTAATATTAACCATTTGATTGACCATTGATTGGTTGATAGAATCTTTATAAGATTAAATGAAACAAATATACAAACCATCTTTATTCATTCATTGGTTCTAAACATTGCATTGCAACATGGCGGACATGCCAATAATATGATATGAATCATGAATCATATGATGAATGAAGAAATAGGAAGTGGCACTCATAATTGCAACAGTCTTTATCTATAACACACCCTTCATTAATTAATGCATTAAATCATCATGAGCCATGCATTAGTGAAACATATGGTTTTTACCCTTATTGACTTACAAAGGTAGCAATTAGTTGGTGAACGTAGTATTTAGCAGCTAAAGAGCCAGATATTGTCCTCAGGAGTGGAGAGCAACATCTGACCTGAACTGCAAATGCAAAGCAAAGTGCGGTATGTCCTCGATCTGGGAAATCATGAACAATGGGCTTTGTTATGTGGCTTCCCTCAGATGCTATTAATGGACGCTTTATGTCACTCCAGATTAAAGGATAAGGACATCAGGGGTCACTTTATTTTTGCTTTTGTGCAGGTGGGTCAAGTATACCATGCAAAAGTATTGGACTTAGCGTCAGTGTGTGGGTCTTCAAATAACACAAAAAATTGTTCAAGGTAAATTTTATAGGTAGGATACTCCTGAAGGTTCAATCCAGACTTCCAGAAATGACACAGACAGAATATGTTTTGTTGTGTCTCAGAATAGTCATAATGACACATAGTCATCACATTACGTGTGGTGTAAACTCATATGATAAAACCAATGTGTTATGTCTTATGTCTTATGTCTCTTAAGAAATGAAGAAGTGAATACAAAAGTTCCGTAAGACTCAAAGACATTAACTATCCTGTGGCCGTTTACGTTAATTTTCTTCCATTAGTTCCCAGGACATAAGGAGCCTGTTACTCTTCATAGAGGGGGTGAGGACAAGAAGTTATGCTAGAGAGCTTTTTTGGATCCACTCCTTAACATTGCAACAATGATTTTAAGTGTTGTGCTATGAATAACATATACCAGACTCTATGTTTGATGATGACTGAAACCTGATGTGTACAACATTTATCTCTATTGCTGATTATTCTGTCTTGTTGTGGGTATTGTGAATAATGTATATTTGATGTGCTGATTGGATCCAAGGTAAAGGAGAAACATTGCACTGCAACATGTTGGACATGATGGAGGAGGATGATACAACAGTTTGCCAGCAAATTCCTGGAGTTGAATAACCTGGAATTAGCCAAAAAAAAGTGTGAAAGGGTTACATTTTTGGAGCTCATTTAGACTACAGCTTATGTTCAGGGATACTCTTTGATGGTGTAATATTCACTCGGTGATTCAGTATTATTCCTGGTGCTGATTCATAGTTACTGCTTTGTTGTGTGCTGCACCCAGCAGTTTTCAGGTGCACTTCGTCATGCCGCGAGGCACGTAGATAGCGGTAGCTCTCTTGCCAAAACTTTGGAGGGACTTGCCAGTGATATCACGAGCTGAGATGATCTGTTTGAATGAAAATGTACCATTGGTTAACACCCTAGCATATACAGTGGGTTATTGGGTAACCAGTGATCCTCTAATGAAGGTTGTGCTTTTTATTAAAAGACACAATATTTGTTGCCGTGCTTCATGCCTATATAAAGCCAGCACATTTGAAAGTTCTTCAGAGACAAAAATGGCTAAAACAAGGAACCTAACGCAGGAGACACGCCTGAAGATACAGATTCTCAACCAGGAAGGGTACAGCTGCTGCCAGATTGCCAGGAAGTGCAGATGCAGTCCTTCAGCAGTTGGATACACTCTGCAGAAATATAGGGAAACCAACAGCTTGGAAGACAAACCAAGATCTGGGCGTCCAAGGGATTCTTCAGCAAGAAATGGCCGCATCCTGATCCGCATGTGCAGGGAAAACCGCCGAATGACATCACAGGAGCTTCAGCAGCAGTGGTCAAACCAAACTGGTGTCCAGTGTTCCACTGTACGTGGCCGACTTTTAGAACCTACAAGGCTGTCAAGAAGCCCCTCATCAATGAGAGACAGAGGTTAGCCCGGCGTCGTTGGGCCCAAGCACACAAGAACTGGACAGCCAGGAACTGGAAGAAGATTCTGTGGTCAGATGAGTCCAGTTTCCAGCTTTATCTTCCTCCTGCTAATGTGAGGGTACGCAGAAGGCCAGGTGAAGCATTATCCCCAGCATGTACAGTACCTACTGTCAAGCATGGTGGAGGCAGTATCATGGTTTGGGGATGCATGAGTGCTGCAGGTGTTGGTCATCTCACTGTCTGTGAAGGTACACTGAACTCTACCAAGTATTGTGCCATTCTTGAATCCCACATGCTCCCTTCTGCACGTGCTCTGTTCCGAGGTCAAAATTGGAAGTTTCAGCAAGATAATGCCCCTTGCCACACATCCAGGGCCAGTAGAACTTGGCTGCAGGAGCACAGTATCCAGGTCTTAGATTGGCCAGCTCAATCCCCGGATATGAGCCCCATTGAAAATCTGTGGTGGATTATCAAAAGGTCTGTTTCAAAATGTAAACCAAAGAATTTAGAAGAATTAAAAGCAGTAATTCAAGAAGAATGGGACAAGATTACCCCTGATGTGATGGTTTATTTATTTTTTGTTCAGTTTTGAACACATTCTCTGTTATTTGTTGACTTTGATACCGACAATGTTGGGAACTGACTTATTGAATGTATTATGTTAGTTTTTCTAGTAAACAATAAACCAAAAAATTATCATTTGTATTTGTTTGTGTCTGTCTAATGCAACCACACCTTTTGAAACACAAAAAAATATTTTTCCACAAATATTTCATGATAATATTTGAGATTGTGTAAAATTTTAAGGGTGTCTGAAAACTTTTTTCCACCACTGTATGGTAGTCCTCAGATATGACCTTTTTAACAGGTACATCATCCATCTCAACTTCAAGCAGCCTAAGCAGCGACACAAGTGCTGCTGGATGTCAAATGATTTAACTTGTCAAATGACCACACAATTTCCCACCTGTTTAGTTGCCCTTATAGCAGTTTGTTATATAATAGAATGTTTGCTGTAACATGTTTCCACTGTTAAAACGTAAAAAATAAGACATCCATCCATTTTCTGTAACTGCTTATTCTTATCAGGGTCACAGATGGCTGGGTAAGAAGCAGGCTACACCCTGAACAAGTTGCCAGTTCACCACAGGGCACATAGAGACAAACAACCATTCACAACAACATTTACACCTGTGGGCAATTTAGAGTCACCAATTAAGTTATCAAGTGCATGTCTTTGGACTGTGGGAAGAAGCCTGCAGAGAACCCACGCAGATGCAGACACGGGGAGAACATGCAAACTTCACACAGAAAGGGGTTCGAACTGCACTCCTGTGCTGCCCAAAATACATTTATTAGTAAAATCAATAGTAAATCAACATGAACCTAGCCTGAAACCATAAACCAGAGTGTTTTTTAAAAATATTAACTCCATAAGGATTAAATGAAACATACTTTTAAGCATTACTGTTAACACTATGCAAGAGTTTACATTAAAATTAACTCAAGGTGAGAGTTTTACTCTATATGGGATGAGTTGGGGTTTTTTAAACTCCCACAAGAGTTCAGTTTCAACTCCCGAAAAGACTTACTTTAACTCTTTTCTAAAGTGAATGTGATGGTCTCACATGTACACTAAAATTTGCAGATGCCATCCATGTATATATAGATCCATGTATGTGCTCCCCAGCAGCTCTTCTCTTCTGAGGATGAGACAGAGGATGTTGGGCATGAACACCAGCATCCTCACAAACTTCTACAGGTGCAACATCAAGAGTTTGCTGACGGGCTGCATCACAGTCTTATACAGGAACTGTTCTGCCCCACAGCCGCAAATCACTACAGATAGTAGTAGTGGAGCCAGCACAGCACATCACTGGCAACAGACTCCTGGCCATACAGGACATTTTCCACCAGTGGTACCTGCAGAAGGCACACATCATTTTAAAGGACCACAGCCACTTAGCTCGCAGATTGGCTGCACGCAACACCAGACTCAAGACTCGTTTTTACTGTAATACTGTAAAACACCAGTCACTTTACTCTGTCTGTAGTCACTTTACTCTGTGCAATATCCCTGTGAACACGTCACTTTACTATCAGCATTTTAAATATTACAATATATCCTATTTATATAGTATGTTCATATCTATTTACACAGTGACACTTCTCAATACTTGTATATACTTGACACTTTATCACTTGTACAGTGTATAGAACACGTTTCTTTTTTTAGTATATTTAATCTTTTTTTATATTTTAATTATTTTTTTACCTAAAATTTTATTGTAGTGTATTTTACTTCTTTAGCTTATTTTTTATTCTTTATGTGTAGTGCTGTTACACAATTAGTGCTCTTTGTACTGAGCTGACCAGTTTCCTCTTTCAACACGTTTCATTGTGTTGTTGACCCTGTGTTAACTTGAACATGACAAATAGACCCGAAACTTGAAACTTGAATTCTCAGCGTCTCTGAAAGCAGATCAGTGTCTGTTCTCATAGAAATATGAAGCTCTGTCTTTAATCAAACTGGTCATTTCATGCAAAAAAAAAAAAAGAAAAAAAATCACAATATAAGCATAAATACTAATAATAAATAAATGTTTATGTAACTGAAACCCTGGCTGGCATAAGCAGTCTGTTTGTCTGTGTGGATGTTTAGTGCCACAACTACTACAGGATGCCACACATCCATTGTGGCTTTCTATGTTACTTGCATCCCTTGTGGTTAAGTTGAGTCGTATCACATTGTGTTATACGACCATATGATAAAATCTTTGTTGGTAAAACTACCCACCCTCTTCCGTTTTTCTTAGTTTTCAGAACATATTGTGCGGTGCCTGTTACTCTCCAGGGGGACATGAGGTCATGCCAGAGAGCTTTTGTGGTGTGGTGTGAATAAAATATAATAGACTCTCTGTGTTTGATAGCGGCTGCAACCTGATGTGTACGACATTTATGTCTATTGCTGAGTATTGGACTACAATTCCCTTGATGCTCGGCCACCGAGGTTCATTCAACTAACCAATTGACATGTGTTCTGTATTAAAGCTAACCAGGTGATGTTTTAACATTTCATACTGCTGAACTCACCTGACACCTGTTTTTGCTTTGAAGGTAATTTTTGAGTGTGTGGTTAAGTCTCTAGCTTAAGATCCTCAAGTAAGTCTGATACTGGGTCAGCGGTGTGCTCTAAAATTGCTTGCATGGCGGAGATTACTTGGATTAAAATCAATTGTTTTCATTTTTAGAGCCACAGCAGTCCAATTTCAGATTAAAGTTTAATGTGGACTGTTTTTATTGACTTATGTATTAATGTATGTATCTTCGGTATGTTATCTCCTTCCGCCACTAGCCATGGTACTAATGAGATTTTCATGTGAGTGAAGTAATTTTGCCCAAAAGCTATCACTCTAATATTAGAGCTGACCGAAACCAACTTTCTCTGAACAACCGACAAAAGACATATGATAATTGAGACTAACGCCGTAAACCTCATACTACTGCAACTGATACATCGATGATGAAGTAACATGGGAAATTATTTCAGCCAATAGTTTCAGCGAGACATCTGAGCTTTTACTATTATTAAAAGGAAAGGGAGTGCTGATTAATCCTACATCACAACTTAAAATGAGACACGCCTCTCCTGCACTCAGACAGAGCGCTCAGAGCACTGAGGACTGAGGATGATTCTCCTAACGCTTTATTTATTACTTTCATGCCTTAATAATTGGACAAAGGCGAACTCGACACATTTACCCAGGATGATTTTCACAGACAAAGGTATGAAATATCTTTTTTTTAATGTTTTGAACATCGGCACATATGTGTGCCAAAAAAAGAGGAAGACATTTTAAACACGCAAAAGACGTGACACAGACAGCTGCAATGCGGCAAAGTTTAATCAGGCAAAGTGCTCTATATCACTATATCAACATTTGTTTACATATTGAAAATGACTGACTACACGAACACACGTACACACTTAAGTTGGTACAATAAGAATATACTGTGAATTTCTGAATAATTCTATAATATCACATTCATTGTAAACTTATTATTCGGTCACCATATGAATATTATGCTAATTTCAAAATAATGTAAACAGTGTTTAAAGTGTGTAGAGTAGCATAAGAGTGTATGAAACTAAAGTATACATTTCAGTGAACAAAAAGGGAAGTTAAATGAATTAGGGGAAGTGTCAAGATGACAAATAGGTCTTTTAACAGAATTTACTGACTGGATACAGGTGTAAATTATGATGGCTTGAATAGGACAGAGCCATCATTAATGTTATTGGCTTGTGCTTTTCCTGCTATGACAGGTCAAAAGGTCTGCTGTGTTTTCAGTTAACATTTAAAGTACTGTGGCTGTCACATTGACACTAGAGTGAAAATCAACGAACATTTTCTCACGTTTCTCAGGCCTTTTATTTTTGCTGACATCGAGGTCAATCTAACCCACGTCACATTTTACTGTAGTTGTCAGCAGTGCTGATTAGGCAAGTTGTGGAAGATCCTCCTCATGCTGATGTGCATAAGAGCCAGTAGTTGTGGGATTGTACTTGGACCGTTAATAGGAAGAATAAAACTTGTTTATTTGCATTACATACATATCATGTGCTGCTAAGCTTTTGACTCCAAAAAGTCTCATGTGACGTCTCATGCTCTGCATTGTTAGGCTGCTACATCAAAGATACTGATACTGCAGCCTTTTATTACCAGCAGAGACCTGTCCCATAGAGCCAGGCTTATTTTAGTTAGTCTTCAGTCTTAGTCTGACTTCAGTCAGTTCGATTTCATAAAGAAAATTAACATAGCAATAAGCTCAGTTACTATTGCAACGTATGCTGGAAAACCTGGATCAAGGGCAGGCATCTCAGGGTAAGCCTGAGTTCCTGCATCCAGCATTTTATCATTGATTTCCTAGCATGCTCCCATATTATTTGACTATTATACAACAGTTTGTTCCGAGCAAGTCATTTGATTAGACAAGAGGCAGTGGCCTTGTATCTACAACCGACTCACAGCCATGCTGATATTCAGTGCATCTCTCCCTCTCCTGTGACATTGCTACTATCAGTCAAAACCTTTTTAATGTTTACAAAAGATACAATTAAATACATATGAATTAATAAATGAAATAAATGATACAATGATAAATTATAAGATATACACCTATATACGTTATATGGTTTGGTATGTGTGGTATGGCTTATATCTAAATACTCCAATAAATGACTCCATAAATGAATGCTCTGTCGCCTCACAGCAAGAAGCTCGGCTGGGGCCTTTCTGTGTGGAGTTTGCATGTTCTCCCCGTGTCTGCCTGGTGTCTGCGGCTTCCTCCCACAGTCCAAAGATATGCTTAATAGGTTAATTGGTGACTGTAAATTGGCCGTAGGTGGTTTTTTGTCTCTATGTGCCCTGTGATAAGCTGGCTGTACCCCGCCTCTTGCCCAAAGTCAGCGGGGATAGGCTCCAGCCCCACCGTGACCCTGATGAGGATAAGCGGTTACAGATAATGGATGGATGGAAATGTAGTATCTGGATCCATATGCATCTACCTGGACCTCCCAGATGTTATTTTTTGTCATAATGACATGTTTCATTTAAGAGACTTCAAGGGACAGATCAAACCCTTTTGGCTTACCTTGATTACTGTGAGCGTAATTATATAAATTAGCATTACACAGGGTCAGGGGTAAGTCTTGAGGTCATTTAAGGGACAGTGTAGCTGTATGTGTTTAGGAAAGCAGGCGCCATACGGCTGTCTTACTCCCTTGACACAACAGATAGGTACATGATGTAGAAGCCTCTACCGAGACAGACAACATATTTCCTTGTTTGTGGACTAATGACCATTTATAGACATAGAGTAGCTGTGGCACTATTTTGAGGATGTATAGACCACACAGAGACGTTTCTTCGAATTGAGGTGGCATCACGTCATGACAAGCATATTGATAAATCTTCAATTCTCTTTGGCCATGTTTCAATAAAACTTTCAGCATAAGACATCTTGGACTCCTGTGCACTTGAACTTACGGTTTTATCAGTTTATTTATATCTCTGGTCTGGGATCAAGGATTTTTGGTTATGTCAGTGGCCTTATTTCTTTTGCAAAGCACTTTGTGAGGTTCTGCTTTTACTGCATGTACTCATTTGTGTATTATGTAACTGGAAAACGGATGTGAAAAAATGATTTAAATGACTTTTGACTTGAATAATGAGGAAGTCTTAGGTATGTACGTAATAGGTTTCTCTAGCATCATTGTGAAGCAGAAGTTCTACCTCCGCTGACTCCCCACTAATCAAAAAACAGACAAAGACGTGGAGCATGGGTGGCGCTGAAGCGGGATGAATTGCTCAAACAAGTCACCTGTGACAGTACCCACTTATCAAGGTGGCCACGCTCCTAATTATGCATAACTTGAAGTCTCAATATAATTCGAGCCGAGGAGAATGCTGCTTGGCGATAAGTAGACCACAGATTGTCGACTAGTTAATCATCATCAGTCACAAATGGTGTGGTTCTGTTTATTTTTTTTAAAATAACTTTGGTACTTTAGATACTACTGAATGTATAATTAAATGAGCATATTGTTTTAAACACATATCAATACTGTTGACAACCCTACTCTGCAGTCACTGTCTGCCCAAACGAAGGTCATTTTGTTTGGACAAGATGTTTGTCCTCTAAATTGTCTTTTCAAGATTTGAACATTGGAAACATACTAACCAACCTTTTGTGAGAAATCGAGCAAACAAAGCAGAAATTTCTGCAGCCAGGCAAAACGCCTCCAAGCTTTGAATAGAATTAGCAAGTTTTAGCACACTTTTTACACTGCGGCACTTTTTTTTTTTTTTTACAGAGGAATAGAAACCATCTGACATTGTTCCTTTCTGTGCAAAACATGACATACCATTGCATGACCATCATGAACTGAGAAAAGCATGATCCTGCATGATCCTTACTTCCGTTTACTATATTTGTAAATTGAATATATTTTGGTCTCTGACTAGATAGTTGGACAAAACAATACATTTTAACTCTAGGAAATCCTGCTTTCATTTTACAATTGTCCAACTCTCTTCTAATGAACTAATGGACTAAATGATCAATAAAATCAATCATCCATCCATCCATCAATACATTTTCCATAACCTCTTATTTTTATCAAGGTCGTAGTAGGCAGGATACACCCTGAACAAGTCTCTTATTCATCACAGGGCTGACACAGAAAAACCCACACAGACACGAGGAGAACAAGCAAACTCCACACAGAAAGGCCCCAGCCTGGATTAATAATCAACATATTAGAGTCAATATAAATATCATTGTTAGTTGCAGCATTATGTTGTGCAGAGAGCATGATACAAACATAGACAAAACAAGACTAAGGTTTGTTCAATCAGAACTAGTTCATGCAACGTGTTGTCCATCCATGTCAGTAAAAAAACGGCCATCAGAGACAATACCATTTAAAACATGGGGTGAAGGCATTTGCAGTGCTGCCAACACATTCCTCACACATTTTTTCACATGAAAAGGGAGTAATTGTGTAACAAAAAAAAAAAAGAGATATGAGAGAGACGTCAAACTCTGCCTTCTTTCTCGCCTCCACATACTGTAGCTGGTTAGTCGTGGGTGCAAATGTCAGATCACTGGTTTCAGGAAGTTACAGATATAACTGGACACAGACAGGGTCACTCTGGGGGGGATGTGAGTAGTTGAGACATTTCACTCAAAACAGCAAATGTAAACCTGCTGGCTCGAGGGGATCATTAGTGTCATTAGGATTTATCCTCTGGGAACCAGGAATGTCTCTACAACTTGTTGTGCCAATCCATCCAGTAGATGTTGAGATATTTTACTGTGCAAGTGAAAACTTTGACTTATGGACAGCACTATAGAAAAAAGTCAGACAGTCACCATTGGATCACAGGATTCATCTTCTGGGGACCTTGGATATGTATAGCAAATTTTATGGAAATCCATGGAACAGTTTTTGAGAAATTTTACAAAAAAGCTAAAATATCAACCTCATGGTGACAGCTGGCAAAGTGGTAAACCGACCCATACCTCAAAGCCATGTTACTAGTTAAACAAAAAATATATTAAGTTGTTACATAGTTGTATAAAATAACATCTATCATTCTAAATGTTTTTTTATGTTGTTGTTGTTGTAGAGACTACAATAGTAAGGTTATCTTTACCTGACAACCATGTACCTGTACGGATTGTCCTGGAAGGGGAGCCAAGCATGGTCACAACTGCTGGACAAAAAAACCTGATTTCATTCAACTTTCAAAGTCCCCAGAAGGTAGTGAACATTTCTCACTGTGTTTGATCATATATGAATTAATAGTGATGAGGAGAAAGTGATTCATTTTCTTTTCTCTTCACAGGCTCCTGTGAAACATCAGGTGTTGTGGGAAGAATGCAATGGAAGGTCACCAGAAGTGAGCAGTGAAAGAACTTGACTTTATCACAAACATTATTTGGTGTGTTGTTCTGATTTGAAATATCACAAACATTTCTGCTCTTGTCATTTAAGGATTGCAACTATAACATCACAGTGGTGCACAAGAGGAAAGAGACCAACCAGACGTTTGTGTGTGGGACTAATGGCAAGGAAAACGTGTGCTGTATTATGGTAGGACACTGATGTATACTGGATATGCAAAGCAAAGATGAAAATTTCTGCTATAAATTTTGCTTGGGAATAGTCACTGGTAGTGAGCCTGCTCTGTTAGTGGCTCATTATGACTTCTACTTGTGTTTATTTGAAACAACCTACTGATGCTGCTGCAAGAAATATACATTAATGCTTATTTAAGTTTTTTCAGATCTAAGGTAGTGCGTGTTAAGACACCACATGTATAAGTGTTTATTGGTTGAGTTTACTGAATCATTAAATCATATTTGTGCTGGAGCAGTGATTTTTAAAGTGTACTGTGTCTTCTTGTAGAGTTTGGCAAAGGGTAAGTGCATTCCCTCTGACAAAATAAAGGACATAAAAAGAACCATAAGGGCTACACCTACCATAAGAGAAGGTCAACCATCTGTCCTTGTGGGTGAGTTTCTGTACACATATATACTTGTTTTATCTTCCGATTCACCAACTCTCCTATTGGTGTCAGACTTTTTTTTAATCCTCATGGACTTCTATGTCTTCCCTTTTCTTCCAGCGAAGGTGTTTGCTGAACATCTTTTTCAGCCCTACTAACCTGCTTTACTCAGCACGTTTGCCTCCTTCTTTGCTACCATTTCTTATAATGCGATTGCACTGGTGCTTCCTGCTTGTACCTACTAGCCACTTCAGTTTCTCCCACTGGCATCAAAGCAATATGTCTCTCACTTCTGATCAGTAAGCAGCTTTTCATACAATCACTGACAGGAGAAACTAATGTTTGGAATATGAGAGACTAACTGATGCTTACCTTAAACATTGCAATTATATGTTCTGTCTTTGCAGAGTCAGCAGAAAGTGCAGATCTCTACATTACAAACTCTGGATCTGAAGGGTGTAATGGCATCTACAAGTTTGGGACAAACAGATTAGCTCCCGCACACCACGATAAAGGTATTTAGATGGAGATAGATTGGATTTCTGTAAAGGAAGTTTGTTTGGTTGTCTGATGTTACCTTCAACATTCATTTATTCTAACTATAGTGACAAATAATTACTTTGTGTTTCTGTCTTTAGAGCAGCACTATGTTGGTTTGGTGCTCAGCAAACAGGAAAAAAATCAGGACAAAGTTTATGGCTTCTATAGGGAGAAAAGCAAAGACAGAAGCATGTACAGTGAAATGTGGCTCCCTTTTGTGACCCAGGTTTGCACGGTAAGGCTTGCATAATTAAGAAACAAACATTTTAGCTAGATTGTTTGATTATAAACTCATTTTTAATATCAGATATGTGCACAAAGTATCCACTGGATATATCAAGAATTAGCTCCGCAATATGAAGAAGTGATTGATCTTTTGGCTGTGGGTTGCTTCCAGGCAGATATTGGTGGTCCCAAGAACATGCTGCAGTTTTTCTGGACATCCCAGATGAATGCCAGGCTCTTTTGTGGAGACCCTGACAGAAAGCAGCACTTCTCTGAGCTGGTAGACGTGGCTACTGTGCATGCAGAGCAGTGGCAGGATACAAGGATTTATGCACTCTTCAGAAATGAATGGTGGGACTTATTACAATTCATACATTCAAGCAAGGGTGGAAAAGATATTGTAAGGTTTTACTCGAGTAAATACGCTATTATTTTCTAAGTTTGGATCACAAGATGATCTCCAACATTAAGTAGAGTAAAGGTACTCAAGTATAGTTAAAAGAAGCATTTTGGCTTTATCAAATGTTGTGCTTAGTTTCAAAAATATAATCCACATTTGAGTGGTGAAGGTGAAGTTATTCTTTATTGGCATTTAGTTTGGTTTACTTCCCCTTTATATTTATTTATTTATAAAGATATTTTTTGGGCTTTTTTTCAAGCTTTATTTTTGATAGAGACAGCTGAAGAGTGACAGGAATTTGGGGAGAGAGATGGGGAATGACATGCAGCAAAGGGCCGCAGGTCTGATTCGAACCCTGGGCTGCTGCGGCAAAGCTTCGTACATGGGGCAGATGCTCTACCAACTGAGCTAGTCGACACCCCACACTTCCCCTTTATATTTTAGGTCTAAGATCAGTTCCTCTTCCTAAACTCTGACCTAGATTTCTTGTTAATGCAGATGTTTCTGTTTATACCCGCTGACCTCTCTCTCTCTCTGCAGGGGTATGAGTGCTGTGTGTGTCTACAAGATAAAAGATATCAACTACATCTTCAAAACTTCCCCTTTTAAAGGGGAATCGAGGAACAGGTCTAGAGAGGTATGTGTCATTACAAATGATCTGAGGTGAAAGATGTAACAACATATCTCAGCACAAAATGATTCCTGGCCATTATTATGGCTCCTATCTTTCAAACATGTGCTTAAGGGAATATTAAATACCAAGAATTTCAAGTACGTCTGACACTGATATTACTGTACAGTGCATGTGAGAATGGTGTAGCATCAATAACTGAACTGTCTTTCTGTGTACGAACTAAAACCAAAACATTTGCCTTTCTCTTCAGTGTGCTCCAGACAGCACAAAGATTAATTTTGAAACCTTGATGCTGATCAAGGAGACTTCAGAGATGGAGAATTGGGTCCTGCCTGTAAACAACTCTGGTCCACTTCTCTTTAATCACCACAACTACACTCACATCAATGTTGATGGTTCCCAGCATGACCATCAACCAGTTCTGTTTCTGTCTCTGAGTAAGTAAAACAGTGACATAAATCAGGGAAGTTGATACTGTACTGTACTGTATTTTAGCTATTTTCAAGGTAATTACGTGCACAGGTTCCTTTTTAGAGAATTTGTTTTATAGTAGCTGAAAGGTCAGCGATTAGAACATGTTGGGACGCGGTGCCTGTACTAGTTCCTACTTGTATCCAGATGTGCACACAGCTTGTATAAAAGCATGTTTTGGTTTTGCGGCACATCAAATCATGTCAAAGCCCAACTACAGAAAAAATCTGATCATTGACAAAACACATTATTAGTCCTACTGTATAAGATCCTGACAAAAGTCCTCCAAAAGTTTTCAATAAAGTGGCTATGGCAAAGATATGTTGATGTGCAGCACATTCTCAGAAGTCTCAGATCGTTGCTGTAACAGATTTTACCTGTGGGTACTATCCACCCGAGTGTTTTCTCATCTCAATTCTTCATTCGTGGTACTGATTATGACTGGTGTACAATATCGCGGAAATTGGCAAAGTGTAAAAAGATCTTGACCAAGTACGGATGAAAAGCTCCAGGCACTTGATGTGTAATCCCACATGTAACAATCAGGACATCTTTTCTTGCTTTTTTTTTCCCTTGGAAGAGTCATATAAGGTTATGAAATATGAGATGAGGGTGTGTTAAGACAGGTGTGAGTGTTAACTCATCCTCCTCCATCTTTCCTGTTTGTTTAAACAGATAATGGGGGAATTCATAAAGCCATAAAGAATGAAAATCAGAACTTTGTCATCGCTGAATACAAACCTTTCAGTCACCGAACCCACGTTCTCGGCATCATCCTACATCCTCCCTCTGTGAGTAATGGTAGCACTGCCTACACAGCTGCTTCCTCCCACCAAGACATGTGGGTGGGAGTATGGAATGTATGTGTGTATGGTATTGTGTGTATGGTATAATTCATGTAGCAATATGAATGATTATAATGAGTAAAAGGAGAAGACTCCTTAAAGAACGGTCTAAAATTTCTTTGGATGAAGTCTGAATTATATATTAGTCAGTAATGTTGCAGTACAATCATGAACTCTGTTGTGTGTGTCATTGCAGAGGAAGCTGTATGTCAGCTCCAGAAGTGAACTGGTCCAAATGGATGTGGCAAACTGTGGCCATTATGGAGTCAGCTGTGAGGAATGTGTCTTAGCCAGAGACCCCTACTGTGGCTGGAACAACACCCATTGCAGTCCACGGTAAGACCACCAGTCTTTACCTGGAGATAATGAAATAGCATCATAACAATAATAACCTCGTTTCACATCTAAAGATTACATGTATCGGTCCCTGTGTTAACGTTTTGTCGCAGTAAAGCTGCTTTACATTCACTGTCTCTCACCAAAACACATTGCGTGTTTTCTTGAGGTCTAACAAACATTTGTGGACAAACAAGACTTTTTTTCCTTTTTTGAAATTGTTATTTGTTTATACCATTTTGGCTTGCTTGTAGTTTCCTTCCTCATTTCCTATGTTGGCACATGACAGCATTTTTTTTTTGCCGCGTTCCTGCTACAAACTTTTGATCATCGGAACAGTGTGGCAGAAATATGTGTTGTGTCTCCCCATGTGCTCACGCAAACAAATTGGGGACCCGCTCAATAAAACATTTCTCCATAGTGCTACTAGTGGTCAAAAACTCCACAGGGTAAAAACAAGTTCTCTGCTATTACACTGCACCAGCTAAAGAGGCTTCACTTCCAGGATGAAGCAACTCAGGTGACAGTGATGAGACTAGAAATGCGTAGAATACACAGTCACACACACCCACCCACCCACTCAATGTTACTAAAATATCTCAACACTCAACAAATCCTGACAGCTAGTCATTAGCTGACAGCACATTAGCCCTACTTACTAACTTTCATTTTGCACACAGGTTTTCCCGGTATCAGTAGTCATTCTTTTAATAACAACACTGCAATGCCCTTAATTCAACAGCTGCCAAAAGTTGCGTGTTGTTGGTTTAGTGAAGCACAGAGCGCATGGCTGTCATGAGGTTTGGAGGTTAAACAGCGCTTGAGTAAGGCTCATTGTGTGTGTGATGTTCTTTCTGGTAACGATCCAACTCAGATCAGACAATGTTTTTGGCCTCAAGCCTACAAAACACAGCTGTGCCGATACTCACAGTATAATAGCTTATCATATTGCTCAATTCACAATGACAACATTGCTAATCATGTTACTAAAATATTTGAACAATCTACACGCTAACCAGTCATTAACCCTCCTACAGCACAGTTGGACTAGTTAAAAACTTTTATTTTTCACAAAGTACCTTTTAATAACAACACCACAATGCCTTTAATTCCACAGCCATCAGCTGATGTAGCTGTCAGCAATACTTCTATTTGTCTAAGCAAATGATATCAAACAGTCTTTACAAGTCTCTCTCATAACCATCACAAGATACCATTTAGAATGACGTTACATTTTACATATATATAACTTTATTTAGCCATTATAAAATAAGTGTAATGAGGAGATTTAAATTTAAAATTATTCAGCATAAGTGGGTTAGAAGTTTCCATGGACATTTTCATGGATACATAACTTTAATTTGTGGCATCAAAGGAGTGTAGACATGTGGGGAATATATATAGTTAGATCTTTTCTGATTACACCAAAACTAAAAAAAAACTTTTTCTTTTTTGCTTTTCTGACAATTACTGTCAATCATTTTGATTTTTCGTCACTAATACACTAACAGCACAAGATTAATAAGGAATTATACTAATGTGGAAGTTGTTGCTTTAGAGAAGCCCATGACTGCATGGCTGTCATGAGGTTTGCCAGCTAAACAGAAAAAAAATAACTTTTTTTTTTTTGAGTTGTATAAAACTCACTCTGTGTGCTGCTGTTGTTGTAAAGTACCCAACTCAGATCTGGTAATGTTTCAGAAAAGTTTGACAAGAGTTTCCTATTGTAATACAGGTGTGAAATAAATGATGGGATTTTTACATTCCTCATCACAACAACTCAACACAGTCATCTTCTGTCAGGAAATATAGCTTAAAAAAACCTGTAGTCTCTTGAGGAAGTAGATAGAAAGTTTCTCGTCATCAGATCGATACAAGGTTTAGTCACCCGGAGTTTCAACTATTATTAAAGTGATGAGTATGATGTTACTGGTATACATGATCTGTACAGTACAGTCATTATTTTCAAACTACATTCTTTGGAGTTGTATGTTAAGCAAAAATGCGAGTCTGCTCATGTGCTGAAATGAGCTGCTAAACCTGAAAGATTTCACTGTACAACAGGAAGAAAGTTTTACATTGCTTTTCTTAGAACAAAGGGAGGTGGGCCTCACCGGGGGGCTTCAAACTGTTTCAGGGGAGGCTCAGTGAATGAAACTGAAAGAAAAATATGACATTAGTATTCAAAAGGAGATCTGGGGAATTATACTATATTCATTACATTCCCAGAATCAGAAACTAATAGATGCCTTGGGAAAGACCCCTTTTGATGTATTTGGTGTAGTCTTGAGCGTGTGATCTAATAACATAATTGCGATTTCATTGAGTGAAAGTAAACTAAGGAAGGGTGAGGGGGTGTCCAACCTCTACCTGAGGGTAGGCACCTAAGTCTGACTTACTCAGCCACCACAACCACATTTCCACACTGTATTTCAACACCTCCATTTCCACTCCTAAAGTAACATATTCCTCATACCGCACCCAGCTGCGTACACACCAGATGTGGTTGATGACTTCGATCGCAATATAAAATCCTTATCAAAGCCTGATTCACAGTTTGCTCACCCCCCGTCATGAAGGAGGAAATGATAATGATATCAGTCATACATCCTGTCCTTGTAATGACCTGCGTGTGTAGATCTGAGTACTCTGACTGGATATGTAATGATGCAATGGCTTCAGTGAAGAACAGTAGTTTTTTGTTTTGTTATGTAACTGTTATATATCTAAGTGGAATTTTGTGAAAGCTCCAAAGTAGAAGTAAATATGATATTGGAAATCTACCTTACAGTTTATTACTGAGAACAGTACTGGCTGCAGTTATTGAATTATTTCACTTTCATTTCAGTTCCTTGACTTTCATAAAATAAGGAATAATGTAACAATCACTGCCATGATGTTACATCTTGCTCTTTAGCCATACATTTTTTTATGGATTGGAATGTTAATGATTTCTTTATCTGTATATTTTTATTGGGTTAATGCCGATGTCTGGTCTAAATTTCAGCTGGAGGCATATGTCACGTCACGGCCGTCGCGTTCCTCTAATAAATGACGTCTGGTTCTGCCACCTGTTCACACAGGACAATCCTTCCAGTTCCTACCAGAGCAGCTTTGTCCCTTTCTACCTTCAAAAAACTCCCAGCTCTTCAGAGAGTTCCCCCTCTCCTAGCACTACCAACAACTGGACATGTTAAATCTATCCCCCACTACAACTGTCACAGTACTTATTGCTGCACTAACATGTCCTAGTCGCATTGTACCTTGATTGTTTCCCTTTTTTGTAAGTTGCTTTGGATCAAAGCGTCTGCTAAATGACTAAATGTATCATAGTATCATTTGTAACACTTGTGTTTACCCTTCTTTTTCATGTCAAAGTGTGAAAAAGGTCTGTTCTGCTGCGTCTCGTGTGTTGTGTGCCTAAGGCTAACTTGGATAACCTTTCCTTTCACAGTGGCACCGTGCAGGATGTGGACAAAGGGGACCATTCCATCTGCAAGTCTGTATCAAAAACTGAAACAGGTATGAAGATATTTACTGCATTAAAAAGCCCAATCTGTTTTGTTTCAGACCAGTACATTATCGGTGTATTCACACAGAGCAAGCAAGCAGCACTTCTTGTTTTTCAAGCACACCATATAAAGTATGTCACACTTTTCAGCTGTCGGTTCTCATCATTCTGTGGTGTAACATGCACACACTGTGTGCAAATTTCATGTAAATGCGGTGTAAAAATATACTTCAATTCAGCTGAACCGCACCTAAACTAACACTAAACACTTTTTTTGTGGGTGAAACAGCTCAGTCGGCGTTAGGGTTAGCACTCTTGATGGCACTTCATCAAATTTTCTCCACAGACAATTTATTGTATTTTGTCCACTAGAAGGGTAGCCTGTCATGTTTTATCTACCATAGGGACATCCAAAGAGGCATGCTTGCTGTGTTTTTTCAAACATGCAGGGCCACCAGTGACACTCAGTATGAAGCGGAAGAGATAAACAGCTAAACAGACATCAAACTATTCCTCTAAAGATACTTTAACATCAAATAATGCTCATAACTTGCATTGAAATCTGTTTATACGACATTTTAAAACACATTTAGTAACGTAGTCTGCACAATTTGAAATACCAGCACACCTCAGCCCTTTTCTTGCTCAATACTGTTCAGTTATCAAACACTTAGTTAGTACGTGGCTTTCAAGAAGAGAGATAAGTATAGACTTTTTGTGTTATCTTTTTTTACGTCCTAAGTGACAAAACAAGATCGTATCAGATGTGACTGTGTTGCTGCTATCGAGAGCAATACACTTCTTTACTCTTTTTGCAAGCTTCGTTTTTATAATGGCTGGTTAGATTAATTCTACACATAATATGAATCCAAAACAGCGCTAAATTGTGTTCACTCATCTTTTCTTACCATCATTTGTACTTCTAACTGATTAAATATCATGCACATTTGGCATAATCAAGCATCTATCTCCATACAGTTTACTTCCAGTATGAATGAATGCTCACTTGTCTACTTTACTTGACACACTACTGGCATTGGCCTCCTGGGCTTGTGATAGCACATTACTTAATTTATGGGTGCTATTACTGAACAGGACACTACAGAGTCTGCTGTGCTAGGGAAATGAATGATGCCGGATGAAATAAATGGATGATGACATTTGCCTTGCAAAATGGTTTGGATGTAAAGATTCAGGTTCACTCCAATTCAAGTTCATTTACATGACCTTTGTCTTAAAAGTAGATTTGGGGCATACATTAAGAATATACCAACTCCTGTAGGTTCGATTCTGTCACCCCCACACCAAACAAACAAAATGAAATACAAAATTCATAAATATATTCATTAGTGTAAAATCTGTGAAAATTGTTATTGAGTCTGCCATGTTATCTCCCTTTACCATAATTACTCTTCTTTCAGTTATTTTATTTGATTGATTATAGTACAAAAGGCCATCCCACCGTTTCTGCTCCATAAGATATGTTCCTAAAACATCTTTGAAATGTTGTTGCACCACCCATCGTGACTTTGTCTTCTTGTTTGACTTGTTCATTGCATGCTGGAATAGGATCCTTTTATGCATCTTGCCATGCTCTAATTAAAATATTAAACATACCTGGGTATGGTTAAATAAATAAAATAAAATAAACATCCAAAGCTGAACAGACCTTCTTGTGTTTTTTTCTCAGGGCCCATGTTTGTAACTTCATTCAGGCGCCCAGTCAAGGATGTGAACAACATCAGAGTTGCCTCTGGCTCCAAGTTTTTTCTCCGGTGCCCGGTGTCATCCCATCATGCCCAGTATACCTGGGATCAACCTAAAGGGAACACATCCTGCAGCTCAAAGGACCAACAGTGCCTTCTTCTGATCGACAGCATGGGTCCTGAGCAGGCAGGAACCTACAGGTGTGTGTCTGAGGAGATGGGCTACAGCAGAGTCCTGGCGCAGTACCAACTAGAGAGCAAGGCGGTGGGCCATTCATCGAGCCCACTGGTCTGGGTTTGTCTAATGGTTTCTCTGATCAAGAGTTTGTCCTGTTCAATAATTACATTGAATAGATAAATAGAATTGCCCTACCCCTGCGCAGTGGAGATTCAAATGTGTATTTTTGAAAGATGAAGTAGTAATTGTAATTGTGAAGCATTCTTGCCCCCCCGCCCAATGAACAAATGTATTCTTAACTCTTTACATCCTGTAACTATGTCATACCAATCAATACATGCGAGGTGTCACAGCTTCTGGTGTTTTGAAAGAGATCTTTCACTTCAGTTCTGTTGAAATACTACCTGTAAGCGCTGCATCCGTTTCCTTTTAATGTGACATTCTGCATAACATAAATGACTGTACTTTCCTATCTTGCAAACTACCTCGAACTTGCTTGACGGGCATCGGGTTACAACAGAATAAGCCATGTTCAGTTTGTCAAGACTTGTTTTAAGTTAAATGTGACATGCCTGCATTGTGCAATACTGCTGTGGTGTTAAATGCTAAACTGAGCCTTCGTTTTGTACACATTTTAGAAAAGATAATGCAGTTGTGAGGTGCTTGCTGAAAGCGAGTTGTTGCCAAGCAGACGTGCCATACTGCCAAATGTTTCAGCTTGTATTTTCTAATTTTGCTGCATTCAGTTGCAGGGACTCCAGCACTTTATATTTTGTATGAGCATATGTATTTGGTATGTGTGATGCTTGATCTCACCCACAACTTTACAATGTTACATCTTTGATTGGAGGTTTTGTGTAGATGTGAATAATTCCCATCATAAAGGCTTCATCAATTAATCAGTGGTAGTATAGAGAAATTAGAAACAAAAAATCACATCTTATTATCTCTCAGTAATTAATAAAGCAATAAACAATGATAGAACTAGTGCTGCACTGCACATTGTATTGTATTTAAATCAGCCCCTTTCTTTAGACCAGTTCACCCCATGGAGTTGAATGCATTTAAGAGTTTGTGTCTCAGTCACATGTTGCCTGTTACAATGCAGATGAGGGCAGATGTAAAAGACAAAGTTATCATGTGGTGTGTCAGATATTGTGTTGAATGTAATAATGCATAATCATATATAATATCATTATTTCCAAATGATCTGTACATATTTGAGCCATGCAATTCTGAATTTCTATTTTTAAGATTATAAAATATAGTTCTAAATAAACGTAAAATGTATCCGTCTATGTGCATTATTCCTTTTCCAGCAGGCACCACTTGGCTTCCTCACACATGGCCACTTCAAAATGCCTTTTAATGTCGATGTGAGTTCACCAGGAACATCAAGTACTTGCTCCACTCTGGCAATACAGAGCTGACATTGTGGTGCAGATTTTCACAACTTGCATTGTGACATTCCCTGAACATGATGTGCTAGGACGGGGAGTCACATCAAGCTCACTTGAGAAATGTTATTATGTTTCAATATTGGCACTTCAAAAGAGCCTTGGGTGATGGGTGATGTGCTTGTGAAATAACCATATAAAGTTCTTGGTGAGGGAGCTTGCTGAGCCTGTGACACAGAAACCTGCTATGGATTGTTTATAAAGGGAGGAAATTAAAGTATTTGCTTTGCCTTACTGGAAGAACGCTCAGGAGGATGTGAAATGCTTCTGGGTGTTTCACCAAGATTTGCATATTGTTGCAGCAAAGCAGAAACATGAGACAACCAAGCAACAGGTCTGAATCCACATTTGCATGCAACATACGTCACAGAACCCATGACATTTCAAAAAAGAAACAAAAGGCACGCATGGAAATAAGATATAAAGTAAAACTTTATCATGACATACAAGTTTAAAGCCCTGAGAACCATATCTTTATATTACTAATATGAACAAAACTGAATGTGTGAAAACCACTTTGGAAAAGTGCTCCTCTTAAATACAATCAGCACAAACCAGTTTTTACAAGCATTCGTGTGTTTTGTCCTATTTTTTTGTTTTTAATCAAAGAGAAAACTATAATATCAGTAATATCATTATTATCATGTCCATAATAATAATAACAGTACAAAAATATGCACAAACCCCACAGTTGAATTAATATACGGAGCATTGTACAAGCCAAAAACAACAACATAAAATTGATAAATGAGGTATTCGATAACCACTTGCATATGCGCCTGTTTTTACACAGATCAGGTTAATTTTTTTAAAACAATTTAAAACTGAATTAACTCCAAAATCATCTGAGAGACAAAAGGTTCTACAGACTTCCAACTTCACAGCTTCCTGAGTGACGAGACCTTGCCTGCAGTTACTGACGACAAAAATACAAAAATGCAACACCAAAACCAAATTAGCATTCAGCGAAGTGACCACAGCTTCCGTCAGTACTCGTCCCTCAATGCAGCTTCAACATCAAATGCAACAGTGACTGCAGCCCACTGCCCTGAGGTATTGTGGTATGACGAGGTAGGGGCGGTCTCTAAAAGACACACACACACACACACACACACACACACACACACACATTAACATATCAGATACCCAATCATGCAGCAAGTCAGGTGGCATGAGCCTGGAGGTTAATGAGGTGAACAAGAGGGTTGCCGGTTTGATGCCTAGAGATCAGAGAGGAGAAGTGAATGACCAACCCTCAACACTTTCCACTCCCCAAACAACAAAGTGCCCTTCAACAGCAGAATACAACTATGGGTGTATTGGGCGGTTCCCAGGGAACAAAATGGGAGGTTAATGCTGGAGAAAACTTTCCCCAGTTAAGTAAATGTCATTAAAATTCATATGTGAGGTAGTGCATCCTTCCTATGATTAACAGATGTGGCAGTGGCACCACCTGCTGTATCCTTGATTGTATTACAAGTGTATGTAGGCGCCACATGCTGTATATACTGAACCTGCTCGTGCGCGCGCGCACGCACACACACACACACACACACACACACACACACACACACACACACACACACACACACAAACATACAAAGGCAGTGAAACTACACTATTAAACAGTCATTGCTTAGACTAAGCAGATGAAACAGAAAGCTCAGACTTAAAAACAAGAGATTTGTTTTAGTAACACAGCCTAAGTGATTAAGCGTAACGGTTACTAAAAACAAGGTCCAACAGGGTGAAAGAAAAAACAACACAAATAAATAGCAACACTCAGTTGTTAACGCAACAGCATGAATGACAACTGGTGTCTAACGTCTGACTGAATTGCTCACCAAAATAAAAAGTGATTACTCTCCAAAGGATTAAGCTTGAAGATAAAGACATTTTCCCAGCCAGCTGCGTAGTGACACCTGCACTGGCTGGATCTCACCAGCAACTACTTTAAGGCAGCATCTACAGTCCTCACCTTTAGAAAATACAGTTATGTGTCATTCGGGGTTCTGAAGGTTACACCAAAAGGACTTCAAGCACTGTCCTCAAAGCCCTCAAAGCCTCAACCATGATCTACACTGCAAAACGTCTGCAAAACCTGACACGTAATGGCTAAAATACAGTCTAATAAAAGCAACAAGGCTGCCCACCTTAGATCACACTGGGCTTAAAGAGGTTTCTAAACAGATAAAATGCCTCACATTCAACACAGATAAAGCTGGAAATTTCATTTTCATCCTTTGCAGTATTTCAAATTACTAAAAATTTATTTTAAAAGGGGAAAAAATACCTTATATTAAGGAGGGGGCAGATTTAGAGGGTCTGCGTCCAAACTGGGTGTTAACAACCAGCCCCAAGAGCCCGTAAGTGTAAAAGATTAAATTAGGGAGGCAGCTCAGGAAAGCCACAGTATCTGAGCTACTGTTCTGGACAACAAGACTTAAATATCTGCTAACAATTTGTACATGGCATGTAATCAGATTTAAATTTGAATTGTAACTCCAATAATCAAGTCATGCCGTAAAATATGAAACCAGGGAATTCACCTCACCCAGAGATATTTTTTACTTGCTTTAGGAAAGAAACTAAATGAGCCAATGAGATTAGATGCAACATTTTTTTTGCAATCCAGAAGAGACCTTGAACTGCCTTGCTGTGCACCATGGCAGGATTGTATGAGGGATTCATCAAGAGAAGCGACCTGGCTAGTCTTTGGTATCTAGCTGTGCAATAACCAGAGGCTGATGTGACCCAGAAGATTAGGGTGTTAAAAGACAGGTCACATGATTGTACACATGCATATCATTTTGCCACTGTCGTAGAAAAGACATGTTAACTGCGATTTAAGTCTTCGCAGTCGATTTAAGGTTAACATGGTCATTTTGTTTTGAAATATTTTGACCCCTTTGACCTTGAAACCAGTTGACAATCCTACTAATCTACACGTGTCAGTGAGGAACTAACTATTGTTTTCCTCTTCCCTGAAAGAAATGCAGATATATCACTCTTCTCAGACAACAACTTGAAGGAGAGAAAAACAAAAACGTAAGCAAGCATAAAACAAGTTCTACAAGTAAATACAGGAGGAGAGAGATAGCAAGCCCATCCCAGTTTTGTTTGTCCCCAAAAATCACCAGCGGTATGTCGGTATGTCATTTTCAGTTCAGGTAGGATTTCCAGTCTTAATGGCTTCTCAGCCGTATGAGGTATGTAGTGCAGCTCTCCTTTTGAGAGAGTCTGATGAGGTATTCTTGAACAGCCATGTAGACTTGTGCATTCTTCAGGTATGAATCCTTTTTTCCTCCTCCTTTAAATTAACAGTGATTCCTTGAAGTTGTCAGTTTCCTGAGAGAGACCCCCCTCCATAGGCCAGCATGAGGTCTGTGAACTATGCGTTGACAATGACCGTGTGAGATAAACTTTCAGCTTTGAGGTTGCAGCTGGAGGAAGGATGCACAAACAAAATGGGGGACAACAAACTCAAATCTGATTCTGTACAACCTCTCTGTAACATAGACAGGAGCCGGGGTGGAGAAATGAGCTCAGGGTCTGCTCAGTCTACTGCGGGTGGATTTGAGTTGCTGTTCTCCCCCAACTTTGTGTGCTACGTCTTTAAAGACAGCTTGTGCGGATCTGCAGTAAGTTGAATTTTAGGTGGGCGTAAAAATCCTGTGCATTGCTGAGAGTTTACAGTTTGGTGAAATCAGGTCCATATTTGGGAGGTTTGTGTACAATCATTCACCTTCCAATCTTATGGGCTTGTTGTGTAATTAAGCATTTAATGTGCTGATCTACAGCATCTGATCATTCACCAGTTTGAGTTCAGCAAAACTCTACAGCGTGTTAAAAGAAACCTGAGGGGCCTGGGTTGGAGGCCGGTCACTGAGGTGGGTGCTGCTGTACATGAGGTTCCACTGGTGAGTTACCCGACATCCCCTGATTGCAACTAGGTCTAAAAGAATACAAAAATAAAGTTGATTCAGGTTAAATATACTACAGCTCCTGAGGTAAAGACACCACTGCAGGTTACTTGATTTGAGGTATGTAAAAAGAGAAAAAATAAAAATAAAATCATTCTAAAACACAAAATCAAAAAGACAACAAAATGGCAACAAACAAACAAAATGTCCTAAGATAAAACTTTTCAAGTTCAGTTGTGACTACACCTGTCAGTGGGTTTTGGCTGAGCTGATTGTGTTTAGCATGTACAATAGGATTAACAAGTGTATGAGTGTTTAGATTGTGTGTCTGTATGTATAATTGTGTGTGTTTGTAGTGTAGTGTGTGTATGTGTTTGTTTGTATGTTGAATACAATGCATAGCTGTGCGTTTGGGCACGTGTTGTCATATAATATTCTTGGGCTCTGTGTTCATGATTGGACAGCCAAGAGGTTGACAGGGTTGATGAGGTATTTGTTGTGCAACAGTTTGTAATTCTTATCGGTTTCTCATTGTACTGTAAATTCTTGCTGGGCCTCCCGGTGGAAGAGAGGCCTGGGGAACAGGTACAAAGGGCAGCCTGAGTTAGGGTGACCCGCTAGGGGTCGGCTCAGCCGAGCCGGGACCCTTGGAGGAGGAGGAGGACGTGGGGCTGAGGGTCCGAGCCAGGGGTGCAGAGAAGCCAAAGCTAGTGCTGGTTCCAGCAGGGGAGGCTGAAGCAGCAGCAGCCGACACAGCAGGCCCCGGGGCCCCTCCAGACTTCTGGGCAAACAGGGTTCCTGTGGAAAAAAATCAGGAGACATCTTTATCACTACAAAGGGTAAACTTTAATTTTTTAGGGACTGAAAATGACACAGAGAAACAGAAATCACTGGAGGTTTCGGGTAATACATTAACCCCTCCTGCATACAAACCTGAGTAGATTGTGCCATTGACCTCCACTGAGACGGTGATGCTCGCATTTCCATTGGTTGAGATGCTAAGAGACATGTCCTGCTGCTTCTCATCTGAAGAAACAGAAATACCAATGCATTGAGGATTCTGTGGTACAGTCATGTGACATTTGCTCCCTACAAAACATTTATATGTGCTTAAACAGAAAATTTTTGAAGTCACTGTCAATATTTGGAGCTCTTCTAACTGTATTTAGACAAACTTATCAGCACTGACCTCTGGTGGTGATGGTGGGGGCTCCCAGACGCAGGTTCATGGGCATTTGGGAGGCCATGGCCAGCAGGTTATGTTGGAAAGCTTGCTGCATCAGACGCTGCTGCTCTTCAGCCAGGCGAGCCATCTTCCTCTCTGGTCCCTCTCCTCCGCTGGTCTCCAACTTTTCTCTCAGCTGTTCCAGTGTGGCAGCTCTTGCCAAACCCGCAACCTGCTGCTGACCCAGGGCCAGTGCCATGGAGGGTCTCGCCGCCATGATGGAGGATGTCAGGTCATCTGGAAGAGAGAGAAATGGAGGACTCAAACTAAAATTCAGGTGTTCAAGTGTATTAAAAATGGATGCTAAATGATCCAAAGCTTCATGACTTCATACATTTACTTTTTTAAACAAAATAAGTGACTAGTAAGTAACAATTCATATTAGTTGTTATGGATTAGAGAGACCATTTAAGAACAGCTGATTTAAATGAAAACAAAACAGATCAGGTTATTGGCATGCAAAGCTGTTACACATCAATAGCGACTGGGCCAGTTAAACCACGTGCTGTCCTACATATCCACATAAAGTGAGTGACAGGTAAAATACAGTCCATTGCACAAGTCACACCATGGATACTGTCAGGGTCCACAGCAGAGTCACATTCCAGCCAAGTCAAAGTGACATCAGATAAGACATCAGGGTAATGACAGTTATCAACAGGATCCTACTGATGTGGTCTGGAGGCTTCAAAGTTCATAAAATGTCCCCCCAGCGTGGGAACCATGTTATTAATCAGTAGTAAAGGTGAGGGCTCTCAGCAGCCTAAGGCAAAATTGGTTCACACATGACTCTTAAACACCTGGATGGACTATGCACACATGAAGGCATGCACACACTCACAAAGTCATATAAAAACACGAAGAATGCACACACACACTGACGGCGGGATACAGGGTAGAGTAAAAACATGACTTGTACACAAATGTAATAGCAAAAGTCACTAACATTCCTGCATGATACACATTTGATGAAAAACGGGGCAGATCCTCTAATGAGAGCAATTCTGGTGTACTGTCAGGGTCTAAATAAAAAACTTATTATTTAATATAATATAATACATAGTTATATTATAATCAATATTATGTAATTATACTTAAAAAGCCCTCCTTAAAATAGTAAAATTAGAACTTCGTATGTTTATTGATTGCAATAACTAGATGTAGTTTTTCTAAATTGCAACAGGGGGCAGTGTTCCCTTATAAATACTACCACAAGCCTCAGCCCATCCATAACTTGACCACTCCAGTTCAGGGCAACCAGAATAAAGAGGCTACATTCTCTGAAGTGAACACATATACACACACACACATACATATATACACATTTCTATCTTCTGAGAGCTGTGGTGTTTACTTGCAGGCAGGCTTATTTTAGAAGGTAACCCCCACGTGCATGTAAACTTATTTGTATCCCATAAATAGAAATGTGAGAAACATAAACTCCTCTAAATAAACTACTCTTTATACTGCTATGAAGCTTTGTGATTATTTTCAGAAAATATCTTATACTAAGTAAGAATATAAGAATACTGCCTCTCCACGGTTTCATGAGACATACATTTTTTGCACATAAAGGACGATATACGTCTCATTCCTGACAGTATGGTTCCTACCTTTCTTCAGAGAGGGTCCAGGTGAGACATGCAGACCATTGAGGGACCCTGAGGTCCCTGCCCCCAGAGCTGAAAGGTGCATCTTGGGAGGTGAGAGGATGTGGGGAGCTGTGCTGGGAGAAGGAGAGAAGCGGAAGAGGCTGCTGCTGTAGCTCGGACGACGACCCTCGCGTCGGTTACTGTCGATGGCAGCCTGGAGCTCACCTGGGGAGCTGAGGCCTTTCCTCTCGCACTCATAAGGGTACAGGTATTTCATGTACCTTAAGGGGAGAACACACATATACAAAACAATACATCGTATTAGCTTCAGCAATAATACTTAATCAGCTTAATCCACCTCTAATAACTGCATTACCAAAAAACATTACCACAACCAAAGGTGGCAAAAGTAGACAAATTCTTTATTCAAGTAGAAGTACAGATACTTGTCTAAGAAAAGACTAGAAGTACACGATTCAAGTAAAAAGTCTTTTCTTTTTTCTTCGTTTTTCTGAAACACATTTCTTTGCAATGGAAACGTCAAACAGGGTTGAGTCTCCTTCTCTTGTCTGTTTAATTTTATTACAAAACATCTTGCTATAAATACAGTTAAGTACAGTCATGATGCATTTACAAATACTGCAGTAAAACCTGTGATAGCAGTCACTAAACAGAGCCAAGGTGGTCTTATTTTAAGTAAATCTGTGATATAAGATCCTGTTTCCAGATGAAGGTTTTGTTGTTGGTGCAGTGAGGACAGGGTTTGCAGTCACAGTTTGTACAAATATGTCAACATGTTAAATAGTATTATAGTGTATTTCTACAGCTGAATAAACATTCGGCTGTAGAAATTCATCTGTTTAGTTTGTAAAAGCTGCTATATTTTCTTTTAATGCTAGTTTCAAGTTTAGTCTGTGTTTGGATTGAATTTCAGATAGAAGAAAAATATTGCTATGAAGAATGGTCTTTGATTTTATCCCCAGCACCGTCACAGTGATTCTGCCTCAGTCTGAAGTCCTTCATGCCCATTCACATATGTAAAAAACCCAGTCTGATCCCTTTTATATGTATACAAGCGGACAACATGAAGATTTTGCACGTCGAGTATACTTGAATGACATCACAGGAGCTCTATCAGTATGCACAGTCACAGCTCTAGTATTTTTCTCATCCCATAAGAACATACAGTATTATGCAGGCTGAATGCATAATGGTGGAATAGAAGCACTGAAGATCAATAAGAAGCTAAGCGCTGCCTCCATTAGATAAAACCAGCAGAGCAATGCTACATAACATTAAAAATACATAAAGGTTCATTAGGGCACCTTGCTAGTGGACAGGATAGAGAGGTGTTACATCTACTGAGGGATTTCCATCAAGAGAGCGGGAGAGTTTTAGTCGAGGCTCTGTGTTCAAGCTGTCAGTCAAACCCCACCTTAGTCATTGTGAACTCTGACCCAGATCACGTCAATAAATCTATGGGAATCAATGGGCTCTATGTGTGATGTAATGGATGGAGGGACTGAATGTGAAGAGGGAAGGTGGTGCTAGTGGAGGAAACAAACTTGCATGTGTATAAACACACAGGCACGGGTTAATATTGACATCCGTACTCATACCACAACACACACACACACACACACACACACACACACACACACACACACACATGTTCATAGTATAAGGAAGGTATTTGTTTCTAGCTGAGAAGTCACACACTTGAGATTCTTTATTTAGTTCCAGTAAATTAAATCAGAGTTTACATAAAATTAGACAGGGCGTAAATAGTCAATTTATAGCTACTGCAACCACTGAAATAATTTTGCTGGTTGTTTTGTGATGCAGATACAAACACTTACTGTGTGCGCAGAGTGAAAGCTGCACTGGTGATGGAGGTAGGCAGGTTGAGTCCCTTTGTGATTTCTCTCCAGATCTTCTTGTTGATAACCTCCACCAGGCCTCCCTTCTCTGTCACCAGCTTGTACAACATGTACAGGTCCAGGACCTGCTTGGCCATGATGGGGATACGATTGACTGGGGTTCCTATGGAGAAGAGGAAAAACCATAAAATAAAATCATACATCTGAATCAAATTAGCCTAGTGACGCACAATGAGTGGTTTATGGTGGATGAATTTATTTCAAAGTGCTTTTGAGTATCACATGCATGTATTTTTAATGTGGACAATTCCAACAGGAATCCTGACGGTCTCTCTCATGTGCATCCCTGCTGAGACACATTATCACCTAACACACAAAACACATTTATAGCGGCTACAGTGATGAATTCTGCATTATATGCAATATTTCATTCACCAAACAATGCTGAAACCCAGGATCATTTTGTGACCTCTAGTCACTGATCCAAGCGCTGTCAGGATGCTAGTAAGACAAGTGTGGCAGGCCTGTTGCCTGCACGCCTGTTAAATTTGGCTTGAAAACATACAGTATTAGCCCAGTTAAGGCAATCTGGCTTGACCTGGAAAAGGAGATTCGCAAACAACACAAAGCAAAGCGGCTGTAGACTTTTGATACAGATGCATTAATCTTGTCAACAGCTTATCTGCAGTGAAGCTTGCAGGGAGCGCGTGGGGAGGAGGCGGGGGATGGACAACGAAGAGGGAGGAGGTGGCTCGCAGTATGGGACAGAATCAAAAAGTGCAATGTGCAACAGTGTAAGCATGGAGCAGGAGGAGGGGACTGGGGATTGTGACAACCTGCTAATCCATGGGCAGCAGTGGGTGGGGGGCTCCTGTATAGGCAGTATAATGAAGCTTATTTAGAGGATTGTACTAAGTAAATCCACACCCCTCTGCTGTTAGTGCTGCCGGGCCCAGCATAGGGGAGTCGTACAGATTTGCCCTCACAGCTAATGCGAGCCAATCCTTCAGCCCCTACACAGGCTGCTCTTAACCTGGAATCAGACTCATTAATGACTTTGTAAAATAGCAGTGTGATCAGGCCATGAAGATTAGCCCTGATTCATTTTCTTAATTTAGCAACATGTCTTAAAGCCATGTGCAAGGGGCCTAGTTGAACACATGGACCTACATAAGTGTGGAGATCAGGAAGGTGCGGCAGCACCATCAGGGTACTTTGCCTCTGACCTGTTAAGTGCACTACTTAATATTAGTTGTAATGGTGGTGGTGGTGGTGGTGGTGGTACTGTTCTGTTTACTGAAAATCACCCTTGTGTTTTGTCTTGAAATATCGTAGATTTCTAGATGACAAAGGCGGGACCATGTTTTTGTGTAAAGTGGAGTGTTATAACCTTTACATGGCGGTTGCATGAAGCAATAAAAGTGGAAAACAGATGTCACATCTAAATAAAATAAAAAATAAAAAAAAAGCCACCCTCTACATAGACCGGTAAGATCTCCTCTCACCCTATAAAATAACCACAGCCCCACAACAAACTGTATGTGGTTAATACTGTTAAAGCTGCAGAATGCTGTTCTGGGAAAACAGCCATCTTATCTCCAGAGCCAATTAACAATTAGAAAAACAAGAGGGCCTTTGGCAAGATGCCGGGTTCCTTTACAGATCATTTGGATTAGGTGTGTACAGAGCGAGAGGAGAGAGACAATTTAGTTAGTATTTAATGTCTTCTTTAAATGTTGGATCCGTTAAATGAGCCATAATCCTTCCAAAGGCACATTAATTGTTTTTTTGTTGTTTTCTTTTATCAGTAGGTGGCAGTTATTTAATTTCAGACATTGATATACATTTTCAAAATTAGTGGCAATAAAGTTAACACCATATAGTATCGGTACAATACATTTTACATCAATCCTGTTCTCCTGTAGTTTGCAAATTTGTTTGTCACATTCCTGCCAGACTAAAAAGAAGGTAAACTTTATTCTGAGGTAAACTAAATGTAAATGGAAGACAAACATCTCTGGGCTGTAGCAACATTTCCAGAACACGCAGTGGATAAAAGCACCAGGGACGCTCTGCTGCCAGTGCCTCGTCAGTTATTTAATGCAGCGTTGGACATCAATCCTGCATCAAACAATTAGTACAACTAGAGGGGTCAGAGATCAGCCCGGGGTTATTGATGTGTGAATTAAACTGCAGGTCAGCAGGAAGCCATGTTTTCATACTGGCCCGGACATGAACAATGAGAGCACAACAAATGAGACACAACAGCACTGGCCCCATAGTGACAGGCCAGCAGTTAGTTAGGCTTTAATTCAAGCCGATGCTTTTATTCACTCCTTTATCAGTATCTGCTGTCAAATCAGATTTAATGTATTTAAAAAGGAACTATTTTCAGAGCACATAACCACATGAAGCCAACCAAGAAAAACAGACAGGAGAGCAGCGTGCTATTAACAAATAGCTATCTATATATCTTAAGTGAACCAGAGGTGGTTTTGAAACCTAAAACAGCATTAATTAGTCAACACTTGACATCAGCCAGGTTTCACATTTCAACATGGGCCGACCCCATATGAAAGCCTCGGGAAAGCACCTTTCATAATACCGTAATTGACCAAAAAACACATTAGGAACACTCGGCCAGTTAGCCAGAGAGTTCCCTTAATTTGGGAGAATCAACGCGCCGCCTGCCTTTGGTGTCCAACATCTGCTCCGCTTCCAACCCTGGAGACATTTAGCTCTAACAGGCTTAATTAAACCAGCCCTAAACACGTCTTGATCACAGCAGCACAGCTCCTCTGCCTCACAGTCCCCTTAATGTGCACTCTTGTTCTGCTGATATAACTTATTGCTATTCAGAGACATCATGATCAGCAATGATACCATACACTTTATGGCATTAAGCCATGCAGGCCTCAAGTGGGCAACCATTGGCTATTTCATCTTCTGTAAAGCCCTGATTTGTCCACTTGGCTGCTCTGAGCCAATCTGTAATTGGCTGCAGGCTTCACCTCCCATCATCCTTTGCCCCGGACTGATTTTCCCCCAGGGACAGAGCCATCAGGAGCCTAGTGATTAATGGCACCAGGGGTCAGAGGTTGCTCTGGTGGGAAGTGCCGTGGCTGAGGGCCCCTGAACCACTCCCTAAGTCCTTCCTCCAGCTTCCATAGTGAACACAAGAGCCACACGGTTAGTCTTCAAACAGCTAGACTTCAAGTGATAAAGGATAGAGATAGCGAGTCAGACGGAGGCGAAAAAAGGGTTTGACAAGTACAGGCCATACAGGGTTAACACGTCTGGAGAGTAGTGATATAACAATATTTTGTGTAAATAATCTATAGCTTTATATTTGATAAATGTCAGCATGGTAGAAATCATTTACACTAGAGTAAAATAAATCTCTCCATTGACACACAACAGAATGATAATAAAACACGTTCATGCAAACTATACAGTAAAATATGTAATCAAGTAAAAAGCCCTTTAGCTGTCATTTCAGAGGCTGGAGTCATTGATCAGACCATTCACAATTTGTAATAACTAATACTGGCTCCACACATTGAGCAAAACTAAATGGACTGTGACAGACAGACTGTCCATCTGAATCAAACATTAACATTTCCCGCCTCACGCTCAGCTTTCTATCTCAATGAGAGGACAAAAAAAAAAAAAAAAAAAAGGAACAAGGTCACTTTATCTGACCCCTGACCTATTTTTAGTAGGAAACAGCTGTTCACATTAAAGGGCATCTATAATAAATCAATCGGGTGCCCCTGACGCCAGTAGTGGTAAATTACATATCGCTGACTTCACATGATGGGCATTTTTTAAATAATTAAGTGACAGAGCGACAGCCTTCCAGCGGACAACACACAGGAAATGAATTTTTTACTGAATGAGCATTGGCTGGTGTGAGGTTTCACTACCATCTACAGTGAAAAAAGAGAAGGAAGAGGAGAGAGAGAAAAGGAAGCAGCGCATCCTCTCATTGTCTTTGGTTGCTTTAATTCTGTTAATCAGTTTACAGATTATTCTGTTGGATTATTTTACTTTTTTGGTCTCATTTAAATGAATGCTGATTCAAAGAGAGCATGAAACAAAACAAAAACAAAACACAGAAAAAGAGCAGGGTGGAGAACAGAAGAGAGAAATAAAAAGCAGAGATAAATAAAATCACGAGTGTGTGAGAAAGAGAAAAAAGAGGAAGGAGGGAAGGAAGAAAGGATGGAAGGAAGGAAGGAAGGAAGGAAAGAAGGAAAGAAGGAAAGAAAGAAAGAAAAAAAAGAAGGGGGAGGTGCAGGAGCCAGCCAGCTGGAGAAAGACTGGATTACTGTTGTAAGGAAGGTGTCAGCCAACACAAACAGCCCCTGGCCTCTTGGCAGTGTCTGAGTCCTTTCAGAGCACCCACACCCACCCACCCACACCTTCCAATCAACCACCATATCAACACACCAGATTAGACCTGACCAGGGCCACAGCTCACTCAGTTTTACAAATTAGCCACTCTCAACAAGGCATAACCTGCTGAAACGTGTGCTTTTCACCCACACTCCCAATTTATGAATTCCTACTCAACATGATCTGATGTTGGAGTTTATTATACTATATTATTTTACATTTATTATCATAGTATTATCATATAACATTAGATTTTTTTTTAGTGCAGCATGCATTTAGAAAAAGGGATTCTTATAGTAGGTTCCATACCTAATCTAAATGTTTTTTTTCATATCCAGTCTGAAGTAATTCATGTTTGCCACCTTGCATCCACAGTGTGAAAAATGTAGTTTTAGATATTAAGGGAGTATCAATACAGAACAGCCGAAACTTTTCATCAACACGGGACAGAGAGACACTGACAGGAGAGACATGTGTCTGGACTCCACATGCTGGGAGTTTACGTTATGTCGGGCAGCCCCTGACTGTTTAGTTTATATGTTCGTACATCGGGGCAGCATATTGTCAGGACCCTGCTGTATGCGGGGGCATGTTTGTTTTATTTTTAATGCATGGCCAGGGACATAAAAGGTAAAAAAGACTTGAGTGTATGGAATTTGCTATCTTTAGTCCAGGCAGAGCCACCACTCACACGACGGACCAATTCATATCAAGTGTTAAAGATATGTACCCTCCACATAAGGGAAGTTAAATGTAACGTTACACTACAGATACATTGCTATTCTAAGCACGAAACTAATGCCACAGCTGGTAGAGACACACAGAGAGAGATTAAAAGAGAGGAACAGTCGTCTAATAAAGTCTATAATATAGTGTGTGGGGTCAATATGCTTTATAGCATTGGCTGCATAGGTTTGATTCTTGTCATGTCAATAAAGTGCAATTAATGTAAATTGACAGAGTGAGAAGTGCAGAAAGACAGACAGAGAGAGGCAAGACAGGAAAGAGAAAGGAACACAAACAGAAAGGAAAACTTTTCCTTGGCCTTGAAAGACATCATGCAAAATAACTTTTGGAAAAACAAATATAAGGAAATCACAAAATACTGTGCAGTCCTCATTTGTGCAATTAAGTGACAAAGCAATATGTCAGATCAGCCCAAAAACGGCTTTACTAGGTCAGACAAATTTCATTATTCTAGGAAGATAAAATACCACCACTAGAACCTATTCTTTGTCTCTTCCTCCCAGTTTCCTTCCACCTCAATAAAAAGGACAAATATTAAGGGGGGAAAAAGTAAACATCCAATGATGGATAAGTCACTTGAAGCTATATTTACTCAGGAAACAGTGAGTGTAGCTTCTTAATAAGACTTATTACAGCGGGCAGGCAGACAATATATTAAAGGAGCTGTCCTCTGTGCACCGTCAACTGCGTCAGCCAGTGGTGTAAAACATCACAAAACTGGCGAGGCTCCAAACAACAGCCAGAAGCTGTAAATCTCACTAGGTGCTGTTCACACACTGGGGAGGCTGTCAGACTACAAATAATGGCACTATTAGAACTGAATTAGAAGATTAGAAGTTTGTCAAGTGCAATATGGCAATAAATCTCTGCATTGATAAGCCTGATACAGTTTTATATGGTGTTTAAAACCCTTCTATTTTGTCCCACTGTAATCTTCCATAGTTAGACCAGTAAAGCATCTGAATTAGTGAGATGAACATAAAGAACGAGAGAAAGAGAGAGAGAGAGAGAGAGAGAGAGAGAAATATGACTCCTTCTCCGTGGGTCATGAAGATGGGTCACCTGGTGAAATAGAGGGGGAGGGGATTGAAAAGGTTGGATGGCGCGAAAAGTGAGATGGCCTCTCCAACTGTAACCCAAGTCTCCTCGATCCCCAGAGACCCAGCAGATCAACTGACTAGACCCCAATCAACACCGACTGATATGGAGCTGACAGAGTGATGGATAAATGGAAGGAAGGATGGTTGATGTCTCGTACGCAACATGGTTATTTGCTGGTCTTTCAGTTTCTGAGGGATCTCAAGAGGACATCTGACATGTATATGCTACACAGGAAAAGATGGCCCTTTAAAAAGGAATACACTACCATATATTTTACAAATAATCGTTTGGATCTCATAAACACAGACAGCATAGACACGTATTTTAACCCACAAAATGCTGCGATTTGTGACATAAATTGATATAAAAGTTATGGATAAGAAGAAGTAGTGAACAGACCTTTGATGGTTGAAGGAAATCTGATAGACATTAGCTACACATCTACCCCACACAGGTGAAATTTACTCCCCTCTACTCTGTTTGGTGATTGACAAAAAGGAAAAATGACTGTCTGCTACGTGTATGTGTGTTTGTATGTATCCATTAGTGCTTTGGGCTCTCTCCTCAGCAAAGATGGTTACTCCATCCAGCAGCCGTATTTGAAGGTAACAACCACTCTTCTCCTCCAGTGAAACTGAGTAGGTGGCTGATACATTTGCAACGTACTAGCCAAAAGCCAGTGCTTTGAATGTGTGTTTGTGAGGCCAGCATTCTGCACACTTGATTAATGAGTCAAATAAACAAATCTCTAATGCATTGTATAGAGCTACTAAGAGGAGTTGATTTGACGTGAGGAAAGGTTTTCTAATAGCTTCATGTCTGGCTGTATGCCTCCACTCTACGCTACAGCAACCACTAAAACCTGTTGCATTGCTCATGCATGAGACATGCACTTAGTGCGTGACCAACATTTCTCCACCCTCATTTCATAATTCAGGTAAAGCTTGTTTTGTTTGCTTGTTTTGCTAGTGCTGTTAAGACATCTGGATTGCCCTTACTTAATTTGCAGAGTACACAAGAATTTGTTTCTTTTTTTATTTTTTCTACGCTTTCTGAATACAAACAGCTGTAAGGCAAATAGTGTGTAAAGTTAACAACATATGTGGAAATACTCAAGTAAGTTTTCCATATGTTGTGCTACACATAGAAATGGGTCACTCAATTCTGCTATATGCATACTTCTTTGCCTTACCACTTCATCTACTGATTTGAACTGACCTGTGATTGTGCTTGGACTGAAAGCATACTTTGGAAGAAATTAAATTTATGAGCAAGCTTCAGATACAAGGGCGAAGAACAGATGACAGCTAGAGGAGATTTACAGCATGTGGTTGTTGGAAGAGGGGGAGGAAAAATCTTTGTTGACATATTCAGTGGTTACAAACACTGATGATACAGGTCTGTATTGTGAGTGAAGAAAAGGTCAATAGAAGTTGTTTTCTATCTACAAGTTTAGCTACTTAAGAACAAGAATGAAAACCCTAAAGAGGCATAACTGTCAAATTAATTTCAACATGTATTATTATTATGAACATTAGGTAATGCTACTAAAGTCTGGCTGTTGTGTAACCATGCTTAAGAATGGCTACTTTTTGTTTGATACACTAAATATATTAAACCTGACAGAGACGATCAGCTAATGTCCTTCTGCGTCACAATTTAAAACTTACTGGATGATCTGCGCTCTATATTTACATCTGACTAGAGGATCAAGTGAAGAAAAAGTAACCCAATAGCGTAGCCTTGTAAACAGCCATCTCTGATCTTTGCAGAAATGTCAAGAATGTATATGTCACAGCAACAGGACAATGGTATGTTGTACACATAATAGAGGGAGGAGCTTTAGGCATCAACTGTAGATTCCTCTGATGAAGCTGCAGTGGTTAGGGGCTAAACGTCTCAACTCAAGTAGCTTGAATAAAAATCAATATGTAGCCCTTTTTTACACAGAGATCCCACAACAGCGCTTTTACACCACCTTTATTTTTCTATACTAAACCAAACAACCCAGACATTGATTCGGCTATGTTGCTATCCCCGCTGCTGGATCAGAGGCAGAACAATGCCTTCCCCATTTCATCTTTGTACTTTTTATAGAGAATGGCAAGGCGAAATAAAGGCGATGCAGTACGCCTTGAACAGCCTGTGTGAGAAGGGCTTGCGAGAGAGACAGACAACAAGGGCAGGAGTAATATTTAGAACGAATGAAAAGAACAAGGATTAATAGATCATGGATTAAAGAATCAATGCACAGAGAGAGAGGCTATGGAAGATGCACAAGTAAAAATTCAAAATTAGAAACCACACCATCTCTACAGTGAGAATGAGGTCATTTGCGGCCAACAACACAGTGGAGCACTGCAGTGACGTCTTCACTGGCAGGTGCAATACTGAGGGTGTCCCTCTCCCTTCTAGCAAGCTTTATAACACAGCTAACTGCTTCAATCAATGGACACACGGATTGACAGATAAAGTCATCAGCTGACGAGCCCCATTTGGAGCCCAGCACCACTGATCAATACGGGAGACATCAGTCGCTATAAGCCAGGAAAAGAGGGATATGTTGAATAATGCAAAGAGATTGAGAGGGGGCGTTGTGCACTCATCTTGGAAATTTTAACTCCCATCAATGCTAATTACGTTTGGCTTTTGTAATCCATGACAGTGGGTTATAGCCATGTCATGTGGCTGATGCTCTTAATGCTGAGTGACTTAGAAATGAGGTCAACAGCAGAATATGCTTTAATTCCTAAGTTACAAACAATTCCCTGTATCAAAAAGCTTTCTTAGTGAAAAATGAAGACTGCTTATTACCATATTTTAAACTCTAAAGAAGCTTTTAATCCATTTTGAGGACGCCAAATTGCACGACAGAATTAAACATTAGGGATCATGACATACTAATTACTACAACATAAAAACTCTACTCTACTTTAAACCTATTTGCAGAAGATGAAAACTCATTTTTATCAACTAAAAGGCCATGGACAAAGAGGCAATAACATCTGGCGACTATGTGTTTCATGTCCATTTCTACCCTCAAATCAAGCGTCTTGTTTTCCATTAGGCCCCTTTGCACTCAGATCTCTGTTACTGTGTGGCATATGCAACACTGCTGCAGAGCTGCATTGGAAGTGAGCTCAGGGCTATTGTACTGGTATAGGGCTCCTCTGGGGGCTGTAATGCATTTCATACCATCCATCACAGGGGTGTGGAGGCCAGGAAACACTACTTTAAGAGCACACACAGGACACAGATGGAGAAGCAAGGCACGCAGATATCCAGAGATAGCAGAAGTTTGGGAAATTTGTTGATCACAGGAGAGCTTCATGTGGGAGCAGCTTAAGGAAGCCCCCACAAAAGATTTATTGTAAAAATTGTAAAAGATATATTGTAAAGTATAAAATAAAGAGTTAAATATTTTACATGAAAGGCGCCGGAGATTTTATAGGAAGACCAAATTAGAAGAAAAATGACCAGAAATGTATCATAATGTGTCTTTTCTTGATTTATGAATATGTTTAGCCTTGGCTTAACTCCTTAAGACTAAAATAATGAAATAATGTATAAATCTGTGTCTTTACACCATTGACCCATCAAGACTTTTATGCAGGAATATTTTCTTTTCTTTCTTTTTTTTTTAGTTAGTTAAAAGTTAAATTAGGCTCATTCGTTTTTTACGTTCTGCCTTTTAGAAAGTTCCTGTATCACAAAGATGTCTGTTTGGGGGAAAGAATGCTGGCTGCTCCAGTTTTAGGCATATTTCACGTTTTTGGTTATGTGCAATACCCCCTTCATAAAGAAAATATAGTAGTATTTGATAGTTCCACTTGTTTTTCGGGATATTTGCCAATGTATTCCACTGGAGTCAAAACAAGATGCATGAGCGAATTGAGCAGCCAGTGTTATTTTTACCCTGACCGATGACCTCGGCGAGAAGCATGAATCTGCTTGAGGCCTACGCTCGTCATCTTCCCTGCTCATTTACTTATGAGCTTGGTGATTAAGAATCTCCCAGCTCTGCAGCTTAGAGACTCAAATCCCTCTACAGTATGGTCGTAATTAAAGATGGACAGCATGGTGGCAATCCAGGGCTGTTCAACAGTCTGGCTAAATGACAGAGGAAATAACAGGGAGACCGCGCAGATTGGGGGTTGGGATGAAGAGACATGGAGAGGAAGAGACACAAAGAGTAGTCTGGGTTGGTAAGAACCAAACAAAAACAAGAAATAAAAAGTTGAAAGGTTTTAAACAAACATCTCCGAACACACCCACACACATGAAACATCAGGAAAACTACTATTTCCTTTTGTTTTGAAGGACTGCTGTTTACTTGACCACCGAAGATGTGCTCATTCACCCAAAGGCTGGGCTATAATTTGCCAGCGATGGGTGGAGTTTACCAAAAGCAAAGATAATCTCAGCCCTGAAATATATCAACACGGTAACCACAAAATGTTTGATCACAAATGCAGAGGACGATGTGTCCAATATGAACAGTTTTGTCTCTTCTTTTGGAGTCTGTCTTGGGATAATGATTAGAAAGCAGTGGTTGAAATCTGTCTATCATTTGGGTCCCCACCCTTTCCTAAGAGTAGGGGCCCTTTGCTGCCAGTTCTGGTTTTTTAGTACGTTAGCCTCATTATCATTAAGTCTGGCTGGTGAGCTCGGTCAGCTCCAGCCCACTGACAAACTGCTTTCAAAGGGACATGAAAGAGCATGGCCTTGTTTCCACACAAGCTGACCGATACCTCCCTTAACCTCCCCTCTGTCACCCTGGCACCCTGTCTCCTACTGTGGTTTCCATGTCTGCCCTCTTCATCCTTCATTCTCTTTTTTTCTCCCTTTTCACACATACAGACACGCGGCGGTCACTCCCTTGTCTTCTGTCCGTCAGCGTTGCCCTATCAAAAAGGTTGGCCCCCACTTATTTGAAGATCATTAATCATCCTGTGTAGGACAGGAGGCCCCTTAATCCAGCCCCTCCTCCCCCCGGCCTCACCAAGCAGACCACAGCACTGCCCTCCACCCCTATCCCCCATGGTGTTATCAAGTTTCAGCGGTTGTAACTGTAGCACAATAAACAGAGGGGGAAGGAGAATGGGGTGGGGGCATGGACACAGAAAGAAAGAAAGACAAGAGAGGCAAAATGTAATTTCCTAACTAAATTTTATTGCTACCTTCTGTGTTAAACATGCTTTTTGGGTCTCGAAAACTGCAGCCATCTGGAGAATTGCATCTTTCCTCTGTCAGAGTACAGAAAGTAGTTGAAATACGTATATTGTTGAATTGCAGATGAAATTTATTACAATATTATTAAACCCTTTTATCGAAGTAGCAGTTTAAAAGGTCAGTCTCAAATGAAAATCATTTAATCCGCATTCCAACACTATCTAAAACGGACAAATGTGCTCACAATACCCAGTGTTTTTGTTGTTAAACCAACCAGGTGCTGCCACTTTCCAGAAGTTGTGGGGTGTTAACTGAAGGAAAATGAGGCCATATCAAAGAGCCAGAGAATGTTCCTATTGTAGTGTGGTGTTTGTACAGAGGGCCCGCCTGTTACGAGGGCCAGTGTGAGGCTGACCGGGGGAGTAATATAATGCATACATGGATCCCCCAGAGCCCATTCATGGTGTAATTGGTGTGGACAGAGCTCTTGGTCTCAGGGTTACAGTTAGGGAACTTCCTCTAATGTCCTGCTGGGAGGTCATTCTTCCCACACCAGAAATACTGCGAAGAATATCCAGTTTAACATGGACATAAAATTCTTGTTTTTCTCCAAATACATGAGCTATTTTAATTAGTTTTTGATGCAAATCAAGTTGGTTTTTTTTGTTTTTTTTTAATATAAGTGGTCTCCTCTTTTTATCTTGCCTGCAGTTAATTAAAAATGGCAGTTTTTCTTATTTCAGTGAAGGAAAAATAATTTTTAAAGACAAATATGATACTAAATTATTGACATTCTGCTATATAAACCCTGGAAATGTTACCAACAGCCACAGCAAAGTTTTACAGGAACAAACAGAGCAGAGCCACTGGCAGTAAGCTCAACTGTGGAGCTGCAGCTAATTGAGACATCTTCGTTATAGTCATCTCCTCTTTCTCTAAATCTATACATCTTTCTTTAGCCCCATCAAGCTACTTAATGACAAAGACAAGTCCGGCTTACCACTTTATTACTATTAACAGGCCTAAATCAACTACGTGGGGATTTTCCCCTAAAATAACTCCCAAGCAGTGATAGCACACCATGTGGTCCTGCTTAAGCTGAATCTACACTTCCCATAAGAAGTGTCACACTGGGACGGATCTAGCCTTTGCTGAGCGCGACGTGTGGGGTTTTCTGGCTGGAGCAGAAGGAGCTAAAACACTTGTCTTTACCCCCCAGTACCCCCTCCCTTTTCGACTGGTGATTTCACTGAACAGGAGCCTCTCTCTCTCTGGCTCTGTCCATCACAGCCTGCGGCCATTAATCATCTCAAGTGGACAGCGCTGACAGGCAGTTGGCTGCATCACTCTTTTATTTTCTTCCTCCTTTTTTTTCCCCCTTTATCGAGCACCCGTAGCTCCTGCAGCCTCACTTACTGCTCCCCCCCCCACCGTCGATTACCTCTTCCCAACCCCAGATCCTGCCCCCAGACCCCCACCCCAAACGAGAAAGTGGCCGGGTGTCAAGCAAAAACAAACATTCACCCATCTGCTTAATCGAAACCTTTGAGGTGGTTAATGGCGTCGAGCCAGCGTCAAAGCGTTTCTCGGTGTTCCCAGTGGGGGTGAAACAGCAAAACCTGTAATGGATATGATGAACAGTGATGTCTGCGTCACTCATGAAGGCTAATATTGTTCACCCAAACTATTCCAACATGAGAAGCCCCAGAGCATTTACATTACATTTACATGTCTGGCAATCAGCTGATGTTTATATCTGCAGTGAATGACGAGGTTCTCCAGCAGAACAAAGTTGAGGTTCTTCTTTAAAATTACAAGCAACAAAAAGAATGGAGGACGATGGTGAAAGCAAAAAAGGGATGGATGTTGGAGAGGTCAGCAAAGAAATAAAAGCCAACAAAGTAAAAGTACAGAGGGGTTTGTATGTGTGTCTTCTGCAATTTCTGTGATGTAGAGCCTATCAATGGGCCCCTTTAAGCACAGACAGGATTTAGGACAGCTGCTAAAATTCCTCAACCATTTACACGCACACACACACACACACACACACACACACACACACACACACATACACACACAAGCCTGTTTTTAAGCGCAGGGGCAGGAAATGGGAATCCCTCGTAAGTTTTCCTTCCGCTCTTCCTTTCCTCTCAAGGCCTTGAGGCCCCCAAGATGAGGTGGGAAAAGCACTTCACCATTTGTCTCTTTCCAACCAGAGATTCCACTGGATTTGCCTTAACCTTTTTTTGAGCTTTCTGAATGTAAAGTCAGTTAGAGTGGCTGGTATTTCCCATACTAGCTGTTTTACCCCCCTCCTTCCATATAGTGACATTAAATTAAAAAGGCTCTTTAAGTACTCTTTCATTTGAAAAGAAAAAGTGCAATAACCTCGACCCCATATCTATGAAGTGAAATGGAAGGAGGAGTAAATGTACAGTAATTAGAGGGTGCCACCAACAAGAGCTTAGCGAGGCTTGCTATTCATTTCATATAGTCTTGGCACGAACAGCAAAAAGGAAATCCAGCCAAGCAATTTGTTCCCTGTGATTAAGATTCTGGTTTGAGAGACAGCAGAGGTCAGCCAAGTGCCTCTCGTCTTAAGGGAGGGGTGAAGAACTCACTCTAGAGTAGCTGAAATTATACCCTTCCTCCTCTTGTACATCAGGTCTCTAATGTCAATACCAACATCCCTGTCATATCCTTCATCCATATTTAAAGCACAGTGCAGCTATAGCTTCTTAATTTTCAACAGGCCAGTTATAACTGTGAGAATGTCATTTTGTTCCAGGGCCTTTACACGTCCCCAAATGAAAACACAACATATATATCTCATCATATATTCTTTTTCCATTGTCTCATACTATTAGATGAGCACTCTGGTGACAGTTGTATTTGTTTCAACTGTTGTCACACACCTACCGCTCCCTCGTACCTGGTCTCCTGTACTGATGGTGATACAGGAACTTGATCCATGCAAGCTGATTCCACTTGTACTCACTGTACTCTCCGGAAATGTAATTTAACTAAATGAGTTTAACACAATATAAATGACAAGCGTTCATACTGTTATCAGTGAATCAGTGTTTTGTTTTCTTCGCTTTGATTTGAGGTAGTATTGCAAGCTGCAATGTAGTTATCCTTATTGTCTTCTTTGTTAAAATCAATGTTATATTTCATGTCATATTTGTGTGTTTGTTTTCACTTAAAAGTCAACCTATTTTTTACTTCCTTTAGTGAAAATAATGTGACGTGGCACGCTGTAATCAGCCAGTTATCTGCTGTCAGGTGGCATTTTAGTCAACTTGATGGATTTCTCTGTCTGACCAGCGTGAGTAAAGGGTCAGCCAACCACTCCCATCATCTGCCACTGGACAGAGATGCTAACAGGGTCCTGACAGATCCTGTCCCTCCCTCTCTCTGACTCGGCTTAATTCATCAACCTCTAAACAAGAGCGCCGGGTGCTCACCAGACCAGGCCAGACGCTCAGAAGCTGCTGCTCTTGTGAATGTGAGTTCATCAACGTATCTGCACAAGCACATACACACGCATGTCATGCTCATGGACCCATCTAGACAAATACACGCGCCATTGTCATCTGTCACAGCTTGACAAAACAAACTATGCATCATATACACACTCGCATACATATCACGACACCCATCATAGCCTGTGACTAAACATAATGATGTATATACCACACGCATTCACCTTCACAGACCATCATTGCTCATCATAACCTGCCAAAACATAATGTTAAGTATGCGCCACTGTAATAACATTGTGATTCACCTTGGGAGGTATTGCTCAAGCCATGTAACTTCCTTGGCAACAGACTTGTCTGATAAAAGCCTAAGTGCATTAGCTGCCCTGGTCAGAGAGGTCTTGTAGGCAGTGTCAAAGCACCATGCGGTCAGCTGAGCCTTCTATGGCTGTTTGCCAACTAAGTAAGTTAGGCCACTGCCAGATCCTCTTGGCTCTGATACTGTAGAGCCACAGGATCAACAGAGGCAGACCTCACCTGCTGACCCCTTAAGGCCATTACTCTGGGGAGGGGAATTAGTAAAGGATTTCCTAGCCAGTGAGAGTTACAGCATGTTTTTTGAGCTGACATGACACACTTGACAAGATGTCCGACGACTTGAATGACAAAAGAAACAAACTATTATATTTGTACTTTTGTTCTAACTCATACTCTCATAATCTTAAACGGGCTCTAATAATCACGGCTCTAATTCCTGATGAAAAATATGGCTGTCCCACTTATAAGGTTGCTGTTGTCCTTTAATAAAATTATTTGATAATTAAAAGTGATGCATGGCATAAATAAAATATCACTCAAATGATTAAATCATAAATCAGCTGACATTTTATTAAACTATTTGTAATGTGCACTTTTTTATATATATATATATGTAAATCACATACAACCAAATGATAAATCTAAAAGTCCTTTAATCTCTTCTTCTATTCTTTCTGATCCCAAAATGGTGACATACCCTTAAGTTGTAACAATTGTATAATATGCAGTATGTACAAACCGTTTGTGCTGTAGGCCTAACACCAATCAATCTATAGTGAAATTCCAGATGCTCTGTAAAAAATACCAACCCCGACTTACAACGAGACAGGAAATGAATCTTAAGAAATGGAAGTCATGTGGTATTTGCTTTTCCCACACAGACAGAAGGTGAGAAATTCACTCCAACCAGTGTCACATTTGTAGCAACTCTTAACTGCAATTCATGATGCAAAGGTATTTCTATGTGTTGAGAGATAAGGAAGCATAGGTTTGTGGATTTGAATTGTTTACAGGGTATAAATCCTGAAAGCTCAGAGCTAAATCCAGATATTTCAATCAGGATTCCACTGACAAGGAACTCTTCAACAAAAACTATTTTCTCCTAATTGTAACACAATGCCATCCTGCCAAATCTGACTTAAGCAAAATGAAATCCATGTGATGGAGAGCTCAAGCGAAAAAGCATCTGCTTCTTAATATAATGTGGACTCCTGGAGAGTACTCTTACCTCTTTTCTGCATGAAGGTGAAGAGGTCATCCAAAAACTCCTTCCTTTTGGGGTCATTGTCGAGTTCATACAACTGAAAGAGAAAAGGTTATTAAGGCCACAGTGAACCAACTTGTCAACTGACCAATGCACGTAGTCAACAGTAACCTGTAGTTCATGTGTCAGGCACTGTTGGCTCAAGTTGTTCAACTCATTCAACCTTGTAAATTGTCATTGGAAGTATTGGAACCATTTGGTCTGTTTTAATCAGATTCACAGAAGTGTAAACAGAGTTGGCTTGTTTGTTTGCTCGTCTCTGCAATGTTATGTGGTGTACAAACACAGACTAGAACATACAGTTCATGCATGTCAACGGCCAGCTCACCATTGGCTGTTATCTTTATGGTGTGCTGAAGAGCAACTTCTAACATAAAATGAGAAGCAACATGAAGCTACATCCATCAGTCTGGAGAATGCTTCAAATGGTAAACGTAATTACAATTTCATTTAGTTTGACTTGACAGAAGTATAAATGGTGTTATATAATTGGTGCAACAGTTTCCTCATTTCTTGTTTAATGACTGTACCCACTGGGGTGATCACAGTCCCCAAATGCTTACCTTAGCAAAGTCTCTTGAGGCCTCTCCTCCTCTTCCTTTGCTGCTATCGGCTTCATCCCCCCAGCCTACACTCCCATTCTACAACAAACGAGAGAAAACACAGATAAGGTCAGTAAACAAACAGAAAGTGGTTACAAACATGTTCAGAGACGATCTTAACAGTAAGTAAGTAACAGAATTATCTATTTTTAAGATTATTCTTTTGACATTTGACCTTTAATCGATCATGACAGTGGATACAGAGAGTAACTCTGAGGCAAAGGAGGAGTAAAAGATTATGTCATGCAACAAGGTACATGAACAGAACACGGATCCACCACTAATGTAATTGAAAATTTGTGATTCTTATAAATGGACTTCCAGCGTTTTCTTCTTCCCAACATATATTTGTTTTTTACCTGCAAAGATCTCATTAGGTTGACACTGACTGTAGGTCAAAAAGTTCATGTCGGGCAAGTTTACTCTGAGCTAGTTACTGCCAACATTCTGCAACACAAACACATGAAAACTAATATATACTCAAACTCCAAGAGTGCATTTTTCCAGGGGTTGGAGGAGTAACCTCTGGAGTTATTGTGCCCCTGAGCTCCTGTGTCCCCCTCCCCCTTCATCCTCAAACATCTCCATTTGACCTAAACCATCTGCATCTGGGCCTGCCCTGCCCCCACCCATGTCTTCCGACCCAGCTGGATACAAGGGCCCCCCATCCTTCAATCTTAACGCAGCTGTGACGGGTGGCCAAGTTCATGGAGTGTAGCTGGCTGTCAGGAGGGGCCAGGGGAGGGTGGGCTGGTCAGTAGCCTTAGCACACATGCGCACGCGCACACACACACACAAATGCAAAGGCTGGTCATGGCTGTGTGTATGTTTGTGAGTGCAGGGAGGGGGGCGATGGCCCCACAAGACGGGAAGGAAGGAAAATAGGGGCAGAAAGGGGTGCACGGTATGTGCCGGCCAGGAATGTCTCCTAAAGACAAAACCTATAAAAGCATCAGGAATCAAAACAAGATCCGTTTGGAGGGGGACGTTAATAGCTGCAGCCCAGGGTCTAGTTTCAAACGGGAGCCCATTGGTCAGTGGCAATTACAAGACCTGAAACGAGAGCTGGCAGGGCAAAGGTTGTCAAGGCCCCTGAGAACAAGTCATTTTCACCCTGTTACTCTCTGTATGTGTAATGGTTGTCAACATTCATGCTCCCTAAACAAATACTCATCAGCCGTCAACTTGCAAACACACTGCAATGTTAAGTTTCAGGATAGAGTTAAACGCATAAAGACTTTTGATACAAAATTAGATATCTGCTATTTGGAAAAGCCAACAACCTCTTTTTAAAAATGAAAGTTAATGTAAGTTGCTACTCTTTCCAAGAGTAATGTGTTTATCAAAATTGTATATACCGTCTGAAACTATGTTGCAAATTGCTACGTTTCTAGTACGGAAAACTAATATTTGAGGTCCAATGTTCAAAAGACATACCAGTAGACTGCTATACTTACTTAAAATACATATAGCTATGCATTAAAAAAAATACTTTCTATAATTATAACTTCTAAAAAAATATATTTTCTCACATTTTCTCTATCTTGTGTTAAATTTAGTCTACAAGCACAAAACAATTCACTGTCAACTTTATCTATAGCAGGCTATGTCATAGAGATTACAACAGGATCATGATGACAGTAAATATATAGTATAGCACGTCTCGATACCTTATAGACCTTTGCACACAAGTTGACCACTTCTGTTAACCTTTAACCATTATAAATGATTACAATGATAACAGAAGATAATTCAGACTGCACCATGTATAATCTCACATGCTTGCTCATACATGAAAAACTTTGCATTCGGCACCTTTTATACACGTTGGATGTTCCCTATTCAGTGGCCCAGAGGTCGACACGGTGTTATCTCTCTGACAGTAACCAAACAAGGAGCCATAAAGTTACATGGGAAACACAGTCACTCTGCTAGTTAGCACGTGTATTTGGCTAATCTTACAACATTAAATCCATTAAAAATCAATTTTTACTGAGCATATCTGCACCAATAATACAGTAATAAATTCTATCATTTAACAAATGCTTCTGTCCAAAGTAAATTCTTATGAGCACTCTAACATGAATCACTCGCATCAGGGAGTTGCTACTGGCCTTGGATTTGTTAGGTGAATTTGTTAGAAATGTGTTTACACACAAACCTATGCACTCCTATAGACGCACACACACACATTCGTGGCATCTTCAAATGAATGAAAACACCACAAATGTTACACTACTACTGAGAGATACTACTTTAAAATGTTGTTTGTAGATAGAGGTGGGAGGAGGACACAATTAATAATGTGATAACTATCAACACATCATCTTGAAAATCATATGTTGGAAAAATACTACAATCATATATTCTCACACTGTGATAGATTACTGTCCTAGCAACCATTTGTGGCAATTTTCTATCTAATGTAAACAAAACAACAGACGACTGACTAGTATAACATTGCTTTGACTTAGCTGCTTAGTGCTCTCTTGTAGAGACAGGAATGATGAAAAGGACAGATGGCGGGAAAGATAAAACCAAGCTTCTGTAGTACTAACTACTATGTGAGCACAAAGTTTCTGGCGTCTGGGATTGTAAATTCTGCTGTCACTAGTTGTAATACAAGTTAATTTGCATCTATAGAAAGCATGTCTGCTTCTCTAGCCAGTTCAAAAAAAGCACAGTAATTGGAACATGAAGGCCGATAATCATGAATAGACATGTTGGCTCTTGAATTGGGACCTTGGTCAGCTGAGGAATGTTAACACTATGTTGTTTTTTTGTCAAGTTAGAGTGGATACTGATGTTTTAGGACCACTCCTTATGATCAGTCACCTCAGCCCCGTCATCATGTCAGCGCTCCACCCAGAAATGGCTTCTTTAAAAAAGGAAATTCCCACACCCTACTTACATCCATGACAGGGACGCGCAAGGTTTGCCTTGCCCAATATAATTCAAAATTGTTTCAAATTAAATGTTTAAACCATACGTTTTTGTTTTTTTTATGTTTATGTATGTGTATTATAAGTGCCTTTTTACCGCAGTATAGCTTCTTTTTAAACTTTCCAGTGTTACAGCCAGACATTTGAGAGTATATTTATCCAGACTAAAACTCAATTAGGTCAAATGAAATTATAATATTCAAATAAAGCATTAAACATGTCTGTCTGTCTGCCTATGCATGTGAGTTGACTGCGCATGTTAAGTGTGTGTGTGTGCTGGGTGTGTGTGCTGGGTGTAGGATGAACAGAAGCCTTCATATGTTTAAGCAGCCCATGTTGCCTCTCTGTCTCTCTCTCATGCTGTTAGCAGGTTTACTGGCCAGGCAGTGGGTGGCCTAATCACATTAAGGCCATACGTGACTGACTGGCGCAGTGCCAAATCAGGGATAAGAATAAGGTCGATGACCAAAGCTGAAGCTAGTTATCTGGTCATCTGGGGCGGGGGGGGCGGGTTCTTTCTATGGAAATATGGAAATAGTGGGTTACTTATATGGTCACCATTTCATTTGGTAAGTATGGGTCACTATGGGTCATTCAATTAATTTGTACAGTTCTATACTGGATCATTATCGTCACCTCTGAGTGAGAAAACACATCTGCACTTCCACATTTGTTTTCTTTTACATTTCTCTGTGTAACACCAGTTGTGAAATCCATGCATTTATATGCATATAACATTACTGTCGCACATGACATTCTTCCGTCTGCAACAAGTTGACATTCTTTGCATATCCCCCCTCCCATCTGCATCGGATAAACTACACAACACACGTCGATACATAGCTTGGGGGTAATTCTACGCAGCCATTATAGAAAGATGTCTGGAGTAGAGCCACCATTTTAGTGAGGCCAGGCATGCCGGAACAAGAAGGGTTAATGGCTGCTGCTTGGGGAGTGGGGGGATGGATGGCATTGATTGCTCAGGATGTTGACAGCACTTCTCCAATTTGATAGTGGAGCTGTTATTAGATGAAGAGGCTTGTTCTTAATAAAAGCATCATGTGATTTCCTTTCACTCTTCCAAGTAGGAGGTTGCATGAGCTCAAATAACAGGCATTGAGCTAAGGAAATATTAATTGTGTGAAACTCACTTTGGAAATCATCTCAAGATAATAAAAGCAGTTGGAAAAACTGGATCAAGAACATTTCCACACATATTCTAGCAGCTAATTGCATACTGTGTGAAGTAGGTCATGTTCATACTATAGATAACAAGTTGGATGATTCTAGCTGTTTTTTGTTTGTTTGTTTTTCATTTTTACTTCTGACTTAACCGGTAGGATGGCCGAAAAACAAGTTACACCATGGCTCATCTGAAAACTGGAGTAGATCTGAAAACAGACGTTGTTTTGCAGCCTGCCAGTGTAATCCTGGTGGCTAAACAAAGCCTAATGAAGAGAGGCACGTGTATCTGCCATATTAGAGCCCTGTTAGCCCTGAGCAATGCCCCAAACCTCTGTCTTCCTACTCTGAGCTACTGTCATGGCTCTGTGTGTCCCACCCTTCACAGTTCCACACTGCAGACCAAGTCCCCTGGGCCACAGCCATTGAACAGGGGGCCCAAATCAATAGCCCTGGATGTGCAAACACAGGGAAGTCCCCAGCCCCCTCCGGACGCAATCTCACAGCACACGTCAATACTCATCATCCTCAGTCATCTACCGCCACACCAGGGAAACTGAGATGAGGGCAGGATCACAGCTTCACAGGGTGACCTAACACTTTTGCCTCTGACAAGACACCCTAACTTTGACTAACACAGGGAAGGTTTCCATGGCAAATTGCAGTTATCTACAAAAAAGAAACTGTGCAAACAGCGACACCTATCCTCAATTAAAACAAGATACATGCACATAAGAGGAAGATCCCTATAGCAACCCTGGGCAATAAATCAAGAGCAACAAAATGTCTCCGTTCTCAGTGCAATCTCCTCCAGAATAGACACAGGAGGGAGGGTGACTTTAGCAAAATTCACCAGCATTCCTGTAAACCAGTAACAGGACCTCACAATAACAGGAGAGCCCCTCTCATCCCACAGGTACTCTTAACATCTCATTCCCGGACTAATCTTTTTTAGCCAAATTGCTGCCTGTCAAAACAGTTCAGTGAGGGAAATCTTTTAAACAGACACAGCGGCAGTAATTTAATCACAATCAAGGCCTCTAGCAGAAATCTGGATCGCAGCCAACAATGGTGATAGTGAAAAAGAAGCAACACCCATGCTAAGTAGTTAAACTTTCTGATTTTGTACATTTGACTAAAAAAACATTAAAACTACGCAGGGTTCAGGTTTTTTTTATATAAAATGTAAACTAAAATGTTGGATTAAATATACAGCAGTAAGCCTGCTGATCTTCTGGAGAAGTCCATCTGCAAAGTCGCCTTCATGCTCCCAAAGAAAGCGAATCTGTTTCCTCTCAGCATGCCTGTAAAAACGAGCATAGTGTGGGAAGGGAGGGGGGGCAGCAATCTCTAATCCAAATCAAATAATTGAGGCCTTGATCCCACAGCAGGACTCCGGGAATCATTTATAGTTTCTCTTTCCGTGGGGAGGAGTTGATGGGTGAGGGGTGTTGGGAGTCGAGCTGAGCGGATAGCGTTCTTTATCTGCTAAATACTGTAAAGGATCTCATGGAGAGCGGGCCATACGCTACCACCAACAAAGGCTCTGGTTAATTGTGATTCCATGTGCGACAAGAGGGGAGTAAATCTCACTGCCACTCGGGAACATATGGTAGAGTGCGTACTTAGAAACGGGTCCACTACAGATTCTCTGTTCTTATTGAGAATTATTATAGAGCATAAAAAAAGGTCACATATCACATGAGAGAAGGCCAACAACAGAGAACAGGACCCAGGGGCATGCCTGCCTTGTAGTGTCCGGTCATGTTTGTAGCTGGGAGAGATTTCTGGCTTTTGAGGGAATAGACAAAGTGGCAGGGACAAGGGGCTAAACGTCCAGGGGCAGAACATGTTGCTACCTGCCCCAGCCTCAGCAGTGCTGCACCTCTAAAAAGGCCACTGAAAAACAGGCCTCCAGGCAAGACCACCCCTCCCTCCATTAATCACTCCAATTACAAAGATGAAAAAGAGAAACAGAGGGGGAAAAAAAGGAGAGGGGGGGTGCACAGATAGAAAGAATGAGAATAGGCAAGCAAACAAACAGATAAAAAACTTTTTACGCTGATCACTTTTTTTTTTAACCTCAATCAATTTCACACTGAGAGAGAGAGACAGAGAGACGACAAAGAGAGAGACGACCTAGAAAGGCTCATGTCTGAAAGAAAGGGGTGGATCTGCATATTTAGTTCCTGGGTAAACATGTCTGTTGGTTACCAGCAAGTCTGGTTTGCCAAATAAACTGACTGCATTTGTTCAGCTCCAGCCCTTTCACCAAGACACCACATTCCACAGGCAGAGGCCCCATCCCCCATTACACTAGCTGGCCCCTTTCGCTGCCTCACACAAATGCAACGTTTATAGGCTGGTGTGGCCAGAAGTTCACACTCATTGGTTCAAAGACCCTTTCACAGGCAGAGGAAACATTTTAGTGAATCACATCTGTGCCACCACATACAGTACTCCATGAGTTAACCCTTTCACACAGAGTTCTGGCCCATAAGAAATTTCACCTCAGAGACTAAATTTTCCAAACTAAACTTTACACAGACTTACATTGAGCCCCCTCGGTGCCCCCTCTCTCATAATTTGATTTGAAGCTATTAGTTTTACTCTGTGAAGTGTACAGTAGTAGATATTAAGTTGTCTCCAATTTGCAGAGCATTCTCATTTATACAGCATGTTGTGGCTAAAAGAACTGAACTATTAAACTATTTTTATTGCACAATGCAAAATACTATACCACTGCATTCAGGTCAAAGCAGCTATTAGCCTTTTCTTCTGGGTTAAAAGCTTAAGCTAAAAATACCTTGCATATCTCACATCTTTCAAAGAGCAAGCATCCACTTCACCCCCACGCTAATGGCAGCTGGAGATATCACACAGACCTGATAGGCCTTTATATACATTCTCATTATACTGACAACGCCGGGAACTTGATACATTCACAATCAACAAAAAAACCTCCGCTACTATTAGGACACATCACATCTAATTACATATGAAATGACAGAGGTCACAACGCCTGCAGTCAGATGGGTAAATGACTTCTTTGTGTGGTGTATGAGGGGGCTAACCAGTCCCGTTATTCTCAGGGTTTCCTCCATCAGAGGAGTTAGTGTTATGACTATCTCTCTCAATCTGCAGTATCAAATGTTCAAACCATAAGCGCAATTCACAGCTTTCTGTATAGTCTAATCGATAGGGAGCGATTTCTCTGTCCAGAGCTAGAGGTATCTGTTTCCTCTCAGCTAACGTTAAGTGTGCAGGGGCATTCCACCTCTGACAGGCCAGTACCCCCCAGGGACACGGGCTGGGATGGTGCAGCCCGTCACGCATCTGGAGCTCATCTCCAGGGGCCGACAAGCCACTACATCTCTACTGGACGCTCAAAAGACAGCAAAGACAACCAAAAACCTCAAACCAAACCATACCAAACTCAGGGTTAGTGTGGGAATCAATGAACCCAAATTTAAGAAAACAAACTCTGAGTGTCATTTCACTGACGTTGCTGTGGCAAGTTATGCAATTGTTATGCAACCATTTTTAGCTCGCAGCTATCAGGTTCACTGGTTTAAAATGTTATGCATCCTGTGAAATAGTACCTATAAAACTTAAATATCATTGATCATTCACAATTTTTGTCTGGTTTGAAAATGAGAAAAAATGAGGTCGCTCGATGCAAGTGCAGCACTGTTATATGGACGATAAATGATGCTTGCATCACGTCAGAGCTAACTGTAGCGAATTACCAGAGACAAATTGCATAATGTCCAGGCTTTCCATATTCGCAAACCAGCCCTGATTAGTGTTTTAACCATCATTATACACTAGTGTTAGTAACTGCTGTTAGTGTTAGCTTTACCTGACAGAACAAACCTGTTTTTTTTATGAAGGAAAAAGCTGTAGCCTACAAATATAAATGTATAGGAAAAATGAAAATGGGCTAATCTCATGTTTGGTTTTTACTTCAAGAATATGAGCAGGATTTTAAACATCTAGAACAATCCTAAAAGCCGTAGCAGTCACAGTGAACTTGTTACTGCCAACACCTTTTATTGTGCAATCACTGCACAATAAATCTGAAAAACCACACATTGCAGAAAACACTGCGGAAACAATGTTGTGCCATGTGAATATTGTTGGTTGATATATTTCATTAAGTATATGTTAACACATATAGTCTTCCCTTAGCCGACCTAACCAAGTTTACAAGCACATATCATGTTATGTACTCCATAAGTCACCTTTCTGTATAAACTGGCTTAAAAATGAAATTATATTTGGCAGGTAAATTACTATGCTCAGTCAAACTAGATATTTAAATTGTTGACAGCCTCAAGACACATAACCAACTTCAATGCTTGCTTAATACTAGACGATGCTGTGGTTTAGTCCACAAACAGACATCACAGAAGTATATGATGATGATCAGATTAGATAAAACTGTAATTATTGTAATGTGGAAATTGGGTTGTTGCAGCATCAGGGGATATGATATAGATAACAGAGCAAACAGACTGTACTGAATGTAATACAACAGCAGCAAAAACACATACTGAGAATAGTAAAACCAATAAATGCAAAGACATACATTTTCCAATGATTTCACGATGTTTGCACAGTAGATGGTTCACATTCATTTGCCGTCATTTAAATTTAATTCAGCTCATATGCTGCTCAGCTAGTCTACGTTATTGAACACAAATAAAAAACCACGAGAACCATGTTAACTCTGTAAAGCACAAATAACGATCCACTGTAATTCGCCTTGACATTTTCATATGTATGCTCACATACATAAAGTAATGCATTATTTAATGTCGGATTGTAGTATGAGTGCTCAACTGAAGGCTACCACCAAATGCATTAGGTCTTGTTCCAATTTTGTGCAGTCAATCATTTAATAACTGTTACTACCACTTTTTTTAAACAAATTATCTGACCACACATCCTCTCTGTGCTGAAAGCGTGGAGCTTCCTTAGGTTTTCTAATCACATTTATTTAAGGCAGGAAAACCTGAGATGTCTTTGTTTGACCAGATGGCTGGCTAATCAAGGCTGGCTCCGCTGGGGGTTGGGGCATCCCAAATCTGCCACAAACATTATTGAACCATGTCCCACATTAATATGCTGATGTTTGTTAGGCGGGCCTTGTGATCTGTTACACACTAAGGGGATTTCAGACCAACAGAAACACACCAAGTGCCTGCTTAAATTTGACAAAGGGAGGCAAGAAAATATTTCTAATTAATAAAATGCAAAGGAAAGATTCTGCACTGCTCCATCACACTGAGGGACACCAAAGATTGGAGCCACATTTCTGATAACCCCCTCAAGCTACAAGATATAGTTCTTATAATAACCTACATTCACTGTGGACCCTGCTGTTAATAATTCAATTTTCTGTGCCACTATTTAATCATTTACTAACATGCCTTTTGAAATTATTGACTACGGTTGACATGGTCCATAGTACTATTCACAGTGTGATTGTCTATTAACCAGATCAGCTACAGATCAGAGCCCGATGTTGTTTTTTTGTCGTTTGAAATGATTCAATAAGTCAATAAAAGAATTTCAGTTCAACACAAGTGTTTCTGTGCATTAATCTAAAATGGCGATTAACCAAACTGTCAAATTATTTAACTTCTCTAAAAATAAATACATGAACTGATCCTAAAAATAGATAGATATTGCTCTTTGGTTCACAACATGCAGCAGGATGCTTTAATGTATGTATTATGCATAAATGTATTAAATAAAAGCCTGATATTTTTAAGTCCACCCCTCAAAATATGACAATGGGACCAACATCTATTTGTTAAGCCTGTTTAACTACTTTATGTTAATATTCTGTATCATAGATTATATTTAAGAAAGGTTAAAGCTGCAAAAGAAATTTTATCCAACATTCTTCAACAAGCCTGTGCTCTCCAATACATATACTGTGTAAATGAATCACCATATTCCAAACAGGACTTTGCTCATGCTATGGGGATATGTTTTCTTTTGTTATATGTAGCAGTGTGTACAATAGCACAACATTCAGGATTACTAGCCAGTGGCTTTGACAGACACGCTGCTTCCTGTTGGTTTCTTGTGTTGACTGTAATTTAGGAAGTGAGCAGCTATGGAGGATGCACAGCCCTGAACGTAGAATGTAAATGTTGGAAGCTGAGCTGTGAACACATTACTTTTAGTGTGATGTGACGTTTCCTGGGCAGCCGCCAAGAGATTTTTTTCACCTTCCTTCCTCCTCTGCTGGTAGCTCCCTCTTACAAGCACATGATTACGCTCAGCTTGTGTTGAAAATTTGGCAGACACACAACGTGGCCACATGCTACTATAAACTACATGAGATTTTGGCAGGCAGCGCAATGACTGTGCAGACTGAAAAGCAGGCAGGCTATAGAAAGCCTTATGCCCCTCCTTCTCATCTGCAAGGCTCTGTTGAAGGTCCCAGTCAGCTGCTGTGTTTACCCAAGGGCCTTGACACAGTGGCCCAGTTCGCACCTACAGGCCCCTGACACCAGCCTGGAGCTCAGCCAAAGCAGTGGCAGAAGACAACTCTCACTCCTCACCTCCACACCTCCTTACTGCCTGGTCCTTTCTACAAAGAGCAAAGCCCTGGTATGACAGTCTGCGCCTAACATTTTTTTAAAAACAACAGCAGTCTGGCTGGCCTTCGGATTGGGCAGGAATGTAAAGGCCAATCCACATCCAATCTGCACTCTGTTAGAAGACTAATGATAAACTGATCTGCCCCTTTTCTTTTGTTCATTGCAGCCATTATTTGGTAAGGAGTGGTTTACGTTGCTCTGTCAGCGTGTCTACTTCTGGTTTCAAGATGCTAAGCAGCTTAAATTTCATAACTTCAACCAAAAGGCATAAACTTGTTAAATTAACCTCTTAAAAAACCTATACACGGATTTAGCAAATTACCTCAACCACTCACCTGGGTGCTAAAAATTATCTCACAATACTCAGCAAAACAACTGCAATGTGACTTTGTCTACAGCAGTCCAACAATGTGGATGTTACAACAACACAACCCACATGGTTATGTTAATAAAGTCTCTTTATACAAAATCAGTGTAGAAAGAAATACACCAGCCAAGTGTAAAGTGAATCAAATGAATGGTTGTTGAGAAAAGTGAAGAACACACATCAGCTATCTAACCTTTTGGCACAATCATACTTTTTGGCCATTGATATTTTCATCTGCCAGAGAGCTACACATGATAATGATCACAAAAAGCCAGCATATGCCACCGGTTAACATAAACCTTGGTGCCAGTACTGAAACGCAGTATCACACTGACAACTGTATCGAAAGACATTAAATGACACCAAGCTCAAATCGCTGTTGATGACAGCATCAGGATACCCTCACTGATTTTATTCTTGTAAAATATTTGTGTGGCAAAAAAGTAAGAGGGTGGTTACACATAAGAATATGTTTAGCTTGACGGGGCTGCATGCTATGCTGTGTTTTAAATAGATCGTCAAAATTCCTTGTAAATACCAAGTATATGGAAAGATTTGATCATGTGAGCAGAGGTGAAAAGACAGACCAACAAGTTAAATACACAGTAAAAGAATATACATGGTACAAGGACAATAGGACTTCACATACTGTACCAAGGGTCACTGCAACACAGTGGGTGAATAGTAGTCTATATACATGTGTACTGTATCACTATATGCAGTCAGCCTATATAAAACTCAAGGAGACTTTGCTCAACAGTGTCATATGACCTTGGATCTATTTCCCTGCAGCTGCCAAAGGGGTTGCTGGATGTCTTTGTTTCATTTGGCTATTCCCCTTTCTCTGTTTGCCTTCATTAAAGAGCAGGTGTTGAGATATGCTGAGTGGGAGTGGTTGTAAAGGACGAATGGAACCAGCAATAGTGCGGGGAGGGGGGCTTGTGGTTTCACTACAAACTGATCAAATTACAGCAGGCATCAGTAGCTCAGTTTCCATTAGAAGCAAGGAAGTCAATCCTCCAGAGTCGATTTGGGCAAAAAGTGTGACATCTCTAATGGACATGCACCATTTGCATTTAAATGTGAGAATTTTTGCCTTTCAATTCAATTAAATGGAGGCTAGCAGTGTGAGGGACTCACAGTGACAATGCGCATGAGGGGTCATCCAAGAGACAATTTGCATGATGTTCCAGGAGCGATTACTTCAGCTGGCAGGCAGACACCTCAAATACAAAAGGCAAGAAGACCGTGTGCTCTTAAAAAGGTATGGTTGGAAAATCAAAATGAAATAGGTCTATTGAGAGAAGCACAACATACTTCCTCCTTATGCTGCACCCACCATCTTCCTGCATGTGAAGTTGGGTCTGAATGGGAGGCCGGAGCACTCAGACTTCAAGGGGCACAACTTTATGCAAACATGTCCACGATGCAAATCACTAGAGCTTATAGGTAATAAAACACAAAGGAAATGAACATTTTAACGTTGCATCGGCTGCGTTTTCTATCTCTCTGTATAGACACGAGGACAGGGGAAAACCCAAATATAATCTATTTGAGAAAATTAAACATTAAGACTAATAAAAATCTTTATTTGGTGTCTAATGTTGGATATGTACCATCTATTTGATGCTAGAAAAACTGAAAATACATAGCTTTTATGTACTGCAACACACGTTGCCAAATGTTTTCAAACTGTGGGACTACAGAGCTCCATTTGAAAGAGGTTTGGTCCAGGTACCTTCCATCTAGGATATTAAATGTTTAGTATATGGCTTATTAACAGTGTGAGGTGAAAATGTAACTATTAGTGTAAATCATTCCTTATTTTGATGCGAGATCCCCTTCAAGGATACAGGACCATGAATCCATGAATGAATAACTTAAAAACACAATCAAGATCCAGTAGTCTTGTGCGTGGATGACAGAATCATCCTGACAGACTAGACACTTCCAATTAGTGTTGCGTTTGACCAGGCCATAGTGTGGCTGAGGTGAAGGGTCTGGACCTACAAGAAGCCTCGTCCCGTCTGCCAACAGCAGATGTGCCCTTTGGGACTCAGACAAATAAAAAAAAAAAAAAAAAAAAGTGTTTCTGCCTGCACCAGTGGGCCCTCCCATCGAGCTCCTCCCATTCAGGCCCTTTGGCTTTTTTCTTTTACAGCCCCTGCGACACTGAGTGAAATGAATTGAAAGATCACCAATCAGGGGCCTGACTAAAACACGGACATGCACCCACCCACCCCCATCAAACCCCGTCTCTTGTTGGGAGCCCCCGGTGGGAATGTTCGCTGTTTGAAGAGTTAACTCTTTAATTCCGTCTGGAATGTTTCCTCTGGGTGGGGCAGTGTAGTGTGTTGAGCCAGACCACTATCCCCTCTTCTCCTTCCACACAGCATCTCCTCCCCCTCCCTCCCCTTCATCTCCCTACTAAATTCAATACCTCTATTTCTGGGCCGGGGGAATCGTCCACACTTGGCTGTTAAAAGCAGGTCAGCACAATGAAAACTTGGTCTAAGCCAGGATTATTACACTTTAACCACGGCACACAAATTCAGATAAAATTGCAACAAAAGTAGTAAACACTGCCACACTATTATGTGATACTAGAGATACTAAGTTTATCCAGCTTGATATTTGGTGGCTGACAAAACTGTCATCAGTTTAGTGGGAGGCTAAAAGGAGCAAAAGCATGCAGTTTTTTTAAAAGAATGTAATGCGGTCATTGCCATAAACAGCTCACAGGATGGACCATTTTGACTGATATTGTATTGTAATAAATTGTGCGGTTTGAAGAATTAAATCAATTTTAACCTTTTGACCCTTTATATGTGACCATTTTTAAATACAACAGACAATTTAAATTAAGTTACGTGTTCCGATATTGCCTATACACCAACTTGACTGGAAGTGCAAAATGTAATTATGCAGCACTAATTGTGCAAAGGCCCTTATTCGTTTCTATCCTGACACAAATTTAACAGCAGCCATAGCAGCCGGGCTACATTAAGTAAAGAATAGCATCGATCAGAAAAATGCTATTAAAAAGGGCAATTCAGAGCTAAAAGCCAAGTCTCATTCACCCAACCCAACCAGCCAAGGTCTGCTGTTCATGAGCCAAAGCAAGGTTCACACAGCATTGAAATACAAACAGTAGGAGCAAGGCACCATATAAATGAATGTAACACTATACCTCAATCTCAGTTTGTTAAAGACTACCAAGGCCTACCTTGGGAAAAGAGTATATGCAAAATTATGTATAAAATGTATATGCTAATTCAGTCTATTTGAGCAAACAAGACCAATTGTGCTCTGATTGAAAATGTGTGACATGAAAACAGGAATAAAAAAGGAAAGGCAGGTTAGCCAAAATGTTGAGAGGTATTTCTAAAATCAGACATCCCTGCAAGTCTAATCTGTATTGAGATCAGTGTTGTAGCTAAGGGGACAAATTTGAAAATTAGGTTATCCATTTAGTGTCCAGGTCATTCATTACAAATGCCATTAGTAATATAATCTTGCAGGCATTCAGATGACAAAGAACGTGGTGAAGAATCATAGAGATTCCCAAGATAAAAATGAAGAAGAAAATTTAAAAGAGCTTCATTAAATTGAGTATGCATCAGGAATACATGTAACAAGGAAATTAGGGGATTTATTAATGTTCCAGTTAGATACACACAAGATCAAAGAACTACATTTGTGATACTTTACAAGTCATTGTTTTTCTACATTGGATTCAATTGTTATATATTTTTTTTTTACCTCTGCTAGAGGTGCTCAAAAATACTTTCCCAAAAAGATAATCAAAGAACTTATCTACACTTCCAGTGTGCTCAACAATGACTGCTATACGGACTTATTGTACACACATCTACTTCAGTTAGTCCTTCACTGTAACATTCATTGATTCTTTGTCAGGTAAAACATGTGAAACAATGTTTTCGTTGTGACGTGAATGCATCATTGTCAGTGTTCACAGTGGAAGTGAACAGTCAGGGTTGAGGTTTTCAATTCCCTATGTAGCTTGAGCATGGTAGAGACAATAAAAGGACTCGCACATTAAAGTCAGGCTTATTTCAAACAAGCACTGCAGCATGTTTTAATGGACCTCAGCCTTCCTCATCATTTCTCATCTGAATGACCTCCATTTGCAGGCGGTTTGTACCAACAGGGGTCAGACGGTAATTCCAGCCTTATTACATCAGCATAACAGGAAGTCCAGTAAACGGAATAAGACTAAGTACACCATTTAAAACCCACTGACAGTTATGGCATGTGAGACACCAACAAAACATTCAAAAAGCAGAAACCAGGTCAGGTTGGTGTATACAGCGTGCACGCCAGACAGTGAGGCCTCTTGGTTCCCACCACAACACTACCGAGAGATGTTGTGATACTATTGTACTTTAAGCAGCCTTCCCAACAATACTGCAACGGGCTGATGCACCAGGGTAGAGTTGTTCCGCTGTCAAAATGAAAACTTGAGTCCATTTACTAAATACAATGTCCTCCTCATTTATCATAAATGAACCATCAATGAGGCCAAACATTCCTGCCTCTAAAAGCTCACACACAATCCTTATTGATCTCTGCACTGCAGCCGTGCAGCTCCCCACTTCCTGGCTGATGTGTTGCTGGGGCGACAGCTAAATTATGCAACAGCGCTGGCTCAACAGACAAGTTTCAGTGCTTGAGCAGCAGAAGAAGGGCTCAAGGACAGCAAATGATGGCAGGGCTCGGCAGCAACAGATGACCTATTACTCTGGCCTGGTTGCCCTTGCTGGCCACCACTTTTTCTGTAGCATTTGTATGCAAGTTGTACACTAGATCTAGAGTATCTTTACTCTACTCTCTTTGCACTGATTTATAATCTGGAATGATGAAACAACAAGCTTTTCAAGGTTTGATGCATTTCCAGATTAATAATGTCACTGTTCTGACCCAAATGACTGACTACAAATCTAATCAGGCTGCAGGGGGTAATTATCCAGCCTCTTATAATTAAGCCTTCTAAATGCATTACCTTGAAAATGTACAAACAAAGTGTACTAGGCTAATGTCTTGGCTGTTAGTCTATGTGATACAATGAGAGAAACAAATTGTGTAACATAAAGTAAGTCCTCTTAATATGATTTTCTTCATTGAATCATGTGATATAATTACACAAGACCACGTCAATTAGAAAGAATTAAAATGTGGGCAGCAATCTGTCACCTAGATGCCTAGTTTTATGTCCGGCAAGCTCTCCTAAAACTTACTATTCAGTGCTGAAATGTGATGAGAGATGTACTCATATGGGCTTCTATGTCTTCTAACCATGTCATCCCTCTCCCTCTGTGATAACAGCTTTGCAAACGTATACATACTCTGCTCACCGCCTCCGCTTTGTCTCAATCTTCAGAAGGCGGAGTTGCACAGGAACAAACAGCATGTGAACCAAAGACTTGTAAAGGTGGAACTAAAGCCACTGCGCGCACACACACACACACCACCTGTAGCATACCACACATCTTTCAGTTACAACATCCAGACAACACAACCGCGATGTATGTAGCAATGTCGCCACCATTATAGTGATACATAAGCATGGGTTGTATAATAAACACTAGACAAAGCCACCATGACGTCACACACACACACACACACACACACACACACACACACACACACACACTGTTTTAAGTCGTGAGTTTAGCATTATGGCTGTCACTTGTCACAGGATACACATTGCGACGCCTCTATCCTGACTAGATCTGATTGAGAAGCTGACAAGGTAGCCACACCCGAAAGCATACACTGCTTTATTGTCTATTTCACTCACATACTGGACCATAGTTTACAAAGTGAACATCGTGTTGTATGGAAGAAATTAGCGATTGAGACCATTAACTGTTAACGTAAACCATTTACTGAGGTAATAAACTCAAGTGAGAAGTAGGATCATTTCCTCATACGTTTACATACAATCAGACTTCTTTCTGAATCAATGGAGTTCCCTCCTGATGGCCATGACAAAGAACGCAAGTTTAAGACACTTGGCTTCACTTTTCACACCCGGAAGCTCTGTCCACTTACTATACAGTCTACGGACATAAGGCACAATCTGTGTTCTGCAAGCATGATTAAAACTCTATTAATCACAAAGGGATTATCACAATGAGCAAAGGGGTCTATAGGCATGTGTGTGTATGTGTGAGCAGGGGGGGGGGTTGGTGGATTACAGGGGTCATGCAGCCTCTGTCCGACTGCGGTGGAGGCCAGAGTGCTGAGGCCCGCCCCGGCTCTCTCTCCACGCGACGCCTTTGTCCAACCCCTTGTTTGACAATTATTTACTCTGCTGTTTAGGACAGGGCTGAGGTCACCACGTATACATCAATGACACGAAAACAGTGGCTACCCGTGTCTGTCCACCCCCATTTGACATGTATAGGCCCATACACTCGTATACACTCACAACACTCAGGATTACGGGACTACAAGACGGACTAACCAAATGGTTGTGAGTCACATGCTGCTGCTGAGTAAGGGGAATCAAATCCAACTGAACAATACCTTTTAATACAGGGATATGCAGTGGTGATTATTATTCTACAGTATGTTACTCATATTCCACGAATTGTCTAGAAGCTATGTTGACATTTGTAATTAGTGCTAGCTGCTTGCTTGTTTGCTTTAAAGTTGCTTGAAATAGTGATGAACTAACAAAGGGATAATGTTATTGTTTCTTTGTAAGCTGCTCTGGACAAAGTCAGGAGCCAAATTCTTTAAATATGGTCTGCTCTGGCTCAAGAGCATAACAGTGGTTCATTCGCACACAGGGTGCTTTGGATGAATGCCACCTCCCATTGTAACTCACTACATGAAATGTAAATGTTCATGTAAATGGTCCTCTGTACATGTGTCTCTTTTAGCTAGTCATCCCATCTCGCCCCTGTCACTGCTTTTAGAACATAATAAATGTGCTTCTGGCATTATTACAGGGGTCGGTATTTGTGGCATCTGCCAGGCTTGTCTCTGGCCTCTCGAAGACAATGACATCAAAAAAAAAAAAAAAAAACAGTTCCCCTGCTTCCACTGTCCCCCTCCCCCTACAGTGGTGGTGCAACCTGAAACTGCCTGAAGAGATGAGCCGTCATTAAATACTGCAGAGCTGACATAATGACAGGAAAGATAAAAGAGAGGAAACAAAAAAAAGGCCAGACCAATTCTCGTCCCATAATGCCTCCCCCAACCCCCAGGCTCAGCCCGGCTCTCCCAATAAAAGACACCAGGCCACAGATAGGGCACTGGTCAGCTACAACTTTGCTGCTGTGATCTGACAACGTTCACACAAAGCCTGGCCACCTCACAGAATAATACTACTCCACTCTTTCTGACACCTCTAGAAACAATAAGCAGCCCAAACAATGGAGGGGAAACTCCATCTCATACAATGTTCATATACAATAGATGTTTAATCATCTGCAGCAGATGCATGTGACGGCAGAGGCTCTAGTTCAGAGGTGTCAAACTCATTTTAGTTACACTAGGAGCCCAATTGGATCTCAAGTGGGTCGGACCAATAAAACCACTGCATATAAATAATGAAAACACATTTTTCCTCTTTCTTTTAGTGTAAAGACATATATACTGTAAACATTCACAATTAAGGAATCATTCATTTATAAAACAGAGGAACAGCTTGAGATGTCTTAAGAAAAATAAGTGCAATTTTAACAATATGTCTCTTACATTACTTAGTATTTTACTTAGTATTTTTCTTCATGGCTTTTCTGCAATTTTCACACTTTGCAAAGTCAAACAGTGGGCTGGATTGGTAGGCTAGATCTGGACTGAGGGCTGTATGTTTAACACCCCTTCACTAGTTGATACACGATAATAAAAATACTACTACTGCTCCTCCTCCCAGCTCTATACTACTGCTATCCCTAAATTTGGAAATGTGATCTAGAGAAGCACCATTCAAAGACATTTGCCTTTAAATAGACAGTAATAAAATCCAGACACATGATAGTGCAGCAGACTCAGCCCACTGATCAAGCTCAGATATGTCCTGTGACACTGCCCACTCTTGTGCAACTAGGGCTTTTTATACCACCACAGGCTGCTGAGCTCTCTTTAACTTGCTATGTCCCCAGCAATGATGCTAAACCACATGTAGTTCGGCTTGGATCCCAGTTGGCATTCCAGCGTTTTGTAACACTGTGCTGAGGCAATATTTACTTTCAAGGGAAAGTGTACTTGGCACACAGCCGAAACTCTTGGAGGGGGGTGTGACGGGTTGCTACTGTGTACTACATCCAACCTTCCCACCCACCCAAAATCCTCGTGCTGACCCGGCCAACCACCCACAGCCTCTTAGCAGCAGCCCTGGCTCTGCTACCTGGACCAGAGCCAAACCCAAGGCTGAGCAAAGCGCCAAGAGGGACAGAGAAAGAGAGGGAGACACACACACACACACAGAATATGAGCGCAGAGGGAGAGAACTAGTGAGTGTGAACATGTTGCGCCCCAACCTGGCCCTCTGCCAGGACACACTTAGGAGGATTTTTAGCCACAAAAGCCAATCAGAGGTCAACCATCCATAGAGATTTTGAAGTGTCTCACAAAAGATACAACTGGAGATGTTTGTTTCACAGTCAAGATTAAGCAGTCGTTCACAGCAGGGGACTGCACTAAGAAATCAAACAAAATACTCAAGGTAGAGTGGTGGACAGTACTGCTGGGTCACAATGAACAACAGTGTCTGGATGATGCAGTTTTATGCTGACTCACTAAATTTAAGAAAAAAATATGACAAGTTTTAAGATTAGGATTGGCAGTGGGAAATCTTCAGTGATAACGTCATTCTAGATAAAAATGGTGTGGCGAGGAGCTAAGGCAGGACACTAACCTGTCTGAAGTGATCATCGAAGCCCCAGTCGGCCTGTCCGTTAGGAGAGGTAGCAGAGTGAGGCCCAGCAGGAGACAGGCCCTCATCAGGTTCCTGCTTGACTCTAATAGGTGGGGATGCAGCCCTTTGGGGAGCTGATGCAGAGTAACTGCCAAACGGACGTGACGGGATGCGGGAAGCGCTCTGCTGCAAAGCAAGGGTCTGCTTGCGGAGAAACTCCAGACCACTGGCACTTCCCTCATCCTCATCGCTGCCCTCATCCCCTTCCATCATCTCATTGTCGTCATCATCATCCCCTGAATCCCGGCCTCTGTCCTCGTCATCCTCTCTTTCTGAGTCCACACTGCTCTGATTGGACATGCGGGGAGGTAACCCTCCAACCGGGACACCTCCAGCCAGGCCTTTGCCCATGAAGCTGGCCCCAGAAGCCCGGGCAGCTGCCAGGATGGCCTGCTGGGCAGCAACCTGCTGAGCATACATGATATGGGCCTCTCGCAGCTTCCTCTCCTTGCGCTCCATTTCCAGTCGGGCCTGTTGCTGGCGCTGGAGCTGCTCCATTACTGCCTCCAGCTTCATCCCCCCTGTAGAGGTGCTCTGAGGAAAGGCCACACCAGGCTCCTGAGACATGCTAGGCTGTGGGAGGAAGAAAGAGGGAGTCATGGATGACCTACAATAAACTGAAATCTAATTATCCCTTTATTTCATTATATAGGATGAAATGAAGTGTAGGGCACATGGAGCTTTTTCAAAATAATCAAAGGAGCCTGATTCAAGCACAGACTAGCATCCAAAACATACAGTAGATAATCCAACCCCACAATATTCATCATGTTCACGTAGTAGTAAAACTTGTTAACTTGTAACTCCTTATAACCAGTCACTTTAGTCAATGTTTAAACTGGGTTGCCTCTGTTAATCTTAAGAGTCAAAAGTTGGAAGATTCACAGCATAATAGCAATAAATCTGAACTATATTTTCTAATATAAATAAAGAAAATATGTATTCTACTCCTCCTTGATGGCTAAACTCTACAACTAAACCTGAGCATGTCTAAAAACAGAAACAATGAAGCAGGAAAATCTTAAAAACTTAACAAAACTCTGTAACCACAGTAATGAAACCAGGCTCATGACAAAGAAGTCATGTCAAAAACACTAAAAAGCAAGAACACTTTTAAGGTTTGAGAGAAGGCGCTTAGATATCACAGCTAAACTTAAAATACTGTATATCGGCACTACAGCAACCAACTACGAGATCTTTGGTAATAGAAGATTATGTTAGTAACTCAACTTAAGTATTATTATGAATTCTCGTAATAGTAGTACAGTGATTTATCATAAAGAAACGCCTTTATCAAAGCAAGGGTTGAATAATGACCTCAGCTCCTGCGTTTTATTAGGGCAATAAAATGGTCATTCATATAGGTTAGCTAGCATTCAAACTAGCTGAAACTTAGGCGTTTTCGTTAAATAAATAGCAGAGTAAACTGACCTCCAATCATATTAAAAAGACAAACAACCATCTAAGTGAAAACAACAACAACATCTGTTAATAATGTGTATAATTTTCCGCATTAAGCTAGCTGCCATATCCTACGTGGATAACGTATGCCGTGATAGGTTTTGAACGATAAGTCGCCGTACAAACAAGAAAATTAAGCTTAAAAACGTTGAGGATTTGTCTGATGATGCATTACAGTGTTGTCGTGTGATTATAAAATGAGTAAAAAAGTAACCTACCGTAAAGGTCAAATTAGCTGAAAGTTTGTTTTTTCTTCTTTTTTTGCGAAGTGTAACGTTAAGCTAGCTAACTCTTCTCCGTAAATAAAAGGCGGTCTAACTGACACTTTTCTGCCTATGTTGTCTGTTGTTTTTTTTAAAAACTCGTTAAATACATGAAGAGGGACGCCAAGCAGGACCACGACTCACCATTTGTGCCTTACTACTGCCTGAATTGTCCACCATCCCTCCTTCCTTGGCTTTATCCTCCTTCTTCCCTCGTTTGTGGCACTCGTTCAAACACTTGTAAACACACACACGCGCGCGCGCGCGCGCGTACGGATAGGAGGGGAGGGGGTGGTGGTGGTGGAGGAGGGGGGGCGCTGTGCACGCACCACCGTAGAACGCTGCCAACTGATCCGCGTGCTGGAAGGCTCTATGTGCTCTCTCTTCTGGAGGGGGGGGCGACCTCTGGAAATGTGCCCGTCTTTTCCTCTTTCCCCACTGATTTTCACCGTATTCTCTTTCTTTAATAGAAAAGGGGAACGGCTGGAAAATGGCCCGATCTCATATCTCGGAGAGAGCGCTGAGGTAACTCCCTTCAGTCGGTTTTTTTCCTCCTCTACATTTGACACCCCCCTCCTCTCTCTCTCTCTCTCTCTCTCCCCCCCTCCCCACACCAGCCCCCATGGCGTACAGCATTAGGCCCGCCCATGATAGCAACAAGTCTCGTAGCCTTTTCAGTTGCATGCGTCTTATCAAGTACTTTTATTCATATACATTTCTTCAGTTGTATAACATAAGGCGGAACAACTAATTGCTTATACGTCTATGCAAGTAGCTGCGCCACATAACCTAAATAAAATGAGCAAATGTACAATATATGTACATATACATAAAGTGCGAATGAGTTATATAATATAATGCATTTATCGACAAAATCTATTGACCTATGAATATACATTTATAATTGACATGAAAGCTCTCACCTGTACATTATATGTGATAATGAATCTAGTTAAGCTAAATTAAATGGTTGGAAATCTTCTTGCACATACTCAAGTCCTATGTACACTATCACATCTTTCTTTATTCCTTCTTTATGCAACAATGTTTAATTGACATACTAACAACATGTGCAATAGGTACTGCATTGAGAATGCAGCATAGCTCCATGCTGTCCCCTTGTGGAAGCAACGACTAAAATGTTCACAGTGGTTAGTGTGTTTCATCAAACACATACTGCACATATACACCGAGCAGCCACTTCTTTGGTGACACTTGTATGATCAAATGTGATTCAATACAACAACTCTGCCATAGATTCTACTTTAATGAAGCTTTTAGCTTTTCAGTTTTGTTGACACTGTCAGAGAGGTATTAATTTAACGATCATATTTAGGATGGGGGTTGTAGTGTGCAGTACTGTTAAACTGGACTGCACATACATGAGAAGGCCATAATATTAGACACACCTTTCAATATAATGCACTGTACAACAACAGCACCCACTAAGACCGCAATAATAAACATAAAGTTGATTCATGACCTCTCTGACAATGTCAACAAAAACTGAAATATTAATAAGCTTCATAAAAAAACATTTGACGACAGTTGTTGCATTGAATCACATTGAATTGTACAAGTGTACCTAATGAAGTGGCCGGTCAGTGTATAACTCATTCCTATAATCAAAAAGCTACGTCCTAATGTAAGCACTACCAGAAACGATTATGAATAATTATAATCACAGCCATACACGTGAAATTATAGATAATAGTTTTATTTAATAATGCAAACCAATAAACAATACAGTCAAATGAAAAAAGACTAGTTTACCATTATAAAATAACTATAAGTTATTGCATTTATCACCCAATAACACCACATCGTCACAATGTTTTATAAGAAGCAGATTGTCCCAACAGTTGCATAGTACAGGTGAGTCAAGTGTACTTGCTACTGACCACTGGTGTTAAGTGCAATATTAGTGTACATAAAAACATCGTGCAGAGCCAGGGCCGGGGTCAGCACACTTTAAAGTCAGCCGTTACATTTAAAGCATTTACCTCACACTTGGTGTAATAGTAGAATCAGCTTTTATTCCTTAATCACCCACATTACAACCATGGAGTGCTGAGAGGAGATATTGTACATTACTCATGTTAATAATGTAACATTTTAAATACCTAGCATTTTCATTTGACAAAATCAACTTCCCAAATTTGATTTTGTGAATTGAACCTTACTGTGAAGTTCAAGTCCTAAATTTTCTTGCACAAAATATCATAATTTTTCCAGTCTTAACTAACCTGCTATACCCTTTATTCATATGACTGAGAGTTACTCCTTGTAACAACCAACATCACAGCATGAGAAAAAGCAGTGTGGTCTGCATGTAAGTAAAACAGCAGTCATACATGTATCCTGACTTAAAACCTCAATGCACTTAAACAGTTGTGCGATTTTATTTTATTTTTAAACCTATGTGAAAGGCAAATGACTTCCTCTGATACTGAACATTTTTTGTTTATGCAGTTTCAAAATAAACACCACTAATTAATAAAATATGTCCCAGACTGTAACATGAGCAGACACAATTTTAAAGTGGAAAAACAAAAGAAAATAATAATTACACTTGTTCTCTTTACATTAAGGATTGCCATTTTCTGTGTCTATTATGTAGGAAACACATATTGTAACACAAAGAAAATAATTCCAACACATTGTTTAAACTCATATTTGTAATATACTTTAAAAATAACAAGGGTAGACAAATACCTCAATACTTCTATGTAAATCTGGTTTACTGTTTTTGACTGTAACAACTATGTTTAGTGTCCCCAACGTATATACTTATAAATAAATAAATAAAATGATTTAACTCTGCCGTCCACACACACTCTGAAGTGTTTAAAATGAGTTATATTAGATCCTGGACCCGGTTCTAATCCAAAATGCTACATATCCAACTTGACTTGACTTGTAATCAGTTACCAATGTACATCTATTCCTGTGTTCTTCCTATCCATCCCAAAAAGTGATGGACACTGGTTTCTGGAACGAAACATTTCTCCAATACAGTGATTGTAAAGTCCAGTCGAATCAAATATATTTGGCTCCTCTATCAATGCACTTCAGTAACTCATCTGCTTACATTTGTGCCATATGCAGGTGTAACATTTGGTACGTATAGGTCACTCTTTCCAACAGTGAATACATTTGTAGATTAACTTTGCATTAATGCTTTACTCTGCAAGTGTATCTTCTACAGGCAGAGTCCGTCTTGGTATGTAGCAGTCTGCTCAATGACAACTTGTAAAAGTAATGAACTCTGTCTTCTCAGACACAAAGCAGGAAAATGCAGAACGAGTCTTATCCAGATTTATCGTCCTCACTTCATGTGAAAAAATAACTATATATATATATAATAACTCATTACACATAAAGACATGAAGTGGTTTCACTCTGTCACTATACTTCCTATTTCAATTCAGTGCTCTGCTTCATGTTAAAAAAAAATGCTATTACTTGTTATTTTTGTTGGAATAGGTGTCAGTCACCTTATTTTGGAATAAAACTCAAAAGTCAGTTTTGATGACAGACAACGTAAAACACAGCCAGTTGCAAACATAATCAGGGAATGTCAATGTGTCAATGGTCAAGTCATAAATTCTGATTCGCCAAAGGGCCCGAACATTAAAACGCTAAATACCAAACATGAATGCATGTCATGCTTAGAGGGCTGCAGACCTGTTCACCACAGTGGAAAAGACAGTAAACGGTTCTCCACTGGAGCAACAACTACATTTCCCAAATGATGCGATCTATAAAAATAATAAGAAAGAAAAAATAATATCAAGCTTTGGGTCACAGTGGATAAGGCTTGTTCTTATGTCCACCCGTGTTTTCATGTGTGTCTTGTGAGTCTTCTCGGTGCACACAGTCCTGCACAAAAAGGAGTTTGGCTTCAGAGCTGGAAGTTCTCAGGCAGCACAGCAGTGGTCCTGGGTTAGAAAAAAGGCCTCAGGCACCAGTGACTAAAGTCAGAGGCAGGAGCTGGAGCCAAGTCTTTATAAGGTTTCAGAGTCATGGCACCGGCTTCACTGCATGGAGCAGGACGGGCCCTCGGAGCAGCAGCACACAGAGGAGCCCATGGCTTTGGGTGGAATAAGGTCCAGGTCCTCGTCATCAGGGATCTCATCCAGACGGTAGCCGTCCTGAAGCAGCTGCCTGCTTAAATCAGGATGGACCTGGAAAGCAAAGAGAAGGACCTCGCTTACAAACACATATCAGTGTTGAATGGCTAAATCTGATGGACATCTCACTCTGGTTAACCTGTTCATAGTGATACTTTCACCTTTTCATACCCCATAACTGCTTATACGTGTTGCTACCAAACTAAATAAACATTTTCTTTTCTATTTTCCCATCTGTTCACCTCACATCTGTTTCTAACTCAACACCTCCTACATCAGTTTCATATTAAAAGCCTGCTAGCGTTTCTGTTGAGAGAATCTATTCATTTACTAACAAAGCTTTTCTTGTATTGTATTTATCAAGGGCAATGTAGAAAGAATGGCCTGGCAGTAGCAGAGCAGCAGCAGCAGCACCGCTCTCTGAGGTGTCTTCAAGCCACAGTGGCTTTGTAGTTTATGATGGAAATAAGCCACAGCAGTTGATTCTCGTAATTGTGTTATGAGCTCACCAACATTGTAATACAGCACTTAAGTTACCTGAGAAATATGTCTATGAATAGATATTAATTAATGATACAACCAACTTCAAATTAGTTTGTCAGTGATGATGAAGTTAACCCCCGTTAGCCATTACAAAGTCATGTTAAAGTGGCAGTAAACTTCTTCCACTTTAACCCAGTCCCCTTGAAATACAGTATATGAATATTTAGCTAGGATGTGGGGTCTATGAGTCTGTGGTGAGTAAACTAGCTCAACTAACATACTTTGAATGCATCTTAGCTATGATAAAAATCCAACTGTTGCTCAACAACAATGTGAGAAAACAAGGAAGACAGAATTTAAGCTCTGCTGAAAGGTGGAGTAAACAACCCTGGCTACATATCTGAGTCAAGAAATAGCCAGCAGCTTAGTGTGTGACTGAAAAACAACAGGTCAAATATAAAACACATCCTTAGCTTTGCTTTTACTTATCGCAGTTGCACTTTGAGACAAACCGGTTCCCGTTTAACCTGTTACCTATTTCCCGTAGACACTAAATATTTGCATTTTGAAGGTTTTGCAAGGTGAAGGTCAGGTTGACCTGACGAGCTGAACCGGATGATTGCACAAAAATGAAAGTACAAGATGGAAAAATAAAGTCCAGAGTATATGAATAGTTTTAAACCAGTTTTTATACACCCACACAGCTATAGCCACCAGCCAGGTTATACTGGGTGAGTGGGATTCTAAGAGCATCTGAAGAAGGCAGGTAGCCTTTACTCACCTCAGCTGAAGAGTATCCTGAGGAATACTGCTCAAAATCGATCTCTTCATCACTGTAAGGACATGCAGCACAGGTTCTGTCACTCTGAGGTAAACAATTCCAATGAAAGCTATAAAATGCCAAAATGGTAACTGGAACTGGTAAATGTCCAGAGGGGAAATGATATTATGGACATTGTAGCCATGTAGCCATGTAGAGATTTCATGTGACTGCTTTGTCTGTAATTATACCCGAACGCACACATTAAATAAGGTATTTCTTCTCGTGACATACATTTTCTTCCATTGGGACATATTTTGCTGATACACTCTGATGAACTGTTCTCTCATACTGCAGCACAACTAAACTGCATCTCTACAAAGAGACCTAATCATCATTTTACAGCTTTACAACAACAGAGTTTGTGGTAAAATACAATAATTTGTGAGGAATTAAGAGCGAATCTTTTAGAACAATATAATGGGAAACAACTTCTTCATAGTCACAGTAGACTGTCAGTAAGTTTCAGTGCTCAGTTTAGTAAGAAACTAACATTATCAACCGTATACCTGGTATAGCCTTACCTGTCTGAGTCCAGTGCAATCAAACTGTCCTCAGCGTGCTGACTCAAAGCAGCATAGCCCTTGTTATATTTCACTGTCCTAAAAGAAAAACGAAACTTTAGAAATTTTAAAAAGAAACTTTTTTAAAAAATCACACAAAACAAACATTGCTTCCCATACATTATGTTGAGATTACAAAAAGCAGTGTCCTCTCTTCTCCTCACCTTTTACCTCCTTGTCTAGGCTGATGCATCACTGGAGGGCCTGGTGAGAGGGCTTTCTTCTTCAGCGCTTTCCTCGCCATCTCCCGGTGTTTCTCTATGAATAATAAGGATAATAATGTTGACTAAGACCGAGTGGATGATGGTCAAAGCAAAGGTGTAATAAGAAGTTTATAGCACCTATGAGAGCTATTTCATGAGTTGATTATTAGCATTTGTTTTGTTGGCAACTGGGGGCACTAAGTAGGTGGAAGTTAAAGATAGCAGGTGGAGGGAAGGGTGCATCACTTTTACCAGAAAAAAGGCAGCAGGATTAATGTATGTTTACATTTAACATGGAAAATAATGAATCTAAAACATGAACTTGTTGTTTAAAAAGGTACTAAGTCACACACCACCAGATTTTAGAATTTATTCTGGTGAGACTGAACCATTTTTTTTGGAAATGTTTTCTTGTTTTTCCGTCTGATGTCCTCCGGCTGCTTGGCATCAACTTTTGGTACTTTACAGAGTTTCCTGATGAACTGTAAAATAAACTGCTGCCAACTATAGTAGCTGTTAGTAATGTTACAGCTCAGATCATCGGGAGAGTGTTAGTGTTTGTACCACAGGTGTGTTGGACCAACGGGAAGAAAGTTTTCAGGTGCGGAGCATGGGGGAATGCAGTCAGGAAACAGAGTCCCTATCATGCCAGAACCAGAGTTGGGTAAACAGGCAATGTAACCAGACTCAGTGCCCTCTATGTACACAGCTAATGGCAAAGAGAACGAAGAGGATGTAGAGAAACCTAAGAAGAGGAAAAGGAAGAGAAACCGAGCAAGAAGGCACCAGACGAGAGTAAATCTGGGATTGACTTTTAGTCATTGGCAAGAGCTTCATGAAATAAAAGGCTGAAAGACAGACACTAAGCTGGGCTTCTTGTTGTTGGACTAGTAAGTAACTTAAGCTGGCTGCCACGTCTTGTGTTCGATGTTTGGCTGTGTTGGCAAAGTTTTTGACTCACTAGCTTTCGGTCATAAGCAATGTAATCACAACAAATGCACAAATGCATGGGTACAGCTGTCCATATTTATGACAGTGGTGTCCCACACACTGGGGAAAATCCACTTGATAAATTTAGTTGCACTACATGTTTCATTTCCTTTTCCTATCCTACAGTACTGAGAGTAATATATGCAAAACAGACACGAAAGAGAATGTGAAATATGTCATGTGTCTCCTGTGATGACTCTGATGACTCTCACCAATCTCACATGACATTGATTCACACTACCTCATTGCTATGTGAAAATCCTCCATATCCATGACATCTGCCTGGCTTTACGCAGGAATGCGCAACTACACAAAGTCTTTTTTTGTAAACGTCAAATGAATATCTGAATTAGAAATCACCAGTCAGTCAGCCAGCAGTACACATCTTTGTTTGAGATGCTCTGACAGGTTACACTTAATTACACAGAATATTCATATCCACATAACGTACAGATATCTGGGCCTTAAATATGATAAAACTACTTTATGAAAAGCTGACTATGTGGACTGATTTCTACACACACAGTTTCGCCCACAGTTTCACAGAATTACATCTACAACCACAGTGTGAAACTGGTCGACTTAGCACATCAGGGTCATATGACTTCAACACTCTTCTGCTTTTCTCATTTTGTGCTGTGTACAACAATTATGAACCACGGCTGAACTCATAAAAACAACAATTATGACAAGACTCCTGACTTACTGACAGGTATAACAATGACATGTGTATGTTATTGGATTATGATAAGGATAAGAAAATGCTTACGAAGCTTGAGGTGGATTGCTGTTGCTCTGGACATGATGTAAGGGCCTCTTTTCTCCACGGGCCTGATTCCGCCATCGGCTGTCTTAGGTCTTGTGCCACTACTGGGCCCCTTAGGTTGCATAAATGAAGGATAATCTGTATTTTATATTCACGTATAGTAGTCAAGTAAATAGCAAGACAATAGTATGATAACTAAATGACAAACTGTGGTAGGAGAATGGCGTCTTATAAAATCTTAAACTAATTCAAATGTGGTTCAGCCACAATCTTCATGAAACATATTAACTTTTCTCCTGTAGAGTAACTCATTTTGGTCTATTTCTCATTCATAAAAAGTCTGCCAACAGTGGTAATCCCCGAAATTTGTAAATCGAAAACGCCTCCAAATTTTCCCAGCAGTCCCTTCGGTTTACAGGAAGAGATAATCAATTTGACATGTTTATGAGCCCGTTAAACATGTCACACACTGTCATTTACATTCAAAGTTAGCATTGTTTGACGCTTAAAGCTTGTCCCATTGACACCAATTTAATTATAAGCACGTCTTATCCAAACAACTGTCAGAAATCACTGGTTAAAGTAAACAGCTAGCCTCCTAGCTAGCTAGTCAGCCGGTGTTTCGGTTTAACGAGTGACCGTGTTAACTGGCGACCGTCAGCCGGATGTCTGGCTGACGGTCAGCTACGACCGCTGTTGAAAAGAGGAAAGTAGGTAGTTATTTTGTCCATAAACGTTACAATCAATGACAGTAAAATGTTAAAATGTCATTAAAAAAACTACACAATTCGTGTCTTGTTTGACAGCTGCGTATTCTCTTCCTGTCTTAACAGCTTCCGTAACTACGACAACCACAGAGGCATTCGCTAATTGCACCAGTTGACATGGTCGCTTGTTAAACCGTAACACCGGGCTAGCTTTAGCTGCTATTACCGATAAAACTTGTGGCTCCGGCTGCGCCTCCAGCAGGGTGTCCTTCTCTGGTTCCTCTATGATGTCGTTCATCATCTTGGCCTTAGTTGTCACACTTTACACCATAACACTGCCATGATGACAGGTGTCCCACCGGCGCGGGACTTTGTTGTTTTCCTCAGGGGCAGTTAACATAGGCACTTCTGTGTGCTAGCTACGCTATCGTGCTAGCAGTGACAGGCTTTATTCTACTTCCGGGGGAAAAAAGTTCAAAATAAAATCAAGACATGTCATTCAAGAAGTAAGATAATCCAATGTTTGGTTTTGTGCAGTAGTAGTAAACTATCGTGAGAAGTCTGTCACGCTCACACGTACATCAGCCTCCAGTTCATCATAGATGACAGAAATGTTATCCCAAAAAAAAAACTCGAATAAAATAATTTTCAAAATAAAAATGCTTCATAGTCAGTAGCAAACAATGTCAACACTTATTAAGCACTATAATGGACTCGTCTTTATATGTATAGAAATGGCGCAAAAAGGTACTACCAGAGACTACTTATAATCCAGAACAGCTTGCTATCACACGTGTAGCTGATGTGATATAAAATGAACAAGCCATGAAAGATTTCCAACCTGCTGTCGCCATCTGGTGGATTAAAGAGCTCAGCTAGGGAAAGACTCACTGTTTCTGATCTATCAATTTAACCACATATTTTGCTTTGTGAATGCTGCATTCATGTAGCTCAAATTGAAATCTGTCAGCTGTAACTACTGCTAAGGAGACACTGGTGATGCCCCCAGACAAATCTTCTCCTAGGTTTTCTAACTGCACATGGTCACAGGTCAGCAGAAGAGCAGCAGCCATTTAACAGTGTTTAAGCAAAAGCCCCCCTATGTACTTCTGTATAAAAATACAATTTGCATTTATTAAAATAGGTTGGATGAGGATGATATAAAGCCAAAAATCAAAATATAAAACCAAAATCTGTAGCATCGGTTGACAGTCTTGTGTTGATAGGGCTAGATATACAGTATGATGCGATGCATATGTTTTCTTAGGTGTGTTAAAGACCTTTTTCACAATAGACACTTTCGTTTGCAGGACAAGCAAAAGCTAATAACATTAACCAAGGCTGCATTTCATTGAAGTAGCCCAGTAAGCTATGTCAATGAGGAAGTTTAGCAGAAAACTCCTAAACTTATTTACACTTGTGCTTTTACTGCTACAATGAGTCAAAATGTCTACTGTAGAAAAGGTCCATTATAGATATAAAAATACTAATTTACCATAAGAAACACATAACACACACTCTTCAGTCCATTCATTGGTTTTCTTTATTAGGTCCACCATTTTGTACACAACAGGACATGGATTTAATCAACAATATAGACATATCTGACAGGAGAGAAACAGAGGAGTTCATCTCTTTATGTATCAAATGACCTGAGGGAAGAGAAGGAAAGAATTATTTTATTGTTTTAAATATTTTGCTTTTCAACATACATCACTTATTCTACATACTTATTACTTTATTTGCTCTGGTTTAAGTTTGTGTAGATCTTTTTTTTTTAAAGGAAACAATAAAAATCACGATTCAAAAAAAGATTAGCTGCAAACAAGTAATGTGCAATATAGTTTATCATCTACTGTACACAGACCAGCATACGCGAGATAGCTTGAAACTGTGCTGGACAACACCAGTGGTTATGCCTGCAGCAAGTCTCTAAAAGCCACGTCACCTTCCCATGTAACATGTAGTAGTACAGTACAGTTTCGGCTCACCTTGACAGTCTATAACTTGTCAATGCCCAGATCTTCTGGTGTTGAGATGCCGAGTTCTGCAAGGGTGGGCTTCAGTTCTTGGATCAAGTAGGGATAGATGTCTTTGTGGGGGCCTGCTTTGTCCTGCAAAACATAAAATGAAGAGAGAATGTTATCATAGGCAATACGTGCAGTGAGCAATTGAGTAAGTCTCAAACAATATAATCTAGTGAGTAATTTGCTATGAGGGGTGCTGCATTATATGTTTGTATGTTATTTTTTATCATATTTTTTTAAATAAATATAAATAAAAGTTGTGTCAAAGTAATATCAGGGTCAATTTTTATTTGTACTTTTTTCGACTAATGTGACAATGTGAACTCCTTTTGATTTGCCTCCACACTACAGTGATAAAGGAAAATTCTGGTAAGCGATCCACACTCAAGCTCTGGGTCACAAGAAAGAAAGTACAGGAGAAAGAATGAACCTATGACGGGTAGGGCCTGGTGTACAAACTTAATTTTTACAAACTGTCTGAACTGGCTTTTGTCATAACAAGACGTTCAGGGCTTATTCAAAAGGGATAATTAACAAGAGTGCACGATTAGTCATTTAAACACTGCTAACCTCAAAAATCTATAATATTTTGTGTCTTAGACCCGTTACTTCACATCGACGCCTTGTCATGTCATGTCACTCATGCTTATCACATGTTTGCCATGTTAGTGAGGTAGTAGCTACTAGCCAGCTATAGACTGTCAGTACAGTCTAATGTAGCAGTTAAAAAGTATGAAGGCCTGTTCTTCTCCACTACCATCTGCCCAGTTAAAGTTACTGTTAATACACACGCATCACTTCCTGTATCAGTTTCAAATGAACATTTCAGTGGACAGAAACGTTATTTTTCAACAAGGCTTTTATAGTAAAAATATTTGCAGGAATCTGTTGTGGAAAACCTGGTACCGTCTGAGTCACATGCAACACCTAGTTTTAAAATTTGGTATTTCCAATCCAGTTTGGTGTTTGGCTTAATATCAAACTGGTTAGAACATTTCTACATTGGCCCAAACCTATTGAAGGGACAGTCACTCACCTTAACAGCCTCAAGGATGCGGACGGCGCTGGCCAGATCATTCAGTCTTCTGCAAGCCCTTAGTGCAGAATCCAGGATCTTGGGCTCAGGTACCAGATCATACCCCATCAGGGTGTTCATGCCTTCAGAATAAATGGAAACAGAATAAATGAACGAATTAGCAATAATAAGAAGAGCAAACTATAACAGAAAGAAAAACAAGTTATGACGGACCGTTAAACCCATCAATGGTGCTACTGCCACTGCTGGGCAATATGGGAAGTCAAATAACTAAATAATGAGGCACATTTACTTTATGTGGGTCTGATATTTTGTCTGAATGTTTCTGTCATGATTTCCAAACAAACCCAAACTGGTAACATAACGCTTACCAGACTAGGAACAATGGAATGAGGACACATCATCAGAATATGAAAAGCATGTCAGCAAAGTCACCTTTCTTCAGTTCCCAGGCATCTATGTCAGGCTTGCTGAAGTAAGTAACCCAGCGGGCATCAAACTCCTCTTCTGTCTCCACCTTACCGTGGGAGTAACATCTGGAGCCTAATGGAGCTGGAAAACAAGGCAGAAAGAGAAGTTGCTTTTAAAATTTTAAACACTAGTGACGATACAATACGTTTCAAGATGTAGAAATACATAAAAGCCTCTCTACAAAACCTACTTTTTCATTTCATTTCAAGCATCAATAAAATACATTTTCCAGTTTAAAACTGGCCAATGAGTAAATAGGATTGTGAATTTGCTCGGGTATTCTGTGCCAACCTTCAACACATGACTGTTTTCGATATTTGTCGCTTCAGTAACATTTCTGTGGGTACTTAAAAAAAACATTCAACTACAACTAACTGAAAACTCCTATCCACAGTGAAGATGAACATATTAAGATAAACAGCAATGACATAGCAAAACTTGCGATAGTGATACGTCATGAGCCTAGTTGTATCAAATGAAAGAGTCAAGCCACTTTATTTAAAAGGTTTTGATTCCATATCATAAACATCAATGTGTATGACTGTTCGTGAGCAAGGCAACGCTTAACAGAGAAAAAATAGTCCTTTCTATAAAACATCTTGTATGATTAACCTGTTCTTGAAAAAGGCTCTTATTCAGACAAGCAGCACAACGATGAGATCGAATGACAAAAATGTAAGTGCCACACTGTAACACTTCCTCTGTCAAACTTCAATCACAGGATGGAGACAGTGCCTGTATTAAACATGGACAGAGGCTGCGTCTCAATGCACAATAAAATATCGCAATCAGGTTGCTGAAAAACATTTTCAGCCGCACAGCCTTCATCAGTGTGGTCGATGTGAAGCATTTACAAGCTGTAGATAATACAGGTCTATAAACGTTGACTCGGTATATGATGGTGTCAGTTTCCTTAAATACACCAACAGATTAGTCATGTGGCTCCCACCTTACACCCAAATGTGTAACACATGCAGTATCATATGTTTTCCAACTATAATTTATCTCGAACAATAATAAAGTTATAGCACAATATCCCAACACACATATAGGGACTGACATGACTCTAAATTTATTTATGTACAGGATAGCCAAGTTAATTTACCAAGACAAGACAACCCTATCTCAGATTTTTAAAATAAAAACATATAACCTAGATACAATATATATGCACCTTATCAGCTGCAACAGGGTGCATAAATGCCCACGTAGTGTAAGCTACCTAATGAATAACGACCTACAGGTGTTGAGGACAGTTCATTTGGGGTGAATATTAGCATCAAAACAAATCACAAACCACATTATTCTAGACTTTTATAGTAAACTATGTGTAAATATAGAATATAAGGCTCTGTGCATGATAAATTATGCTGTCTGAGTCAGACTTTACAACGTGTTGATATCAGCTGCGTATAAACGGCGGTCACTGACTCTCTTGAACTAACTGAGGAGGGTCATCACAAGGTCGTGACTTTTTTTGTTACTATCATTCATTTTGGCGCCTCTTCATTTAAAATATTGAATGAATGGTGGAAGTACGGGAACACATTCAATTCAAGGCCACAAGGATACCCAACCATAAAAACAAGTCAATGTCACCCTAAGCTAGCTTTTCACACACACACACACACAGCTGTGGCTAAGCTAGGCGGCTAGCCGGGTAACCTCGCTGTAGTCATCTCTGTTACAGGAACTGTGTAATTTCACGGCAGGTGTGTCTCCTACCTGAGTAGCAGGGTCGTGACCGAGCCAGACTCCGGGCCCCGGTGGCTGACAGTCGGAACACGGCTCGGAACATCGTACCGTATCGGTCGCTAACCGTCCTGTGTGTGCTTAAAGTGAGACTCTGGACGGACAGACACGAAGAGGGCGACGGGGTGTCACGTGACTGACGGAGATAGCCGAAAGCTTCTACGTCATAGCCGCTGATAGGTCCGTGTTTTAGACCACGTACTGCTCACACTGAGTATGAGCAACATACACACATGTGTGTGTTTTCTAACTCATCTTTTTACTTTAAGTGTCTTTAATTTAACAGAAGGTCCATGCATATGTGTTTACATGAATCTACAGTAGATATGGTCTTATTAGAGAACAACACCTGCTGTACATCAGCTCTCAGTCATGGCAGGAAGGACAAAAGACAAATGAACATCTCATTCTCTGTGGCACTAATTCCTGGACTTTCTGTTATTGTCATTTTTGACTCCATTTGCACTCCTCTGCTAAATGCTGCGACTTTCATCCAAGGTAAAGGTAACAGAAATCACCCTGAGGACTCAGCTTAATGAGTGTAATAATCTAAAATGTTGATTTGTGTCAGAAGAATACTGTAAAGTACTCAAAATATCTGGTTCCTACACTTAACATAATAAGACAGTATCAGGGTTATTTTCCTAGACTTTACAAAGCCCATCCAGAGCCACAAAAGACATTATACAACTGCATGAAGAGAAAACTGAACTGAAATTTAGTGGAGTGCCCCTTTAACAACAAGGGAATGCAGTACAGAGGCGTATGATATCAGCAGAGGGAGCTCTTGGTTTATAGATACACCTTTGAGTCCTAAGTGAAACAAAAGCAACTTTGTATTAATGGTGAAGAAAGAAGCAAATAACTTTTATAATAAGTGCATGTGAGGAGCTGACAGATTTCATTTCAAAGCATCAGAAAAGAATAAATCATTTATTTGTATTTAATAAACCAGAAACAATTTTTTATGTAGGATTTGCATCATGTTGATAACATTCATCCATTTTATTTGACTTTCTGTGTATGCAAACACTCGACGTGCATGTTTAGGGTCATGTAATGGATGTGACCAAGGTATAGCGGATTAGCCAGTTGTGTGATTCAAGTTTGTGTGTGTGTGTGTGTGTGTGTGTGTGTGTGTGTGTGTGTCAGTGTTCTTAGTGACGTGGTAAACTCTAATCCGCCCTAAGCCCAGGGCACCACAGTGGATGTCCATTAGTGTAATGTGCTACTGCACATATTTACTTCTGCGTCTCTTTCTCTCCTTATCGTGTTCATCTTTTATTTTCTTCCATACTCACTACTAAATCTCTGCGTGGACGTTGCATATTTCAGCTGTATAGCTTCAGTTTTAGAGCAACTTCTGAGTCGTTAGGATAAGCTCTCTGACCTCTCACCTCCCTGTGGGCAGGGCACATTTACTTGAATTTGGATGACTAGAACATTATATTACACTGATGTTAGCTTGTGAGTTGTAACAATTTGTATAGTAATAGCACCTCCAAATATGTCTTTATGGGGTTAATACATTTACTGTCATTATAACACCACCTTTTCCTGATATAAAGCTATGAAATCTGCTCACAACCTCACCTGTCACCTGTCTGTCAGTAAAGGAAAACTACAGAGATCTATTCCTTTTGAAATGAGAAAATTCAACATTAATGAGGATAATAATTGACATTTATTTTGTTTCTCTGGGAAGATTTTATTCACATAATTTAAGTAGTTTATTTTCTTTTCACCTGATTAATGTGCTCTTGTCTATAAAGTGAAAAGCCCCTATTCTTATAACAATAGTGCTCATTGTACGTGTCGCATGATCCTTCTGGAGGGGGATTAGTGTGAATTAGTGTGAATTGTACTTTTTACCAAGCTTGTCTTGGTTCCGCTCAACCTGCTGAGTTACACAGGACCACGACATTAACTGAAACCACAAAACAGGAAGGAAGCTGAGTTTGGTTTCTACAGTTATGATGGTTTTATTGGCATTTTCCAAGGTATTAATTTACAGTGATGGTCACAGTCTGGAAAGGTAAAGAGACATGAAACAAAAAGAGTGGCACTATTGCAGATAAATATGGGCCTCTCATCTGTGTGGCCTACATATGTAGCATGCGGTTGCCATGTTAGGATATTTTTGCCTGGATAAATGAATTATTCTGTGTCTTCTAGCAGCGGATGGACATGCATAACACACTTAATGCGCAGCTTCATATTGCTAGGGTTGAATCACGGGTAAAAGCAGTCTGGCCTGATATGTGGAATTAGCAAAGCTCCACCTCCTTTCATTACCAATCACAATATTAGCTGTTATGGTTAATGCCCAATATTTATTTCTGGTGGTTAAACAAGAGTCTCATCAATAATGCTCTTCAGACCACAAACAAATGCAAATATTTGCATATACACTGAGCTTTATGATAAAGTTTTTATGGATTACAATAAATCAATCAAATATTCAACCCTTGCTTTTGAATGGTCAGATTTAGCTCCCTGAGGAAAATGTATATACTATACAATCAATAGCATCAAATTGCATTAATGCTGCTCCATCAATAGAATTGGTAAAGTACACTAACAGTCAGGATCAAAAAGCCTTGTTTTCATTCAAATGGCTCAAATAGTTACAGAGACGTAACAGAGTATTCATGGACTAATACGCTATTAAGATCTGAGCAGCTCCACATCTACATTACATAACTTTGTATTTAAACAGTGGCCTTGGTTTACAAGCTGTGAGGGCTGTATGTTCACTATATTCATGGCAAATCACTGTGGCTTTATCATGTAGCATCACAACATCTTAACTGATGGTTACACAGTGTGTCCTACATGGACAACACCAGAATACTGACATGGGCGGGGGGGGGGACATCTTGGAACAAGGTGTACACACAATTTATGTTACACACAGACTTAAAAAAAAAGCGATGAAGAAAACAGGACAAATGATCTAGATCAATGAAGCCATTTAAGAAGCACTATGTACAGTGTGGAAATAGTCTGAGTGGACGATGCGTGACAGGACTACTATTTCTTAACAAAATCCAAAGAGCGACAACACAGAACAACATCGACAACAAGGGGAATGAAGGGAAGGAAGGAAATAATGGGCAGGATTTGGATGTATGATATGTGCATGTGTGCAAACCTCTACAAGTATCACAATAAAAGCATGATGTTGCAGCGCCTGCTGTCGAGCATAGGGCGTGGGCGCTGGCCGTTGGTGTTGGGGGGCTGGGTTTGGTCGGTGTTGTTATTTTTTGGGTGATTAGGGTTAAATGGGGATGAAAGCACTTTTTCGCTGCAGTTTAGCCACTGCCCAACATCTTTGTAGCACGCTGGTTGGCCTCGTCAATCCTGGTCTTGTTGGAATCAGCCTGAAAGAGAAGTAAAGCACTGGCTGTTACATAGCTGAATGTAGTAAAACCAATGGTAAAGGATCAGGATGAGTTCATTTAAAGGAAAATTCCAGTTTATTTCAAACTGGTGTATTTTCTTATGAATATGCAGGGTGGTTATGTCAGATGATAAGTTGACCCAGATGTAAATCCCTATGCAGTTAACCATATGGGCTGTTTCAGGCACAGAGTTAGCACTACTCATTAGGGCTGCAACTTTTCTATTAATCTGTTGATTATTTTGATTAATCAGTTAGTTGTTTGGTCCAGAAAAAGTGAAAATAGCAAAAAAAATGTTGGTCACTGTTTCTCAAAGGTCAAGGCAACCTTGTTTGTGTCTTGTCTTGTCTTATTTAGTCCACAGTTTGAAGACATTCAGTTTTCTGTCATAGAGGACTAAAGAAGTTAGAACATATTCACATCTGAGAAGCTGAAATCAGAGAATTTGGACAAAATGATTAATCAATTATCAAAATAGTTGTCATTCAATTTAATAGTTGTCAACTAATTGATTAATTGATTCATCATTGCAGCTCTATTGGCCATAGAGTCTCAACAGCCAGCCACATTTATCAGAAATATATCAGATTGAATTAAATGAACAGACGTACTGAACTAATGGAGAGCACAATTGGGATGTTTAACACCCAGATTTGGTCCTCTGGCATGTGAATAAAGTTTTCCCAGACTAAATCTGCTCAAAGTCGGCACAGCTGAATCTGCTGTCACACAGCCTAATGCTGGGCATGTAATCCATGCTAAATATGAGCTAAATACTCTATAGATTAGCTACTGTTTTTCTAGATTTGTTGCCTTTCACAAACTTACTTTACCCACAGTTCTGACATTACATTGTTAAACTCTTTGTGACTTTCACGACATGTGTCTATCTAACCACATTCTGGTTCACTCCATAGTTTTCCATGCCATCTGTGCATTAATACAAACAGGCCTATAGAGAAAACTGTTTCACAAAGTAGTCTTAAAAATCTGTTGCCCGTTGTAGCCTCATAATTATCTTGTTTCATAAAAACAACAAAAGTATATTTGTATTTTCTCTTTAAAGGATTTGAAGCATCACAATTCTAAATGTGAACCCGGCTCTATTTTTATCCACCTTGAACTAAACGTTGCTTTACTACTCCACCAACTAGGAGAGGCTGTTGCCTGGTAACAAATGAAACTGACTTGTTTCCCATCAATAAGTATGAATTTAGAACGGCGGAGGGTCAACTACATCAAAGTCGTGCAGTTCTCTCAAAATGAAGCACCCTTTGTCACTAATTATTCATACTCATTTTCCATGGCGGTGCTCATGGTACAGTACCTTCTCCATGATCCTATCGATCTGGCGATTCTGGGTGTCGATCTCCTGGCCCATGTCCAGGGCCATGTGACGCAGATTGCCAATGATACCTCCCACCTGCTCCAGGTTCTCATCCATCTCATTCTCCCTGGCGTCATCTGTTACCCTGGAATGCAAAGGAGGATATAATATGTTGTCACAAAGGTTTCCTGGACTTCAAATACTGTGACATGTAAGGAGAAAACAATAAGATGTAGTGGTTAAAGTCCATGTAATTAGGTAAAATTAGGTGTCAAAATCAGGTAGAAATTAGCAGTATTCTCAGCTCCAGGACTGTGGGGGCATGTCCGCTGAATGTGTTGAAGCCATGCCCACTTGTGGGAGCAGTCAAGCAGCAATTTTGAAGTGACTGAAACGTGTCAGATGAGTTCAGAAAATGACATGACTAACTTTGAAACACTCTGAGCGAGATGAATTAATCTCTATCTCTCTGCTAGGGGTGCAGAGGTATGCTCAGGGTGGCCTCAGCGTGTCATCGAGCCACCCTTTAGGACCGCCCAAAAAATCCTGGACTGAGAACTGGTGAAAAACTGTTTTAACCTCTAACATTTCAGAAATATGTTGTTCAGTCTTTTTACATGTTTTCAGCAATATTTTCCAACTTATTTAATGTATTTTTAAAGACTTTAAACTGTATCTATCTCCCACATGACCTGCTTTATCATGTTATTCAGAGTGTTTACGTCAATCTGTCAGAGTCCTGTTTTTCAAGGAAATGAAAACCTGATAATTCACTTGGATCCATGAGCCTACTACTCTGTGACTCCCAACCAGAGGGTCATTGCTCCCCCAGCAGGTCACAAGATGACCAAAACAAATCCCTGCTACATACATTTGAATACATTTTGGCTATACTTAACATGTAATTGTTGGAAATTTGGATAAAAGTTGGAAACCAGTGGAATAACTCATATCCATCAGGTCTCCAAGTCCAAATTTGTTGCTCCATGAATTAAATATTAAGTAACATACATTCATATGTATCATCAGCCTTGAAACATCACAGTAAATGAATATTAAATTTCATTAATCCCCCAAGAGGAAACTGTGTACAGTATGAAAATACAAGGTTACTCAAATGTTGTGCATACTGATGGTGAAATGTTTCTTGGAAAGTCGAAATGGATGGTCTATTTCAAGTGTTTTGTAGAATTGTGTGAATGTAAATTTTACACAGACACACAGAAACAATCGAGCATGCCAGCTACATGCAGACAAACACACCTACACACACACTTTACCTGCGGATGAAGCCCCCACTGATGGCCATCTGTTCACGTTCGTCCACCACTCGAGCACCTGGCTGGCTGTTCACCACTCCATCCTGGTTCGCTCCCCAGGCCTGGCCCCCGCCCTTAATCCTACCACACACACATTTCAGTCAGGGCCAGTGTAAATGTTGTATTGTGTGTTCGTGTTTATGTGGGTGTGCATAAATGTATTTGTGCATGTTTATGTGTGTGTGCACTTGTTTATTTGTTTGTGGATATAACTAGGACTATGTGTGCTGTGGGTGTGCGTGTGAATATATGCTGGTCAGCACGTGTGACACTGCTGCCTCCCATTGTGTGTGTGTGCACTGGAGCGTGAATGTGTATATGCATGTCTATGTAAGTCCAAGTTTTATAGCAATTCACTGCCAAAACATATACCGCCCATGAATATATGTTTCGAAAGCATTGCATAACATGGCGTCAAACCAATTCACCTGCTAAAAGCAACATGGCAGCCACGTATGATAAACTTACATGCATTTGCAGTCTGTTAGTGAATAATTGATCTAACATGCAGATCAATTGAATACAGTATGTGGCTTGTGACAGAAAGTAATTAAGTCGTCTTACACAAGCACATACAGAAGAGCACAAACACAGAACATAAAAAACGGACTTCAGACGGAGGAGACACAAACACACACACATAAACATGCGGGTTGAGAGGACATCCAAGGTGGAGACAAAGTACACAATGTTTGACATGAGAGGGGAAAACACATAAAGAGGAACAGGATCAGACACACGCTGTATCTATTAAAAGAAAGCGGAACAGTTAGAGATGTTATAAAAAAAAAAAAACAACAACAAAGTGAACAGTGACCGTTTTGCATGCAAGTCTGAGTAGCAGTGATCAGCCCTTCATTTCATCTGGATGGATCGATCTGTAAGATGATACACTGTATACAGTCAAATAAGCAAATTTAATTCTTAGCGTTTGTTTAATAATGCTTGGAGTTCCTGATGAATGGAGGTCACCACTGAGGACAACACAATGAACAAAGTTTAAGCTATTTAAAAGTTTTGTTTGTTTACTTTTCAATGAAAGACAACTCCTGTGTGTATCATCCTGTCTTGAGGTGGTAAACCACATCCATCGGGTGCTCCAGACAGTTTGTAACAAGCAAGAATTATTTCTCTTATGCTATTTGACCCAGGGCTGCCGTATAAAGAGTCTAGATCAGATGAAACACATGACATAACCACAGGATTACATAACAAGTGGTTCATGGTAGGGAGGACCAAAGAGCTATAGAATAGACAAGATCTGAACCCCAAATAAATCCCATATGAAAGGACCAAAAGCAGCAAACTCTTAATATAACCCCCAATAATACCTTGATATAGAAAACAACAAATGAAATCCAAAATTGAGTAGTGACTATTAGAAAAACTGACAGCAACTCCTACAAAATGACAGCTGTGATGCAAATAAAGCAGATTAGTTACATGTGCTACTGATCCTGTTCAGCCCTGTTGTGGAGGAAAGAATCGCCTGTTGTTAAATGGTCTACTGATGTATTTAATCTTCAGAGTGGATATATAAATGGTGGTAATAGACAGTGAAGACAAAGAGAAACAAATACTAAGTGTCCTTTCCTACACAAACACCTGACTTTAGATACACAGTGTCTTCCATGTAGTAAATCAATATAGCATCCTTTAATTAATTCCCAGAAGAATATCTGAGAAACCTCTTGCTGCAAACTCAACACAAATACAGCAATAAAGCCATTTATTTCACCAGTATAGTCATTTATCTCTTCGGTTTGTCAGCCACTTGTGTTTTCTATAGCTCTGAGATAGACAACTGTATACAGTACAAGTATTGGTCCCAGAGTATAGTAGGCTCAGACATGACTCATTGGCCATTGTTTGGCTGTTGAGGGCCAGAGATCAGATCACACAGGAGTTTGGCAAAACTGGAATTGGGAATCCACCTTTATATCAAGGCTTTTAAAGTACAAATACAAATTTAGTAGCTTTAATATTAAAATGATAGCACCCAATGTCTAGTGTAAAGTTTGCCTCACTCTTGTATGATATTTCATTATGTAGGAATGTCCTAAGGGAAGCGAGGCAGGGGCCAATTGAGGAACCTTTTCATTACAACCCATAAAATGAAGGTCATGTGCCAAAGTTGGTGTACTGAAAAGTAAGTTGGACATTTTAGCTCTCATTGCTTTAAAATGTATTTTTACTGATTATAAAGTTACTGTACACGACTGTACCTTTACATCTGTAATATGCAGGACAGAAAACACCCGGACCTTGCTTGTAATGTAAGTTAGTTAATTAGATAGATTGACAGAATTGGCATGTTTGTATGCTAAATCAGCAGCAGACTAACTAGCTTAGCTCAGTGCAGAGACTGTAAACAGGGCTAGCCTGGCTCTGTTCAGAGGTTAAAAGCAATTTGCCCATCAGTGACTCCAAAACTCAATAATTAACACTTTATCCCCTCCCCAAGCAAGAAAGAGAATAAGTGTATTTCCCAAAATGTCAAACTAGTCTGATCTGACTAATTCAACAGGTTTCTTAGCTGCAAGTATCAATATATAGTATTAATATACTCCCTTTTAATCAATAAATTATGTAATGTAAAACACCAACTTTAATACATTGTTGGCCATAAAGTTGGAATAAAATATTTTTACCTCTTCTCATAAAATTGAGACTATGTTATTTATTCTCAATATATAAGGTGTATCTTCCCAAAACTTTATTGATCAATCTCTTCCAAACATATCACAGTAAAAATTAAACCACAATTAACCTGATGTGTATGAATAGGAATAAAAAGAGGACTGAAAACAAAATTATTCCAACTTTATGGCCAACAGTGGCAGCAAAATGGATGAAATCATTCATTTGGTGTAGAAGGCAACTAGTTGATTTATTCTTTGGTTGGACTTTGTACACGAGGTGTTAGGGTGGGAGCTCAGGTGGGGTATGAGGGGGGGGGGTTGTCGTGGCCCAGATCCCTGCTGATGCTGCTCCCTGCTGGAAGAGAATATCTCATCCAATGTGGAATGAAGGGCTTTTGAGGACGACAGCCATGGAGGCTGGAGAGCAAATTAAATGACATGAGACCCTCAGTCCGAACTTAAGCAAACACACACACCCACACACACACACACACACACACATGCATGCAGTGCTTGTGCCTGTTCTCAGTGTGTGTCATTGTGGCTATGGGCCACTAACTGCTCACACCACAGTTCACCATGCTCTATACACCAGAAGCAGGCAGACGGATAGAGAGGCAGGAAGGCAGGCACTGAAACACATGCAGTCAGGCGATACAGGCAGCACCTACTTGTTACAGGGACATGAACATAGACCACAGAACTGTCCTAGATTGTTCAAATTCTTTTCTGCATCCTTCATGTCCTTATTGATTTGGTCCATCCCCTCCTCGATGCGCTCCAGTTGCTCTGATTACCAACACATTGTCATTTTTCCAGCAAAAGAACGAAAGCACATGAAAAGAGAAGAGAGGAGGAAGAAGTTGCGGGTGGAAGGAAGGGTTGGGAGTAGAGAGGGGAGACAAAGGAGAAGAGACAAAAAAAGACATTGACTGTGACAAGAGAGACATCAGACATCACCACCACCACCAGCACTGGACAGGCAAGAGCTCGGGGCTCCTGGCCGGTACCTACTTTTTAATACATGGGCATATCAGACCACAGCATTGTCCTAAATCTTTTAAATCTTTCTCGGCCTCCTTCAGGTCTGCGTTCACCTTGTTCATGCCCTCTTCCACACGATCAAGTTGTTCTGGTGAGGACAAAGGCATGAGAGTAGTGAAATAAACGTGACTTGTTTTTCTAGGGGTGGCGCTCTACTCTACAGTGCAAGGGGCAAAATGTTTTGGCTAGATGCAGAAGGCAAAGCAGGCAACAAGCTTTGAGAGTATCTGGGGATTCCCATTGAGACAGTGACAAAAAAAAAAAAAAAAGAACTTTCATTTTTTCTTCCTCTGTTGCTTTGCGCATCATTCAGGCACATGATGTCACTAATGCTTCCTTACTCAGATGCTCACAGAGCTATAAAAAGCTCTGATTCAAGGTCAGACCCTCTCTCTGGCTGGTTAATGGTTATAGGACAGGATGACAATAATCTCCATCAGTGGAAAGGGTCATTTTGTCTTCCAGGACTCCTACGGTTTGATTAGTCACATTGTAGGGCAGAGATGATCATATACTGTAACACTGGCTCAAGATCCATAGATATGAATGCTCCTGTTGGACTTGGTGCTGAAGTATGTTCAGTATGTCTACAGCTCTGCTGAAGCTTCCAGAGGAAGAAGTTAGTGAAATTAAGTCTCCACATCGGATAGTAAATAACTAACCTTGCTTGGGTGTTAAATTAATGAAATTATGTTAGAGACATAGTCCATTTTACTCCATAAATGCTTTTCATCTGACTCAACTCTCTTTCTTTTTCTTTTTTTTAACTTATTTTTTACTTTCTCCCTCCAAAGCCAGATCAGTTTACAAGCACACGAAACTTTTCAAAAAGTAGGGGAGAGAACATCAGGATTTATTTTATCAGCTGTAAGGTCTATTATTATTATATTATAATTATAGATCTATTATTACTTATAAGTGAAGTTTACCAACAAAGTGCAACACACAACCACTTGATGTCCGAATATGGCGGTAATCCCAGGCAACGCGAGGGATTGAGTAAATAAGAAACATGAGAGAGAGGGAGGCATTGTTTATCTCTTCAGCCTTAGACAGCCAGGCCAGACTTTAGTGTTAAGTCCCCCAGTTGCCTCACGTAGTCAGTCAATTCGAAAGCAGAAAGATTCAAATCAAAGAGAAATTAGTACAATGGGCTGTTTTCACAGTCCACAATTGAAAACACACCCTGCAGCTTTAATCGATTGAGTTTGAAATGATCATTCAAGAGTAAATTAATTCAGCAGCTGGCGCCTTGTTTTATTCTCAACTGCACCAAAAAAGTGTTTTGAATTTTCTTAGTGCTTTGATTTGCGCCTCTGACTAGCTCTTTCTCCATTGCAACAGCGGGAGAGATTTATCAAAAAAAAAAAGAAGCTGAAATAATTAAAAGTGGGGGCATAAGATTGTTATATTATCCAGGAGAGTCCTGTTTTTATATGTTAAGTAACACTGAGGATAATTCTTCTACCCTCTTAAATCACTTTACTCAGTGTCAGGGGATGAAAATGAAGGCAAATGAGATGCATTGATGTGTGCAAGTCAGTCCAGTACCTTGGTGTCATTAATTGGTGTGTAAGTAAATCCATATTTAGGTTGTCAGCGTTGAATGCTGATCGAAGATTACAAGGAGCTGTAATGGTCCAGTAGCGATGAAGTGATGTAGGTGCTTAACATTTATGATTTATAAAAGCAACCACACTCCTTGTACCTTTTCAACCTGCATGAGCTACAATCAGACCAGTGTTTTGAGCTCAGGGCTAAAACATTGTGAGTTGCTTCTGCCGTGGGCCCAGTGAGGTGAAGCTGCAATCCATCAGCCCTGACTGAGGTGTAATTCAGGTCAACTTGCATGTAACAGCCAAGCAGGGAGAGACTCGATAGCTGCAGGAGACCTCCACCACAGGTAATACATCACTGCAAGAAATGACAAACCTCCTCCTATGCACGACCTGTATATGTGTGTGTGCACGTGTAAAGGGCAGAGGAATTAGTTTCACCCTAGTTTACAGCTCAACAGGGCTGCATTAATTACCACAGGCTTGGCAAGCTATTATTTATGATATAAGTGGGAATAATTGATGAAAATTAAGATGGAAAATATATCAGAACTCCAACTGAAGGAGCTTGAGTAGTTCAGTAGACGTTGTAAATGGTAAGGAGGCGTAGCAGAAAGTGAGAAGGATAGAGAGAATAATGACAAGAAAGAAAGACAAGAAAGAGCTTCATCATTATTGTAACCAAAGTGAACTACAGGAAAAAGACCAGGAGAAGAAGAACGTAGAGGTCAGGAGAGGAAAGTGATGGGGATGAGAGCAGGGGCTGATGGGAAAGAAGAGAAGGAGCATGAAATGGAGAAGAAGAAGCGTAGAAGAGGAAGACAGAAAGAGAGATAGAGAGAGACAGATGGGGGATCGGGTTAAGAGGACATTTGCTGAGAGGCAGAGGTAATTTAAATCTGTGAATTGATTGCCGTCCTGTGCTAACAGCAGTGAGCTGTGCGCTGTGGCAGCAGCCGTTACTCTGGGGGGCACGAAGACAGGAGGAAAGAGAAAGAGAGAGAGGTGAGTGTGTGTGTGTGGGGGGGGGAGGTGGCTATATGTTTCTTTGACAGGCCAATTAGGCTGCTCTTTCACGCATGTAGCTAAGCACAAGCCTGTGGTAATACACACACACACGCACACACACACACACACACACACACACACATCCTCTACACATACTTTAACTAGACGCTCCCCTACACACAGTAAATGTGCCTTTAAATTACACCTGTACCCACAAAACATCAGTCACTTTAATGCAGGTGCAGAAACAGGGAACTTCCCTTTAAGTCTTCAAAACATTGTCATTGTGTTCCTACACTTTAATACTTCGACCTTTGTGTGGATCAAACGTTTCAACTCTCTATATCTGACCAAGATTTTCAGAATAAAAGAGGACTTTATTATAGAAATTATAGTGGCTGGTAAAGCAGCCTTTTGCCCTACTCTGTTCATGTTTACTGAGGAGGGCAGCTGTCGGGCCATCAGATACTCTCCTACATGCTAATAAGTAACAATTAATTCTCAGCTAGTGAGCAACTTTGCTATCTTCATTATAAAAAATATCTGTAAAGGGTTCCTTGGAGCGGCAACCAGATTTCAGAGAGCATGGTTAAAAGCACTGATGCATTTGTTTTGAAGCTGTTTACGTCCTCGTTCTACTGCTTGAAACTACTTAACATAAAGCTAAAATATAATCAGTAAGACTAAGTGAGTGTATACGCATTTGTCTGATACATTAAGCATAAAAGTGCAGTAATAAGGAGGCAAAGCAGGAGGCTAGCTCAACAGGCACATCCAGTATAATCATTTTAGCCACATTAGCGCAGACTGCAGCCGAAGTTACTGCTGTAAACTTGGCACAAGCTCACAGAGAAATAAACTGTTCCTCTGCTTTAGTCATTTTAAAACCATAAAGGTCATTTTCCTTTAGGGTTGTATATTAGACTGGGACTCTAAAGTGTTATACTGGACGCACTGCTGGTGAAGATTCTCCCATTATACAGCATAAAATAGCAGCATGAGAGAGTTGATTGCAGAGCAGATTAAAAGTGAAGACAGCTGTAAGAGAGATAGTGTTGATTGTTCTCTCCCTATCAACTTACCTCCCTGCTCATCCAACATGACCAGAGTCCTGATGCCGGCATCTTTACTCTAACAGACAGAGAGACAGACATAAGGAGAGATGGAAAAGAGAAAGAGGAGAAGAGAGGTTGGGGAAAAAAGAGGAATAAAAGTGACAGATCAGTGAAGGTCAACAGAGCAGAACAGAGCAGAGCTATCGGGGCAGCAGAGGTGGGTCAAATTACAATTTGAAATCACTTTTTGGAGTGTGACTGATCTCGTCTGGCACGAGTGAGACAGCTTGACTTTAAAGGAATATTCTGACATTTTGCAAAACACACTTGTTCGCTTCCTTGCCAAAAGTTGGACCGGAAAAATCATACTGCTCTCATATATGTGTGCTAAATATGAAGCCAGAACTAGGGGACCATTAGCTTAGCTTAGCTTAAAGACTGGAAACAGGGGAAACAGCTAGCGTGGCTCTGTCAGAATCTAAAACAATGTGAGAAAGACTAGCTAGTAATTTTTAGGCTTTGGTTTAGTGTGGATAATAAAAGTCAGCTACATTAGGAGCTTTACTTGCTCATGATAAGACAATGTGTGAAAATCAATGAAACGTAACCATGATCTGCACAGTGTCAATGGTACAAGGGAGGTGGCTAAACCAGGTGGTGCCAGGGTTAGAAGACCCTTTGCTACTGCCCATCAAGTTTATTTCTACAATCCTCTTTTAGAAGCTCAGACTTTCATCAAACAAATCAACTATCAGGCATAAAACAAAACAAGACCAAGAGTTTTTTTCCTCCTAAAACTTCAGAGAAGATAAAAAAAAAATAACACCACAAATATAATCATGCATGATGCATGATCCTGCACAGATTCCTGGGATAAACTTGTCCACCAAATGGCATGTGCTATATTTGTTATGTTCACTGTGCTGGTACCACAGATTTGTTGACAAAGCTCCAGTAATGTAACATTCTGATTTGGCTTACAGAGCTGGCAAACGCTCAAAACACACACACACACACACACACACAAAACATGAACATTCATGCAGACTCATATGCTGTTATTTCTCGGTGCATGGGCTTCATCACATAATAGCACACTTCAGTAAGCAAACAATAACCACATTAACCACTGCGCACATGAAAAAACAACAGCTTCGTGCTCTCCATGAGCCCGAGGCTTCCTTTAACAGATATTAAAGACCAAAGGCCGTTCATGCATCAGTTATTTTGGATCAAAGTGTGCTCTGACCTTCTTGGAGCAGTGATAGAAAGCGGTGCTGGAGGCCAGTTAGGCATGCCACTGATATTAGTATCAATCAAACGAACTGTGAAAGACACCATGCAGTGGCCATGGATCTTTATCAGTGTGATGTTAAATTGTGATCAATGAGCGCTCAGGAAGCGTTCTCCAGGCGACTCAAAATCAAGTTTGGAGGAGAAACGTGGTTCATTTACAAGAGCTTTGTCGACTCCTCATGTTTGCAGATACACGTGCTTAAAGGCTTTGTTTACCCACTAGGAATCATGGGAAACTACGCCAATTGGCATAGTCTGATGTGATGAGATCATATCGTTCTGTATGGCTAATTTAACACACACACACACACACACACACACACACACACACACACACACACACACACACACACACTTTGCTGTGATACGTGAGTCACCTGTAAGGACCTGGTGATTTTTTTTAGCACTTTCCCCCAAAATATCTTTCTGTCCAGGAAATGAACATGGAAGGTGATGACAACTTTTCAAGAGATTAACAGAGATGACTCATATTTCCGTCTTTGTTTCTATGTTTGGCAGAGGTGTTGATGTAAGGCAGGCCTTTATGAAAAGGTTGATTATTAAGGTAGGTAGTAATGTTCATGGTTATGTTCTGGTTCAAAATCTATATTGTCTTAAAGGTTAGGTGAATTAAAGGTGCTACTAAAATACGCAAGGTTGTGTTAAAAGTTACAATCATTATAACTTTGCCCTGCTTAAATAATGTTAAGAAAAGCCAAGCAGGCAAAGTTCCACAAGATCCACAAAAATAGAGAAAATAAGAGGTCTATTGAGTCCTCTGTAGCCTCGTATTGATTTTTCATTAAGATGTCCACCCTACCGTTTCCTGAAATCTATTCTAATTTAGGAGATGACTGCACTAGTGTGGCCGACGTGTCCACCTGCTGAACACAAATCAACACAAAATCTACCTTTTAGAAAGAAATACCAATCAAATGATCAGTTATTTGATTTAAAAATGTCCATGCGCATTTTGCACTTCCTGGCAAACTGTTCGCAACAAACTGCGCCGGGCGACTCAAATGACGTTAACTGGGTGCTTCTTAATCTGTCTGCAGCAGCAAGCAACAGAGGTGTCAACCTCCACTTGTAGCTGTCTGTGGGCACCAAGAGCTTTATGATACTGGTTCATATTCACAGAGAGATCGGACAAAGAAAGGAGATTGCTTGGAGAAAAGTAAGCGGGTATGTTGTGTATGTCGTTATAAAGGGTAACAAATTTCTATGGTAACAAAAACATGATTCATAATTTCAGATTATTATACACGACTGAAAACAGAGTATTCAAACATATTCTGCCAATAAATCTTACACACTGGACCTTTAAATCTATAACACAAACACTCCAAGTTAATATGCACTTTGAATGCAGCACTGTATAATATGTTCTGAGGTCTATATTTTTATATTAGAGGTACATAACAGTGTGCATGAATATAATATCACGTCCATCTTGTGTAATGTATTCTCTGACTTCAGGCCTGACACTGCTCATCATATCAGCTCCACAGAGGCGTTGGATTTGGACCTGATGTCCTTCACACACTCTTCTCTACCTCTCTGTGTTTATCTTTCACATTCTCCTCATCTCATTCCTCGTCCCTCTCACGTCCATCCCCGTCTCACTTTATTTTTTTCATTTCCATCTCTCTAACCTGCTTTCTTTACATTTCGTTCTCAGCCCAACAAGTAGTTTCTCATTTCTGTTCCCCACAGGCTTGGTGTGAAGATAACAGCTTTCATAAGAACTTCAATATCAAGAAAGATTAAATGAAAAATGGATCAAATGTGTTGCACAACAAAGTTCATTCATTTCTAATAAGAGAATTCATCACTGTACCCCACATCTCTCCACTGCTGATACACTTTAGATACTTTATGCTAGTAATCAGAGATTTTGCAGGTATGACTGAACCATATTTGTGTGTTTTTTATAAAATTAAATAGTAAATAATAATTCAATGAAAGTGTAGCTTTAATAAGAGAAATGGCTGATCTGCTTCTCATAGAGACAACAACGCTATTGCAAAATAAATAAATCTGAATTATTTATATGCCATTTAAAAAGAGTTCTAAATCATAGCATATATTTAAAACAATTTATTTTCAAAGATAACTGGCCCAAAATACTGTATTTCCTAAGACGTAAGCCATAAACAAGCTGGCAAATTCTGGCCACCAGCACCTGTATGAAGTTTTATCATCAAATTAAACAATTAAACAAACAAGATATAAAGGGTTAATTAGCTTCAGAGGTGCTGGTATGGTAGGTGGATTTGCTACCATCAGACAGAGCCGTCCAGTCTTTCCTTTTCCTGAAACTTTCTCTCAGTTTATTTGTGAGGAAGTGAAGCGCCACAGCAGACGCGTCAGTCAGTTGAAGGTAGGACATTTCTGCTATCTTACAAGATAAAGGTCGTGTAGCACATTGGAACAGCGAATGAATTATGGGTCACATTTGCATGAGACAAGGACACATTACATCACTCACTGTGAGTGTTTCTACGGTCAGACCACTAAGTGACTTTGTTATACAGTCTTTTTGTTTATGGACATTACAGTGATAAAAGGCACACTCATGTTTCCAGGAAAGAATGTCCTCTCAGTAATACATACATACATGTACTATGCATACTGTGTATCCAAAGAAGTGTACATGAAGAGACAATCCGGAAACCCAATGGCTCATAGATCATGACTCATACAACAGAATAACAGTACCAGTGTCACTATCACCACTCTAAACCTCAAACTAAAACAAAGAAATATGTTTTTATTATTTGTTATGCAGGTGTATTCAGATTTAACATGTAAATATGCATTTCATATAAACTGATTTCACGGTGTTGCTCTCACTCATGCATTTCAAATCAGAATCCATGCATAATGATGTAGTGATACAGTTTCTGCGTGGATTTTACAATTACACTTCAGGTATTAGGGTGATGAGTTCAATCAGAGCGACTTATTGAGTACAGAAGAAGAATAAGCTCTCATTTTTGGAGCATCAGCATATAACAAAATAGAGGCTAAAGCGAGTCAGAGCTGCAGTGTAGTGCTGTAACTGTGTGGGTGTGATCCTTAAAGCATCACGTAAGAGACAAGTTCTAGAAAAGGAGAGAAGGATTAAAGAGGGAAGGGGTGGATTTATTCTACAAGTTTATGACTTTTACTTTCTCTCCTTTATGTTTCTTAATTATTTCAAATATTGAAAGATTTCTGGTTTACACGTGTAATTGTGTAGATGAAACACCAGATTTTGTTGAAAATCAAGCTTTTTTCACAGAGTATATTCAAATTCGAGCATATTTCAAACCTTAACAGTCAAATTCATAATGTAACATTTTTCAAACTTTCACTTTGTACAAAACCTGGATGTTGAATTATCCTTGTGTAGGAAGTCGCAGTATAAACACATGTGTAATTGTGCAATGGCCTCCAAAACAACGAGACAAGAACCAGATAGTTGCCTTGTTGTTCGATCATATTCAAAATACTCAAAATTAAGTCACCTCTTACAGCCAGGCTATCCATCCAATTGTAATTGATATTATTAGTTATAGTTATTGGTCAGACTAGCTAAACACACTGGACACTATCAGCAGCTTTACAAAGAAAAATCATGTAAATAAAAAGAAGATATCACAAATATATCACAGTAGCCACTGCAGCTTCCTGCCATGTCAGCTGTCTGTAGGTGTTTTTATGCAGAATGAGGATAAAGAGCAAAATAACACAAAGCCACGTGTGTAAGATGAGTGCTTTGAAGGGGGGGGGGGACAGTGATGACCTCTTGATGAAGTTTTGTTTTCTCAGAAGCAAAGAGGTTCACAGTCAGATCTGGACAGGCCAAAACAAGCAGGTATCACTGCACAGATCTCAGAGAGATCACTGGACGAGTGTGCTCCCTGCTCTCACTGCTCTCCATTTATTCAATTAGTGTAAGCACACTATAAGCCCTTTTAACACAAAGGTCACAGAGTATTAGTAAGTGCTCATGGTTTACTGGAAGAAAAGGTGCACTGTACGGTAGAAAGAGAATCACTTTCATCACCAAATAACAGAAGGTTTTAAATAAACACTGATAAAATTAGGGTGATAATTATAGATGAAATTGTTCATCTATGAAGGCACGTTGAGTCTCATCCATAATCTATACTGCCTTATTGCCTCACTGCAGTCTATATTGAGCCTGTTTCTCTGGAGAGATGCTAAGTGAGAGGGATAAAGAGCATGTTGTCAGGAGGAGAGAAGCCAAAATATGACACACTCACTGTTTGTGTCTCTTGAGTGTTTCACCGGAGGAAACACACTCTGTACTAACATTTTCAAATCATGGACTAACAGTTGGAAAGAACAAATGGCATTCCCTTGGCATTAACTTCAAATGTCAAATATTTAGCTACTGCCAGTGAAAAGGCTTGTCTGTCGAGCAGGTCACTGTTTAGGTCAGCCCCAGGTCTCACTCTGTCCCTCGTGGCTTTGTCTCATTAAGACATGGTGGCTGGTCCAGAGGTTAGAGCAGGGCTGTGTCTCTGAAGCCAGTGGCAGGAATTAGGGGCCCAACACACACTCATGGCAATCTAATGCCAGTAAAAACAGCAAAACAACTTTGAAACTAACTTAATGCTAAACTTTTCCAGCCATACAGATACTGTGCTGCCTCAAACACATGACATGTCATCTAAGGGTAGGAAACAAGCTACAGTTCAGCAGCTCTGTGGTACAGTACACTGTGGTAGTCTGGATCCACGTAAACATGTAGCACCACACACGATTCAGTACAGTATAATTCGACTGATTTATGATTTTAAGGTCACGATTCAATTTAAATGTTTTATTTCAAAATCATTGTTAGACTATCGAGTTTTAATTTGTAAAGATCAAGTTTGTTTTGTGCTCTGACAACTGTCATCTACATTTTAAGATTGTTCTTTAAAAAAGATAAGCTACATGATATAATGGTATCTTTTTTTAATATACCATACAAAGGTCATATTTAAATACATCTTCAACTTGATGGCAATCGTGGTTTCAATTTGAAAAGTGCACTCTCAGGCTATCACTGAGCTACATTGTCTCATCTTTGAAGTGTTTTTTTCTTTGGACACGTGCCAGACAAGTGCAAGTGGGCAGCTATCCAGATATCTATGTAATGGTTTCTAGTGTATGTGTATGTCAAGAAAATGTACTAAATTGTGATTTCTATAATGTGAGCTGTCATTTTATAGGCCTGTTCCCTTTCCTGTGAAATGTTTCATGGGACAGAGAAAGTGTTTAACATTTCCCTGTTTGTGCCATGACTGTTTAAAAGACCCAGTTTGTTGACAACTCAACTCATGTGCTGCTAACAGTTTTCTTCAGCTAACCAGAGGTTCCCCTCAGCTGATCTTACTCCACAAGCACAATAAACACATTCACATGTTTCTTTGCTGATTAAAGTTTGTATTTCACCTCTCAAAGCTGAATATAGTGAGACTGTTCACTCAGTTTGTGGATAAAAAGCTCAAGCCGCTCCACTTTAATGCTGTTAAGGCTGACAAATCAGACTGACATTTTTATATACCTAAAGAAGGGATCTATTAGATGACCGACCAGGTGAATCCAAGTGAAAAAAACTCTATATAGGCTCCATATTTTATATTTAGCACCAGATACGTATTGGTAAATGTCATATAAATGACAAATGGTTGTTTGTGTAAACACATGAGTGGGACTGGTCTTATGGCGTGTGTTATTGGATCACTGGACTCACCTCCTCGACCAGAGCCAGCATACGCCGAGTGCTCTCCAGAGACTGCAGGGAGACAAAGAGAGAGATAGTGATTAGCTGAGAGTGAATACAGACATACAGCACATCACCTGTAACTGGAAAGACATGTCAGTGTGTTAAGACAGAATATTAAGGGTTTAAAAACATATTTGAAAGGTGAACAAAGACTTTTAATATGCAGTATGCAAATGTGTAGACAGACAAATGACTGATACTCCTATAGTTATCCTTGATAATTCATCTCCTCTTCTCTGATCCCAGAGTCCATTATCTGATTCCTACCTTTTGTGTGCTAACTTTCTACCCTCTGATGGATCCCTCACCTCTTTCTTAAACCAAACTTTTCATTCCCAATCCTCATTTCTTTCCTCCTTTGTTATCTCCTCATCTCCTGCTTCTCCTTTCTCCCTCTGTTGCTCCATCTATCCATCACAGCCTTCCTCATTTCTCCCTTCCTGCCTTCCTTCCCTCCCTCCCATCCCATCCATGGAGGCTCTTGGTCTTGCATTATCTCCTCATGAATGTTTAATAAGGCCATTTGAGCTGCTCTATTATTCTGCTGCACAGAATTATCTGCTCTTCCTGAGCTCCTCTCAACTCATTAAAAAGGGCAAAGTTCTCCCTTCCTCCCCCACACCCCCCCCCCCCAAAAAAAGCACAGTCTTGATGAAAGAGACTTAGAGAACAAATTGCTAAAACAAGGGAGGGTCACATTAAAGCAGCACAGTCTGTCAGCCTGGAGGCTTACAGATACATTTATAAGAACAGGTCATTTTGAAAATGTCACATAATAATTGTCATGCTGTAGACCAAAAGTCAATTTTGACTGTAGACCAAAGTCCTTTCTGCTTCTGCCGTGCTTCTTACTTCACCTAAAAGTGCACAGTGATTTACATTCTTCTTTGTAATTTTTATGTAATTTCACGAAAACCTAGGTTGGCAAATCACTGTTCATAATGTTCAACATGTATGCATAGATTGTAGTTACTATATGTTATACTTTCTCTGGAAAGAATATTTGCATTTGCCATTGTAACTGTGACTACATTTATCGTCATTTGACTGCAGACTAGTGCTTATTAATCATGGTTAAAAAATCTATTATGACAACACTTTTCTTACTGAGATAATAAAGAATGTATGTGCTATTAAAAGAGTGTACATTGCAAGCAATACTTGAAGATATCATGTTTCTTGTTGAATGTAATTAATGCAGTGAAGTTGCACAATTACAAATTGAAGAACAAATAAGTACTGATACATTCATAAGTTATACTTCAAACTCTAGCAGTTACTTCAGCAGCTAACACAGGAAGACAAAATTACACATTATGCCCCGAAGGAAATACTGTACAGTAAAAATAATGTCTGTTTCAGTCTTTTAATGTCAGAGTTGACAACATCATTGTTTATGTGTGCGTCATAAGCTTGTTTATCCAGGCGTACACCTGTGTGTGTATGTGTGTTTTCTACTGCACCTCATCGGCTATCTGGTCCGCGCGTGTCTGCAGGTCGGCCAGCTCATTGCGCATGTCTGATTCGTCTGCCATGGTGACTGTTGAACTTTGACTTCAAACAAGAAAATCTGGGAGGGACAAAAAGAAAGAGAGAAAGAAAGAGATTGAGTTAATACATCAAAAATATTAGATAATAGTCTTCAGACTTCAGATCAGCAGCTGGTGTTCAGACCGAAAACAGCCCCCAACAACACAAAAGACGCCACATTAATTCGAAACAATATTTAAGCATCATTCATGTATGTAAAGGCAGCACAGCTCTGATTCTTCACTTTACAGACTTCTAGTGATGACTGATGAGGTCACTAAATTGCAGCGGTCAAGTCAGGTTCAGTTTTAAACGAATGAATATTCAAAATTATATTTTGAGATTCATGCATTTGTCCGTCTCTCCTTTGTCAGATTCATGTCAAGGTTGTTCTGTAACTGCAGGTCAAAGGCTCAATCACTCTTATTAACAGTTATTGTCAAAGTGTCCTTCAGTCAAAAGAGTGAAGGCTTTTTAAACCAGACTTGACCCCTTTCTCAACCCTGAAGTTAACACGTCATCAAAGCAGCAATTAAGGCTGAATGCAGGTAAAGTTTTCTTGATGTCTTTAAAGGTTCCTGAGAAAGTTTCCGCAGTCAAAGCTTGTCAATATTCAAGTGTGAAAAAGTGTGTGCTGAGTCACTATCAACAACACAGAAAAAGCCCATCAACACAAGAGACGAAACAATGTTTTCAGATTTGAGACAAAGAAGAGCATCAGGGTTGACGTCTGAGCCAAAAAGCCAAAAGCACACATGATGCATAATTTACTATTTAAAACACTGTTGGTAAATACGTTCTGTCTCTGTTTACAGCCCCTCACGCTGTGTCCACATACACCCAAAAACACGCTGTCCATTGGAGAAACATTGCTGCTACACACACCCCAAGTTCAAACCTCCACCCCGCTGACCCTCCTCGGGGATCAACAGTGAATGGAGATGAACGAGGGAGGAGCTCCATCACTGGTTTGAAGAAAAAGTATCAGGACAGAGACAGGGGTCTATTTTTGTTCCTCTGGCTCGCTGTCAGACAGTATTTCATATATACACACACACACAGTAGAGCTAGAGGTATGGTCCATGAAATATGTATGTGGCTGTAACTCCGCAGGCTGACAGAGCTACATGCTGCTGCTGCTGCTGCTGGTTGGGATGAAGGAGGCAAGAAGCTGAAGAGAATTAAGCCTTTAATGAGGCAAATAATCTGATGTGGTCCAATCAGATCTCATTTGTGCATCTGATGTGTATTTGTTTCAATTGCACAAATCATTTTTTTTTTTTTTTTGTTCTAACAGTCGCTGATATAAATTTAACCACCCAGCAGCTTTATCTCGAGGATCATTAAAGCTTTATGCAATCTAATCTACTGCAATATACAGTGCTGCGATGGGACCGAGGGACCACTGACTTGACTCAGACTCTCAGTCAGTCAGTCAGTTTTATTTATCTGTCACAAGCTTTCTATGACACTCTAAAACTTTAGCTTGCTGGTAAAATCGCAAATACATCTGGGGAATTTTGTTGATTTTGGGACCTAAAAGTTTTCAACTGCATCGATCAGTGTCTGTCAGGAGGTTTCTGAGGTAAACAGACACAAGGTCAGTCAGAGTCACAGCTGGATGTTTGATAAAGTATCTCCTCGTTCTGCGCCGCTTTCTGTCTGTCTGTCTCTGCCTCCATCCCGATGGAGTCGTCAGGGCGGTAAATAATTGAACATGTGTCGGGAAGAGAAGAGATGGAGGGGGGGGAAAAAATCAGCCTTTTCAAAGTGCTTCTCTCTCTCTCTCTCTCTCTCTCTCTCTCTCTCTCTCTCTGTCTGCCATGCCTGGTACACAGTCGCACTTTAAAATATTTATGTTTACATTTTACATTTTAGCCATTCGGCTGATGCTGTAATCCAGAGCTCCTTACAATGAGCACAACAGCAGAATGAGCTTCAGTTTATAGATCAGCTGCATTACCATACAGCGGAGACGTGGCTATGCATTAAAAGGGAAAAACTTGGAAGGAAAAAAGATGAACTGAACAGAGATCCACTGTGTTTTAGGTACGACAAGAAGCACTTCCTCTGATTTTATTACCAGCTAAAGATGACTTAATGAAGAAGTCTTTTTTAGTCCGGAAGTGCCGAGATACAAGAATAGATTGGTAAAACTTCAGTCGTGTCCGTTTGCACACACTGGCTGAACACAGCGTATTGATTTATTCAGGTTATTAATGAATCTCTCTGCTCCATTTTATAAAATAGATATGAAGTTTCAAAATGGCATCAAACAAACACTGATCATACCCGCTGCCATCCTTACTTCATGCCTACATGTTGACAGCGTTGCCGTGGTGGGTTGTCAGTGGCAACACGAATGAAGTATTGAAAAGCCAAACTCTCTTCATGTACTGAAATGAAACATGTCACAGTACATCTACAAACGGCAACAATAACAACAATAACCTGTGACCTATGTTCTTCTTCTTTTCCTGTCGCTCCTCACTACATTCATCTCCCCAGTGTAATGTACTGCTGTGTTATTGATCAGCCATTGATTGCTAATCTCTTTGCTGCGGAGCCGCTTCCTGTTAACACACACACATACAGCTCAGCTTCGTCTTCTCATTCCCTCTTACATTGGACTCTGTCACTCATTCTCTGCCTATCAAAACGATGATCAACAACTCATCTTTTAATTTACTTCACTTTGTATTTGTTATGAATTACCAATGAACATTAGGGTTTTACTGCACACAACGTTATTTTGGGTGCTGTTTGTGATGCCGGTCTTCGTGATGCTCCTTCCATCTCTGTCACTACTGCATTTAACATTTTCACACTGACTTGTGCTTTGGCTGGTAAACTAGAGATTTACTGCTCTGGACATCCATTTAACATCAGTGTAGTTGTAGTTTAGCACAGATTTCATGCTTGGTGGACTGACAAACATCTGATCAGTTTTACTGCTAACAAATATGATTAGATTTCTGTTATAACAAGACATACATTTTGTATATAACCCATACTATACACTAAATCTAAACATGTTTTGAATATGCCATGTGTTCAAAGCAACAAAAGCAAGTATACTCAAAAAACCTCTTTGAGTGTGCTGCTCATAGACACCATTGTCCCGCAATGCAGTGCACAAAGGTAATATAGGAGCTTCTCATAGCTGAAAGAAAAATTTGAAACAGCTCTAGGAAGTTTAATCAGCAGTGACACAACAAAGTTGCCTGCTAGTATAAAATGGTTGTTGATCTTTTTTATATTAACTGCTTTAACAGTATAAGAGGATTAGTATCTAGTACATACTGTATAGAATTAGTACGTAGCATGGATTTAAAACACAGAGTCAACAACCATGCTAGTGACTCTGTGCGGAGGCACATAAGTACCCTGAGCCAAATGCTACCGACATGCTAAAATGCTTAAAATAGCACACTGATGCTTAGCCATGTTAACCATGCTCACTATCTTAGTTAAGCATGCTAACTTTTGCCAATTAGCACCAAACACAGGTGAGGTGAGTTCAGGTGAGGCTGAATGTAAAATGTTGATATGTTAACATTAGATTAAAGGTTTAAGATCACCAAAGTTATTATGATGAATCCTGTGGGGAACATGAATTTCGTTTTCAAATTTAAAGGCAATCCATCCAATGATGGACTGTCGGACCAACACTGCAATCCATAGACTGACAATAAAGAAGCTGAAACTACTAGCTAAAAAGTCAGAGGATTGCCAAGGTTATTAGGATTCATAGTAATATAACAGTAATTTAATAATTGCCCGAAGATTTCAGTACAGTGTCTAATAATAAGTGCATGCTGGGTGATTGATTATTAAAAAGGCAAAAAATCATCTTTTGCTCGTGACAAATTCCGAAAAAAAGTTTTATAAATTGTTTTTTTCAATCAGCTATTAACTTAAAAAAAAAAAAAAGATCATCTCTTTTCTCTGTCCAACTGTTTCTCTCTCCACCTCCTTTCTCCATCCATCCCACTCTGAAAGTCACTTCCTCTTTAACATGCTTAACATGTTTCATAGACAGAATGACACACACACACACACACACACACACACACACACACACACACACACACACACACACACACACACACACACACACACACACACACTACAGTGGAGCGGGCATGACACAAGGCCTGTCCTTCCCCCTCCCCCACCTGCAGCCCTGCTGGCTGTCACTCGTCTCGACTGACGGCTGCTGTAAGGCCTGAACTGCCGGGCTCAGCCCGTGGAGAGATTAAAGTCAGCAGGGAAAGAGGATTTACTCTCCACTGTTTTCTCTCTCCTCTCTCTCACACACACTCTCCTCTAACTATATTCCCTCTCTCTTGTTGTCTTTGTTCCACCTCATCCACTTTCCATGCCCTCTCTGTCTCTGAATGTAAACAGTGCACGTCCAGGAGAAAGAAAGTGGGAACAATCTATCTATACTATTTACCTATAAATAAATGCATGATATAACACAGCGATGATACAGTTTCCAGCTCAAAACTTTCCAGTGTCATTTGGGACTTTTCCAAGTCAAATCATCCAACTCACAGGAGGTGATACAGTTTCACATTTTCAGCATGAGAAGCCATTATGCCTGAAATCTGGCCACCTACAGAAACTCAATACAAATCATTACATCAACAAGATGAGGACAAAATAAAACATAATAATCACAAGTAATGTCTAGAAGTGCAGAGAAAATCCACCAGAGCAATGAGTGCTCCTCATCAACAAATTCAAAGCGTGTTGGGAGAACATTGACTTAAATGGAGACATTAAAAGGGCACCAATGAATTATTGATCAGAATATTAATAGAAGTAATCCTAAAAGCTGTTAAAGGGAGAGGAGGAAACAGGATGAGGAGATTTGTAAAGAGCCAGGATGAAGATCTCAATGTGTAAAACAGGTAAAAACCTGAACAAAGCAGCATATTCACTGTTTATTATGACATAAAGAAGTGTTTTATAATTGGACCAAATCTCCATCTGTCACACTGAACAGTGAAAAGTCCACCTGCTAATATGTAGACTCCTACGTCTGTCCTGGATTTGTCTCCATGGACGTTCTTGTCTGAATCTGTTTGCCTCCCACCTCTTGTGTCACATCCATCACCGCCACCGCCACCGCCAACACCACCACCACCACCACAACCACCACCACCACCACTTTTCCTTCTCACAAAGCCATCAAGTACCAGCACACCATGCAGGCTACCATCTCATGACAAGATGTGAACTTGGTAAGTTTGTTTCATGCCGTGTATGTGAATAGAGGGCAGCAGAACAGAGCAGCCCGACAGTTATGGCACAGAGGGAGGACTGGATTAACACTGTCAAAGGCTGACATGATTAACACACAGCTACACAGCCCCAGTCGTGGAAGTATCCAACTACAAGCTATTTCAGGAAACAAAGTAAAATCCTGTCAAAGCGTACAAATGGAAAATTCCACTGTGAAAATACTGAAAACACACAAAAATACAGTATGCCTTCGTAGGGACAAGACACTGTTACATTTTACATTCATTACATACTGATGTGATAGATGGACACAACACTGCAGTTTCCAGTCACAATCAAATAGGATCTACAGTACCCTAAGTGTTTTTAGTGTATTAATACATCAGGATCATGTATTTGACAAGCAGTGATTGTATCGTACCCACTGGTAACATAAACAGAGTGATTAATTTCCTGTTTAAATAGGATGTTAAATAAAAGTTTAAGGAGAAAAGGGGCTCTTTGGTGTGATAGAAGGGGGCAGATTATGAGACTTCAAGTCAGGAGGTAGTCAGTATTAACCCTTTAATCATCTTCTCTACCGTTTGGTCGAGCGCATTTTGAGTTGTGATGTCTATCTAAATTAGTTGTTCTCTCTCTAGCACCAGTATTTATATAGCACCTAGACACTAAAAGATCTAGGTGCTATATAAATACTGTGTAAGTATCAAAACACTCAATCAACAGAGAAATGCAACATATTCAGAAACCCTGCCTTTAAACGAGCCGTTAGGACACTCTGTGAGGTTGTGATGTGGCCCACCCAGACTCACCATCCAGGTAGACTACAGTCTGTTACCTGTGGTTGTCCTGGGTATGCTCCACTCAGAAAACAGTCAGCCAATCAGAAGAAAGGCTCGTTAAAACACAAAACCCCCCAGTTCTTAATAGAGCTCTAGAGAGAAGCATGAGAGAGGTCATGTAAAACTGTACTGAGATGTTTTTGGTATTTAAAACCAGATATGATTCTGGATATGAAAACTTAAAATAAAACACTAGAGAAGTGTAAAACATTTAACATAATGGACAACTATCATGGAATACAAAATGCATATACCGTTGTCCTGAATAATGCTGAATATTTGTTTTTATTATTCAATTATTATATCAGTGATGTTTCATACATTTTAAAGATGAATGAAGTAAAAATGCAGTCATAAAGAGGTAAATCTGGGGTGATTGAAAAAGGCAAATATAAGCATAGTTGCATGCATAGTTGTGGACATTGACCACTTTACTCTGAAGGGGCTGTGTGTGAAGTGTGTCCGCTGATGGAAGGGTATGAGAAAGGTAGAAAGAACTTGTATATTAACTTGCACTGTGAAAAAAATAACACCAGCCTCCCTTCATCCAAACTCAGGCAGCCAACATAGTTCACAAGAACACATCATCGTCTCATCGTGTGCCTTTTGTTGGATGAATTCAGTCCAGTACATAGCAGACTTTTAATCAGGTTACAGCATTTTGCACTGAAATCCTATCCAGTACTCAACAGCCACCAGTCCGCCACAATCTCACCAACGCCAGCACAGGTAAAACGAAGTATTTGAATCCAGACGCAAAGGACATTAGCATTACTAAGCAGACAAAAAGACACACATTTTATCAGTTGACATATAGAAAGTATTTCTGCAGGTTTGAGTTCTGTGAACATCGACAAAAAGAGAAAAATATAAAGATATGTCCTGATGCTTTTGAGAGAAAATGCTAAATACAGAGAAGGCAGTTTCTTCCACAGCATGGAGGACTAATTCAGGAGAGATCCAGGATAAAAAAAAGCTGAAGTCATGCTTGTTCACTGTAGCAGACTGTCAGGCTGTCGTGATAAACTGCCTCGACTCTGAACCAACAAGACTGCTATCAATCAAGTGCTGTGTTCAGTTGAGATAAACAATGTTTTTGAAGGAAATGGGACATCTGGCTGGTTGCACTGAAATTCACAGTCAGGGAAACCAGGTCAGCTTGCCAGTTGTTCAGTTGTGCGTTTCTCACAGGTTTATAGACGCACTAACCTATAGTTAGTTTTGTACGATAGCTGGTGCACTTTTCTCTCCCTTTCATGCATTTGTGTTTGTGGATTAGTTATAGAGGCGGTGGGCACAGTGCCACTGAAAATTAGCATTGCTATTTCTGTAACGCTCCTTTTCTTTGTATAATTGGGAGCAAAGCTGCATGTGTAGAATTGAACGGCACAAAAGTGAACCCCAGGCAGCCAGTGGGATTCAAGAGGGGCAACAATTTGACCCTACGGGAAGAGCATGCATGAAGGAAAGATGAAGATTTCAACACAGTGAGACTTCTTTTTTGGTTCACACACATCTCTTCCCTCAGCAGTGTTGCACAAAAATCACTGACGCTAAGGAAACACAGAGCAGAGTCTCTTTGAGGAACATTTAACATCTTCTTATTCCCTCTCTTCCTCCTCTATTTGCAAAAGACTTGACTTCCCTCCATCCTTATCTTTCTTTTTGAATTCTTCTTGAGAATTACAGCAGTGCATAAACCAGACTGCAGCTTAAGACTTCATAATAATCTCTGCAATGATAACACAGACATGCCCCCAGTGCTCACTTTCTCTCTTCAGTCCATTTAAACTGAAAGTAAAGGAACACTGCAGACCCCCTGTGTCACATTATAAACTGTGTGTGTGTTCTGTCAAGGTTAACGCTTCTCTACACTCGAAAACTGAAAACATCATCACACAGGGAGAACTGGTTCAAGGACAAGAAGGAGAGCAGCAGCAGGGCAGACAAGGGTATAGGTGTGCGTGTGTGTGTGTGTGTGCGTGTGCGTGTGTGTGTGTGTGTGTCTGTGTGCCTGTGTGTTTGTGTGTGGGAGGGTCCAACATCATACCACATCAAAGCAGAAGCATGTTTCATTATTCACTGGATAAAACCAGGTCAACATTATTAATGCAACAGCTGTGTGTGTGTGTGTATGTGTGTGTGTGAGACAGCACATACAGCACAGCACATACAGTGTGTGTTTACAGTGTATTTCTGTACATACATACGTGTCTAATCAGCTGTACATGTGTGTATGTGTGGGCTTTGGTTTTTATATTTTCTATCCCATGCAGCCATCCAATATGACAATCTTACTAACATGTAACTATCTTTGGTCCCTAGAAGTCCACCTTAAAAAACCCAAACCAATGGTTCCAAAGATGCTTACTCACTAAATCTGCAACAATCAGTCTATTAATCGATTAGTTATCAACCAATAAATTAATCACCACCTATTTTGGTAAACAATTATTGAAAGACATTTGAGGACATCACCTGAGGCGTTTGGATACAGTGATCAACATTTTCACAAAACAACTAATCAGTTAAATCTAGAAAACAAGAGATTGATAATGATAATAAAAACATTATTTGCAGCCTTAAGACTTATATAACACCACTGCAGATTGCATTGTACTGTACAGATTTGTTCATTCATTGTCTGTGTGTGGTGTAAATAACTGTTCACATGGATATGAGGCATAGGAACCAATACTATTATGTAATGACTACATTCCCTTGAAGTGATGGTGTTATCCTTGGTGATGGTGTCCTAATCATAACTAGACCTGCAAGCAGGTAGACCAGAGTCCAAGCCCCCGACACCTTCGCCACCTTATCAACATTATATTTGGCTGCCATGGAGATTATAGAATATGAAATGAGTGTAATAACAAAAAGTCTCACTGTTTCCATGTGCTAAAAGTCTGTTTCATGTGCTGCCCTGGTCTGATTTCTTTCCACATTTTGTTGCAGTCAGTACATTTTAATATATCACACATAGACATGTAACCCTGCAGCTCCTACCCTTACCCTGGAAAAACACTTATCCTGGCGTCAGAGAGACTCTTGTTAAGACGGAGAGGCTGATACCCTTCAGTTACACAAATATGTTCACATGCTCTTGCATTCACCTCCTTATATTCAATGATGTCAATTTGAACCTTTCTGGTCTGCACCACTTGGAACAATGCATTCAATCAAACCTGTCAGACTCAGCAGGGTAAAGTATCTCACCACTTGTTTTTTTTGCAGTGTTTCACTTCCTGTAGCTCATGTTTCGTTGTTTGTCTTTGTGTCCTGCTGCGTCGAATCATTTCGACATCAAACAGAATCTGTTCCATCCATTCACTTTATTCACACGGTGACCTCGTTTGATTTCTTGTCTCCTACAGATTATGTTTGCATAGCACTAAATTGTTTTTCCAATTAAGTTGTGGTGACAAATGTAATTGTCACTGAACACACATTTGTGTTGAGTTTTAGAGAAGTAGTTATGGTGGATGGCAGACGCACAAAGCGCAGCAACAAAAGGTTAAAAAACACACGAGGTAATTTTTCTGTCTAAATGTTTCTCTAATCTTTACAGAGAGCCGTCAGTTCAGAAACATAACCATAAAAGAGTTTAATATTGTATTGCAAGACCTACTATTTTGGCGAATGTCTTAATTAATAACATTTCCTGTTTATGTTAATAAAAAAATGTAATCTGGACTGCATTACTTTTCCTTCAAAGCATATTTGCTGCTGCAAAGTAACACTAATGTTATGTATGTTTCAGATGTATACTTTATTTTAGCATCCAGCCTCTAGCAAGCGAGCAAAACTTAATTTATACAGCACATTTGACTCCAAGGCAAATGAGAGTCGTGTTTAACACCACGGGTATGACGTGGACCAAATGAAGCTGGAGCACTGTGGCTCTGACCTTTACACTGCTGCTGCTGCTGCTGATGGTTGTGTGGTCGATCAAGGACTTGAAGCTTATGCAGAAAGGATTATCAATTCATGCGTCTATTACTAAAATAGAACGCTTATTAGTCAATTGACAAAAACATATTGCTTGATTGATTTCCATTACGAGTAGACAAAATATTGCTTGTTTAGTACAAACCTGTGCATACACTGTACATCCCTGCTGACCTATAAGCGGTAAACACATGCCAAGACATGACTAGGCCACGGAGCATGATGGGAGCCTGAGGGCTAAACTATTCAGACAGTACACCCACCACTTCATGCCTGACCGCTAATATACCATGCATGTACCAACAGCCACTTACACATACACAAATGCATGGTTCACAGCATTCTTTACCAGTCTAACACCCATATACCAGAACAACAACTTCCTCGTGAGAGGTAGATCGATCTGTTTGAAATAGACTGACACAAAATTAGGACCTTCAGTCATTGTGTGACTGGTCCTGGTCCTTTCTCACATTTTTACTCGTACTATATTTGTTTAAGATGGATTTATCAGATCATTACCAGATCTTTACTGAACCTCTCATGTGAAGGGCAGAAATATTCTGTAACACATCAAAAAGCTGAAACACCAAACGCACTGACTGAAAAGTACTTTTAAATTCAAAGTATTCAGAACTGCAGGACGGATGTCAGATGTTCAGAGAACGGCTTTATATTCAAGTCTCCGGATTTCCATCCAGATTGACCACAGTGGTTGAATGTGAATGGAACACGGTAGAAAAAGCTCAAACAGCGCTGGTTTTCTGCCCATAGCAACACCTGCCGTGACAATATGGCCTCAACGAATTAAAACATTCCCTATGGAGAGACGGGAAGGACACACAGAGAGAAATCTGCTGTGGAAAATCACTGTGGAAATCAGGAGGGTAAATGCCTGAGCATGTAGTTTATGCACTATTTTCCAGTGAAATAGCATCGAAAAATGGATTTTAGACAGACAACATTTTAGATGTTGCTATCCCCAAAGCACCTGCCTCTAATTTGCACTTCCTATGTTTTTCATAATTACTCAATTTTATGGTTTAAGTTTCACGTAACACTGTTATTCCACAGAGTAATGGCATGCAGCTGCCACTCAGTGACTGAGCAAAGAGGTAGAAGGTCACAACCTGACCACCTGGCAGCGAGTGTAAAAATGTACCATTTAAGAGTTTAACACCTTCGCTGTGACAGAAGATTACAAGACCCAAATGACAAATGGTTCCCAGTGTTTAGGCATTTTTGTCCCAGCAGATTGCACTTCTGACATTTTCTCGTTATATAATATGAAGGCGGCCGGACAGACAGAAAAGCTACAGCAGGCGGGCTTGGACTGGGACAGGCAGATTAACCAGAGAAATGGACACAGACTTGTGCAGAAGTGAATTAGAACAATGCTTCTAGCATCTGCAGCCACCTACAGACAACTTAAATTCTATCATCTTGTCCACTTTTGGTTAACGTCAACGCGTTCACAATAAATCAGCCAGACAGAATAATGTGCAGGCAGGGAAACATGGTGGTGTGGGACGTACAGGAGATTCAAAGCAATCATCTGTGGCCTGCAGGGATAATCGCTGCAAAGCCCCACTGTCCCATTCACTGAGGATAAAACCCACTGGATTAATCTGTAGGCCTACAGAATACACACACACACACACACGCACGCACACACACACACACACACACACACACACACACACACACAAACACACATACACTTACATAACACATAGACCACTCTCCCTCTACGCTCTCTTTTACTTTGCCTCCCTCATACATGCTTTCCCCTTTCTTTCACTTCAGCATTCACAGCCTCTCTCTCACTTCTGCTCGCGCTAACACACACAAAACCTAGAGTGCACACAAACACACACACCCGCAAGTACACACACTCCACCACCCCCTCCTTTCCACCGTTACTTCTCCTCCAGCTTGCACATTCAAATGGACACCTGTCAACATGCTGCTCATGTACGTGCTGTTCATTTATACACTCACACACACCGATGATGGCAGGCATGTATAGTACAACATGTATTAAAATAGATATTTATAGGTACATATACACATACTTTGTGGGCTATATGACATACAGGATGTATATGCACGAATACAGACGACAGGATTATGGTACACACGCACAAATCTTTCCATAAAACAAACTACTCGTTCTTTTGAAATTTTGGATGATTTTAACATTGCAAAGAAAAAAAACATGAATTCATTACCACTTTAAAGTCTTATTCAGACTTGAACAACAAAAAAAACAATAACTTTAATATCTCCTTAAGGGTCAGAGAGGGGGCGGATGAGCATCCCCCACAGGGTGTAGCTACTGTACCAGAGGAATCACGTTACTACAGATCCGCCATGTCATCATGATCAATAAGAGGGAAACATATCACAATTTCAAACATCTGAAATTATCCGTTTTGCCAACGGAGTATCAGTATACAGAGGCTTGTGTGTGTGTGTTTGTGTCTGTCTCTGTTTCTGTGAAGGGAACGATGGCTTGGTTGGGACAAAAAACTATGTTCACCTCCCTCTTAATGATGCCTCTAAAGTGTTAAGGATGCCCTGTGGAGTTTCCTTGTAAGCAAACAAGAAACATCAGAACAAATTATGTGTATCCTTGAGGTCTATCAAACATTGATGTTGTTGTGCATTGTTCATATCCATGTTGACTTGTTAGCAGTCTTCTTTACTGCGTTTGCTGGCACGTTGCTACATTAGTGGCGCATCTGAGCTACTTATAGATCAGTGGGATAGAGTGAAACCAACAGCAAGAATATGTATTGCTTGACCAGCATGCTTGTGCAAGATACAAAAAACAAAACAAAGACCCACTTGTAAAAGCATTGCTCAGCACTACTAGTGACAAAACCTCTACAGGGTACCTTTAAGTTACATTAAGTTTCAAGCGATGAGACAAAGTGATTTTTTCACTTGTCACAAGAAAGTCTCAGGTCATGATTATGAAGTCCAAAGTTTCGTGTGTGCTTATCTACACTGTCAAAACTCCCCTCGTGCTCATGCAAAGTGAATCATTGTTATTGAACTCAGTTGCAAGTCTGTTTCGTTTACGTTAAGTCAGGTCTAAAGTCATGTGTCAGGTGCACACCTCTATGATTTAACTCTAAAAACACACTTTGTGTGTGAGCCCAAAACATCCTGCAGGGCTTTTAGAAACATCTGCCATAAAAGATTAAATGAACTAAAGATGATAAACTGTGACATTTAAGATGTAGCTTGTCATCTTTAGTTTGACAAATGATGTGCCATCTAAACATGAACAGAGCGCATATCCAAGACAAGGCATCAGTTTCCAAGAACAAACTGCCAATCCGATCTCCATGTTCATTTAATTGCTGAAAGCTAATAACGAACATGCAGTGCAAAAGAAGATTGTGATCACAGTGCATTCTTGGATCTTACTGTTTATCTGCCATCTGGCATTTTTTTTTATAGAAGATTACATTGAAATTCAACAAGGAAAGTGATATGAAAAGATGAATAAATAATAACAGGAGGAATTCATTAAATCGTTTGACTGTTTCGAAAGGGACAAGAGAGAAATGTGTGCGGGTGTGTGTATGCCCTGTGTGTTTTTGACAGATGTAACAGGACCGGGGCCGGAGGCTGGTGGTGATTTCTCACCTTTCTGTGGGCAGGGTGATGGATCGGTGAGTGATGGGTGCTGTGGGGGGTGGGAGGGAGGAGGTGGCAGGTTTGTGCCAGTCAAGGCAGGAACCATTCTGTCACCAGGAAACAAAAATTATTTGTGCACCCTGGGTTCATGTTCAGTATTCAACATTTCTGCTGCTTCACTATACAGAGAAAAAAACACCTGTTCTACCTGCAGCCTGAACAAACTGAAAGCACTATTTCACCAACAAGACAGGTTTTATGACACTCCAAGCCTTTTTCATCACTTTGTCCGCTAGCTAGATCTTTAAAGTACCTGATAGATTAGAAAACCTCACCAGCTGCAGCCAGAGTTTACACTATACTGACTGAAATTTGCTCTACTACTCTACTACAACCAGTTATTTGTCGTCTAACCTCTTCACAAAATCCTTGCTGTTTAAATTGAGCAGATAACAGATAATATTGTGAAGTTTACTTCTGATATACTGTCTCTATATATATATATATATGCATACAACATAGAATTAAATGTTGGATGTGTTTTAGTCATTTCCTGCCCCCATTGTCCCCAAAATATCTACCAGTCTACTCCTGGTTACACATAACACCAGGCTGCCAAACACAGACAACACACACGTGTTGATCTGCTTAGGTGTCGGCCTGAGCTCTTTGTCCTTGCTGACATTAACACAGGTACAGTGGCAGAACCAGAAGCAGGTAGGGGCCAAAAGTTTGTGTAATGCTCTTTTTCCTGGAATAAAGGGACAGTGAATTTCTAGAATATTAATAAGATGATTTAACTGTGGTACCGCATCAAAGTCATGCCTTGAATAACAAACAAAAGGCTGTAATTCATCTATTTTCGACTGTTTTTCACAGCAAACGATGATGCACAAGAAAGGCTTTATTACCTGGTCTCATAGTGCAAGAATATTTCAGGCTTATTATATAATACAAGACCTAATACATTAAATGAAACCAGCCTTTATCTGTCTTTTTAAGGGTAAATAATGCACTTCAGTCAGTCAGAGCTGTAATTACTTGTTCCTGTGTGCACACATGGAGACAAAGGAACCGAGCAAATAACAACAGCACTACAGTACTTCTCCTACTGAGTGCTTTCCACCACAAAGTACACACCTCTCTACGCAACATTATATTACGTGTAACCATTAATGACTCCCTATTCTGCTCCTAAATCACCACATCTCAACTAAAAAACAATCTCCTCCACCATAACTGTGGCCGTGACATGAGAGACCACGCAGAACAAAATCCATCTGATATTTCCTACCAGATGAAGCAGACTACGATTGTTTTAAGTATCTCACAACCGGATAAACTTCCACCCGGCAGCTTGAACAGTATGGGGTCATTTAGCTCCACTTGTTTTAGGAAAATGAAGACTTTGAGACATAGTCCAGCTGTGATCTGACCGCTGGATCCGGAGGAGACTTCCGCGGAGTGCTCCGGAGCTCTCCGCGGTGCTGAACACCATTCATCCTGCGAGGGGCTTTAAAACCCTCCGCCTTACTACAAGCCTTTAGAAACACGAAAAACAACACCCGAGAGACTGCTTTATCCTTTAATTTAATCTTTACGACAACTACTTTAATCTTATAATGTATTTAAGAGGGAAGCTCCCCATATAAACGCTGGTTTGATAAAGAAAAAGTTAGTTTTAAAACAGCGACATTTATACTATTTATGCTGCTATATTTGGCTTTGTTAAACCAGTCGGTGTAAAAATCACAACAGCCATAACAAACATCCCACAGTTGCTAGAGGAAACTTTAACAAAGCAGCACACATACATAAGCCTAACTTTAAAGCCACATATTTTCAAAATAATAATTCAATATTTAATTGATATGTTACTCAGATTTAAATAGTGGATTAGATTGAGAAAAACACATACAAAACACACAAAAACAGTCAAACATACCTCGTCAGGCTTTCTTTCTGCTCGTCTTCGTCTTCTTTTTATGTTACTGTATTTGTTTGGACTCGGGATGAAAATGTCCGTCCGTCCTGCCGCTCCGCTCACCGGGACTGTCCCTCCTCCACTCCGCCTGTAAAGAGTCACTTATTGATCCACAAACTTCCTGTTCGTGTTTTATAAAATAAAACCTCACTCTAATGTGAAGTTACACTTTCATTTCTTTAACATTCAACGTTTTGGGTTTGTTTTGTTTTTTTTGGTCACCACAGCAACGTGACAGACCGTGTGCATCATGAGATACTGTGGTGTCTTAACGGTCAGTCTCGAGAGCTAACGTTTCATTTTCCCGCCCAAAGCCAACTTCCATTTAATGGTCACTTTTATTAACTGTAAGTTAACCGACTCATCACGTACTCTGATATATTGTTGAAGAGCAAACGAACATGTGAACATCACAAGAAAAAGAAACCTAAAAGAGAAAATCATCAAACCTCACAAATATCCTCGTATAGGACTGTCCCCTTCACCATGACAACGGTTCCCCTTCACCATGACAACAGTTCTGCAAAGTGCAGGTGATAATGATGAATATTTATGTAATAATAAATTATAATTTTAATTATGGAGAAATGTTAACTTATAAATAATTTTTACTTATTCAAGTAAATTAATAGTTTATAAATCATAGACGGACCATTTAACCTCTTCTTCTTCCATCCTTCCTTCCTTCCTTCCTTCCTTCCTTCCTTCCTTCCTTCCTTCTTTCTTTCTTTCTTTCTTTCTTTCTTTTTGCTCACATTTGTGTCTCTAAGTCTAGATCGTGTGGCCGCTTTTAATTTGATAGTTGAGTCACCTCACTTCCTGTCTCATTGTGTTGGATTTGACGCCGCTCACAAAATGGCCGCGCCCTCTTACGTCAGAGGGAGTGGAGATAAAAGATTTGTTTTTTATTTATTTATTTATTTTTCTGAATAAAAGTAAGAACATGACACTGATACTGATACATTCAAAGGAAATAAATAAATAAAAGCAAATTATTCAAATATTATATTATAAACAACGCTAAAAATTGTTTTACAAAAATTTATTTAAAATACTGTGTTTGGGAGTCAAGTAGCTTTAATTATGTTAACATATCTCAAAATATTCAAAAAGCTTCAAAAACAGGAGGAGATTTTTAAAATCAATATTTGAGTAAATAATATTCTGCCAGCAGAATCAAACTGTTCACAAAATATTAAATCTTTTTGTTCCTGCATAATAAGAAATCCTAATGAAATGTTATTGTATTAGAAAACTGAGAAGTTGTTTTTGAACACAGCCATAAGTGCCGATTGAAAATCTACAGGTAGGCTATAAAAAGGCAGTAGATAAAACAAAGGACAGCACAGCACTCATCAAAGCCACCTGGGCTACTAGACCGACTACTGAACTACTTAGCATTTATGATTTTCATTTGTGGTACTTAAGTCTGACTGCTTACGAATCAGAAAGCAGGATTAGTAAAAAGACAGAGTCAGTGTGTGTGCAGTGCTCTTTCATTTTCTCCAGTCCATCCTCTTCACACATCCGACCAGCTTTCCATTTGTCTGTACAAAAGATAACCTGTTGGGATGCTTCAAAGTGCGCCAGTTCTGCAGGTACGCCTCGGTGGCATATTGATTCTGACGCAGGTACGTAAAAAATATATGACGACGTTGAGCATGTGATGTATGTTTAGGAAAGACAGAGACTGATTTTGATTCACTGAAGTCTTGGAAACTTTTTTTCAGAAAAAAGTTCAACGCAAACAAAGATGTCAGGTTTCTGAAGCAGTTTAATGATATCGTCATTTCTCAACACAGACACGTCACTGCAGTTTTTGACGCGTTGGGAATGAGAACGTGTTGGCAGGTACCATCTGACATTCACAGAGACACTCAGCCACTTTTTAAAAAGCTGTGTGGTTTGAACAGCTGCTACAACTACTGTTTAATTCAGCTCATTTCAATACATTCTTTATTAGTCTGAATTATCCATAAACTACTTACCTATTAGAGCAATGATAACATCAGACATGTTAACAGACATGGCACCACATGATCCCGCATCACGCATATACTGCATGACACTATCCATCACTGTGTACCTATGCATATGGGCACATACTGTATATAGTAAGTGCATGAGTGTGCATAGTTCCTTGACAGAAAGGCTCTTTGAGATTCCCCTGTCTGTTTAAACCTGTTTGCCCCTGGAGTCCTTGACTTTACATAATCAAATACTTTTTTACAAGGCATGAGATGTGACTACTGAATGCCAGCAAACACACAGTATGACATGCTGCAGGGTGGGCTGCTCGCTTGTGTACTTTTGTCAGGCCCCTGTCACTTAAACCACAAAGCTTTTTGCACTTTAACACTACCGTGTAAAAATCTTAGCAACCGTGTATTTGTCTCCTGTATGACTAATACCACATTACAGGATTTCTGGCCTCAGATAATGTTTTTGATGATTCAAACCTGCAGCTAAAAGTGCAGGTATGCAAGTCCACATCCAAACCAGCTGTGATTCCTGGTTAAAACGGCCTGTACCAAGGAGGTCAAACGTCAGAGAGACAGTGACTTTCTGTGACCGTGGAAAGGTCGTGTCATAGAGGTCATGTAAGACAGAGAGACATGATGGGAAAAGAAATAAAAGATTAAGAGCCAGGGGAGATGAGATCATCTTCCTCCTCCTCCGCTCTATCTGTTGCTCACCTCACCGTCTTATGTGAGTTAACGCATCTGACTGCTGAATGCTCATCACCACCTCTCTCCAGTCTTCTTCATCATCTGTGCCAACATTTTAAATACTTCACATCCAGATCACCCGTCAGATCTGATAAGAAATGTCACATCAACAGTGGATCTGATCTTTGTGGGAGATGGATCAGTCTTTTCCACATGCGGTTCAGATCATTACCACCCTATCAAAGAAATCATTAAAGAGCTCCCTCCTGAATTGATGATCCAATAGCGATCAGTCTGGGCACAATGAATCTCAGTGTATTGCCATTGATTAAAGCGGGACTGGTTTCTCTTCTACAGTGTTGTGCTCTCAAAATGACTCAGAGTGTAAATTTATTCATAACACAGTAGCCTACCTCCAGTAAAAAAAGACATTAATTTGAGTGCAGTTTCTTTAATGTGTTACAGATGGCGAGGCTGTTACTGTGGCAGAGGTCAGTGATCGATGGGCTATAAATTCTGAGCACAGAGGAGCTCCGCAAAGGTTCAACAAGACTCTGCTGAATAAATCTTAATTTTTCCGGTGTTGATTCAATACATCATCACATCATGCTCACCAGAGGCAGATATGTGAGCGGAGAGCTCAAAAGTATTCTTTGTGAATACCACACTGAATGCATTATCAGACATTAACATGGGAATACAACTCACAAACACTTGAATGTTTAAGTGCACAAAGCTTCAGGATAGGGCGCTGATCAAAAGTGAAAACATAGACCGTCCTCAACCCCTCCAAAAATAATAATTTTGTATTCATGATGTGACATTTCACTGCCTGTGTTATCTACAGGAGGCTGAACAACACTCAAGTCAGCTGTCTATTAATCCCCCTCCCCACTCCCCTTCACACTCTGGTCTGCCTGACTCAACACAGGAAATTACTGTGGTGTTGCATCATGTCTCCAAATGCCACAGAGTGTCTCATAATATGGACTCCACTCAGTTACATACAGGTTAGTGCAGCACGTACTGTCCAATAGACCTTTTTTTTTTTCACAGCAGCCATTTTGGCATGTAACAGTAAACGCAGGTGTTACCAATGATACTAATTGAGGCTCAGTTCCATTCAGGTCAGACAGAGGTCAGGGTGCTGCTGTGGTGCATGTTGTCTCACTGCAAAGTCTCTGCTGCGCTAAATGGAATAATTAATTCATTGGAAACACCTGTCAAAAACGTCAAAATGGCTGCTGTGAAAAAGGTCTATTTGTTTAGTTATTCAATCAACTTGAGTGCTCATAAACATGAGAATCCATATTAGTATAAAATGGTTTAAATGACTGGTCAAAGCTTGTAATTAATTAGCAGTAACATAGTTTTTCCCCACCAAAGTCAAGCTTCAAATCCTTGTATTGCCTGAGGTTATCACAACCAGGATGCTTTGATTTGTACATTTTTAACAGAGGAGTAAAAACTCGATTGTGTAGTCATGTCCCACCTAAAACATTTTGTTACAGACGTCTGGGGGTGTTTTTTTTTTTTTAGCAGTACAGATGCTACTGAATAATCATTAGAAATATTACAGGAATACTAAAGACAGCAGTGTGTCTCTATGATCCTCTTACTGTCCCACGACTACAAGTTGCTACAACTTTGAGCATGAAGTCGACACTACTATGTAGTAAATTGGCTACAATATATTATATAATCAGTATTTATAGTATAATTTAGAAAATATTATAGATCCAAGACAGAACTGACACAAGGGAGGAACTGAGGCACGATTACAAATCTGTCTGCTACTTCAGCACCACGGACAGCACCATGGATTTATCAATACAGCACAGCCGATATTTGCTGCTGATATTTCAGAGCCACGGATTCGAATTTGTACAAACCCCAGTCAGATAAAATCAATGAGTCGGGCAGACTAGACAAACATGTTCAACTAAACAACTCCTCTGCACTCTCTTTGCTACTAGGGGATGGACAGGGGGAGGATGGCATTTAGGTCATTTTGCTATGGCATCCACTTTCATATCACCCATCATCTAGACTTTCATGGTGTTTTGTGTGTGTGTATATATACCCTGTGCCTATGATTTTATATGAACATGCAGCATGCGTGTGTGTTATTTCATACATGCAGTCAGCAGAGATGTGATAGTCCCAGAGGGAAGGGCAGAGAGCTGAAGCACCAGCCAGAGAGGCTCATGGTCTCACACTCATTTGAACACACCATTGATCCTGGTAATGGAGCCGCTGTGCTTTCTGCTCCACCTCCCCGCAACCCTCTATTATCGCTTACATACAGACATACAGTATGTTCAGGCTTCAACTGGTCGTTCTTTTGCAGAGCACCTGCAATGATGTTCTTAGTTAGGTTGCCTTGGTAAAGGATGCGTTGGTTGACATTTAAAAAGAAATCTAAGATACTTAGCATGATACGATACGTTTTACTGTTAAGTATGATTTGTACATGAATGTAGTACTCTTTACATGTTAAATTGAGCTACTTTAAACAGCTTAAAAATCATCCTCACTGTCTTTGGACTTTGAATTCATTGTACATTTGAGGTCAGGCTGATGTACAGTTCTTGTATCTTTGTTCTCATCCTGGACCTCAAAGAACTGCTGAAAGTGATCAAGAAAATATGCGACAGGTAAGACTAAACAGGAGTGTTTCTAGTGCTTGCAATGAGCTGATACGGCAGAGGAATAGACTAGATAGAATAGTTAAGCAAAGCTCCCCTGGCAAGACTGGCTTTGGCGCAACACCTTCCTGCTGCCGGGACGTTCGTTAAGTCTGTATCCCACATGCAGGGAAGGAAAAGAGCTTGACTGTCTGACCTACTAACACTAACAACTACATGTCACTGATTGCCAGAGCTACAGCAGACACCGTTAGTGAGTGAGCAGTAAAACAGACAGAGAGGACACGGAAAGAAATCAGGAGAACTGGAGGTGTTAATCTGTTGTGACCTGTGTTAAGTATTTATATGAAAACCTCATAACAGTAAAGTGTTGTTTTCTACGGCTGAGTGTAAAACAGGCGGTGGTCACATTAACACCTTCCAATGAGTCCACTCTCTTTGGTGTAAAACAGATACAAATACACTCAAAGTCAAACATTTACTGCCAACACAATCCAAACAAATGATAAATAAGAATTATACAACATAGTAATGAACATTAACACAAAAGCATCAGCAAGTGTACAAATGTTATTTCCTACAGATGATGACAGAAACCTTTGACTTCTGTGTTCCTGCAAATTTTACAAAGTGCAATAAAGTTTACATCGTGATTAAAAACATTTGTTTTAATCGCGACATAAACTTACATTAGACTCGAGTGTCTTTGTACAAAGACACATGGTGAGATGTTAATGTGGCAGGGTCTTCTCTAACAAGTCCCTCAACCTGCTGCTGAAAACGACACGTCATTTATCAAATTGCTACACTTTTTTTTTTTTAAATCATCACACTTCAAATGTTCTTCAGTAATCAGTAAAACAAACTGTACCATAAATGTTAATACCTCAAATATGACTCCACAATCAATGGGATGTGTCTGCTGCAAACTTCTGTGTGAAAAAATTACAGATTTCACAAAAATGAAATAGTGCTTGTTCTTAAAAAGTGCCCGTTTGTGAGAAGTTACTTCAGGTCTAATACTGTTAGTTTCTAGACAGAGCTAGTTGAACAAGCACACAGATGCAATGTTCACACACAGCAGTTATTATTTTGATCCCCATCACACACACACACACAGGAATACAATCCTCCCAGTTAGTCTCAGGAACATCATGTAGGTTTGAGTCTTTGACTTAAGTGTGTTGAATCGTCGCTGAACGAGCCGCGTGTCCATCATGTGACCCAGCAAACATCCACACAGGCTGCTTTCTCTGCGCTTCTTAGTACTGTCAATCAAGCACGGCGCTCCTGACGCAAACAGACCTTCAAGATACACACAAGCCATCATCTGTCACCTTCTGGAAGCCACTCAGCAGCTCCTGAGCGAAAGTGTACCGGCACAAAGATAACGACGTCAACCCTGAAGGTCAAAGGTCCGGAGGCAGTGACTGGAGCAGCAATAGGCCACAAAACTCACAGTCGTCCTTCAGAGGAGAAAAGTGAGGAGAAAGATGAGCATGAGAACAATTCATTGCAGCGAAAAAGATGGAGTGTGTTTGTTCTGACCTGCGGTGCACTCCTGCCAGTGCAGTGTCACGGAGAGGGAAGAGTTTGGGGTAGATGATGGTGAACATGGCTTGACTACAGCGGTGGCAGTGTCCCAGGGGGAACCGCAGCAGATCTAGGAGGCTCTTTGGGAGGCTGATGGGAGGCAGCAAGTTGAGATCTAAAAACACAACAGTACAGGGATCATTCGTAAAACTATGCAGTCAAACTAAATCATTTTCAGTAACAAAGGAGTTAAAAGTCACGTCCTGTGTCCACAATTTGGCACCCAAGAACACCCACTTATTATGTTCTGGCATATCATATATCAAACGTGAAGTTTGGGGCAGATAATGTACAGTCAAGTTACAACAACTTCGCATTTCATGGTGATACAAAAATTCGACAACACGCCTTACAACAAAAAGTCACGAGCTTCACAAAAAAGCATCAAGAAGGTGTTAAGACTAGACCAGATTTGAGGTGGATCTGGTCAATATTAATATAAAATATCTTCAGGCTGGGACTCAATAATCATGAGAAAATTGGGGCAGAAACTTCCTGTTTCGCAGTGACACATCAAAATTCGACACCATGGGCATAGCGTTCAACGAAAATTCAAGCTTTTGATAACTTTTCATTACGAGGGTCTTTAAATTGCACTGACCAAATTTGAAGTCGATCTGATTAATTGCCTAGTTGCCCGACACCTGTAAACTAAATTCAAAATGACTAACCTCTTGTTAGTCCTGTTCCTGGATAGAGGGTGTTTTTTTATTTTGGATATGATACAATTTTTTTTGTACATATTGGTGACACATGCCTCAGTGACTGCCAATAAGATAAATATTTGACCACTTCAGACATTTGTGCCATGTTTCATGAGTGGTTGAGCACCTTTAGCCACTCAAAAATACGATTCATTGAGAGAAATAGTAACAAGTGTAGCAATTCCAATAGAGTCCTTGCACTAAGGTCAGTACTCAGGCCCTAAATATATATACATACATACATACATACAGGTATATGGGGTGTATATATGTGCGTATAACACCTGTTGGCCGGTGGTGGTAGATACGGTGCAGGGTTCTCATTGCTAGCTCCTCCAGGGGAACCACGTTATCCGTCACTGAGCCCACCACCTTCACTTCAGCCGGAAGCCCGACCAAAGCCTCGCTCAACGCCTCACCCAGCGTCTCACCCAGGTCACCCTCCAACACGTGGGCTGACACACCACACCTGTACACACGCATATCTCAATTTATTTTCTTTAATCTTATATGCAACACTTTTATAATTTTGTGCCATCATTCAATAAATACACAGCTAAAGTAACTGCTCTATATAAAATTGAACTGAACTGATCCAAGTTATGTGTTTGGTAAGCTGTATTACCCGCTGCAGCCGATGACCTTGTTATACAAGTATGAGGGAAGGCCTTTTAGCTCCACATTGTTGTCCACAAATACAAACTGCAGCTCCCGTGATCTGCCCAGATCTGCAACACACACACAGATATTAACACCGCCTTGCTCACTATATCTATATCACTATGACAACATGCAGATAAGGGGGTATATACTGACCGAGCGGTAGGAAGGTCAGCCGGTTGGCAGCCATGGAGAGCTGGTTGAGACGGTGAAGCCAGCAGAGCTGTCGGGGAATGTGACTTAATGGGTTGTGGTCCGCTGTCAGATTCTGCAGAGAAACGCAGCGGTGCAGCCGATCTGGTAGAGACATCAGCTGGTTCATCGATATGTCCAGAGTCTCCAGTTCCTGCAGATCACCGATCTCTGAAGGAATCCGACAGACATGAGAGAAAGTTTCAAACTCTTTCAAGATCAGACCAACAAATCTCAGAATAAAACAGCACAAAATTTAACTTTGTGAATGTTTTTTTAATAACAGGATAATGTGGAAGTTTGGTTGACTAAATGCTTTGGGATAAAACTTGTGTTTTATTAATTATGGAGTCTGTTAAGATGCTACTATGGACATAAAACACAACTTTGTGCATGAAAGTTAAGTGACAAAATGTGTCTTTTCACATTGTTTAACTACAAATAGTAGAAAGTGGAAATAACACCAAAGTTTCATCATTTACAAAAATCTACTAAAGTTAGAAATCTTAATATAAGATTAAAATGTTAAGTTGAACAATAATTGTGTTTATTAATCTCCCAGAATTACATTAAAATAAATAAAACCCTGGATTTTAGCTTTGGTTACTGTATAATACCAGATTTTTCTCACTGTGTTGATGACACAGTGGAAATAATCCTGTTAGCGCTTGAATATGCTGCGAGATGTCATTTTAAGTTGAGGAACTCTGTTGCCCTCTGCTGGCAAATAAAATACTTAACAACCCAACTCAAGTTTGTTTTCTCACAAGTGCAAAAGACGAATGCCTGTGAAGTGTGTGCAGCACATAAACTTATACTATACACAAACCTACAGTCTAAATATGCTGAAATGTATAGATTTCCTGTTTTTGTCTTAATGCACGGATCATGGGTCTGACGCTTTCATGCAGTGGTCCTTAAAAAACAATATTTCATTTAAGTGTTCAGCTACTTCTTGATTTTAGACAAAATAAATTCAAAGCGAATAACAGACCTGGGGGAAGACATTTCAGCTGGTTATTGGACAGTCTCAGGTGCCGTAGAGACCTCAGTCGGCCGATCTCTGGACAGAGGAGCTGGAGAGCGTTATTGCTCAGGTCCAATGACTGCAGTCTGGCCAAGTTTCCAATAGCTGGAGATCAAACCGCAGGTGCCCAAATTATTGTCAAAAGTCAAAGTTAACATAGCTGATCTTCGCAGCACAGATAAAGGCCTTGCAGTCAACGATTAGTTGAAATTAAACAATCAATTGTTTTACAAATAAAACCGTTTTCTGATATTACACCTCAGTGGTTCAGGTTTGGTTAGGTTTAGGCACATCTAACAGATTATCTGTTAAACAGTGACAAAGTGATACAGTTGAAATGTTACAAATACTCTATAAACTATCTGTAGGCTCGGGTCTTTGACCAGAAAGACTAAAGGTTGGGCAGCAATGAGTCCAAATGCTGTTAAATCAAAGTGGCACATTATTATGACATAGAGGAGGACTTACCTTCTGGAATAATGACTATGTTGTTTGAGTGCAAATACCTTAAATGGAAAATAATAAATAAATGTTACAATTTGAATAGTTAAATTATTGGTTGGTTACTGTTCTATGTTTCACAGTGTCAGTGTGAGGCTTTTTATTTTCTTGTTCTGGGGTCAATGATGGGGCCAATTTTAATAGTCAGAAATACAATTTGTTATAATTATTTGTACAGAAAACAAAACAAAAAAAACACATCTCAGCTGAATACTTACAGTTCAATTAGATTTGGGAGTTTCTGAGCAAGATTGTCAGGCTGAAAGAAAGAGAGGGAAGGAACACAGAAACAATCAGTGAATTTCTCACTTGTGAATCTGCCCTGCTCAGTGTTTCTACTTCTGTAAAACAAACAGATGTTCTGACACTTGCTGAGGAGACTGAAGTCCTTTGGAGTGTGCAGGACTCTGTTAAAAACTTTCTATGGCACTGTGGTGGCATCTGCTATATTCTATGCAGTCGTCTGAATTTCATCTGTGTAGAATCAATAAAGTCTATCTCATCTTATAAATTGGTCTTGAGTGCTCTTCTGTTCTGCATTCATGTGTACACAAAACAACAATTAACTACAGTCTACAGTCTTGTCAACATCAGTGATGTCTGACGAGAAACCTGTGTGATTACCAGTGTAGTGAGTGAGTTTCTCTTCATGTACAGCCTCTCCAGAAACTGCAGACCTTCATCCTTCAACAGCTCTACAGGGAAATTATTCAGATTTCTGTAGTTAAGAAACAAGTTTTTGTGGCGCTCCTGCTTGGCCATGAAAATAGCCTCATGGAGTTCAGTCGCCATTTCTGAGGAAACTTCTCCTCCTCGTTGGAGGAGACTTGGCAGTGACTTCTTCCTCTATGGCATCACTGTTTCCTGAAATAAAAACAAATGCACAGAGACTTTTGTTTCTGTAATATATATTTTGTGGTTACAAAAGCTTAAATGACAGAATCCTTGTTTTTGTACAATCATAGAAAGTATGTGTATTTCAAAATGTGGGGTTAAATTGTGGACATGAAACTTAAACAAAGTGCAAATTTTATTCAGTTCAAGAACATATACAAAAACAAAGAATGAGGAAGGACAGTGATGATGTTTAGTTTTGGTTTACAGACACAATGGTATATACTTGTTGAACACACAACTATGATAATGATTTATAAATATGTATGGTGCATTTAGGTATGGACATACATACATGCATATGTGAATGTATGTATATAGATATGTAGATATGTATGCATGTAATTTATGTATGAATGTGTATATTTATATAGAAATATATGTACAGGAGACAGTCTATAAATGACTTAATAAGTAGAGGAGAAGATGTGGGGATAAATAAGTGTATATACTTCTTCCTACGCCTTTTTGAACATTTAAAATTTTAAAACTGAACATAACACAGCATGCATTTACACCAAACTACCTCTATATTAATATTTAACTCCAATAGCCAATAATACAGCAGAGGCACATCAGCTAATTTAAAGTTGACGTGGAAACTATGTTGTTGTAGGAGGTACAGGTAGCTTTAATGGTTGATTTACCGCCGGCAACATGAAGTTATCCGGCGGTTTTGACACTGACAGCACCGTGAAGCTGATGTGACACGCAGCTACATGCAGCTTGTGCTATGTTAGTTCAAACTAACTCCAGCTCACCGAGCTCTTATTAAACTCGCCTGTCAGTCCTAGCATCATTAGCATGCCGGCTAACTGGCTGCTGCTAGCTGCACATCATTATCGATAAAATAAGCCGCAGAGAGAGAAGTTATTTACCTTAACCGTTCAGGACCATTTTATTCTACTTTATCCTGTATGCTCATCGCCCGTCTATTGCTGAGTTTATGTTTGTTAGAGCACATCAGCTGAAGCTAAAGCTAAGTGAGGCAGCAACTGATCGGTCGTAAACAACGTACGACGTCACCGCGTCGTCTCAGCTCAAAGGTCACGCACGACGGGACAGGATGCCGCGTGTGCACTGCTGCTGCCGCCACCTGCTGGTCACACCGTTAAACTGCATCATCACTGACGGCACGAATACTCAAGCAGGACAAGTACAACAGGTGTACTTTTTGGGGTGTTTGAACTTTACTACTTTATACTTGTACTCCGCGACATTTCAGTTATTGTCTGGACAGATAGGGTCACCAGTTACTATGCAGATTAGGATTTAAAATACAGCACAAATGATCAAACCTTTCTCCCGAGAGCTCCATCACCTGCACAGGTAACCCAAATTCACTCATTGAGTGTTCTTTGGTGATGAAGAAAGTCGTTAAATGATGCAGTAGTTTTTGATGATAAAAACTTGATTCAGATGGTAGTATGGACATACTACTCGACGTATGAAGATTAACATTATTGATCCCTCAATATTGATCTACATACAGCACATGCCTGAAATACAACCGCACACACACAGAAAGGGCTTATAGACATGTGGAGAGATGGTGGAGTGATGCAGGTTGAAAGTGAGCTCTAAACAGTTATCTTTACAATGTCTGCAGGGTGCTGCTGATGGATCTGCCAGTGTTCAAGAGGTAGGCAGAGGAGGTCATGAAGATTTACCTGCTGCAAAACCAAGATGGGTAAGTCGATGTTGGGATTGTGATTGAGGGCAACACCGTCCTCAGCGGTCTTGGTGATATTAGCAGAGCCTGCTGCTATTTGTTGGGACTGACCTACGCGTTAGATCTGCGATACCCAAAGAACCTCAAATACAGTTTTGAGGTATTCCAGAAAGTACTGCTGGAGCTGGATTCTGGAAACCTTTCCAACAAGGTTCAGAGACTTACCTCTCTATGTAGTTGCTGGCTACTGTTCAGCAAGATGCTCTCTTAGTGAGGGAATTTTTCATTGGCAAGTCTAAAGTTGAGCTGATGTACTGTTGTCTTAATATTTACATAACAGTTGAGGTTTCCATTCACAGTGAAATTGCATGTTGGACTGGTATTGTTTGCTTTTGTGGAACTTTAATGTGAAATATCAAGATTCAAGATCACTTTATTGTCATTTCACATCACTGTAAAACGAAATTACGAGCAAAAACTCACAGAAACACCACAGAATAAATTAAATAAGAAGATAAATAAATAAATAAAGAAGTCTGATAAGTCTGAATTAGTGGGTTTGGTTTGATAAATCTAAGTTCAGTCATCTGATGGCAGTGGGTTAGAAGCTATTCTGAAATCTCACAGTCTTGGTCCGTAGACTGCAGTACCTCCTGCCAGAGGGGAGAAGGGAGAACAGACTGTGGCCGGGGTGGGTGGGGTCTTTGATGATGCCTTTAGCTTTTGACATGCATCTTCTGTGGGCCAGCTCCTGAACGGTAGGAAGAGTTGTACCACTAGTCCATCCAGCTAACCTCACCACTCTCCTCAGTGCCTTTCTCTGTGCAGCGCTTTCAAAACAGAGAGAGATGCTGCTGGTCAGAATACTCTCTATGGTGCCCCTGTAGAAAGTGGTGAGGATGGATGGACTGAGGTGGGCCCTCTTCAACCGCCGCAGGAAGTGCAGACGCTGGCGTGCCTTTTTGACAAGGGAGGAGGTGTGCAGGTCCCAGGACAGGTTGTCAGCCACATGAACCCCCAGGAACTTTGTGTGATGAACAATCTCCACAGCAGTCCCATTGATGTGGATCGGGGTGTGATCGGGCTGATTTCTCCTGAAGTCAGTCACCATCTCCTTGGTTTTCTCGACGTTCAGGGCCAAGTTGTTTGTCCTGCACCAGTCTGCGAAGAGTTTCACCTCCTCCCTATATGCCCTCTCATCACTGTCCTTGATAAGACCCACCACTGTCGAGTCGTCTGCGTACTTTATGATGTAATTGGTGCTGAAGTGTGCACGACAGTCATGGGTCATCAGTGTGAAGAGAAGAGGGCTGAGAACACATCCCTGCGGGGAGCCAGTACTGAGTGAGATGGTGGTGGATGCCTAGTCTTTCAAAGTACTTCATTATTATGGAAGTGAGTGCTACAGGTCTGTAGTCATTCATACTAGTAATGGTGGGTTTTTTGGGAACTGGGATGATGGCTGAGGTTTTGTAGCATGAAGGCACAGCGGCTTGTCTCAGGGAGTTGTTGAATATGTCAGTGAGGACATGAGACAGTTGGTCCGCACACTCCTTAAGCAAGCAGCCCGGTATCCTGTCTGGGCCTGCAGCTTTCCGTGGGTTGATTTTCCTCAGCACCCGGTGGACATCTGCTGGGTCCAGACTCAGCACCTGATCGCTCTGCTGTGGAGTGGCCTTCCTTGCTGGTGTGGTGTTTAGTGCCTTAAACCTTCCAAAGTCAAGTCTTGTTGAGTTTGTTAAGGAAATCCATGCTGTCTTCACAGGACTGAGGAACAGTCTTAAAGTCCGTGACAGCCTGGATTCCCTGCCACAGCCTCCTGGTGTCTCTATGGTCGTGAAAGTGTCCCCGGATTTTTTGTCCATGGGCTCTCTTTGCCCATTTGATTGCTTTGTTCAGATCGGCTCTTGCAGACCTGAGGGCAGTCCAATCACCTGATTTGAAGGCAGAGTTCCGGGTTTTAAGCAGGGCCCTGACCTCTGTTGTCATCCATGGCTTCTGGTTTGCACGGACCGTGATGTTTTTTGTGACACAGACATCATCCATACACTTGTGAATGTATGCTGATACAACATCAGCATACTCCTCGATGTCTGTGGTATTGTCTCTGGTGGCAGCATCTCTGAACACAGACCAGTCGGTGCATTCAAAACAGTCCTGCAGAGCTGACATGGCTCCCTCCGGCCAGACTGTCACCTGCTTTAAGGGAGGGCTTTGTCCTGATGAGCAGGGGTCTGTATGCTGGAATTAGCATGACAGAGACATCTGTCATGCTTCATATGATGCTACATATGTTGCTACATATGCTACATGCTACATATCACTGTTTTTGGTGCATTTCACCCAGGTTTGAGAGACCCCTTATTAAGAGTTCAATTCAGCTGTTTTTATAGCATGGACATTTTTACATGTCATTTGCAAAGATAAGCTGTTCGGATTTAAACTTGATGTTTTATATTTGTCAAATAAGACGAATAAATGTTTAATTAAACATGTTGATGTGTGTAGAATTGTTTTATGTTTATTATTTTGTTTCATATATTGACCTGAAGTATTCCTATATTAAAGAGTAAATACATTTTAAAAAATTAAGTAAATGTAACATATTTATTCTGATATTTGATAGTCCAGTATGAATTACATTATGTTAAAAACAGTTTCAGTTGCATCTACCTAACATTTTAATTATATCTACTCGTTTTCTTTGAGTGGTTTGAACTTAGGGTTACTATTGCATAGACTTAAAATTTTAATTATATCAACTCAATTTTATATTTCATGGTACTCAATGTAGTTGTTCAGATCTGCTTAAATGTTTTAATTACATTTACTTAATTCATAAGGTAAATCTAAATGATTTCACAGCTTTCAAATTTACTCAATATTTTTAAGTGTAAAAAAATGTTACACAGATTAAATTGAGTAGAGCATAGTTAAAGTTTTTAGAGTGTGGAAATTGATCAAGGTGGAAGCAGTTCAGCAATTTGTCTGATGAAGGCCTCTCAAGTTGTGATTTCAGTTTGCTTGTTTACTCTTTAGATAACTTTTGTTGCAGGTTTATGGAGATAAGTAGAAAGATGTTCTTTTTTTTTTGAGTTGCTGAGAATGAGATTTGGTATTGATCAGAACAACTGTGCTTTTTGTGAAACTGAAATTGAAACTAAGGATCATCTGTTTTTCCACTGCACATATTCTGAGACCCTTTGGGAGGATCTGCAGGACTGGCTATCAACTAAAATCCAACTCACCCCTCTCACAAGAGAAAATGTTGTGTTTGGTATTAATTTGAAACAAACAACCTGATTATCCTGGCAAAAGTCTTCACCCACACATCCAAATGGAAAAAACAAAACCAATTTTTTATGTTTTCAAAAAGACTCTTTTAGACATTCACCTAAATGCTTTAAAACTGATGGACAGGAAACACGCAAGGTCTCTCCTTGCAGCATATGAAGATCTTAAAATATTCACGGACCCCTTCAACAACATGATGTATTAACCTTTTTTTTTCTTTTTCTTTCTATTTATTTATGTATTTCAGTATTATCTCTATTTTATTTAACTTGTTTGCATCATCCGTAAATCATTGAACATAGTCTATGACCACCACCACCCATTACACCCATACTTCACCCTCCTCCCCTCCGGTCGAAGGTTCAGACAACTGTCCATCAGAACATCCCGGTTCAGCAAAAGCTTTGTCCCCTCTGCCATCACAGCCTTGAACAGCAGGCGCTAAAGTCTGGTTGTCGGTGTATGTATGTATTCATATTTCTGTGCATATTGTATGTGTTATTGTTGGTGTTGTATGGAGCAGTACTGTGAAAAAGAATTTCCCCTCTGGGACAATAAAGTATGATGATGATGATGTTTATTTATTTAATTATTTTTCTCCGTTGTCTATGTTTTTTATATTATTTGCACAATTTTAGTTTTAATCTTATAATGTGCCCGGTCGAGAAGTGTTCAATATTGTTGATAATAATGACAAATTTGGATAACTTTTGTTGCACTTTCAGCTACAATTTCCTAAACCAGTAAAGATTTGGATGTGGACGGTAAACAAAGTGGTTTTCTGTGTGACTCCTGCTTTAATGAGGTTTATGGAGATAAGTAGAAAGATGTGATTTTTGCACCTTTCAAAGGCTTTTTAAGTCTCTCCACTTTAGTCCATGCAGAGCTCTGTAAGATATCACAAGAACCATGGATTTGATTCTTGTAAATGATCCAGGGAAGTTAAAATGGGACCAGATAAAAGTGTAGGAATTATATATTTTTTTAACCTTCAATGAAAGAGCTCTGACCACAGAAAGGTGTGATGGTATACACATCATATTCTGCTTGTGTTCATCATTCCACATTAAAGAGAGAGATCGAGCTAATCGCAGGGCACATAAAGACAAACAACCATTCACACCTACAGCCAATTTAGAGCCACCAATTAATCTTTTAAGTGCATTTCTTTGGACTGTGGGAGGAAACCAGAGAACCCATGCTAACACGAGGAGAACATGCAACCTCCACACAGAAAGGCCCCAGCTGAGGTTCAAACCAGGAACCATGTTGCTGTGAGGTGACTGTGCTAACATTTTATTTTCATTTTATTCATTTCTTTATTTTATTTTTTGATTCTGTAGCAACTTTCTTTAATGGTTGAGTGTTCTGGAGTATAATGACAACAACAACAATAATAATCATAATAATAATTTCGGCTATGTTTTTTTATTTTTTATTTTTTTGTTAAGTGGGAGGAAACCCACACACAAAGATAAAATAAAGACAAATATTAAATAATATAAAATATTTGTCTTCATTATTCAGTACCAAGCTCTTCATGTTTGACTGGTGTTGCTTTTTTTTTTTTTTTTTTTTAAGTGGGAGGAAACCAAAGCACTCGGAGGAAACCCACACACAAAGATAAAATGAAGACAAATATTAAATAATATTAAATATTTGTCTTCATTATTCAGTACCAAGCTCTTCATGTTTGACTGGTGTTGCTTTTTTTTTTTTTTAAGTGGGAGGAAACCGAAGCACTCGGAGGAAACCCAAACACAAAGATAAAATGAAGACAAATATTAAATAATATTAAATATTTGTCTTAATTATTCTGTACCATGTTTTGACTGGTGTTGCTTTTTTTTTTGTTTTTTTTTTTTGGAGGGGGGGTGAATTTGCCCAGATACGATGTCTTCGTTAAGTGGGAGGAAACCGAAGCACTCGGAGGAAACCCACAGGCAAGGAGAACATGAAGACACGTAGAAAGAACTGGGCTGAACCCTCCTGGACAATGCTGCTCAGATGGTGTCATATTTACATGTGCCAGAATATGTGGCTTAGTTGTTAAAGAAGGAAACCACTCTTCGTCGAATTCTGGAGAAGAATTTTCTGATATTCCGAAACTTCTTCTGCACAGTAGGCTGAGTGGCAGCTGCAGCTCCATCATTTGTGGAGATGTTAGCTGCAGCTCCAACAGTTGGGTCAACTGCAGCTTCATAGATTTGAGCTGAAGTAGGAGCAGCACTAGACTCTTCGAAAGAGAGACTACTACGCTCACTGACTCCATCGTCACAGCTACTGATGGCTGATAATCCTGCTGACATATCAAGGTTGAACATCTCGCCCTCTGAGTGTCCATTACTTGAACTTGGTAAATCTTCTCCACACAAACTAGGAGTAGGTGGAAGACTGTCTGAGTCTGCACCACTGGGATAACCATAGACTGGCACAATATTGTCTTCATCGGTAAAAGGTAGACTGTCAGAGCATCTCATGCTGGATGGTTGTATAACGTCTTCATCTGCTGAACTCTCAACATTTGCATTGTCAGCACTGGTGTGTGGTTCTCCATCACTGGGATAAACGTAGACTGGCACAATATTGTCTTCATCGGTAAAAGGTAGACTGTCAGAGCATCTCATGCTGGATAGTTGTATAACGTCTTCATCTGCTGAACTCTCAACATTTGCATTGTCAGCACTGGTGTGTGGTTCTCCATCACTGGGATAAACGTAGACTGGCACAATATTGTCTTCATCGGTAAAAGGTAGACTGTCAGAGCATCTCATGCTGGATAGTTGTATAACGTCTTCATCTGCTGAACTCTCAACATTTGCATTGTCAGCACTGGTGTGTGGATCCTCATCAGTGCTGCTGTCGTCAGAACAGTCTGCATCGTAACCACTCAAACTGTCTTCACCGATGCAGCTGTCAGTGTCTGAAGATCTGTCCTCAGCGTGTTCATCTTCACTTCTGTAATCTTCATCGTCTGTATCTTCATCAGCATTACTCTCAATGTCGGCTAGTTCTGCACTGGAATTCTCAGGAATAGAGCCAGCTCCCGCCAGTCTCAGTGAACAATAGCTGGAGTCCATGTCACTGTCACTGAGAGAATCGTCTGATTCAACCAGATGTTTCAGGGGGGAATAATACATGATCTGAAGTGCCTCATCAGCATATGAGCTGGTGGCCATCACGTCTACCTGATTAACCATTGAAATAAAAGGGTTCATTATGGCTTCCCTGGGAGTGGCTCTTGTCTGAGGATCCAGATTTAAACATGACTTCAGGAGGCTTAGAAATGCCATCCTATCTTTGTACTCAACGTCCTTTCTTTCTTCTTGGTAGTTTCGTACGGCATCATCAATGTTCTCGGCGTCGTCGAAAATCGTATGCCTAATTTCGGCTTCGACACCTGTTGTGTCTTCGTACTCATCTGTTGTCTTTAGTCTCCATCCTGGACTGCCGTCATCTTTCCTGCTGAAATATGTTGATGTATATTTTCCAGCACTCAGCAGGTGGTCTTCAGGCAGACCCAGCAGGTGCACTATGGTTCTCACCCAATCATATGGACATTGATAAGGTAGGAGGTGGGCACCAAAATACATAAATGCCATAACGCATCCCACTCCCCACATATCCATGGCTTCAGAGAGAGGGAGCCCTAAGCCCACCTCCGGAGCCTGATACGAAAGAGGTTGTATAATCTTTTCGACCTGTACTTCACTCACTCGTTGGGCCAGTCCGAAGTCAATGAGTTTTAGTTTAAAAGGATGATCCTTGTGATTTTCAAACATGATGTTATCCGGCTTCAAATCCAAATGGAGGATGCCAATACTCTTCAGGGCATCGAATGCTTCCAGGAGCTGGTGGGTTATAGGGCGAATTTCACTCAGATGCATTGTTCTCTGCTGCGCTATCATCAGGTCCAACAGGCTCTTGTCCAGCATTTCAAAGGCCAGGCAGGAGAGGTTGTGGAACCTGAAATCTTCAAAGAATTTTACGATGTTGCTTTTGTCTGAATCCAGAGTCCTGATTGCTCGTAACATTTCCACTTCATTTTGGATTGAGTCCTCGTCATTGTCTTTGTGGATCTTTACTGCCACTTGCTTTCCTGTCATTAAATTGACACATTTGGCAACTTTGCCAAAAAATCCCTGACCATGGAAGTCAATTACCAGGTAGCGTGTGTTGCTGCTGAACAGTATGTCACGCTCCTGGACATCATATGGTGTAGCTGGTGTGGTTGAAGTTGAGGAAGACATTTTTGCAGTCAAATGTTTCCAAACACAGAATAATCCGCTTGTGTGAACTCAAGGTACTGAACTCAAGGTAAACAGAGTGTGACTGACCTGGCTCAGCTTATACACTTCAGATGGAATATGGAACTCTGACGTCATTCAGATCAAAGCCGTTCAGACACATCAAAACAAAGTTCTAATCGGGGTGTCAAACATACGGCCCGCGGGCCAAAACCGGCCCGCCAGTGGGTCCAATCCGGCCCACGAGATGACTTTGCAAAGTGTAAAAATGACGTTAAGGAAAACATCGACTGGTGTACTACTATTTACTGATTATACAACAAGCAGGTTCCACCGAGCAATCTGACTGGTCAACTAGACATTTAGCATGTGCTCAAATCAGCATGACAGCACACCGGACTCATCACTAAAAACATTACTCCGCCACATTGTCACATCCTGAAAATATAGAACATGTAAACAAATACGAATAAGTCCACTGGAAATCAACTTTAATAAAGTAATACATCTGAATTTACAATTTCAGCTTTCTTTAATAAATATTCTGTGTGTCATGGAGTTGTTAGACCGCCTCGTTAATGCAGGTGTGTACCTCGTTTGTGTGCAGCAGTCAGAGAGCAAACAGTTCAGAGCTCAGAGAAAATGTTGTTTTTAAAGACTAAAGGTGGACTAATATGGACTGAAGAGGAATATTTGGTTAGATAAAAACATGTTGTTCATTTTGGAAATGATTACATCGATCTTTGGTCAATACATTTTGACTTTACAACGCTGTGGAGTTACCGGAAATGTTTGGATCATCCTCCATCAGCTGTGCCGGTGAGTCGCGGTAATATTGCTTCAATAGAGACCAAATAATCAATCGATAATGAAAATCTCACAGTAATTACAGGCCAAAATATCCCCCCTTTGAAGAGAAATTTGAGCCATATCACACTGAAGCAAACACATGAGAGTTGATTTAAAGCTTGATCAATTGCAGTTGTAGCATATGACGTACAAAAATCAACAAAACTTGAATATAAAATAATTAATGAATAATAAAATCAAGATAATTAGAATAAACATGAAAAAGTTTGATGTACACAAGTGATTTTTTTATTATTTGAAATCACCTGTCTGAGGAAATTCTGTGTTTGATTTGATTATTTCAGACACTTTTATTATTATTATTATAGAGTTATTTATTTCATTCTTTTATTTGCTTAAATATATTGTTGCCTTTCCTGTGCTGCACATTTTATTGGTTGCTTTAAATAAAAAAAATAAACGTATTCACATGAATCTCCCTCCATGTTTATCATCTCTCTCTCATGATTTCATGTCGTTTTTTCTTTCCACCATCTCTTTTGAATATGACCAACATATCATCCAGCCTCTGGGAAATATGTCAAAGTGTTTGGAGGACAAACACATTTTGTTGATCAGAGTTTAATCGGGTCTTTGAACACAGTTGTGTTTTGTGTGAACATGTGTGTCAGGCGGTAGGGCGCCGCCCTCCTTAAGCCACAAAAATAAAATTAAAAATTAAAAATTAAAAATAATTGTTAATATTAAATCATTCATATTTTTACGACGGAGTATTAGGGCCACATTGAGAAAAAAAAAACACTCAGTTAAGAACTGCGGTCAAGCCAGCCGTCTCTCGTTTTCGCGTGGTCAAGCCAGCCGCTCCAACATTTACAAGTGCGCCCTTATTGCCGTGTTAAGATTTGATAAAAAAAAAAAGTAAGAGTTGTGTCTCATAAAACAAGTACGATCCTGCAATGATTTTCACACATCACCTGGAAGGAATGGTCATATTTACATGATGAAATGTATTAAAAATTAATAAGAAACTATGAGAAGTGTTAAAATGCTACATTTTCTTAAACCAGTAAAGATTTGAATGTGGTCAGTAAACAAATTGGTTTTCTGTGTCACTCCTGCTTTAATGAGGTTTATGGAGATAAGAAGAAAGATGTTTTTTTTTTTTTTTGAGTTGCTAAGAATGAGATTTGGTATTGATCAGAACAACTGTGCTTTTTGTGAAAGATCTTAAAATATTCACGGACCCCTAATAGGTATTTCAACAACATGATGTATTAACCTTTTTTTTCTTTTTCTTTCTATTTATTTATGTATTTCAGTATTATCTCTATTTTATTTAACTTGTTTATTTATTTTAATTATTTTTCTCCATTGTCTATGTTTTTTATATTATTTGCACAATTTTAGTTTTAATCTTATAATGTGCCCGGTCGAGAAGTGTTCAATATTGTTGTTAATATGCCTTAACATTTTGTAAATGATTCTTTCTCAATAATAATGACAAATTTGGATAACTTTTGTTGCACTTTCAGCTACAATTTCCTAAACCAGTAAAGATTTGGATGTGGACGGTAAACAAAGTGGTTTTCTGTGTCACTCCTGCTTTAATGAGGTTTATGGAGATAAGTAGAAAGATGTTCATTTTTGCACCTTTCAAAGGCTTTTTAAGTCTCTCCACTTTAGTCCATGCAGAGCTCTGTAAGATATCACAAGAACCATGGATTTGATTCTTGTAAATGATCCAGGGAAGTTAAAATGGGACCAGATAAAAGTGTAGGAATGATATTTTTTACCTTCACTGAAAGAGCTCTGACCACAAAAAAGTGTGATGGTATACACATCATATTCTGCTTGTGTCCAACATCCCACATTTAAAGAGAGAGATAGAATCAAACCGTCAGCCTGCTGATTCAGCTGGATGTTATGCTTCCCCCATACTACAGTTTCTATGAAACAGTTTCCACCCTGTATTCACTCAGACATTCAGACACCGTTTTATAGTTTACAGAGCTGGGAGATGATGGTTCCCAGAAAGTGGAAAGACTCCATAGTGTCAATTGGGTAGTCGCAGAGGGTATTGGGGGCAGGCATGGCTGAGTTCTTTTTGATCACCATCAAGTCAACTTTATTGTCAAGACTGCTATATGTACAAGACATACAGAGAAATTCCATTTTCCCCATATCCCCGGTGCAAATCAAGCAATAAACATGAAATATAAAATGTATACACACTCAGCAGCACTGAGCAGCAGCACTGAGCAGTGAAACCTTGTTCTGAACTTTTTGGATAATTCAATTCTGTCGAATTTCCTTTTGTATACTTATTGTGGTTGATGTGGAGTGATGTTGGATCAATTGTGGCAGTGGATTGTCAACTTGAAGGGTGATATTTGGTGGATTTGAATTAGGACTGTCTAACAGCCTTGCTGTAGCCACACTAGGCCAGGCCCAGCTGCAGCCCATCCATCTGCCAGGCCAGGCCCAGGCCAAGCTACAGCCTATTCACCCATCAGGCCAGGCCCAGGCCAAGGCCCAGCTTCAACCCATCCATCCACCTGGCCAGGCCCAGCTGCAGCCTATCCATCCACCAGGCCAGGCCCAACTGCAGCCCATCCATCTGCCAGGCCAGGCCCAGGCTCAGCTACAGCCTATTCATCCATCAGGCCAGGCCCAGGCCAAGGCCCAGCTGCAACCCATCCATCCACCAGGCCAGGCCTAGCTGCAGCCTATCCATCCACCAGGCCAGGCCCAGGCCCAGCTGCAACCCATCTATCCACCAGGCCAGGCCCAGGCCCAGCTGCAGCCCATCCATCCACCAGGCCAGGCCCAGGCCCAGCTGCAGCCCATCCATCCACCAGGCCAGGCCCAGCTGCAGCCTATCCATCCACCAGGCCAGGCCCAGCTGCAACCCATCTATCCACCAGGCCCAGGCCCAGCTGCAGCCCATCCATGCACCAGGCCAGGCCCAGGCCCAGACCCAGGCCCAGAACGGACCACGTTAGTGGAACTGCTCTCCTTGCTCCTGACAATGGGACCCAAGAAGGCAGAAGCTAAACAAGAGGATGAACAAGTATCGCTGGAACAGGTAAATGAACTACTTTCTAAACAGAAAGAAATGTTTGTAGCTCTGCTCCAACAGCAACAAGACAACTTTCAATGCTTTAACCCTAAAATGATCCTGGACTCTACTAACCAGAGACTGGATACATTAATGACGGAAGTACAGGAAATTAAAACCAGCATTCAGTTCACCCAGAAGGAGGTTGATGACATTAAATTCAGTAATGCAAACCAAGCTGATCACAGCAAAGCCCTCCAAGGGGACATAATGAAAATCTGCGACAGTCTTCTAGTACTCACAGACAAACTAGATTATCTAGGGCAATCAAGAAGAAATAACTTGGTAATAGATGGCATTGTAGAGAAACCAGGAGAAACTTGGACGGAGGTGGAGGAGAAAGTGAAAAAGATCTTGTTACGGCCGTCGCCATCTCGCCCCGGTACATCTCGTGTGTGGTGTGTTTGGTGTATTGTGAAGCTTCGATACGTGCTTCAAACCCTGAACTACAATTCCATAGAACCACTGCTTCGAAGCTTGCTTTGGTGCGAAAAAAAAACACGTGACATATGACGTCCGAAGCAGAAACTGCTTTGTTGCCGGAATGAATCACCTGACTGGTTCGCGGTCCAGTCAGGTGATTCACTGGCACTGCCTCGTCTCGATTCTGACAGGTGACAGGCTGAGACAGTTTTGAATTTGAGCGCCTTCAACACTTTATAACCGCTCTAAACAATGCACTATTTGTGGACTGTCGTAGTAGGAGTGTTGTTGTTGCTAGGGGTGCACGATTCAGAATATGTCACGATTCGATTCGATATCGATTTTTAGGCTCAAGATTCGATTCAAAATCGATTTTTGATTCAAAAACGATTCTCGATTAAAGAAACGATTCACAGTATGTAAATGTAGTTACTTTTCCCATGTGATTGCAGTAATTTAAAAGAAAAGAAACACAACAAATGAAATGTAGTTTGATATTACTTTATATGTCTTCATACAAAAATAAAAACTTTTGCAACTAAAAACTGCAAAGTGCCAAGCTTTGGCCAGCTTTCAAATACATTTAATTCAAGTTTAAAATAAAACTTATTAAAAATAAAAAAAAATATTTATTTTAAAATAAAGAGAGCTTTTATATTTAGCTTTAAAGTGCTGTACTCAGATCAAACAAAAAATACTGCTAAATGAGGTTTAAGGAGTACTTCAGCTACCAGGTTGACTGTTGAAATGTGAACTCGGCTAGGCACATTGAACTTCCTAACATTAGGCCCTTCTTTTTAGAACTGTGGCAACTACAGTCCATTCAACAAAACTTTTGTGATGTGTCAGAATCACATAATGGATAAACATTTAGGTGTGTATGTGTGTGTGTGTGTGTAACCAGTTCATGGTCCACCACTGGCTGGAATGTGTAAATTCTTTTGCAGAAACAGAAGCTGGTCTACATGTTCTGGAGTAAGCATGCTCCGCTGTGCAGTTACTATGTCCCCAGCAGTTGAGAACACTCTCTCTGACGCAACGCTAGCACCAGGGGTGCACAAATAGCGATTAACTAACTTAGCCAGACCGTCTCATGGCTCCTCCACCAGATGAGGGGGTCTTCTGAGAGTGATAATGGTGAGGTTTCCAGATACTTTTTCATCTCCTCCTCAGCTCTGGTGTTGGAGGATTTAGGGACCGACCCGGCATCACTGAATGTCTTGCCTAACAGGCTCTCCAGTGAAGTACATCTTCTTTTGGGTCCAGAAGGGCCTTCATCATTTAGCCCTTCATCTGGGCCACTGGGCTCCTCAGCATAATCTTTAGGTCCCACCTCTTGCTGCAGTGAAAGATCATAAATCAATCAACATCACAACCAACAAATAAGCCTCATATTTGAATTCCAAGTTCCGTGTCATTATCCCTTGTATACTGTATAACAACTAGGTCCCACTACAAGATAAAATGGAATACATCTGAAATATTGGTGCACACACACACGCACACACACACACACACACACACACACACACACACACACACACACACAATGTGTACGGCTGTGCTAATGAAATCTGTATTATAAGCTAATTATGTAGTTAAACACATACTTGTGATATTAATATATCTTTACAACATATATTTATATATATATTTGCATGCTTTATTGTTAAAGCTAGAAATGGTTACCTCAAGTGCTGCAGCTTCAGCTATCACTTTGGATTTTATGTCTTGCTGCTCATCTTGGGAGAGAAATGGAAGGGCTTTAAATCTTGGGTCCAAAGCAGAAGCTGTGTAGAGCATATTTTTCTCAGCCACTGTCGAGTATCTCTTCGACAGATCTTCGTGAATGGCCTGTTTGATTTCTCGGACAATTGGAGTTTCACCACTGAAGCCTGTTTCTGTGTCGTGGAGTAACTGTGCATGCAATGGAGCAATCACAGACAGAGTCGGTGTGCTATCCTCACACATGATGTTGGTTGCCTCCTTTATTGGTTTCAGGGTCACAGCCATTTCTTCGGCATTGGTGACATCGGCTTCGCTCAGGGTACAGACATCTGTTCCACTTTTTCTCACCTCGGGGGAGAGAAGCGCAGCGCAAATGCTGGTTGTTGCTCCAGAAACCTTTCAAGCATATCGAACACGCTATTCCATCTAGTAGCCACGTCCGTTATTAACTTGTGAGGTGGCAGTTCGAGTAGCTTCTGTTTCTGTTCAAGGACGTGACTTGCAATGGTGCTGCGGTGAAAAAATCCAGTGATTCTCCTAATCCTCCCCAGCAAACGTGACACAGTCTGCAGTTTCAGAGCTCTCTGAGCGGCGAGGTTAATGGTGTGTGCGAAACACTTAACGTGCTCGAAGTTGCCCAACTGCGTAGCAGCTACCATATTGGCAGCATTATCTGTAACGATTACTAGGTTGGGTGTTGTGAGATGCCATTCCCGAGCAACAGTCTGAAACATCTCATTGATATGTACTCCTGTGTGGCTCTCATGCATTACACGAGTTTGCAAAACACGAGTCTCAAGTTGCCAACAATCAGTGATGAAGTGAGCGGTAAAGGTGACATAAGATTGAACTGCTCTTGATGTCCAGGCATCGCAGGTCAAGGCAACTCGTATTGCTTTCTGTAAGTCCCCTGTGACCTGTTCCTTTGTCTCTTGATATAGTTGAGGTATCGCTTTTTCGGTAAAAAGGCGACGGGATGGTATAGTATACCTAGGCTCAGTTATGTGCATCATATATCGAAAGCCTTCATTGTCTACCATGCTGTAGGGGCGCAAATCTTTTGAAATGCAATAGGCTATGGATTGAGTTATTTTCTTTGCCCGTTCAGAGTTGGGTGGGAGTTTAGAGCATTGAATGAGAGTGCGTTGGTTGACTGGCACGTTAGGTACTTTAGGTTGTTGTTCGTCCACGTATTTAATGTTAATCTCTGGGTGATGGCGTACCATGTGACTTCTCAAGTTTGTGGTGTTACCAAAATACTTAACTTTCGCTTTGCAAAGCCTGCATATAGCATGAGTCCTATCAAGTTCCGTCTTCCCCTCGAGGCTATAAAAGCCGAAATGTGCCCAAACTCTCGCCTTTAATGAGGATGGAGCAGGTTGAATCATTCTTTCTGTGAGGTTTGCCATTGTTTGCACTGAGCCGCCGACAGACTAAACTACTTCTGCTCCTGCTGCACTCGTTCTTTTGATTATGGCAAGAGTGCCCAGGCTTCAGTGTGAATTCAACGCAGCGCCATCTATGGGAATGGCGAGCTAAACTCATCGTATACACGCTATTACAAAACGAAAAAAATATTAATCGATTTTTGGAATTCTATGAATAGATTTTGAATCGGTAGAGCTTGAATTGCGATACTAATGCGAATCGATTTTTTTGCACACTCCTAGTTGTTGCTATTGCTTTGTTGGTATTGCATTTTGGATAATTCTGGAGCCAGCCAGGAAGAGAGGTCGTTCTGACATGTGGGAACACTTCAATCTGATCGCTCCTGATAAGGTAAGTGTGCTGGCTGTTTAATAATTAAGTACCATAAGGAAAATTAAAGTTACATATACAACAATAATTTTCAGTACAGAAATATAGCTCTGAACTATCTTTATTAAGTAGCATTACAGTAAAATGATGTATACTTAGTGTAGCCATTAGGCTATAGCTTTGTCAACTCAAATTGCATTTTTATTTACAAATGGCTTTCTCTACAGGTCCGGTGCTTGGTGTGTTAAGCTGAATTAAAGTATCACGGGAATACTTCCTCCATGATTAGGCACTTCACTGCCAAGCATGGAGCTGCTGTGAACCAGGGGATCACAAATCAAGGTAGGTTATAACACAATATGATATGACTGAATTTCATGACTCATAGGACTGCTTCATTAAAATGCAATTTCTTATACATCCTTATTTTCTTTTACTGATTTTCTTTTTATTTATTTTATTTATTTGTCTTAGTGGACCGGAAGCGAGAGCTAAATGAGGCTCTTGTGAACATGGTGGTGAAAGACTCACAACCTTTTTCCATCGTGGATGACTGTGGATTCAAAGAGTTTGTGGCATTGCTGGATCCCACATATACTCTTCCATCCAGACAGGCTCTAAAGAACATGGTGGTCCACAGATATGAGGAGGAGAAGACCAAGGCCAAAGCGGTTGTTCAGAGAGTAGAGGCTGTGAGCCTAACAGCTGATATGTGGACCTCCATTAATATGGATGCATATCTTACAGTGACCGGCCATTATGTGGATGAGTCTGTGAGACTGGCCACAGTGGTTTTGGGTGTGCTGCCTGTTGTGGAGAAATTGCTGAAGTCAAAGGTCAATGGTGAGGTCAGGAGGGAAGAAGTGTTCAGGAGCCTCTGATGTCTTATGCTGTAATATTTATTGACGCTTGATCAAGGAGAATTAGAGGCACTCTCACAGTACATCAGAAGTGCCTGAGTCGGTCTCATCCTGGTGGACTGACTTTAAACCCCAAGATAACACCACAAATACTATACACCCAGAATTAGCCAAAGAGAATGTCTTTACCCATGCAGGTGTTATTGTCAGCATATTCTAGTCTGTTTACGCAGATTGGAAAGTCAACGGCCAGCTATCTATTATGTCTAGGAAAGCCAAACAAGTAATACTGCCGAGGACCTCAAGGCCCACGCATGACCTTGTGTAACCTTTCTTTAAAACTAGCACAACAGCCAAAGAGAAGCTCAGAGAAGTCCAGGAGCAGTTCAGTCGCCCAGTGAAGAAGCTTATTCAGGAGGTGGACACACGCTGGAACAGCACTTTCCTGATGCTTCAATGCCTGTTCGAAGAGAGACAGTCAGTGGGGGCAGCTCTTGCAATGCTGAAAACAGATGTGAGACCTCTGTCATCCGAGGACTATGAAGCCACTGCTGCGGGCCTCCAATTGCTTGCCCCCTTTTACCAGGCAACAATAGAACTGTCTGAGGAGAAAAGAGTTTCAGGGTCAAAAGTCATCCCTATGACAAAAATGTTAATGCTGTACTTGTATGACACAATGGGAAAAATAAGCCACAGCACAGCTAAACTACTGGGACAAAACTTGGTGTCAGCAATGCAAAACAAGTTTGACAGCCAAACTGCACTGACCCTTTCGACTCTGCTGGATCCCAGATTCAAAGCTATTGGATTCTACAATCAGGTACAGGCGCAGGCATCAATAAAACGGCTGCTCACAACTGATCAGATACAACCCACCTGACAGACCGACAGATCAGCTCAACCAGCAACAGGAAATGTTGAAAATCAGTCATCCATTGATAAAATCATGTAAAGAAAAGTTAAAAATTTAAACCTTTCAGTACTGATTACTGTCATGTCTGTCTTTCAGATATAAACCTTTGGGAGACACTGGACAGAGATGCATCTGAAGCAAGAAGAGCAAGAAATGCTACAGCGGACGCTACAGTGGAGGTGCAGCGCTACATGACTGATCCGCCGCTTGAAAGATCAGAAGACCCACTGATGGGCAGCCACTTTTCAGTACCCTGAGAGTAGTTAGGTTCGGTACCTTACTCCAGGAGATCTAAGCAGTGCCCAGGAGGTCAACTGGCACCTCTCCAGGACTCCCTGGACTTGAACCGGCCACCCTCGGGTTACCATGCCAAGTCCTTATGGACTATGTACTTCCACTCAGAAAATATGCATTAACCTGGAATAAATGTATTGTTGTAGGTGATCTAAAATGGATAGATCAGAGTGTTCCGATATTTATTTTGATTAGTTTTGGTCATTGGTTTTGTATGTATAGGAGTTTTAATTCTGACAAGTAGTAACTTGCAGTCATAGCTGAGTAAATGCGTATTTATCCTCTTGGACTCCAAGGATATCTCGCTATATCTCTTCAGTAGCTAGGACCAGGCCTCCATCGTTACACTATTCTGTTGTGGATCCAGTTATACATTTATCTGTATGGATACTGTGCAGTGGTTAGCACTGCCGCCCCTGCTGGGGCCTTCGCGTGTTGAGTTTGCATATTCTCCGTGTCTGCGTGGGTTCTCTCTGAGACCTGCACTATATAGGTTAATTGGTGACTCTAAATTACCTGTAGGTGTGAATGTGAGCATGAATGGTTGTTTGACTACGTGTCAGCCCTGTGATACTGGCAACTTGTCCAGGGTGTACACTGCCTCTTCCCCAGTGCCAGCTGGGATAGGCTGTAGCGACCCACAACCCTGATCGATGGATGGATGGATACTGTGCTGGTAACAATGTAGTTTGAGGCCATCCTTGTGGAGTCAATAATTAGGTATAACTGAGGAAACATTTGTTAATTTGTCTTTTTTTAAAAAAAAAAGTGAATTCAGCATTTTTTAGTTGGAAAACACTGAATGAATCAGACAAAATGTGAAGTGGAAATGATGCACCCCCCCCCCCAAAAAAATACGACAAGCAGTGAAACAGTTTGCATACATTTTTATTCATCTTAAATCTTGTGTAGAAAAAAAGAATCAGAGAAACAAACATTCTCTTTCCCTTAAGCCAATCATTTTTCCCAGTACTCAGAATATATTGATAACAGGAAAAATTCTTACAACAGCATGTACAAAAGAAAACCAAAATGAAACCTCAGTCTAACCGATCATTTCAATAGAAACGTAAGAGTTGGAAGGCTACGAATAATTTACACACAACAAAATATTGATAAATTGGCCTTCAATGTGACAAAAGGAAAAAAAAAGAAATTAAAAAAAAAAAAAAAAAAGGAAAGATAAATTTGTTCGATTTTATGTCCGCTCTGTGAGGTGTTCCAGTGGTAAAAGTGAGGCAAAAATCAGACCACAAACACTGAAAGACCATCCTGACCTCATATCAGTACAAACTAGACCAGCACAATAACCACTCGGCCAGCCTGAAACTAAAAACGCGCCTTGTCAGGGGAGGAAGACGAAAAAAAAAAAAAAGAAGAGTCAGGATTGCTTTTAACTGGAATTACCATGGCAACAGGTCCAGGCACAAGGAGCAACGCCAAAGTCCCGTAATGGCAGTAAAGAACCTGAAGAATGTTCTGTCAACCAACACGTGATGAGGAAGTGCAAAACATCATTAACGAGCTCCTCGGTGTACCAGAGGTGTTGCCATAGCAACTAGCACAGACCATTTAGCTAAGCTCTCAGGTCACCCTCGTCAGGTCAATCAAACAGCTTAAATGAAACCCAGATGTCGTCTACCTACGACTGACCTCCTTTCTACCTGTTACCTCCACGTGAATTCACTCACTACTGACCAGAAACAGCTTCCAGTGCCGTCATTTTCACCGTATACTAGAAGTTATGTGTGGTGTTGTGTTGTGTTGAAAGTTAACCAGTGTAAACTGTCCCAGAGTAGACACACAGATGCCCAGCAAAAAAACAAAAACAAAAAAAAAACCAAACAATCCATCTATATGTGGTTCAAGACTGAAAAGTTCAACTGAAAACATTGCACATCCTGAATTTACTGCACGGACCTCCAATTCCATCCCTAATCACCTCTTTATAATGTTTCAATAAGATATAGACACATGCCTCAATTATCAAACCCAACATTTTTCAGTTAGTAAATGACTTCTTGCTTAAAGACAGCATCGCCTCATCATATATGGGTTGTATTTGTCACTAACTAATGCTTTCTGCCACCCCCAGTTTGTGCCTCTCATGTATTACCATTACATACACACAGTGAAGCATTCGTCATCCATCAGAAGGTTGTTTAACAACACTTGATGCACGTCTGAGTCCTCCAAAACTAAAAGAATTAACTTTTTTCTCATCCAAACAAAAGATGACACTGGCTGTCATCTTTTGTCATCAAGTATTATTTCCAGAATAATGGTTTCATGTTTTTCTTGTGTTGTACAAAACAATGTCATTTCCATCTGCTTGGACAGGAAAATATTGTCCCAACTGGCCAAACATCAAAGATCTTTTTTGACGTGCAACTGATGGAACTTGTTTTTCCATCCAACTAGTTAGATGAGTCTTCCAGGAAATTATGGAAATACCTTCAGGACAGCAGTAAGCATTATTAAATGACCACTTTTACGTACGTAGCAGTGTCACTCGAATGTACCGGCGATACACGAGAGGCACAAACTTGGGCTGGACTTCAGGTTGAAGGTTTGTGAATGATTTGCTGTTGAAATTTACCAGCATCAACACAGTTTTTTTTTTTTTTAAATCACTCGACATGTTTCCAGGATGGTCTGGTTTGTGGTTTGAATTCGACCGTATTAACAGCACTCAGTAAGGTCGTCATTACAGCCGGACAACAGAGATGAGATGTTTTTGTTTTTCTGTACATGTAAATAGATTGAAAAAAAAAAAAAGTGAGGTAGATGGATGGTTGAAGGGATAACAAAACGTTCCCTTTAAAAGGGGCAAAAAAACAAACAAAATATCAGAAAGGGGAAAAACAAAAAGACTTGTGGGGAGTTTGTACAGTGATTTACACTTCACAAAAAATAACATAAATAATCAAAGAACATCTGGGCTGGGTATAAAAACTTTTTGAGGTGAATGAGCGTTTAATATCTACTCCACATGGTCCTCTCTAATCGTACTCATCGTCTTCATATTTTAGTGTGATGCGCTTCTTTCGGAAACCTTAAGCAGTCCGTTCAATGCTCAGCTGTTCAGCACTGGGACCTCCAGTCACAGTTAGTTCTCTGGTCACTTGTGTGTCGCTGAATTTAGTGTTTTAAACACAAGAACACGTTCAGAAGAAGAAGAAGAAGCAGCAGCAGCATTTGTTCATGAGCATTTGTTCCTCTTTTCGTGTCACCCTCAGTTGTGAAATCTTATTTTTCCTCAGTGCTGTAAGATAATTCCACTCGTTTTTCAACCCGATTTAACTTCAGTCGTCTGCAAACACATTAATATGTTGGAGGAAAACAAAAAGATAAATAATGCGGATTACTCCAGCAGCATACAGAACATCACCCTTGATTCAAGAGAGAAGTTGATTAGCAGAAAGTGAAATTATCCTACAGACAGAAAAATAAGATGTGACGGCTTGCTGCTACATTAAATCAATTCTATTTTGCATTTACTTGTACCTTGAACCCAGTGTTATTACACAGCACAGACATATGGAAACCTGAAACTGACAATTTAAATAAAAGGTTGTCAGACAAGACAAAACTATAAAAAGAATCGATCAGTAGGTTATTGTGGTAGCTAAATAAACAGTAAAAATACATTTACTTTTGACTTATTCTCATTTTATTTTTCAGCTCCTTAGTTCTCCTAATTTTCTTTGCTCTTGGCACACATTTAATCATCATTATGTCAACTTTCCAGACACATTTCCCGTTCTTCTAATGCTTATTATTATAACAATAGCCATGTTCATTTAAAGTTAGACAAACTGTTAATCTAGAGTTTGCACGTGTGCACATGGAGCACAAGCCTTTCCTGACCGTTAACTTTCATCATTAAAAAAAAGCTAAACTAAGGTTGAAAAATAAAATTAGCCAGTGGAAAACTAAATTTTAATTTATTTTATCAAGTGATTGAGGCAAAAAAAACAAAGATTTTTGTCTGTTTCTACCAACTGACTGAAGGTAAATTGAAAAGTTCCATCTTAATTAACAAACAGTATTATTTTTTGATGTAATCAATTATATTTTGACTTGTCTGATAAACTTTTATTACATTTTGTCAGTATTGGGGCTTCATACAATAAGTGCAAGGACCCATCCAAAACTCGATCTGTTTTCAGACTGTTGTTAGAAACACTGCTTCCTGTCTAATGATCAAAGAAAATGAAATAACAGAGTCAGAGGGACATAGGATCAGACAGAGGTTAACACACACATACACACCATACACACACACACACACACACACACACACGCACACCAGGCTGGATGTCTTTAGGTATGACAGCACAAAAAAATGAAAGAAAAAAGAAAACAAAAGGAAAGTAGAAAAGGATTTAACTTTTCTCTTTGACCTGAGATTTAGTTGGGACTCAGCAGTGATGCCTGACCTCTGACCTCTGAGTATGAGCACACACCCGAGAGGACAGAGGTCGAGGCGTCCCGAGAGAACACGAGAGCATCGATGGTTATTGGTACCATCACTGTCCTCTAGTCAGATGGGAGGGGAAGTTACCGGTGTTTCAAAAAACAAGGCAAATTGTCGTACCTTTACGCAAACACAGAAACGAAACCAGCTCAGATACACTTTACACAATTACAAGCATTAAAAAAATGGACTGTAGTGGAAACGTTCGTAGATCCAACCTGAAGGAGTTTTTTTCTCTTTTTATATATAGATATTAACTATATTACAACCACAAGAGAAATAAGGAATAGCAGCTTCTTTCTGTACATGAATGTCTCCAACCGTATAAAAGTTAGAAAAGTGACACAAACAACTGGTGCGTACATAAATGCTCTGTCCACGAAGAGATGCTGTAAATGTTGGAGACTAATGACTAGTCTAAAAAAATACCTGTTTGTATACAAGAACACAGACGCCTCTGAACTTGGAGCAAAACCCCGATCGAGAGACGTTATAGATAAAGTGTTTATATTTGTTTTCTCCTCTGTGCTCTTCCCTCCACAGTCCTTGCTTCTTCTTCTTCTTTTTTTTTTTTTTTGCTTCTTGATTGACTGGATTTGGCATTTAAACCGCAACAGGACAGCACTTTGTGAGAGGATGTGGCTCTGATGTAACCCAAGATCCACGACTTCAATTTGATACAGTGCAGTGGCTGTAGATATCAGACAGTAATAGAAGAGTGCTGGAGGACTGTAGAGGGAAGTTAATATCCCTTTGATCACAGATTTTTAAGAAGGGTGTGGTAGCAGATCAAAGTGTTTGTTGCTTCAGTTTCAATTTGGTGTTGTGGACAATTACAGGGCTGCAAGACTGCAGAAGAGAGAATTTGACAAAAAAAAAAAAAAATACAATTTTGGCAACAAATTTGGCAGATTTGACCTTTCTCCTTCTGGTTGTGTGTTTCAGCGGATTGGCTGTTGACCCGGCATTACGCTGACACCCAGCCTGCAGAGTGACGAGACTACTGAACGGCCGACCGACACCCTGACCTCTCTCTGAAGTGCTTTTTTTTTTTTTTTCATTAGATATGCTTAACAGTTTCACCATAATGCCCGCCCAAAACACCGGTCATTTATAAAGGCCTACACATTTTGTTTTCCCATTTGGAAATACATATAAAAAAGTAACAAACGACAATTTATAAAATAAGTTCAGCCATAAAGAAAGAGAAAGAGATCTCCCCCGAATGATTTCATCTTTTTTCTTTCTCTCACTGTTTTTTTGGTCTTCCCACTCAGCAGCGAGGGCAGTGTCACGTCTGACAGCCAGCTGGTAGAAACCAAAACTAGAATAATATGAAAAGTGTGTGGAGGTACAGCAGAACATGGACTTAGTTTTCTCTACCTTCATGTGAGTCTTTGCTCACACCCAGCTGGTGGACATGGTTTTGCTGTATGTGATTTAAAAAAAAAAAAGGAGGTCGCATCCCACTGAGACATCACGTTCTGCAGAGCAGCAGGTGGCAGGGTTTGCAGTCTGGTGGCTGCCTCTGTCCAATCAGCAGGCAGAGGACTGCGGGAGAGGCATGGCACGTTCGTTTTTGCGTCCTCCGTTCATGTGTGCGTACGGCGGCAGTTCGTCGATAGACGGTCGCACCGTGACGCCTGAGCCCGTCCCGAGCCCGGACGCACCTGCAAGGCCCGTCCCCGACAGCCCATTGGCTGCCTGCTGGCCCGAAGGCTGCTTGTCCATGGCAGCGGCCGACGTACATGGAGAGGAGGGGGAGCTGGGGGCTAGCGAGGGGGCGGGTGGAGCCTCTGAGCTCGGGGAGGGTGGGGTCTGTTGGGGTACTGGGGTTTGCTGTGGCTGCGTCGATGAAGGGGGGTCCAGAGGAATGTCATCCATGTTGTCCATCTTGTCCAGGTGGAGCTGCGGAGCGTCGGCCGGCTTGTTATCGGAGCTGTAGAAGAAACTAACCTCTCTGAAAGACGGCTCCAGCTCGTCCTTTATGCTGCTGATGATCTCGGCGAAGGACGGACGCATCTTAGGATTGTACTGCCAACACATACGCATCAGCTCGAACCTACACACACACACACACACACACACACAGAGGTTAGCTCACTCTGCATCAACAACTTGTCCTCCAGTAGTAGTGACTCTCTCCAGAGGAACTGCGCCTTCCTACCGAGAAGCCAATATTTACTTTTGCCAAATGTTTGCTTTCTGTTGCTAAAACGGCTGTATGTAGCCCCCCTACTTCTTGTTTATGAAGCACAGAGCTGATGCTGCTTTCACCAGGGTGCAGCAGCTGGCACAGCGAGCTCTACATCAAGGCTGGATCTGACAAGCCTGACACGCCAAGATGGCTACCTCTATGTTACATCAAATGTAGCAGATGCTTTCTCTGACAGAAAGTCACTTCAAATGAAAGAGGCTGCAGCATTTTTGGCACGCACATGCAAATGTGTTGTGCTCTCGGCTTCTACAGTACTATGCAGCAACAAAGCTTACAGTATGTTATCTGTGGATCAAAGTTTTACTTTCAATACACTTATTATTGGAGCGAAGTGACAGCAGGTAAGAATAGAGAAATATTTTAACATTTTGGAAAAGTTTATTCGATTTCTTGCTGAGAGTTAGACTAGAAGATTCATACCACTCATGTTTGTACGTCAACTATGTAGCTACAGCTAGGACGATTAGCTTAGCACAAAGATTTGAAAGACTTATTTGTGTTAAGCTAAGCCAGGCATGTCCACAGTCCGGCCCGGACTAATAATATATTATTTATGTCCTGCTAGCATTGTCAGATACTGTATGGTTGACAGATTTGGCTTCTTTGGTTGACATATTAAAGCATTTGAATGTGCTAAACGTTAACCTCTAAGGACATAACTGCTGATGTACCTGTATGTACCTGTAGATGTGACACAAAAGATTACTTTCTCAATGATCTTGTGAAAGAGAAGAACAAGAGTGATATGTTTTAAACTTGAATATTAATAGACTTTGCATTACTCTTAATAAGTCATGTTTAAAATGAACATGAGGTGAAGATTTGTATCAACTTCATGCAAGTTTAACGTATTCCATACAGTTTATTCTGTGTTATCCGAAAGAAAGGAAGAACTGGTTTTTAGATTTGTTCACGCCTCAGATTTGGATACATTGTCATTTAAAAAAAAATTATAATTGTGACAATGAAAACAAAATTGTTATAGAACAGTGCATTTGTATGTAACTTTTATTGTTTTTCATTTTTAAACTGTTAGTATTGGCCCCCGGGCATCTTCACGTTGTCACATCTGGCCCTCTTTAAAAGAAGTTTGGACACCCCTGAGCTAAGCTAAGCTAAGCTAAGCTAAGCTAAGCTAAGCTAAGCTAAGCAGCTGCTGGCTGTAGCTACATAATTAGCACACACACAAGAGTTGTATCAATCTTCCATCTTGCTCTTGACATAAAAAGCAAATAAGCGTATTTTCCAAATTGTCTGCTCTTAGAGTTGAGATATGTCATAAGACACTTTAAAATGTTGTACAATACTGCATTCATTATGAAAGTGTTTCTAAGGACATGTTTATGGACACATGTTGTCCTTATGACACCATCTGATACTTCCTGAATGGTTTGTGGTCGGTGGCTAAATTTGTCTGCCACCCTTTGATGTAGATTTATACTCGGGCTGTGTCATATTAAGAACACATAGTGGAGCACACGAAAGCACACAGTGACAAAATGGCCTCATTCACAAAATGTTTTTAAAAAGAAATTTTGTCTTAAAACTGTGTGTGTGTGTGTGTGTGTGTGTGTGTGTGCTGGTGTCTTACAGCATGTCTGGACAGTTCTGTGGTTTCTCCAGCAGCCCTCCCTCCATGACAAAGCGGAGCACCTGCTCGTTAGACAGACCTTGGTAGGGCTGTTCTGCCAGAGTGGCAATCTCCCACAACACAACCCCGAACGACCTACACAGAGGGAGAGAGGCATGGGGGTTAAACCAGTGTCATTATCACTAACATAACATAACACAGAAAATGAAGCCACCGTGTGTGTGTGTGTGTGCTTGTCTGTCTGCGCCTGCTTACCAAACATCAGAGTTGGTGGTGAAGACTCCGTCCTTTAGAGACTCGGGTGACATCCAACGGACGGGGAGCAAACCCTTACCACCTTTGCGGTAGTAATCTGTCTCGTAGATGTCTCTGGTCATGCCAAAGTCTACACACACAGGGAGGAAGTGAAGCATTGACAACGTGTATAAAAAAAAAAAAAAACATTTGATAAAAGGTTGTTTTGTTTTGTTTGGAGTAAATGTCTTCAGACTTGTTGTTGTCCTGTGGGTCCATGTATTCCACAGGAGGGCGCTCTTTACTGAGACTATACGTCCAGACATATTACTACAGTAACCATAATCCCTTACAGATCACTCTTTTCAAGTCTAACAGACCTTTAAAAATGCCATTGTAACCGTAATTGTCTAGACCTTTTCATGCTCGACAAGTTTACACATTCAAAACAGGTCAGAGTTCAAAACAAAACTGGATCAAAACATGTTGACAGAGCTGCACTGCTGCCCCTCCATCCTCCACCCTCCAACCCCCAAACTCCCGTTTACTTCTGCTCCACAGATGACCACGGCCTCTGACCTCCTTTCAGTACTTTACCTCCTATCTTAACAGTAAAGTCCTCAGCCACCATGCAGTTCCTGGCTGCCAGATCTCTGTGGACAAACTTGTTGGCGTTGAGGTAAGCCATGCCGTCGGCGATCTGCCCGGCCATCTGAAGCATCTTCTTCAGAGGAGGGAGAGACAGGCTCGACCACTGCTGCTGCAGGCAGACAGACGAGAGAGAGTAAGTCCTCAGAAGGAGGACAAGATGTTGTAGCTGAGCCACAGGTCATCGATTCCCTTAACATATTTACTAAGTATTTGTCTTTTCTTTAACCAGCTGGTTTGTTGAGGGTACCTATTTTATTTTGTTGTGTTGTGTATCATAAACTGTGGGCCTCTCCTCAGACAAAGCCTGGAAAAAGCAACCCCTCCTACCCCGCTGTAGTTTAGTTTCGCTCACTTCGTGGATGCCTATGGGATTATGATTATGTTATTTGATCCTATAGACACTCAACTGTCGAGCCAAGTCTAATATTGCTGTTGCACATAACTTCAGACTACATAAATAAGAAGAAAAGGTACTTCCTAAAGCATTTTTTTGTTTCTGACTTTGGTAAAGTGGAAGTGAAGTGTGAAAATTAACCTGCGATAATTACGACAACAGTAATGGTTTCTCAAAAATCTTGGTGTTCTCATTTAAAAGCATCATAACATCGAAGGAAAGCAGCGACTTGTATCTGAAAATCAGTTCATAAATGAGGATGAGGATTCACTGCTAAGTGTGGCAATGAACCAACTGACTGAAAAATTCGGCACATTTGCACGTTCAAACTTGAATGACCTGTTGCTCAGTCAGAAGGACGGAGAAATCCATCAACAATCAAATCAAGCTAACTCAATTATCCCCGTCCGCAGAACAGGAACCTCGCGGGAAGGAACCAAACACGTTATCAGATCAGGCAGTACCTCTTTAGGTCGGAGGGAACGTAAGTAGCTCTTCAGGTCTCCACGCGTCATCAGCTCCATGATTACCAGGGTGGGCTGGCCCTGAGAAACCACTCCCAGGAGTCGAACCTGCAGCAAAGACAGCGTGCCACATCACACACACACCGCTCTTGCAACTTGCTACAGCTCAGTATGATCTCAAAGTGTGCGTACATACCACGTGGTGACAGTTGAACTCCTTCATGACGGAGGCCTCATTGAGAAACTCTATTCTCTCCCTCATGCTGGCTGACTCGTTGACGGTCTTAATGGCGACACGGGTCTCTGGTTCATCTTTGACCACGCCCTTCGCCAGGCCCTCGTAGACCATGCCGAAGGACCCCTGGCCAAGCTCGCGACTCAGGGAGATCTTCTCCCGCGCCACCTCCCACTCATCTGGTACATACACTGCACCGAAAAAAATATACAGATGTTAATAAAGCCTGTGTGTGTGTTTTCAGTTACAACAACAATCAAACTGTGCAGTTCATTTCTCACAGACACACTCCACTCACTTTCTGCAGCGCTGAAGTACTCTGGGTTTACTGAGGCGTACAGGACTCCATTTCCAAGCCGGTCACTGTTCCTGACAGAAACAAACGCACAAGTGTTTATAGACAGACAAACACACTCGCGCGCACGCACACACACAGCACATGCATAGTGTATAGTCATACATATCACAGTTTTAGCTTCCAAAGAATACTGGCAAAATGCAACCTAGTGGGGTTGGAGCGATGCAAAACATTTATATAAGATAAAAAAAAACTGATTTCATTCCTTAAAGAAATATTTCAGCATGGCAGAAGCTGTTCATTTCTTTATATCACAACATTGTCCCCCACATTGGAATACATGATTTTTATTTTGCCACCTTATTTTCAAGGTAAAATATTTGGACACATTACCTAAATATTATAAATGTAAAACCAAGAGTGCCAATCATGAAACTGCAGACTCTAGCTTTATTTGACACCGATGACTATAATTGCTAGAAGCATGCCGCTTTGGTCTGTGTTGGTTGGAGTTTGTGATTGAACATGGATCCTAATGTGACCAAACCAAACGTTGGTTTCTCTGGAGGAGAAAAAGACGGCTATGTGTAATATGTAATATGGTTTTCTTCTGCCGTTTTCTCTGAACTGTCTGTGTTGGTCTGTTGTGGTTTAACTTGGCTAGATTAATCCAGTTACGTAGACTTATTTTATGTTTCTGATACATTATATTCTGCGTCCTGTGTGTTGCTGCAGTACATTAAAAACACACCTTTTCCTGTTGAGGACCACCAACATCGCGACAAAGAGGCAGATGAAGAGGACGACAGCAATCGGAACAAAGATCACAGCGTAGAGGACGTTTTCATATCCTGTGGGGGTCAAACGCTTACTTATTACAGAATTTATGTGCTGTTGTAAAATAGGCATGGAGACACAAAGGAAAAGAGTGACGATGTTTGATGATGCACAGCATTGTGTGTCTTACGTTCAGCCACATAGAGATCCAGACTGTGTGTCCAGGAGCCGTTTCCAGCCAGTGACGTAGCTCTCACTCTCACTGAGTAGTTTCCTGGACTCAGGTTGGACAGTCGAACGCCGCGCTGGGCCTGGTAGGTCTGACCAGAGACACATTCTTGCTTCTCGGTCTGACACACACACACAGAAAAAAGAAAGTGTGTTATAGACTGTTTCTTACAAATCTGATCCATCTGCAGCCTCCCTATCTCATAATTAATAAATAATAGGGTTCTGGTCATGTCTTTTCTTTGAGTTCATGTACAAAACTGTACAAAACAGAAGTGATGCTAGGATCTATGTTACATATCTTAATTAGTGGCTTGGTCTATTAGTCTGAAATGAAGGCTGTAATTTGATGTACACTGCAGCCGCCAGGGGGTCACTCATCTGACATACTACTTATGTATTTAGTAATAAGTATGGCCTCACCAACATTTTCAATATGTAGTATGAAGCTCATCAGATGGACACATTCAATTGTTTATAAATGACAAAAATTAGAGATCAGGAAGTAATTTTCTGTTCTGAAAACCTGCATGTGAGGCGGCTGCTGACTCATTTATTTAACATTTCGCTCAGATGTGGACAGTGCAAATAAATAAACTCGCAATAAACATGACTTTCCAATCCATTTTCTGGCTTCTTGTCAGAAACAGCAGGTCATCAGTGAGGTAGTGTGTCGATGCACAGATGTTGTCTTACCTCAGAAGCCAGTTTAAATTTGATCTCATACATGAGGATGAGTCCGTTGGGGTGATGTGGCTCTGGCCAGCGGAGGAACACCCAGTCCTCGTGGCCCTCCCAGGTCACTTGGCCGGGTATGTCGTCAGCCTTTTCTGGAGAACCGCAGAAGGAATATGTTACCATGGTGATCACACAGGTCTGGATATGCAACAGCCTCATGTATCCAGTGTATTTTTCCAACATCTTCAGCTTCAGCAGTTTGGCAGAAATACATAGCAGTAAGACAACTATAATGATACTACAGCACTACTAAAATATGCTTGTACTATATTTGATCTCATCTAACCTGCAGGCTTGGTTCTGGAGAAGACAAACTCCGCGGCGCTGCAGCGTTGGACCTGGCGGTTGCAGGCGTGAATGTCGATGCGGTAAACTGTGAACGGCTGCAGGCCAAAGATCTGCAGCTCACGCTCCGTCACCGACTGCTCCACAAACTCAAACTCTCTGTCCGCTGGATTCATGTCCGCGGTGCTGCTGTTACCAGCGGCCTGGAGAGGAGGGACGGTGCTGCTGTTGGTGTGCAGCCGGTTTCTGCGGGAGTGAGTGGAGTTGGCCACGCCAAAGAGATCTCTACGACGACGATCTGGAGGCCTGGAGGTGAAAAGGGAAGATGGAGTCGAAAGTTAGGGGTTTTCAGGTGAGCCTGGATCCATTAAAATCCTTCAACAAATAAAACAATAAACAAATCTAAATACTAGCAGTTGGTGAGAGTTATTTTTCCTCCTCCGTGCTAGGAGGTACATCTGGAAGTAACTGGCAAAAGTAAAATGAAAACGTAACGTTAACAAAGAGACATACTGCAGATGTTTTGTGTACAGAAGTTGATGAAGCACAACATATGACTGTCACAAGGAGGTATTGTTTTAACTTTTTGGGTTCCATTTTGACCCTGCAGCTATTGGAAATCCTTCCTCACTCAACCTTCAGTGTATGACTGATTTGGTTGTTTTCATTTCCATTTGGCCTTAATTTAAGCAGCAGGGATGAAACTTTGTGGGCAAATTTTAAATAGAGTTACTGAACAGCTTGGTGGATTTTCTAACTTTTGAACTTTCACAAGCAGTTACATGCCAATACATGATATACCACATCCAAGTTGGTCCTTCGGTATTTAATTTCATGATCTTTGGTTGAATGGGAGAGGAGTTCGTTTTCTGACATCAGTAGAAAAGACAGGATGTGGCAGAGCCAAATGTGCACAAGTTATACTTTTTAAAAGGATTTACCAGATTAGTTTTATTTATTTATTTTCTTTACTACTTACTTTATATTTCTCTTTCTGCATGTATATATGTGTGTTTGTGTCGAGACAAAGAGTGATAATGTGATGCAGATGTCTCAAGTACAAAGGAAAAAGGAATTACAAGGAAGCAGGAAAACGACTGTCACACCTCATCAGCCTCCCTTCCTTGGTCACTGAGGTTTAAACTGACATAATGGCCAAAAACTGAAGACAGTTAGTCATCTGCGCTCAAGTGACCTTGAAAATTACCCTCTGATAAAGAGAAAAAATGCACATTAAAAGCAGCAAAAAGATTTGTGCCATACAACAAAGCAATGACGTTGAGTCACTCACCTTGGTGTAAAAATGGAGTTGTGCAGGAAGTTTTCAAAGACTTTTCGGTAGGAGGCGTCGGCAGCTTCGGCCTCCAGGTCCTCGACTGATTTGGGACAGGGACAACACGGGCCCTTGTCTGCCCCGTCAGGGTCTGGCTTAGTGGGCTTGGTGTCCTCTTCCTGGTCTCCCACGCCTACGGCAGCAATCCTAATGGGTATCTTCAACTCTGGAGGAGGAAGCAGAGGATGTTTCATGACAGATGTACTCGAACTCAACATCCAGCAATAACTGAAGGTAAAAGTTGTGCTTTGTGTGTGTGTGTGTGTGTGTGTGTGTGTGTACCTTTAGAGCAATAATTGTGCTGATACAGCTCTCGATCTTCAGCTTGTTGCTGCCATCTGACCAGGTAGTAAGTCTGGTTTCCATTTGGTGACACTGGGGGCGACCAACGCACCACCAGCTGTGTGGATGAGTTGGAGTACGCTCGCACATCCTGAGGCATGGAGGGCGCTGAAAGAGAGACAAAGATTATAAAAATTATTCTGATCTCAGCGTCACTCTGTGGGTGCTCAATAAAAGTAAACCTGATTTCTATGAACTTGTAAGAAACGCTTTTGTCCCTCAGGCTGGGACGCTCAGTCTGCCAGTGCAGATGTGATTTTCTGACATCATGGCACCGCTACAACTTTTACAGTGCAGCTGGATGTATTTAACGCAGTCTTCCATTTCATCTAATTATATTATAGTTGTTGTAAATCAGTTTTTCTCCCATCTCTTTGACTTGCAGCTGTGTTTACTAAAACAGTCTTCCTCTCCATCTCCTTACACCATGTTTGGATGTTTGGATCACATTCAGAAACGCCATCACATGGCTCATGAAACAATCCCACGTCTATCTGACGGCAACAATCGGTTGCTTGTAACCTCGGTGAAGTATAAAGTGATATTTACCTGAAGGGCTGGTGCGGATGTAGACCACCTTGCTCTTGGCACTCGGCATATGTTTGTCCTCCACCATGAGTGTGATCGCCTTCACAAATATGGCGTACTGTGTCCAGGGCTTCAGGCCGGAAAGCAGGACTCCGGGATCTGAGTCCTTGTCTGGCCTCAGCTCCACATCCACCATATTCCAGCTGTTGGAGCCACAGCCATCCTGCCCCTCGAACTCTGTGATGTTCTGGTACGGCCTGGAAGGAAGATGGTTAAAGGCAAAAAGGTTCATAAATAATCTTTAACACTTTGGCGTTTACAGTAACACTCACATATATTATTGAAGAGACTGACTACATATTATAATGTGCCTTATATCTTAAGTCAAAATATCATGAAAAAAAATGAAAAGACAAAAAATAGTGGCAGACAAAAACATCAGTTACTGAGGAGACTGTAACCTTAACCTTAATTGATACATGAAACAAATAAAAATGTTATATTTCCACCATGTTTCTACATCTGTTTTGTTTGTTTGGGCTTTCATTGGCACTATTTAAATCACATCATCTCGTTGCACCCTCTTCTTCTGCACTTAAATGCCTCCTGACAAGAGAACAGCTATTTATCTCAATGTGCTCTTATTATTCACATACTGTAACATTAGCGGATGAAAACGCACATTAATTGGTATTCTCTTTTGCCGATTTTGTGGATATTTGTGCTAAATTTGTAAAGAAACTTAGACATTTATTAGTTAGTAGTTAGTCAACATTTTCTGCCTTTAAGCAAGTTGACTGATCCTGTAAAACTTACGCTTCCTTGTAGTAGACGATGAAGCTGATGAGGTCTCTGTAGTCAGGGGGACGGTAGCGCTGCCAGGTCAGTTTGATCCGTGTACTGCTGGTGCTGTTGGACTTAAACTTCAGGATAGTGCTTTCACCTATAGAGACGGGAATGAGGGAGAGGCAGCAGAGTTAAAATAAGATTACTTCAATGTATTTCTGTTGATGGAGTAAGTGCAGGAAATACTGACACGTGGTGCAGAACAACATCGGACTCGAACTGTAGTAAACTAGAGTAACTCCTGTACATCCACTGGACACAGCAATTTAAATAGTTGTGGTGTTCGGACTGAAACTTATGTGACCCTTACAGCTGGCTCGGTCGCCGTTGTTTCGGAAATCGCTCTCATCAAAGCGGCCCTGGATGCCCGTCTCCTCCCACATTTTGCGGATCTCGGACATGCAGAGTTTTGGGTTGGCTCTGAAGAACAGCTTGCCAGTCTTGATGGTGAGGTTGTGCTGCTTCCAGTCCCAAAGATACTGGAGCTGCTGGTTGTCAAATGCGGAGAAGGCATACATGCTAGAGGGCAGAAAGAAGACAGGATGAATGAATGAGTGAGTCAACAATGCACTTGATTCTAAGTTTCATTGTATCATGTTTCAGTGTTATTATGATTCCTGCCAAGCTAAAGGCCACCGAGGGCAATGGCTTATTTTCAGTACATAATGGAAAACTGCACAACGAGGAGTCAAAGGTATATAAAAGAGACTCCTAGATGCCTGCTAGTCCTTTTCTATAAGAGGGAAACTACGCTAATACAAAAGGTAGCCACAGAGTACTTTACTCTTTGCAGATCTCCATGTTCATCTGGTTGTTTAATGACCCAGTTAAACAGTGGAGGAACAGGTTCACACAGTGGGATAACAATGACCTGGGAAATCAGATTAACCAGGGATGGGTTCTCTTTTGAGGAAAGGAGAGGAGAGGAGAGGAGAGGAGAGGAGAGGAGAGGAGAGGAGAGGAGAGGAGAGGAGAGGAGAGGAGAGGAAGCTTTTTTTGAGTCACTGGGTAACACCCAGACATTCAAGAATGACTGTAATGTGGGCCTTGGGACAGTAATTCCTATGAACTCAAGGAGAAACAGATGGGGGAGTGAGTGAAGGCCTCTCCATGAACCTGAGAGAACCTTTCCTTGGACTCTTGAAGGTTATGCTACATTCAAGGTCTCATAAAAAAAAACAGGACGTCTGCTGTTAGCTCTACTCAGTATGTTTACCTTTCCAGTACAAAAAGAGAGACTGAGGTGTTTTTTGTTTTTTTTTCAGTGATGATATTACAACCCAAAACAAGTGTCTGTCCTACATAAAATTCTTTCCAGTCTGCACCTTCACAGTCAAAACATCCTTTCCCTTTTTTGTTTTTTTTACATTTCAGTGATGACCTCGACTAGCCACATTAGAAAACCAATGCTGCAATCATTTTGCTCGATTAGTACGACAACTCTCACAACAGCAGGCAAGACTGAGGATAAGAAAGGGACTAAACTTTTCTCCAAGTCAATATTTTATCCAGTCGACTAGTTATGGAGCTCCGTACTATTCACTGCAACAGGTGAATCTTCTATTGTAAAAGATACTTCAAGAGAAAACAAGCAAACATGCACCAACATCAGCTTCAACTGTGGGATTCTGTGTGTTTTAAACGTCGCGTGTGTTTTGTGTGTGGTCCTACTCGTCCAGAAGGTCGTCTCCGTCGATTTCTCGGAGGCTGCGGAGGAAGGCCAGCGAGCTCAGCGTGTGGGAATGTCTGATCCGCACGTATCCGGTCACCCTCTGGATCAAACCTGTGAAACTCTCCAGCTCTGCCACCATGTTGTCTGAACACACACAAACAAACACTACTGTGATTACTTATATCATCACTGGCATTATTAACCTATTTATATATTTATACCTTCTTTTTTTATTGTCACTTGTCTACGTTCATGTTTCTATCATGGCTGAACTTCTGAAATTACGAGTCTTGCTTTTATATTACATACCATCAATAACTGGTGGAAGGTTCTTTGAGATTCTTAGAGATTTGCCACGATGCTAGCTTGTACTTCTTCCTATCCCTACTTTACTTTTCCTAATCCTACTTTGTGTATTTATTATTATTATTCAGGCAGATCTGGAAATTATACACTTCCCAGACTTTCCAAAACTGTTTAAAAGCCCTGGTCTAGACTGATCTTGACATCATTTCTGCTTTGTAGAAGAGTTAATGTTGGCAGAATTTTTCAGAGAAACACAAAACTGCTTTGGTCTTAAGCGTTTTGCAAACACAGTTGACTTTTCCAGACTGGGAAATCTGGGACAAACGCCTTGTGGGGCTCCTGGTGTCATCAGTCATGGTTTAACAGTATGCAACAACAAACCTCTTTAAATTTCTGTAAAACGGTGGTAGCGCAGAAAAGTGTTAACTGTAATGTTGCTGCGGTACACTGCAGTACTTACGGCCTCTGCGGATGTTGATATGCAGGTTGCCTTTGATAACGGTGCAGCCTTTGAGCGACTGAGCAGCATCCATGGAGTCGATGACCTTCTCCTCGCACACTTTATCACACAGACCATCACAGGCTGTACAGAACATACTGGAGACAGACAGAGAGAGATGGGGACAGGAGACAGTAAATGTATAGTGTCATTTTATTGACGTACATTCATTCTCTTAACTCTTGTAGCTTCCCTGACCTTTAATCTTTTATTTCCGTCCCTGAAAAATTTTACGTCAGTGCCTGACGGTCCTGGCTAAATGAGGTCTCAGAAAGATGCCGAGATTTAACTAGAAACTTTTTATTTTACAAAACAACCACAGGTTTATAATGCAACGGTGGGCAGATGGTTGCCTCTAGACGTACCGCCCTTTATTGTCGCTGCTGTTAGATTGGAAACTAATAGGAGGGTGTGGAATTGGTACCAAGGTCAGGCCGACAATAAGAGTACCTTCACCCAGTGGCTCCATTTCAACCTGCATCAGGATGGATTGTGGCTCACCTGTTGGGCGCGGTGCGCGTGTACCCAGACGGGCACTCAGACATGCACTCTCCGCCGTGGATGATGAAATTGTTGTAGTCGGAGAGGAATTTGGAGCAGAGCTCAGCACTGATGCAGCGCCAACCCTCAAACTTGTAGGTGCCAGGAGGGCAGTCAGCCACACAGCGTCCTTGGTGGTAGTAATGCACACATGCTGCACATGCTGTGTCGCTACCAGGGACTGTGCAGCTGCCCAGACACTGAGGGTGGCAGCACTCGCCGTCCGCTGTGCACGCTCGCGGCACACACTTCTCTGGGCACTCTGGTGGGGAGAGAGAGTAGTAGAAAAGTATTACACCTATTGCAGTAATTAACAACATACATTTTTTTCCTAAAACACAATTGCCATGAAGACATTAGAACATCTTATATCACTCACACTAGAGATCTGTGTTTTTTTTGCCCCTAATCTGATATTTATATTTACATATTACAGCTACAAAAGCAACAAAATTATCAAAGCTGGAAAACTCTCCAATAAGACAATATATACGCCACATCTGCACTTTTATTTAAAGGAATAGTTCAACATTTTAGAAGATTTTTGTTTTCTTGTTTGTTAGATAGGAAGCTTGATTCACTCTCATGTCTGTACAGTAAATGTGAAGCTGGAAACAGTGTGAGACAGTTAGGCTGGGCCTGGCTCTGTTCAAAGGAAACAAAGCACAAAGCTGTCTATAAGCACTTCTTATTATTATGGATTAAATAAACAAAATATAAAGAGTTAATTAGTCAACAAGAAAACAAAAGTATTTCCCAAAATGTCAAATTATTCCTTTAAAAAGGTTTCCTATCATGTGTCCTGTGATATTTTACTTCATGTAGAGGAGTCAGTCTGGATCTGGTGTACTTTAAGAAGGGTGGTCACAATACAGAACATCTGGTACTGGATCAGGCATTTGGAAAAGGCCCCGAGTGGTCACACATCAGCTCAAGCCATTAAGGAACAATACCTGCCTGAATGCAACCAACAACAAACCCAGTAAAGGGGCATTTCCCTACGTTAGCAAACATCAGAGCCTAACAAAAGGAACACAACCAGTCAGACTCTGGCATGACGCTGCATGATTTGCATTTAGTGGAGAGTGACTGACAACACACAAACAGACACACACACACACACACACACACACACACACACACACACACACACTATCTCTCTCAACCCAGATTAGAGCTTGTAAAAGACTAAAAACAGAAAAGCGTGCAGGCTGCTTCACATCCAACCAACAAATTGCGTGCATGTTTCTTTTGTTTAAAACAAGCAGCTAACAAAAATCATTTCCACTAAACAACCTGTCAGAGCTTTTGTCTAACACAGTTGTTTACTGGGTGGGCTGGTGTTGAGCTCAGAAGTGCTATGTGGAGTTCATCACCGATCCACAGTCACAAAAGCCTCTCCACTCCGGGTTTTCCATCAAACACTGCTACAAATAACTCCTCCAGTTGCTGTGGTGTCCCTCTAAATAAGAGGATATTGTAACTGATGACAGGGGAAACTGATTGAGGGGCTCCAGCAGAAAAACACTGGACTAACCTATGCATAGTGCAGAAAGGAGCCACACCTCGCGGTGCCTCTTTGTTACTACAGCAGTGGCGTGATGGGACACACCTTCATCATCAACATTAAATTAAGCATCAGCTTTTAACCGAGCTTTATTGACAGTGGGTAATTGGTTCAACATGACATGTACAAACAAAGACAGAAGCTGATTGGTTGGTGACTCTACAGGGAGAAGGGTTGTGGACCTTTTTTAAGCACCGAGATGGTTTTCCACAGAAACAAACACTAATTGCTGTGGAAACACTGGAAATCACTGCTTGAAATTATCTGTGTGTGTGTGTGTGTGTTGGTGAGCATGTGTTCTGTAAGTCGTAAACAAAAGGACGGGGATATCTGAACCAAAAACAACCCGATGAACAGAAAAACTGTAATTTTGATTATGTCATCTGCTTAGGTTAGCCAGGGGCTGTGTTTAAACAGAAACCAAACAGAGTGAAGTTATGGGAAATGATGTGTTGTTTATAGGATGCTGAGTGATAAAGCACTGAAACACGTTTCAACATGTTGCCTGTGCCGTCTCTGTCAAACAAACTGAAGACGCCAGGCCAGGGGAGATGCCTACTGCCTCTCCTCTTATTTATATGTCAGTGATTTATCCGTCATGACTCCATCAGAAACAGCGTTTTTAGTCAGGACATTTTGCCCCCTGTTTTATTACTGTGTGCTGGCGCTGAAAGAGATGCCTTACTGTAAGGTCACAAAAAAAACAGATGTCAAATTGGAATAGGAAGTCAGTCTGCGACAACAGATCTGCTTGATCTTTTACCTCTCCAACTTGGCGCTCGACGCTTGAAGAAGTGCGCTTTTGGGAAAAGTGGCTGCCATAAAAAGCTCAGTTGAATTCCGTCCATCGGTACAACAACTTATACGGCTCATCAATCAGGCACCTTTTAGTTTGTAACCAATCCGGTTTGTTGCTTTATTCATACAATTTACAAGCACTCTGGAAAGTGAGTTGTGATCATATATCACATCTTCAACAATTATTTTGTGTCTGAAATCTACAAGACACTTTCATATTTTACCAGGTGGTTGGCTGGTGCTACTTTCCCACCCTGCTGTAAAGATTTGGGATTTTTGCATGAAGTCATTTAATTGACTAATCATTACAGCTACAACAAATAAGCTAGCATTTTAAGATATTATGTTTATTAACTGTGAACTTACCAATATTTCCGTGCTTAGAACAATGTACATTTACACATTTGTGTTTGTGGAAATGAATACCAGTTTCTTTAGATGTTTTACAAGCCACAAATACATAAATACAGATGAAATATGTCTGGTTTCATGGTGAATTTTTATTGTATAAATTGTAATTTGTGTAGTTTTCTGACCACATATATGATACCAATAATAATCTAGTAAAATATGCCTTGATTGTTGGAACCAATCCAGCACACCTACTCTGGAAATGCTAAACTGCATACCAAAAAGTATCTATGTGCTGCGAGGCGCTTTAAGCTCTCCACTTGAGTGACATCCGAATTCAGGACGTGGGAGCCCTCTACTATCCCTCCCACATGACCAAAAAAAAAAAAAAAAAAAAAAAAATTATCACCAGCCAGTGCCCATTAGATGACCTTCCAGCCCGCCTCCTCACTAACACAGAAGCCAATCAGAGGCTTCAGACTGTGTGGTCCCACCAACCATTTGGCACGCTGTTTGTGCTCAGCAGGAGGGAACCAATGCTGCGTTTCTCTGGCACAGAATGTTCTTTCCCTGCTCCGAGCCCCCTGTGAACCCCCCTTCCTCCCGACTCCAACTCGCCCTCTGACCTCTACGCCGGGGTGATGGGAGCTGTGTTGGAAAGGTGTAATATTGCAGTGTGATAATGTACAGCCTGAAGCCTGTAGAGATCTGGAATCTAAAGGGAGAGGAAGGAGATAATCTGTGCCTGAAGTTTGGCTCAGGCTGGAGCCGTTTGTGTGTCCGCGGCCTCCTAAACACAACTCACTGACTGACCAGTATGTGGTGAACGGTAGTGGAGGGGCCGATGGGTGCATACAGTGTACATCAGCATTCCACCGGACATCTGCAAAATAATGGATCCCAGCTTTTATCCTCCTTGCGGCACTTTCAGAGATAGGTTGATGCAGAGCTGCAGCACAAGGGGAGGAGGTGGAGAAGTAGGAGGAAAGGGGTTGAGAAGGAGACCAAGAAGAAGGAAACGTAAAGGACGGATGTGAAAGAAGAGGAGGTGAAGAAGACATGGAGGAGGAAGGTGAAGATGGAAGGGGATTAAAGACGGAGATAAGGGGGCGGTAGAGGAGGAGGAAACTATAAACACCATTGAACACTTGACGTCTTCTAAGTACACGGGTTGGCATGGCTGCCAGCTGAGGGAGCCACACAACACAAACAGGACTAAACTGGTGTTGAATAGATAAGTTTAACATGAAATGATGACTATCAGTTGAGCCAATTCAATTAAAAACACCCAGTCATCTATATGTAAGCAATAAGCCACGAGAGACTCTGGTCTGTGGTGCAGCTCAGCCGGTCGTAATCATGAGTCAGAACTATCTATTTTATAATAAAGGATTTTCTTAACTTACTGTTTAGAATCACGGTCTAAGTTTTTGAAATACAGTTCCCATAATGCTTTGGAAGTATAATGTTGCTATGGAGACAGTTAGTAACAGGGTGGCAAAGTAATGGATTAAAATTAACGGACAAAAAAATAAAAGTAAAGTAAAATTAAGTTTTTATAGAATGAGTACTACTCATGTTCTTTTTTAAAACTGTACTTCTCTTTACTCACTTTACTAGCACCTCTACTATAGATACTAAGGTTGCCCACTGCCTTAGTATCTCATGTGTAACATTTATGTTGTTACTTTTACATGAGTAGGTTTCTCAAATAGTAATTTTCACTTTCACTTAAGTCATTTTTTAAAGGTAAGTAGTAGTTGTAGTGTTAAGTAGTTGTACTTTTACTTGAGTAAGAGATTTTCAGTACATCTGTACATCAGTCTACATGCACTTTCCTTGCTTCAGTCTGAAAGGAGTATTAGATAATTAAGGGGCTGGAGTTACTGTAAGTAGTAGAGTCCACGCAGTAAAAGAGTTTCACCCCATTCTGTCACTATGCAGGCCTCTGGCAGTGGGATAAAGATCACTGCTGTGGGTCAAAAAGCTGATACAGGGCTTCCAGGGAAACAGAAATACCAGCCCAGCAGGAAGGTAGGCTGGGAAACTCACACCAGTCACCAGCCAAACGGCGGGAAAATGCCTGGGTTGTTTCTGGTAAACTAATATATCAGAGCAGTTAGACAGCATCAACTTCAGATTCATGAATCTAAATATCTTGGTTACACAATGAAAGTTAATTTTTTTCCCTCTCTCTCTCTTTCCTGCATGATCAGCTGATCAACTAAGAATTAAAAAGCCTTTCTAATTTTTAATCTTTTGTTAGCACCCTCTGCCTCATCCTCTGGGTGATAGGAACAGGATGTCCCACACAGACAAACAGTTGCTGTGATGACGCTCCAGGCTTTAGCAGTGCTACTCAGCAGCACACACGCAACACAACAATATCAAGCAAAGACAGATGTCTAGACTGATCACAGCACAGTTGATGCAAAAACACAGATAGAGATCTGTACTGGTTCTCGATTCCACCAACACAGACTGGAAATCCACCAGTTTAATATTTCAAAAGTTATGTTGTGGGGAAACATGAGTCTTAACGGTAACCTTTTTCTTTTTAATCTGATAAACGACCTCAGTGTTTGCCATGTCAAAGACCACTAAATAGACTCACAGAGAAACCCCACCTACGATCTCTACTTTACGACGTGGCAAACAAGTACTTAATAATTTTATATGACCTATGGTGTTATATAATGTTATATTATTGAAGTATGACGTTTTCACCTTCCTCAGGTGTTTGCTTAAAAGCAGAGAGGAGGCGATGAGCGAAATATCAAAGATTTGTCCAGATGTTTCTTTTCCATTGTTGTGGATTTACAGGATCAAATCTTCAAGTTCAAACTTGTGGTTTTAGGATTTATAAAAGAACTGAACTTGAGTTGGAAGTTAAATGGAAATGACTAAAGTCAATATCGGGAATGTTTTTTTTTCCATTAATTGTGTTGCCCCAGTGACAAAGACTGCCAGGAACAGGCCCCTGGGGCTCCCTCAACTTCCTGTATGCTTTGGTTTTGTAATTACCAGTCCCAACACGGCAGGGCTGTACCATTATGTCCAAAATCACAATGTAGTTCATGATGAACATAAATATTATTTTTTTTAAAAAGATCTGGCTTATTTAGTTTCTAAGTTTTATTGAAAATCCTTTTTTCACTTATATCAATGTTTTAAAAAATCCTCATTTTAACTACAGGATCTGTTCTGAAGAAATGTTTCAGTAATGTCAATATGTGATGAATATTTGTGAATGCTTTGCAGTCATTTTAGGATTATGGATGTGGTAGACACCAAAAACATGAAGATCTTGATTGATTCTCCCATTCACTGTAATAATAAAGAAAAATGCATGGCTGCATTCCAAACCTAATTTATAGTGAAAATGAAGAAACTATCCACCTCTCACCACGACACATGACTATCTCTGTTACTACTGACCAGCAGACACACAGTATTGATCTGCACCATTTCATTCATCTACATTCAGCTTCATTGACTGTATGTGCACTGCAGCTTTGATTCAGCCTGAACTCAAATGGATCTCAAACCAATTATAACATCTCTTTAATTCCCCTCTGGATTACTTAATTAGTTTTTGTTTTTCTCTGAAGCACAATAAGTAGCCTGGATGCAGAAGCTTGTATTAGCAGGTCTGCATCTGCGTCCTTTCCCAACCAACACTTTCTTTTACATTAATGAACTTAGCGTGTCATACTTGACACGACAGAAAATGCGACTAAAGAATGAGCTAACAGACGTTTCCACGCTGTTTGTCTTTTTTATTTTGCATGTTTTCCATGTGCCTGCATGGTTTTCCTTCAGGTGATCCGGTTTCCTTCCCACAGTCCAAAGACATGCAGGTTACAGTAAAAGTCCAGTGTGTAGTGATTTAGTTGCATCTAGTGGTGTAATCGCTGCATTGCAATCTCCTCACATCACCCTCTCCTTTCTGGTGTAAAGGAGAAACAAACATTTGAAAGGCCTTGTCTAGAGTCAGTATTTAGTTTGTCTGCTCTGGGCTACTGTAGAAACATGGTGTTTCAACATGGCGGCTTCCATGGAAGAGGACCTGTTCCCACACATTTTTAAATAATAAAAACAAAAAGATTCTTATTTTCAGCTGATTATACATGCATGAAATTATAGTTATGAATATTACATGTAATGTCTGCTTTATTCTGAAAATAGAGGCTCCCAATCTTACACACTGGACCTTTAATTGAAGGCTCGCGTAGGTGTCAACGTGTGTATGACTGTGTTTTGTGTCTATATGTGATTCGCCTCTTTTACAGAGCCTGTTCTGTATAAAAAAGGTATGAAAACTGAAGTGGAGGGGGTCATTGTTGCTCCACCTCTGTGCCAGCAGCAGAGGCAACAACAGCTGTATCGACGCCTGTATAAAATGGTGAGCCGACAGGACGGGACACGCGTGTATGGGTAGTAAATGTGTGGTGAAGCCGAAGAGAGAAAGTGACAGTAAATGTGAGGAAAAGGTGAGCAGTGAAGTCGTCAATCTGGCAGTAAATGCACAGTGCAGGTTACAGTCTGTCTGCAAGGCTGCAGCTTCTCAAACACTAAAGTAAAGCTCCTGTTTGTTGTTAGAGATGCTACTCCTGCTACTGGAACACCTACATGCTATCTAAAAATCACACACTGTTGCGGTGTTATGCTGTTATGGTCCAAGTGTAAAAAAGCAAAGGCAGCGCTCTTGTGTACTCTCAACGGGCTACAGACTGACGACCTGTACATGGTGTACCCCACCTTTTGCCCAATGACAACCCTGGCCCCTTAAGGATAAGTGGCTATAGTTAATGGATGGATATTTCCACACACTCCATGCTCTCCCAATGTGTTCCAGTACTCGGGTTGAATGGGGGACATAAACAGCACCAGTGCAATCTCCTCAGACTGAACAAAACGCTGATGATAGACAGAAAACACAACAATATATCTGTCTTTCCAGTCTCACACAAAGGCTGTCCTGTTACAGCCAGACAGTCTGTCAGTGTGTAGGTTGAGTCGGTCATTCAGAAAACCAGTCAGTCAGTCAGTCAGTCAGTCAGTGTCCGTGTGTGCGTGTGTGCATTGTCTACAGTGTGATTTGAGTCAGTCCAACAAGGATCTCCATTCATTCAGTCCATTCACAGCTCTATATGATTGACCAGTACTGTCTTGTTCGTCTTCCCAGCAGATACAAGCCAGTCAGTTCAACTGGTGCATTAGACGGCCACAGACATGACAACCTGGTGGACATCCAGCCTAGCAAACAGGCTCAAAAAGTGCTTTGAGGAAGAAAGACAACAACAAAAAGTGAGAACAACATTAGCCCCAACAGCAATGTTTAAGTTTTGGGCTGCCAAAATCCATGAACAATCAAAATCACTACATTTAAACCCAACAGTGTACCAGAGTTGCATTTAATTATTTTAGTTATTGACCTCTTGAGAATTTGCACTGAATGATAAAAATGCACACTGATTTACATTTTATTTGTTAACACTTTTGGAAATTTGCCTGAAACTTGTGCACTAATTGGATTGAAACAGGACAGAGGAGGCATAGTTTTCATTGGCTGGCGCAATTTTCTTTTTTTAAACTTGATAGAAGCAGCTTCATTGGGTCCTGTCCTGATTAAGCGGGGGGTTCAGACAGGATCAGGCGCCGCGGCAAAAACGGAGGTCTTTCAGTTCATTTCAGTGGGGGTCGTGCGTTTCCACACTGGCAGTCCGCAACGCAGGGGCTGCCGCAAAAAAAACGCACCGGCGTGCGGGAGAGAAGTTGAGCCAGATCCAACTTTGGGAAAAACGGAGCCCCACGTCACGCTCCGCGAGCCAATCAGACACTCAGATCGGTCAAACCTCCACAGACAGCCTGAAATGTCTCTGAAGCAGAGACTATCCAGGTGGATTCATGGACTAAACTTTGATAATCTACCTAGTAGTAAGTAAGAGTAACAATAACAGTGAGCGAGCGCCGGCCTCAATAAAGCTGTTAATCAGAGAAATAAAATTTCCTGCTTGTTTCACAGCGGTTACATTCAGCAGGTATTGACACGCCCACGGCAACCCACCTCAAGTGTTTTGCAACACTTTTAAGTGGAATCAGACATCCAGAGTATTTTAGCACCGAGACAGACACTTGAACAAGTACAGGCACTATTACCGTTAAGCGGCTGCTGTATAGTACAGGTAAAGAGCTGTAGATGGCACAGTGTTGCTGAGAGGAATATCAAAAGTAATGCTGGATTCCCTCCTCCTCCTCCTCCTCCGCTCCTCCCAGTGTGAGGAGACGTCTCACAGGAGATGTGTGGTCTGAAGCTTCCTGTTGATAATTACAGTCTGCTCAAAGGGAAAAACACTAACAGAGGTGAAGCGCTCCCAGAACATCGTTCGTGTTGTTGTTGATGAAAAGCTGGACCTACGTCTCTTTCTGGCTCACCCTCTCAATGAGAGGGGATTCACACAGGGCTGCAAAGACCCTCCTGCCTGCCACCTCATAACATTACATCAAATGGACTGGACCCAACCGCACTGTGGGTCTCGATCACGTGATGCCACAAATACAGAACCTGTAGTGTGTGATAGTCTAGAGCACTGGTTTCCAACCTGGTGGTTGAGAACAACAATCAGCATTTAATTCATTTCTGTGACGAAAACTAGATTCGATTATTACTTAGAATATAAACTAAAATAAAATCTCAAAGGATAAGGGCACGATGAAGACCTGAACACAAGCTGTATTCACAGAGCCTTCACTCTAAACAGCTTTGTACTGCATTGGTAGTACAAGTAGAAGTACACAGTTAAAACAACCAAAAAACCAAGGAGAAGAAAACACTGAATGTATTGGGCAAAAAGGTATGACTAAGAGTCATTGCTCAAAAAACAAGCACAAAATACATATTAGCAATGGGAAATTACTCATCTCTGAGGCAATATTGACTGGAAATGTTATCCTCCTAATAATGTCACTTAGTCAGTTTAGTTAGTCATCAGGTTACTCAACAGGTACGGTTGGGAACCACTGGTTTAGATGTGTGAACAAGCACCCAAACAGGTACTTTTCTATGTGACTATTTGAGGTGTTTTTGGCCCCTCGACCAACAAGTACGAGTCATTACTAGTGCAGAAAAACAGGAGACAACCCCTCACTGGTTTCCCACCTGCAAACACTACCAGTTCTTTTCATTATTCATTTGTATTTATACCCAGGGAGACTATGTCTTGAAGGTTGGGACAGGAACATGGAGAGCTTAACATGCAGTAAGTTTCTTCAGTGCAAAATACTGTTCTGCTTTGGTGACTAGGCAAAGCATTATGGTAGATATTTAAATATTCTCTCTGAACTTTTCTACAAACAACCTCAACAGGTACTTTCCTTTATTCATTCCATCAAGTCTCCCCTTGACACAACAGGAATGACAAACAACACGGTTAGGAATCATATATCTTGTAATTACCTAATAGTCAAAGCATATGAAACAAAATAAGGAAAATATTCCGTTTAATCTAGTCTAAATAGAGGCAATAGTTAACCTTGTGGAATTTGTTGGGATAAACATCTGTCACATCAGCTGACACTACAGGATAACTACAGACAAATTCCTGGCATCCCCCTGCTGACTGACCTGGAAAAGACAAGACAAATCAAATACTTTGGTCCCCAGAGTCTCCGCAGAGGCCAGACAATAACAAGGGTGGATGAGGTTTACAAGGAGCTATCCATTCCTGATAGCTACAGCTCCCTGATAAGTTGCGATTAGGACAGCTATAACTTGTGGCTTCAGTTGCAGAAGGACAAAGAGTTACTGAAAAACAAGAAAAACAAGTACAATAAGAGAATGTCACTTCTGAGGTTCATGTCTGGGTCAACAAAAAGACTGTTGAACTCTTACCCAATTGTGAAGGTTAAACCTTAATGAATAATCTATGCGTGGTCATGTGCATGGTTTGTAATGGACAAGGATGAGAGCCCACAACCTGATTTTATCATCCAAGAGACAGTTTACTAAACCTCAAAACTTTCACTGTAAATACAATGTAGACAGGAAGTTACAGACAACGTTTGATCTGGACACATTGGTATCACTGTATATGTCGTCCAATATGTGGCGTTATGAAAACTGTTTTTTTTCCCCCGGTATATAATGCAGGAATGCAGTAATATACCGCAAAGTTTATCCAGCAGAGTGAACTGGACTGCAAAAATTCACTCTATCTTCCTCCATATCGTTTAACTTTTTCGTCTCAAAATTCCCACATCGTTCATGCTCTACTGAGGACTCAAGGGAGTACAGTGTTGAGTTTGAAGTAGTATGGATAATTCTAGGGAAATCTTGGGAAAGTTGAAAAACATCGCCCTACGGAGCCAAGCCGGAAAGTCCTGTAGTTCCAGACCCACAGTTTTACATTTCACATATAAATCCACAAGTTTATGTGACAGTCCTGACTGTGTTATACCCAAAGCTAATGCTGCTAATGTATTAATCGAACAAAGATGAACATAAGCTGTATGGCAACACTGAAGGTGAAGCAGGAAGAGGACTGGGCTCAAATGACATTTCATATCCGACATTGTGTGTTATATGATCAGACACAGCTCAGTCTCAATCACCGATGGACCATTTGTAGCTCTGTTTCTATAATGACACAGTTTGTCATCATAAGTGATTTTAACACATGTTATATTCATGCTAAAAGCAGGAGAAACTGAAGTGAAATGTAAATCTTGATGGTTCCGAATTTTGTTGACTCCAACCATGAAATTTCACACACAGCCTCAGAAGGAGTTGTCTACATTCCTGAGTCTTTGTGTTTGCGTGTTTACTTGGCGCGGGAAGACAGAAATATCCCTGGAATTTGATGGAAAGGATGAAGGAGGCAGAGTAAAAGATTCCCATTCACCTTGAGGCAGCCTGGCCTGGTTGGCTGTGCTGATGACCTACAGTACCTCCCTGGTGGCCTTAAAACATCTTGGGCAACTTACCATGACCAGAATTCAAGGATTGCATGTTTTTCACATTAACCTAGCATGCTTTGATAAGCAGAAATTCTTAAGGCCACCCTGACCTCATACATTCCCTTGTATGAAGAAGGAGACGTATCTGAACCTCTGAAACAAACCCAACCACACAATCTGTGATGCATGGTGTGATCAGAGAGAGCTCTGTCAAACAATGTTTCTTAGGTTCATTGCTAACTTGCTAGACTAAATAGAGCCTGGTCAACAGGCGGGTGGAAAACTGGAAAGCTTCACATCATTTTGTACGTAACCGTGACAGCAAAAAAAAAAAAAATATATATATATAAATATTGCTATACTAAATAGGAGGGTTCTCTGCCATGTTACAAATACAAAACTTGTACGGTCATCTGATTGTGTGAGTGTGTGTGTGTATGTGTGTACAGCCTCCCAGCCCACCCCACTTTACTCCCGTTCATCGCTGCTCTGTAGTGGGTGGGACACAAGAAAAACAGAAAAACAGAATTATCAATGAATAAAATTCAATAAAATGTGGCAACGGCTTATCTTTTTGTTCCTGTTCCACCCCTGACAAATACAGGGGTTAACCAATTACACATTAACACACAACTCAAGAGGACACAAAACCTCCAACGGGGCCAAAGTATTTAGCCTTTTTTTTTGCCCCCTCCTTTTCAATGTAATTCTACTGTTATCACAGCAGATTGAAATGATGGAAAATGAGCCTTAACAAAACATAAACTATCCCAACCAGCCTCAAATCCACAAACAAGAGGCTCATCTCGGTCCCTGGTCACAGCGCATCCCAATCTGACAGTGTTAACAGAGCACAATTAAAGGCCACATAATTACAGTAGGCACTTCAACACAGCCAAACCAGTAATGTTCTCTTCCAGGAATTCCAGGGATGGGTGTGACTGTTCACTAAAAGTAGTCATGGATGTGCCTGGTTTACAAAACAGTCCCTATAATTACCAGCCCTGACAGCCACCGGGTTCTGGGTCAGGGTAAGGGGTGCATGACTAGTTGTGGATCATTGTATGGTGTGATTTTAGTTTTGACGATCAACAACTGCTTTTAGGACGTCTGCTGAAGGTGAAAACAATAAAACTGTCAATATAATAACCAAAAGGATGAGATCACTATATTTAAGTACCTTTACAGTTGTTATCCAGTATAATTATGACATTTTACTGATTGCTTACAAAAACAGAGGGTCTGAGCTCAGGTTTTCTTACAGATCGTGTAACCAAATATGACGTCAGAAGGTTTCAAAGTCTGGATTCAAACCACAGGGCTGGACACACCAACTATGAGTAGTTGTAATATAGCCAACATAGTGACCTATATATAATGCAGCTGAACAGTAAGAATAGGCCACTTGTCATACATGGGCAATGCAGGCTCATTTTGATAAATGTAGAACAAAGTTTTATTCACAACAATCAGACAATTCAATTACACGTCGTTGGGCCAAAGCTCATGTCCACTGGACTGACAAAAAATGCTGTGGCCTAACAGTTTTCTATTCTACTATTTCTAATAGTTTTAGGAAATCATGGATGCCGTGTCCTCTGGACTAAGTTTGAGTTTTACAAAGCGTCCCAACTTTTTTGGAATCGGGGTTGCACTGCATCAAAATGAGATTTATTTGCCAGAAGCACAAACTGATTTTAATGCCTCCAACGTTGGTGCTTATTGACATCTTTGTCGGTACAAGTCAAGGGAAGGTAGAGCGTATCTCGTTCATGCTCAGACTGGGGATTCAAACAGGCATATTGTGCCAGGCCAACTTCATAAGTCTTTAGGGAGCGAGAAAGAGTGGGTGTCTGTACTCAGTACATGATGGTATGGAGCTAATCATAGCAGAGATTAGACGAGCATCAGCAGGAAATAGTAGTCACTGGGCTTCCTTAAGCCCTAAGCACTGAGTCACGAGTCAACTGTCTGGACAGCATGACCTCTCTGCTGCCTTTCTCTGTGAGTTACTCCGATCAAAAACACCTTCAACCCAAATTTTTCATTCAATAGTATTGAAAGTACAGAAGATCTAAACAGAAGACTTTCAGATCCCCAGCGTGGAAAGTTTAGCAATGTGCTACTGTGGCGAGTGTGCCTTTTATTTAGCTATTGTCTTGTAGTCTCCTCTTGATCTGACATGCATGACCCCGTTGTCTAGCTTTTTGCATTGGGAGGATACATGGTTACATAGTTTCTAGTTTCTTTAGAAAGCCCAATAACTGTGATGTAGTTGTGAGGTGAAAAAAGAGGGACTGATTTGGTGGAAGATGAAGGACAAGCAAGTTATACTGATAATGCTTATCAGCCAGCGGCAGCTAATGTTGAGGGGGGAAGGCAAGTGGCAGCAAGGATGGAAAAATTCATCTGCTTAGTGCGCCGTTGACATGGAAAGTTACCACATGGTCAGTGTCTATCGTTTCTCTCTATGCCCTTGTAAACAGAAATCTGTAAATCTGTAAGTCATATACATGAAATGTTATTCTGATCAAGTTGTTTTTGAAAGTTAAATGCTATTAATGTATAGAGATGAGATGAGATAGTATATTAGTATGTATTTAAAAAAGGTGCATGGAGCAAGTGTAGTTCAAAAGGAGGATCAATGAAGCACCCAAACTGAACACTATAGCCCAAATCAACACCTCAACACAAAACGTCCCTGCTACCTCATTTACCTCCAACAAGCTGAGAAAGTGATGAAAACTTTCAAGGTCAAGTACGGCAGAAAACCCCAAAAAAGATCAGTGAGGTAGAAGCTGCAGAAAAGGCTAGTTCACATTATGAAAATATACATTTAAAAATGGCCTCAGATTTAGTACTAGAGAAGCACTGGGTAAATAAACACTGGATCTACCACATCCAAAACCAAGCAGAAAACAGGAGAGGGAGGGGAGGCTGAGACTGACTCCACAACTCACTCTCTCTCTTAGACTCTCGTTATAGGTCTCTCTCTCTCTCACACACACACGCACACACTCACACACACAGAAGTGAGTTGTTCCTGTTAGACAGCTGACAGTGTGTCGCCTGCACGTCAGCTAACATGCACAGTTTCACTTATGCCACAGCAAAGTATTCAGTAATACAATAATACTGAGTATTACTGAATACTTTGCCGTTGCATAATAATTCACTAATGAAGGCGCTATTAGCGCAGACTTGATTCCTGATTTACCCAATCAGCTCATACCTGTTTCCATTTCAATGTTGAGCTGTCAGAAAAGTCAGGCCAAACCAGGTGTTGTGGTGATTAGCCACAGGGTTGTGCAGCCATGTGGGAAGTATGTGGGTGTGTTTATGTGTCCTGAATGTTACCGCTGTAAAACAATCACAAAGCACTTTATTTATCGGATTCACCGGCTTTCTCGCTTCTAGTGCTCCCTCTCCTCATTCATCTTCTGTGTCGCTTGACAGTGTCAGTGGTATTTCAGGCTGTGATGTTTGACTGTTTGATCGCAGGATCATGACGTCGGGCTGCTTTTATTTAAAATTCTCCATCACAGGTCACTGCAACAATAAAACTGATTGATATTGGATTTTGTCGATTTGTTTATTTTTGTTTATTGGCTTTATTTGATAGCTGACCATGCAGACACAGAAAGGAAACATGCAGCAAGGGACAACGCAGGTCCTCAGCTGGAATCAAAATGCTTACATTGTGTTATATGGTATGCCTCTTATACACCATGAAGCCCCAACTGATACTGCATACTCCTGAGGCAGATATCAATCTTGATATTTGAGAGTTAAACAAAATCTAACAACAGTTCACTGTATATTCATTGTGATCCAGATTTTTTCTACCTGCAGAAACCTTTTTTAAAGTTAGATGTTAGGCAGAGAGATGGCTGTTATGCTGGTGGGGGTAAAGCAATTGCTGTGTGTTGTGCTGTTTGCCTGTGTCTTTTTTGATACTACCACTAGAAGTCGCTGGTGTGAGTGAAAAACTTTCAAATCCTACACACAAAAGGCATAAAGTATAGAAACTTGTTTTCCAAACTGTACTGACCTGCCTGAACCACAGAGATTCACACAAAACAAGACAAAATAGTTAATTTATACATTTTTTTCCTGTGTTTTAACAACTTCTAGAGGAAAGAAAATATTAATTTGTGAGGTCCGTTGTCCCATCAGGATAATATGTCAGCTAAATGACTACAAACATAAATGAGCAAACCCTGACATGGCAAGTATTGCAACTAATCTAGTGGCTGGCTGAGCAACACCCCTGAAGACAATCCTTCTAGTTTAATGTGTAATCCCTTCAGCCAGAGGTTAACAAAAGACAAGAAATCCTTCCAGTAAATCCCTGAAGACCTACTTTGTACTTTAATGATGTGCTTTCATCTCCTCAGACCATACAAAGCACCGGAAAAACATCCCCCATGCTGTTCAATGTGTGAGCGTGTGTGCGGGTTTGTGTTTGAGAGAGTGAGTGAGACAGTGTGCTTGCTTCCCAGCATGCACGGACATGGTTCTTCTTTAGAAGAAGCCTGTGAGTTATGAACTAGACAAAAACACCCAAACCAGATTCCAAAAAACAAATGAGGGAAGTAAACATGGGAGAATGCAGCCCCCGCCACCACGGCTAAAAAACACTCCACTTTCCCAGAGAAGCAAACAGGCTTTGAACCCTCTTTTTCCCCCTGTAACAGTTTTATGAATGAGTTCAGCCTCAAAGCATGCCCTTTATATTAACTCAATGAAAACAGGGCTAGTACATTTCCCTTCCGTCATATATTGATCTGATGAATGACTGGGCCTGGAAATAACATGCCGCTGAATACAAAGTTGGCATTCATGCCAGCACAGCAGAAGGCCTGTGAGCAAGACACACATCAAACAATAGATTCCAGATAAGATTGCTGAAGCTCGATACGGGGTGTTATCGGAAGAGACAAAAGAAAGCCATCATAATATGGTCCATAATGGTTGGAGTGTTTCCTGCTACTGATACAAATCAAGCAAACAGACAGGATTCCAAGTACAGCGACTTTATTATTTGCATACTGTTGCGCAGCACACATAAAAACAGCCTCTGATCTGCAGGTACTGGCGACCGCCAGACAACAGCTTGAGGGAATGAACATAGCCAGCTCAACTACTCTAGCTATCGGGCCTTCCTCACTTTAATGAAGCCTGGCTTTACTACTACCAGACTTCTCCAATAAAGTGCCTAATAAATAGCACAACAATGCAGTCTCTGCAGTGAGAGCGGCAGTGCTTATGTTGTTGGGGATCAATTCTGTCTTAAGGCTGCGGTAGCGACGAATGATGGTCCATTTGACCTGGCTGACACACTCCCTCTGGAGCCCAGTAGACTGCTTATGCATCTTCACGGGGGTCGTTCTCCACTTCTTCTATATTTAGTCAACGTGAGCTGACCTAAAGTGTTTCATCTGTCCAGTTAGTAGGTTTTTAAAATATGGCTGGGGACAAACTGCAACCATGAGGTTTTGTGTGGCAAGTGTGTTAAAATCATCTGGACCTCCGAGTCTTAGGAGAGTGGATTACAGCCCTCATTGATTCTCCTAAGAGTTCTGAGATTTCTCTCCCGTTTCTTGTTGCCTAAATAAAGAATACAGTTTCATAAGTTAAAAGAAAAAGATTCACACAAATGGCACTTTAACTGTGCTGACATCAGGTGGCCAACAGTATAGTGGAGCTGTGTCCATGTGTCAGCTGGAATAAGTAGTAGGCATTGGTTTAGAGCTGCTATTGGTCGATTAATCAACCAATAGTTCATGTGATTCATTTAATGGTTCGTCAACCATTAAAATAATCATTAACAATTGTTTTGAGTCATTTTTTTAATAAAACAAAAGTCCAAATTCTCAATTTCAGCCTCTCAAATGCAATTTTCTTGTCTCTTTGGTGCTCTATGACAGCAAACTGAATATTTTGGGGTTGTGGACGCCACATGGATTAATAATTAAAGAGTCGTTAGTTGCAGCCATTCGGTGGTTTTAGTAGCAGCGGTAGTAATAATAGTAGTTATATCGTTATAATAGCAGCAGCAGATGGCTAAGCAGTTGAGGCAGTAGTAAAAGAAACAGTAGTAGCAACAGCTGTCGCACAAGCACTGGTAATAGTACTACTAGCCAAGGCATTTAGTTTAAGTTGTTGGCCATTTAAAAATAATACTCAAATCTATTCCCTGTCCTTCACAGCCCCCGCCCACTGAAAAACAACATTTCTAGTCTCAACAGAACGGAGACAGAGAGATGGCCTTTATCACTGTGTTTCACTTACACTGGCTGCTTGTAAAACTGGTTTATAGAAACAAAACGCCTTAAAGTCAATACTTCATCTTTATTATCATTATAACACAACTGTACACCTGATGTGGCCTCAAGTCCAGGAAGTGACGACCTTCAAGCTACAATATTACAATATTAAAAAGGTCAGAGTGTTGGATTTAGTGGCATCTAGCGGTGTAGTTGCAGAATGCAACCCCCTCCCCTCGTCCCCCTGATACAAGCATAAAAGGAGAAACTACAACGGTTGCCAAAAATGAAAAAAACAAACAAACATGACATGCCCCATCTAGAGCCAGTGTTTGGTTTGTCCATTCTGGGCTACTGTAGAAACAGGACCCGAGGCGCCTGCAGATATGAAAGACTCTTTCTAAAAAGGTAATAACAACATAATGATTCTTATTTTTAGGCGATTGTACTTAATAAAAACATACTTATTCATATTATATTTTATTTTCCCCTATTCTGTAAATAGAGCCTCTTAAATCTTACACAAGTAACCTTTAAGAAGACCAATATTTCTCACACAATGTTCATATTATATTGATGAAATCTCAAAGTTCTAGTGGCTTGTATCATGTTACCAGAGACAATAAAGACACATGGAGAAAACATGTAGATATAAATGTAATGATTACCTGTTAAATATTTCTAAGTATTTTTTATTGCAGGAATGGAATACAATATTCATTAATATGTTTTCATTAGTGTATAAAAGCCTAGCATAAGAATTGTTGTGTTTTTGTTTGTAAAATGAGCCCTGTATATCTACAGTGAGAGCGGGTCCTCTTCCATGGAGTCCGCCATGTTGAACGGCCATTTTTGTACAGTAGCTCAGAACAGACCAACCAAACACTGATCTAGATGTGGCCTTTTGCTTTTCATGTGAATTTCGCAGTTAGAGTTTTTCCTACATGCTTCGAAGGAGAGGTTGGGGCATGGGAGAGTATTCATTTGGTTGCAATCTCTAACTTCACTGCTAGGTGCCACTAAATCCTACACACTGAACCTTTAAATTCTGGTGTTGTGTGAAAGCAAAACACAGCTGCCGGTTGTTGTTCAGATGACAGTGTGGCAGGAAGGAAAATGGGAGGCCTTCTTGTTGTGAAGATACAACAGACTTACTACATCACCATCCACATGATCATATGTGTTATTGGATAAAAAAAGCTTTTTTCTGTGAGTCTGAAGCCCACTGACACAAACAAAGACAAAGAGGAGATTTTATTGTGTGTTATATATGGTTTTCTTGCTGACAAGAGATATGATAAACAGTGCTGCTCCTCCACCTGACACCCCCCTCCATCTATCCAGCATGTCTTCCTCCAACATATTCCACCTCCTGGTTTCTTTTCCAGCATGCCCACACTCTGCCACTCCAGCAACCCACAAGGCAGGCCAGGCGTATGTGTGTATGTCAGATATATTCGCATCTCTGTAATAAGCCTGTTTGTGCGTGCCTGCATCCCTGTCTGTGTGTGTTATGACGGTCACAGCATGTGTGTGTGTGTGTGTGTGTGTGTGTATGGACATGCATGCAATCCAGGCCAGTCCTGCGACAGTTCCATGTCACAAGACTGAAAACATCAACATGCTGAGTCTGCAGCAAGGCGCCAGTCACCAGGGAAACAATTTAGCCAGACACACACACACACAGACACACACACACACACACACTCAGTCAGCCAAAACACATCGTCTGAAACGCACCAGCAAAACAAGTCGTCTAAAACGCTGCAGTCGTAAACAGAAAATTAAAGGGAGAGTTCACACACATCGTGCTTGGAGTAGTTTAATTAAACTCTGGAGCATTTACTCCTTTGACTCACCTTGTTTAGGCAGATGAGAGAATTAGTATTGAACTGAATACACAAGCTACTGCCTCTTTTAAGACAAATGCAGTAGACTACGCTATGACAGGTGAAGTTTTTAGTACGCATGTAAACCGAGGTTGATATTTGTCAAGTAGCAGCTGCTCACATTGGAGAACTTGCTCAACGGCATGATTCTTAAACGATACCTCTGTTTATCTCTTTCTTCACATTTCCTCAACTTGGATAAACACCTGAGATATATTACAGGGAAGATTTGCAGACAAGTCAATCGTGCATAACATCGTCTCCTCCTCTTTTGCTTTCTTTCTACCTCGCAGCCAAAACACAACAACCAAAGCAGTTAAAGTGACAGGTAGCAGGCCACAGCTGTAGGCACAAAGCCGTTCACTACACTTCCAGATTCACATAGACAGATTTCAGACCAAAGGCTGGACTGTCTGCATGATCTATTTACAATTCAAATGCCTGATGGGCTATCATGTGTGACAGTCAGCTTACCTTTCTGGCAGTGATTGGAATTCCAGCAGCGGTAGTTGTAGTTATTGTTGAACATGGTCTTTCTGCACTGAGGGTTGTTTTCCATGATGCCTGGACAAACATCGCTGCACTCCTTGGACTGCTTGTTCCCAGCGATGTAGTTGTTGAACTCTGCGTCCAAGATGAGGGACCAGTCTATGGAGTCCAGGTAGCAGAGCTCTGGGTTTTTCTCAATGCGGATGGCGCCGCGGGTGATGTTCCTCAGGTTGTACAGGCCAATGTCCTTCAGGCTGGTCATCTCAAAGATCACAAGGGCGTAGTTGTAGAAGAGGTTTCGTCCGCGTATGACGGTGAGGTTGGGAAAGAGAGCGCTCAGACTGTCCAGGCCGGACACCCTGAATAGCAGCAGGTAGTCTGTGATCATGGTCAGCTTGGGGAAGCTGAGGGAACGGAAGACTTCCTGGTTGATGTTGTTGTTGTTTTTGTCACCGATGAGGAGAATTTGCAAGGAGCCCTCCACCACCGTGCAGTTCTCTAGACGTTTGAATTCACTGATGTCATTGCCAATGTCGATTCTGGGACCACAGACTGCAGGAAGGAAACAAAGGGAGATAGTGAGGGGTCATAATCCATTAAATTCAACAGTAATGTAAATATCTGACAATATCTTGCTCCATTATTTGATGTTTTCCACAGTGATTATAACGGTTTCTTCATCACAATTTATGGTCTGGAATCAAACAGACCTGCCTAGAAATCTAAGTGGAAAAACACAAGAACACATTTTTACATCTGATCTGGATGTTTCCTCATTTATTTATACATGCTTTGCAATAAACAGCTGTTTAATCCAACAATATACAAAACAATGTTCTGCATTCCTAAAAATCATATTTATAAAGAGATGTTTATCCAGTAATATTTTAAATATTGACAGCACCCTTGAGTTGCTCTGTTGTTGACAGAACAAGTTTGCTTTGCAGTTCTTATTTTCAATGTCAACTTAACATGCGGTGACAAAGTAAATAGACTCTATTCAAGCTTAGGTTAACAGTGCAATAAAGTTTAGTTATTTATCTGCCTTCAGGCTCTATTGTATCCATCAAATATGACCTGGTTTAACTGTCTGCTTTTATCAAGCTTTCATAATACATCTAAGGCAAAGAAACTATTCAACTATACAAGACATCACCCATAAAACATGTACACAGCGTCATTTGATCAAATGCAGTATATGTGACAAAAGATGTTAAACAAGAGCACAAAATGAATCATGGAGGAGTTTTACAAGTACTGTGGCAACATCATTCTTCATGAAACAAGAGTCTAAAGGCAAAGAAGCAGCTCTGTGAGGCACCGCGGTGTATGTGCCAAATGCTAATGTTACCATGCTAAAGTTTAGCCGGTGTAAGCACAGCTGAAGCTGGTGGGAATGTGATTAGTTTTGCAGGTTTTTAGACAGAAATGAACTCATCAGTTACTACTATTAATTCTTGTATCTCTGTGCTTAAATTCATTTTGACAATTTATCCATTTGACTTAAAATGTCAACCTCTTGGTGGTGCGAGAAGAAAAGTCAGGGGAAAAGTCCATAGGGTTTACTCTCTGGGGACCATGAATGTCTGGATCAGACTGAAACATCTCAACAACTATAGATAGATTGCCATAACATTTTATACAAAGACTAACAGACAGACACACATTGTTTTTGTTGTGAGTTTTATATGACCGCACCCTCTCTAGGCTACACTCCATGTCCAAGTGGAAGATTCCTATTGGTGGGATACCAATATAAAAAAGGCCTTTTGTTCTACGGGATCTGTTTGACTCCCTGATGAAGGCTTGATGCTGAAGCACGTCAGAATTTGTTTTTAGGTCTAACTTGACCATGCCATGACAATAAAAGCATTTTAATTATTTAACACATTTAAGAGAGTGCCATGGAGTCTTGTGATTTGTGCTTACACTGTTAGAAACAGAAGCTGTAAATGTTGTGTGGCGCTCCGTTCCGGAAAAGTCTCAACCTGTAGCAGTCTTTGCAAACGCTGCAACCTAATGAATTTAAGAATTATCTTTGGCAGAAGTTAAAATGTCTGGGCCTTTGATCAGACAACAAAGGACATCTGTCTGCCGTTTGATGTGAACATATTGTAAAAACATGTATTTATGCAGTTTTATGTTCAATGTAAAACAGATTTGCTTACATTTGCTTTGTTTTTGACCTCATGAGTAATTCTTTGGTATTTACGGAAACAGTCAGTCGACTCCCGATTTGATCCAGACCAAAACGCATTGAACCAAAACGAGTACAAAGAAAAGTATTTTAAAAAAGGGCACTCCTCTGAATTCAATGTGGCCTCTGAATAATCCAGACCCGCATCAGGAAAAGTTTGGTTAAGCATGATGGTGATGATTGGTGATGATGGGTGGAGTGTTTGCCTTTTCCAACTTTTACTCCCACCTGTGTGCTATCCTCTGAACAATACTTAACCCGAAGCCCCGGCAGCACCCACAGAAACATGGAGGCCATTATCGCACAACACTGTGAGGAGGATTTAGACTTCAAAAGCTGGAGGGCAGTGAGTCATGGAAAACAGCTAACAGGTTGTCACACCGCTACTTCATACTGGTCTATAAAGTTTTACTGTATGAATGTTACGCACAGAGGTTTGGGCAAGACGATGCATAACCCAACAAACAATTGAGTGTTTACTTAATTACATCATTTTATAATTAAATATTAGGGCTGTTGTTATAGACTTTATGCATGTAAATAAAATGTTTTTTTTTAATTAAAGCATTTCCCTAAAAGCAAAACCAGAAGCTCAGCAATACGCCACCGGCTACACATATTCCCACACTAAAGGTCATGCCTCAGGGCTGTACACATCCCTGCATAACCTAAAAATCTAAGTTATAGTATAATATGTAATAAACTCAACAATAAATGCATGTTTTTGTTTTCAATCTCCAACAAAACTATCAAACCAACAAAATCCAATGTTGAATTTTGCTTTATGCATACTGATGTTAAATCAGTCAGTGTAGATCATTAAATCAGTTACAGGCAGTACTCCAGTTACTGAAATCTGTAGCTCCCCAAAACGTGTGTGGTGTCTCTTCAGAAACCACACTGCGACTGAGGTGGAACAAAGTTGAATTTCCAGAAGAACACCCTGAACCTTTCTGCTCGAGATGGAAATTTTTCCAAAACGTCTTTGATGGCATAGCACAAAATGATACATCACAATATTGGAAATGGTCTATAACTTAACACATAACTAAAGAAAAAAAAACAAAAAAAAAACAGATTTAATAATAAGTAATCATTTACTGTTGGGTTAAACTGGTCAAATTAAATGTAATTATATTTTGCTGTGGTCCACAAACCCGTATTTCTAAATGTCTAACGTCTTTTTCATCCTTTAATAACCAAGACTGTTTGCTATATAACAAATCAGCATCTTTTAGTTATGTAGCTCAATGACACTCCATTTAACCACTCAACAGCAGCTCTGGAGTCAGTCACACACAGAGAAAGCTACTATGATTGTATGACACTACCCTAATGCAAGCTGCGGTGGTAAAACAACTTAAATACATGAGTATGTGAGAGTATTACGCCCTCAGTGGTGATCAGTCACTTGTTGATCAGGGAGGGAATATTCCTGCTAAAGTTCACAAACTTTGTATGTACTTTTCCACTTCAGGAACTAAAAGGAAATTTCCAGCCATTTTCAGAAATATATTGTACTTAATGAAAAGTGTTTCTGTGGCAGTGACCAAACCCCTAAACAAGAAAAACATTAAAAAGGCGTGTAAAAACTAAGCTCAGGTGTGACAAAGTTCAGGTTTGACAGTAATTTTCCGGTACACAATGACGCAAACCACCATTCCTAATGTCACAGCAAGTCCAGCTCAGAGGACAGAAAGCACATTCTCTTTTTTTTATGTTTTAGATTAGAATCGTGAGAAAGGATCTATAAATAAATCTTGTTTATCGCCTTAGGTTTAAAAACTGCACAACAAGTTAAGGTGGCTGGCACTACAGGCCTGACAGGTCATAACCAGGGAAAACTGTCTGCTGATGCATGTGAACTTCAAAGCTTTGACTAATGACTGCCTAAGACTGAACAACCAAATATTAAATATGTGGGTTTCATTTGAGATTATTTAAACTAGAATTATGGGACTGCAAATATACACAGTTTATACACTGTTTATCTAATGTGAATGTAACAGCTAATACATTTTAGACCTAATGTGCTTAGGAACTGAAAACTAGCAGTGATAAAAAAAGAGTTGTCCCTACATTATATTATACATATTATCCAGTTTGATGCAGCCTCACATATTTATTGCTTTGCTCCAACTTGGACACTCCTCTGTCCTTTTCAGAAACGTATATAAAAACCTATGTAAAGAGGCAACAGACACCAACACCAACAAAAAAGGGCAAAAGGACATAACACACAAAGGGAAGTTGAGCCCATTTGTGCAAATTAAGATAGTAAAATGGATAAAACAAGTTTACGATTGTCCTATAATTCTTCCCCCCAAAAAGCATGTACAGCACAGTAAACTCTACAGGCAACAGATATATCCAATGTAAAAAACATTCCCATGGTTGACCTCTTTCAACCCTGCCTTTGACGCGAGTTTCAAAGCACACTGGAGCTGTGGCTTGTAGCGTACCAACGCTCTGCTAAAACGTCTTTAACCTCTCTTTGCATTTGGCATTTTAATTGGAAAATAATTTGGTTCAAACATAAAATAAGAGGGTTAAGAGCTGTAGGCTTTTCCACCGAAAACTGCTGAGGGTTTAAATCTTCTCTAGAGAGAACGTGAGAGCCTTTGGTGAACCATTATAAAAAGGCCTTTGGTGTGATTTAAGGCAGGCAGTGTGCTGGTATGGCGGTTATGTCTTTCTCTGTAATCTACTTGTCAGTGCACACTGTCAGCAGCCCTCAGCGAGGCTGCATACCTGTTAATACAGTCCCAGCACCCAGGCCTGTAAAAAGACACACTGCCTAGTGACGTTACATCACCACAGCCCCGACGCTTCACCCTCTGTGGCCTCACTGCAACACCAGCATGGCCATCTTTCATGGGAACTGCTCCTGACCTCGCTCGTGAAGGTACTAAACAAAACTTTCTGATCATAATTTACATCTTGTGCACCAACAAAGCGTAAATACCGATAGCAGGTGTAGCAGCTTAATGACTCTCCCTCCCTCTGCTCCCTTACTGACACATTTTAAACAGCTGAGTACACAAGCCTATCTCTGCTGTTTTGATGAGCCTCCAGATCACATATTTACTTTTGATAACCTTTTCCCAGCTGGCTGCAGAACCAGACTATCCGCAGACAATCAGAGGAAATCCACTAGGAGCCCTATAAGACAAGAAATAGGAAGCAATACGCCCTCTAAGCTGGTGCTTCATACACTGCCACTAGACTGCAGCAAGTCTGTTTACTCCTCATTTCCATCCTGTTAGTGACAGACTGCCCGAGGAGGGGGGGGCCGTATTCATAGATACTTTTCCACATGAGAGGCAAGGTGAGAAGAAATGCACCGAGAAGCTTTAGTGAAAGATTATTCCTGACAGATAAAACTTGTTTGGTTCACACGAAAGGCCGCGTCTGCAGCGACAGAAGCTGAACCTGGTTAACCCAAACCTACCAGCTGCCCTTTAGCCCCGACTGATACAGTAAACCAGCAGGAATGCTCAGAGTTTAGCCACACAAGGCACCTTTACACAGCTCTACACCGGAGTGAGAATAAATGTAGGACTTCGATGGGAGAACCTCTCTGCTGCCCCCAGGTTTGTCCTGTGACCACTGGGGCTAACAGTAAACCCCATGACACACAGTTCACAAGCTCCTCACTCTTTCCAATCAACAGAACTTAGTCTGTTTTGCTTGCGAATGTACTTTGGCTTGTTCTATTTAAAAACCCAGACCCTGGTTCAAGCCCCCAACCCACCCCTCCCCAACATGTCATGATGAATGGGATGAATCAGGAAGCCTAGTTTACAGTATAGCTGGAGACATGGAAAATTTTCAGATGGCAACACATAAAAAGAAATTCAGAATAAATATAGAAGTTTTAAATTCATTAAATTTGAAGGTTTACGAGCTGACAGGAGCTGTGAGCTTCAATATGCTGCCATACAGTAGCTAGTCACAAGAAAGTGCCATTCCTTGCACTCCATCTGTGTGAGGTGCGCCTCAGAGCTCTGTTATAAAAGTTTCTATTACTTTAATGGGTTATCACCACACTAGTACAACTTCTCAGCTCTTCTTTGGTCCCCATCCTTTACCTGATGGGAGGATGTTGCTGCTGCAACATTTCCAAGGTCAAGGTATGACCAGGTTTGTTTAGTAAAAGGAAAATAAACAACTGTGTTCTGCCAAAGAAAAGCACAGTGACACCTTTAGGCAAACAGAGTTGCTGTTATATATAAGGGAGTGTTGAAAAGTTCACAACTTTTTCAAAGGAACACCTACACACAGAAGAATGCCCAGGTCATGTTGTGTTGACTCAGGTCTAAAAGTTGTCTCATCAGAAACCATGAAAAGTTAGTAAAATGTTTCTATAGTTCTGAAATAAACCTAAACCTGCTGAACATCTGATACCGAATGGACTCAACCGGGCTGGATCATTTAATCTTCAGTTCACTGACAAACACTTCCTGTGACCGACAACAAGGATGCTTTCATCCACACACAACTACTGATGACAGCTTTTTTTAATTATTTTGATAAGAACTTCAAACACATTGATCCAAATTATTAAGTTGAAACAGATTTTAATTTAAATAAATGAAAACATATTTACAAATTAAATTACATATTAATACATGCGCTCTTCTTTGAGATCACTTTAACAACCATCTCATCCATTCAATTTCTATGTCCGTTTACGGTTTTTGCCTGTATTTCCTTGAGGATGGCAGTATTGCCTCCCAGAGAAGCTTCCAAAAAGGCACGATTCTTCCTTTTAAACTATAGCAGGAAATGGTCCAAAGGAACACCACATATTCTGCTGAGGTCATTTTGACACCATCAGGGACATCTCACTTCCCAATTTTCCTGCCCAAAAACATCACTGCGCCACCTCCGACGTTGCAGTCTTGTTAGAACGAGATGGCCATTCACCGCCATTCACCAGAGCTTAATCCATCTGGACCATCTAGTCTGCACAGTATTCGTCAGTGAATAAAAAAAAATAATATAGTTTTCATGTATTTCTGAGCTCACTGTAAGCAACGGCTAAGGGTGGCCGGGATACAGCCTTACGCACAACTGCAAGCCTCAGGAGGATTCTGCATCTAGGGATTTTTGAGAGTCCAGCGACTCCAATAATAATACAAAATACCTGTTTGCTGCTGTACTCAACAGTAACTTTTTTTATAGCTCCTAACATAACACTATTAATTTTCCTGACAGAAACTTAATACGCCTTTATCTGGCCAATTTGTCTATGCTCTGAATCATACACAAATCACAAAAACAGTCCAACAATCTCTCTCTTCGGGTTTTGCAAAATATTGATTGTTTTTCGTGACTTTTGCAAGATATTGTACCATTTCACAATTTTTTATTTTCTGATATTTTTCCATCTTTCTTACGCCCCATATTACATGACACTGACCGACTGAAAAAGGTGTGTAGGATTAAGGGGGCTCTAGTTACAGAATATGGCAGAAATGGAATATAATATACAAAACTATGTTTTCATTAGCGTGTAATCACCTGATACTAAGAACTGTTATGTTTTTGTAACCTTAGACTGCGCCTTTTAGATCTACAGATGCTGCAGGTTCTCTCGCATGGTGTCCATCGTGTTGAACCACCATGTTTCTACAGTAGCCCATGACAGACAAACTAAACACCGGCCCTGGACAGGCAGTTTCCTGTTTTCTGAACGTTTCGCTGCCACTTTAATATCTCCTTCAAGTTGGGAACAGCAGCGATCCATAACTACACCACTACATGCGACTAAATCCTACAAACTGATCCTTTAATAATGTGGAACAACCTATTTAAGTATGTGTCCATTTAATAAAGATCACCTGGCAACTAATTAACCAGATTAAAAATAAAAACAAATGAAATAAAACAGAGAAAAACTTTTGCATAATAATTTGAAACACAGTGTCTGTGTGCCTGACTTGTGTTAAATTGTCTGATCTATTATACAGAGCTGATTTGTCAAGTTTCTTCGTACAAGCGGTGACTACTGACTTGTGTTTGCACACCGTTTGCAGCACTTTTTCTCACATGGGTAAGAAAATAATCACATTTTTGACTGTAGAGCCAAACTAAACTCGATAACCTAACTTTTTTTTTTTTTGTTTGTTTCACAAATGCTATTTCTGTACGCGGTTTACTGTTGAGATCACAGATACCTTTCTGCTTCTTGTTGATTCTAAATTCACCACTTTGTGACTCAAAGATTACAATGTGGCGTGTGTGTATATATATATATAACTTGACTGACTCTCTCCATTGGCTGAGTCATAGTAATGTATTTACCAATACAATGAGTCATTTTGTTTGTGTGGTGTCTAAGTTACAATATTACAAATTAACTTTCTAGAATCTAGATCGCAATATTCACCCAAACTTTACTAACACAACATATTGAATGATTTCCCCACTAAGACAAATGTATTTCCAACACACACACGCAGTATTAATCCATATCTACTATGCTGTATCCACAAAACGTCATTGTGATTTGCCACATTTCTTCTTCTGTAAACAATGCACTCATCTTTCTCATGTTTCCGCCAGAAATACAGAAATATAATGTGTTAAATGCAGAGAAACCACATTTGTTTCTATTAACATATGACAAGAATTATTTCTATACAATATGTCAAGCATATTATTGTGTTTTCACTGCAAACGTGGTGTATGGGAGCATGGAAAAAACAATGTTTCCCCGTGTGTAGTGGTGTGGAGTGGCATTACTTACTCTCTGCGGTGGCGGGCCGGAGGCAGGACGACAGACCCAGCATCAGACCCAAAAACAAGGTCAAGCGGCTCCTTTCCGTTCGAGACCTCATTCCTGGATGAGTAAATCCTCCCAAATCCTGCGAATAAATACGTTGAAGGGAGGGAAACGTGGGCAAAACCTGCTCGGAATTATTAAAAAGCTTTTTTAATCTCCAGCCAGCACCTTGTAGCTGTTAGCCGGCTAATGGAGCTAATAGCTACTACATACAGGCTAGCTCTCACGTTTCCAGATGGGGAGTCCACAAAAATTACCGATTTGTTGCTCTGGCCTGAAAATATCTACTCATAGTTTCACAGTTTATTTCTGCCAAACACACCGCACCGATATGTATAATGAAACCAATGCGGCTAAACAACTAGCGCTGGGGATTCCTCTGTAATCCGCATCTTCACACTCCATATCTGGAGGAAAAAACGTTCAACATCCCGCTGCTGGAGGGTCCTCAGGAGGCAGAGAAACGGGTCAACCCCCGTTAAAATGAGGGTGGAAACAGGCGGCATGTGGCATGAAACAACATATTAAATCGATACACGGTCCCCTTGTGTGAACGACACGACGTTAGTTTCGAAATATCCAGGATAAAATCTGGTTTCAGACCGCAGCCTCCTTCTCCTCCTCCTCCTCCTCCTCCTCCTCAGCCGCTCATCATGCACACACACACACCGCGTTGTTGTGGTGGCTGTAATTCACCGTCATATCAACGGAAAAACGGGGTGTTTAGCCTTATTGATCCGGGTCAGGTCAAGTCCTTTTGGTTCTCTAATGCCCTCCGTCGATAGATAGCTGAACAGATAGCGCAGTTAGGCAGATTAATGTACAGGTACACACACATACACACACACACGCACCACACAGTCTCCGTCGATCAGTCTGCAGTCTGCCGTGTTCACTATAAACACGGCGCCGTGCGCACAGATCGTCTCCGCTTCAACAAGATGGATCACTCGGGTTTTCTTCTGCACCCCCTCCCTCCCTCCCTCTCGCCCGCCCGCCTCCCGGTCTGTGTAAGTGGGCGTCGCTCTCATGCTCTCACTGCAGTTCAGCCACCACAGAGGAGAGCAGTTACCATAGTGACTGGTCTGGTGCTCATCACAAAGGTGGTCAGTTTGATCTGTGTTTGAATTAAGCGATATTTACGCCACATGTCATCACTGTGTCATTATCGTTCCACAGCACATGTTCATTTCACTGACACACTCTTTCCCTTATACGTTCACACGGGACACTGAGGTTGTAAATATATATATATCTATATTTGAAGTTAGCCATAAACAAAAACACTTTCCCATTTAATGAAAGCGCGTCATTCTTCTCACATCTTCACAATAACAAATCAAATAAAAAAAAATCTGCACAGAGTGAGACCTCAGTGCTGCCTTCTCCTCTCTGGTCACCGCCGTAGCGACTTCGTTTACGACGCGGTGCGAAGGAAATCCGGGATGCTGATCCAGGATCAGGGTTGTTTTGCTTCTAACACAGCAGAGGATTGCCCATACACAGATCGTGTCTGTCTGCACCGCCTGTAATTACACTCGTAATCAATCCACGCAGTCCTTATATGTTTGTATGGCCTAGTGTTAAAGGTTAGACCTGTCATTCACACTTTACATGCGTCTTTATATGTCTCTGTGTTAATTAATCTGTCTGTCATACAATGTTATGAAAAATCAGATTATATTTTAAGAAATTAATACAATAGGAATTTGTCTTGGTGTTATTGGTGCAAAACAAACATTAAGTACAAATATAAGAAAGATTTTTAAAAAAATCAAATATTAAAAATGTATAAACAATATGAATACATATATATAATAAGTTCTAAAATGAAAAGAGCTGAGCAGTTTGTGCAGAAATATACAAAGCATAAACCAGGTACTGTGCAAATGCAGAATATTAAAACGTTAATAATTAATAATATTGTTGAATCAGGGTGTGTGTTAATGTAACGCATAGGGAGGTGGATGGTAAAAGTCAGTGTCAGAGGGGGCCCTGTGCCTTGTTGATGAGGCCAAAAATTCACATTTCTTCTATCATAAAACATTTTAATTAAAAAAAATGTTTACTATAATAAAACCATTTCAGAGATATGGAATGAATGGATGACTTTTTCAGAACAAACACAGAATATTATGGGAAATTAGCACCTCAAATACATCTCATCATGCAGTCATGTCTTATGGAGCCTTGTAGCAATAACACATGCAACAACAACACTGGACTGGGTTTCCTCTGAGAAGACACCGAAATGCTGCCATCATGAGGGGAGTGGAACCAACTGCAGCCTAATCTAGAGTAAACTAAAGGACAAGAGGGGAGGGAAAAAGCTTAAAACTACTAATTTGCTAAAGAAAACTATGAAAATATGAATGCATTTCCTCTAAACACGTGATTTAAATGTGTATTTGCATAGCTGTTATGATGGGAGGTTGGAGTGGATATGGACCCCAGCAACCCTGACAACCTTAGCCTTGCGTGAGCACCAAAAAAACAAACATGAATCAAAGATAGCCATATTGTAGCCTTGGGTGCTTAATATGTGGAGAGACAGACAGTTAAAGTTGCACCCCTGTTAGGCTGTGTGGGGATTTTAAAAACAACTCATCTCACCACACTGACTTTTACTACTTGTTTGAGACAAAAACAGGTACAGTTGCAATGATCTTTTGAGGTCTGAGGCCCACACTTAGGAAGTGGAGGGCCAGCAGCTTGTGATGCTGTGAGAGAAGCAGACAGTAAACAAAACCGTCCATAGAAGAGCCCCTGACAGTTTTGATTATCCCTGTAATTACAGGCCGCTTTCATCACTTCACAGAGCAGAGCACAGAGGCATTATTTGAACGCCGCACATTACCTCAGCTCTGGCAGACATTACTCGGCATCCGTCACAATCCAACAATTAGCACTGAGAGAGAGAAAAAAAACTGCACATTTAAAAATGAAGTGAATATCAGTGGCCACCCAAGAGTCCAAATACAGTGAGTCACCCTCTAACAAGTGCTCACTGTACCAACATGACCTCCCTGTGCCAGAGAATGTTGTGCCTGTCCACTTGCATTTGTTAAGTCCCTATTAAAGTCCCCATGAAGGCAGCCGGCGGGCCCACCTACCTCGACTGTCCCGGTGGAATCCATTCTCGCACTGCACTCATGTGGAAATAAGCCTGTTTACCACCAACGGGTCACACATGCTAATGAGCGTCTGTTTGTTTTCCACTGTGCTCATGCAGGAGGAAGGGAATTTTCGAGGGGAAATAATAGATGATATGCAGACAACAGCCCGGGTGGCTCTGCTGCACTAATGATGAAAAACGCAGAACAGAGAATTAATGGATATGAAATCAGAACAGGAAATGTGGTCTGACATTTTGATGTTGCTGGGTCTGATCACAGTACAGAAAGTCAGCTGGCCTGGTTTGAATGTAGTGGTGTAGCCTAGTTGTGGCTCAAGAATCCCCAGACAGGCTGACATTAGACCACACAGCAATAAGCTTTGTCGGGTGAGTCCACATCTGACAGGTGAGGTATGATATTGTGTTGTAGATCCAGTCTATTGTTGTCTATTGATGTCACAGTAATCTATCTATCTATCTATCTATCTATCTATCTATCTATCTATCTATCTATCTATCTATCTATCTATCTATCTATCTATCTATCTATCTATCTATCTATCTATCTATCTATCTATCTATCTATTTTCACCACAATCATTACAACCACAAAAGTAGAAAAGAGGCATTGCATGGAATATTTGCGTAGCATGTAAAACTTTGGAACATCCAATAAAGTTTAGTCAGTGTGTGAGTATGAATAGAAATTCAAAGGGATTAAACAAAAGATTTAACTTGTCAGAAAAGCACAGGTGTGACTCACATTAACAATGACTTTGCTCTATTCAATGTCCCAGTGAGGCATGACCCAGCATGCTGCATGCACACTGTCAAAACAAATTCTGCCATCATTATCTTTTTCCTTGACATTTGTGATTCTCCTGCTGTGACATGTAAAATTGCTCACTGAAAAAGGATTATTGCCTGGCAAAATCCTATGTGATGTTTTTTTGTTTTCAGGTGGTTGCCTAACAGTAAGATCCAGGATTTAAATGCTGGCACTGGGTGTATCTTTTCGTGGAGTTTATGCAGGTTTCCAATAATATACAGGTCAGGTGAAGTGGAGAATCTGAAGCATTGCTGTTTGCCTGTCCATGTTGCCTCCATCATGAACCCCATGACCCTGATTAAGTACGGAGGATCAATACATTCTTATTTAATTCGTTATAGTATCAGCAGCTTCAATCCATTTGAACAGCAACAGGCTGAGGTTAGATTTGTGCCTCTCACTGATGGTAACACTTACAGAGCAATATTGCATAGGTAAGAAACAAATATTTTTAATTTTACAGTAAATAGGCTTTTACAATGTTTCTGTTTTGTTGACAGTGTCAGAGGTGTTAATACAGCAGGCCATAGTTTCTTCAATAGTATTGGTACAGGTTTATCTGTGACTGTTTGATTTTTCAGACCTTTTTCTACCACATCATTTTGATCAGATTCTCCGACTACTGTGCAGATCACAAGAAAAGAAAGGTAAAGCCCGTGTTACATCACTACTTTGAGATTTCAAGGCAGCGTGAAGCGGCCGACAAAGTTACAAAGGGTCCAGTAATTATGTGGTGCCTCAGTTGCTGGTGCATTAGTCACAAAGACTGCAACATTATGTAATGTAGCGGCAAAAAAGTCTCAGAACTCCTGATGACACATGGGAAACAGAAAAACGAAAGAAACCGTGTAAACCCTCATCAGTGGTGACACTTCATGGGATATTTTACACGTCCTGTAGATAATTAGGAGCTCACCAAACCAGGTTCAAAACATGTTCTACATCTACGGGTCTTATTTCACTGCGTACACTATGTTGAACCACCATGTTTCTACAGTAGCCCAGAATGGATTAACTAAATTACTGGCTCTGGATAGGGCATTTTTTTACATGTTTCACAGCCACTGTAGTAGGAGGGTATACCTCTAACACTATCCCTCTAAATCCCCCTAAATGCCACTAAATCCTACACACTGGTCCTTTAAAATAAGCAGGGATATAAACAATACACCTCATACATCGTATGTATTCCATCATGATAATTTGAGTGAACCTTTATGCTGTACATTCAGTTATCTTCACACTTATCCAGCCACATCATGTTTGAACTGTGATTTTTAAAGTGTTTCTGACTCACTGTTAAGGATAGGTCGTGTATATTATAAAATATGTATAAAATGTCTACACATTTCACCTCACATAGGTACACAAGAGATATGTATGACATTTTAATAGAATGGAATAGATACTCCATTGATCCCTCCAGGGTAAATTTTTTTTCACTCAAGTTTTTACATGCATTTTTCCTGAATTACAACCACACACACACACACACAGGGCTCATAGACATGCAAATGTGGAGAGATGGTGGAGTGATGGGAAGCCACAGTACCCTGGGAGCAGTTACGGGTTCAGTACCTTGCTTAAGGGCACCTTGGCAGTGACCAGAAGGTGAACTAGCACCTCTCCAGCTACCAGTCCACCCTCCATACTTTGGTCCATGCTGGACTTGAACCGGCCACCCTCCAGTTCCCAAGCCAAATTCCTACAGAACAAGCTGCTCCTGTTTCAATGAGTGCTTTACATTAGTACTCCCGTTTTGAGCTTTATCTTTGTTTTAATCTTATTTGGGATAGTTTACATGGAACACGAGAAAGCAGTATTCAAGTTTCTGATAAGGTGTTTGCATGCCACATGTATCCCGCTGACAGATTAAAGATATATCCAGATAGCTTCTCTGAAACCAGGATATGTTTACATGCACAACACAGAACAGTGAGACTGATCATGACCTGGAGAGAGCACTGCGCATGTAAACGAACTCAATGACCTGCCCGGAACAAAAAAACATCGGCGGTGTTTGCTTCAGGTCGAGTGCTCAATGTGGAGACACAACCGGATGCAGCTGAAGAAGAGTAGCTAACTCGAGCTAACGTCATCCAAACATAAGATTAAAATCGTAATATTTATATAATTACTTCATTGTGATTTGATAACTCAAAAGAATAGACATGATTAAAGCCATCTTGATATTTAACAACCACGGGAAGCCGCGGCTGATCAGGTTCTATCAGTATTTTGTAAGTAATGTTCAAAACATTAGCATTTTTCTGTTGCTCTGTTCGTGCTAATCTGACTAGCTGGCACTAAGTGTTGTATCAGCTTCAGCCAGCTTGTGGATAATCATGCCCACCACTGTTGTTACCAAGACAACTATCTATGTGTTGTCTAAAACTGTTGTTACCAAGACAACTATCTATGTGTTGTCAATAGTTAAAAACACCGTTAGCCGATGCTAGTTTGGAGTGATAAGCACTTAGCCGAGGTAGCCACCTTCTAGTTTCAGTTCCCTCTTGTTCAGGCAAACGTCTTTCCTCATATATTTTTAATAATGTACACATTAAGCAGTGAAACGGGAGGAATTTAGCATGTGAACTGCATAAATACGTTGTAATTATTTGCTTGTTGGTCCAGCTGGCTTGTAAAACGCTGACTTTGGGTCATTGATGACCTGTTTTTTTTTTTTTACATCATAGCTTATAACTGCGAGTAAAGTTGACCCAGGCTTTGGACTAGTCTTTCAGAAAGAACAAATAATAATAGCCCTATTACACTAATTTAAGAACATCTTTTAATAATTGGAATATATTAAATATGACAGATGCATAGCTGGTGAAATAGTGCAACAGACTACATGAATGGTGGCAATTTTTTATTTGGTGCCACGAGGTCCTTGTGTAAGGATCACCACTCTGTCAGCTGACTAAATGTTTCAAATAAAATATGACAGGCAGCCCGTGGACTGAATTTATTAATCACTACGTTTCCTCCGGTGTTTGGCACTCATTAGACTGTGTAACCTGTTTTTCTTTTAGGCAGAGGACATGCAGCAGCAGATAATTCGGGAGACTTTCCATTTGGTTTCTAAAAGAGACGACAATGTCTGCAACTTCTTGGAGGGTGGAAGGCAAGTGTTGGTGTTTGAATGGAATAGAATATCTTTATTGGTCATTATGCAATGCATAACGAAATTTAAGTGCAATACTCAGTGCAGGAGTACAAAACAAATGCGTACTATGTAGAAAAACATAGTATAAAACATAAATAAAACAGATAAAACGGGATAAAAAAACATGGAGAATTTAAAAACAAAAACAATAAATAGCGCATACATCCACATCCACATACATACATACACCATCGCCTGCCCGAGGGTAACAGTTCGAATACGGTGTGGCCGGGGTGGGATGAGTCCTTGATGATGGTCTGGGCTCTTTTGAGGCAGCGGGAATTGTAAAGTTCTTCCAGGGAGGGGAGGGGGCAGCCAGTGATTTGTTTTGGGCGGTGTTTATGACCCTTTGGCAGCCGTGCAGCTGGCAAACCATACACAAATGCAGTAGGTCAGGATGCTTTCTCTGGTGCATCGGTAGAAGGACACAAGCAGCGTTTGGGAGAGGTGATTCTTCCTGAGGATCCTCAGGAAGTTGAGTCTCTGCTGTGCTTTCTTTATGAGCTCTCTGGTGTTAGCGCTCCAGCTGAGGTCCCCCTGTATGTGCACACCCAGAAACTTGAAAACTGAGACCCCCTCCACACAGTCCCCGCTGATGACAATCAGCTGTGGTTCTGTATGAATAACTCAGCAAGTATTTATACTAGTGATGAGCGTGAGTACTTGAGTGCTCGGTTTAGATGGCAGTATTTGTTCAACAAAGCCAATAGAGGACTCACATTTTTCTGTATAGCTAAAATGAAACAGTAGATCTGCACAGCCACAGATAATGTTTTCATCATCTGATCAGCTATATTATTTAATTATTAAAATTATTCAACGTCTCTATATTATGTTTTTCCTTTATGTCGCAGAAAGATAATGCCCATCCCTAATTTATACTCTCGCTCTACACTCTCCGATGTTTATGTTAGTGGTGAGACATGCACTATAATCAGAAAAGTGGCTGCCACTGATTATGATTTGTTCATGTTATGATTTTTTAAATTGGAAAGTCAAACATGAGAATACAAACATTTGGAGACATTATGTTAACATAGACTGAAAGGCACATCTGTAATTTGAGGTATGATTAGTTATGACATTTTGACAAAACTTTAAAGAGTAACTACTGTAAACACTGGCCTTACTGGGTTTTCTCACTTTGTTCTTAATGTCACTACAACAGCTGACATCACTTGGCATCAGCTGATCAGCAGCTGACTGCAGTTGCAGTAGCACGACTTCAGCCATTAGATGGAAGCAAACCCACAAAAGCAGACTTGGTCTCAGCCACTTCGGTCATTTATCATGTCAACCCCTTTGCATACCTAATAACACCAGCTGCTAAATGTATAGCATATGTTTATTAATTTGTTTCATTCCTGCTGGCACAATATTACCAGAATTTTCCTGTAAAGTAACGTGTTTATGTTTTTGCAGTCTCATTGGTGGCTCTGACTACAAGCTGATTTACCGGCATTACGCGACCCTCTACTTTGTCTTCTGCGTGGACTCGTCTGAGAGTGAGCTCGGCATCCTGGACCTGATCCAGGTCAGCTTCTAATTTATTCAGTTGGTTTATAGACATATTTAACGCGTCCAAGCTTGAAGAAGGACACATTCTGTCTCCCCCTTGAGCTATTCAAGAAGCTTCTTTCCATTATATTATGCTTGCTTAATTTTGGCTAAAATCAATCATCTATGACCACTTTGACTTACTGGTCGTTTTTTCATGTTGGTTTCCTAGGAAATGAAACCCAGTCTACTGTTTATCTCAATGGAAACCTGGATAAGACTGTCACAAAGTAAAATAATTTAACTGAGCAAAAACTGATATCACAGACTGTACAGACAGCTCACATGTTGTTCCATCCTGTTTTTATCAGTGCTGAAATCTGCCTTCATATCTCGATTATCCCTGTAGGAAAATGTTAACAGCATGAGGAGATATGACTCATTCACATATAAAACAATTAAGTCCTTTAAAAGTTAAGCAACGCCAGTTTTAGGATTTAGTGAAAATTAATCAACCTGCTCAGTCCTTGACATCATCTATTGACAAAGCAGAATTATGGCACTTTGGTATTCCTACAATGTGAACTGTATTATGCTGCAGATGCTCAGCTGTATGAGTACCTTATGTGAGGGGAATTTTCTATTCTAGCACGCCACATATGGGGGTTACAAGCATATGTTTGGAGGTCACTGAAGGGACAGTGTTAAATCTTAGATTGTTATGGGGACACTGACTTCTTCTTAAGATACAGAGCAGCTGTATGTTTGTGTTTAGGAAAGCTGGCGCCGTACTGATCATTACTATGGCAACCAAGGTCAGAGGATAGGGCTCTCTCACTCTATAAGGGCACAATAGATAGGTAAACAACATAAGGGCCTCTACAGAGTCAGATAACAACGTCAGACCACTAAAGGTACACGTATTTCCTTTGTTTGTAGACTAATGACCAATTGGCAAATACCTCAAGCTGTAGATACATTTACTATGACCATTTGTGTATTGATAAATCCTCTATTTTCCTTGGCCAGTCTTCGATAAACCTTTCAGCATAAGACATATTGGACTCCTGTGCACTTTCTCTCCACTGACTGAACTGACCATTGAAGAGTAAAATTCTCCTCAACACCTTATACAGCCCCACTTCAAGATACTAAAACTTTTCCTTTAAATGTGAGGTATAGGCGATTGTACAAACAACTTGTTGCTGTTGACCAAGATCATATTCAAACTGTGAATATCATCACAGACTTTGAGAGATGTGTGACAGTCCAAATCCTTTTCATTGCAGGTGTTTGTGGAAACGTTGGATAAATGCTTTGAAAACGTCTGTGAACTGGACCTCATATTCCACATGGACAAGGTAAGTGTTGACCGGAGGAGGCTTTTCTATAACTATCGCCTTCAAACGTTTCTTCTGCTCATTGCTGCTGTTTGTGTCACAGCGTTGAGCTCAGAAACTTCCGAGTAGCTTTGACTTGGATTAGCAGCAAAGTATGACCTGCTGAATTATGACATTTTTTGCAGTGTGAGAACAACCTGCACCGTTTTATTTAACCTGTGGAGGAATAACTCATGTGTGATGTTAATCTGCTGTCAATGTGAGACTTCACATTAAAGGGAATTCTGTACTAAACTGTGAAGCAGCTGCAGGAAGCGGTGAAGTAAAATGGGGTTAGTTGAAGCCAGTAGATGGCCAACCTCAGGATTTTAGCAGAGTTTTAGCAGAATCTATTCAAAGCACATTGTTTCATTCTCCTGCTTGTGCGTGTATTTGATCCACCTCCACTTTAGTTGGCCAAATTTACTTTTGGCACAGTGTTGTAACTTGAAACATGTAGCCTGAGCTAACCAGCATCTGTAAGACTATGGGAATGTTAAGACCTTTGAACACCAAGTCTGTTATTTCCATCTAAAGATGTGGAAAACAACCTCAGGTATACTCCGTTATGTTAACTGTATGTTTGCCAACTCCAAACCGCAGTTTGTTATAAATGTTTGCTTTTTTCAGATGACGGGATTTTTGTATTTATGAATGAGATGCATAGAGATATGGCCTCAGAGGTAATGTGCAGTGTGGTTATGTGTGTTTGACTTTTCCATACAGCTAGCTGCCTGTCGGGAGCAGCTGTGTTGCTGTAATTGGTCCAGTCCTTTTTGGTTGGTGTGGGGCCAGCATTGTTAACTAATGTTCTGTCAAAGCGGGCTCCTGTGCTGTATGATCGCCGAGATTCTGCAGCTGTGAAATTCCTCCTCGATATTTTGTTCAAGGGCAGTACTCCAGGCCTTTTCTTGTAAAGATTCTTCAGATGATGGATTTAAAAAAAAAAAAAGCATTAAAACTATGTGTAGGCTTCTGTAGCTCGAAGCTCTATATTGTTCAGGCTACAACAAGGTATCCTTTTCCCTCCCTGGAGCTAAGCTAGAAGTGTTACTGGAAACTAATCAGACACATCTATGGCCATCTTGATTGAATTTTCCCAGCAGGAAATTGATGGCATGTGTGCGGCCTGAGGAATGTTCCAGGATGAAACTTTTTCTCTTCGAAGGCTCCCTTAGTTGGACAAAATGGACCTGCATAGTAAACATATGTAAAAATGTCATTTCTACACATATGCAGGGGTTTAAAACTGCTAGATTTCTCTTACGTGTACACATACATGGTCAATAAAAGTGATTCTGATTTCAATTATGCCATGGACACATGAAGATAATAAATGTCAGATTTAAGCTGTTTATTATTATTGTTATTTCTTTCCCTTGTGTCACTTCCCGCAGCTATTAGTCCAATTTTCTTTTGCAAGGAGAAAATTTAGGAATACAGCTTCATGGAAAACTGCCCCTAACTGATTTCAACGGTATTCCAGGCATGTTTTTTTTTCTCCAGTTTATCATCCTTAACCTCAAATTAGGTCTGCAGTAGAAGACAGTCCCCGCAATATTTTCTACCCACAGGAATTCTGAAGCTGTCACCTAGTGAGCCATGAGAGCTACGTTCCAGACGGGACTGTTCAACATTAGAGGACTCGCCAACGTTAGAGTTTGTACCTCTCTCACCTCCTCTGTATCAGAGAGGAAACAGAGAGGTGCTTTACTGCTAAACAAGACAGGATTGTAAAATACTTAACACCGCTTCATTAGAGCTTATTACATCTGGCTGTGGTTCAAAACAGACAGTGTGTGATGTTGTGTAATCCAGTTTTTATTACTTAATTTTCTACCTGACGTCATTTGCAATCGCGGTAGTCTGTCCTACCAAGGTTGGTAGATTAGATAGATGTATTAAATGCTGTGTTATATGTCTGTCTGCAGGTCCATTATATCTTGCAAGAGGTGGTGATGGGAGGAATGGTGTTGGAGACCAACATGAATGAGATTGTAGCGCAGGTCGAAGTTCAGAACCGCATGGAGAAGTCAGAGGTTAGTGCACGTTTTTTTTTTTTTTTTGCATGTTTTACGTCACAGAATGCAACTTGTGTATGTTCAGTCCCATTAATGCTGTAGGCCAGAGGTTCGTTCCAGACCTCTGAATTGCCACATCTCAGATTTGAAGGTCTGGTTCTGTGTCCCTTGTGCCCTGTGGTTAAAGACGCAACTGACCAATCAGACCTTAGTAGGCTTAGTAGCTAAGAATGAGAATGCCTTCTAGGTAGCTACATTCATTAAAAATGAAAACAGGAAATTAAAGACAAGACTAAACGAGACTGACAAAGCTGCACAAGTTATTTTAAGTCAACTTTGGCAACACCTAAAAGACCAAGTCAATGCAGTGGAACCAGAATTCCATCTGCGATTCGAGGGTGTTATGCAAGTAGCGGGTAATGTAGCCTTGAACTGCTAGCCTGAGATTAGGAGCTGGCTACAGAGGTCTGCTTGCTTCTTTGTCACTCCACAGACTTTGTACATTCTTAATATCTTCATCCCTATCCGATGCTGACTCAAATTATATAATTTGAGGCAACTAACATGCAAAAACACCGGTACAGTAGGCGAAGACAGGTCAAAAACATGTGCCGATAATACAGTGCTATAAGAATTCCACACACAGTCGCTTTAAAGGTGTTTTTCCATATTGTTTTATTTTGGTAGGGAGGTCTATCGGCGGCCCCCGCTCGCGCTGTTTCTGCCGTCAAGAACATGAACCTGCCCGAGATTCCCCGCAACATCAACATCGGAGACATCAATATCAAAGTGCCGAGCCTCTCCCCGTTCTGAGCAGAATTCCAGCTGAGCTCTGCAGGGCCGATGTACTACTGATGCAGTTCCCCTCCACCCAGCTCTGTTGTTAACACAGAGAAAACTGTTTTATATATGTATTTTGGAACCACAGCAGCTTATTCTCCCCCTCATTCTTTTCACATGAACGGGAGATAACCTGTCGATTGTCCTCTGTTCTCCTGTATGCAATTTACAGATTACTCAAGATGAAGGATTTGCACAATAATGTAAAGTTAGATTCTATAAAGCATCAAGATTAATATTAATATCTGTATTTTCTGCTATTCTTTCTGTTTTTTATTTCTCCAGTTGATTTCTTGCTCTTTCCAAAAGAAGGATGAATTGTGTTAGCCCAGTGCGTGTTTTCTAGGGCTGTAGTCAAAGAAAATCTTGCTTGGTTTGCTTGAAATTCTACCTACTCTTCATCCAATCGATTGGTCGTAACTAAATCGGCCCAGCTAGCTGCTAATAAGTCCAAATCAAAGTTACACAGCGTTGCAAAGCAAATTAATTCCTGCTGTTTGATCATTATCCTGTCTATCAAGTAAATTTACATACAGCAATAACTCACACTCACATACTGGCAAGAATTGTGCAGCGAAACAGGCTTTGGTAAAACAACAAAGCAAACGCAGTATAAAGCTTTGGAGTTGGAAAAATCATCATGAAAAAAGAATTATTGGATTCAATTGCTGGTGTCAAATGAGGATTAATGTTACATTCTTTCTCTTAACTGTCCTCCCTGACCTGGAGAGTAGCCACTTAGCCGCCCAGAATGCCAAAACCAAGTCTAGCAGGCTAAACAACAAAAGTAACACTAAAATAACATAAAACATCTAACATTTATCCACTCAGATCTTCTGTCTTCTGAGGCTGGGAGCTGATGTAGCAGCAGTTTGTGCTGGTTCTTTACCATTCAGTTAGTAAAACAGAACCATTTGTTGAGTAAAATATATTTGAATATTATTTTTTTATTCAGAATCAATTATTTCTAACACAATACAGCCCATCACTCAAAAATCCAATACATTAAGTCTTCATATGTCCCTTCAGCCCCTGAAAATGATGGATATGGAGCTCTTTTCTCCTTATAAAAGTAAGACCAGTTGTTGTCCAGCCAATTTGGGGAATTTGGTCAGACACAAGCATATCAACCAACCACAGAGGTGTCAGCTTTAGTGTTTTCCTATACAACTCTAGTAAATCTCTGACAGGTTTGAAAATGTTCCTTGTGTAGAGGAACCTTTTGGACTCACTGAAATAAAATCCCCTGGGTTCTGTATTGAGGTATTATTACGCAAACACATCTGTCCCTGTATGTGTTTTCGTACAAACAGATTAGACTTCCCTGCTTGGCTCTTGTCACAGTTCATTTTTCCTTTTCTGTAATATATATTGTGTCTCCGACATCTTTGTGAGTTGTGAATAATAATATTGTTCCCCTGGGTGCAGAATGAACTCAGTACAGGAAATGTAAAGGCTGTTTAGTTTTAGCCAAGTTTTAATGTGCTGTGATAGTATCCTGCCAACATCTGTTCAGAGAGAGGCAGCAGACTAACTTTGACCTTTTAAGTGTTTGTATAAAGTGTGTTTGTGTCTTATTGGCTGTATTTAATGTTGACATAGAAGATTCAGACTATCATTTAAGACATACTCTGCTAGAGTTTCACCATTCAGTCCCGTCTAGCCTCTCAAGGAAGGCAAATGTGTCTGTGTCAAAAAGATTCCTTGCCAAGGTTAAATAAATGAAAATGCACATCTTTGTGGCTGTGGCTTTTTTTGTGCGACAACTCATTCACCACCTGGAGCTTTTCTTGTGTATCAACAGGTAAGTTGAGTCTCCAGGTTGTGGACATGCAGCATCATGTGAAATTTACATCAGAACCTTGTGATCACTCTGTACCTCTTAGTTGTTTCTGCTCATCCACAGTGAGTTCGTAGCCATGATGATGCAGCCACTTCAGTTCTTTCAGCAACTCTTCCCAAATTTAGGGAAGTGGTGAATAGAGGGAGTTGTTCCCTCCCTACGTCCCCCAAGAAAACATGTGGTAGCTCTCACCACGTCCCACCTCCACCCTCACAGATGCAGACTGTGGGTGTTTCACATCAGCCAGGCTCATTCCAGCTCAACTTCTATGCCTCATGCAGACTTAAATCAAGGCTTGCAGTGGACATCAAGCAACACAGAGTTTGGTATGTACTGTTTTCCCTATGTTTGACATGTTATTTTATCTAACATGCTGCATGCCAAGTCACTCCTTTTGTTGTCTTTTCCTTCACTGCAAAGGTTCTGTAATAGCCTGTATATTAGCTTTACAGCTTTTGGCAACACTGTGCTGCGTCTTTTACACTGAAGAAAGGTTATTAGAATTGGTCTGCAACAGAGGTTCATCCCCGACTGTTCACAAATGGTGCATGAATGCAGTTTGGATGGAATATACCCACTGTGCTGCTGCTAATGAAAAGTTAACACAAAGCAGCAAGCCGACTCTTTTACACTCTTGTTTTCACTGCTTTCAGTTCAAATGAAAGACTTACATAAAACAAGGCTGGTAAGATTTCTGTGGTATGCAAGCAGTACTTGTGCAATACAGTTTTGTAGTAGATCATTTATCATGCACTAAAAGTTTGATTTCTTGGCTCTGCTGTGGATTTATAGGTTGTCAGTCTGCATCCAGAGTGGTCTGTACTGGATGTAAACTCTTACAGCTCTTACAGCTGGCAGAAGCAACTCTGTACAGTACAGAGCTGAGACCACACAGAGCTGATGATGTAGGTTATAGTTGTACGCAAGTGTGTGTGCAGGAGTGCAAGTGGGAGAACCCTACAGGTTGTGGTAGGGTGGGGTAGTTCAAGACTTCCCAAATCTGTCTCCTCCTTTAAAATGTGAGAAATTTGCTGCGTTTATCTATTTTATATAAGCTTTAATTTAATGTTTTAGGGGTTTTACCCTGTTTGTTGGACAAATAATGAAACAAGTAAACAACTAAGTAATTTGAAGATGTGTATCAATATAAGTAAATACAATAAAAATGTAAAAAGAAGCATTTTCCTTGTTGAGCTCAATCAGCTGATCAACCAAATTTAATGAACTCCAAGTCTTATTTTTGAAGCTAAGTGCCCGTGTAGTTCATGTTAACCATCCATATACTAAGTACATTATATATTGTTGCACTTAAGGTGATGTAAGGAGTTGTTGTCAACTCAATTACCCTTATCTTCTCTTCACCTGGAACTCCTCTGCTCCCCCATGTGTGTGGAAGGCTATGCCCCACCCTCAGAGAAACATGGTAGGGGGATGGTGGATGCTGAAATGCCATTGCAGAGCTTTCCAGCCCACTTTAACCCGACTGTAGGTCTGTTTCACCATATTAGCCAAACTAAGATTTACAATAAGAAGGCAACTCTTGTTATCTTTTGTTAAAGTGTCACCAATCCTGTGCAACAAGCAGAGCACTTTTACTATTACTAACAGCACCTACTTTCATTAACAGAGAAACATGCAAAAGTAGTGTATGTGCACAGGATACATTGCACAGAGCATTTTAATTGTAATTGTGATAACGAATGCTTCCTTGCACAGATCCTGAATACGAATACACAGAGGAGAGTCTGTTATAAGCACACCACTGAAACAGGTGGTCACATAGCTCTTTTGTTTGTCATTTTTACTCCATGAAAATATGTGATTTTGTAGCCTAACATAAACATTACCACTCACAAGATTATCCTGCTCTCTGCTGGCAGGGAGTAAGTGCTTGTGATTTGTTTGGCTTATATTGCTTATTAACTTGGCCCAAAGGGACACGTGGGACTTGAGAAGCATTTATCTAACAGACTGCTGATTAATTTCCACTACTTTCTAGTTAACCCTGTTTACTGATTTCATGGACTGACGGATGTGCTTCACCCTGAAAAACAATACTACATAGTACTAGTATTAGAAACCACAGTTGCTATATATTTGATCAAAATTTAATTAGAAGCTGTTATCTGTGAATGGAAAAGATACAGTTTGATGAACTGACATATTTGTAATTCAGTTTGTTATTCCACATAACTAAATGAGACAGCGGCTAATACAGCTAAACTCCTGATAAAGCTCACTAACTTAGCAGATCAGAGAAGCCGGTTCATGAGCCTACTGAATTTATAGTTAATTATGTGTATTAATTTCAATGTAAATATTAATAATAATTGGACGGACAAACACCCAGCAAACATTTAATTCAGCTTAGTCTAAAATTTGAATATTTTCTTAAACAGTATATTCAAAATAGACAAAAAGCAGTGTGTACCTACTGCATTTGCCGCTTGCATATGGTAATGGATTTTTTTGGAAAAAATAATCAGCCTAAAAGGCATCAAATGAAAACCTTACAGCCTTTTTATCAGTTTCACAGTTTACCATCCAGTCTGAAAACTTTAAACTCTTTCTTCCCAACTTCACTGCTTCTGAAGTTACTGCCGCGGTTCTCAAAGTGTGGGGCGCGCCCCACTGGTGGGGAATAGAGACGTGACAGGTGGGACGCGCCAAACGGGAGGAATTTTTCCTTTTTATGCCTATCTTTATCCAGACATCCCAACTGTCCCGGAATTCCGGGAGTCTCCCGCATATTGATAGCGGCTCCCTGACGCCCAGAAATGAGATCCAATCTCCTGGAATCTTGAGCAAGACCGCGCACTAGACTAGAGAGTGACTGCGCGTGTGTGTGTGTGTTTGTGTGACACCAAGTGTAACAGGAACCCTTAGTAGCCTACATGCAGCCTAAATTAAAAGAACATTAGATAGGGGCCCCGAGAAAAATGTAACCTGGAACCAAAGTGCCAAAATAATGATTAACGTTGGCATATTAATTGTAGCGGAACAAACTTGATGCAAGTTATGACACAGCTGCACTTTTATTTTCCCTATTGTTGAACTTGGTTTAATTTGATGTTATTGAGTTAGAATTTAGATACAACATGATGTTACTTGAAAATGTTAAGCTTGGCGTATTTCATTAGCATTGTGTTGGGGCGATGGGGGCAGGTGGGGCTTGAAAATTCCCCCTTGTCCAAAGTGGGGAATGACCGAAAAAGTGGACGTTGTCATTTTTCAGGCACTCCATGACAGAAGAAAAGATAGCTGAAATTTATTGTATGGAGAGAGATTGTGACGTTTGTGTGGATTGGTCTGCAGAGATTTAGACCCATCATTTCCTGTACCGTCACAGAGTAGTGACTCTGGAGTTACCATCATAATAATCCACTGGATCCAATGGATCATCTGATCCCATGCAAAAATCTAAATACAGATGCAGATGTTTCCAAACATAGGTTCATGTAACAGAGGAAATCTTATTTTACCAGCTGTGGCCTTTCACTATCATAAAACTATTACAATGTGCCCTGGGTTATAGATATCTAAAGAAAAGATTTCCTCTGTTACAGAAACCTATATTAGAAACAGCTCTACCTCACCTGACAGATATTCAGACATCCAGTCTGTAACAGAGACAGCTGTTTTAGACTTTATTTGCATGCAGATAATTCTCCATTGGATCATTATGATGGTAACAGAAATTGTTTGTGATACAGGCTGCTGAAAATGAAGACCATGGCAGTTTGAATTCCCTTTAATTCAAACCTGCATTAGTATTTGAGCAGCGATAAGTTAAGCATACTTTATTGGGGTTATTTAACATTTTATTAAGAGACCAAGGCTGAAAAGATCTGCATTCACACACCTGCATGTGATGTGATTACTAACTAATGGTTAATCTACCTCACTATCATAGAAGTGTTAAACATAAACTATTACAATGCAACACAGGTTATAGATTAACCTTTAATTGTGTGTGTGAAGTGTGTGAAGGGAAGACTTACCAGCACGTGTCGTTCACCTAAAAAACAGTCCCACTTTTCAACAAGACATAAAGGATTTATAAGGTCTTATTAATGTACACAATTAGCCATTAATAGAACAATATTTGGATTGACAGAGTGTAAACCCTCAATAATAAACACATATTTAAATTAATACCCCTCTGAACTACACATTATTATCTTTGTAATGGCCAAATTCATAGCAAAGCTGTTATATTAGACCACATTAGATTGTACAAGTGTAACTAATGAAGTGGCCGGTGAGCGTATTTTTCCAGTGTAACATGCATTTTTTTGATAGCCCTCTTCCTATCAACAGTGATGATAAATACTCATGTGGATGAACAGCTGACAGATGTGCAGCTATGGGTGTTTCCCATGTACTCCTACATTTACAGCATGATGATTAAATGATGATGAAGAGGAAACATCTGGACATGCAATCAAATAAGGGCAGTAAGAAAATCAGGATTTTGTATTTTAAGCAGTAGAGGTGACAGAGATATGCTTTGAATTCATGTTATCTGCTGTCATGTCTGTCAATATGCTTTATACCAGTAGATGTTACCACAGCTGATCACTGTGCAGTTACTGATTATATCAAATGATTTTGATATACTGCTGGAAATGCTGATCTAAGGCCAGCAGAATAATATCACTAGTAAACTTTAACTTATTTGTATTGATAGTGAGGTGAAAATTTAACTTGTCATTCTTCTCTTCAGTGTACAGTTTCTTTCATCAAGAATATACTCTAAGCCTCCTAGATTTTGACTTATGACTTTCCATGAAACTGTTACCTTCCCTACACCAGGATGAACATTTACGATCATAAAAGTGTCACATATCAAAGATTGTCAGGGCAGCTGTAAATGTTGCTTATTGATAGATAATACAGTTAATCAGAGTGTGTTTTATGATGTCACACTGTGATCTTTGCTTTAATCAAATTGCCTGTACAGAAATGATAGCATGGTCTGTTTCCTCCTGGACATTATGGTTGTAAAATAATCCAGATGACTCGTCATGCCTGTTGTCTAGTCTGCTGATTAATGTTTTATTAGAAATCAGAAGGGCACTCGGCGAGCGCAGACCTCAGCCAAGACCAATAATCCAGTCTTTTATGATATGCGAATAGAACAACCACTATTACAACTCACCTATCTCATAATGTTTGACGAAAGTAAGAAATAATTTGTGTGTCCGCCCAAGTGATCTGCCTCAAATCTGCCTCAAAATGTAATTATCTCTTCCTTGGCCCATGCTACTACCCTTCCAATCAAGTGTGATGAAAGTATGCGGTGTGTATACACCACTCCTGTCAAGCTGTGTTAATACAGGGTTTAATGAGGATCATGAAAAGAGACACAGCACACCTGTTTTCTATGTAAAATCATAATCATAACAACATGGTACATTTTCCATCCAAAGCTATCAGTCAGCTCCCACACTGAAACTCTAAATGCGCAGCCTGACAGACGTTAGCAATATCCATTAAACAGCCGTGAGCACAAAGTGTCTCTTTTCTACAGGCATTTATTCCTGCAGTGTTAGTGCAAAACCATCCACACCACCATAAAATGTAAGTCTCTGACCAGATCACTGACTGTAATAGCCAATTATCCTTGTTGAGCTAACAGGCAAGTTTCCTTTTTGGGATAATGAACATTTTCCACTCATTGCTTTTGCGATTTGTGCAGTTTTGGGCAAAACAATTTTTTCATGTTGATCTCCTCATAAACTCTCATTTTGGGTTGTTTTCTGCTGCCTGCCTGCAACTGCATCTCACTGACGATGCAGCTTGGAAACCTGTCTATAATACCAACAATAGTAAACCCAAGTATGAGAAACAGAAAGGACTTGAGCTTTTGACCTCACAGATACTTCTTGGATCACTCAATAAACTATAGCCACTCCTTATGTTTGAGAACAAAAAAGTGTCCAGCACATTTCTAATACCATCATATGATACAGTAACTGTTTGTATTTACAGTAGCTGCACAGAAGTTCACATAATCATAGTAAGATGGGAAGATGAATACCAGTTACATGTCTGTACACTACAGCCAGCAGCCAGTTGCTGCCACTTTGCTTACTTTAGCCCATAAGACTGGAAACAGTGAGAAGCAGCTAGTTTGGCTCTGTCGAAACTTAAGCTTGAGTCATCACTGTAAGGTTTTTTCCATCAGCAGAGAATCCAAAAATGGACACTGTCCAGCAAAGAAATCATCCCAAGTAAAGAACATTTCATAGCAGGAAACTATGAAACATTTTTTGAATTAGAAACAGGAACATTTTTTAAATTAGAAGTATCATATCTCTCTTAAAGATGCTTAGTTGGTACAGGGTATGACCAGTGGCTTATAGTTGCTATTGTTTTAGATAGAACTTTTATATTATTATAAATAATCAATCAATAAAATATATCAATACAGCAATAATTGCAGTAAGTTCACTGACTTTGTCACTTTTTTTTCCTTCTTCTGGATTGGTTTAATTGATTTTTATTGATTTGTTATTGTTAGAATTCACCTTCATGACCTTTGACTTTTCTTTACCTGGTTTTGAACCTTGGCATGCATGGATATATTCTCTTGCATCATATGATTGCCATTCATAAAGTATATCTTAAGATCTGCTGAGTTGTAGACTAAATGACCATCTTTCCATTTCTCCTTAGGTGTTATGAAAATGTCTTTTTTGCCATGTTAATAACTCAACCGTTAATTTAGGAGGGAAGAGACCTGCTGTGCTGGACAAACACAGATCTCCTGAACTGGACATGGGGAAAGTCTACTATGTCAGTAAAAATGTGGGCCTTGCGATGCTTATATTGGGGGCCAGTGCTCTGGCTACGATTATAGCTTTGTCTATTGCCTATGACAAGGAAAGGGCCAAGAATCGAGGCAAGCCTGATGATGGAGCAACAGACACGCCTACACCCTCAACGACCCCCTTCATCCCGAAGGAGCCCTGGGACCACTACAGACTTCCAAACTCCCTTGTTCCTGTCTTCTACAATGTCACCCTGTGGCCTCGGTTGGAGCCCAACGCAGATGACATGTTCATCTTCACTGGACATTCAGCTGTGGTCTTCAGATGTGTAAAGGAAACGGACCTCATCATTATCCACTCCAACAAGCTTAACCTTACCACCTTTGATGGGCACCATGCTAAGCTGAGTGGCCTGGGTGAAGCCGTTGTGCCCATCATACAAAAGTCTTGGTTTGTTGAGAAGACAGAGTATCTGGTTATTCAGCTACAGAGCAGACTAACTGTTGGAGAATCATATGTACTCTACACTAAATTTTTGGGAGAGCTGGCAGATGACCTAGAAGGCTTCTACAGGAGTGAATACATGGAGGATGGTGTGAAGAAGTAAGCAATGACATTGTAGTAAATAAATAATGGTACACCATCACTGTGCTCTTGACAATGAGTTAATTTCCATGGTTCCAATGTTCCTCTTGGTAGGACTTTGGAGTATTTTGCTTGGTTGATGTTTTTGTGTTAATATTTAATTTGAACATTTTGCAGAGTTATAGCGACCTCGCAGATGCAAGCAACGTATGCCAGGAAAACCTTCCCTTGTTTTGATGAGCCAGCCATGAAAGCCGTCTTCAATGTCACCATCATCCACACTAGAGACACAGTGGCTCTGTCTAACGGCAAGGAAATCGGTTAGTGTTAGAAACACATAAATTCAGTCCTTTCACATTGTTGTTCCAGCTTGATTCTCTGTGGAAACTAGATGGAAACAGATCATAGAAGAAGGCAGTACAAAGGTAAATTGTAAAATCAAATAAGATGTTTGTAAAAAAAATAAATAACTTGAGAGCAAATGACAGAAACATATGTATTATGTTTGTAAATAATTAATAACATTGACATGTTATAAGAAAATCAGAAACTAGTCGCTGTCACTGCTAACAGTGTGTCAGAGTCTAATCCTTGCCCTCTTTGAACAGACACAACAAACACTGTAATTGATGGCGTGCCTCTCAGAGTGACTACATTCGAGCCCACAGAGAGAATGTCCACATATCTGCTGGCATTTATTGTCAGTGACTTTGCTAACATTCAGTCAACCCAACACAAGAATTTGTTGGTAAGAAATGTTTGTTCCCTCTATCTGTTTTCATTACCAGTATGGTTAGCATGCAAATGTGGATCATAAACCAAAAGCAGTACAAACAACCAATGTTAATGATGATGAGGTATTCTGAGGTCCTGTTTGACCTCAGAATACAATAAAAGAATCTTAGGATGACGTTTATTTGCCATCTGGACTCAAATTTGTTGCAGATCCGAATCTGGGCTCGAAGAAAAACCATAGAAGACAAACAGGGTGGCTATGCGCTCAACATTACGGGGCCGATCCTTCAGTTCTATGAACACTACTACAATGCAACATATCCACTCTCTAAGTCAGGTAGGTCAACTCAGCATCTGCTTTCCTGTGAAGATAGAAATACTGAGCTCATTTCCTTTATGTCAAGGTCAGCAGTCTTTGCAGTTGAAAAGAAAAACATTTTTGTGCAAGCTTTGCACATTTGCTTTTGGACAGTTTAAACTGTATTTATAAATTAGTTCTTAAGATAAACAACATAAGGAACCGATGAGTCAACACGACTGGCGACTCTACAGTTATTCTCTGTGACGCCGTACTTATGCACAGTGGTAGTTTTAGATACATGCTAATGTCAGCATATGAACATGCTTACAATGGCAATCCTAACATGCTGATGTTTGTGTTCACCATGTTCCCCATCTTAGTTTAGCGTGTTAGCATGCTAACATAGAAAGAAACACAAAGAATACCTAAAGCTGATGGGAATGTCATCAGTTTTGCAAGTGTCTGTCCGTAAATCAATGTAAAACTTTGATCTGATGATGATGATGACTATATAGACTTAAGGACATCAATATTTGTACCAAACTCAATGACATCCAATAGTTGTTGAGACATTTCAATCATGACTGCAAATGTCAACCTCGTGGTGGTGCTAAAGAAGTCACTGGGATTCATCCTGTGGGGACCATGATTGTTTGGTCCCAGTTTATCAAGTGGATAGGGAGATATTTCAGGGAATAAGTGAAAACTTGTGTTAGCAGAAAAGTCAGAAGATCACCCAGCTCATTAGGATTCATACAAAATATGTCTATACAAGATATCATGGTAATCTATCAAACAGTTGTTGAGATTTCAGTTTGGGCAAGAATAGCGAACTATACGACTGACTGACAGACTGACGTTGCCTCCCTTGAGCCATTTGTTTGTTTAGCATTGCTAAAAAGCAAAAACCAGACAAGGAAACATAAATGCTATCCAGATTATGCTGTATTGCCTCTGTTGTTTAAAAACATGAAGAATTTCAATTTTAAGATGTAATCGTTACAGCATTATTGGTCCATTTTCTTAAAGACATTTCTGATTTCTGGTAAATTTCTGATGTTGACATTTCTGTGCTTGTCCTCTGCAGATCAAATAGCTCTGCCTGACTTCAATAGTGGGGCTATGGAGAACTGGGGCCTGATCACATACAGGGAGACAGCCCTGCTCTATGACCCTTTCATATCCTCCAATGGAAACAAAGAGAGAGTTGCAACTGTAATTTCCCATGAACTTGCACACATGGTAGGCCATAAACTTTCTGCCAAATTGCTGCCATCACATCAGGGTTAGAAATTGAGATAAAGGGTTATAATCAGGACGTTCATTTGGTGCAAACACAGTCCGAGCTCAGCTAGATCTTCCTCCCCTCTCCAAACGCTTATATGCCTATTTTGAATTTGACGCCAGCAACTTTAAAAAAAAGTTGTGACTCAAAAGCACCAATGATGGCATGGGGGTGCATTAGTGCACATGACATGGGTAACTTGCACATTTGTGAAGACACCAATGACGTGTGACCATCAAAAACAGGTTTTGGAGCAACTTATGCTGCCAAGTAGACAACTTTTTCTAGTCTACCTGCTGTCCTGACTTGTCACCTAAAATGTTATTGTGAAACTACTTAAAAGTGTTCAACAGATGAAATGCTCCATGAAGCCAGAGCAGGAAAACATTCCACTTTCGAGATTACAGCAACTGGTTTCTGGTTTCCTCAGTTCCCAGACACTTACAGATTTTGAAAATGTGTTGTCTTTGCAGTATCTTCAATTAAATACAGGGTTTCACTGTTTTGCACAATCATCACATTTTCTTTCTGTTTACATTTTACACAGTGTACCAACGGTTTTGGAAGCAGGGTTTTAATTTTGTAAACATAAATTCAGCCAAAATACTCAACCTCTCTTTGCAAAAGCAAATGACAGATAATCACTTGGGGACAAATTAACTCTGCTTCCCCTGTTTCGACTTGAAGTTTTGTAATTCTGTGGTTGGGAATTTTCTTAAGCCTCTGCTTAGTCAGTTTTTATATTTCATACAGTTTAGAGGTAATGTTGACTTAACTCACTGTGTCACTCATGTGTTGTGTTTTTTTAGTGGTTTGGCAACCTGGTGACTCTGCAATGGTGGAATGACCTGTGGCTGAACGAGGGGTTTGCGTCATATGTAGAGTACCTTGGAGCTGACTATGCTGAGCCCACCTGGAACATTGTAAGAGCCTGCTTGTACCTTCAAAGACACTCAGCCTTGACAAGTACAGAAGTCCTGTTACATTTCACAGGTGGATGACCACTCACAGATATGGGTCAGAAAGCATGTCCTAACTCATCTCTTTGCTTGGCTGCAGAAAGACCAGATCATACTTTATGACATATACAAGGCGTTTGCTGTGGACGCCCTGGCGTCCTCTCACCCGCTGTCATGCCAAGAAGACGAGGTCAATGACCCTGCTCAGATCAGCGAGATGTTCAGCACCATCTCCTACAGCAAGGTCTGCTCTCTGACAGAATTTCTAAATACAGACTTACAGTATTTATTATAATACATTGTCTTATTACATTGGTGTAATGTCAATGTTCTTTTTCTCTTTTTAATTTTACTTATGTATGAGTCCGTGTGAGTTATGTATTTTTTTCCATTCCCACAACCCTTAATCTTGTCATTTTTATTTGAGGAGCCCTCCTTTTGGCTGAATGTAAAATCTTTCCAGTTCAATTCCAAAGTCTGTCATGTTTGTTGTTTTCAGGGAGCGGCTGTGCTCAGAATGCTGTCAGAGTTTCTTACTGAGCCTGTGTTTGCCAAAGGACTCAGTGTGAGTAGTAACCCTGTTATAAGGCCTCATCACCTAATTACTACTGACACTGTTTATGTGTGTGTGCCACACTAGTAGGTATACTTAATCCAATTAAATTCATCTTACCGTTAGTCCGACCGGTTTGTGTGGGAAAACCACAAGATTACTCAAGATTATTCAGATTTGTCATTGCTTCCCAAATGCAGTGGTTTCTATATCCAGAGCATGTTTACAAACGTTGCTGATGATTTACTTCTGTAAATGCTTTCTGTTCTCAGTCTTACCTGAACACATTCGCCTTCAACAACACAGTGTATACAGACTTGTGGGACCACTTCCAACAGGTCGGTACCTTGAAAAACCTTTATGATGTCACATGGCAATGTGTGTCCATGTATGTTTTTAAATTATTGCTACACTTTTTATTGTTGTCAGGCAGTTGAAAACACACCAGGTATACATATTCCTGATACCGTCCATAACATCATGAACCACTGGACTCTTCAGATGGGCTTCCCAGTGGTTACTATTGACACCCGGACAGGAAGTATCAGCCAGAAACACTTCCTGTTGGATCCAGACTCTGTAGTGGACAGGCCCTCTCAGTTCAAGTAGGAAACAGTTTTACCTTATCTTGTAAGTTCCATGTAAATAAATGGAGAGATTGATTTTGTAATGCAATATCCATCATTCGGATAGATTTTCACAATAACAGTTACTACTAGCTAAAGCTTTGTATTGCACTTCAGCAGTGGAGCAGTGCATCAAGCAATATGCAAGCACTGACAATGCTAACATGCTAATGTTAAGCAGGTGTAATGTTTCTCATGTTCACTGACTTCGTCAAGTGTGCTAGCTATTGTTTGCTACCAAAACAAAGTATAGCTGAGGCTGATGGGAATGTCATATCAGCAGGTATTTTGTCATAAACCAAACTGTTAAATTTTGACCTGGTGGTGGTCCTAGATGACCAAAAATGATCTCAATTCATCTTTTGGGTGAAATGAATGAATCAAATTTTATGGCAATCTGTCGACTAGTTACTGAAACACTCAAATACACCAATCTGAACATGGTGGTACTAGAAGAAAAGCCAGAGGCTCACCAAAGTCAATAGGATTCAGCCTCTGGGGATCATAAATGTATGTGCCAAATTTGACCAACAGCCTGACATTGACATTTCTAGAGCCATACATGGCTGTCATGGGTAGAAAAAAACATTCTTTGGTTTGTTCACTCATCGGCTTTTTCTCTGTTTCTGTCCAGTTATACGTGGTTTGTCCCAGTTAAATGGATGAAGGCAGGGGTGGAGCAGCAGCAATACTGGCTGCTTCAAAAGACAGGTATGGTCATAGTCATCTCTGTAAACAGATATCTGTAAGCAAGCAAGAGACCAATGGTTTGGCATTGGAAGCGTTCTTGTTTTCTTTTGTAGTCCGAGTTGTATTGACCAATAATGTTTGAGTAGGCTTTTGTTGCATGCAGGCAAACAGTCCACGTGGTGGGCAAAAGAGGCAAAACGCATTGACCGAAATGCAATCTTGAAACTCATCGACTATTGCCTGACAGAGATTTAGCTTTTATTAGCTTAGCTAAAAATGTACATTCATATGCAGATATCTGCCAAAATGTGTCTTTCCTGTTATTCTTGCGTATCAAGCTGCTAATCGGACTGCTGAGGAAGTCTTGGCCTGGCCACCAGACAAAGGTCACAAGGTTCCAAGATTGTAATCATAGTTACATCCACTGCTCTTCTATATTTAATCAGCATACCAGAAAAGAAAAAAAAAAGTGATCTTAACAATGTAATATTTTGTATAAATGTATTTTATATTTTTCACCAGACATTTATAGTCAAATGAGAGTGTCAGGAGATGAGTGGGTGTTGGCAAACACCAATGTATCTGGGTACTTTCGGGTGAACTATGACCATGACAACTGGAATCGTCTCCTCTCCCTGCTCAGCACCAACCATAAGGTGAGTCAAACACATATTCACCTGTTGAAAGTTGCTGTGACGGTTTTGTTTGTGCTGTGGGTTCAATTTGAGAAGAGAATAATATATAAAATGTACATTATGCAATGACAGTAGCAGACTTACCCACTAAAGTTCTAATTCAAGTCTATTTGTCATTCCAACTTAAAATAAGGTACCTGACCACAGACCACCACACAGGCTTGGTTGTCTGTGCATGTGGATTTGAACATGTATGTGTCTATGTGTGTCATTTCTTTCAGGCTTTATCAGTCATCAACAGAGCACAGATCATAGATGATACATTCAACCTAGCAAGGTAAAAAAAAAAAAATTGCATTTAAAGTGTAAATCTGTCACACTTTGTATGTCTGCAAAGAATGTGCAGGAGTTGTTCTCTTTGTATAGAGCCAAAATTATCAATACAACATTGGCCCTGAGATCTACCAAATACCTGTCCAAGGAAATTGACTACATCCCCTGGGAGTCAGCTCTGAGAAACCTCGGCTACTACATCCTCATGTTTGATCGCACTGAGGTCTATGGAGCTTTACAGGTAAATACCGCTTTACTAAAAATACTAATACTTCTTATTCTGATATTAACAGAAGAACAGTACAAAGGGAAAGTGTAAAATGTCTGGACATAAAAACGATTGACAATATATTTTTATTTTAGGCATACCTCAAGAAGCAAATCCAACCACTTTTTGAGTACTTCAAGACAATTACAAATAACTGGACCAAAATACCGACAGGACACACTGACCAGTAAGAATTCCATAAGATGTATTTAAAGACTAATCTGACATAATTTAATCCAATGCGATAAACTTGAATTGTTACTTTTCCACATGCCTCACACATATTGGACATTGTCATGCTATATTGCAGTTTTTCCCAGTTTTCGCAAACATCTCTCTTCTCAGGTACAATCAGATCAATGCTATTGGAACAGCCTGCAGCATGGGTGTGGTGGGTTGTAGGGAGCTGATCAAAAGCTGGTACAGACAGTGGATGGAAAATCCACATCACAACCCGTGAGTAAGAAGTAGTTATTTCGTGTTCGTATTTGCACTAATTTGACTGCTGGAGAAAATGTCTGTGTTAACTTGCCTCAGACAGCCAGTGAAACAACTGTACAAACGATACCTGTACCAAGCTAGCAAAGTACACACTGACGCATGTGTGAGGAATGAGCCCATGGTTTGGTTTACTTTGTAATCTGCTGTATGTTGTATTGACCAGGATCCATCCCAACTTGAAAGGCACAGTTTACTGTCATGCCATAGCCATCGGTGGTGTGGAGGAGTGGGACTTTGCTTGGAAAATGTTCAAGAATGCCACTCTTGCATCTGAAGCTTCCAGGCTCAGGTCAGCCATGGCTTGCGCCAAGGCTCCCTGGCTTTTGAACCGGTACGTATAATGTCTAGATTTGTGGGAGTATCCTTGTTCAATGTGTACCGGTGTACAACAGCGAGGATCATTTTTATCCCCTTTGCAGCCGTTATTTCACTTTTTGGTGCTTTCAAAGGCACTCAAAGAAATGTTTTCCACAACTGTTTTGCTTGAGTGTTTTGCAGAAGGGGATTTAAAGGCTGTACATTTTGCTAACTAGCATCTACTTTGACCGCAAGTTTCAAAAAAGACCACTGACATTTTTATCTGTACCATGTATTGAGCAGTGACACAAGAAGAAGTCATAAAGTCAGTGAATTGACTCAGTAATGTCAGTTCCACAGCAATACCTAATAATTGCTATCATTGACTAGAATTAGCCTCAGTAATAAAATGGTCATATCAAACCAAAAATGGCTGTAACAGCAAACCCTGAACATATTGCAGTGCACCTAACCCAACACCAAGACCAGGACCCGACCAGTGTAAGTCAGGCACTGCTTGAAACACTTAACTTGCACTAGGCAATCCTCAAAATGATCTGAAGTGCCACAAAAAACAATCTCTATAAAAAATGTAAAAAAGATGGAGATGGTGCTGCATGCGCAACACAAGGCTCAGCGTCTATCCAGATTTGTAGTTATAGTTGTACTGATCTGCAGTAATACACTGGTGTATAGAGTATTTTTTACCAAGGTAACCAACCAATGTAAGAAACGTGTCACCCTTTTTACATGCTTCAGATGTTTAAAATATTTAATTATGTTCAGTTAATGTTTTGGAAATCTTCATAATAAAATCTTTTGGTTGAGTCAGGTATCTGGAGTACACACTTGACCCAACCAAGATCCGCAAGCAAGACGCCACCTCTACTATCCAGTACATTTCCCAAAATGTTGTAGGGATGCCGCTGGCCTGGAACTTCGTCAGGGCAAGATGGGACTACATTTTCCAGCAGTAAGAGCTTGTTCCTCACAAGAATGAATTAAAGACAAAATCATTTTTAATATACAGAATACACAGCATCTCACAACTGAGTCTAAAAGTTAGCATTTCCCCAAACCTTTTCTTGGAAGAGGAGCTTGACAAATAGTGTTACGAACATTGTGGGCTGATTATGTTGCAACTATTTTTTTTTAACATTCAACATCACCGGACTTATTTCCTTCTGCTGATCACTTTATCAGCATTCAAACAGCATCTTTCTTTTTTCAGGTATGGAAAAGGATCATTTTCTTTCTCTTCTCTCATCAATGGAGTCACAAAGAGATTCTCTACAGAGTTTGAGTTACAGGAGGTATGCCACCCACACAGCCACAACCACACAGAAATACACACTGTGTTTCCCTGAGGGTATTTAGAGGAAAGAAAAGACAACAAAAGTATGAATTCAGTTTTTCTTCCTTTGTTTTTCTGTCTCTCTCTCAAGCTGAAGAAATTCAAAGAAGACAACCTTCATGTTGGTTTTGGCTCAGGCACCTTGGCTCTGGAGCAGGCTATAGAGAAGACCACAGCCAACATTAAATGGGTGACAGAGAACAAAGCCCATGTGTTAAAGTGGTTTACTGAGTCCACATGAGAACACTTAGACAGCTAAAATGACACACTCTCTTTTTCTGTACTGTCAGGGATATGTAATGAATGACAATCACTATAATCATCAGGTACAACAAATGGGCCTTTTTCTTGGTAAGAGTTGTGCAAAGACAACTGATGTGACACAATATATTACTGGACATTAACTTCAGCGCAAAGGAGCAGACATATAATGAACAGTGGACCACATATGTCACTAGATATCAGTGGGGGAACTCGTGATGAATCAGAACAAAAAACATTGTAACAATAGATTTTTTACTTGCATAACGTTGATATTCACTCTTAGAAATTCATTCATTTTCTTTTCTTCATACTTCACATTGTATGTTGCTGCTTAATATGATGTATGCAATGCATTTGTACCACAACCACAGAACACCAGAACAACTTCAGTGTTCGCTGACATTGATTCTACAAGTGACTGCAACTTGTGACTATCATTAGTGACCCTAATTATGATGGGATGTGAACGGTATTTTAGATTGACTGCGTACGTGTGTGTGTATTGATGCAAATGTGCGATGACTGCTTTGTAAAGCAAAAAGCTGTGAGTGTGGTGTGGTGAGTTAACATTTCCTGCGGCTTCTTCCATGTTAAATCAGTCTCAGCACTGAATATCTTTTCATTGAGAATCAATTTACCCTTAAGTGGAGAAAGATATTGTAAAAAGTGATGTTATTGAATAAAGTAGCCTGATTGAGTTGTTTGTTCTTTTTTTCTTTTTAAACTTGATGATTAGATTAAAAATCATTGCAAAAACTCACACACACTGCCGGTTCAAGGTGACAACATAAACTAATAAGAGGTTTTACTGATTTACTGAGTTTATGACCTCAACAAAGTTGAAAGTAATGACTGCACAGAGTTCATATGTCCCTTTAGTCATGGTGAGTAATACACAGCCTGTCAAAACAGTTCTGTAATATCTTACGTGGCTTTTGGAAAAAAAAAATGACATCACTCTTCTATGTAAGTGTGGGCTTTAAGTATACAAAAAAAAAAAGAATACAAATTACCAGGAAGCCAGCATACAGAATGAAAGATGTGTGTATACCAGGCAGACACAGCCTAATTACAGATGCTATTATGTTTGGTAAGTGTACGGTACAGGGTCCAGTGTTTTAGGAGGTTTTTAGAATTAGTGGATCTTGTATCCTAACATCCCTTCATAAACCCTTTGCAATTAGTTAATTAGTTAATTTAGTAAAGCAAACATAAAGAACATATTTTGTTCAACTCGGCGGAAAGGTTTTCTACCCGATGTGCCGCATTTCGCTGTTGCATTTTAAGGCTTCTAATGAACGATGATGAATTTGTAAAAGAATCGGCCTCAGTATTCTTTCTCCAGAAGATGACTGGGAGAAGACTGGGATTATTAGACCTTGAGCTCAATAGTCCAACTTTGTTGACGGAATATCATACTTCTTACATTGTATATTTGTATAATGTACACAGTTGCATTCTGAATTTACACACTGGATTAACCTTCAAGATGAGACACGTTCAAGACCAGCTGCAGATGGCAATAATTGTATATTGTGCAATATCCTGTTACATCATTTGGACAGATCTGGATCTGCCTGACCTGGTATAAATAGTATTCCCCAAGTTCTTCAGGACACATTTTCAAATGAGAGATCTGGCGCATTTCTTGGCGCAAGTGGACAAGGAGCTGACGTGGTAAAAGTGAGTGCAGCGTGACAGACAACATTGCTTTAAAGTCAGACTCCACAATTGACAGGTGAAAAAGCCACTGAGTCAAAACTAAACTAAATACAAGGTAAGAAAATGTATTGTCAATAGGAAAATGGTTTGCTGTCATTACATCATACTGTAATTTGGTGTTGGTGTCTGTCTGCCGGCATGTGATGTGGTTCTTGTATGTGGAGAATGCAAGGACTATTTTTTGGGCTTTTACCAGGTGTTCAGACTGAAAAAATCAGACATGCATTTTAAGAAAATACAAGGGCCTGTTCTGATGTGATCATGTAGCTGCAGATACTAGAGAGACTAGAAAAAACAGTTTCAGTAACAGAACCATGAGTTTGAAGGTTTAAAGACATCAGTTTATCCTCTGTCTTGACAAACTGTGAGCTACGCACTAGAATTACCATGCTTATAATAGGAAGTAATGTGCCAAAAATGGACACTTACATGTATTTAAATGGTCAGTTACATTGCTGGATGGTGGTGTATTGCTTTGCTGAAAAAGTTAAACTAGAATTAACTTTTTTCCCCAGATGATAATACATTATTTTGTCTGAGCCCTCTGTGTTGCAGCTGAGTGCTGACAAAAATGGCTGAACACAGCATTACTGTGCCTGATTCACCAAAGTTGTCATTTCCTGTCATGCCGTCATGGACATGATGATTTCACATTTGTGGTTTTCTGGTAATGCAAGGTGTGTGACTGACCGATGACTGACCGATGCCTGACTGTCATCCTTCACCCTGCTCGGTTCAATGCTTCTGTTTTAATTCGTCTTAATGGGCAAGAGTTAATTAATTGTATGATCTACTAAAGTATTTGCACATTTTTTTTCTTGTTCTGTTTGAATACCAAAATGTCAAGCACAAAATATGTGTTTCAGTTTATGAAGCCCTCTTTATCCCATTTGCATTATACAACTCTGGCGTCTTCGCTATCAGATAGCAAGATCTGTATACAGTTCACGTTTGCAAATTGTATACACACACACACGGCCACAAACACATACACACAGAGTTCTACTGTATTTTGCTACCTTACTATGTACAGTATTGAAAAAACAGAAACAACACAGGTCAGCTTCTGAAGAGGGCCTTTATTCAGAGCCATTACGCAGGTATAAAGTTCACAGGGAAGGCAGGATGGTCTCTTATCTCAAGGACTTTTACAACTCAATTTTCTGTACTTTGCAGCTGTTTTTCCCACCCTGGAGATCAACCATTAACTTTGGGCTGAATCAAACAAGGCAGGGCATAAATAGCAATCGCTATCCCCCTTCTGTCTTCTTCTTCTATGGTGTAGACATGGGGAAAGGGGTCTACATCAGCAAAGCGGTGGCAGTAACCTGTGTGGTTGCAGCCATCGGTGCTGTGGCCACCATCATAGCTTTGTCTGTGGTTTATGCTCAGGAGAAGTCAAAGAATGAAGAGATTCTTCCAACAGCAACAACCCCCACCCCACCTACAACGCCGTCCACGCCAAAGGAGCCCTGGCAACGTTACCGACTTCCAGACTCCCTCTCTCCTGTCACCTACAATGTGACCCTGTGGCCCCGGCTGGTGCACAATGCAGAAGGCCTATACATATTCACGGGACACTCCACCGTGGTCTTCAAATGTGTGAAGGAGACTGACCTCATCATCATTCACTCCAACAAGCTGAACCTCACCACCTTCGACGGATACCATGCCAAGTTGAGTGGGGTCAACGGAAGCACTGCGCCTGGCCTGAAACGCACCTGGTTGGAGGTTCCCACCCAGTACCTGGTGATCCAGCTCAGTGGCCCACTGAAGGCCGGCAGCACGTATGAGCTCTTTACCAAGTTTGTTGGAGAGCTGGCTGACGACTTGGGAGGATTCTACAGGAGTGAATACACAGAAGATGGGGTGAAAAAGTATGATGTTCAATTTGTTTCCAATATTATATGACTTATGTGAGAGTGCAAATATTAATATACAGTAATACAGAGTTTAGACACCTTGACAACTTTACAGGCATTGCAAACAAGACATTCACTTCAAAGACATAGTTCTGCATTTGGGAAACACATTTTTTTTCCAAGTGGTAGATGAAAAAAGTGTCTGTCCCTTAAATATGAAGCTATGTCTAACAAACAGTTACCTGACTATGTCCAAAAGTTACTCACAAATATCAAAAAGAATACACAGCAAGGAAGTGTTTTTTATATTTAGTTTATTAAAAACACAATTACTGCTGCTGATATTTCTTAAACCTCAAAATATAATCATTTCAATAAAACCAAGGTTCTTCCCTTACAGTGCCTCTATGACTTAGAAATAGAAATAGGAACCAACAGAATGACAGGTTTGGTTTCAGTTCAGAAAAATCTTATCACATCACATTTTTGTGCTGATGAGTAAGTCTCAATGGGAACAACTTATTGCAACTTCAAGACATAAGTCATTCTAATTCTGAGGAACCCTTTGAATGGAAAAACACATCACACGTCATTTAGCTATTATTTGTTGAGCATATTTATCTAAATATTAGTGAGTATCTAAGGGTGGAGGGTTCCTTTCAAACTTGATACCGGTGTTAATTATTGAGTTTTCTAATCTGCTATTGTCAGAGTTGTGGCCACGACTCAAATGCAACCAACGGATGCCAGGAAAGCCTTCCCCTGCTTCGATGAGCCTGCCATGAAAGCTGTCTTCTACATGACTCTCTTACATCCCCATGGGACTGTGGCTCTGTCCAATGGCATGGATCTCGGCAAGTTTCAGTGTCCATTGCAACATTTTAAACGTGAACTGTCCATGTCTAATGTTTCCTAGTAACTCAACCTTAAGCATAGTGTACCTTACAATGCCCCAAATGTCATTTACATTGTTAAAAGAATGCATGACTCTAATAATGTAACTGAGGGAGACTCCATACATACAATTCTCCCCTGTATAATATTTATAATGAATTTGCTCCTGTCTTTTCTGAACACAGAGCCTGTTAACATCACCATGGATGGCCAGAATGTAATCCAGACAAGCTTTGAGCCCACAGAGATTATGTCAACCTACTTGCTGGCATTTGTCGTGTGTGATTTTGGATTCATTGGCCCGCCACCGGGTGCAAAAGTTTTGGTAATCTTTTATTACATCTTACAATCAGAACTACACAAATATTTGTATATTTACATTATTTATAGGTTTTTTTTTTTCTTTTTTAATATTTCATTACCACAGTAACACTGTGAGCTGCTATGCTGAAACAGACCCTTGACCACCATGTAGAGTGGAGCAAGGGAAAAGAGGTCTTTGTTCAACTATAACATCAATAATCAGCTTTGAGAACCACACCTTACCCCACTAGCACTTCTAGTATTATACTGTACAACTAATACGGCATTTGCTGCTGCTACTTCTGGTATGTGCTTCTGTTACTACTGAAGCTTTAAGCTTAAGGAGCCCAACAGAGCCTGAGATCTCAGTATTAGCAATCGTTTTTAAGGAAGTATTGCCATGTTAATGAAAGAAAGAAATGTTATTTTGATGTTAGCACATGACCTAAAAAATAATCACACAGACAGGACTGAAGTGGTTGATCTATAGGTGCTCTTTCTATCAGGGGATTTTCATGGCTCATTTGGTGTTACAGGCTGGTGTTGCTGTGATCCTTGATATCATGGATTAGCTTGCTAAAAAGTTGTCTCTTAAAATATCTATTATTATAAATGTAGTTTTATAAACTTCTGCTACTATTACTACCTTCAACTACAAATACAAATACAAAGAACATTTTATATATACAGGTATATTGCCTGCAGTTTGCAGCTCTTCCCTTTTGGTTTGATGTTTCTATACTGCCCTCTGCTGGACTCAAAGCTCAGCTCAGGTCTCTGGTCTACCATTTTTTCTGTCTGTTTAATGAAACACTGTTTATGTCCAGGTCAGGATCTGGGCCCGCAAGAAGGCTATAGAGGAGGGCCAGGGAGACTATGCCCTGAATAAGACTGGACCCATACTGGAATTCTTTGAGAACTACTACAATTCTCCCTACCCCCTGAAGAAATCAGGTATGAACTACACACACACCCACAGACCAACACAAAGACAGTAGTTTACAGTAGTATATACAGTAATTGCTTGTTTTTTGCTTTACATTTTTAGAAAATGTACTATCAGCAGTCAAAGCATGACCTATATTGACCTCTAATTGTCTTTAGACCAGATCGCTCTTCCTGACTTCAGTGCTGGAGCCATGGAGAACTGGGGCCTGATTACCTACAGAGAAACCGCCCTCTTATATAATCCTGGAGTGTCATCCAATGGAGATAAGGAGTGGGTGGCAACAGTCATTTCGCATGAGCTCGCTCATATGGTATCACACTTAAGTACATTTAAAGGTCCAGTTTGTAGAATTTAGTGGCATCTAGTGGTGAAGTTTTAGACTGCAACCAACTGAAAAACATTCACCTCTCCCTCTCGGTTCAAGCATGAAGGAGAAACTACAGTGGCCGTGAAACTTGTAAAAATTGGGAAAAGTCCTATGTAGAGCCAATGTTTAGTTTGTTAGTTTGTCCCCTCTGGGCTGCTGTAGAAACAAATGTTTCAAAATGGCGGACTCCATGGAAGAGGACCTGCTCCCTGTGTAGATATAAAAGGCTCATTCATAACATAAACATAGCAATTCTTATTATCAGGTGATTTTCCACTAATGAAAACATAGTTATGAATATGATATTCCATTTCTGTCAATAGATACCCTTAAATGTTACACACTGCACCTTTAATGGCGCCCTGCCCTTTTTCATATTTTTGATAATAATTGTGTTTATCTTTAAAGTGTGTTTAAAAACCTACCAATAAAATTAAGCTCTGTCCTCTCAGTGGTTTGGGAACTTGGTGACCACGAGGTGGTGGAATGACTTGTGGCTCAATGAAGGGTTTGCCACTTATGTCTCTTATCTTGGAGCCAACTTTGCCGAACCAGAATGGAATATGGTGAGTTTTGTTCTCTCATGGACGCCCCTTGTTGAAATATACCCAAATCGGCCTGGTCTTACCACCATGCTAAATGCAAACATTTCATTTTGTATCTTCCAGAAAGATTTAATAGTTCTGAATGAGATTACTGGTGTGATGTCTGTGGATGCCTTGGCCTCCTCTCATCCCCTGTCATCCAAAGAGGAGGACATCATGACGCCAGAGGATATCAGTCAACTGTTTGACTCAATCACATACAGCAAGGTGCAGTATATTGGAGCGTAACACATTACAACATGTACTGTTCTCTTAAAGCCCCACTAGAAAAGAAATTGACCTCTACTAAACAAAAAGAACGAATTAAACTCTTCTCTCTCTCTCTTTGTGGGTGACCACCATCAAGTACAAGGTCATACTCTTTCAGAACTACAGAGCTATTAATAAATGAATGAATCATTAGCAGATTGCTGTAATTCTACCCCATCTGATATGTCACCCACTAACACTGCTAATATCCTCCTATTGTACAGGGAGCTGCAGTCCTCAGGATGCTCTCAGAGTTTATCACCGAGCCCGTCTTTTCCAGCGGACTTCAAGTGAGTACAGCTGCTTAAAATGATGACCATCTAATCTGTATGTGTGTGGTGAAAGTTTTGAGAATTTTATATTTTGTAAACATTCTCATATCTCCATTTTATTGACCATTGTATCTAACATGTTTTGTTCACCACAAAAACACAACTACAGTATAACCAGTAGGTTGTTATCTGTCTGCAGACATACTTAGAGGAGTTTAAGTATAGGAACACAGTCTACACAGACCTCTGGAAGCATCTGCAAATGGTGAGTTATTACTGTCATCATGACTGCTTTATTTCCACAACAGCTGATTTAAAACAACATTTCCTTTAAAACTTCTACTCACAATTATTTTTTTTTGTTGTTGCAAAAAACAGTAAGATTTTTCCCTAAAAAATCTTGGATAAATAGCATAATTAGCCTAAACCCACGTTGCTGCTAAGCTAAACGAATAAGTGTCTAAACATGTGGGTATAGTAATAAATGTGATGTCATTTACTGATTGCAGCCCACTTAGGACTTATGAGTAGCTCTAGCAGTTTGTAGGTGTCAAACTACAATAATTATTGCACTCCATCATCCTGTACATACACCACCATTATAATGTTTGAAATCAGGGCACCTTGAATAAATATATATATAAAAATATATAAATCTTAAAATAAAAATAATTAACTTTTATAGCTGCCTTCTGAACTTTTGTGAAAAAGTAAAGTAATTCCTCTGCAGGGAGAAACAAAGAGTCATAGTATTACTAATATTTGATATTCCTGTCAACAGGCAGTGAATAAAAGTTCCAGTGTAACGCTGCCCAGTTCTGTGGAGGATATTATGAACCGCTGGATCCTACAAATGGGATTCCCGGTGGTGACCATCGACACCCAGAGTGGAACAATCACCCAGAAGCACTTCTTGTTGGACCCAGACTCTGTAGTGGACACACCTTCACCCTTTAAGTAGGAAACATTTTTAATGTTTCATGTGAATATACTGCATGTGATCATATTGAAGCCTGTTATCTGAAACTCACCTGCCCTCTCTGTGTTTATTTCCATATGTTTGACTGGATGGACATGGCTGTAGCTATGAGTGGTTTGTGCCTCTTACCTGGATTAAGACAGGGGGAACTGAACAACAGCGCTGGCTTCTTGTCAAAGAAGGTAAGATTTATTTCAGGTTTATGTTCAGACCAAAGATGGTAAACACTGTGAGGGAACTTTCTATTCTAGCATGCTACATATGGGGGTTTCTCAGGGTCAAACGTATGCCCAGAGGTCACTGTAAGGATAGTGTTAAATCTTAGATTGTTATAGGGATACTGACTTCTTCTTCTTCAGATACAGAGTAGCTGTATGTTTCGTACGATGCATGTTCGTACGATCATTACTATTGTAACCAGGTCAGGTACGTAGCGTAGAAGTCTCCACAGAGTTGGATAATGATGTCGGCTGTTGTAGGCTAATGACAAATTGGCAACTACCTTGGACTGTAAATACATTGAGTATGACATTTATGCACATAGGGTAGTTATGTCACTGAGAGGAGAAAATGTAGAGGAGCCAGAGAGGACAGTTTCTTCAGAACTGAGGTGGCATCATGCCATGACAAGCAAATTGATAATCCATTTTCCATTGGCCAAGCTTCAATAAACTTTCCATTGTAAGATATCTTTCTCTCCACTGACTGAACTGATCACTGAGGAATTGATTCTCCACAATAAACATGTTACAAGAAGATGCATTATTTTTTCCTCTCCATCCAAACAGAGACACATCCAGATGTTGTGCTTGGTACTGATGACTGGTTGGTGGCCAATATAAATATGAAGGGTTTCTACAGAGTCAACTACGACTCTGGAAACTGGGAGCGTATCCTCGCCAAGCTGAGCTCCAAACATACGGTACAACACCTCTAGCTGTAAATGATTCTGCATTACTTACATTTCTAAATGAATATTCAAGTCGCCAAACTCAACTTCCTCCATCAATTCCTTGCTAATTTTCAGGATATTCCAGTGATCAACCGTGCTCAAATTATTGATGATGCTTTCAACCTTGCAAGGTGAGATCATGGTTTTTGCAAAGCATTGTTGACAAATATTGAAAGGGCGTGTTTGGTAATAGTATTTGCCATTTTCAGGGCAAAGATAGTGAACACAACTTTGGCTCTGAGGACTACCAAGTTCCTCAATAAAGAAACTGACTATATGCCCTGGGAGACAGCCAGACGCAACTTGAACTACTTCTTTCTCATGTTTGACCGCAGTGAAGTGTATGGACCCATGCAGGTTAGTGATGAATGCTTTACATTTACTAAAATAAATAAATTCTATGGAATATAACTCATCATTTTTAGATGATGCATTTCTTTTTTAAATGGAAATACAAGTTAACCAAATGTGTATCTTAAACCCACCAGGCTTACATAAAGAAACAGGTCACTCCACTGTTTGAGCACTTCAAAAAGCTCACTGTCAACTGGACAGAGATCCCAAAAAGTCACACTGACCAGTAAGGATATTGATATTTTTCTATGTTATTTTGATTTTGTCCTACAAATTCTGAGTAATAGCTGAGTCCAACACCAACAAACACAAGATTCAGCAATTAAAATAGACTTTTTTTTGATTGACAGCTTACATTGCACTAAGCCACAGTACGCCATATCTCTGTGGATTAATGCAATGTAGAAAAGATAAAACTTTAATCATCCACATGGGAAAACTAGATAATTCCCAAAGTGTTTACCTTTCCTCCTTCATAAAACTGTGAATCTTCCCGAGCTGTACCTCACATGTCTTTCTTCAGACTGTGTCCCTGTCTCCAGTATCTCTTTAATATGTTCACTGCAATTTATTCCTACCTTGATGTCAATATATATATTATCTCCTGAGTTTATGTTTACTTCTTTACTTACATTCTCACACCTAGAAAACTTCATCACAATACTACTGAAAATCTGCGTTTTTAGGTGTGAGTTTTACTTGATGTCAAATCAGTTTGAATGACATTATTCATCTCATGTCTGGAGACCTCAAGTCTGCAAGTCATACGGAAGATAGTAGAGACCCATATGCAGGATGCATCACTTCCTTTTCTGCCACAAAAGCATAAAAGCAAATAGGCTACGGGTTTCTACAGTTAACTGAACTCTTTTCAACTTGGTGTAAAATAAATCTTCTTTAACGGGTGAAATCCAAGAGATTGACTCACAAGTCTCACAAAAAGTCAAATGTTCAGGTATTACAAGGCAAATCAAACTTTATCTTGAGGCTTTTGTAAAGATTGAATGAACATTTTAACAGGAACAAGGTGTGGGAAAAATAGATTTAAGTTATAGATCATACAACAAACAAATGGTTTTAAATCTAAACTTAATGGAACCTCAACCAGGTTAGAGACACACATGGGTCCCCATCTCTTCCCATTGGCTCACAGACTTGGCGTCCCCAGATGTCATGTCCACAGTCAGACGCTTCTCAAACATTTTTCGGACCTTTGTATCATATCATATCATGTCATGTTCCTGTTCAGGTACAACCAGATAAATGCCATCTCCTTAGCCTGCAGCACTGGACTAGAAGACTGTAGGAAGCTGACCACTGGCTGGTTCAAAGAGTGGATGAACAACCCAGCTGAGAACAAGTATGTTAACATGCTTCCCTGTCATTCTTTCCATTTCTTTTCCTTATTCACTTCACTTACGTTCTTCTTTCTGTCCTCCTCATTTTCATTATATGTCAAGTTAGTTTTCCTAAACTTGCTAAATGCAGTAGTTGTTTTACTTTAATTCAAGTATTTTCATTGTCTTCCATCCCTTCAGGCCCTCATCAACCATTTCATACTTGACCTACCTGATTCATTCACTGCTCTCATTGCCTTCAACTCTTTGTCATCTTTGTTAATCGTTACAGAATTAGTGCCAACTTGAAGTCTACAGTGTACTGCAGTGCAATTGCAGCAGGAGGAGTGAAGGAGTGGGACTTTGCTTGGTCCATGTATGAGAATGCCACCATCGCTTCAGAAGCTGATAAACTCATGTATGCTCTGTCCTGCACTAAACAGCCCTGGCTGCTGAACAGGTGAGTAACACTGACATCAGGCTTGTTTGTTCTCTCATTGTTTATATTTGGTCTTCTTAAGCTCATTTTGCACTCTGCAGCATGCATAATGAATGAACATACCTCCTGCGCATTAGGCCTTTGCCCTCACTCTGAGTGTGTTTCAGGTATCTGCAGTATTGTCTAGACCCAAAGAAGATCCGTAAGCAGGATGCTACATCCACGATTTCTTCCATTGCTAGTAATGCCATCGGCCAACCACTGGCATGGGACTTTATCAGAGCCAGCTGGGACCATATATACAATGAGTGAGTTTTCCCTGATGCACACATGCATATGTCATCAAACGGTGATGTTACAGTAAAGCTGGAAGATGAATGCAGGGTCGGTGTTAAACGTCATAGAGGCAAAACATAAAATGTATGCATTCATGGTGCTTTAAGGAGGATTTTTAATCTAGTGGTGTTGGTCTGAACATAAAGATCTCAACTACTCTTGGATGGATTACTAAGATATTTGGTACAGATATATACGTGATGCCGAGAGAATGAACCCTGATGATAATGCTATGGGTTATGACCAAAACCAGGCAAAAAAAAAAGGCATTCGCATCATCCTCTAATCCTCTGCTAATTATCAATCATATGTTAGTGTGCTAACACACAAAACTAAGCTGGCAAACCTGGTAAACATTATACCTGTTGAATATCAGCATGCTAGCATTGTCTGTGAGAGCATGTTGCTGACACTAGCATTTATCTCAAAGCTCTGTTATTGACCAAACAGTTTTGATTACAAAGCCTGTAACTGCAAAATTATCAAAGCTGGTCTTGTTTTTTTTCTTCTTCAGCTATGGTGGTGGATTTTCCTTTGGAGGACTAATTAATGGAGTGACCAAACGATTCTCCACTGAGTTTGAGTACAAGCAGGTACAGTTTTATACAATATTTGTTGTTGTTTTATGTACAACTTAACTACCCTCTGTACCCCCATTTCACATTGAGTTTGTGAGTAAATCAATTTAAGTCGACTAATATTTGAACTACGTCATGTATAGTACACACATGAACACTGTATCCAAGTATGGTGGCAAAGAAAATGTCAGAATGCTATATTCTGTCTGTATTTTGTTTGTGCTGACATGTTGTACTCTACATGCTGAATTGAATCCCACTAATCCCCTTCCCTCCCGTTCCTCCCCAGTTGCTGCAGTTCAAAGAAGACAATGCAGGCCAGCTTGGCTCAGGCGCCTCAGCTCTTGAACAGGCACTGGAGAGAACCAAGGCCAACATGAACTGGGTGGCCATGAACAAAGAACAGGTGTTTGATTGGTTTAACAGTGAAGCGTCTTCTTCAGTTTGACATTCTCCACTATGCAGTTTTCAAATGTAGATTTTTCTACTGACTTTTACTCTGGAAGCAAATTTGTTATTGTAAATGAATGAGATGAAGCTTTTTTTTTGTAAATGTAAAGTTTTGATTAAGCCTTTTTATGAATAAAGATTATTTGATACCAAAATTAGGTTTTGTATGAGGCAAATAAGCTTTAATACTGTGTGTTCTGTCTGTGTACTGTATTTGAAAGATTTTTATAGGAATCTCACAACACAAATGTGATATTCTGCAATCATTAGGCTGCATCTTCATATTTTTGCACTCTTCAGTGGATGCCAGTCTATGAAATATTAAATTCAGATATTTTTCACCTCCATATTTAAAAGGCACTTTGAATGAACTTGGATATTTAGCTGCTCTGAGAGGAGAAACAAGAAGACATTCTTGAAACAAATCTGCAGTTTGTGTTTCAAGACTGCAGGCACTACAGGGAAACAAAGCTCATTTGAATGTAAAATGCCTGAATGAAAATAAACGCCTACAAAGATTACAGTGTTGACATAGAAACTGAGTATAATCAATTCACAGCGCAAGCCAGCCATCTTCACTGACTCGTCCAAGTTTCTGAACTTAATCAACAGCTAGTTATTTATCACGAGGTTTCTTTAAGGGCCTCAACCACCGGCCATGTTTACACAGGATAAAATAGGTGCCAATTAACTGGCCCTAGTTCAGCTGCCACCTCTCTCAGTGGGGGTCTTTCCTTAAACATTTAGAGGGGATGTGCTCCCTGTTTAGCACCTCAGTGTCCTGCTGACAGCTGCAGTGTTTATGTAAGGAAGTGGAGGCCAAACACTAACAAGCCTGTATGATTTTCTTTTGTTTAGTTTGTAAAAATGATCACAGAAATAGAAAACCAACAATAAACCCATTGGGATGATTGCAACAAACTCAAGGATTATTTTGATAAATAATGTTTATTCTGGTCACATTGTGAAAACTTAATAAATATACAGTTATATATACAAAAACACCAAATCACAAAAATAAGATTTTGTTCAAAATAACAAAAATGAGAAGTTTTGTCCTTGTTGATAGGAATCATTGTTGCAATGAAAATAGTAGAGTGGATTGATCCCCACATCTCTCAGCAGAAGGCAGCGTTTTGTAGTTGCTGCTGTGGTATCCAGTACTGCTCATTGGTGAAGGAAGCTCCAGTAGAAACCTGACAACAACAAAAAAAAGAGTTTTGGTTATGAACTCATTCAATTGTAACATAATAAAGGTTTTGAAAAAAAAAAAACAAGGTCCACTAAGAAGAAAATATGACAATGATATGAACATACCTGATATGAGGGCTGCAGAAAGGACACCTGGGCTGTGCTCATAGTGTTGCAGTCTGATTCTTGTGGGCTGTAGGTTGCTGTTGGCTGGCCCAGGAAGTGGTTTGGAGCTTGGGGCTGCTCCACAAAGCCTGAGGATCTCCTCTGCTCCAGTGCCTCCTCGCTGATGCCCAGTTGAGCCGACAGGTAGGAGATGTAGCGGATGGTGAGGCGCAGTGTCTCGATCTTGGTCAGGGTCTGTCCGGCTGGTGCCACTGAGGGTGGCAGGTATGTCCTGAGGTGATGCATGGCTTTGGTCAGATCCCTCATCCTCAACTTCTCCCTCTCGCTGGCTGTCTGCCGCTTCTTCCCCGGATACCTGGACCTGGATTTCTTTGTGGTGGTGGTGGTGGTGGTGGTCGTGGAAGATTTGGAGCAAGACAGAGTCTGTGTCTCGTGGGTCAGATGAGGTGCTGCTGGGCTGTTGAAGATGAAACAGTCCAAAGCGTTTTGTTCATTTCCAGCAGCCTGGAGGGTGGTGGGGGAGAAGCAGAAGGAGTCCACAGAAGAGGTTGGAGACAGGCTGCTACCAGCGCTGAAGTAACCAGGGTCCGAGGTTGGATCAAAGGCCAGAGGATCAGAAGACTTGTCCAGCAGGGACTCGCAGTCAAACAGGAAAGCGTTCTCCTGGAGCTGGAGAGGAGAGCAGTAGGACATCTCCATAGTTGTAGTTGTAGTTGGTTCTGTAGCTGTAAGCTCTTCCCTGAGCAGTGAGCTGTCAGTGTTGCTGGTAAGACAGGCAGAAGATAGTGAGGAGGACCAGGGAGGCTGCACCATATATGTGGTGGGAGGTGTGAGGTTGCACCTCCGGCAACCACCTCTGGTCTTGAGAAGCTCTGGGAGCAGGGCTGACACCTCGGCCAGGGGGTCCCATGGGAAACAGGCCAGCTCCGAGACAAGGTGTGACACCCGCTTGCACACGTTCACACTATACGCTCCTGCTGCCCGGGAAAATGACATGTACCTGGGTCACAAGTGTGATTGGCTGTTGAATGATCTGATATTAAAAATATCCAATAATCCAATACCACCTTTTTGAATGGCTGGATGGATGAATGAAATGATAAGAAATGTTTAATGTTCAGCCAAACACAGAAGTCAGTGCCATGTCCCATCATCATCCACATACAGTAAAAAATGTTTAGTGAAAGGCTGAAGTTAATTTGGCATCTCTTTCTTTCTTTCTGCCCCTGGTATCTCCTGCAAGGTCAGGCTAAAGAAGTGTGCCGGGGCAGCTGTGAGGTGTGAGGAGTTTACACCTCGTCTTGTTTGGACAGTAGTAGACCTCACTGGCCTGGGAACCCTGATCCACACAGATTTAACAGCTACTAACATATTTTATATTTGAACTGGACTAAACTGTGGTTTTTAGGTTTAGTAATGGGCACAGCTCAGGTCTTGGCTGGGTGTCCCTTGCAATAGCTGGCCACATAAAGGTTTAATAGAGAAAAAATATCTTCAGTTTCTAGATTGCTAACATAACAAACAATGTTGATTGTTTTTGTCCTTGTGGTTGAGGAATTATGATGATGGAAAGAAGTGCTAAAAAGTTGGCAATAATAGCTGAGGTTGATGATAGAGGGGCTTGATAAGAGGTCTAAGAGGAGTGATTCATGTAGATGAAGTCATCATGTTCTCAGTCTTTTATTGGATATTTACTTTGCAGCTTTATATTTTTATTACTTCAGATGATTCAGATGCCTTTGTAGACATTATATTATTTTTATTGAAAAAAGGTAATGTCTGCACACTTAACTCCATGTCACAAAGGCTTAATAATGACAACAATTCGACCATCGTAAAGTCAGAATATTTGGAAGACTGGTGGATCTGAGACCTGAGCAGCGTTCCCACAAACCGCCGCGTCACATTTGACTCCGGAGGTGAAACCTATGAATAGGACGTGTGAAACCAGTCTCACGCAGCTCTCCACCACCTCAGTTATGCAAGAAAAACAGACTTCATATGAGTTAAGTAAGGAAGAAAGAAATTTTCTAAAAAAATCCAAATCAAATCAAAAATATCTAAATTTCAAAATGCAATTTTAACTGATTTTGCTGAAGCTGTTTTAGTTTTTTGAGTTGTAAAGTGTGTGAGGTGTGACTCCATACTTGTCAGCTTACCAAAGAACTTCTTCACAGTGACCTCTGACCGCCCCGTACACATCATTACATGACATTACATAAGTCATGGAAAACAACAACTGAACATTTATATTTCTTTCATTCCCAGTATTAATGTATTTTTGTTATATAAATATATGACCTGTTGCTCTGTTACTTTTCAATAGAAGCACTCAAAAATGAATAAAGAGTGGCACTCATATAAGGTGACTGACAGCACTGATTACAACTAATCCTAGCACTTTAGTTTTTGGTTGATTAAAGTTGATTAAAGTTTTAAGCTTTCAAATCAACTGATTATTTTCCACCCCAAACCTTAAGCACAATTACCAGCTGTCAACTCTCTTCTCTCCCTCCCAGGATGATAAAGGCTGAAGAGGGTCTGTCTTCTCTTAATCCACATTAGCTCTGACGGTGTTTACTCACATGTAATGAGTGAATAATCAGCACAGCAGTGCTAACCCTTTCATCCCAAACCTTTTTAGCCCAAAGAGTTTATTAGCTTTTCTGTGATGAAAGACCTAAGGGAGTGTATTAGGCTTTGTGTTAGGGTTGCTGCTTGCATTTCAAATGAACTGCATGTATGTGGCAAACTAAACACTCGGGCCTAATTCTGCTGCCTGCTATGCAGAGCCACTCTTCTCTATGAATATTAAAGTCTTCCCTGTTGGCTCGAGCAGGTAATTAGGGCTGTAGGTGAGAGAAAGGGGGAATGAGTAGGGAAGCTCTTATATCTTAGTCTAGACTTAGTGGTGCCAAGGACCTCTCTGTGTTTGCACAGGCCCATTAACAAAGATACACCAAATAAACTAGATAACCTGTGCCAGAGGCTGATCTCTGCTCTGCTCAGACTACTAATTTCTCACATGCTTCAGACCACAGGAGGAAGTCACTATTATGTTTCTGGAAGTGCTTGTCTTCCAATTGGTAACACTACTTGTTCCCATATTTATGGCATTTACATGACAGTAAAAGATTCACTTAAGGATGCATCACCTGCTGTAGAATAGTTTTAGTGTAGTTTTAATGCTTTCTGGCAAAAAAACATAAATGTAATAGTTAATAAAATACATTTTTCAAACTCTTGCATCATAGGATCTTTTAATGATGCATATAAAATGTTTATTGTTTTATGTCGCAACCAATTCCATTTTATTATGAAGTTTTGACTCAAACTGTTCACTGTTAAGTCCACCTGACCGCTGTTGTGACATGTATGCAGTTATGAGTTGTGTTGGCTTTTTCACGTGCGCTTCTAAATTAAAAGCTCTCCATGGTGTTACCTTGTTTTACACAGCAATATATTAACCATCTCTGATGGTATGTGAGTGCAAAAGATAACCGACAGTAACTGAGCAAAGTTATTGTTCATTCATTTGGTGTCAGGTATGTTTATGAGATTAAACTTATTTTGTAAACTTTGTAGTGGTGACTATGACATACCAACATTAAATAAAACATAAACCACTACATGTATTTTTCTGCTTCACAATGATTAACCACCACTAATAACATTGAAGTTTACTATTAAAAAACATTGTTGATCTTGTGGAGTGCCAGTGTACCTTTATTACCAGCAGAGGGCGCCCTGCAGCTCTGTCCCTGAGCAGCAGCTCAATCCTGGTTCCTCTCTTTCAGGTAAATTCACATACAGACTGTTCAGGAGTTCACAGGACTATATTTTGTGTTATTTTGGGGATTTGAACTGGCAACCTTCCTCTAACATTCCACTTTTACTCAGCTTTTATACACAGTTTTCAAAAGAACACACGTAATAATGACCTGTCTGAACGGTGACCAGTGATCTTGGGAACAAGGCTTTGAATGATGACAAAACATGAGGCATTTTTAATATTTTTATTATAAATAGTAGAATAAAGACATATAAAAATAATTGTTAGACATATCAATATTTACATGGGACATTTCACAGTACAAAATAAATAAAATGTAGCATAACATATATATTTCAAATAAATTACTTGTTTCACAGTGAGGCAGTAAAAACAGAGAAGTAGTTTGTGTCTGTTGTTGGATGGTGATGGTTCGGCGCTTGGAGTGTTTAACCCCAATACTCTCTGGGAACCAATGGCATGCAGAAGTCTTTGCCACACATCTGCATTTAAAAAGAGGAAATTTGATTAGCACTTTGTACTTTTGTTTCAACATGTGCATGATTTCTACACATGGAGAGTCACAAGTAATAGTAGTAAAAGAAGTAGAAGTTAACATACCTGACAGGAGGGCTGTGTTGCTGGAGGTGACTGCAGGATGGTATCCATGCTCATGTCCCTCTGAGGAACTTCAATGTACTGATCTGCTCCAAAACTACAGCTCCCAGAATGCAGCATGGTGTTCTGGTTGTAACACTGGGTTGAGTACAGACCCTGGTTCAGGGTCTGGTTCTGCAGTTGGGCCTCCTGCCCTCCCATTGAGCTGTGCTGGAAGTAGCTGAGGATGTCAGGAGAGGAGGTGTCACTGGCTGAGGTGTCTCCTTGTTCCCTTCTCTGAAACAGCACCTCCTCGCTGAGGCCTAGCTGGGCCGACAGGTAGGAGATGTAGCGGATGGTGAGGCGGAGGGTCTCTATCTTTGTCAGAGTCTGTCCAGCGGGGGCCACCGAGGGTGGGAGGTAGGACCTGAGGTGATGCAGAGCCTTGGTCAAATCTCTCATCCTCAGCTTTTCCTTCTCGCTGGCGCTCTCCCTCTGCTTGCTGCGGATCCTGGTGGCTCGGCCCGTCTTCCGGCCACGTCCAGACAGGGAGCAGGATGAGGATTTGAGGGTCTGAGAATATCCAGTCTTGGCTGCCTTAGGAGTGGACTGTGGCAGCTGCTGGTAGGAAGGAGAGAGACTGGAGTCCATAGAGACAGGGGAGAGGGCTTCTGAAGAAGAGATGCTAGAGAGGTCCGAATCAGAGCACCACTGGTACTGCAGGCCGTAGTTGAGCAGAGAGGTATCCATGTTGTGAGGAGGAACTCGGTGATCTTACTGGAGAGACTGGAAGGCTGTGAGTGCTGCTCAGCTCTGTTGCACTGGTTTATATGTCCAGGCCAGACCACAGAGGTGTGAAGTGACACCTCCGCAGATTCTCACAAACCATCACTGTCTAAAGCAGTGAGGCCCCTGAACACACACACACACACACACACACACACACACACACACGCAGTACCTCTCCCTCTCCACTGTGTCTGGGAAAGTCCAGCTACAGGAGTCGAAGTGTGAATTTTGACTCCTGCTCAAAACAATAAACAGTTTTTGCTTTTTGGGTTTTTAACCCTGCAGATGCATTCTGCACATGGCTACGGGACAGGGTTTGTTTTGAATCATCTGATTTCTCCCGCATTCACTTTTTAACACTCAAGACGCTGCTCAGAGAACTGGACAATATAATAAGAAAGTGTGAAGAAGCCACACACTGTGACAATAAAACTATGATTGCATTATATGTGGATAGAAGAAGATGCTGTCACATTGAGTTCATACTCTCATTATATTTATTTTAAGCACATGATGATGTTTCAGTATTGTTTCCAACTTGTACTGGTAGTAACAAAATACACGAAATATACAACAATTATACGACTAAACTAAATTTAGTTTTCAGTTTCAGTTCAGTTTTCTGTGTTAACACAGGATCAAACAGAATACATTAAATGGGTTTGATGAGAAGAACAGGTCAGCTCATCATTTATCTGACAGCTAAAGTTAGATTCAAGGGATGAATTCAGATGGTCTAATGTTACCCCGACATGTAGTATGTCTCGCTTCTCTCACATTTTCATCTCTAGAAAGACTTTGTGTTTGTGTTGCCAACATGCACACAGTATATACTACATAAAATCACACCATGACATCTTATCTTGTAGCTGGTTAAGTGTTTCCTGTTTGAATGTCAATTTACTAATAACCTCATAGTTTAGAGCTTAGGTTTAGTGTCACTGTCTTGTCCAGTGCAGCACATTTTACCAAGCACAAATATGGCCAGCTGACTGCGTGCTTTGTGTCTGAGAAACATTATTGCATATCGTGTAAACAGGTACAGCACTGACAGCACTGTGGCTAAAAATGTCTACTTTACTATGTCAGTGTCTTAGGAGTCAGGAGATTTCTCCTTATTAAGAGAGCAGAGGTGACGCTGCCCCTCTCTCTTTTACTTCTTCCTCCTCACCTCACTGCAACCTTGAACCTGACATCAGTGTGCTCTGTCCTTCTCTTGATCTCCTCCACTTTATATCCCACCACTTCTCACCAGCATGATCATTTTATAGTCACTGCAATTCACGCGTGAGCTGTGATCCCTGATCTCTGATACTTCGCTTTCTTTATCATGATCTTGCAGGTGAAGCTTATTCTACTCCTGTTCCTATCCTATTTGCTTTTGGAGTCCAGTGGAGTCTTACATGGCTAAAATGTAAATGCAGTAAATGTAAATACATTTAATGAAGCATAATGACCTGAATTATCCAGTTAAAGCAGAGGCGTGATTGTTTCACACTGATGAGAACTGATGAGTCTGGAGGCGTCACTTCACACCTCAGCTGTGAGAACCAGGAATGCTGGAAAACGCTGTCATTGCTAACCTCTCTGTCCCCATCTCTCCCCTCTTTCACCTTCTTTCTCTCTCTCTGTGTAGAAGAGCAGAAAAGGTTTGATGTCAACATCAGAGCGATGCATTTTGATACAGAAATAGTGATGCAATTTTCAGAGATTCCACCTTTTGTTGCTTTTAGGACAGTACTAAAGCACATTATGATAATTTGACATGGACAGTATTGAACTTCAGTTGGTCAAATTATATTTTGACTTTTAGAGAAAATCAGTTCTTCACGTAATATACTGATATTTTCCCTTAAAAGCATTCACGGTTTATTGGAGATTAACTTTTGTCATTAAGTTTACCATCTCAGCTTAAATACTTAATGAAGTGTTGAATGTGAAATAAATGAAATCCACTTATAAACACTTAAACAAACTGACTACAATCAGTCAGTGCATCTACTGCATGCTTTTCACTCTGTTTCCCACATCCAATCTGAGTGCCTGCGGCCAATTTTCTGATCTATGAGGCGATTTGTCTGCATGTGCTGTTATTTATCGTGTTTTATTTTTCTCGCCATCTATGTTGTCTAATAAACTGTCTTACCATCAAACCAGTCATAAATCCAATGCCTGTTCAACACAGTTGATTGTTAAATTTTTTCTCTGCTCGGTTTCCATGAAACAGCAGCAGTTTGTGACTTTGTAGCTAGATTTTATCGTCCCTGATGGAGAGCTGGCATCTTGCAGCAGTGCAGATAAATAAATAAAAAACATGATCAGATGAAACACAAAAGACAGTGTCACTGGTTTTTACCAAGGGTGCTCTTCAACTCCTCTGACCAGAACACTGAAGCTTTGCCATAAATAATTAAAAATGAGCTGAACAGTGAGAGGTGGTGAGGTGTATGAGGTGGATAATATGGGTGAATCAACTTCAGATAAAACACACGACACCTTAAACAAACTAATGGTAAGATGTGTGCTGTGTCAGGCTGAGGGCAGTGAACTAGGGTTGAACCCACAGTGCGACCCTGCCAGTCACCCTGACCAAGGTGAGGCTGTGGGAGCCGGGCTGGGAGTTTGGCACCTCTGGGTGGATGCACACCCACAGCAGGCTCTGAGGCTGGGCTGCCTGCCACCTGTCTGGGCCTCCTGAGTCCATCAACCCCACGACGACCTCCGGTGTGCTCACTCTGCTTGGAAGAAAATCAAATTAGACATATCTTCAATGATTCCTGTGGGGACACTGGGTTGTTGCCATGACAAATAGTGAAACAGCAAAGAAGAAAAGATCAGAGGAAAGAAGCAGAAATGTATCAAGGAAAGTTAAAGGTTACTGAAGGTGTACAATTTTCAAAGTAGTGAGTCACAGTGGAAAATTGAGTAAATATAGAATCTAAAAAATGATTCTATCTAAAAGGCAAATCAATATAAATATAATGAAAACTGAGGAAAATAATGAGACAATTCAATGTTTGACTTTATCTCTAGATTTTCCTTATTAGGTCGTCTAACGGGATCCCATTTTAGCAGTAACAAAAAAGTTGTTGTTCGTACCTCAGGGTGGCTCATCTGGGGTGACTCATCAACTTTAACAAGCAGTTCACTATTTTATACATTTCATGAGTGGTTTAGATGAATGCAAGGAAGGAAAATGAGATAATTTAATTCTCTCAAGGGTAGCTGTGTTTTTGTTTTTCATTCAAAGTGAAGTAACTCATAGCTTTCTGAAACTGAACTCTGAAAATAGGTCCTGCAACTCCCCCAATGAGAGTTAATGTGTGCTAAGTGTACTTGGAGTTCTGGCGGAGAACATTTTTTAAAACTCACCATGACTTCTAACCCCTGCTGAAGGGAAAGCTTTCATGGTCTCTGGTTCCTCTAGACTAAAGCATTATCTCATAATCATAGTAGAGAGGAACAATCTGTTAATGTTGAGGTCAAACTTCAAGACCACAAGATTTTATAATCAGACTAATTAATACAAAAATGAATAAAGGAGTGCAGAAGCAAGAAAAGGACAAAAAAATGACTCACTTGAATATTTGGTATGTATTAAAATGATGGCCTTCACAATCAAAAGATCTCAATCCGCATCACGAATTTCTCGATTTTGTTTTTCACTGCGGCTGATACCTCAGTGCAGATATGAGTCTTTAGCTGATCGTCATAGTAACGTTGGGTGAAACTGCCATGACGTGATCTTCAGTGCGACACACAAGAGCAATTGAGGATCCCTTTGAGAGCCTTTTGACGGCAACGAAAGAGAGGAACGTCTACACTCAATTGTTCACGTCTGTGTTGGTGATGATTCTAGTGACACTCTCTGACTTATCAGTCTGCAGTCTGCAGCACTCCAAATCTCAACCAAGGTTATATACTGTACCAGGCACTATCCACAGTTTTTACAGAAACGGAAAAATAGCCAGTAGTGTCACGTTGAGCCAAGCTGGGAGTATCTTTCGCAAGAGTAGTGTTTAATCTTTGCTTTGGTTGGCTAAGGTGGCCCTACATCTTAATGCCAAAAGACACTGTGTTGATTTTTCCTTTTATTTCCCACCTGTTAATGTCTGTGCACACAGATATGGCTTGGTTTTTCCACCACTGCACATGTAAACAATAAAAACCCTGACAAAGTGTCTGGGTTTATTTTGCAATAATGACACACTTGCTGTACATTATCATGCTTATACAGCTACGTGCTAAATAAATCAAGAATATGATGTGAAATGTTGATTTAAAAATGATTTTACTGCATCCACTGTGGTCCTCCAGAGTCTGTGATCAGAACTGCGTCCATAGCAACAGACTGTTGCTATACAGAAATAACATACCTTAGAATGTCGTAACTGACCAATCAGAATAAAGCATTCAACACATCTGCGTAATAATGAGGCCTAATGAAGAGATATTAAAAGTGGAGCAGGTAAACCTCTGATGTAACCTCTGCGGGCATTGAGGTTGGTAAAAGTGTTTTTCCTGTTGCCAGAACCACTGCCACATTTACTTTCTGTGAGTCTTAGTCTGCCTCACATTCATCACAGAGCTGGTCAAATAAAAATAGTATAAATAATAAAATGATAAAAAAAGTTTGTGTGGTATTGTTAGGCTTGTGAAAGCGTCAATGTATTTGTGTGTGTATGTGTGTGTGTGTGTGTGTGTGTGTGTGTGTGTGTGTGTGTGTGTGCATGTCAGTGAGTGAGGTGGCAGGTGAGGGGGATACATTCTGCACCCTAGGTGTGAAACATAGCTGGAACTGAAGGGGTCAGCCAGAGGTGGGCAGTAAATTTCCTCTAATTGTAAGAGAGTGACATTCACAGAACATAACGAAATTTAACAGAACCACTTAACAGAATTAATTTAATTTGATTAAATTGTTGAAACTGACCAATATTGATAATGTTCTGTTATTCCAGCCCCCCTGGAATGGTAAAAACCTTTATCCATAATAAATTTTAATTACATTCATCAGCCAAATCACACTTTAGTCAAACTAGATCATATTGAACTAGAGACAATATATGTCTTTTGTTCGCTGCCCTCTAGTTTGACATCCAGATAAACCTGGTGGACAAATCAGCAGTGTCTTTCACACCTCAGCCAGAGTAAACACATCGTCCTACTACCGGCACTTGCTCACACTTGTGTGCTGCCATGTTTTTACAAGCCCTCCTCACTTACCTCCCGACACACAGCTGCCACTGACATGGGAACAGTTATATTCAGCTCCCATTCACCGCTATCATGCCTGAAATTTAACATGTTTCTATAACATGACCCGATTCTAGGAAGTAATCTGAGGTCAAGACTGTTTCAGAGTAAGAGTAATGACTGGGCAAAACTTATTTAGAATTGACAAAATTATTTCATAATGAATACAGTTACATTTTTAAATGTCCATAAAGACATTGATGAGAGAGTTTGGTGTGGATGAACTTGACTGGCCTGCACAGAGTCCTGACCTCAACCCAACAGAACTTTGGGATCGGAGCAGAGACTGAGAGCCAGGCCTTCTCATCCAACAACAGTGTGTGACCTCACAAATGCACTTCTGGAAGAAAAAATCAAAAATTCATATTAGGTATGTAAAATCTTAATCTGGAAAGTAACCGTAGCTGTTCCCTTTGAAATGTAGTGACATACACAGCATCATAAAATGCTGCATACACATACCTCTACACTGCAAAAATTAACAATCTAACCAAGTCTTCCAATCTTGTATCTAGCCAAAAAGTCTTTTTGATCTTGTTTTGAGAGCAATATACTATGCAAGCACAGAATGTGTAAGATTATTATTCTTGTTTTGAGAATATTTGTCTTTTTATTTCTTAGTTAGTAAGTAGATCCTAAAACTATATATTTTTCACAGAAAGTAAGCCGAATTATGTCAGATACTCTTTCATGACCACTTCTTGGCTTAGAAAACTTGTTTCAAGACCTCTCAGTAAGCATTCACACACACTCTGGCCACAGTTGTGACATGTTTATTCACAGTCATTTCAATGTTTAAGTGCAGCAACATCACCAAGATAATATTTTGTCAGCACATACGTGGAGTTTTTGAAACTGACAGGGTAATATGATGTATGATCCACTAGCTTTTCAGCATCGATCAACTATTCCAACCCACTGTCTCATAAAGCTGGTACTCAAAACAATACAATGAACTGTCTACACATAAATGTTTTTTATAAATCCGAAGACAGGCACTGTCTCATTTGTATTGGTGATTATTAGAGACCTGTCACCTATGTACTTGTTCCCATTGAGAATAAGCCACTTTACTTTGACTGTGTGTTGTATGCCATAAATCCCCCCAAAATCTCTCATCTTTGTATTAACATACTCCATATTTGCTACTTCTGAGACAGGACCCAATTCTTTCTCATGTAAAAAAATCCAACCCAGTCTCACGGCAGTTCATGAAACTGTCACGAAATTAAACTAATTTGTGCTCCCTGCAATGATTGGATTTTTTTTTTTCGTGCTGCTCAGGACGACTTTAAAACTAATAGGAAGCACAGTTATGGCCCAGTTATCACAGAGCTGTGACGTCATTGTGAGACTCGGTTTGTAAAGTTTAGTTACATGTGAGAACTTGTCTGACACAGAGAGTCTCCTGTTATGTGTCTGGACTTTGTCTGCAGTGTATCTGTGTAAACGGCTTCATTCAGCAGCTCTCCCTCCCCTCTGTCACCGTGAGTTACCATGGTTACAGGAACGCCCTGAAACTTTATAATGATAATCAATAAGAAGTTTTTAATTAGTATGACTGTATAAAATCATGAATGTAGTCTGATTGTACCTCATTGCTGAAATCTTGTATTCTAACATATATAACAAATGTAAAGCCTCAGAGCTTCTCTTTGATTATTAACATTATGTAGTGATGCAGAAAGGTGAGAGCTCACCATCACACTGAAACTGTCACAAGGCTGCAAAAGTTGCTCTTATTGTTATTTAGTCGTGGTGCTGTTTGTTTGATGTATTTTTCTGTTAAATGATAAGAGGCTTACTAGAAACAATATTAATAATAATAATAATAATCATGATGATGATGATGAGAAGAAGAAGAAGTAGAAAAGTAACGTACTGAAGTTCTGTAGATGGTTGATTATTTGAAAGAGTAAAACTTGAGACAATCTTGGCAACAAAAAAAAAACAGTAAATTTGATTTCATAGATTAAAAATTACATTGAAAAGACAATAAAGAAAAGTGTGAACAGAACAGCTCTTTGAAGCATCCTGCTGTAAAACTGTGTCGGTCAAATATTTAAACTTGATGTCTGCATTAGAGAACATGGTTATGAGTGCAGTGGGGCTGTAAATCTTATCTTATTTTTTTAGCACGTGTCAAGTAACGTTACCTGTAACATCTCTCACAAATTGCAAATGGGGAATATGACTTGGCTGCAGCTTGAAAAATTTTCAGTCAAAAGATTTTTTTTTTTTTTGCTTTAATCCATGATAGAGTGAATTTGATTGTGATTGGATGAGAAGTATAAAAATATACCATTCCAACGCACTATTGGTTTGTACGCGATGCATCGCCCCTGCACATTACAAATCATGTCACACGCAAGCAAGGAGCTGACTGACTGTCGACTGACTTTATGTAGCCTAGTGCGAAAATGTCCGTGGCAGAGACTCAAGAGAAATCTGAGTTTTTTTTATTTATTTTTTTATCAGAATGATTATTTTTTTGATGAATCACTTGGATTAATCATTAATTTTGACAGCACTGTACTGTATAGTGCTGTTATACATAGCATAGCATGTATACCATTACAATACTTATAGGCATATAACTAGTCATCATATCTTCCGCTCCATGAAACACATGTTAATGCTCAGTAGCACACATATACAGTATGGTTCTTTAATGTATTTGCATTATACTAAAATGCATTCATTTTCATTGGGCATATATGAGGCTGAAACAGGTAGCCTAGTGCATCCCAAATTTTTCAACATTAACATTTTAATATAACATTATAGTCATTATGGCCTTTAGAAAAATTATGTTTTTTGGGGGGAGGTCGTGTAGAGCACTATAGGCCCCTGTGGCGCGGGGCCTATAACATTTGATGGCTTTTTTTTTTTTTCTTTACATTACTTTTACTTTTATACTTTAAGTAGTTTTGAAGCCAGTACTTTTACACTTCTACTTGGGTAAAAAGCTTGAGTTGACACTTCTTCAGAAGTCTTTTTAAACCCTAGTATCTATACTTCTACTTGGGTAATGAATGTGAATACTTTTGACACCTCTGATCATTAACCAGGACACTGCATCATAAGCCCTCACCTTTATTCAAGTCATGGAACTACTATTTTACAGCTAATGTACACAGGTCTACAGTATGTACAACAACAAATATAGTTTTAGTAGTCAGACTGTTTCAGTAAATTCACAGACGTGTTGATAACAACCACACACACACACACACACACACACACACACACACACACACACAGCTCAGTCATGCCAAAAAAGTAACATGCTCCTTAGAAATCTTGACACATGTTGTCAGAAATGCAGCAGGTTCTGTAAAACAGTTCTTCATCAGAACGTTAAAATGAGAGCATCATATGAAAACACCTAATATCACAGTTTTGTATCATTCTCTTTTTTAGAAAAAAAAAAAAAACGGAAAAAATAAATTAACAAACAAACAACAATTCCTTAAACTTTGTCATGGCAAGATGTGACAGAAAAGATTCTACGTCACCACCATCTACAGAACACAGCTCTACAATTTAGAACAGACACGACGTGTCGGTCGAGGACAAAACGATGAACTGGAGGAAAATCTGGTCGGTTGTTCAGGCTGGATTTCGATCAGCTTGGAAAACAGCTCCTACATTTAATAAAATGGTCAGTCCAGGTTTATGTCTAGAAAGAACAAACCAAGCAACAATATGTGAACTAAAGAAGACTATATACGCCACAGGACAGTGCAGAATAAATAAAGACTAGACGAACAAAAGAGGTGTTTTCTCTGAATAACAACACCAGCAGTAATATTGCTGCTGAGCCCTTGGCAGTGGATACAACAGGGTTCAAATCCAATTCAAGGTACGACTATAAGTCCTCTCTTTCCTCTTTTTCCAACAGGGAATGAACTCAAAGCACAACATGGTAATATGAACTACATCACCTTTCAAATACAGACACATTTTCATCTCATATTAATCTTTCTTTTACACAAACCTTAAACAAAACAAATGCGGATACACTGTGTGTGTGTGTATGTATGAGAGAATGGAGGATGGGCAGTAAACGATAAAAAGGAAATGACAAACTAGTTTTTCACAATTTGACAGAAATGCTGGGCAGCCTGGGGAGCTCACAGAGGAAATATAAAGCAACCACGGGTTCACATAGGCAACCAGACAGGTTTTCAAGATTTTTTTTAATCGTATAACCATTAGACATAAAAACAGCTAGCACAGCATGGCCTTTCTTCCTTGTCTTTCGATCTCAGTTTAAGCTGATACGTTCCCAAAAAGCTTTCCCCGTAGCTATACTGGAGGCTGCAGGAGTTTGGCTTTTCAAGAGAGGATTTTCTCCCGCGTTTCTGGCAGCTTCAAAGCTACCAGACCTCCACAGACGAGGGCGGAGAAGGCCAGGAAGATGGGGATGATCTTAGTGATGCCAATGAAGGCTGCAAAGATGAAGCTGGCAATGATGGCTGCAAACTTACAGATACCATTCAGGATACCAAATGCCGTCCCCCTGTTTAGAGTAATGAAGAAAGAGAAAGAGTAGATGCACAGCTTTACATGACTGACTAGCAGATTAAATATGTTGTGACAATGCCTTGAATATAGAAAAACATTTCAAAAGTAGCATGAGAGGTTTAGTGAATGGTTACTTGCAAAGAATCTTACAGGTAATGGGTAAAAATGTTTACCAGTGTGATAAAGTTAGACTCTACCTTTTAGAGGAGGGGTAGAGCTCCACAGAAATGACTTGTAGTCCATTCCATGCTGCAACGCTGGCGCCATAAAAGAGACACTGCCAACATATTACAGCTCCTTGACTGAAACTTAGCAGCAAAAGGAAAGTACAGGCAGACGACACCAACATAGAACCACCTAGAAAAAAAATAGATGATGACCAACTGAAATAGATTTATCAAAATCTACACAAAAAACATCTATCCAGGGTTACTGTACTACCATATTTAGACTTTCTTCCTGATCTCACCTATTATTCTGATTCTTCCTATCTTGTCCATGAACAACGCTGAGATGATGTTGCCAGGCAACACAGCCAAACTGCCCAGGAAGCTGACCATGTAGATGACAATGTCATTCTCCTCCTGAAAGTTCAGATGGCAGCCTTTCTTTGGGTGGAGGAAGGTGGTATTCTCCATTCGACAGTCTTTGAACTTTTCCTCCCAGAGGTCTGCAGAGAACAGAAGTGTGTAAAAGGAAATGGTGCTAACAGTGTTTGCTTTGTATTTTACAGTAGGCTGCAAGCAGTTTTCTCTTCTTGGTGCTGGAGAATAAACATATTGCAAAGTGTAAATATGCATGATACCTGTGTTGTAGAAGACAGTGTTTTTGATGGTGCAGTTTTCAAAGAAGGTGTTGGTTGACTTGACGTCCTCAAAGTAGCAGTTTTCAAACAGAGAATCCTCAAACTTCACAGACTTAATCTCAATCTCTGCAAACCTAAATGAAAGGAAAGAAATCTCATTAAGCAGTGCTATAAACAAATTGTGAATTGTGATTTAAAAGACCACGAACCTAAGTATAATATGAATATATAAACTGTAGAAACTTACTTGTCATGGATGTACTCTCCCTCGCGATGGATCTGGTTGACGAGAGAGAAGTTGAAGTGGAAACGCTCGACCCGTTCTCGGTGGAAAATTCTGACCTTGGACTCATACTCCTCATACTGCATGTATTTGATCATATCAGGGAACCACACTCCCAGGCCGTGATAACTGAAACACATAGAAACATATAAACCTGAGCACATTCAAATAAAATGATCTACATAGCTACATAGTAGAAAGTTTTTAGCTCTGCCTTTTGGAGATGTTTACAACCATCCACTTTCAGAATATTCTGAAACAGGACCATTTGAATGAAAAACTACAAGCAGGGATATAAGTGTATGCTACTAGGATGTTTTTGCCTACCTGAAGGCCAAGCAGAACCAGACAATGACCAGGAAGAGGCCTTGCAGTCTGAGTTCTGGAGCTGATAGTGACATTATGTTGGCCATCACCTGAAAGACAAACAGACATTTAAGAACTTTTTAACACATTTAGTTCAAGTTTAATTTTCTATTCTGTACATTTATTCTATTTTAGTCTAGTGATCTGCAGACCTGCTGCAGCATGGTCATGTGTCTGACGGTCCAACGCTGGAAGACAGTTCCAGTGTCACTCTGGATCTCTATGAACTCGTCCTCCTGAGTTTGTGGAGTCTTAATGTTGGTCACCTTCACAAAGAGAGAGTTTGGACATAAATACAAAAACTTCATCTTCAATTTGACAGACATTCAGAAAACATTATTTAATTTAAAGAGTTTAAACAGGATGTAATAAACATTTTATTCAAACACATGCTTTGTTTGAGGGTTTTGGATCACTTTTTCACTCCAGACCTACATCAGGACCTGTGCTTTACTATTTACTGTGTTACTATTAACATTAACGATTATTCATTATATTCGATAAACTGTGTGTCTCATAAACCATGAAAGTGAAAGACAGTGAGTCAGCATAAACAATAACCTGTGTTTGTCTAGTGTAATGAGTTCCACGTGTTAAGTAAAAGTCTAGTGAAATAGCTTTGTAAAATGTGCTATTTGTAACATTTATAACATGAAATTCATGTTATGTTCATTATCCAGTGTGTATTAAAGCTTGCCACAGTATGAAAATGACAATAACCAATAACATTAATGATGGCTACACACTGTTTATTGTCCCAGTACAGAAAGCAGGGTTAGGACGGATTACTTTGAAATGTGTTTCGTCAGTGAACACATATTACACTACATTTTTTAGTAACTGGTAACATAATCCCTTGGATTACAAAAAAAAATAATCTGAGTAGTTTTGGATCACTTTAAAATCAATTTGGCATTTGCAAATTAAATCAAATTACCAATTAATTTTTAAACTTTATTTAAGAAACCCTGTATGTCAGAGCATTGATTGTCATAAAGACATTTTTAAAATGCAATCTGGGCTGATTATAGTTATTTTTGTAATCTGATTACCTGCACCTGATTATGTAATCTGTTACTACCCAACCCTGCCAGTAATCCAGCATGCACAGCAGCAGCACCTGGAACCCCTGAACGCACCACAGTCATCCTTAATGATATTAATTACACCTGTGCTTTTCCTGCTAGGACATGTGCTGTGAAAGACACTCCTACTGTGCACACAGGCTCACTGTCATGTCTTACAGTTTAATGGAACATTGCAATCATTTGTTATTTATGACAGCCGATGTACCAGCCTAATTTGTTTTGGTAATGAACTGCTAAATTAGATAATTGGTGGTGAGTAATCGAGCAAAACAGCAGTGTTGTCTGAAAATAAAGGCTTACAGTGAAGACTCTCTCCGGCTCCCCCTTAGCCTTCCAGTTGGTGTCGTGAACTTGTCGCAGGATCATCCATGCCTCATCATGTCGGGCACTCTGAAAAAGAAAACACATACATCTAAACTTATCTATGAATGTCAACATAACCAACTTTTCGAGATTGTTTTGTGAAACCGCTCATGGTTTATGGCACGTTTATTTCTCACACACACACACTGTAGCCAGGTACACTTGAGTAACAATGTTCCCATGAGGTCTGCCTCTTATCGGATGGGGAAATGTGTGATAATTTGGGGGTGTGTGATATGAACATGTTGGAGCAGCCCTGCTGTAACATACAAATACAATACCACATGTGGTTAAACGTCTGACAATGTCCTGGATGAGAAACAGGGGTGGGTGGTGTTCTGGTGGCGCCTTAGCAGCCTTTCGTTACCTTTGCACAGCAGTGGGATGTTGCTCTGGTGGCTGATGACTCAACATTTTTTAACCAATCACATCTTGATGTTTAATACTGTACACTGGCATACAGAAAAGGATATTTTTGTGATTATTCTTAATTGATCCTGTAGTAGTAGTACAGATAAATGTATTTTTATTTCACAGACCTCCAGGAGGAAACGAGGGCTCTCCGGCATGAAGATGACTCCGACAAGGGCAGCCAGCGCAGGGAAGAGACACACGAAAATAAATAATCTCCAGCTGTGGATCTGGAATTCTGTACCAATGGCGAAGCCCCAGCCTGGAAGACCATCGATTAAAGAACATGTTATTACTGGCATGACTTAAAATCCAAATCATTTACCATCGTGCAACAAAACCCATCTTTATTGTCATCTTTTGTGTATTCAAAATGTATTATATGAAGTAGTTTTGTCATTGTCATTTGCAGTTGAAACATTACATAGGTTAAAAAGTTAAAAAATAATTATACACAAGCAACTGTAGTGTTCTTTTTCCCACTGAATTCTTGTCCTGATTGGTGCAAAGTTTTTTCATATTTACATATGAATTATTCATGTTTAGGTGGTATTTTCTTGGAAAGCAAGCACAAAGAGGATGTAAGAAATCAATGTGGCCACATCCTGTTGTTCATGCAAACTGAGAAAAAAAATCAAATGCCCCTACAGTAAATTAAAATTCAATAAAAGTGAATAAACAGCATGTTTGTGAGCTTTCATCTGTGTGTGTGTGTGGTTATGTTAATCTGTGTGTGTATGTGTTACCATAGTGAGGGATGATCCCCCAGGCGGTGAAGGAGGCATACAGGCCTCCCAGCATCCAAAACATGCAGAGCCAGCTCAGATGTTCTCCACGTTTATCCATCTGCAGGAACTCAGTGAAGTAGGTGTACACTATTGGGATGGAGCCGCCAATTCTGGAGGAGGAATTGCAAGACATGTCCAATATTTATTCTGCAAAACATCACCTGAGGATTTACAGGTTTCTTTGCCTTGCTGTCCTTTGATATGTAAACTATCGGCTAATGTTAGTGATGTAGGATTGTTATTCTGACTTCAGCGTCTTACTTGAAGTGTCTTATTCTAAAAGGCTGGTCCACCAAAATGAGGCAAATACATGTTCTCACTTACTACTCATATCTTGCTATGCAAATTTGGTTTAATTTGTCCAGAGACATCTGTGTCTGCCTCCACAACAAAACACATTGGAATTAAATTTGTAGTGCTCAAAACATTTAAGTAAAATTATATACAAAAGAAAATGAAATACTTTTTTTCTTTCTCTCTTTTACACATTTTCTGTGACTGAACACCTTTTTAAAAAACTGTGGAACAATTGAATCTTCAGTCAAAGTTCAGTCAGAAGACTGTTGCATGCTAGTTTAGGCGTGTAGTTATCTTCCTTTCCATCCTGCCATTAACTTCCCCTATTCACACTGCTGTCATTATGTGGGACTGCCGAATGTGATAATGGTGAGCTGGTCACATCTGTCTAATAGGACAGTAGCACACCTGCATTATTAGGCTATCATCTTCCTGCTGTCTTTTTAAATATGATTCTCTCCCTATGTCTACAGTACATTCATGCTGCTGTTATGAGCACCCCTCCACCTCCCCATCTCTGCCCAGTCTTTGCAGATTCATCATCATTTCATCAGCCTCAGCAGAGTCATCAGCCACCGCCACCACCACCACCACCAGTGTCTGGACTCCATGGGGGGATTTATCTATCTGCTGCTCTGGTGCCGACGGCCCTCAATCACAAAAATCTGCCTGTAGAGTCTAAGCGCCAAACACTTGTCAGATTTAATCATCACGTATCATCTGTTCTAATAAACAATTATCTTTACTTCATTCACTTGCCTCTCCTGACTGAAATAACCATATACACATTACATGAAGGACAGCAAAACTCTCACCTGTATAGTATGTTTAAAACCGAGACAGTCATTGACATTTTAGGAGCTGTCTCCGTTTTTTATTATTATGAGAAATTTTCTTGTACGGGGGTGTGAAGCCTGCCTGATTTTGTAAAGCCAGCATAACGGGTATAGTTTTTCTGCAGATGTGAGTGTTAATGACTAACATGGGGCTCATTATCACAGTGAATCAGCAACAGCTGAACATTTTATTTTAGTGACCTTGTATTTTTTTTTTTTTTTTTGGCTTAGCAAAAAGCCCAGACATCAATATTGCAGGTCTGGGTACACTGCAATCATTATCAAAAGAAATGTGTCTTTGAAAGCTCCAAAATCAATCTGTGCACAGCACCAAGGTGCTGACGACAGCAGGGAGTCAGCAATAAAACTCAAATTAAAAACAAGCAAAGACACTGTTCACTTGTTTTAATTGGTATAATAAAGAAATGCTCTGTTGAAGTAAATAAACAGAAATGTCCTTGTGTGCTGCAGGAAATGTAAATGTGTTATATTAATGAGGAATATCAACTAACAAGTGAGTGGACTGGTGTTCTTCATTTATGTCCTCTCTGAACCTCAGGCTGTTCCTTAAGGTCCACAGTTTGTTTTAATGGAAGTGGACCTATTAATTGTCTAACTTAAATGTCAGACATCTTATTTTGGAACAAGCATCTGCAAATACAAATACAGGGATGTGCTTTTTCCCTCTAAATGTTACAGTCGCGCTTGCTTCCACTAAAAGGATTATTTATGAAAAAGGTCAGTCATTATAAAAGCCTGTCGAGCTGTCTTTTGTTCAAGCGACGCAAATGCAAATGTGAACATGAATGTAAATGGGAATCTGAATGTTTCTCACCCAAAGCCGGAGCAGAACCTGAAGAAGAGGAAGAAGCCATAGCTCTGAGCGAAGCAGGACAGGAAGGAGAAGACCAGGTCGATGGTGAGGACGTATATCAGACACTTCCTCCTCCCCATCTTATCACACAGACCACCCCACACCAACGCCCCCACCATCATGGCTACATACACCAGCAGACCTGTAAACACACACACAAACAAACACAAACGTCATTTAGAGACATTTGAGCTTTAAATAAGTTACATGTTACATGCACGCTGATGAAACACACAGTGTGGGCTCTACAGGTGCATGACTTTGCATACAAATATAATACACACACATATCACTGAAAGGAAGAACTAACAAGTAGATCTGAAGATCTGAAGGCCAGGAATCTCCACAAGGGGGCTCCCTTTACCCTCGTATGAACACAGAGGACTAGAGAAGTCAGCATACTTTCTATTATAATTCAATGTGATGCATCCTTACCTGATCAACATTTCCAAATATTCATAAAGACTTATATCTAGATAGAACCGCTTCAGAAAAACAAGGCAAAGGTCATAATGATTTTGAGGCATCAAAGGGTGGTTCGCTTCCACAATATTCACCTTCCATGTTTTTAAATCTGCGTTGAGCTTTGTTTGTATGTAATGCTCCATTTTTTTTTAAAGACATTTTACCTGCAGATTCTCCCTTTGAGTCACAGCAGTCTGATGCCTATCCCAGCATGGTCTAAAGCAGGAGGTCTATTCTGCCATTTTGTTTTGTTGTAAGGCAGCAGCCCTTAACAGTGACCAACTATGCTGCCCAGTACTGCAGCAAGGAGATAATAATGATTATGTGCTTCCTTTTTTTTTTTTTTTTATCTCTTTGGAGAGTAATATGCTCTCCCCTGCTGTCTGCTCCAGCACTCTAACCTGCAACACCTTCTCCTTTTCAGCATGTTGTATAAACCTTTGGACCCATACCTCCTGTCTGCTTTGTGTTTTTACTACACACAGCCCTAATTACAGTGGGACTAAGCAGCTTAACAGCACGTGGAGCCATAGTGTGCACCTTCCCTGTGGATTACTAGACTATCCAAATGCTGCTGCGCTCCACACGCCAAGCTGCACATGCATAACTCATTCAACAAGAGACTCCTCGGGGGCGCCAGGAGACAAGGAGTCAAGGCTAACATGTCACCGAAAATCATTGCTAAGTTGTTGCTTAAGGCCAAGTGTGTGCTTTGGATGTGTACAGTGCATGGACAGGTTGACAAGAAGGCCTTGTGATTAGAAAGCCTGTCCTTAGGTGAAAGGGCCGGGATCAACCCCTGCAGCAACATGTCCCTGTTAAAGTGCACAGCTTTTCTTTTCTTTTTCTTGCACTGTGAAACGTGAAAACACTGTAGATGAAAAGACAGCCAGTCTACCTCAAAATGTACAAACTGTAGAGCATGCATAATCTAATAATACATATACTATGCACTGTCTAAGACACAGAATCAGTTAAACAACAGGAAGAATATAACGTGAGGTTTATGAATACTGAACAATAGACATCCTGCAGAGTTTTTCCAAAATGGTGTGATAGCAGTGTGAAGCCTTGAGGTAACAATCTGCTTCACTTTCCTATTATGTCAATTTAGCTATTTTCTTAAACACTTTCTAAACACCACTGAATGAAAGTTGTTACAATTACTGGCCAGGAGCCCAAGCACCAGATGTTCATAAGTTCAGACCGAGCCTAGTTATAACATAAGGGTTTACCAAGTGGAAATTTTACACATCAGTAAATTACAACAGGCTGCACTGCACAAACTAGTTCTTACGTATTACTTTTGATATTCATAATGGTACATAACTTGCATAGCTAACTGAACTAAGTGACAAAACGATCGTTAACTTGCTAACGTGACATGTCAGAGTCAAGGAGTTAAACTAATGGGATATGGTCAACACATCTGGCCTGTCACTTGATCAAATGTCTGTTTTATGACGTAAATTGTATAAAGATATGTAATATGTCAGTATATCTCAAATTACAAAATCTGAAGCCTATAACATTCAAATCAGATAGCATTGGTTACGTTAGCATGGTCAGATATTACATGAAATATGTAAATCAGCATGCATCCTAAAACTGTCATTTCTGAAAGTTCCAGCCTGGGATACTAAAGAGGACAGACTCTTTTGGTATTCAAGAAGTAAATTTTACAGTTTGGCTGGAGTAAATAGAAGAAGACCGGGATAATTTGCACGAGCAGTGAAGCTGTCACTGCTTAACAGCTGATCAAAAGGAAAAAGACATCACAGGACTGGATATCTCGTTTGACTGAGATTTAAAACCTGCCAGATTTTTTTCTACTTTGTCTCCAGCACTGTGTCTCCCACTATAACCCCCTTATATCTTCGCTCCATAAATTTAACAATAATAGCAGCATTAAAGGTAAATGCACCAACCACCCCATGTTTTAACAAAAGTTTTGGCATCTGTCTTGTATCCAAGACAAAGGTTAAGATTAAACACATTTGTGTTCCTGTGAGTCTGGTGAACAGAGCATGAGTGTGAATCAGATAGGATCATTCTGCAGATCTACTTCATATTCTCAGCCAATGATCAGTGCTCCCCTCCCGCTCTGCACAGACGCTGTGATTTCATTTTCGCCAGGCCTTCCTCCCGCTACCGCAGCCTGTCAGAGGCCTGAAGCGTATCTGACAGCTCTGCACCGGGCACTGCAGGCCGCCAGGCTCTCTGACTGCTGCAACATGCTCCATATTAGCCTGGGAACACACACTGAATACAATCACCACCGGGTTCCTCATCAATCTCTCGCAATGCCTCATCCCAGGAGCCTGTTGTTAAGATGAAATGAGCGATGTGCAATCTGCTACATCGCCTGGCTACACGCGAGGCCTGGGAAATAAGGTGAGGGGCTTTAATTTGCAGTTTAGTTGTCTGCACAGAAAGTGAGGAACAGACGTTTTCAAGGTACATTTCCCAGTAAGTTGGATCTATGCTGCATACTGATCAGTATCTTTTTTTTTGCCGTGTTTACTGTTGTGGTACAATATTTGGGAACAAGTGAAGCTAGCAGGCAACTTAAATAAAGGAAACACCATCCTCAACAGAATATTGAAAGGAGAGGCTTATTTCTCCGTTTGGTATCTAACATAATTAAACAATTATCATGTTGTGTGGCATCCCTCAAGTCAACTTCCTGATGCTTGTCGTACAAATGCCAAGGCACACTATTCGGTGACTCAGCCTGGTGGCTCGCAGTGGACCCATACTCTATTATTACACACAATGTTGGTTATGGTCGTAATTTTTGCATCTGCCTAGAAACATCCAAGCCTTTTCCCTTAATTCGTACCAGCGGCTGGGGGATATTTCTGTCTGATGCAGCGGTCTGCAGCCATGTGTCATCAAGAGCCAAACATATGCAGAGTTTCGCTTCAGCCAAGCACAACAGAAGATCATTTCACTGATGAGTTCCTCCTCTCTGGGTAAAGATTGGAACTCTTGGAACGACTCCAATAATTGTAATTAACTTGTCTTAGATCTCCAAAGGCTGTATTTTGCTGTTTCACTTTTTAGCTAGCTGCATGAGAGATGACTTGAGTGCTGGCATTGCTGCTCTGTTGGCTAGTCCTTTGGATAGATTGCATGAAATGTTGTACAATGAGGGTGAATTCTGACTTTGATAATCACCTGGCATGAGGTTGAAATCTGTGTCTTCGAGTGAAATGCCTAACATCAATGGGCTTATGTAAGCAGTTAGCTCACAGAAACAAAATAGGCTGAAATTAAAAGACTTTCCCTTCTCAGTGTTTTATATTTCATATGCAGAACAGATACTGTTTTCCACCTTCCCTCCCTTTGCTGTCACTTACCCAACAATCCTTTGTCGGAGTTGGATATGCACATGTCCTTCTCAGCACTGGGCAGGACGAAGCCCACCACAAAGCCGTCGACACCGTCAGCCATTAGTGCCAAGCCCAGCACGAAGAACAGCATCCACTGGAAGCGTCCATGGCCGCAGTCCTCCATGATGCTCTCGTACTGCTCTGGCAGATTTTCCTCCTCCTCTTGCTGTTGACCAGCCAGACGGGCTTTCCTCCTGGCCTCCAACCGAGCTGCACGCCGCGCCTCCTTGATCTCGTCAGGGTGGGGGATGCCCTGGTACTCCCCCTCATACATCTGCTCATCATCATCTGCACCTTCGGTGGCATCGCTTGCAGCATCCTCTTCCTGTGGAGGGTAGTCCGTCTGGTAAGGGTAGCCATCCTGACCTCCTCCATCCTGGGTGTAGGTATACTCTCCACCCTCTGTCACCTGCTGGTTCACATTGTTGTGGTAGGGGTCATCCATGGTTCCTACTTGGTGTTAGCGGAGCAGGACTGACTTTGCCTTGTAGCCGTCGTACTCTGAGGAAGCTCAAGTTGTCAGCTATAATGGCATAATCCTCCCAGGGAGCTGTGAGTGGCTCTGTGTTGCTTCAATCTCCTGGATTCCAGGTTACAAAAGGAAACTGCAGGTAGTATGTGGCTCAATCTTCAGAAGACTTTCTATCTCAAATTTAAGGCCTCAGTGGGTGTGTTGAAAGACTATTTCCTTCCTCGATTTGCACCGTGCTGCATGCTGAACCTAAAACATAAGGCACACAACACATCACAAAGAGTCTGTCAGCATGACAGCAAAGAAGAATGCACTTGTAGAGCAGATATATTGCTATGCAACAGTACCCTTTGGGACAGCTTGTGCCAAGTCAGGTCACAATTACAGTCTCAAAGGGCTTCACGACATTTATATCATAAAAACATAAAGGGCACATCACGACCTTTGACCCTCAACCAAGGACAAAGTCCTAATAAAGTTTGAGAAAATCTGAGAGTCTATAATCTGCCTAAAATATATCATCTACTTTTAGAATGTTCCTCACTCCCACAGTTTAATATCAGTTTTGTCTAGCTTTTTCTTACTTTCCTTTAGTTCACTTTTATGTCGGTTTAATCAATTTTATGTCCTTTATTACTATTTGAAAATGACTTGCAGTCATAAATACATGCAGGTTCTTATTCTAGTCAGAAATGAAAAGAGTCATTAGGCAGGAAAGAGCAGTTCAGGACTCCCAGTCTCCCTTGCAGACTGCATGTCCTTCCACAGAACCAGATAATCTCATCGTCTCCCCGCTCAAATGCTCTGACGCCATTTTGATCCATCACATAAGCACTGCTGCAAAGATGACATATTCAGATCTGTCTTGATTTTTATAGCCAACAGAGGCACCAGCAGGAAGATATTAACAAATTACATTGCGTTTTAGGAATTTTGCCGATTGCCACATGCATTACTGACGTGATTAAGGACTTGCACACTGGAGTCAGGGACATATTCTTATAAAATCAAGCAATTGTTTGGCTGGATCCTCTGTGATTTTGAGATAACAAATGATGATGTATTATACATAGAAACGTTTTGTGACAGACAACGAAGCGGCACAGCTGAATCTCATAGTCACACTGTTAAACTGTAAAATAAAACAAATCCTGATTTAACCTTCATGTGACCAATCTGATCCGACTGTATGCTCAGAGATGCTTTTTACTTCTCTTTGCTGCTACTGCTTTGCATTCATACTGGGAGGTTCACAGGACAAGTGCCTTGCTAAAGACCCCTCACATGCACCCTGACAGTACTACCTTTAAATTATTACCTTTAAAGTATGTAGGATTTAGTTGCAGTGTAGTTGCAATCAGCAACATTACACTACACTGCAATCCTGTTGTCTCACCCTGTCTTCATAGGGTGAAGGAGAAACTGTGGTGGCTGTGAAACATGCTCCTAATTAGAGCCAGTGTTTAGTTTGGGTTGTTCTGGGCTACTGTAGAAACGTGGCAGTTCAACATGGTGGACTCCTGAGGTGTCTGTAGATATAAAAGGCTCATTCTAAGGTAACAAAAACACAACAATTCTTATCTTTAGGTGATTACATACTAATAAAAACATAGTATGCATATTATATTCAATTTCTGCCAGATTCTGTAAATAGGGCCCCCTAAATCTGATACAACAGTTCTTTAAAGAGTTTTAAAGATAACCATAAAGTCATTCAACTGACAGTAATGTCAGTTACACAATAACATAACATTAGCCACCATAAACTACTGATCATGCCAAGTAAGGATGTATCAGCAAACCCCCCAAATGTACGATGACAAACATTGTTTTTTATAAATTAAGAATTCAAGTTTTCATCTGTAAGAAAAGATTCAAAATGTTTGCCCTTTAACTGTTTTTAGATATAATGTGGAGGAGTAATCAAAGGATATGACACCAGGAGTGTGTTGCATTTAAAATCTATATCTCAACAAAAAGATTAAAATGAGTCGCTTTATGACATCAAACAGGAAGAGTTTAAAGTTTTAGTCTTTAAACAAATAAAATGTTGATCTGAAGCATGTGGCAACACTGTCCTTGCAGTAAAAAGCAACAAAGTTTGTGGGAAATATAATTGTGTAAATGTAAATGTGTAACTCTATAAGCACCAGCATTAATATTGGCACCAGTGGTGTGTGAACTCTTAGTTTGCATTTTAAATTAGAACTATTTGATGGAAACAAAAAGGCTGATTGAAGTCTCATTTGGTGTAGTATCATTGTTACATGATCTCCAAAACACACTTTATAAATGTTAACATTTTGCCTGTCAAGGACACAAGTTACGTAATAATGTTCATTCACAAATATTCTGTTTGTCTATAGCAGGCCGACAGATATGTATGCATATTTATTTTTTTCCTTAAATCCTTTCTTCAAAGGGTATTACATCCACAAACAATTGTAGCCTTATCATCCGACAAGTGGACGGTTGGTTTGGTTTAGGTTGGTCTGTTCTGGTTTGGAGCCAGAATGACGAACACTGTAATTTAATCCAGATTTAGACGGATGCAGATTTTTTCATTTTGCCCTTGTTGCCTCACATTATTGTTTCATCACAAAAGTCATAGAAGGTGGCTGATAGCGGCGGTGGATTATGGAGTTTGGAGTGAAACACACCTGATGTGTAGTTTTAAAATGTGTGAATTAATCAGCTTTGTTTCCAGGAGTAATGAGCAAAATGTCAGTACCATGATGTGATCGCTTCCCCCCCCCCCTTCAGTGATGTGAATAATACATTAACAACAGGAGAGAAAGTGAGAGGGTGTATGCTCAGTCTGGTTCAGGGAAGCAGCGCTGCTTTCATCATCCTGCTGCAGCGCCTTTACTCACACAGCTGGTGCTTACATAACAGGCTGCCTGTACTCACCCTTTCCCCCCTCTGTCTCCCTCCCTCTCCCTTCACTTCTAACTTATTGATCTGTGTTTGTGTTTATCAACGTATGAACTTGATCCTTCTTACCACCAACACACACACACACTCCAACTCAGATGTTAAATCGGAATTTATGCCTGTGCAGAGTTTGAATAGATCATGATATGCCTCCCTGAAAACGTCCCTGGTGTTGAAAAGTCAAAGAGCCCCTTTTGAATCACGAAAATTCACTGTGAGTCTGCGGTTTAACAGGAAGCAGAGAGGTCGCTGCGTAATTTACAAAAAGCTATCTCAATTTCACAAGTGACCTTTTACCGCTCGGATCATTTATTAGTTGGAATGAGCCAAACTCTGTCGTCTTTACTTCATCAGTTTCTGTAGCTTGTTCTACAGAGAGCATGGAACCATAGACACTCGTGGAGTTGCATATTAATGTGGGTGGTAACAGATTTTGGAGGAATAGCTGCATACACACATACATAGTGCATACAACAGTAGTGTTGCTCTGGGCCCAGCAGTTAAAGACTTTTTTTCCAGATATGAATTCCCTTTGACTCACCTCAGTATAACCAAAATCTTCCACTGCTGGTCACAGAGCAGCTTCATGTGCCTTGCTCTGCCTTCCTTGCTCAAGGGCATCCCATCAATAGTTACTGAGAGTTGGGGAAGTGTTCATTTATTAATATATTTGCACACCCAGAGACTTGGTGTAGGCTCTAATTATATTTAGGAAGTATAGAAATGGAAAAGAATCATTAATCAACTCTACAACTCAGCTTTTTGAAGAATATTTTGAATATTATGCATTAATTTAATTTGCACTGGTTAAGAGAACTTAACAATTGAGAAAAAACAAATTGTTTTTATCAGACCTCCTAGGGTGACTTAACCACGCCTGCACAGTTTGTACTATTTGTTTCTCTCTCAATCTGCTCCCATTGCAGTCTTTATCTCTACTAAACCTGGAACGTAACCAAGACAGTTGATTGAAGGAAAACAGTCTCGCTACAACTATAGCTGTTCGAATCCTGACGACTGATTTGCTTTGTCATTACATATGTACATGGGGGAAACAATACAGTGTTTGCATTGTTTTTTCTTGATAAAAACATGCTTTTCTGCTTGAAAGTTTCATCAGCATAACTGTATAGCCTTATTTTCTCAATAACGACTTGCCTTTTCTACCATTTGGCACTGATCGACAAGGTCACTGTGGCCAGTTTAAAAAAAAAAAAAAAAAATCAGACTACTGTATCTACTACATGTCTTGTATCTGTTGGTGGAATAACTCAACAGTCAGAACAGTGAGTTCATTTTAGTCTCAGCTCCTCTGTGACCTCTAGAGGTCAAAGGACAGTCCTCCATTATTTCTGGGGACGACCTGTCTGCTAACCTGTCACGTACATTTATTAGCAACATGTTTCTGAGTAAAATACTGTCACTAGATCAGTTACAGATCAAGAGTTGCCATTCTGGGACTTTTCATACCAATGCATACTATAAATGCTATATTCAATAGATCCTGATAACAGAATTGATAGAGTCTCCTACATGTAATGGAAGGCATTCGATCTGTATGAGAGTAGTCATATGAGAGTTAGTATGTTCAATTAATCTCTACACATCACCTTTAATCAAGTAGCAATGTGCTTTAAGGTTGACAAAATGAGAACTTATCATTTAGATATATGCATGGTAATACATTCTGATGTTGTTGCAACGAAACAAAAATAAACACAAAAAAAAAATTGCACCAGAGGTATATTTCCAGTCTACATTATTTCTCACTTCCTCGCTCATTTGTCTGAGAAAACAACAAATGAAATGGCACAACGTTGCAAATATTTCAAGAAAATAAAAAGTTTTCTTACCAGAGTTGGCATTCCTTTAATATAAAAATTATTTTTGAACACAAATTTTAAAAAATTGCTAAAGTCCAAGTAGCATTTTCATATGTCCAAAGCCTACATGTCAGTTTATCCAAAGGCCGTGCTGCAGCCAAGGCTGAGGGATTAGGATCCAACCTCACGATCCCCCCCCCCCACACACACACATACATACACACACACCACCACCCCTCCCTCACCAGGGCTCATCCCTACCGGAAACTCCCCGGAACTACCATCTCCACCCCCCCGCACCTCTGGGACCCAATGGTACAGTCCTTCAAGTGTAAATAGCAACAAGCTCTACTGATAGTGGCAGCAAACTCTGGATACACTCTAACTCACTGTAATTTCTTTGCTCAAGGACACTTAAGCAATGCAGATGCTTGTTGTCATGGAGATTTTCATCGGGGCCTTTAGAAATCTCCAAGAGTGTTCACGTTTTAGACTCCATTCAAGCACTACACCAGGTGGTTTTAATCACCAGTGTAATCACAGTACTGGGGCGGCATATTTGGATAATGATTGTCTACAGTTACAAGAGCTGGGATGAGCACTCCTGTCCCATACGCAGAATAGCACACTGCTGCAGAAGCTGCATGTCCTGTCAAAGTGTCCTTGAGTGAGACATTGACTCGCTACTGTAGCTGCTCATCCATCCCGAGTCACTCCAGATAAGCATATCTTGAAAAATGGCTCAAATATTCCTCTTCCCCTTGAAGCAGGAAGGAGGATGGTGGTTCATTTTGTTGGGTGTAGTTGAGTGCAGAGGTGATTATGGATGTGACTGAGTGGTACCTACTGCTGATGGATAATCATAGCTCTCCTGCATCACACATCATTCCCGCGGTTTACATACAGAAAATATATGGACTGTGAGAGTAAAGAGGGCTGATGCCACAGACAGAACAGCGGTTACATTTGGATAATATGGTGGATTGATGCCAGCCTCTTCCCAGATGATAGTATATTATACTGTATAATATGAAAAGCTTTTAATATAGATGTATTACTTAGGCCTCAGGAGGCATTCACCAGTTTCTGTCTGCAGTTTTACATTCGGCTAAGACAACTCTATGTCATTTGTTTTTACTGGAGGTGTTTCCACTGTACTTCTACAATGTGAAGACTTGATGCATCCAAAGGTGCTCGAGAAAGACACTGAATCTACAGAATGACCGCCGTGTGGTGAACATAATACATTGGTGGAATGTAACCTAAAAACACTGACTACAAGGCACTTGTAGATTACTTGAGTATTTTGAGTAATAAATGATAAATTGTTCTGTCTATAAAGTGTCAAATAACTGTGAAATGTAGCGCCTTAAACCTAAGGTGCCATCTTCAAACATTTCATGGTATTTTTGTTCATTTTCCTGTCAGTTCACCGACAAACATCCTAAATTAGCTCCACTTTGACCAGCAATAACATTAAAATATATATAATAAATATTATTAATAAATGTTTCTATTTAATATTAGCATTTTATTCTAATGCTTGATATTTTAGGTACATTTTGTTGCTTGTTATGTATTTTTAATGTTTTTTAATGCAGTTAATAAGATGTGACAGTATTTTTACATGGTGGTATTTCTTCTTTTACTCAGGCAAAACATCTAAATAATGATAATCTGGACATCATCATCACCATCTGACGAACAATGCAATAACGCAACTGTATACATCCACAGCTTCCTCTACAGCAGTGGTTTCTGACCTTTTATGGCTCACAACTCCTTAAAATGAGGTCTATTTGTGACAGCACGGCACTGGTTGCATGTGTCTACTGGTTCTTATTAGTTTAACCAAACAGTATTTTTCCACTTCTTGTATTATCTAACTTATTTTCAGGAGTAAAATGAGGTCAAACATAACAATAAAACCTTTCACATTTGTCTCGCTATCCCATGTGGGGGTCCCCACCCCCAGGCAACCACTCACATAATGTGAGTCAGTCTGCAGTAGTACTTTGATCCAACTAACTCAAACTTTGATCTTTCATACGTTGTAACAGCTCTTCCCTTTATACTTCTACTCCTATTAATGTTTCACAATTAAACATTTCTAATAAAACTATTTCATGGCAATCTAGTGTGGTAGTTTGTTCACTACATTATGTTGCATTATAGGATCATTTTGGTCCACTCTGTACGGTACAACTTGTCACTACATGGACAGCACTATAAGAATTTGCTCACACCAAGTGCACTATACAACAAATAGTCATTACAAATTATTCATTACAGCAACCAGTCTGCCAACTCATCCCCCCCTACCAGGGGGCATGGTACGGCCTGCTATGGGACATCATTATAGAGAGTAGATGTCTTGCATAGAGGCAAAGCTCTCTAATCCGAAGGCCAGATAATTCGAGTGCAAAGAGGATTAGCTCCACCCCAGCAGAGCCATTGGCTAAATTTAGCCCCCATACTCTCTGTCTTCACCAGTCTCCATTTAACCCCACTCCCAAGCCCCGCCCTTCACTCCCTTTACCCATCTATCCAGACACACTGTCCACCAATCACACGCTGCAGTTCTTCATTACACCATCATAACATTTTTGGACCTCTCCAATTGAATAATCCAGCATCTAGCCTCAACAGTGCATCCCGTTAATATTAATGACAAAGAGTGAAATCACGCACATGTGATCAAGTAAATATGTGTTATCCTGAGAGGGAAAGTTCATGTTTGGCTGCTAACATGACATGCTATTTGTCCCTGCCCTTCATCTACAGAGATTCGTCCTCTGGTGAACACATTGGGATTATAGTTGATGGTGCCTGCTAGGCCTGCCTCAGGAGGTGGGGCACACGGTTGCACAATCCCTGCAATGGTGAGCGTGATGCATCACAGAGATGTCTCATGCAATATTCCAGGAAGTTAATAGTTTCCCGGTGGGGAGGGGTTCTGGTAAAAAGTGACACTACAACACTACACTCTATGTGCCTTGTGTCTTTTTTTTTTCGCACTCTCTCCATCCGAGCATGTAGAAGAAACTCAAGAAAAACATGAGTATTTGGTTTGTCCTTTTCGTGCTACTGTAGAAAAGTGGCGGTACAATGTGGTGGACTCGCTCCTAAAACCCAGTAATCAAAACATAATTAAATACTAGTGAAAACATGGTGCTCAGGACTAAGGCAAGTTCTGGAACCATTTTCTTGTGACTTTCGTCTCCGTCTTGTCTATCTGTTCAATGTGCATTGTTAGAAATGTAAAATATAATCCAAATAATTGTACTTTTTAAGGTAAATAAATAACTCTATGACTTTGTAAAGATGGTAGTTATGATGATTATGTGTCAGCGACAATAAATCGGGCCCTCTGTTTATTTTCAAAACTGCGCTCCTTTTGAATTCTCTTTGTGAAGTTCCTTTGCCTCCAATCCTCCCGTTTGCTCCTAATTAAAGAGGAGAGATCTGAGCGAGTTAATCTGCTGGGCTTTAGTGAATGGAGGTAGGATGTGGAGGTAGGCTGAAGGCAGCATGGGCTAGACATCCCTCTCATTTGGTTGGACTACGAGCTAGGCTAAAGTCACCTGACCTGGTCTCTGGTGTGGATGTATGCGTATGTACTTAGACAAAGACATAGGCTGGTAAACTTTGACCTAAAGTCAGGCGTTGTGAGGCAAACAGCCAGTTGTGTGGACAATATTCATCATAGCTTTGGCGCATTGAAGATCTTTTGATCAGAAAATGTTCTGAAAATGTTGTTTTACTTATTCAGGACAACTGGTGGAACGTATACACATACAGTCTGTGTGACAATGACAGTGATTTGTATTGTGGTGTGTTTAGACTCCACAGAGACAGTAAATCCCAGCTGATGGGATCAACTGGATTTAACTGACCTGCAGCACCACAGACACTGACATCTTGTGGACATGACAGGGACTGACATTATTCATAAATGTCATAGAGATCTGAACTGGGACCTTTGACTGTGTTTTTACTTTATGTTTAAATACTAATTGTACCTGTCAACATGATAGTAAATGTCAGTTTTTAGTAGTCAGAAACAATGTTTCGATCACAGGAATATTCCAGCAGCTTATGGTTTATAATGGTAATGTGCCTCTATACTTCATGACTCCCCTACCTTATCATTGGCACACACACAAGTCTGTACTAAAGATGTAAATCCCAAATGTGTAGTTTCATTTCAAAAAGTAATTTCTCATAACAGCCAGATAGTTTTTAACAAACGTCACTGCAACAGGAGTAAAATGTGTATTTGCTGGGAACTATTTTCACATAGAGATTAATGCACATTTGATGTTTATGTGGAATTGCCTCAAAACAAAGTGTTCATGTTTGTTGTAATAAGCAAACATGTCCTGTGCAACGGTGCGCTTCATTGCTACATTTCTCTGTATGGAACAGAGGAATGAGATATATCCATACTTGGCTACACAGTAACTACTTGTTAGTTGGATCAATTCATCACAGACTATCACCAGATTTATCCTTTAACAGGAGCACACACGTTGGCAGTGGGTTGGCAGTGTTGGATGTTACCCAGTCCAACGCAGCTGAATGGCAGCAGCATGACTGGTATATTGTTATCTGTGCAATTATACCACACATTATCAAGATAATTCTGAGGTGTGAGTTGATGCTCTGAGACATTTTTACACAAAGAAAATGAGGACCTGCTGGAAAATCACACATCCGGAGTCAATCTAAAACTGACAGTTACAGATAATTTGTATGAAATACCCTGAGATTTGTTGTACTTGTAAGGTTAGCATGTAAAAAAGCTCTGCTAAAACAAACAGTGGGTGGCAGTTAAGTGAACTGTGTTGCTAAGAAAACAGACAGCTTCAACCCAGAGAAAGCTGATCTCTTTTTGATCTTCATGCTGTCTGAAGTTTTTGTATTTGCCAAAATAACTACGATGATCAGACAGTCAGGGAATCTTGTATTGTCATCTCTTTGCACATATATGCACACAAAAAGATTTTTGGCTACAGCCTTGATACAATTTCACCTAGTAACAAACAGAGAATTATCATCCGACCTTGCAGCTCAACAACAGAGCGTTTTAGCGTCTTTTAGCTAACTGTTTTGATTTTATAGCCCACAGCAGACAACGCTGACAAAGTTAGCAACTAAGCACAGTTGTCTATTTAGAAGCTAAAGGACCAGATATTTTTCTCAGCATTTAATAGTGAGATAAAAAGAAGATATGGAACATACTGTAGCTCCAAATGAATGCTAATGTTGCTCTGTGTCTGCTTGCTGTGTAAACAGGCAACTGTCTACTGGAAACAGTAGGTTAGAGACATTTAACCTGCAGACATTTGTTGTATATCTTATGTTTGGACTACAAAGCGTGGGAATGCCCAAGATAGTCCAACGTGATAATACTTGTAAAAAATAATCTGTTTATTTGACAGCAATTCATTAACTTCAAATATGAAAAGAAAGTGACATCTGCTGCTGTTTATGGATGAGCGCTCCAACAGACACACACACACACACACACACACGCACACACACACACACACACACACACACACACACACACACACACACACACACATTCATACTTGAACATGCAAACAAGAGTGTCTCATCATCGCTGATTGTGATTGGCACTGTTTCTCAGTTTATTATTCTGGACGGATTCACAGTTCATTCACCCACTGACAAAACAATCTCACCTCAGGAGATCTAATGAAGGTCATGTGATATGATCAAAAGCACCAGCTGCTAGTAGGACCTTAGCGTGAGATTGTTTTTCCAACCAAGGTCAAAATTTTATTTCAACTTTTTCATGACAACTGAGCAAACTCCATTTGCTGATAAAGCTTGTGTGATTTCTTTCGAAAGCTCCAAAGCAGCAACTAAATAGACTTTGTGGTGAGGTTATTTTGCCAGACATTTGCTCTGGACATTGGTTTGAAATCCTCTGAACTGACATTCAAAACTTAAGTGTGAAATCCAAACTTAAACAGCACACAACTGATTGCACACTGATCAGAATGTTGTATATTGGCAATTCAGCTTGCAGTTTAGTTACAAATGTTATATCATTTGGGTTCAAATGGTTTCAAGCGTTTCTGACTTGCTACCGTTTTGGGCTGCAAGAGTTTCCCCAGTGCAGCTCCAAGTGAAGAAAAGCAACAAAATCCTCACAGCCCAGTGTGAGTGGGAAGAAATGTGGACAGTGCTGTGAAGTTTAAGAAGCTTTCCGCTGGATTGTGAGACCGTTAATGCAGCCCTCTGAAGGCACTTCAGCCAAATGATATGCCTCTCGCTCCTTCTCTCTCTTTCCCTCCTCCCTCCTCTAGCAGCTAGTGTGTTTTTGTCTCTCTGTCCAAGTGTTTACTCTGGCTGGGTTTTTTTTCAGCCCTATCTCTTCCATCCAAGTCCTCCGACTTACAAAACCTTCTTTTATCACTGCACAAAGGCAACTATGTACTTCTTTGTGTCATGCTTGTTTCCCCGTCTCGCTCATGTTCTGGCAGTCTGCAGACTGGCCTGCTTCAACATTCCCCCCACGTCCCTCCAGTCCTCCTCCAGACTGCAATAATGTGTCTAAGTGCAGCTCAGCATGGCGGTGAATGGGGACTCTTTTCAGTACCACCTGCCATTTATCTAACCCTCAGCTGGTTACAGGTGGAAGGGAGACACAAAGCTGCGAGCTCAGATGCTTGTCATGGGAAGAAGGCCCGGCTGCCTGCTGGGTCTCTGAAACAATCTTTCTGTGCTTCCATTTCACATCTGGTGATGGAAACCATGCGCTTGTAACACTGTGTGCATGTGTTTGATGAGGTGGCAGACTACAAGCTTGTTTTTCAGACAGCTGAGAGTAATACAGTGCAGCTTCTATAGGATGTGAGTACATGTCCCACTCAAAATCACAATGTCACTTATGAAAAACAAAACAAAAGATCAACTCAGGTTTAGCAATAAATATTTGCACAATTCATGGTTTCAGATGTATATGCGTAATCTAGTTATCCAATGACATAACAGCTTTTATTCTTTTATAATAATCTTTTTTGTGTCCGCAGGAAAATGAAAAAGCAATAACCATTGTTCTTCAAATGTGCAGAAATTTAATTTTAGCATAAATCTAAAAATCTAACATTCATTTTATACTCCTCTATCCATCAGGCTTAATGTAAGTCTCTTTGTTCTGTCTGTTACAGCTGAAGACACACCATGGCAGAATTCAGGGTATTTATTGTTCTTTTCTCTTTCTGGCAACGGGCATTTATTTGGGAAAGCCAGCAGACAGTAGTGTGATTCATCAGTAATGCTTTTGTCACAGTTATGATCCATAACAGCAGATAAGCTGTGCTGAGAGTGGAGTTAGACAGACTCAAATGTAGGTTATGAGTTGAGAGCTAAGACACATTTGTCCGTCTTTGACAGGTCAGTTTGTTCTCACAGGTGATCAGCCATCAACTCCTAGACGTCTCATAAACGTACTCTCTACAGAACTCCCTCTCTCGTGCCCCAAGGACTGCTCTGACATTATTAACGGTGATTTCATCCAGAAGTGTGGCTCACATGCTCACCAGGCTCAGCTGAAAACCACTGGATGTTTTTATCTTTCATAGCCACATAATAAAAGCTCTGTTCAATTCACGTCACTCAAAAGATGCAGGTCAGATGAATCTGTGCTGTAGGAAGGAATGATATTAAACACACCCTTGTTTTGTGTGTTATCCATTTCGATTATGTGATATTATTTATAAGATCTAATGAATTTTATTGATTTCTGAAGGAAAATAATGGAAGGTGTAAACGGCATACCTTTGTTTGGTCAGCTACAGCTAGGGAATTCATCTTCTCTGCCTTGCTCTCATACATCCTCTTATGCACAGAAACCTGATAAAAAAAGGTTCTTTTATAAGTGTGTGTGCAGCAATATTATTTTCCGTGTAGCTTGAGTACGACACATTTTACACTAATGGGCTGCTAATTGGATGCTAAACTTGCTTTATCACAGGTAGGGAATTATTTCTAAACACAAGAAAACCAAGCACACATGCTGCATGAATTGTTTCGTTGCGAGGTGTAACAGTTCTCTGCTTTAGTTTCATGTGTCTTGTGATAAATAGAAATGAGTAGCGAGTTTGGGTCCCTTCTTCGAACCACATCCCTGCATCAATACAATGTGTCCCTGCTTCCAGTGATCATTGTAGAAGGCCTTCTGCACCAGCAGAGGGCAGTTCAAACCACAAGAGTTTTCCCCCCCTGTGCCAAAAAGGTGATGGTAGGTACTGTTTGCAGTCAGGGTGAGACAGCAATGAAACCTCTCCATGGAGCATGACTAATGCCAAATGTTTGCACCACTTGGACAATCCACGTTTCTGTGATTCACACTTTAATGACAGTGTGTTGTAGTTTGACCACTTGGACCAAAAATGTATTGATATTTTAATGACCTAATAAATAGAATAAATAAATAAATAAATAAATAAAGAAAGAATGAAGACTATTTCTACAGACAGTATAGTGCAGTCACTATGGTATTTCATATGATATTCAGACACAGTGCTCTGAATTGTGGATTTTGTGACCTTATACAAGTTAATGCATTTTGGTCCTGATATAGTATTAGTAATAGTTTATAGCTCTATAGCTATATATATATATATATATATATAGTTATATTTTTACTCTTTCAAAATAATACTTGCAACACTGCAATTACAGTGGTGGTGGAAACTCCTCTGTGCCTGAAAGTGATGTCCGAATGAGTCTGGACAACACATCAAGGTGATTCTACTTCAAGAAAAGTGAACATACTATCCAGTAACACTTTATTTAAACTTATTGATTTATGGAAACGCGGTAAGATCTCTGTCAATTGTACAGCAGTTGTTAATCAGATGTTTTGTGGCTTTGAGCTTTGCCTTCAAAATAAAATCAGTTTTAAGGACACCGTTAGCTACTGTTGGGAGGTCGTTTTCAAAACACACACACACACACACACACACACACACACACACACACACACAAACAACAAAAAACCAGCAAACAAACAATGTCATGCACCAGGTTAAAGTGTTTCTGTTCATCTGGAGCAGTTTTAGTACTTTACAAAGTTATAAAATAATGAGAATGAACATTCAGAGTAAAAAGGGAAAAAAAAATCTTTTAATAATTTCTTAGTACAAATATATCATTTAACCCTATATCCTGCATCGTGTATGTAAAACTGGTTTCAAGTTAGCTCTTTTATTGTGAAAAACCCACACAGGATGACGGTACATGTTTGGTAACTTCATCCTGCAAGTGAAGCGTGACACTTTATTCTGAACTAATATTATAAAACGTCACCTCAAGTTTCCTTTAGTTAAAATAATAATAATAATAATAACAATAACTCCAGGTCGTGTGTCCTCTCTCATGACTGTAAATGCTCTTCTTCTGGTCTCAAACTGAACTCCTCAAACAAACCTCAATGCAAATGGAGCTTCTCCTGCAGACTCCGCCCATGAGTTGTCCTGGGAAACACTAACAACTGTAAAGAAAAGTGCAGTCAATGCTCCTGTTCGTGAACGGCCACACCGCCGCTCATCCATTTCCCTCTACAGTACTGACTTTTTAACATTTAAAAGGACATTTCGGGCCCAGCTTCACTCACTCACACACACCACACACACACACACACACAGACATACACACACACTGCCAGTCCGTCCATTTAGAAGGATTATTATGCGTCCAAAAGCTGCTGCTGCTGCTTCTTCTTCACACTGAGCTTCATCTGCTTGAGGTAAGAGGAGTTACACTGTTGTTAACTTTACACTCGTATGAATGGACTCTGGTGTTACTTCGGTGGTGCGTTTCTTTTTACACTCAGAGAACTTGTTTAATGGCTGCTGGACGCGCTGCTGGGTTTTTAACTTGTTGCTTGGTAGCCATGACATCCTCTTTATTCAGAGGACAAAATGTGGGAACTTCTCACGTTTCTGTGAACTCAGCGACAGCCACGAAGAAACTTCCATAGAAATGTAAAATGATAGGCTGCTGTACAAAAGCAGCCAAAGTATAATGGGCGCAATATTTTAAACTGCAAGGGATTAAAATAAAGACTTACATTAGTGGAAAGCACTAAAAAGGTTAAGCCCATCAAGGAAAATTGTTATTTAGCAGATTAAAAAGGCACTTATGAAGAAAAATCCACATAATAATTAGCAGATGACTTTAATATTAATATCCTTATATAGAGCTGCAACAATTTGTCATTGAATCAATCATATATTAGTTATTTAGATCGTTTTGAGTCATTAATTTTAAGAAAACATGTCCAAACTCTTTAATCTAAGCTTCTCAAATGTCCTCCATGAAAGTAAACTGAACATCTTTGACATTTTTCACCATTTTCAGACATTAAATGGACCAAACAGCTAATCGATTAATGATGAAAATGATGATGAAAATAATCATCAGCTGCAGCCTGTATCCTTGTATTATGTCTGAAAGGATCATGTGACTTTGAGTCACTCTACCTGATGATGAAGTCATTGGACTTACTGAATGCTTTGCATGATGATATAAAATCCTTTTATATAGCTATAGTGATGGAAAATGATGAATACATGTATTTCCCAGGCGTAACTGTCCATATTTGAATGATTACATTGCCGATAACTTAGATAAGGCTTCTATTAAGCACAATAAACTGATGATAAAGTGAATGTTTGGCAACGCAGACACACTCCAAATCTCCATGGGGCTATTTTTATTTTTTTTTCATTAAGGAAGTTTGATTGCACAAGCTTTATTTTTCATACTGGTGGGAGGATCAGCACACATGCAAAGGAAAACAGTAGCCTACTAATTCATTTACACTCGCTCGACCTCACCCACTTAAACATGTTCAAAGGAGCAGGCGCATAAACATAGCCGCCCTCTGGTTTCCCATGTTCAAACACACCCATGTGTTTGCTCAGAAGTCACATCTTCTTCACTTCCGGGATGACTTGGACCGTATCCCACGCAGTCAGTACTTGTGAAGATGCTCAGCAGCCAGTTTAAAGTCAGACACTTGAGGTCTGACATCTTTCAAGTGTCTTTCTAAACAATCTTTTGCCTCCAAACTGACACTGATCCGACAAGTGACCCTGTGCGTTGCTCTGTCTTAACACCCACATTTACACCTACAATCATAATATTGGATCCTTGGATCCCACACAAATGTTTCATCTTGAATGATGCTCAGTTTTAACCTGTAATCTGAGAGAACTAGCAGAACGTGAGGGAAGGAGCAGCTGGAAGGATCTGAGGATCTAGAGCCTGTTTTATTACCTCCTACCTCACAGAAATGTTTCTTAATGTTCTGTCCAAGAGTGTGGATTACAAAGACTGGACACAGTTGTTCTACAGTTGTCCTCCGACGTAGTGGCAAGACCACTGTAATCACTGGCTTTGGCTCATTTCGTGACAAGCATCTGTTTCTCTCTGTGTCATTGGAGACTTCTTACAGTCAGTGTTGACCCAGTATATCTGGACTCTAGAGACTCTGGCAGCAGAGTCATCTCCCTTTTCTGTATCTCCATGTGGCTGCTTTTCACTGTGGGATCGGCCTGTAAATCAGACTTGTTGAATGTAGGTATTCACTATCCTCATATTACATTCTGCAGAGGAGGTCTAAGAAGGAAATACACCTGTTCATTCATGACTCATTCCTGAGGATTCTCAGAAGTGTGTCTGATTTACAGTGACACTTCAAATACTTTTGCTAATTTTTAACTTTTATGTCTTGAAGGAAATTAGCTTCACAATGAAACCGGGTTCCAAACTGGGAATTTCCGATTACAGATTCACTGATCTGCTGGCGGCTGGAACCGAGCAGGTCCACTGGAGACTGTTGGCTTTCCTTGCCTTGATTATTAGCCTGTTGGAAGAGGAAAGAGTGTCCAGTGAGTCCTAGGCCCTTAGGTAAAAACACATTTTTGGGGCGTGTAATAGCAATTATCTAGCGTGGGATACGGTCTAGTGTACATGTGAAGAGTTTTGAACTGCTATCTTTTAAAGCAACCCATAAATATCAAGGTCATTATGTTGTTACAGTTGTTAGAGTTTTTTTTTAAGAATCTGTAAGTCTGTATTCTGAATATGCAAACAGATATGAAAGTAAGAATTTCACATTTATAATTCAGACTATCAGGATAGGACTACACATTGCCTTCCATTAAACTAAAGCTTATTTGCGTACACACACTCTGTGTGTCTCTTCCAGCAAACTTCAGGCTCACTTGTGAGGCCGTCCCTGCCAGAAATATGTATTTAGCTCCAGTACAAGAGACAAATGAAAGAGGAGTTGGCCTCCCATTTAGAGTACTGTAAATTACCATGAGGATTCTTCTGGCTCCAAGCAGAACCCAGCCAATTTCTCATCTTCACAAACCCCCTAATTTAATGATGATGGAGGATATGCACAGTGTCAGCCTTGTAATTACACTGTATTTAGTGTAGAATGGAAGCATTAGAGGAAGTCTTACAGGTACTAGTTCATGATGTAGCTCTGTCTCAGGGATGGGTTTTTGTATGCCTGGGAGGGCGACTGCTGAATTCCCTGCTGATATTCACAATAAAGCCTTGACTTAGTTTTTGTTAAGACTGGAATTGCTGGAATCCTCTCAGCATGCCAAACAGCAGCCACACTCACTGTTCCAAAACAGCAGCAATCTCTGCAGCTTGAACAAATGTTTTGCCCTGGAGAAGTGTCTCGTTCCTCCTGGGACTTATCAGGCAGACTTAGTTGTTAATTGATGCTCTGCCTAGGGTGCCACCTCATCTTTCTGCAAAGAAATGTTCAAAACTTTACCAGCCTGAAGTTTGTCTTCAAAAAAGATCAACTGCCGAGAAATTTCTCATTTGACAATGTGAAGCAGGTAGATGGGATGCTTATCAAAGAGATGCCATGGAAATATCCTCCACAAGTTCCCTTTCATTGCAATAACAATGATGTGTAAATACTAGAAGTCTCCATATAGACAGAAATAAACCGCTGTGTATTGACCCGCCAGGAAGCAAATGCAAAACAAACAGAAGGAGGAGGGATTGCCGGCATGGATGGGGTACAAACGAGCTGGGGTATTTACCGCTGTATACATACTGAAATCAGATTTCAGTGTGTATACAAGGGATGTTTCCTGCCTGTGAATGTAATCCTGTCACACACAATATGGATGCAAGGTGCATGTAATACCAGGTATAGAGGAGGCCGCTGAGCCTCTGTCTGCTCACTCAGGGGTTTCTGTGCTGAGCAGGGCTGAAGTTTGTCCCTTTTTTGTGGACCACAAAGCAATGTGCCGCTCATAGTGTGTGTGTGTGTGTGTGTGTGTGTGTGTGTGTGTATGTGTGTGAGAGAGAGAGACACACACTTACCAGTACTCACGTTTTGATGTATATCTCCCATGTGTTATTTAGGATGCAGAGATGTCAACCTGGCATGACTGGAAGAAGATTTTTGTACTTTTTAAGACTTTTGCACTGATGACATTTGAGTCCCGCGTATAAGCCGGTTTTCCTCAAAGACAAATTTAAAGCAAAATATGAGAAATCCAGCACGTCGTTTGACAGCTCTTACTACCCAAACACCCAGACTCCTCTGTGCTGCTGATAAGAAATATAGGCCTTTTTTCTGCCCAGTGCACAGTTCATTTTAAAAATGTTATGCCTTTATTAGATAGAGAAAGTGGAGAGAAGGAAATTGGGTAGTGAGAGAAATGCCGCAAAGGTCCCCAGCCAAATTCGAACCGGAGACATTGTGGTTCATAGTTGGCGTCTAAAGCTCTAAGAGACAGAGGCACAGCAGTAAAGTACATTTTTAATGTGTTTTTAACTCCTACTGAAAAAAAGTGAAAAGGTTGAAGTGATGTAAAAGTAACAAGTAACAAGTAACAAGTACAGCTGTCAGACACTTCAGATTAAATTAGATCAAATTTAACTTTATTGCCATTGCACAAAGTACAAGTACTAAGACAACGAAATGCAGACAACTTTACTTACTTACTTAGCTGAAGTATATCTTTATACTGCGATTTCACCAGATATGTGATTCAAATGTTATACACTTTGCTCCACTACATTCATATACGTCAGCTCAGCTTCTAAAATATTATGTTTTGTGATAGATTCAAATATAAAAGAGCTCCAGCTCTGACCAACTTCAGTAATAAAGTACTGCTTACATGTTGATGCGCTGACTTCATAGTTAGTACTTTCACTCTTTATACGTAAGTATGTTATGCTGCTATTTGAGGCTTCATCTAAGGCTTACTTTGTTATTGCTATTGCATTTAGCTGATGCTTTTATCCAAAACCAAGAACAATCCAGGTACAGAGGTAAGAAATTTGTCTGTCCAACAGTCAAAACCCCCAGAAATATTCAATTTACTATGATGTGCTTAAAAAAATTAAAGATTATCTTTCTGTCAATGGATTCATTTTGAGTATTCAACTAATTGTTGCAGCTTTACTGCAGATACTTTTGCTCTTTATCTAAATAACTATGATTGCAGGACTTAAACATTTCATGGAGTTTTCTCAGATTTTGTTATTGCTACTTGTACTAGAGTAAAACTCCTTTCCACCACTAGTCTGTTGGAATCAATATATCTTTTTTGCTTGTCTGGTACCATTTCAGAAAAAAACATGAATATATGAATATCATCACCAACATATAATGGAGCCCAGAGCTTCCCTATAATTAAATGGTTGAGGCTGAGCAGCTGTTGACCACGTTGTTTCATCAACACCAAAACACTGTCATCTGCCTCGAACTTGTCTCCGTATGCTGTCCTATCATAACACTCACTACAGTTGAATATTTTGTCTTGTTTGTTACAACCTTTGTTTCTGCAAGGCAGTGGTTCTCAAGCTTCCCCTGTCATTGCTATTGGGAACTTTTTGTTGGCTTCTGAAGGAGGAGGGTATGCCAGAAAAAGGTTGAGAACCACTGTAATAAGGCTATGTTTAGAAAGCAGAGGGAGGGCAGTTGTGGTTCCATCATTGCTGTTGCAGCAGACACCTGACCTGTGGCCTGCAGGCTCCGCCTCTCCCCTCTGACATCAGGGTTTAGATCTGCCTACTGTCTGTGTTAGCACAAAGCCATATTTAGCTCAGTGTAATCAGTGTGGTGAGCGCTCACATGCCCGCTACTGAGGATACCTGCCTCGTATAAACACACCTGCTCTCTCTGAAGGACTTAAAATGAATTTAAGGTGCACCTCATAAAGTCTGCGCGCAGCTGTCAGCCGTCAAAAATAGACTGTGGGTAAGCTTTCCATTGATGCCTTCATGTGCTGCTTTGTTGGCTGAGACAAATGCTTTAAAAGTTGCTCTGTAGTTTAGAAGAATGATGCAACAAGCAGCTTTTATGTTGTCGACAAAAGCATTATTATTATTCTTATTATGTATAAAGTTTCACACTGAGTTTAATGGTTTTATTCCCAGTTTTTGTTTTGATTATATTCCCCTGAGCAATTTGACTGTGATGCACCTACTGTGCCTAGCAACGTCTGCTTCCGTGATAAAGCTTAATGACTTTGATAAGAACATGTGTGACCAAAGAGGCTAATGTTAAATTAAGTTGTTATTGGGCTCTGCTTATGGGAAATTAGATATTTTACACCTGTGCCCATATTTCCTTGAGAGTCAGTTGTTTATAACTACATAAAACCGCTGGTTAGATTATGATGAATACGTTTTTTAAAGGATTGAATATGGAGGCTCATTTAAATAATGGAGGTTCAAATTATTTTTTATAGTTAAAAATTTGTTTAAAAATGTGAATTTTCTCCATAATACTAAGTCTGGTCCACTTTGCTCACAGTTCTTTTAAGGTGGTCTGTGTGTTTCTGTTTTCTTCTCCACGTTATTTTTCGTATTTTTAGTCAATTTAGGAGTTGATATTGTAAAATTTTGTGTAAATATAAATCACTATCTACACGATGATTCATTAACAGACCACGTAATTCTTATTTTTGATGGTCAAATAGGTCACCCTAAATCATACACACTGGACCTTAAGTCCATATCTTTAGTTTTGGATGTGGACTGTTTAAAAATGTTAAGTCTGAAGCCCAAGTTGAGATAATCCTCATGACATCTTCATGTAGAAAACCCCATCAGAGACTTCATACAACCATTTTATGCATGATCTTCATGCATAAAATGCGAAACAGCGGAGCATAATTATTTCAGCATATATTTAGATCATGAGTATGATTCCCAGTTAGAGGCCCATCCATTCATTCATTTCCTATTTGGGAAATGTGAATACTTGTGGGCTGAGATGCCTGTTACATAGACCGGAAAACGGTGGGGGAAGTGAGCGACTCATGCACATCACAAACAGTTCAGTTTAAAACTGGTCATTTTTGAACACTTATTAAAGAAGCAGAGACTGGGTTGGCGTGAGTCATCTGGTTGGAAAGACCCTAGAGAGGTCACCAGTTTATCACTGGGTAAACACACACTATCACATGCATATTTGTTGACAATTTAGAGTTTCTGATTGACTAAACTAGCATGGCTTCACATAGAAGGGACCAGAGCTCAGATTCAAACCAAGGACCTTCACAGCATGCGATCGTGATCAAAGCTCTGAGGATGTACAGAGTTTTATTGTACGTGTCGCACATGAAAGCTAGTTAATTAGTTTAAATGATGTTACTTAACAACACACATCAGCCATTACTGCAGTGGGGAAAATGTTAATCTGATCAGGCCTGCTGTGAGACTGAGGTTTGTGTTGCTCAGGATTCTCCAGGCTAACCCTCTTACCTCTCAAATGGGACTAACAGCCACTTTCCTTTTCTAAAACTGTGATGTCTCCCTGTCTATGTGTGTTTTATTTGCTGCTCGGTCCCTATTTTGTCTTCTTTTCAATGTCAGTTTGTCATTTCGCACACTGTGGTGAATGAGTAAGTGCAGGAAGTTGACAGTGAAATGCTATATTGATCATTTTGAGAGATTTCACACCAGTGTCTGCTTCTGTAAATAAGTTGAAATCCACATCGCTCACCTAGAAATCACCCATCATGTTCCTGTGAGAAATTGCATTGCCAAGTGCAGCTGAATACAAGTAGCAGAAATTGCCCTGCTGATTTTGCAATACGTTGGACATTTACTCAAGGTAAAGGTAAATAACATATAGAATCAAAATCATCTTTTTATACGCCAGGTATGTGAACACACACAAGGAATTTGACTCTGGTTAACTTATATGTCCTTCTGCAGGTTTCTGGACCGTATTGCATTTTTCAGTGCAGCACATTTAATCATGAAGCCATGACACACTTCAAAGTCCCTTTTAAATATTAGCACAAGCTAGTTCTTTGTAAAGCGGTCACCATAGTTGAAACGCGATGACATTAGCACTCATATTTGCTTTAAATAGAAGAGTTCAACATTTTGGTAAATAAATATTGAAAAGAAGATTGGTGTTTGCAAAGTATGGAGCTACTGCCAGCTAGCCAGCTATCTTAGCTTAGCATAAAGACTGGAAACAGGGGCAAATGGCTAGCTTGGAAACAAAACCCACCTACTAGCAGCTCTTTCCCCTTATCTTTGTGTGAAGCTAATTTAGCTGGCTAGCTTCATAAGTCCTGTACAGACATGGCAGAGGTAAGTATCTTCGAATCTAACTCTGCAAAATAGCGAATGAGAAGATTTCCCAAAATGTTCCGAAATGAACTATTTCTTTAAAAATGTCTACAGAGCACTTCGAGGCTTCATATTGTAGAATAGAGGGGGAGGAGGGGGAGCATCAAACCTGGGGAGGAGCACTGATCAAGGCCCAGGCCCTGATTACAGGCTGGCCCCCAGTGTGCCTCACAATAAGATAATGCTATCTGGGCCCACAGGTATTTGGTTTCAGTGGAGAGGGTAATAACTGTCACCAAACACTGAGGAGACCTTTCATCCCCCGGCCTTGTGTTGTCAGCCAGCAGTCTCTGCACAGAGGCAGCTTTTGTGTGGCAGGGTGAGGTCACGTCACCACGATGGCCTCATATCTGTCCATAGACACAATAGCTAGGTTTGATTAAATCAAACAGCCGTGACTATCTAAATGGTAGTCAACATGGTGTGTCCAAGTTACTGTGGTGGCGTTGTTGAGAAGGTGACGTAGCCCTGACTAATTTAGCCGTGCCCCAGAAGAGCAGAGCTGATAGTGGAGCGTAAAAAGAATCACACAAGGGTTCAACACACAGCAGATGTACTTTGCTCTCGCTGGGGTTTTGTGCTACATGGAAATGCAGTCAGCGTACTACATGTTGTATTGGTAGGCCAGTAACTAGTGGTTAACCAGAGAAGAAAGTACAAGAGGTTAAACAAACGTCTGAGTTAAACATCAAACCCAGCTGAGCCACACAGAGCCTTAATGTTCCCTCAGTGTTGAAGGCTGTTATTGCCAATGTTGTGTACTCATTTAGGAAAGTAGCCGGTCGAATTCTTCATGAAATTGACTGATATGGTCATCAAGAGATTCAGAAGTCTTGTGTTATGAGTCAGATGTTGTTCATGTTTGGAATGAAACTTTTATTTGGACAGAAAAGGCAAACTGGTCGGTCTGCCAAAAATGTCTCGTTTGATTCAGTCTTCATTTCTACAGCAGTTTAAAAATGTAAAATTCACTTTAATGTCCACCCAGTGCCCCAGCACTTCCAAACCAAATAAAAAAAAGTATATAATAATAAAAGAATAAAAGATTGGGTTAAAAGTTAAGAGGATATTGGACAGTTTGATATAAACTCTGTCTCTCACCTGGCTTTAAATCAGCCTGAAAGCCCTCCCTGGCACGCTTATCTGCCATTTGGTGGAGGTTTTTATCCAAAGCTTCTTACTGTTCCATGATGCATTACATCTAAAGAAAGAGTGGGCACTGAACCCCTAAACCTGGCAGTGTTTTTGAAGGATCTCAGTGCTGCTGCTCGTAATTGGAAAAGCAGCAGAAGGTACCTCGAGGTGAAGTTTTGTATGTTTTGTCACATGCGTGCATCAGTGAAAAAAATGGGTAGAAAGAATAAGTTATCCAGGCCAGGATGTCCTTGTCCACTTTATAATCGAGGATGGACGCCTGCATTGGTGATGTACAAACTCACTCCTGCCCCTCTCTGAGACTTAAGTCCTGTCTCTCTTGTCATCATGGAGCTCTGGTGTTGGATGACACCTCAGGTCTATATTGGGCTTCTGTCCCTTTACAGGTGTCTCCATGTCCTTGACTGCAGCTTCATGAAGAAGCAGCCCCAGGTAACTGTTGTCCCCATAACACCAATCTGCATTGACATTCTTCAAGTTAATTAATGGCCAATGGGAGGTTTTTGACCTAGAAAAACTGCAGAATGAAGCTTTGAGGCGTTAAAACACTGCCGTAAAGTTGTACATCGCCATATGTACGTTGAGTTCAAATAATGTGATGTTTTATTTCACATATCTACATATTCTGCACTCTGTGCATCTGGGCAGCTATTAGCTTCCGCTTTCTGCTTTTGTAGCTTTATCCAAGAAAGGTTTGATGAGCTCAGATGTTAAGATTTAAACGTATGAGTTGGTCAATACAGTCACATTATACAGTATGCAGTGTTGCAAGTGCTATTTGTTAATTTCCTTCTACCTCTTGTTGGCTGAAAATGTTTATGGTTTATGAGTAACCTGAAAAGACACGTCATGAGATTCAAGAAGGTGCTTTAATAAGTTTATTAAAATTCCATTATGTTTAAAGCATGCTAACAAAATGTCATGCAGGTTTTTAGCCTAGTTCAGCAAGGACAATTAGTACAGATATAATGTTGAACATTGGTAGTGTAATTGTATTTCCCATTATTAATGTCAGTTTGTTGATAAGATAAGTAAGCAGCCATCCACTAAAATATGGTGTGATCATGACAAAAGGACAAGACAAATGCTGTAAATAGGTACATAGATCATGGTTGTGGGGGTGGAATTAGACTAACACCTTTGGCTTATTCATAAAATTAGTTTTTATTTCCTGAAGCGTTTTTGGTTTAGAAATACACAAACAAAAAGCTGAAGAACCCTGACCTGCAGCTAACACGTGCGTTTATTTTAGTAGTTTAAAGAGATGTGGCCTTTGGACAGGAGGACTCAGATGTTCTTACAGGAAGTCTCTGAGGGAGTGGTGCCGACAGGAAAGATTATGTTGATGCCATCAGGAGTCTCCAGTCACCTCTGATCTACCTACTGTTTACTGTTCCCGCTACCAGCTCATTGTTCACTTATATGTTATAATGTAATCCGATCTACCGTGTATTCTCTTTGATCCGGATGATTTTTAAAAAGATAACTTTGGAAGATGATTACTTACTTACAGAGTGAGTAACTGGAGAAGCATACATTGTATGAAAAACATCTGAATATTATGTTTCTGTTTGTTTTGTAATGTTCAAGCATGACTGCATCAGTGTGTGTGTGTGTGTGTGTGTTTTAACATCCTGCTTCATTAGCATAAAATAAACTTGGTGTATTGACAAGTCTTGAAACTGCCAGACTGCTCAGTGACACATATCACCTTTTTAAAGGCTCTCTAGGGAGTTTTTGACCTACAGTTGCACTATAGTCGCTATAGAGCTCTTTCTATGAGTGGTTCCCCATTTGTATGCATGTGGGTGATGTGATGCATGTTTCCGTAATGTTTCTGTTTTTAATATCATTCAACTGATCTACAGGTGGCAGTAACACACCTACAGTGTGCCAGGAAAGACAGGGAAAAAGAAGACTAGTCAACAATATTGGATTTAAAATACTTTAATTGGTGTTGAAGGAAATTATGTTGTTATACCTCAAGGATACTGTACACACAAAGTAACACTGACTGTAAATGTAATTGTTGTTTGTTTACAAGAAAACTCCACAGGGCAGGTTTTGTTAGAATAAAATCAAGGCGCCTCATCCAAATAACTGCACTCAGTGAAGCTGTTCCTGTGTATATTGGACCCAAACTGGTGTTTACGTGACATTTACCTTCATTGGATGCCCTTCTTCTATCCAGGGAGGATTATTGAATCATGTGTGATGGCAGGCTGTTGAGTCTTACCAAGAACAAGGATCTCTCTCACCCCAAGAAAAACATTGTCACAGACAAAAGCAACACATTTACAGACAGAGCAGCAAGAACAGTGTTTTTGAATTAGGTAACACACTGTAGTCTTTCCTGTGCATGTGGTCGTGTTGGGGGAATCCTCAGCTGATGATTGGGAAGGGTGTAGGAGACAGTCTGATTAATGAATTGTGAAGCTAATCCTATTCATCCTCCCATTCACGCTGTAGTCACATGGCTATTATGGCTTATTCTGATAGCCAGGGGACCTGTGGAAGCCATAACAGGTCCATTCACAACCCTGACTTGGTGTATCACCACTCCTGTCCCTGCATTGAGGGGCTTTTGTCTCTTGATTTATTGGTCCATTTGTGACGACTGTGCACTTGAACGTGGCTGATGCCCTGCTTCTTTGTGGCCTTCCTGCTGCTGGGGAAGAAAATTCTGTTTTTAGCAGCGGTTCAAAGGCAGTTTCTGCTATAATGGAGACTCCAAGGAGCTCGGCTAAATGCTGGCTGCACCCAGTGTTTTAGGTGGAGTTAATGGGTTGTGTAATCTCTATAAGCAGGTGTCAGGTGGCCGTAGGTTGAGCTTAGGGGATGTCATTTCTCAAGGTTCTTCTGTTACTACAGAAGGAAACTTAGTTTGGTTTGGATACATGGTCTTTTCCTGAACTACATGGATAATGTGCAGGTTTTTACTTACCCATCTTGTTTGAAGAAAGCACATTGCAGATAAGAATGTGTTTGATGGTAGGATTTGGTTTGACGATAAGGGGGGATCACTTAAAATGTCTGTTTAACTTAGGCCCATTCCTCTCTTACGTCCCACTTAATATTGGCCTATGTTTATGCACATGCCCCAACTGTTTTGGAGGAAATCAAATTCAGAATAAGTAAAAAACAATAAAGTTTATCAGCATTAGATATTTGTCTTTGTGCTGTCATGTATATCAATCCCGCTTTTTTGGAATTAAACTTTGGCCTCACAGAAAGAAAAGGGTGTAATTGTAGGATTATGTGTTTTTCCATCACTTGAGAAAATACAGCTACAAAGGTTGGTTTCTAATGTCTTCAGTTTCTCTAGTTTTACCGTTATAATGGATATTACCTGACATGGACACTGTAACTTGACATCCAGCACCAAGATATCTTGTTGCAGTACTACGCTGCCTGGAATTTGTGTACTGAGAAAATACTGGTGCCTTTTGTGAAACAGAAATCAGTGAATCTGAATGAGACTTTTCAATTCTGTAGTTTCTGTAACGGGAATTGTTGTATGACAGACAGATGTACTTTTTGAATGATTGTTGCTGCCCTAGAGGAACTGTGACCAGATGTCACACCCACATACTGTACGGCCATGGGGTCAGCTGGGGAAAATACAGTCAAGGCAGTCTGGTAAACAGATATCAAAACTACATTAAGGGATATTTTTTGATGACATCATAGCATCAAGTGACTCCTTGTCTTGTGAAAGGGTCTCTTGTAGTGATGAACAGAGAGACATAACAACCAACTCTGTGGCTATACGCAGCTTGTTACCTCATTTAGCTCATTGTTTTAGTTTGGTTTGATTTACTGTCTGCTTGAATCCCACCTCTCTTATCAACCCCTGATATAAAACAGTTTGAAGATGGTTCCAGTAAACAAGGTCAGATAAGCTGAATGCTTGTTAGTTGTCTATGTCAAAACACCAAAAATACCAAACCAAACAACGACTAAAAGGTGAATGAATATCTGATGTACATGTGCATGTTAGCATTAACTACTTTTTTAGCCACATTAGCTTGGTAAGGCTGTATTCCTGTGAGTATTTTTGAAGTCTTTCTGCATCCTTGTTGTAAAACCATACACTATGATTAACCATACACAAACAACCGATGCATAAGTAGGCCTTGCTACAGAAGACCAAAACTTACACATTTTCTTGTTTTATTCCGAAAAAGAATGTGTTAAATATTATTGTGTTTATAGTATTTATGAATTGTCCACTAAGCATGAATATTTCCCTCAGATGTTTGCAGACACTCACCATAATAGGACCAGTCTATGATTACACAGCATCCTCCTTAAGTGGGAGGACATCTTTAGCTACTGTAGACTGGCTAACTCGCTTAGCTTGACAGTCAAACTAAAGTGGCCGTTATGGAAGTATGTTGAAATGTTACAGGCCCCTCCATGGAGTAGTAACGCCCTGTGGTGATGCAGTGTAATGAATCAGCTTCCTTTATGTGTAACTTCTATCTCTGCATCATACCAGAAAACAAAAGTCAGAAACAGCAGTGACCAAAGTAGGGAATACGGTGGACATCTGCACAATGACCCAGTGGTTAGAGCAGGTGCTACTGCCATGTACTGTGATTGACTTTTAGGTTGACAGCGCTGTCAGCGTCCTGTGGCGCACTAGGACCTTATAATTTAACCATGAGCAGTACGCACACTTTTACTTTCTCTGACTGTGTGAGATCTGATGTTTTCACATCACAAATGATTAACAAAGGCGTTAAAATGGGAGCCTTTCAGGTTAAACATGAGACTCATGTAGGTTCAGTGAGTTCAGTTAGGCGCTCAGTTCAGAAGAGTCGAATCCTCTTATTGAAGTCTGATACGTCTGACAAAATTCTGAGTTGACACAGCACTAAGATCTAATGTTTAATGTACTGACTCACTCTTTGACCAGATGAACCGTCCCCTCGTGTATTAGGTTTGAGTGACTCAAACATTAAACAAGTTATACAGCAGAGAAATATTCATCCTGCTGCCTACCTCAATTTAAGGGATGTCACTGTATCTCGAGGAAGATATTTTGATATCACAGTGGCATCAGATTGATACAAATTTTATCTGAGGATACACCTGCAACACCCTGGTATAATTCGCCAAACTAGCTCAACAGTGTCATAGATCAAGCTGAAACAGTAAATGCAATCATTTATAGATACGAAAAAAACATCAAGGTTTTTTTTAATTTAAGACAGAAGTTTTAATATAGTTGCAGATTCAGGTGCAAAACTTTGACTGACTGGTTGGATGAATCAGGGTCTTAACAGCTGCAAAGAAGTGAGCATTACAGTGGCAGACTGAGCTGTTGTGTTCAGCTGCCAGTTGTGAATGTGTAGAGAATGTAAAGCAGGGTAGAGCTGATAAAGGGCACGGAAACCTTCCTTGCATGAGTAAATGTTATCAACTCTGTCCTCAAGAGAGAAAACTGTGAATGTAGCAACCCACCCACTTCCCACCAAATATTTTCTTATTGTGTAACGGCTTAGGCCAACTAGTGGTCGATAAGACGTCACGTGAATGAAATGTCACAGGCTCAACACCTGCAGCAGTCAACAATGAAGTTGATCTGGCCTGTTGAACCTCCCTCGTGAAAGACCCCAACCGGTGTAGGCTCATGTACGGTGGAGTAGTCATAAAGAGAGCACTAGCAGATGACAAATGTCCAAAATATAAAAGAACCACTGAGCCTGTTGGGGACATTATGTGAGAGTCTTATCAGTCAAAGTCGTGCATGTGGTGAAGAAGCTGGTCTCTGGCCCAGTGCACTTAAGGCAAGAGGATTAGACTCCAGAGTATTATTAGAGCCACTGATTATCCCCTTACCTGATCCGCCTAATTCTAGCTCGAGCCTATTTATTTAGCAGAAAAGAGGAAAAATGTTTGGATTGGGCCGCAGAAAGTGAATTGGTCTTGCCGCGCTTCAGCGCTCTGTCGAGTCCAACATTGACTCTTTTGGTGTTTTCTGCTGAACTCATTAGGTCCTGGCCCTTTGTCGCCGCCTCCCCCGCTGTGGGGTTCATGTGATTAATGCACTGCTGACCACTGAGGCCAGCAGCAAGGACTTGTTTTAGTGCCAGAGAACAGCAGACAAAAGAAAATTGTCTCTCCAAATAACTGAGGAGAATACAGGCTCTCAAAGCCGAGCACTCCCTTGACTCATTGATGAATGCAAGCAGGCCAATATCTCTTCAAGAAAGTTCAACAAAAAGGTTTCCAATCCATTTGTCCTCAAGTCTATAGCTGTAGTACGTTTGTTTGGATGTAATTACACACCCAATGCTTCTGACCTTGAGCCCACAAAACGGCTTTGAGGTCTGTGTTCCAGACTGGGAGAAGGGAATCAAACGTGAACATGAGCCGGTAAATCCTGCTAACTGATCATCCCGGCATAAACCCATGTCCACAGGCAATGTAGTGTTTTGGTGCTGAACCTACTTTTTATCTTCTGCTTGGTGAAGAACTAATGGGTCATTGAAGAAGTACGCGTGAATGAAAAGTTTGTCGTCGTTGCCGCGGCTGTCTTTTGAATGACCAAGCACAAATAGGGACCATGCACTTGTGGTTGGATGATGAGTGTGTGTGTGTGTGTGTGTGTCCTCGTCTGTGATTCACTGTGTGTGTGTCTGTTCTGTACTCATGCACTATTAACCTCCCACAGAGTGTTGGGACTACTGCCAGGGTCAAGCTTAACTGTCACCTTGTCAGCAACAATGTTCTCATGCTGCTAGATCTGGTGTACATGCATTTTATGAAAAAACAAAACAAAAACAAAACCAAACCCTGATGTCTAGTGTTGTGTTATCTCAAGCAATTTGTTTTTTAGGATTTTATTCCACATAAACACTCTGGCGGCTCATGTCACCGAAAACAACACTGACATTTTTAGAAGTTTGACCTAAACGAAAGTGTTTGTTCGGGTTATTTCAAGTGGCATGGTATGAGGTACTTATCCATACTCAGTGTTTTACCTGCAGTAGATTGTGGTTGGTACGCCCCCAGTTTGGAGAAGCAGGCAGGAGGACCAGTACCAACACTAAACAATGCACTGTAGTGGATGAGGGGCAGACACAAAATGTATTTAAGCCACCTAAAAAAAATAATCTGTTTACCACTTCAGTTTCCTGTCAGAAAGGGCTGTGTGATGGCCAGGTAAACTGTTTAAAATATTGTAAATACAGCGCACACTAACTGATTTTATATGTATTGTTGCTGCACCCATCCACAGCAGTGCATTGTTAAGCCTTTGCTGGTCTTCATGTCTGCTTCTCCACACTGGAGGCAGACCACCATCTACTGTAAGTAATACACTGACACAGTGGCGGTTGACTTGCATTATCCAAAAGCATAAAAATATACTGAGAAGGAGTTTGGGCTAAACACTTGAGAGAACTAGCTTTAAGATTTGGGGAAATAAACCCACCTGCTAGATCCACAATGTATACAGTATTTTCACCAGGTAGTTACTACCTTTGTCTGTCTGCTGTTTGGAGCTGAGCATAAAGCATAGGGTGGATTTATCAGAGCTATTTCTGAGTTGAACAATGGCTTGAACCAGACTCCGAAGTTCAACATAATTTCCTGCCACAGCAGGCAGATGTATATCAGTAAAAAAGCTCTGATGTAGCCTACCCACTGCACGCTACCTGCTCGGCACCACACGACCAAAGTTAGCGACTAGCTCGTGAACATAGTGGAGCGTTTAGCGGCTGAAAAGCCAGATATTCCCCTCAGGAGTCGGTGGAGAGTAAATCGGAGCTAAAATTACACTCAAATCTGTCAGGAGGCCAGAAACACGACTTCAAATAAATACTCATGTTGCACCATGTCTGCCACTAAATGGGCAGTTAGCACGTGAGCCACATTGACTTTATTAGACTTTAACATGTCATTGTTGTTACAACTTGCTGCACTGACTACTGGACACTCTGTTATTGTCACTTTGGACTCAATTTGCACTACCTCTGCTATATGCTGTGATTTCCATTCATTGTCTACAGCCTAATTTAATTGTAGTTGTAGTTCTGTTTCTTATTTCTATAAAATTCTAATCTATTTTACTTTTGTGTCATTTTCTATTTGTAAAGATCTCAGCACAGGTTTAATTTCTTAGCATGTTTTGTCTCTCTCTACAGGTTTAATTTCTTCTTTGCACATGTCAAATCTCTATGCACATATTTAACTTCTTAACGCAGGTTTAATTTAAATGCAGATTTTATCATATAGGTTAACTTTAACATGTGTTTACTGTAGTATAGGTTCATTTTAATGTATGCTTCCTGTGTATTTACTGTGTCCCATGCTGCTACTGGATGCTTGAATTTCCCTCGGGATCAAGGAAGTGTCTGTTTATCTATTTATCTATCTATCTGCACTGCTCCAAGTGGCTAAAAAAAATCTATTAATGCTAATTTAACATAATATATACAGTAAATACTATAACATCTAATTTGTTCATCTCTTTACAGTGTCCAGGGACATGAAACTCAATCCACAGCAGGCTCCATTGTATGTAAGTATCACTATTCATTCCAGAAACTTACATAGAAGCTTCCTCCAGCGCACACGGTTTGTCTCTTAATACTGCTGCACACTGTAAGTCCACCCACACAGGTGTTTTCACTTTGCCTAATTAGAGCATGCCTGAAGGCTTGTTTGTTGCACCTGTTGTGGCGGGACAGCTTACGCCTTTATCATTCTTATTAGCACTGTATATAGAGTTAGATGACCTCATGTAGTTCCTGGTAAAGCTCGCCCTGACTTCAGCTGGAGAACGGGTCTAATTAACTGGAATAACTGAAAACAACTGCGTGGGTGTGCACAGCTAGATAGTGGTGAAGACAACCTTAAACTGCATGCAAATCAGCTGGCTTTTTAATGTTTGCTGACTGGCAAATTAATAATGATTTGACGTGTAATCAGATAAATGAAATAAGAATCATTTGATGAACTGGTGATGTTACAAAAATAGACCCAGATAGTTTATAAGGAAATTACTAACATGAGGCAGGAACAAAAGTACTCATGACAACATGAAATCTTTTATTTCAAAGAATCAGTTTCAGTTCCAGTGTAGTTAAAACTTCCAATGCTGCAAGCATCCGTGTCCTCCTCCACACAGTCATGTGATTTTCCTCCTCATCAAACTAAAAAGAACATCTACTTTGTCAAAGCTGCTCTGGCTTTGTCCTGGCTCCCATTTTGGGTAAAAGGGGGAAGTGGTAACCATCACAGTTCGATCAAAGTGCAGGCACTGATCCACTTAGGCTTTTTAATTTAAATAATTATCCAGAAAAGGACAAATTAAGGCCTGTTTTACCTGGACATGTGCCATTTGTCCAAATCAATAGGTGAGCAGGTAATTACAGCAAAGAGCTTGGTGCCATGTGCAAAGAGGATCTGCGATCACTTGATTGCTGGATGTTCTTGTTAACCGTGAGCTGAAATGTTTTGATTATGCAGACCGTGTGTCTGAGTGAAAGAACATGCTGTACTGCAAAGTTGTTTTTTTCTAGTAACAGGGTCTACTGGTCAATAGGATGCCTGACAAAGTACAAAGTTTACTACGCAGTAACATTTTTATTCATTTCTTGAATAACCCATTTTGTGGTTGGACTTTGAAACAAAATTTCAAGCCTCTTTTTGGTCATGAGCAATACATTTATGGACAGATATTATAATTATTCATATTTTATTTTCACCATTTTTCAAACCATCCTGCCAAACAACTCTCCTTGTGTTGGGACCAACAAACTCTCCCTGGTCAGCTGATATCTTTTCCAGAATGATCCTCTCAGTTGTTTGTGCTGGGAGTGCCTTTGGAGGGTGTCACCTGGGTGGTCTGCTGCTTACCAGTGGAGCCAGATGAGGTGGTTCAGGTGGAAGAGGTGCAGCTTGTTGCTGAGGTCCTATCAGATTACTAAACTACCCACCGTGTCATGCAGAATGTGTCAATCACCCTGCAGAGGTTATTTTAGCAGCTTTAAATCTCCTGTCTTATTGCTTGTCCCTACCCAAAGCTTGTTACTATAAGGTTGATTTTACTACATACTCCCCGTTGTCATCACAGGTTATCATACAGTGCAGTTTTCTGCACCTGTGGCTACTAACAAGCAGCCAATCTCATGATCCCTCTTACCCTCACTTGTAAAAATAAAGCCACAAAATGTCTGATTTCCCTGGATTAAGCCACTTTCCCCCCAGAATACATCATATCAATTAAAAGGACTTGAATTATTGTTATATTACAAACAATTTTGTCAACAAAATGTTTTGTTTTTGGATCCAGGTAGCATTAAAATGATCCTGGAATGGCTTTAGTTTCCCATCATGCCACCTGCATTTTCATTCAGTGAGGTGTGTGCATGTGTGTGCGTAGGAGACATTTCTGAGTGGTCATACTGGTCCCCTATCACCAGCAGATGAGAAAGGCACACAGGAAATAAGATAAGTCCGAGACATGTGTGTTTTGTGTTTGTGTGTGTGTGTGTGTGTGTGTGTGTCTCTAAAGACTATAGAGTGGCTCACACATTAACCACCCAGACAACCTTATCTGTGATTTACAGTCGGACTCCTCAGTGGAACCAGGCGGGCCGTCAAGCCTCATTAGACATCAGATTCTAGACACTTAAAAGAGCAATTCTCAGAGATAGCTCATAGGGGTTAAGTAGATGGCCTGTAATTGTTTTTTTTGTTTTGTTTTGTTTTTTGTCTTTTTTAGAAAATACACACATAGGGAACTGAAAATGACAACCCCAGTTCATAAGTAAATTTCTAAATCACCCAGTGTAGAAACAACTGTTAGTAAGGAAGCTGAAGGTCAGGGCCTTGGTCAGAAGAATTATTTCTAATGAGGAAGTGATTGGTAAAGAAATTGAGTTTGTTTCAGAGAGAAGTAAGGGAGGGAGTAAGAAGGGTTATATGTTTTGTTGTGCAGAGAATGACTTGTGGAAGCTCTTTCATTAATGGAGAGCGACTCTGCTGTTGTGACTGTGAGTAAACATGCTATTTACATTCTTGGCATTTAGCAGACAATGTTTCCCAGAATGCAATGCAGTCGCGCTTGCAATTAAATGAGCAGGTAACAAAGGACACATGTCTGTGGGCACAGAAGCAGTCTCTGCTCTGTGGCGGCCTGCTACATGGATGAAAAATGCTCTAGATGTCAGCGGCCTTTGCCAACTGGAGCACGTGTGTAGTTTTTTTTTGTGAATTACCTGGTGATTTTACATGTCAGTGTCATGTGTGAAGTTGATTTCATGTGTGTTCGTCCTTCAAAACTTGCCAATGAGCTTTCCGTTAATCGTCTAGTGGGAATAAAAGCAGTAGTAAATAACTAACTAAGTAAAAACTTTACAGTATGTGTGAACAACAAAGCCAATGGGGATGAGTCACGCTGAGTCAGGCAAGTGTCGCCATAAACCTTTAACCACTTATCACGCTAGCCCTTTACAGAAAACATCAACTTTGAGTGTTGTCCATAGTCTGTTTTTTATTGTTATAAAAGCAGCTTCCATCCAAGCAGACTGATTAATTGTAGAAACAAGAATGCAAGCCAAACTTTATTTATTCAGCATATTTTGTTCCAGGTGGAATCACAATGTGCTGCACAGAGCGTGAGAAAACTATTGCGTTCACAGTAATTAATGATGAGAAAAATTTCAGAGGTGCCATGGGACGTCTTCACAATTAGTTTGGGTGCTGAAGTGGAGCAAGCTTCCACATTGTGCTGCTTTAGTCAGAAATCCAGCCAGGAGGATAAACATTCATTTAAACTGCAAAATAAGTTTGAAATTTGTTATTAGAAAGCAGCTTTGGTGAGAATGCAGTTTGTGCGAAGGCTTAAAATCAACCACTGGTTTACTTGAATAAGTTAAGGATGAGTTAAAATCAGTACAGTTGTTGGATGTGAGGAAAAAGCTTCGCTTACACATGCATATTTAAAAAGTGGGGGCTGGGCTCATCGCCTCCAGCTGTTCTTTTGATGTTTCCTGTTCCCCCGTTGAAGCTCCATGATTAGCAGGTCAATACCCCAGCAGGTCACTTTGTTAAGTACTTATTACCAACAGAGAGCACAGTCATATGGTGTGGCCTGAAAGACATCCATTTGTGCACGTCACACAGATTTAAAAGTGCCAGCTTGTTTTTTCTGAATTAAGCAGGACACGTGAGAGTCACTTGGACATTTTCTGTTTTGCATTTTAGTTATTTTTAATATTAGTCCCATTGTCAGGAGGCTTAGTTGCAGTTTATGTGCGTGTGTTTGTGCTTGTTTGCATGTTCTGCCAAAGTGACTGTGTGCAGCTGTGTTTCCTGCCTTCTCCAGCAGATGTTTCACATCTCTGTTTCTCCACCTCCACCCCCTGCCAACACATTTGCCTCCAAAAGACAATAGTCTCATTCAGTTTTTCTTCTGTTCTACTCTATAGTCTCTTTCTCACTTTCTGTATGTATCATTTTGTAGACATTAGCTTATGATATTTGATGGATGGATATTAATTTTGACAAAATCAAAGACTGGCGGCTGTGGTGCTTTAAGCAGCTAAATGTGTCAAATGCAGCAGGCTGATATTATGACTTACTTCCCAATGGCCTTGAGCAATCGAGTGAAAACTGTTCCTCATTTTTGCTTTTGTTTTGTTCATAGTGAAGACGTGAAACTTATTTCTCACTAATAAATTTTCATTTTCACACGGAGTGCAAACTCACAAATCCACTGAGGTGCTAATCTATTCAGTATCACCAAACTCTAATTTCCAATCTAGGCTCAGGATAAAAGATGAGTTTTTAATGGAGAGAATGTCATGCCTGCTGGCTTCCGCCCATCTACAACTCATTTACGGCAGTGCCTCTGCTCTGCTTGTTAAAGCTGAGACTCCCTGTGCATAGCAAAGCCTGCATCCTTCATGCTGCAAGTCGATGTATTTAGTCCCGGCTCTCAGAAGGTTACTGCAGGCTGTTTCTCTTCCTGTGGCCTCTGGGCTATGTGCTCGCCTTTGAACACATTTTTCGCCCCTCACATTGCTCAGCAGCAACAGTGGCTTGCCAAACAGAGGCATGCCAGTCCCAAAGCTGCTGGTTAGCTTCGCTGCTTGTCAACCTGCTGATCCCCCCCTCCCTGTATGGAACAAGGCCCGGAGGCTACTGCTTTATAAGAGAAAGAGGAAACACCTTTAACCCTGACTGTTAAGCTCTCCTTGACATCAGCCTGTGCCGCCACGTCAGGCTGTTCATGTTGGACCAGGCTGGTGAAAAGATTGCAACACTGGTCAGATTAAGTGGGATGAAATATCCCATTATCCCTCCTCGGTGTCAACAAGCAGCAATCCCACAGTGGAAAACAGCAAATTTTGAACAATATCCCTATTTTTTCTGCTTCTCCTACTCCTCAGCCTGTCCTCAGATGACACCACATCATTCCCCCCAACGCTTCAGTCACAACATAGCCAATTGTCACAGAAAAACAAGAGACCGAACAATGAACTATGGATAACTGTATGTTCACATTTGAATATTAGCACATCGGTAAGACACATGTTATTATGCGGGAAGCATAATATAGTTGCGAAAATATGTATAGAAAATAGACGTTAAGTTGAATTTGCCTCCTCTTTTTGTAAAATTGTTTCATCGACCTCTGTCTCCTCCTCTGCTGTCTGAACCTGTCAGAGCTCACTCACTGAGTTGGCAGAAGGTCAAGCTGCTCCTTCATGTTTCAGCACTGCCTGCTGCCTCCCTGTCTGTTAATGATGTGATGTGTTGCATTCATTGACAGTATAAAAAAAACGAGTGTCATATCCGTGACATCACCCATAGCTTTCTGAAGAGCCGTTTTGAGGCTCAGATTGTAGTGGCTCTGGACGCCGCTATGTTGGTAGTCCTGTCTCTCCACCTCCCGGCTAATCTAAAAATGGGCAAAGACATGGATCGTCGGCTGACCTGAGGCGGGCTGAATGAAACTGAAAACAGGCCGTCTGTAACGGCAGCCGCCTGTCAATCAAAGCAGCCACGCTGTTAATTTTGAATAACTTTAAGCCTTAATATATTTTGAATTGGGTCTATAAATACTCACCCCCTGCACAATTATCACAAACATGGAAATTAGCTATAGAAACCAAAAATGTTTTTTGTGCCGTGCTGTTTATTTCTGCTGTGAACATTTTAATCTCGACTTGTCCTCGAGCCAACCACTAGTGGCCGTTTGAAGAACTGCAGTTTGTTTTGGTCTTGGTTGCATTTTACCATCAATAAATCATTACCATTGCCCTGTTAAGATTCGGTGTACAGATAGCCCTCTGTAATGTGGATTGTAGTTCACAGCTGGCATTTGTCTTAAATGCATCTTAAGTGAACAACTGTGACTGGATTTCACTCTGAACACTGATTTTTATTTACAGGAGACTGATAGACTGAGGTAGAGAAGAGAAGCTGGATCTGAATTAGTGCTTTTTTCCGTAGCTGTTGTGTTTTCCTGCCTATTTGTTAATCTATGTTTCTTGCTGCTCTTTTCCGTCTCTTTCCCTCTCTTGCTGTGCAGGGGCAGTGCGTTATCACAGTACAGCTCAACGATGAAGAGCTGGCTGCGGATGAAGAAGGCGTGGACTACTTCCTGCTGTTTGCTGGCAGCTCACAGCGGCACCTGACCAGCACTCTAAGGAGCGATCATGACACCTTGCATGCTCTGTGTCCCGGTAAGCCAGCCCACCCACAAAGCCTTACAGCTTCCCTTTTACCTCCAATGGATCTGTGGGAATGCAGCTCCACCTTCAGTACTTCATACTGTTGAATCTTTTTTAAACTCATGTTTGTCTGTGTTACCTAAGGGTTCGGTGAAAAAAAGCACAATGACAGACTTTTATATTTTAAGTCTTTTTTATGTTTTGTCTGTTAACAGTCAAAGTCAAAGCCTTTAATAGAATTAAAGTACGATACAAAATAAAAAAATATCATCACTAAAAGTGAAAACAGTCAGATACAGGGTGTGTTGGTTAGTCCTCTGCAGCCACCATGTGCTATTACATAAATTAACAGTAAGAGGCGCTAACACATGCCAAAATGTCAGACTGTTTCATTAATTTGAGATGGGAATGGTATTATTCTGCTCACATATCACAGAGAAAGCATGGGTCAGGAGTTCTTATAACTGTGGAAGAAAGTAATAAATGATTAATCATCCACTACCACTGTCCTCGTTTTTTAAACTAATGTTATGATTTGCGAGAGGGAAATCACTTCATTTTACTTTTCCTTGAGCCTGGCTCATTCATCACTCCTCTTGGAGCACATCCCATTTATTCTATTTGTAAAATTGTACATATTTAGCTAATGCTTAAGTTTTAAATACTTACTGTGAGGTGAATGAGTAACAATAGGAAGCGAGAAAATCAAGGGTCAAAGGTCACTGTAAACAGAAAATAGGTGGTAAAACTATGAGGTGGGAATACTCGTAATCCTGTTAAAAAAAATAAATAAATATTGGGTCAAGGTGTGAGGGAAAAAAAACAAGCTGCAGGGATAAATATGTCTGCATTCCTAGAGAAAAAAATAAGGCCGAAGATGTTCACCTGTTATCTTGTTAGGAACTCGGCTGAATTACATGTGTCTAGGGAGGGTTAGAGGAGGTGTTACTCTATGCTAACAGATTAGTTCCACTTCAGTGCTCTCTCCAATCAGTACCGCTCCTGTGATCAAGCACAAGGTCACAGTATATAATTCCCAGGTGGCCTGGGAAAATCACTGCAGATACAACGAATCAGTACTTTGGCTCGGATTGAGGTGCACTTGAGCAAGGCATTCGAACCTTAATATACACGTGTAGCTGCCAAGTGACCGACTGCCTATGTTTGTAGCCACAAACGAAACTGGCACAGAGTAAACAAAAGAAGGTGTGTTGAATAAATGGGCCTGATATGCTATCTTGTTCGAGATGCAGAGGGCGCCATCAAGGGTCAGCTCCATCTGATTTCTTTTGTAGAATGACAAGGAGTTCTGCGTATGATTTGGCATTTGTGGAGGAAGTAAATTGATTCAGAAGACCTTGTAATGCCCTGTAAATTAAAAGCAGGGATGTCAGCACTGCGTGCATTTACAATGCAGAGCCTTTATCCCCTGTTAGTTGTTGTTTTGACATTGGCCATTTATGGGAACTACAGTCCTCTTTGTTCATTCATTTTGTCATAACAACAGAAAATGCATTTGCATACAAATTTTAATTAATTTGTTGGTAGGTTGAGTTTGATTTGTGACTGCTCAATAGGTATTAGTGAGATGAATTAAAAACACATGTTTAATTAGGGAAAAAATAATCATATTTATTGGCATTAATTAGATATGAAATTAAGTCAGCAGTGCAAGTCTGCACTGTATTATAGCTGATTATTGGTAATGATTGGTTCTTATTGGACAGTTTTGTGATGTCAAATTACAAAAGGACTGAAGGTAATCTTTATTTAATGATCTGTTTCTTTTGTGTTGTGGCTGTGTGATTATTTCATTACCTCTGCCTGATAAACCTGGCTGAAATTAAATGAACTGAAATTAAGCAAACCAATTTTCTCTTTTGAAAGAAGATATCAGACTCACTATTGATTCATAATTTTCAGCAGCAAAGTGCTCAGAGATAAATTTCTTCTTCAGTTTTTCTCGCAGAGGTGGCTGATGCAGCATGTGCGGGTTTTCCTGGGGGGGAGGAATGTTAACATATTATCGTTGCATAACATAATAACATATTATTAATCTCCAGCATCTGACATGAGTAGCACTTGCAATATGTATCTATGAAACCATGCAATTACATCTATGAGCCAAATTATCTTTGAGATGTAAATATAAGCCTGACTATCTTCCCCTTTTTTCACAGCAGACATGTAATGTTACTAAAAACGATGGCGCTCTGTGTCACAGTAAGTCATGACAATGTGACAGTGAGCTAGCATGAACAATACAGGACCCTGAAACAGAAGCAGCTAGCTGTTAGATGTAATTTCATCATTAATTTTATTATTTACACATTTATTTTTTCCTACTGTGACATTCAAAAGCTCAAGGTTTGTGATTCATTTGGAATAAATGATAAAGGTTTGCTGGATAAATTCTGTGGGATTTAGCGCTGCTAGCAGAAGTTAATTTAATCACGTTTATTTGTAACTATTGACTTTGCTATTATTGTTGTTTTTCTACACTAAATCTATTACTTGCTGTGTTGCTGTTATGACAACAGTGTCGCTAAAGTCGCCTCTGGTAGCTGCAACTAGCTAACAACGGTCAATGCTCATACAACCCAGTGACATAGCAAATAGCTTATGCCCAAAAACACACTTGACTTTATAAAAAGTTTTAAACACACTGAGGATTTTGTTATATACAGAGATTGATAATATATATATTAGTATATATATAGAGTATAACCTATTTATTTATCATTGTATTGTGAAAAGGCTTTAAAACTACTCTGTCACCTGCGGTTTTTCATTTCTTCTCTATTTTTTCTGTGTCCCTACTTATATCATCTCATAGCTCATGACTGTTGCGAGGTGGTGTTGGTCACCTTGTGTTCAGTCAGCCGAGGTGTCCCCGAGAGCCCCGAGGATCTAAAGCCATGTCTGGGTTGCGTGGCTCCACTGGCCGAGCATCGATTCAGCTTTGTCCAGGATTTGGCCTTTGACATGGCCCAGTTCTTGGTGAGCAACAAAACAAGTCATTTCCATTTTTGAGTGAGCTGTAAAATAAACAAAAAAAAAAATCAAAAGTTGAGGCTTGTCACAGAAGAGGAGAAAGAGTGGTTACCATTGGTTACAAGTGATGCAGCAATCTGAACAAAGTGACAGTAAGACAAAAGATTGCCGCGTTATTGTTTCTTCCCTGACAAGGCTTGATGTCTCAAAGTCCTCTGTATTTAATTAATGAATTCTTTTCAGCACAATTTATTATCCCATAGAAATTAAATATAAAATATTCTTTGCCTTGCAGGAGGACAAGATAATGTAACTGTCTTGATCACTCAAATTTAAAGCCTCTAATGGAACAATTTTTTAAAACTTTTTTTAGTCTGATTATGATTAGTTTTTCAACACAGTTTTGTTGTGTCAACACAGCGCAGCCCTAAATTGAGCTTAGCACTGATGAATGCATGTGGATGTGTCTAGCTACATTTACATCTTACGTTTTAGGCATTTGGTTAATGCTCTTATGCTGAGCGTCTTAAAGCGAGCGCTTCCAGTAAACTAAGCTTCAGCTCGTCCTCTGTAAAAACTTGACTCATCTTTGTAATCACCCTCCACACAGGTGAGCACGGCGGGCCGGGATGATGGCCTCGATGGGGCGTTGCTACTGGATGAGTGTCAGATTCCCCTACAGGAGTGTGAACGTCTAGACGAGAGCCTGGCTTTGGCCCTCCGCCACCTTGCACTGCCTGCAGGATGGAGCCTACTGGGGAGAAATCTAACTAACAGCACTGGTGAGACTGGAGGGCAGTGGACTGGTCTGTAGTGTTCATGAATCAGATAGCATGCCTTTGATACACGCTGACAAATTATAGTTGTACAACAGATAACGGCACGCATGGCACTTTTCTTTGTATGTTTATCTATGAGTCACATGTATCACATTCATGTAACACATTTACAGTGCTGACTAGATATCAGTGAAACTAGGAAGATTGATCTCTATTGGCAGTATGTTGTGTGTGTGTGTGTGCTTTGGAGTGTGTGTTGTACTGCTAACTGACCATTCGCTAAGCCTCGCCCTCCTTAGTTACTGTTGCTATGTCTATCAACGTTTGGGTTAATCACGGTCGGCAGCCACGCCTCTCAACAGATGAAGGTCGTCTGTGTGAATGTCGAATTACTCAATCTCAAAGCACACTAGTCTGAAATTGGCCATGACGTACACACACACACACACACACACACACACACACACACACACACACACACACACACACACACACACACACACACACACACACAAAACACAACATGAAGGTGCTGCTTCTGTCCGACCTTCACAGTCTGGATGTGAAAGTGCCGTCTGGAGGGCTAACTAATCCTGACAGGAATTATTTGCCAGTTTATGATCAAACAGGGGTGACCACCCCTCCACTCATCGTCGTGTTATTTTATCACCGTATCATGTATAATTTATGTTATGTGATCCCAGAGACATTCAACAATTGAGCTAAACCTAATATTGCTGTTTAACATAACTTCAGATTACACCAAATACATAAATAAAAGGTCTGTCCTATGGCATTTATTATTTTCTGACCCTAGGAAAGTGGAAATTGTGTAATTTCGCCCCACTAATGTACAACAGTAGTGAAAGATACATTGTGTAGCAATGACCAAGAGTCTACAGAGTGTTCAGTCTTTAACGGTTCTTGGTCGTCCTCAACTGCACCCATTTTCTACCATAATGTAAAGACCAACCATGTATTTCATTAACTGATGAATCTTGGTGTCTTAAAACTCCTTGCTTGCGGAGAATTTATAGTTGTGTGTTGAGGGCTTACAGCATAGCTATGGAGCTTATCCATGTAGCTGCTGTAGGCTACACCAGCTGTCACGCGTCTTCTCAGAAATATTACTACAAGTCAAGGCTACAGCTGTGATGGAGACCACAAGAAGAGCTGTGACTGGTCAGCTATGACAGGTTTTGATTTCAGATGCCCAGGGAGATTATTGACAGAGAAAATAACAAAACAACACAGTAGAAGAAAGGCTCAGTTATCTGCTCCTTAAAGCAACGCAGCAAAATCATATCCACTGCAAAACTGCTGCTCAGTGCGAACACTGCTATCTGTATTGCACTGTAAAGAATGTAAACAAGGTGATTGCGCAGCAGTAGTCTTCTAATCAGTAATGACACAATATGAAATGATGTACCTGGATGTACTGTTCTAATAAATCAGTGAATGATATATCTTTAAATTTCCACTGACTGACACTCCATTAACATTAACAGGAAGACATGAACATGATACCACACGTCTCTGTACGGACTTTGATCTGACTCTGGTATTACTATGATCAAACAGAGCAGAGTATATCTGTGCTGCAGCCCGACCAAGTAGCAAGTTTGGGTTGTGAGAAATAGCTATATCAGTACAAACAAACCTACATTTTTTTAATGAAAAATTAAAGTGCCAATTTTCTCCAGCCATTGACTCTGATGACTTTAATCAGTTAAAGGAAGCCAAACGAGCCGATGTGGATGATAAACTCTGCGAGGTAATTGCTCTCTGTGAAGCAGCGTAAACAAGACTTTTGGGAGTAGTTAGAGTGTGGCCTCTGCCTCTGGCTATTTTTAAGATAATAGCTTATTGGTTTAACTTAGACTTGGATATCAGACCAAACCAGCAAAACCAGCGGTGTGTCTCTAACAAAACGGAAGACTCAGTAAATATAAAAATGAAAAGATCATGAATGATAAAAGTCCACAGACTCCCTTTTTAAATGTTTTATTCATTATTTTGGAGCCTGAGAAGAAACATCATCAAATTAAATTTTCAGTAATAACCTCCCTGCCAATTAGATAAGATCTGCTTGTTACTGTTGTGGAAAGTGTTGCAACTGTTGAGAGAGATGGACACACACACACACACACACACACACACACACACACACACACACACACACACACACACACACACACACACACACAGAGGCTCCTTTGCATAGAAGTCAGTTGTCATGTTGTTGATGTTGAAGGCGTCTCCCTGCTGCGGTGAGTGATGTGTGCTCTAATAAGCTCTGCTTCACAATATGTCACCGCTTCAATGCAAGACACTCAGCTGTGATGAGCTGTGGGGAGGGAGGAGAACTGCATCTCTGCTCCTCATTTATCAGATCTGTCAGATGATGGATAGTGGCAGACTATAGGTGGAGGTGACGGTGGTTTATCTCAGTCATCCTTCACACCGTGGACACACAACAGTCACTGATCTCACCATAGCAAGCCATTTATTGTCCTCGGGGGAAATACGCTCAACGTGGAAGAGCTGTGCATGTCAATGAAACGAAAACACCCAAATAATTTACGTTGTTAAACAGTTAGCAGTATCCAATTATCTGTAACTTGTGGTCTGTCAATCAAGAACATTTCAGTGCATCACTCATCTGCAGCCTTAACAAAAAAAGAATATTATCAACGATCCTTAAGGCATTTTTAAGGCACTTAGTTAGAAGTTTTTGCTTAAAAATCATTTACATCATTCATTACCAAGACAAGACTATACTTGGTCACGTGTCAGCATCGTTTTGTTATTATTGGTGATATGTGGTCATAAATCAAAGACAAAGACCTGATGATGGTAGGATTCATCCTCTAGGTGCCATGTTGTGTGTACCAAATTTCAATTCATATTTTTTGACATATTTCATATTTTGTCTAAGCTTCTCGGCTTTCCTCTTTTTTTGTCATTTTTAATTGAATACCTGATGGCTGGACAAAAGTAGCAAAACTTTTCTGATGTGTAAATGTGTAAATAATTAATTCATGAATATAAAATATATATATAAAGACAGATGAACTGATAATGAAAATAACTGTTGTGGCCCCAAGTTTGTTGTTATAGTTGTTAAGCTAACTAAGCAGTAGCCAACTAGCTTGGATCTCTGCCAAGGAGCAGTGAAGCTGTTTTGGTAGCTTTTGATGAGCCAACATACTATTCAGCCACCTCTTGTTGGCGGTTCCTGTACTGCTAGCTGTAATCTATGTAGTGTACATCACAGCCAACCCTCCAAGTTGCCTTAGTACAAAAATGTCATGGATGTTATGGTAGCCAGTTTGAAGGAACCATCACCAAACCCAGCAGTAAAGCATTTCCTGCTGCTGCCACCTCACATTCCAGTCCGGTCCAGCTCAGCCAAGTGGAGCATTAAATATGACCAATTAACTTGAAATTCATCATGGCAGGCTGGTTCAGACTGGCCCATGTTAAATGGAGTGAAACCTCTCACCAGCAGACACAACCAGCATTGTAAATGTTGCCTAATGGGCATTATGGCACTAATAACGCTAAGTAAAATGTGTTTTTTGACCCTTTCTCTGATCTGCTGCAGTTTTTCAGCTGGTCTGTTGTTTTCACTCTTTTTCAACTGATTTAATCACTGTTGAAAACTACACAAGGCACAGTTAAAAGGCCTGAGAAGAAAATCACAGACGAGTTGCAATATTGAATATATTTCTGCTCTGTGTGGACAGTCCATTCGCAGGCAGTGACAAATGAAAGTTAAAGAATAAAACACAATTTTTATAATAAGAGTGAAGAATACTCTGTCCAGAAAAATCCGGACTCAGCAACAGTACTGTGGACATTTTATCTTCCTTGTTCCTGTAGTTTCTGCTGTTATAAATAACCACGGAGCAGGTGGTTTGATAAACCTGAGCATTGCGTGTGCAGTGTACTGACTCTGCATTACAAGACATCTGGTTGCTGAAGTAGAGATTTTTTCAAACACCACACCATTGAACATTTACAGTTGTCTGTTTTAACTAAAGGTTTTATGTCTTTCCAATGATCTGTATGTTCCCCCTTTATTAAACTTCAGGACTCAATTTCACTATTTTTTTAAAGTTTTCTTATCTCAGGATGCCCCTTTTAAACTGACAATAAATTTGGCAGTGGCCTGACAGTAAAATATATTAATGATGACAGAGAAGATTGGGCAAGTGGAGAACAAGAAAAAAATTAATAATCTTTCCCTATGAATGCAGAGAAAGATTTAATTTCACAAATTGGACGTCTGTGTGTGTGTCTAGGTGCGTGTGTGTGTCCATGAATCTCCATTATTGTCTTTGTGGATGTGTAATGGGATGGTTTCAGTGTTTGATGGTGTTATTAGGAGTTCAAATGATCTATGAGGCCAATAATAGACTTAAATTAAAAGTGGGAGTCAGGTGTCAGGAGTTAGTGTTGCTCACCTCTGCTGAAATGAAATGCTTTGGTTTGATTCAGTCACATGCATCCTTATTGTTGTTGATGCTGTGATAGTTTTATTATCACGTATCAGATGCTGCTTAAGAGGCACATTGACTGGAATATAGGCACTGTATTGTGAAAACACACAGTTTAAGTTCTTGCTCAGTAATTGCCATTTGGCATGTTGGCTTTCATCCAAACACCACAGTATGGTTATATCAGTCTGTAAATGTGTAAAGGTCTGTACTGGTTTAATTAGATGGCACTGCTGTGTTGCTAAGCTGCAGCAAGTGATGGTATGTCGGCTACTGCACCACAAATTGGTTGCCAGGACTGCTGCACTCTTCTGCCTTTCTCAGTTTCTATGTTTGTTTCTCTCTTTCTGAATTCATTGTATTTATTTCTGTATTCCTTTGTCTTTTCCTCAGACCTGAATCCTCAGGAGACTCTGCTGCATTTCTCAGCACGTCGAGGTCTTTTTCGGGTTACGGACTTCTTGCTGCAGCAGTCAGGAGCGAGAGAAGCACTGCGATTGGCTAACAGAGAAGGCCACACACCCTCCACCATTGCAGCCCTGCGAGGACACAAACGGCTCCACGAGCTCCTCACAAAGTAAGAACTGAGCACGACTTGTAATGACAGTCAAAGGCTGGTTTAATTGTGCAGTAATAATAAAGTTTTTTTAATGGAGTGCCACAAACATGTCCGCAAATGTTTACACCAGTGACAGTGATACTAGCTGCGAGCTTTAGTCAACACTGCCTTCTTCTCTGTGCAAACAGTCCCATGTCAATATATCAGGGCAGATGGCGTGGTTCCTCCCAGCTCCATAGGGCAATCTTATTTGTCTGTTGTCTTCATGGAAAGTATCTAAAGAACATGACCACAGAGTCTGCTGCTCAACTTAGCAGTTTCAGCTGCACCCAGATAGTTGAGGGCAAGTTGAAAAGTTGTGGGCGGCCGGTATTGTTCCCAGAAAATCCAGAGAGTTGGGAAACTATTTGAAACACAAAAGCCTTGGTTACAACTTCTGTGTCTGTGTTGACCTGTTGTAGCACCTCACCGCAACATCTCACTATGTGTAACTTTACTTTAATGCGCGCACACACTGCAATGTTATCTCTGCAGAGTCTAATGGCGGAGGATGTATATATGTTTTGTTTGCAATTGTCAGGTATTATCTCTAATAATGTCTGAGTGACTACTAAGTTCAGGTTTTTCCACATGCTTTTATAGCGAAACATTAAGCTGCAGGGAAAAACAGCTCTTTGGTAAATGGACTGAGACACGGTTTAAGGTGGAATGGACCCTTTTTTTATGTCTTTTAAATACTCTTATCTGCTGCAGAATAGTTTTCATTTAACTCAAAATGAAGATGCCACAAGCTGAACGACAGCTACCACTTACTCATTACCAAGCGTGCACTGGAGTTGCTTCACAACTTACAGCTTCCTCTTTGTGTGTTGGTAATTACATTTCCCTCATGAAAAGTGAAGTCACTTTCAGCCTGGCTGGTGACCTCAGCCGTCGTGCCTCGTACTAAAGCAATCCACCCAAGCATTACGCAAACAGATCTGGTTGGCTGGGAGGTGTCTCTCCTTTACAGCACAGTCTTTTATGGAAGAAAAAAATACTGCACATACTTTTACCTTCAACACTTAGAGCAAACACAGCAGGGGGAGTGAAGTTTTATCAGGAAGCTTATCAACTAGGAGTGGTCTTTATTTTACTGCTAGGAAGGAAAAGAACATTTTTGGTTGACTGGCTACAGCGTCTGGAACTTTTTAACGTTTATTAGCTACTTTATTACTTGACAGCATCACTATGTTACTGGATTACCTGATACACTGCTAGAATAGACATATATATATATATAACAACCGCAGCATATGGCTTTTCCCAAAAACAGCAAACCAAGTGGATTATCGTAAGAAAAGGGGGAGTGTAAATCGGCTGACATCACTGTTAAAACCTTCTCTTGAAAGCGTGTCTGTGCTGTGTTAGCCAATCACGCTACAGAAAACTTGCGGATGATCTAAGTGTTTATTTCACGGCAGGACTGAGACAGACACAGAGACGGACAAAGTGACTGAGACTGTCCAGCTGGTCTCAGACGCCCGGGTAGTTTGCCACTTCCCCAGGCTGAACACACACACTCTAACGCTGACCATCCACCCGGGCCATGATCCTCCAACCCTTCAGAGGAGCGTGGAGCAGCTGCTGCACTTGATATGCCATCTCCATGCCAAGGTGAGTCACGCCACCCTGCCCTTTTAACACACTATCTCCACTCATGTTGGCTTCACTCAGGACCTGGGCTGCTGCTGAACATTGTGTTAGATTGTTTGTTTTTTCACTGCCCTCATTTTTTTAACCTTCAAGCTAAGTTTGTATAACCGGTGGAACACCTTATGCAATCACAGAGCTGGTGATTGATAAGAACTAGAGAGCACCTCTGTTGGTTTCTCTAAGGGAAAAGCTAACGTTTACTTTCCTCCTTTTTTATATTCTGCAGGGAGTTTCTGTACTGGAGCTGCAGTTTGATTCTCTGCACACAGCAGCTGAATGTTGTGATGGTGTAGAAACGGAGATAACCTGTCTCGAGCGACTACAGCAGCCTGCTGTAGCATCACAGTGCCTGGATACAACAACAGGAGGGAGCTGGGTAGAAAACTGCTCACTGGAAATCAGCAGTAGTGTCGATTGTGGACATGGTGGAACTGGAAATTCAGAGTGGAGTTTGTCTGTGAGTACTCCAACGTCAGATATATATTCCCAGGAGCATGGCCTCGGCTCCCTGGGGCACAGGGTGTGTCTCAGGTCGAAAACTGGGAGAGATTATTGCCAAACAGAGCAGGAGGGAAAGGAGCAGCCTGATGTTTCCACCCAGAGTTTGAGTTTGTGTGATAGGAGTGAAGGAACACAGAGTGAGGCAGAAGGGGAGAGCCTCACTGTGGGAATCCTACCACCAGCAGGCTGTGATAAACAGGTAGAGGAAACTGATAGAGGAGAGGCTGTGATCCGGGAAGGACAGGAGGCCACTCAGGGAAAGGAAATATCAGAACAGGAAGCAGAGGACAGCACAACTAGAAGGAGGGAGGAGGAGACCAACTCAGAGTCAACAGATCTAATAACACTCAGTGGAGACACGAACGCTTCAGTCATGGGCCAGTCCCCGTCGTTAGAGGACTCTGAGGTATCTGACACCTCTGATTCTGAAATGAAGGAGAGCGTCGGGAAAGAAGAGGAGGAACTTAGCCAGGAACTCTGTGACGGCGTCTCTTTAGATGAGGAGAGGGCAGAGAGTGAAGGGTTAACAGAACCTCTATCAATCCCAGTGGACCTTCCCAACCCATCGCTGATAGTCTGCGGTGATGTAATCGAGGAGCCTGAATCTGAGGTTCCACCTCTCTTGATAGAAGGCCTCCACGAGGGGGAACCTCCGCCAGACATAAACAGCCTGGAACAAAACCAGGAAACAGCTGGTAGGGATTATGCTACGGAGCAGCAGAGGGGCTTGGCTCTAGAAACTGGTTGTCATTCTGGGAATTGTACTGGAACAGCCAGTGTTAAAGAGCTAGATGGTGAAGACGAAGCTGAACCTTCTGGATGTAGTCTTGAAAATACCAGTTTGCCTAGTTTAGACGAACCTGATGATAGAGCTGATTGTCAGACTGCTGATAACTCCATGGAAGATATACGAACTGATCCATCACCTGAAACGATGCCCAGCTTCAATAGTCATGCTGATCTTGATTCAGGGATGATCCGTGGCCTCTCCAGTGACGATGATGACAGCTTCCGATCGCTCGGGAGCTCCACAACAGAAATATTCCACCCTTCTCAGGACAGTGCTGGTATGGGGGATCAGGATTTGATGGAGGAACCAAATGATTTAAAACCTGGTGAAAACAAAGAACACTCACTAACTGTGGATGCAGGGCTCCCCTTGGAGCCTGGCACCGTCAGTGCACTGATAGCGACAGGCTGCAGCCAGACTGGCACCGAGCCTGAATCACAACTGTCACCCAGCCTCCAAACAAAAGAGGCTTTGAATACTGAGGGGACAGGAGAGAAACTCGTCCCAGAACTTTCCAAAGAGGATCTGTCGTTAGGTCCAGCGTTGTCAGAGAGTGGGGACGCTCCAGCAGTGAAGGTCAATGAAAGCGAAGCTGGAGAGGCTATCGACTCTGAGCATCTGGCCTCAGAGGTCACCAGCAGGCTTTTATTTGAAGCCAGTCAATCTGGAGCAGAAGAAAGTGAAGTGATCGACCCAGTTGAAGGAGATCATCAGTCAACAGAGACCAGTGATAAATCTGCAGTGGACTGCAGTGTAGCTGAACAGAGTGGAGATGTGCAATTGTTGCCACAGCAACCCAGATGGGATAATTCAGAGATGACAGCAGATGAGAGGTCACCTGATGAGGGATTATGGCACTCAGAGAATCAGACTGATGTATCTTCATCGCAAGGTTTCACTCCACCCTCAGATGTCGATGCCTTGGAAATAGAACAATCCTCTCTGAACAATAAAGCATCCGGTGAACCTCATGTTGAGAATGAGATGACTGAAAATACAAAGACTCTTGATGCAGTGGATAGAGCCTCACAAAGTGCAATTCAAGGTGGGCAAACATTGATTTATTTCAGTCCCGGATCAGGTTTATTCTAGTTCCACACACTCACATACATCACAGGACAATATGTTTGTCAAAGTCTTATTCCTAAACAAATACGCTAAATCAGATTTAGTGCTCTTCTTGTGATTAATGACAATAGCTCCACAAAGCTAGATGCCATGTAGCTCACCATTATTGTGCTCACAGAGGTTTTTGGGGTGATATATTGCATTTATTATTTTAGCGATTCTTTAAGATCAAATTTTTATTTACAAAAAGAGGTTATTTTAAATCACCTTTCTGTAAAATGTGATATTAGCACAACAATTTTGCCACATCAGTAAATGCAGAGACGTTTGGAGACATTGTGACATGTTACATAACTGAGCTAAGCTAACATACTGAGCTGGATTATATATTTGATACCTTAGGTTATATATTGTACAGGCTGACAACAATTTTGTTTATATTTGTATGTTTTGTGTTAGGCTCATGTACACAAGCACACTCTGGCTTACAGTATACTGTGTGACAGCAGTCACATTACCAGTACATGTGACCAGGTCTCAGATGTACTCCCAGAAGGCTTGGTTCTCTAAAACAAACATGCACAAGCAAGCTGCTGTGAGCATGGAGCAGGAAGTGAAGAGTCTCTCTTCTCTAAGTGAACTCACAGCACTCCTCTGTCGGCAATTTTCACTCATCAGGAATAATTGTACTGGACCCAAGTTCAATAAAGAAAGGTCAAGGGCAAGGTTGGCGCTGTGCGTCATACAGAGAGTGGGGTGTCATTATGAACGCGGGATATATTTACAGTCTGACAGTGGCCTAGCATCAGGTAACATCACAGGCGATTAGAGACAAGCTTTCTGTTGTCTCAAGACGTGAATATTAAGTCTGGATTGCAGTGGGTGTTGAAGTAAGAAGTTGTTGTTTCATTCTGTTTCATGCAGATTGATTACTGAGACTTCCCCAGTCCCTCTAGCATTTATCAAGTGATGTTCACATCCGAGATGGATTCCTGTAGTTGATCTCAGATAATTACACAGCACCATCAATGGACCATTTGGTTTCTGTTTTTATAATCAAATAATGATTAATTTGTTTACATTTATATATAATTGTCCTTATGGGAAATTCCACTTTCAGGGAAGCTTTAACAGCACATGAAAACTATAGACACAAGTTGCTTCATCACCATTGCACACAGTCAAACTCCTCAGTGTATCTGCAGTGAGGGCAGACAAGTGTCTGTTCCTTTTACTCTAAACACTTGTTATTGATTCCTGTATTCAGAGGATTTGCCATTGAACTGATTGCATTGTGTTGTGTGTATTTCTCCAGAGGTAGAAGTCATCATGTCTGAAGAAACTGTAATTGGTGCAGGGGAGGAAGAAAATGGTCCAACAGAGGAAACAGACTCCTCCACGGTAAGCTCAAAGTGCCTGTCCCTATCAAGCTCTGCTTTGTTGTAGACGAAGGGTTAATTAACATGAGTTTAAGATGAGTCACTGTTTGCCAAACCTTTGAAACACCTTAAGTAACCTTTGGCACGAAGATGTTGCAAACAAACAACCAAGCAACCAGGCTCAGTCCCTGAGATACTGCACGAGCAGGGGTAAAATGTGCTGTGAAACTTGTTGGTTGAGTAGATAATTTTCACAGCCAATATTTAAACTAGTCAAACACAGATGGAACTAATAACATCACTCATTGCTGCATTATAATGTTATTGGCTCCACCTGTGCTTTTCCTTTTGTGAAAAGTCAAAATGCCTGTGCTGTGAAAAAGGTCTGTGAATCTGATTCATTCAGGAACTTCAGAGCAACAGTTGTCTAGAGTGTTTTGATGCTACCAAGGTTAGCAAGACTTATTCAAAACAAAGCGTAAAAGACAGACAGATGTTTGACAGGAGACAAAAAGAAAATAAGCTGTGATATATCAAGCAGTCTCATCAAGTTCACTTATTAATATATTTATAATATAGCAGGAAAGCCTTGCTTTTTGTATTTATAAAAAGTCTAGAAGTTAAGGTGAAATTAAACTTTAAAATGTACATCAAGAGATCCGATACCAATCCAAACATTCCTTCAGACATTATTGACTTTTGAACACACCAACCCCTGTATGTCCATGTTTCAATAAATAATGCAAATGATAATAATAAGTAGAGGTAGACTACAAATAAACAAGTTCGCCAGCAAATCAACAAAGATAAACGAATAAAAAATGTTATCTAGTGAATATGAGCCTATAGTGTACTTTACCATAAATAAGAATAATAATGTATATTGACACAGTCAATATCTATTATTAATGTGCTCTGAGGATGGGCTGCATGCTGTGAAGAACACATCTTTGCATCCTTGGAGTCTGAATATGACTGATGGATAACTTGCAATATTGGACATCAGTTCAATCCAGTGCGCAAATGAAGAAGGTGTGACTGATTTCCATTGTTAACAATCCAATAATTCTGCATCCTGTTAAAAAAAAGGCCAGTCAGCGCCACAGTTTGTAGTACCCATGCATCTGTAGATTTAAGGCACAGTTAACAGGATTTAATGAGAAATAAGCATGAGAAGAGATGTGCAATTAAATGTTCAATAAAACGAATTTGGGCTCATTTTGTTCAGCGTTTTCCAAGAATTTCTACTAAATGTTTCGCTGTGTAGGAAGTTTATTGTTATAGGCTTTCCTCGGTATAAAATACTTTTTATTATGAGGTCATTATTATAGCAAGTTTTCCGTTGCTTAAACAGTGATACACAACACAGCATTTTTTTATTAAATGGAACTCTTATTAAATTATTGTTATTGTGCAGGAATTGCCATGAATTGCAAAACATCTCTAGTAAAGTATGGCAAAAAAGTTTCCGGGAGAAGGAACGGCAAGATTTGCTTACAAGCAGCTTGATGTGCCAGAGATTTTCAGAGAGTTCAGGAAAGCTGTCTGGAACATTTTTCTGTCTCAGTAAAATGTTTCAGTGTTTCTGTTTTGTGTATTTTTGGTTAGTTCAGTCATTCAGCAAGAAATCTATCACCTGCTGGAGTGTCCTTAAGTACGACCTCTACATTTACTTGACTGCAAAATGCAACAGGATCTCCCTACTTCATCCTGTGGGAGTCATGTTACTGTCTCAACTGAGCACATGGATGCGATCTTCAGGAGACAAGGCTTTACTCTGAAATGTTGCTGACTGACAGATTCCTCAGCAGCCATAGACTGGAGTGGCTCTGCTTATTCCTGGGTTGCGGTCTAGGTCAGTGGCTTGTTCTGAATGCCAGATGTTTCACTGTAAGAGGATGTACGCAGCCTGTAGGAGACCGTGGGTCACCAGCAGAGGGCGATGTAGTCTCAATGGCGTCACTTGCGTTTTTCCTCTTGACCAAAGAGAGAATTTAATGACCTGCCATTTGATCCTGTTGAAATCTCCTGTAATTTCTATGATGAGCAGGCAATTTGGAGTCACACTGGTGTTGAGCAAACTGCTGCAGGAGTTGAGGTGAAGAAATTGCATGTTCACATACTCAAGATGCATCTTCAGAACGTGTCTTCAGTCTCATAGTTCACACTATTTGAACACCAGAACAATAACAAATCATCAGCCCTCATGGTTTGTATTACACTTGAGTCATAATAATGTCAATTTGTAAACTGAAATGAATGAAACCTGAGAAAAAAGCATGAAGTATATATATAGAGATTATAAAACTCCAGACAAGGGCAGGAAAATCAAAGTGATTGGAAAACAGAATGACAGCAATAACAACTAGCTGCATGAAATGAGATGTAAGGTTAATGAGGCAATTAAAATTACAAAGACGTGTCAGTGTGTTGACAAGATGTAACCTATTTAAACAGCAGATCATTTAGTCTTGGTTAATTCAACGCACATGACATCTTTTCTTCTTATTATTATTGTTATTATTTTATATATATTAGACTCTTTCACCCATAATGCCCCAATAAAGTCCTCTTAATCTGTTCTGAACAGCAGCTGTGACACATAAGTGAGAAGTTATAGCAACATCCAGTGGTGAAATGTATCTAAGTACATTTACTTGAATACTGGACTTTATATAGAAATTTGAGGTACTTCACTTATATTTTTAGTTACTTAAATGAAGATTTTTGCACACAAAACACATAAAAATGTACAAGTGCAGCTGATAAGTATGTAATTAAGTTTTGACAGAAAATTGGTGGCTGCTTTGATAATCGTAAAGTCACTTTTCATGGATTTGTTGCTTTTCCTTTTAATTATTTTGATAATTTTAATTAGTTTTGTTGTTTGTTTTGTTGGACAAACAAGTATGGACATCGACAAAATAATGAATGGGTGAATCCATGATGAAAGAAATGAATACAAAGTAGTTAAACCTGGCTCCACCTCAACTAAATCATGCCTTTACATTAATGTGTGAGTAACGATGTAATCATTTTCTGATTATACTTAACATGCAGGACTTTTACTTTTGTAAAGGATCTGAATGCTTCCTTCACCACTGACTACACCTATCGGAAAAGAAGGAAGTAACAGAGCTGTTCAATAAACACATTTGGCCACTGATAGTGCTTTTATTTATGTGGTGAGTGGCTGCACTCACAGCTTTGTTTTGTTAGGCTGAGAATGCAGCAATAGCTTTGGAGATGCCATTTTACCTGCCATATAGCATTTTCCAAAGTAAACAGCTCTTCAAATGTGTGAACTTCACAGTCAAAGGCCAGGAAAGGCAATTTAACGATATAATATATTGCAATATAGCCTATATGTCACCAGACTGGTCAGGCTTGACTTACCTGCTATATTGACAGAACCTAGAGGTATCGTTTGCTTTGATATGAATATGTCACAGTGCCTCTAGCTGAATAAGATGCATCTCATTTCTCCTGTTTGTGTTCATGCTTTCCTCACTTGCACTGCTGAGTTTCTGAACTACCCCCAGTTAAGATAATTGAAATGCAAATATGGAGAATAAATGGTGTTTGGTGAGTTGGAACATTCCTGGTATCAGTTACCGATGAGAAAAATCTGGCAATTTTATTAATTACTGCTGTTGACGATTCACAATGAAGAGAGGAGTGTGAAAATGTTTGGTGTATTGTTAAGTTAGTGATTAACACCATGTGAAAGAGCAGCTTTGGTCCTTATGTGTTTGTGTGAGTGTGTATGTGTCTGTGTGTGCTGTTTTACCTCTTAATAAAGTGGACAGTTAGAGTAATACCAGCTGGGAGGTTGTTCGGGGCGTTAATGGGCTCCACTTACATTTTTGGCCGTACACTATGTTCACTCCTACGAACTAGCAGAGCAATATAGAAAGTGTCAGTTTTCAAACCCAACAAACAGCAGTTTATATTCAAAGTTTATATTTTCTGTGCAAACTATGTGGTCTGCGTAGTTCAACGGATAGTTTGCGGTGTCTCCCTGAACACTAAAACACCTGGGAGCTCTGTGAAGGTCAGAGTTTGGATTAGGGGGAGAGTCTGATTTGTTTGTGGCTACCTGCATTCACGCCTTTGTGCTTTTGGCCAGCTTAGGGTAGGACCCAAGGTCAAAGCTGGATTCTCATGTCAGGGACAACCCACGGACTGTAGGGACTATTTACATGAAATATCACCCAGGCACACTGCGCGTAACTTACCATAGTGATAAAAATGATGAGTTTTAGAGTTTGTAGATTTCACAGTGTCACTGAATGTGTGGAACACAGACACCCACAGTTGCTTGCTGTATGGATGTAGAAAACAATATTGCTGTTGAGTTGATTTGATTTGCGTTGTTTGGGGAGTAGACACTTCAAAAGATAGACAACAAATTAATCTGTTACTTGCAATAAGAAATGATTGTTGTTGGGAGGTTCAATTTATATATCTCCAGCAGAATTTTATCAAATCAATACCCAGTACAGTGTTTAGTAATTTCACAGTGTTATGTCGTCATCTTATCAGTTTGCCATATTCTGTTTCCTAATTAAATGATTAGAAGCAAATTCTTATCAAAACTGATAACATCTTACTAAGACTTAAAATGTACTAATTACTGCAAATTAGTTTGAAATGTGTGAAGAGTTTGGTCTGATAATGCGTAACAGTGGGACTGTTCATAGCAATCATCAATTAGATTTTTCTATGTGTGATTTTTGCAAACATATTAACATACTGTGTTATATTCATATAGGATTTTTTTTTTAAAGAATTAATATCGATTTCAACCACATTACCCCGGCCTAGACATGATAAATCACACGTGGGGAAAAATCTGAAATCCAATCTGCACTGTAGAGTAGCTGGCCAACTCTAGCTCTGCCCTTTTGGAGATTAATATGCAAGAGATATTATTTTTCTACATTTTTTTTGCTACTTACAGCGCTGCCACAACATCACTCCTAAACTTTTTCAACACGGCCACCGGCCAGATCCATCATCTTTGAGAGGCGCAATCTCTCCCAGAAGGCGCCTCACAGGTGGCCTCAATCCTCATCCAGCAGGGGGTGTTGAATCTCAGCAGCATAAATTCTGATGATTGAATAACATTAACTGGAGCAATAATGCCCTACTGTCATCTGTCACACTCTAACAATGTACTCCTTTGGCTGGCTGATTTACAGGATGAGAGAGAGTGAGAGGGAGAGAGAGACATTCACAGCCTCGTTGAGACAAAGAGAGAGAGAAAATACAGAGAGAGGGAGCAAAGGCATGAGTCAGGCAGAGTCAGGAGAGAAGTTGAGAGGCGACAGAGGAAAAGAAAAGGGAGGGAGTCAGGGAAGAAGAGAAGGAAGGAGGGAAAAGGAGAAGGAGGGAGGGCAGTAAAGCTGGAGTCTGGTAGAGAAGGCTGCTTCTGTGGCCAGATGTGAAGCTAAGCAGACAGTTTCAGCTCTGCTCAACAGTGTTTGTGCTGGATTTTAACCTTCTGTTCAGTAAATCTGCTCTGGATATTTAAGGGAAAATGTACGAACGACACAAGCGGAGGTACAGCCTCTGTGCCAAAGGTGAGAGAGCTGTGGACGTGGTTTTGATAAAGGTAGGCTACCTCTCTGCACTTACAAACAAAGTTGCCTGGTATGATAACTGCTACTGCTACAGTCATTTGAACAGAGGCTTTGAAACATAGTTAAGTGCTTCAAGCTGAGCTAATAATGAAAAATAATGGTAAAAGCAAGGTAATAAATATAAAAGCAGGAATGAAAACCTAAAAATAAACCATTAAAGGAAGGTCCAACATAATCATTGAGATTATTGCATCAAATTAAGTCCATTAATGAGCGTTTCATGAAGTAATTTAGCAGTTTAAGCCTCAGACGGAGCGTTTCTAAAGGCCTGACCACACTTATTTGTACAAGCTGTCCAGAAAAAGGTTATTTCTTAAGTAAAACATAATCATAACTGTCACAAAGTGCTTCAACATGTTTGGACAAACCTGTAGTCGTCGCCCAGAGATGTTGTGATGGGTTTTGCTGTGTTGCACCCTGGGAGATGATTGCATGGTTGTTGATAGTGGCCCTCCAGACACAGAGTGCTGATTATTTTGGGGTGGAGTGCGGTTTCTGGATGTACGCTGCATGAGTATACTGTATGTATCACCAAGACAGATGCCTGTACTCTATCCATCTCTGTGGAATAACTGTGTATGAAACTTAATGAGGCTCAGACAGTTTAAGGTCTTTCCAGGATTAGTTGGTCAGACGGGGAGCACTTGTCTGAAGTCCACTGATGTTCTTAAAATGTCTTGTCACACTGCAAAGTTGGGACATTTCTCTCTCCCTCAAAGGTCTTGTTACCGTACCATAACAGTTCTGTGTCAAACCATTTGAACTGGGCGTTCTATGAAATCTCTCTAAATGGGATCTTTATAGCACCCTAAAGTGCTATTTAAAGCCCAAACGGCTCTACATATATAGAACCCTTTAAGATATTTTTCCACTGTGCTAGGTCTGTCAGGTAAGACTCCTGATCATTTTCTAAATGTTGAGCTCTGCTCTGTCCCTACTGTTGATCAAACAACCAACCGCCACTTTTTTTTTAGCTATGCCAACGGCTAAGACTGAAATATCACAACAACAACCTGATGGATAACCATAAAGTTTGATACAGACATCCCCCCTCAGGATAAACTGTAATAACTTTGGTGATCTTCTGACTTTTCGTCCAGTGTTATCACCAGGTAAACACCTCACTCTGTCCAATGCTTAGTTGGTTTATGACCAAATACTTCCAAAAGTAAAGACATTCCCATCAGCCTATGTCATGCTTTGTGTTTGTGCTAATAAGCAATTATTAAAATGCTAATCTAACATGATGAACATGGTAGAAATGACACCTGCCAATCATCTGTGTGTTTAATATTGTCAGTGTGCGCATGTTAGCGTGATGGAATTAGCAAGTGCAGCCTCACAGATTGTACGATGGCGGTAAACTCTAAAGTCTTGTTTTCTTTGTAGCAAACTCAAGTAAAACTTTCACTGGAGCTAAACAGGAGTGAATGTCAGTAATGAGTAAAGAGATCAGTACAATAAATTAGTGTACAGGTCTGTTTGGCTTCAGCTGAAAGTTGCTTGACATCCTCCTGGATCCACATTCTTTATCCTGTCATCCTGACAGTCCATACTGTAATTACCGTTGGTCTGTTCTATACATACAACGTCTATTGCATGTCTGTCCATCCCTTTTCTGTTGCTCTTCCTGAGGTTTCTTCCTTTTTTCACTGTTGAAGGTTGAGGTTTAATCCAAATTTAGTGTCTAAGGATAGAGGGTGTCGTACACTGTGCAGATTGTAAAACTCATTGAGGCAAATATGGTATTTACGATATTGGGCTTTATAGATAAAATTGACTTTACTTGACAAACTATAAAGAGGATAAAACTTGTAGAATCTAGACTAAAGTATTAGCCACTAACCATCAACTAAACAAGACTGGAGTGATTCAATTCAAACTAAACTTGTGACTCAAAACTGAACCATTTCCTATTGCTTGATGAGTATTAGCTATAAAATCAAAATTAATAACCGCTCTCTAAAAACATAATGCATAACTAAACTATGAACTACTGACCGTCACGCTGTCTGTGACATCCAAGAAGTAGAGCAGACTGGAAGGTACTGAAAGAAAAATACTCTTTCTATGAAGTGGATTGCTCTGGTATATGTAACACCTCTCTTGAGTCTATTGTCACTTTCTAAACTTGTTCCTGATATCAGCTCCTCTTTTCACCCAAGGAGTAAAATAACAAGGGGATATGTGCACGAGTGTGTGTGTGTGTGTGTGTGTGTGTGTGTATAAGAGAAAGAAGGAGAGAGGGAGGAAAAGGGAAAGAGAGAGAGGGAGATATGATGGTGTGGGAAAAGGCAGCGCCGGGCTAACGGTTTCCTCTGGCCTCAGATGGAAACAGGCATTTGGCCAAATGACTTCATTCCAACCAGCGTTTCACATCCCAGCATCTCTCCTGGCCTGGAGTCACAAAACACATCATCACTCCACTTACCAAGTACAGTAACTGTGAATAAGCCTTTATACAAACCAACATAGTGCTACAATATATACAAGCACCAGGCCGGGAAATAACAAATCTCTAAATCTTCTTTTCCTTTTTAAGGCACATTTTTCCTCATTTGGCACATTTCCAACATTCTTCATCGTTTTATGGTCACAGGAATAGTTGGTAGTCAAACTGTAGTTTGTAGCGTGCTGTAAGCTCGGACTATTGACACCTTAATATTAGTGATGTATCATCTGATGACCACTCTGCTGTTCTCAGAGGAAATAATTATGAATAAAGCAATCCAGTTCCGTTACAGGTATTAAAAACACAGTCCTCCAACCCAGATTCAGTCCTCCACTGTGCTGAAATGGACGACAAGTGATATATTTGCTTTTATCCTGTTTTAAGTGTTTGGTAAGTTCAAGTCGGTGAAACAGAGAATAGCCTTGCCCTCAGGTCTGCTGCCAGCCACCCCTGGGGATCAAACCGTGTGTACATACCTGGCTGGAAACAGTCATTCAGTCAGCCATGGCATCCTTCAGTGCTGCGGAACCTATCTGGATGCCTGCCTGTTTAGAAACAAGGCAGCAATCCAAGTCCTGCCTGCCCCAGCACACACACACACACACACACACACACACCATCCCGCCTTTTTATTTTTAAACCAGATGTGTTTTTACTGGGTACAGTTTAGATTCCCCCGACGCTACAAATATGCACTGGGCTGTTTAGACTCCGAGCTGCCATCTTTCAGAGGGGGAATCGGTTCTCACCTTGTTGGCTGACTGACTAGTTTGGAGGTTTGCTTACTGGCTGGGGCACTTGTTTGAGGAATGTAAGGCTGGTTGACTGGCTGTAACCATGTGTCTTCTGGTTTGTATTGGACAAAACATACTGACCTCAATACCACTGCTGATTTTACTGTATGTCCAACCCTTCATCCATGGTGCTATATTCAAGAAAGAAATAGCTTGACATATGAAACTCTGACTTCATCATTTGTTTCTGATGATGTATGTGAACAAAATGCTGAAGCTTACATTACCGTCGATCTCAGCGGACGTTTTTTCTGGATGAAAGAGCCACAAAAATGACCAGAAAATAAGTGGAAACAATCTTATTTTCCGTCTTTTCGCCATCTAAGGCGGTGACGGACACAAGTTCAAATATCCCTCAGCAAATCACTGACTTTGGCGGGAGCATCAGGGTTGCTATGCAACTGGCATCACTGCACTGAATGAGGAGTTATGAGTTGAAAGAGGAGTTTGATGCTGTGAGTGAAAGCTTCTGTTTTGTCCAAACTGAGCTGTATTTTTTCAGTTTTCATTGTCATGTGGTCAGTGTTTCGCTAAATAACATGAACTCCAACACACTATATAAGGTGCATAAATAGTAGGTATCACATACGTCCACTTACTAAGAGAAGCATATCTCATCATTCCTAAGAGTTCAGTTCATCGTGTAATCAGTCCAAAGCACACTGAAACATTCTGGTGGCTCAGGGTGTGTAAACAGTCTATTAAAACACTTAAAGCTGCTGTTTCCTTTACTTTGGCCTAACTCCGTATTTCATTCAGGATCCTTTGTTTCTATTTGGAGTTCTGCTGTCACTGCTCTGCTGTGAGGTCAAGCCATGTAGCCTTTTGTAATTTGTTGCAACACTGGCAATCATTTAACTTCTGAGCAGAACCTGTGCACGCATTTGTCTGTGTTTGTCTATGCATGCGTGTGTGTGTGTGTGTGTGTGTGTGTGTGTGTGTACTGGCGCCCTCTGTGACCAGCTAATCTTTCCTCGTCAGCGTGTTTGTTCTCTCTCAGCGGGCTCTGTTTGATATCTGAACACAGCTGTGAGAAAAGAAAAAGCCTGTGTGTGCTGTCCGTGCATGCATCTGTATGTGTGTGTGTGTTTGTGTGTGTGTGTGTGTGTGTGTGTGATTTTGTTGTGTGCACGTGAGGCTTGTTGAGTGAAAAAAGTAGCATAAGTGTTTGTAATGTGTGAGCACGCATGAAACACTGTTGGCTGACGGAGGTGTATGTACACGGTTGCCAGCTGGTATGTTAGCGCCTGTCACTGTGTTTGTAGGAATGCAAAAGTGTATGGTCACAGTGGGTACTTTGACACACACACACACACACACACACACACAGACTCACGGATACACACAGACAGACTCACCACTCCCAGGCCCGGACAACAGAGCCCAGTGTTTCTCTTGGTCCCAGCAGCCCTGTCAGTAGTGTGCTCTGGGACAGTTGAGGCTTAGTTGTTTGGAAACTGAGCTCAGCCCCCTCACTCCAAAAGCATTCTGGGAGGGTCAGCCTTGCCGGTTGGTTGAAACTCACTCATCCTCCGCAGTGTTATGTCTTTGATTTGTTTTTAACCTCCTGACTTGTGTCTCTATTTTTTTTTGTTTCTGTCTCTGTTCTCCATTTTCATGCCAACCACAGTAAATGTGCTGCAGTTTAGTTTTGACTTCTTTTCCCCTTTTTATTTGTAGCGGTCTGTTTTTGTCACGTTGTATTATACAGTTGGCTATTGTGAATCCTCCACCATCTATAATAGAAAGCACTACAGTATATTATATGGAGAGGACATTATATTATATGGAATTGTAAACAAAAGCTGTTACTGAAAAATGGCAGACTATGAATCTTATTGAAACAGGCTTTTATTTCATGAAACTCTTAATAAAATGAATTATTTATCATACAGAAACGCTAAGCATTAGCTGGTTCGTAAAATGTCTTTTGGTTTGCTGGTCTGAAAAAACATCCAATTTGAAGACCCCGAAGACATTAATTGGTCAATCAAAAAAATAAATTAATGGTGATGATTAGACACCAGGAAGTCACTGCGTCATACCAAAATGTAGTCCATTCATTAGATTCATTAGTATTAATTAGTGAACTATAGAGGTGTGTGTAATGAACAGAGTCAGGCTAGCTGTTTCCCGATGTTTCCACTCTCAGCTGCTGACTGAAGGTTCATATTTAATGGACAACCGTTAAAGTAGTATTGGTCTTCATATCAGCAAGATAGGGAACACACGTTGCAGCCGTGTTTTCTTGCTCCAATACAGTCTAACCAAACTATTTTACTCTCTGCGGTCTTCTTCAGTCAGAAGACTAAATATCCACTTGTAAGTTAGTCAAACTCTTCACCTCACATCAGGAATAGTTGATTGCATTCAAGTACTTCTCAGCTTCACAGAAACATGGTTAAGTGTGTTAATGAACCAGAGAACGGTTCACTCCCACTGATCCAATGAAACAGGATCCGTACACATGTATACATACATTGAGATGTGACTCTAAAGATGACTGTTGCACATGGTGTAACTGTACTGTTTTGTGGTGGCCTTTAAATTAGGGATCTGTTCATTCTACGTCTGGAGGTTCCTTTGTACAAGTCTTAGACAGCCACGTTTAAAGGGCCATGTTAAAGCCTGTTGATCTGAGCCAGGCTTAACCTGGGTTTACTGGGGTTAAGAGTTAAATGGGAAGACTTAGGCAGGGGAGGAAACAAGCTACAGTAGGAAGAAAGCAAGGAACAAATCATTAAAGGAGGACAGACCACCTTGAAAGAGGCACCATCTATACTCGGTTACAGTCTGTTCAGCTCAGTTCAGAAATCACTTGACCCCTAAAAATTAGCTGTCTCCGCTGAGGAGCTTGATCTTGGCAATCTGGCTTTGTTAATAGGTTATTAATCTGTTTTTAGTCTACTCTGTTTGTACGAGGAACACATTCAAAATCAAAGCTCTTCATCTTTATGTATATGTCGTTGATGGAGTTCATTAAAACACAATGAACTTCTCTCAGTCTGTGTTAGCCTCACATTCAGAGCTGTCAGTCAAATTGGCATAGCTTTGGCCAAACTGTTGAAGCTTTTGTGTTGCCTGCGAAGAGGGGGGTGCCAGTGGCTTTTGTAGCTTAAACCAAGTCTCTCACTCACTCACTCACACACACACATGCGCACACACCCAGCTGTTGTATAGAAATTCAGACCACAGAGGAAGCAGAGCCCCAGTGTTGTATGTTTACAGCCAACCACAGATCTTTGACAGGCTGTGTGTGTGTGTGTGTGTGTGTGTGTGTGTGTGTGTGAGTTGGTGTCAGTGTGACTGTGAGCTCTGAAGGCTGAAAACAGACCAAAAGTTAGATCTTTACAAACAGTTCCTCTAGGAGATGGAGCTGGAGCGTATCTACTAAATCCGATGAATACTCTTAAGTCTGCTGTTATGAAGAGTGTCTTGTCGGTGCCTCCCATCCTGTGCGCCGAGCAACACTTCCTAACTGCCACGCTGGTCTGCATCATTATTTCTTTGCGGGTGACGATCACATGTTGCTGAGGCTGATTCAGTGTCTTCCTGTTTCTCTGTAGATTCACCGAGACAGAGAGGCGTCGTTCCATCAGCCGTGCAACACTCTACACTCAGGTAAGAGTTACTGTTTAATGCTATTGATCTAACCTCACCATTCAGAAAAAAGTGTGATTTCAAATTGATTATTTTGCGCATGTTTGCGCGTATTCGTTTTTAATTTAAGAGGTTTTCTGCATATTTCTATAAGCCACATTTTATAGCAAGGGACTGCTTCCCCATCATATATGGAAGTGGGTCATTTATGCATTAATGTATATGCTGGGAGATGATGTATCAGTTTCTTTTTGAAGCCAATTTATTTGAAATGACAGCAAATTGATGTTTGGCTTGGCGACTTTTCAAACAGTCTGATTGGAGCGTCACTGACACACAGCAAAGGCGCTTGCTTTTCCTTGTTGCATTCAATTCTCATCAGCCTCTGTCTGACATTTTTTTCTACTTAAAATATTTTTTATAAAGAATTTTACATAATCAGACATCATGCCAAGACCAATATGAGATTTTGTAACCAGATACTGGTATTGTTTGGAGTTCTGAAGTCTCTAGTACTATTATTATGTTATTATTTATTAATATCTTAAAATTCTTTGATATGAAACTTGCTAAATAATTAGTAAAAATATTCAGCATACGATCATGTAGTAAGTTTGTGGTTCTCTGTATGTTGTTGTTGGGTAGCTGGTAAATCAGCTGATAAATGTGTCATTTGTGACACGTAGCTGGACTCCCTGAGTGCTGTAATGCTAATCAAAGCTGACTGAACATTTTTAATAGTTGTGTTTACATTTGTTGGAGATACTCAGAGACAACTAGCTATGTTTTTTTTGTTTTTTTTTAAAAAAAGAGCACTTTAAGGTCCAGTGTGTAAGATTTATGTGGCTCTATTTATAGACTGTGGAGTCCACAATGTTGCACTGACATGTTTTTATAGTAGCCCAGAATGGACAAACCAAATAGTTTGGCTTAAGATGGGGCCTTTTTGCAGTTTTTGGAGCCTTCTCCTTCTCCTACAAGAAGCTGGCTGAAACATACTAAGCATCTTCGGAGTGTTTCAGTAGATGAGTATTAGATCGTGCGTGGAGTTTACAACCATTGGTGGAGCTGCAGAGCAGTGTTTTAATGAGTGGGACCCAGTTTTGTATGTAACACCATGCACACAAGGATGCTAATGAATGCCACAAGCATTGAGATGATGTGATACATATTTCTGCCAAGTGCACACAGTGGGATTAGAGTTGATCCTTTTTGTATTCCAGTTGACCCTGCAGTATTTTTTTGAAAGTGACCCTTTAATGTAACAGAGCTAATTAACATTGGTGCCAGCGGTGTCTTAGAGATGGACTGTACAAACCTGGTGGTAAGAAATGTGCTGTTAACTCAGTAGCAGTGGTAGTTCTAGTAAACATAACAGCAGGTCACTCATAGATAAACATGTCATGACATTATCTTGGCTTTTTATGTGCATGTCTTCACCTCAGTTTATGTCTGTGTTCCTGTTTTTTTGTGGCTTAAAATATTGACTTACTCATCAGTGCAGCAAACAGGTGATTGTTGACCGCAGCAGTGGATATATTTCAGTCAGTATACGGGGGATGATTGTAAGACAAACCGTAACCTGAAAAATGGAAAAAAACTCTATAAGATAGAGTCTGTCAGCAGAGAGACCCGTCTCAACGAAAAAGACCAACAGATCGATGAGCTAGATCAGGCTGAGAACAGACTGCCTTTTATCTGTGGTGGAAAAGAGATGAAACATCAGTCTGTCAGATAGAGAAAGAGGAAAGAGAAAATGGGTTTTAATGGATGTGATGAAGAAATACAAAAGAAAGGAAGCACAAAGATGGAAAGAGAGTGATAAAGAAAGAGAAACAGGAGTGTCAAACAGAAACAAAGTAGAGGTTTGGGGCAGGGTGGGATTTCCTTTGTAGCAGCTGGAACAAGTCGACATCACTTCCTTTTTGTGGAAATATCTCTTTGTCACTAAATCCAGCGTTTCCAGCCTCTTTGTCTGTTTATTTATTCAGTCAGGTCAGCAGGTAACAACAGGAGACATCGCAGGAAACTGACTGGTGAATCTCTAATCCACCATTCGCTCATACCAGCACAATAGAAGAAAATAAAATGAAAATTTAGTTCTAGAGTTGCATTTGAAATCAGTCTCTCATTTGCTTAATTTACAACATTAACAACATTTTATTGAATGTCTGATTATAATTAAAGCATAAACCATAATTATACATTATGTAGTACCCTTAAGGATTCCCACAAGAGAGAGAAAATGAGGTGTCCATTGCATGTGTCTCAATTTACTGTCCACAATTGAATTTCATTTTAAGCTTCCGGACATGTTAGCAGTCCACCCCTTTGATCCTGACTGAAACAACTCAATACCTACTGGATGAATATCCTTTAAATTCTGGAAGGAAATTCATGGTCTTATTATCACTAAAAGCAACCTAGCAATTTACTCCTGTCTGGTAGCTTATTGCCTGGTTGTGCTAATTTTTTCTTTTTTAGCTTCCTCTGTCCTCTTCGGTATAGAGGCTTCTGAGCACGGTTACAATCCCACTCTCCCAGCTCTGGCTGTGACACACAGCCTGTGCCCCCAGCCTTGAAATGTTTGTGGTACAAACACAACACTGGCCCAGTGCTCTGAGCGCAAGCCTGGCAGCCTGGCTAACAAACTGAGCTAGAATTAGCTAACAGCAGCTATAGTTTGCAGCGGTTTACTTCACTGTCCATCAGGAAATATAAATCACAGAGAGTTGAGGCAGAGCAGCTGGAGGACATCAGTGGAGAAAACCAGAAAACATTTTCTCCATAAAATATGATGCAGTTTCACCAAAATCAGTGAAATAGTTGGTGGTGTGTGACTTAGTGATACATAGTCGTTACATACTTCTTGCAAGAGATAGTACCAGGTGCACAGGGTGCAGAGTGGGAATGGCAGAGACACCATTCACCTGATTATACGTCAATGTAGCATCAACATGATTTAGAATCTGTTGTTTTATGATAGAAAATTTACACAATGTTAAACAATAGTATGTCAGTGAATGAAGGACTGTTATCATGGCTCAAAACTCAGAAGACTCCAAATGATACTTGGTTATAGAATAGAATAAAAAAAGGACCCAGGTAGACTGAGGAAAATTGAATAGCCAGGTCAACGTCAGGTTGAGACCTCTGCGATACTCTGCTCTGCTTGAGAGCTTGAGGAGTTTGGTCAGTTCATTCTTGGATTTCTTTTGTGTGAAATATCATACAAAGTTTGGATACATAAATATTGTGCAAAATCTTCAGTTTGTTGGCTGAATACATACATTTCATTTGACAAACCCACGAAACAAAACAACTGAAGGGTTCTTCACATGTGTACAGAACATGCTGTATATTGTCTGCGGTGCATGATGGATCTGGATCTGCAGCCCATAATATAGGTTGGTTAATGTGTTTTTGAAAGGCCACAGTATGGTAGCTTGCCTGGCTGCCTGTGGTTTGCAAGCCTATGTTGAGAGTCATGCAGCTGGTTTAAAGTGTTGTTTGTAATGTTGCATTATATTATGTTTATCATGGGGGGAGCCGTGTCTTGTTTCGCTCAACTCGATTCAGAAACCCTTATTTATATAGGAGGAGACACGCTGGGTGTGCCTTGGCTTCAAGGCAAAAATAATACAGTGAAAGGAGAAAACAAAGATATAGGAGTGAATGGTGGTTATTACATGAATCAAAATGAAGGTTTAAATTACAGTATGGTTAAGTAGTGCACTCTCTGAAACGTGTGCAAGGAAGACAGTGAAAAATGGCAGGCAGCAGCTCTTCATTATGCATTTCATTTTTAAAAAAAACATTTTTGGTAATGGTTTAAATTATATCACACAATTAGGCTGCTCACAACAGGCTGCTCTGCTTTGAAGGCTTCAAAAAAAGTTGATACAAGGCACTTTGTGATGTTCAGACCTCAAAGTGCATCCATTGTGGTCAGCCCCCATGGATTTCTTAGCTTTGTGGAGAGACTGACTGTCTGCTATCTACCTTCTATCTGCAAAAAGTTAGCCCAGTTGCACTGATTTAAAAAGCCGTGTCCTTACAGGACAAGGAAATATAAGGGTATACGGAGAAAAATAAGGTTTTATCTGTAAGTGCTGATAAAAATCTGCAGTTAGGGAGAACACTTAAGGTAGCCTCGGTTGCGACTTATCTCGACTAGCAGTATGAAAATGTGCAGCGAGGAGTGTTTTGAGACACGGAGGCCCGATGGATACTTTATCTTGTCTGTAATTTCTTACCACATTCACTGCTTCAGAGTTGATGATTTGTTTGGATTGTATCTACATCGCAATTTTTCTCATGCCACATTCATCTTAGAACACACATTACTCTGAGTTCAGCCTGACTTCCTTTTTGTTGTTCCTTTTTTTGTCATACACCTGCATTTGGCTGCATAGAAACCAAAAATGTCAATATTTGATTGACCTGAGTAGATACTGTGTTAGTATGCCAGTGAAAATACTATCTGGGTGCTGTGGCCTTTTGTTTACTGAAAGTCAAGTGAATGATACATACATATACATACAGTATGTTCATAATGTCTACAGGTGCGTGAGCTGATTCACATTCAACCAACAACCTCAACCACCCACTGACTCATCAGAGGGCTTTACATCTGTTCATCATGTCTGTGTGTGTGTGTGTGTGTGTGTGTGTGTGTGTGTGTTTGTGTGTATGTGTGTGTGTGTGTGGCTCTGTTTGAAAGAGAGGAAAGAAGACAGCTGTCAAAGCTCACAGTCCCCTGCTAGTTTTGGTGGACAGGTGTGAGTGGGTGGAGCCTGAGAAAAACTCCCAGCATCGACTTCTGTCACCACCACTTACCACACACACACACACACACACACACACACACACACACACACACACACATTTAACATCTTTCATTCATGGTGGGCTTGTGACTTTAGAAATATGAAGAACAAAGGGTAAAATGTTTTTGCATCAACTTCCAAAACCACCTTGGTCAAGGTTCAGCTCTGCTGCAGCACTGGGGATCAAAGGTCAGTGTAGTTTTCGTGTTTGGCTATCTCGTCCATCATGTTGTAATGGATGATGTTTTGTGGTGACATCCTCTTGTACAAGATCCTGTGTGTATCTTTACTGTTCAGAGATTTACTATTTGACAGATAGTAGTTCCAACATTTAAACTTCTACTAGAGAGATACTTTTCCTAAGTTAAGGAATAATCACGTGCCTCTCATATTGCGGCCTCCCTTTGCTACAGCTCTGCCGTGTTGCAGATGCAAATGAGATTTTAATCACTGACACCTCTGATTACAAAACTCTGATTCAGAATTGAATATTAGTTAGTCTCTTTGCTCTTTCGAGCTGCGTAATTAGACATTATTGATACTTTATAGCACCAGTTTTCATTTTAACAAAATAATTGTAGATTCATTCATCTTCTCAGAATAAGAATGTGTTAATTAGTGAAACGAATTGCTCAATATTTGGAAAAAATTGGCAATTTAATGAATGTTGGCTGCAGAAGATTAACACTTGAGAGCTGCTGATTCAGATGTTTTTAATGTGTAACGTGTGTGAGCTTCAGTACTAGTCGATTATGTGATCGTGAGAACTTAAAGCTGTCCTTGCCTGGCTGGATGTGCCACCCCATCAACCCATGTACGTTTCAGTCAGTAGTAAGCAGTCAATCAGTTGCAGGAAGTTTGCGACAGTGCCCCCCATTTGCTTGTTTGTCACTGCAGAGTAACAGATTCTTGCTAAAAATGAAGGGCTCTGTCAGTAACCACTCCTTCTGTAACGCTTTGTCCCATGTCCCGACCCCCCAGTGGCCCCCATCCTCTCAGCAGCTGACTGCAGCTGAATGTTCAGCCACATTCCCAGAGTTCCCACTCGCTATAGCCAGAGATCAACCTCATATGGTGTCTGCCATTGTTACAAACCTCTATTCTCTACTCTAATTAATTATTAATTGCAGACATTTTCACACAGAATCTTTCAGGGATGAACACGTAATACACACGCACACACACACACACACACACACACACACACACACACACACACAAGGAACTTCCTCTTGCTCATATGAGCACAGGGAAAATGTTCCTCGGGGATAAAGAATGACTTCCTCTTTTTTGAGCAGAAATAGACATCAGAAATGATGCAAAATAATAAACTCGTGAATGATCTCATCCCGTTGTTCTTGGCATCTGGCTAAAGTAAGCCGACTGTTATACATCTGTACTCTAGTTGGGTGCAGTCTTCCTCTTTTAGTTTAGGCCTGGGATATTATCTGTACATGTCCTTACATGTACAAAACAAAAAAACAAAAAAAAAACTGCAGCGCTTTAGGGTGGATTACTTGTTATTCAATGAGAGGGCCTGAAAAAGCATCTGAAATAGTGTGTTTAAATACTAAAATGGCTCATGGTGGGTTGCTGTTTAATGCCAGCTATTCTTAAAGACCACTGGAGTTTAATGAGCAGTGCTTAACCCGGGATCTTAGACCAAGGGTTTACAGTGAGAGCAGTGGTTTCAAGTTGTTTTTGTGTCTTGAAGATATTTAATGGGATTAATGGCTGGGTACGATGAGTACGATTAGGTGAGGAAGTGGTGACTCAAGTGTGCATCAGTGTGGCTCAGGTTTGTGGACACGGGCCTCGAAACTGGTTGCACGATATCTCTGCTAAAGATCAAACGAATGTTAACTGAAGTGACAATGACTTCTCATTTAAAAACTAATACAAAGTACTGCAGAAAGGCTTCCTAAGTCTTTGTAAACATGAATGTAACAGTTGGCCTCGGGTTGACATTTATATATATGTGATGCGGCTCTGTCATAAAAGTTGTTTTGCAGCATTTTCAGTCGTAATTTTGTCTGAATGAGATCTTAACATCAGTTCTGCCGTCAGACCTTTTAAACACACAAACAGTAGTTGTTTGCCTTTGCAGTTCAGCACAGACAGCTTTAGTCAGGACAGTTGGCCATTGATCCATCAGGCTTTTCACACCTTCTCAGATTCCCAGAAGTCTTTTCACTGATGTCTAACAGACCTGTTTTCAAGGAACGAATGAAAACTCATTATTGTGGAAGCGCGGTGCTTTTCGCTGTAACAATACAATGCTCTCGTCAAGAGAATATGAAGTTACATGGAATCTAACTTTAATCACATTGTATCATTATGTTTTCCTGATTAAAATGTCAAGATCGCCCCTGGCACCTACATATTTCCTGATAGCTCAACTGAATCAGTTTTCTACTTAACTTTGCTCTAGTTTTCTGTGTTTACAACCTGCTTAATCTCAGTGTTAACACATTGTTGTTGTGTCTTTCAGGATCCTCACAGTCATCAGCGTCTCCCAGTTTGCCCAGTAGAACCAGCAGTGCCGCCAGCTGTCCCTCCACAGCTCACAGAGATTCTGGCAGCGACATAGAAAGCTTCCTGAATACAGAGCCGGGATATGACAGCGTCTACAGAAAGGTCAGGCTCACTGCTGTCTCTTTGTCACACAATCCACTGCTTGGAAATCAGCGTTGAGGTGTTGACGAACGATGAACTGAAATTAGTAACTGTGTTTATATGAGGGAAGCAGAGTGATGGTTCAAATCCCTGTAACAGGTGGGAATATGGAGGGGCAGAAATTTGAACAACACAGCTCCTATTTGTGACTGGAAACTGCAAAATGATCAATAACCAAATAGGAAAATAATAGAAAATGTATTCCAGTGAATTCAGTGTTCAACCTTCACCTCCTCTACTAGCTGCAGTCCAAACATCCAGTTCATTCACACCGAACAGCAGGAATATATTGTGTGTTTGCCCCTGCAGCTAGTCCTATAGGGATTATACAGTTTATATGAAGCAGCTATTTTGTCAGTATGTGCTTGGTTTTTTTATTTATCAGCAGCCCGAGGCTGAGATGCCAAACATCTACTAAGCATCTTTTTAAGCCGGCAGCTCTACACCACTGCTGGGGAAGTGCAAGCTGTGGTCCCTGCTGTCACTGTGCTGATGTTGAAAGTCTGTTTGAAGCCAGGAACCCTTTGGTTAAAGTTGAAATACTTGTATCTCTCAGTTTCTGCAGCGTTGAGTACTTGAAACATGCTCATGGTAATGTGAGCCAAATGTCCTTTTTGTTGTAAACAACAATGGAAAAAGTCAGCGCGGAGAATATCGGCTGCCTGGGAGTATTTGAGGACGGGCAAAATGTGCACAAGGCATGACGTCCACAAGCTTTTGATTTTCACACAAAGACCAAAGCGGCTAAATTCAGCTTCAGTAAGAGAGGATTAATCTCTTCACCGCTCTCTGAAGAGAAATTGTCTTTCATTTGCATGATACAGTACTGTAAATGTTCTACAAGCTGTAGAATAATGGGCAGAGAAACTGTTTCATAACCCAAGGATCAAAGCATTGATCCTAGTAACACGTCAGCTGAGCATGTGTCATTTCCATGCGCCCTTGAACAACACATTCTAACTTCAAATGCTCGTTAATCATAGTGTGTACGGATATGAACTTCACCTAAAAGCATAAATTCAGCTGAATCCTTCTCCTAAAGCTAATGCCACGTGACTCACAAACATACACTGCAGTCACATGCTCAAACGTATAGACACACACACATATAAACTCATGCGTCCTCTCACTCCCAGAGGAAGTCGAGTCCGCAGCATGAAGCAGATCTTTCATTCCCAGCTCTCCAACAGAAGCAGCTCTATGCTCGGCTCTCACACTGCAGCTGGCAGCACAATAGGCCCAGTTAAAGCTCACACCTACAAATTAGCTCTAAATGGATTATGCTATACCTGTGTATGTGCGTGCAGAAGCTCTTTCCCACCAGACCCATGCGTATTTACCAATACTGCTGTTTTGTGGCGTTATTCAATACTTATGTTACAAAGCTGTCAGATAGGTAAGACTGATCCATGACAACACAAAGAGTCCCAGAAAAGTTTGACAAAATTTGCCCTTCTCCACCAGAAATTGAGCATTTTCTTATTTATAAAGATGCATATTTCTGAGGAATATACAACATATATTTACAGACATATAGTCTGTATTTGTCAATTGCTAACTAACTAATGTCTTTGCTTTGAATCACAAAAGTCAAGACAGTCATAACCGTAAAAAGACTGTATATAACATTTTTCCTGGGAAAGGTTTGTTTTCACAAGGTTGCCATCATTTATTGGTGTTTGTCTTAATGTCAGTGTTGCTATAAAGTGGCTCTGGCTCATTATCCCTAAGCCTTGCCATTTGGTCCTCATTATATCCCATTCCTGTGGGTTAAATAGCTCTCCAGCATTCTCTTAATTCATCGCATGCTTCAGTGAAGAAATGCTGATGGATATACAACGTGATAGGCCAGGTAATTAACAATAATTTGAAGGACAGCCATTCTGTTTAGTTCTGTTCTGTTATATCCTTCATCTGTGTGGCTGCTTAAGTAGTGACATTGACTTATGGATTTTTACTATTCCTCTATTACTGTAGCTGGATGGTCCCGCTTCCTGTGTGGCTCTGGGAGCGGAACAAGGCACTTACACTGAACTATAGTTAACTTTCCACTGGAGCGCTCCTTGATTAAATGTGGGATGGAAGTGAAAAGAGCTATTTTTACACAGTCAACATTTCATTAGAGTTTGGCATTGAGTTCACCCATTTTTGAATTAATGAAGCTGCTCTTATGGCTCATGATAAACTGACTTTTAGGTGGCATTTCTTCTACTTTGACAGTTCCCCATAGGCACATGATGCGGGGCAGGAAGTAATAATAATTGAATAAATAAATAATAATAATATATGTATATTTCTGTCTGCAGAACGATGAACCAGTGACAGGAGGAGACAGTGCCAGTGAGGTTTCCGTCTCCTGCTCCTCCACAGACGACACTGCCAGCGTTGGTCCGCCTAGCTCCAGTCCCGAGGGCAGCCAGGGCCTGGAATGCAGTTGGAGCCCAGAGGAGGGCATCCAGGCTGGGGCTACTATCACTGCTGGATCGGACAGTGGTGGAGGTGGAGGAGGAGGAGGAGGAGGAGGAGCAGGAGAGGCTGAAGAAGAGGCCAAAGACAGAGTGACAGAGGTGCCGCGGCGTCCCTGTATCCTACGAAAGAGGAGCATCCGCTCCCTGTCGCCTCTTCGCCGCCACAGCTGGGGTCCAGGAAAGGGAAACGGAGGAGACGCAGAGATGAACCAGAGGAGGTGAGACTGGGAAGGGGGCTTGATTGTGAGGTGGGATTATTGCTCCTTTGTCCTCGACAAACCAGCTGCTGGTGTTACTTTTGCTGGTGTAAGTCGGTAGACGCTAGTAGGCCTGATGTGTGCAGATGTCAGTATTATATTAGAGCTTGTTGATATCACTCCCTCTGTGCCATGTTGAGTGTTTCCTCTTCCCGCTGCGAGCAGCTGTGTTGCCATTTGTCTAGTGTTGGTGGGGAGCTTTCAAACTTGTGCAAACACAGACGCATGCACACAAAGACTCAGCAACACGTCTCAACTTTAACACATGTATGCACATTCACACCTACAGATGCACACACGCTCACAGCAACAGTGGTCATCGCTTTACATGTACTACTTCACACTCACGTTGACACGCTAACAATGCAGCGCTCACATTAAGAACATGACCTTGACATTTTGTCTTCTGTGCTACAGCAGTGGCCTGTCACAGACTGAAAAAGCTTGTGTCACGATGTTGGAGTGAAAACAGAAAAACAGCTTTAGACTTTTATCAGCTGCTATTTTTATAATATCCAGGTTGGGCAGAAAAAGCCATTACCACAGGCTTTCTTTACACTGTAACTAATTAGTAATTTTTTTACTGGAGGTGCCTTTTTATAGATAAACATGAGACACCTGGAGCACAGAAGAAGCATGCAAAATGATTAAGACAAATCATTTAGAGAAAGCCTCCCCCTGCTGCTAAAATTGAAAGCCGTGTGAAGCATAAAAACTGTGAAATTTCTGTGAGTATCTTGTACTTGTGCAGTGAGTGAAAATGAACCCAATAAGACTTAATTAATGAAACAAATACATGCCACCACCTCTTCCTGACTGATTTGCTGATAGGTGGACCAGGCTAACCGTTTCCCTCTGTTTCCAGTCTTTGTGTTAAGCTATACTAATCGTCTCTGGGCTCCGACCTCATATTTAATGGACAGATATGAGAGTAGCATCAACATTCTCATCTTACTCTCTGTAAGCAAATTTCCCATCATGTGGATCCATTCCTTTAATATCATTCTGAGCAAATGCTATCGTTATCACTCCTTTAACATGGTGGCATGTGCTTCACATCTTCATACACACACAATAGTACCCATATATATCCAACCTACCAAAAAAATTATGATCCCATCAGAAAAATAATAAAGTTCACTCATTTATTATGTTCTTATTGACCTGCCAGCCGCTCATATCCCAACTCATCTCACCAATCATCCATCACTTCCCTTCTGTCTCATGCATCACCTCCAGTCCCATTCGTAGCACCAGTGAAGTGAAGCCAGCCTTTCCCAGGAGAAGATACTAATAAATCACATTCATCTGTTCGCGTATTGTTAAGATTGAATTGTTGCCAGGTGATGTGCAATGGCAAATTCATGTATGTGTAGCCTTTGTCGGTCTCTTTTTAATATACGCTTGCTGAACTACTGCTGCATTGTGTTCCGTCCCTGCAGGCAACCGCACTGAAAAATGTTGCTCTCTTTTCACCCATCGCAATGTGTAAGGAATACTATGGCAAATGGATGGTTGAGACACACTGGTGTTTTGTATTGCAGTGGTAATAACAAGCAGCCACATGGAAAAAAGGCGAGTTTAGCTCCGGAGGCTCAGAGGACTGTATTGGCGAGAGAATTAGAACAGAGGATTTTTTTTTTTCTTCTTTAGGTGTAATAAGTTCCTGTAGGGATTTTTTTTTCAAGAAAGGATCAGAGGAGTTTTGAATTCAGTGTGCCACAGCAGCAAAAACAGGATGGAAGTTGTGCTTGTGTTATGCAGAGTTGTTCTAGATGCAAAAGAATGTTTTTTGTTGACTGTGTGAGAAACTGCACATTGACACAGAAGAACCAGGAAGGAGGTAGCGGGGGTTAGGTATGAAGAAGAACCATGCATCATTCAAGTGATCTTGTGTGACCCTGTTTCATTTCTGTAGGCTGAGCTTAAACCCTCACGGTGGACTAATCAGTGCTGTTGAACATGTCCAGCAACAGCTCTAGTTGGCTTCAGTGTCCACCCATAGATGTAAGGTAGTGTAAAGCAGTTTGTTGGGATGAGACCCAAACAACATGTCGTTTTCAGGTTTCTGCCCTCTGGCATGATTTGAAATTAAGTCCTGGAGAAGTTGGAGGATCCTGATCGAGACCAGAACAAAACAGTGAGGATGAGCTTGATATTCTAGTGTAGACGTGCCAGTGGGTTCCACTGCTTCTGTAATGGGTCATTGAGAGTCAGTCAGTAGATGGCTTTTGAGGTCAGACATGCCATTTACAGTCAGAAGCCACTACTCTAACAATCAGGCCACCAAGCAGCAGCTGATACTGTGGTGGTTTCAGTACTTAGCCTTGATATCACGTAGGCTGTTCTAACAGTGTTGCCTTTTTTTTTTTTTTGGTTAGGGTTCAAGTTTATTTTCTGCCTGCTCTCTGTTACCACAGCACTGCAGCAGGAAATGAACTTGTACCCATTGACAGTATTGATGTTTGACAATATGAAATATATGAGCAGCAGTCCACTTCTGCTAGAACATCATCGCTCTCTTCCAACATCCCTGTAACTCCTTCTCACAGCCTCCTCTGTCTGTTTCACTGTTACTCTGCCATACTCTGCTTCCCATCACTCTCCTTTATCTCCATTCTTCCCTTGACAAACCCCTCAACCTCCTACTCTGTTAGCATCAGCTGGTGCCCTCCTGATGCTCCTCACAGCCTCTGTGTGGAAGTAGTTAGTTCCCTCAGGTACAGTGTGTTCGTGTGTGTGTGTGTGTGTGTGTTCATGTGGCTGTGTGTTTAATGTTTTGTTTTTCTGTCCCACTTTGAATAGGGCGTATTTACATGCTGTTTGATTTGCATTCATGGTTTGTCATGTGCATGTGTCTTTGTGAGTGTATGAATGCTCTGCCCACTCAGTCTGTCAGTCAGTAGCTTCCTACAGCGGAGAGCTGCGACAGCTGCTGATGTTATTCATGTTTCACTGCCGAGGACCTTATGGCTCTATAGGATAGTATGTAATAATACTGGCAGGAAGCAGGCCTTAATATGACAGATATAGTCATCTACATTCACAGCCCTGAGGATAGGTGAGTCACTGATAATCACCAAGTCATGATTCTTTTGGTCCGGTTTAGGTTAGTGATGTTTGAAAGTGTTGGACTGATGATTTGCTGGATAATGGAGTGCCATGCAAAGCCAAGGGCTGGAGATAAGAGAGATTTACTGCTGGAGCTTTAACTATCGCCGAGTCTATCCTGAAGCGAATAGAGCTGCAGCCGCGGAGCATAGCTCATCCTGAAATGTAGCTGTAGTTTTCCTCTCCATAATCATTGTATTGGATTTTTCAAGGCCTCTTATTTCCAGTCATAGATCGATGTAATTGGGTTTGTAAATCACAGCTGCAGAGCTCTCTATGCTGATGCTGATGTTGGAAGTCATTTGCTGCTGCTTCAGCTGTAAATCTGCTCCGGAGCCCAGTGATAACTCAGCTGGCTAAACACAATGTAGGACCAGTTGTGTATATGTGTGTGTGTGTGTGTGTGTGTGTGTGTCAACAGGTGCATGCGTTCATCTCTGTGTGTGTTAGTGTTCGATGCAGCAGTAGCTGTGTGTAACCTGAAAGCTGTGATGAATAGTCCAGAGAGACTAGAGGAGTGTGTGTGTGTACAGCACAGTCGTTCATCCTTCTTTGAGGTCACCTATGACTTCTGTTTGTCCATCCAGCTACAGCTTGGAGGGGCTCAGTGGGGTCCAGGAGGACCTGAGGAGGCCCACCGCACAGGGGCCTCGAATGTCGGAGCCCTCAAGGATGCCCCGGCAAGACAGTGATGACAGGGGCTCTTTGGTTTCTCTGACAGAGGAGCAGGAGGAGCTCGGGGTACACGGCAGACTACATGACCCGGTCAGCTAACACACCCACACATCATCACCAGTGTTCTTGTCATATCTTCATACTGTCATGCAGTCAGCTCTGAGGGATTTTCAACAACATCCTCAGCTTAATTCACATGAGAGGACTTATAAACAGTCAGGGGAACTTTGAGACTTGTAAGTTTGGGGATTAGTAAGAATTAATAAACATCGCTTTCCTCAGGCGACTTCTCTCCACGCTGACTGAATTAAAACAAATTGTGGACGCAACACCACAAATCATTTATGTAGTTTCCCTTTTAAGTGTAGCGTTCCTGTTTCCAGTTTTGTTTTGTTCTATGTTATGTCTGCCTAGTTTAGTGTTCCTTTTTCACACTGTTTATTATTTATTTCACTGTGTTTCACTCAACCTCTTGTCTCACGCTCTAGAAATCAAGGCGGTATCGGCCTCTGCGAAACAGCTGTCCTCCCATGACCCTGCCGCTCACCAAGTCTGTATCCATGCTTGCCATCAGCCAGAGAGACATTGACGGTGAGTTGTTGTGAGGCTGCCTTTCTGTTTTACTGTCTAGTGTGCAGTTACCGATCCAGATCGATCAGATAACGTGTAACACTGAACCTCTCTGACCTCTATCAATAGATTTCCTTCACGCTTGATAATGGTGAATACAATAGAGCGGCAGTTAAATGCAGAAGAAGCCATTTCCACACTTCTTTAACGGCCCTACACACCCACAGTCCAACGAAGCTCACGTATTTGCCTAATGCTCATTTGCCTGTGTGGGCGTGTTTACAGACTGATTAGTTTTGTTACACCTGTGAGAGAGGTTATACCTTTATCATTGTTATTGGTTCATTAAGTTTTTTGACCTCAAGTAATTCCAGCATAGCTTCACCCAACCTGCACCCTGAGCAGAGGTCTGATTGGTCAGAATAAGTGGAAACACGTGTGTGAGCGTGCAGGGCCTTGGAAAGATTTTCTTGATTTCTTCACCAGTTAATTTGTCGGGTATTTAAGTTTCTCCTCCATCCTCACTGTCATTATAAAGTTACCTAATTTTAATAAGTGATCCGCTCCTGCTGTGGTTCTTTCCTTCCTGCCCCCCCCCTCCTCCACCACCCCAGCAGTGGGACGCCTGAGACGTAAGAGGCGAATTTCCTTCTCTTTCAACCTTTCCCCCATCCTCACCAAATCTAAGTCTGAGTTCACTTACGGGGACTCTTCATCTAGCGATGATGAGGATAACTTGAGTAAGTAATGCGCTGTAAACTTAGCTGCAGTAGAAAATAGCTGTGATGTTAGAGTCACAACAGTAGCTGTTCCTTGTTAGAGTCCTGGATCTCTCCCAAAGGACTGTTACCCAGAGTCATTACTATTCACTATGTTGGAACGAAAGTAATGATTGCTCATCTTGCTGAAAAGGGTCCAGTTCACATGCTGATAAGCAGTGCAGCCCAACAAAAGTGTTGTGTCTTGATCAATGAAGTTACAATTTGAGACAATAATATCTAAATACTCAGAGTTTTGCATCTATGTGCTGACCTGTAACCTGAAGTATAATAATCTTTATGTTCTCTCTCTTGAGGTGTCAATAGACAAGGTCCACTGGTACTAAATTATGATATTCCATTACAAAACACACATCATGGATTACATTTAATATGCAGAAATTATGCATAAAATAGCAGCCTTAACTTAAGTGTGACAGTTTTGTACTGGATGAGTGCTTTCTGCTGTATTTAAGCTTTTGCAGTAAAAGATAAGCACTTAAGCCTAAACACAACAAGATGCTGAAGGGCGATGAAGCCCATAAGTTCTGCTACAACAAACTTGTCTCAAGGAAACTGCTAATTACTGCTGATATTAAGCTGCTTGCTGTATGAATGTGCAGTTAAAAAGAGCTTGTAGTGAAAGCGTTGGTATAGAAAACACCTTTCACCTAGGCACAAAGCTTTGTGTTAATAATTCCTGTTGACGCTATTAAATAAGAAGTCGGCTTCTCCTGTCCCTCACCCAGACCAATATTTAGCTGACCTTTTACTTAGATAAGTCTTTTGTTTTGTCGCTGTGCAAAAATGAAACACAATCATGATAGAAAGAGGAAAAAGAATAACCATAGGTGAACTGAGGAAGCCCTTTCTTCCCTCCAGATAAATGTGAGCCTGCCACCTTCAGTTAAAGATGCAGAGCCTCTCCTTCTCTCATCTGTGAGATATTGCCATTAGTGTTCTCTGTCTCCTTGACTGTGTTTCTAGAAACACAGTCAGGCCAAAACCTTGCTGCCTAATTATCCTGTTTTGATTTTGACTTTCTGATGCCAAGCAGATAAGCAATGCTTTGCATGTTTGCACATACGTCAGAAAACAGTGTAGAAGTGAGTGTTTAGGAGGAAGCAGAGTTGTTCCCTAGAAAAGATGCTTGCCTACATTTAGCTGATACCAAATAAGTACAGACCCAGTGGTGCAGACTGCAGTGAATGTTTTCATTACATGTTTTATTTCTCATTTTTTATTTATATTATGTGCAATCAGATTAAATATACAACTAGGTCAGAGATTAATTGAAAAATACCAAACATTTTGGCAGTTAATGGAGCCAGGAAATTTGAATAATGGTGTGGGTGGAGCTTTGGTAGAACCAGCTAGCTACAGCTAACCTTGTTTGAATAGCCAAGACACTGAATAAATTAAATGTGATTAGGTACTGAGAACATAATGTCTTGTGGGAAAAAATAATTTGATTTTGTATTTTGAAATTTCCCATTTCATGAGGTTGGATGTCTCTGCAGCCAGAGATTCTTTGGAGCCAGAATCTAGCAGCCATTGTTGGCACTGGATCTAAAGGCAGTACTTCAGCTTCAGCATTTGGCCTCAGTGTGGCCACCCTCATCAGTGCCAGAGTCATTTTGTTTTTGGCTTCTACACTGCTTCAATGAGAGTAGCTAATACTTTGCTCAAGGACATTAAAGGTATCTGTTGAAGGACGGGGGGGGGCACATGGATTATTGAATTCTCTGCTGGATTCTTGCAGCCAGGACTGGAACTGACAAGTGTAGACACGCCAATTAGGTCAGTGAGGTCATTCACTCACTGGTGGTTAGTGTGGTCAACCCCTAAACGGAGATGTTCACCGACTTAAATAGAGGGAGGGAGGAAAATTTCCACCTGAGATGACAAACACTGTGAATAAAAAAAATAAAGCTTTGTCCTACTGTTCACTTCCTCTTGTTTTTTTGCAGGCATGGGGTCGTTTTCCAGCACCTCTGGATCACTAGCATACAGGTCAGTCCACCTCTGTACATACACATTACCCAAAGATAGTTTTTAAGGTTTTCTACTGCAGCTGGGATCTTTATAGTCCTATAAAGAAAGTGTGTGGAGACGTTCTCGTAAGCAGTCAAATGATGCTCCGTGAAATGTTTTATGGCGCTGTAAACAACCATTTTCAGAATGTGTGAACAGGTAAGCCTCGTGATTGCAGCTGTTTGAGGATAAAATTAATGTGTGTGTGTGTGTGTGTGTGTGTGTACCAGTATATCAGAGGAGGAGCCTGGCCCTCTGCGAAGCGACAATGAGGGAAAGGGTGTGACGAAAGTCAGCCGGACCTTCAGCTACCTCAAGAACAAGATGTACAAGAAGACCAGGGTGAGGGAACATTTTAATCATCCTTAATAAAACTGTGGCAAGTTCTTAAAGTTATATTTACTATACACCACTATTTATTTTTTTTATTTCACCGTTTCTTCAAAATTCAGCCTCTTCATATAGACCTCTCCTCAAACATTTATTCCAGCCTGCTTTTCAGCCTCATTCTGCTCAACATTCACATGTTAACACAGAGTCACACTGGGAGCTGCAACGTGCATCTTCTTCTGAACAGCCAGTTGGATTCCAGTTCAGCCGTTGGGGGTTGTCAGTGTTTCTTGTATTTCCCCAGCAGGTTTGGTTTTGAGCCCACAACATTTTCTAGTCATAGATGTGAGGCTGTGGTGTGAGATGTGGTCATATTCATCTTACACAGAGTCATGTCAGGTAACTCCCCTGCCAAAGTCGTTTTTTCCAGTGAGAGTATAGTAGTATTTTCTTGTTAAACTGTAAGTGATGACAATCCGTATCATATCTGTACCTCCCAGCGATTTGGTAGTCATAGTACTGAAATTTAGAAATGATGAAACTCAGCATTACACTTTGAAAAAATAGCAGCGCTGACATACTCTACTTTAAAAATACTTTAAAAAATTACTTAAACCAGGGTTTGCTGTCTGTAATTGTGCAGCCATTGCAAAGAGACACAGGGGTGAACAGGAAGTAAAACAGGAAGATGAAGCTGGCTGTGGTTTTATAATCTCATCTCTAACCTCGGTCATCACTTTGCTTTTAAAGTGACAGGATTCTGAAGTTCACCACAGCCTGCGGCTTGTCTCCCCCTGTCAAAGGTCAAAAGTATTGATCATGGTTTTTACAGACTCTAAGACTATTAGCATTGATGTTCAAATTAGCACAGGGTTATCGGATTGCATCCATGAGATACAGTTTGTATTTTTTCAGTGACAACCAAAATGGCCTCATTATAACCACAGACCTGTCACTGAACACATTAAAACTATTTTTCAGTTTCAGTCAAACTCAATTAGATGAAACTTAAAGATTCTTCTCACATTTTCTTCCTTTAAAGTAATAAATGAACTTCTCACTGTCTTAAAGCTTCAGTGTGAGCTGAACTACTTTTGGATATACTGTACACTTTCGGTTTCAGAACAATATCCAAAGTCTGAATAATCTGGAAGCAAAAGTCTAGACTGCACAAACTTGATTTAGTTTAGTTTCAAACTTTTGAAACAGGGTCTGTAACCATACTGAAGACTCATTGCAATAATAGCACCTCCTGTAGCGAGCCAGTCACTTCCTCATTGCAGCTTTCCTGATGGAGCCTCAGTGTCGGTAGCAGTTTCAGTCGCTCAGCCGCAGCCAGGGATGTTATACAGGAGATTCACAGGGAGCCATGGCTTCTCACTGAAATGGAAAGGTTGGCTGGAGGTAGGCTAACAGAGTGCTCTGGTTTCCCAGTCAAATTGTAGTGAATGAAACTGTCACAATATCATGTTAAAAGTGACCGTTGTTCCCCTCTGGGCTGATGTCTTTTTCCAGTGATGTCATTGCCTGTTGCAGTATGTTTCACTTGAATGTCTTTTTGTTTGAATCTCTCAGTAATTACTTCTCCTGTTGTGAATGCTTGTAGCCAAAGTAATTGCGCTGAGAATCGTCTTTGCTTCCTGTGGTTTCCCGATAAGTTGATGAATAGTTTTTGTACATTAACAGGAACAGATCTAAAACTACTTTTTAGTAAAGTTACTGTGGTGAAGAATACTTTATTGGACCTCTAGTTCATGGAAGTTAGTTGATGTGTTTCACGTTAGATAGCTGTTTAGACAGTTGTTGTTGCAGGAAGTGAGAATGAACGCTAAGTGTTGTAATGGCTATAAAACACTGCAGGCTTGCCGTAGTCCAGTTAGCCTCATGGTATCTTGAAGCAACTGAACAAAATGAGCTCTAGTATGTCAGAGCTTTGTGGTCCCCTCAAACCAAGAGGCCCAGGGCCGGCCATTAAAACAAGCTGGAAACTCCATTTTCCCATTTCCTCTGGGTTTGGGTGGAGGCTCTGTGATGTAAATCCAAGAGAATAAGAGCTCTGTTCTTCTCTGCATCACTTTATGGGATTGTGATTGAGCTCTCAGTGTACAGAGATGACCAGCAGCTGAGGATGACCTCGTCCATGAATACAGAAGCAGCAGAAGGACCGGCCTGTTACGGAAAGGTCAAAGATTTGATTCCCAGACAGTGTGTCTCCATCAGTAGTCATGCATGTGTTTCAACACAATGACGTCCCCCACATTCGTTCATCATAAGACAGTTTGAGAGCCTTATAGTAGCTGAGAAAAACCGCACATTATGTAATATGTCCTTTGGTAAAAATGGTCACTGTAATTGGTAGCTTTTGTTAAGTACTGCCAGCATTATGAAAGCGCTGCTAGTAATCCTGTAAAAATACACCAAATTATAACAGTTGTACAAAGAAAACATCATTGTCTTTAAGCAAAGCACAAGGGCCGCCTGAAACAAAGATGCACAACGTTTAAAGGAGTCCCTTAATGAGACGATTTGTTGTCAGCATAAATAATGCATCACTTAATATGCAAAGCCCTCCCGCTGTGTAGTACATCAGAGTAATAATGTTGCTCTGCTGGATTCAGATTGGAATTTAACATAAGCAACTGGCCAAACGCTGAGACATTTTGTCAGCGTCTGGTATGTTAGTCTACCCTACAGGCAACTAAACGCTCTTAGTTTTTATTTTTTTCCCCTAAACATCTAATTGGCTGGTAGAAAAGTTCAACTAATTATTGAACTCTGTGATCTTTTTTTTCTGGTATTGTTGGTTTTGTGTTTTTAACTATGATAATTCTACCTGTGCAGGAAAAGGACAAAGACAAAAAGGATAAAGAGAAGGAGGGCAAAGAGAAGGACAAGAAGGCGATTAATGGTCATGTATTCACACCAGTCAGCTTGGGCCAGGGAACCCAGTGCTCCTACTGCAATAAGGCTTTCAACAGCAAGGATGCTTTCCATTGCACATGTGAGTACATTCGTCTGTGCATTTGTTTTCCTGCTCTGCATTGTTTTGTCTGTGACCAATCAGGACCCCTGTTGCTTTAAGCCTAATCAAAGCCCATTAAGTGTTGTTATCTATGATTAAAAAAATGTATCTCCGTGTTGATTCATTTCTAGTTTGAAAACTTTGTGCACACAACACTGAGGAGTAAAAAGAAGCTGTAGTAGTGTAGAGGTCCTATCAGCTTAGTAGTATATGGTATATATTTATAGATACATCCACGTAAGTAATTAAAAACTTAAAAATAAATGTGTACAGGCCGAAGTTGCTTCATGATTGTCTGAAGTAGTGAAACTCTCTCTAAATGGCCACTTCCAGTACAGACAACAAAACCGTTTTTGCATTGTTTTCCACCGAAGCAGCAGCAGCAGCAGCAGCAGCAGCAGCAGCAGCAGCAGCAGCAGCAGCAGCAGCAGCAGCAGCAGCGGCCCTAAAGAGGATGTAGTTTATTACACAAGCGTTTGGCGCAACCCCAAAAAAAGCCTAAAAAGGAGAAACTAGCTCTGCGATGGATCACAGCGATCCTCTCAATGGTCACAATCTGCCTCAAATACTTGAGACTGGCAAAAACAGCCCTTGTTGTGTTCAGCTAGTCTGGTTCAGATTGTCGGAGCCACAGACGGTTCTCTGAGGGTGTTTTTGGGAGGTTTGTGCTCGCAGATGTCTGGCCGATTCAACTGACAAATACAGTGATCCTTTGTTTGAGATTAGCTGGAATTACTTAGACGTCCACAAGAAGCTGTAAAATACCCAATAAAACTATTTAAGAGGAGGAAAACACTGCTGGAATTTAAACTGCACGGGTCAGAATTAGATATATCACATAATCTACTTGTTACATACTTTTTGTTTTTACAGTAACACAAGTGTTTTACAAGTTTCAGGTGACAGAAGTGAAAAAGGAACCTGTACCCTGAAAGTGTTGCTGCCTTTCTGTACTTTTGCCATGCACAGGATTGTTTCTTCACCCTCACTAAGAGCATATGTGTGTTGATGTAATCCCAACAACGGAAATGTTGTATGCATTGTGACAAACAATGATGGTGTGTCTGACTTGTGTAACATGTCTGTTTTAAAACACTTCTGGTTAGAGGAGAGACTAGACCAGAGATGGTTGTTCCTCTCACTGACACTTTTTGATCGACTGCTTCAGTTGTTTTTACAAGTACGTACAATAAACATGACAGGCTTTTGCTTCAAAGTCAGCTCTTACAAAGTGATCTGACAGCATGAAATTGAAAGTAAAGTATAGTATTGGGGAATTAAAGTCTTTCATTGACTCACCAGGATTAGATCACAGAACTGATCTTATTTCTGCAGTCTTGAATGATGACCTTTGTTCCATGGTGATTTGGGAATGTTTACATAATTGAAAATTTCCCATGCAATTCAGTGTTCATGTGCCTGTGTCATTCCTCAGTCTATCTCTCCCCCCTTTTTTTCTCTTTCCTCTTTCGCCCACGAGCAGTATTACCCCTCGATTGCATCACACGCTCTGCTCTAGTCTGGCTTTCATTAGTGGGCTGGTGGAGTTTCCTGGCCTGGCTATGAAAATCAGTCAGAATTTCTAGCCCCCGTCTTTCCACACACCCTAGAAACCCCCGGCACCGCCACTGCCACCTCCATCGTCACACTCATAGTATTCACTCAGCATTCTGTTGCTTTTCTTTCCAGACTGTAACGCTTCCGTCCACAAGGGCTGCAGGGACAGCCTGCCTGTTTGTGCCAAGGTGAAGATGAAGGTAAAAGTTCCCTTGGAGTAACTCCACCACTGGTTCTGTAGTATTCTGTTGTCCTGCAGCCAATATTGATTTGAACTCTTTATTCTCTGTTTCCTTGGCTAGTTGCCCAAACAGCAGTTTGCAGTACCAGATTCAAGTTCTTTTCCTGCAGTCACGATGAGGAACAAATGTGAGTGTCAAACAAAACTTGGATTTCTTACAAATCTTCATTTGATGCCAAAGCACATTTAAGCTGTTTAAATGCTTTCTGTTGGAGTCGTCCTTATTTTAGCTCAATAAAGTTACCTTTGGTCCAAATAATTGCTAAGTTTCTGTTCTTCATTTCTACTTCTTGTAAACTCACAACTAATTTTAGGGCTGCTTTAAGATCAAAGAAAATTAGGGTTCCTCAGTTGAAGAGGGAATACAAAGGGTATGATGCTACTAGCTCCTGTGCCATGATTCAAAGTGAGCAGGAAAGATATCTGTGCAGAATTCCCTGAGGAACATAGCCTCTTTTAGGTAACACCACTATCTCCAGATTTAGTAGTTTTGTATGTTTTTAAATCAGTTAAAGGAGCCTGAGATCCTCCGAGGACTAAACAAGCTTTCTAGCCTCTTAGACTTTGTCAAACTTTTGAAAACCCTGGATATATTTGAAGTTAAAAGTTTAAAACTGTCCAGTTACATGAGACATTTAAGCAGAAGGCAGTCTTTTCAAGATCCGGTCCAATGTGGTCCAGTGAGAAGTGGTTTTTGGCAGTGGATTAGAAAAGAGAAGTGATCAACACAGGCAGTGTTTGCAGGAGACCTTTATACAATAAATAAAACTTTTAGAATGTAGTTTTCTACCTGTCGCTAGTGAGGACCTGCCTGCTTTTTCATATAGTACACAGTGATGTAATATATATGTCTGTCTTTGGTCCAGCTGGTGGAACAAGAGAGCGCCCCTGGTCAGCCATCTTGTCCCCAGAAGACCATTCTTCCCTGATGATCCCACAGTCACGGAGACACACGAGCATCATGACTTTCCATGGCAACAACCTCTCAAAGAGTCTCTCCATAAGCAACATTGCTGGGTGAGCTTGTGTGTGTGTGTGTGTGTGTGTGTGTGTGTGTGCGTGTGTGTGAGAGAGAGAGAGAGAGAGAGAGAGAGAGTTATGTAAATAATTTCCATTTAAATTAAATGAAATGTTCTTGTTACTAACATCTACAGTGCACCATGTGTGTCTCAACAGCTTAATGTGTGTTTGTGCTTGTGAGTGGCTGTGAAAAAGAAAAAATGAATATATATATTTTATTATCATCTCTCCTTTCAGTCCGGTGTTTGACGAGATGCCCATTAAAGGCCTGCGGTATCTCTCCCAGTCTACTGACTCTCTCAACAGAACCAACCAGGTCACAGAGTCCATGGAGTCGCTCACTGATGAAGGTCAATGCACACTCGCACACAAACGTACACACTGCTAATCTGACTACCTAAGTCTGCCGATCAGCTGGGATGTAAGACTCTGAGCCTCTGATTGGAAAGCTGATTGAATGTCTGACAAAGTTTAAATAAAACTCAGATATCAGAGTAACAGCCCGGTAATATAATTCAGAAACATTTCTTTCTAATGTGAATGAATGAAACGATCAGAACACAAAATTGCATTGTCAGTGTGGTAGCAAATTGCTTTATAATGAAACTTAACTACTTATGTCAAAAAAAAATAACAATTTCAACAGCAACTAGAGCAAAGTAAACAATGAAGTCGAACATCTTCCCTCACAGTTCTCAGTTAAAGCAGCTGTGTTACACGTATCAAATGTTCGAGCTTCAAATTGTAAGTGCAAACTGTGTTGTTGGTGCAGGGACGGAGATGATGGATAGTCAGCTGATGGGGGAGTTTGAGGCAGATGCCAAGGAGCTGGAAGCTGACTCGTGGAGTTTAGGTGTGGAGCAGCAGTACCTGCAGCATCTGGACAAAGAGCTGGTGAAGAGACAGGACGTCGTCTACGGTACATTTGATTAACCAAAATATGCTTTCAAATTTGACATTTTTGAAAGTTTTAATCACTTTTTGTGTTGTAAGTTGTTTATTTTTTGTCTCAGTCAGCTTGACTTTTACTTCAGTTTTTCTCAGTTGCATGTACAAATCTCAGTGGTCCATTGATGATTTACCTTATTTAAATATGTACTGAGCTACATCCTGTTTGTTTTAAGTCTTTGAGATGTCTCTAACTTGTGCTTATAGTCTGTCTGTGGTAAATAATCTATGGTATGCATAGATCCCTGAAGGCTATACAAACTCCTGCTTGTGTCATTCTTTGACTAAGTGTCACATCCTTGTGTGTCCTTCAGAACTGATGCAGACGGAGATGCATCACATCCGGACGTTGCGTATCATGTCAGACGTCTACAGCAAAGGCCTGCAGAAGGAGGTGCAGCTGGAGCTGCAGACAGTGGAGAAGCTGTTCCCCGCTCTAGATGAGCTCCTGGAGCTCCACACGCAGCACCTCCTCCGCCTCCTGGAGAGGAAGAGAGAAAGCCAGCTGGAGTGGGGGAGCTCAGAGGGAGGCTTCATCATCAGCAGGATAGGAGACATCCTGGTCAGCCAGGTTAGAGAAAGGAGGGACTGGTGTGATGAGGATCAGGTCCTAAAACTCTAATAACACGAGATGAATTACTTTTGGAGGAAATTCTGCCAACACATTTCATGAACTAGTTTCTGTCAGTCTGTTGGTGGGTTGGTTCACCACTTTACCAACTGCAGACATACCTCAGGTCAACATGTCAGTTTATTCAGTACTTTGCTTTATGTGCTTTTTGCATTTAATGCAAATGTTGGCAGGTTAACGTGCTAAACTAAGAGGGAACATGATAAACATTACTGCTGCTCAGCCAATGTTTTAGTATTTTGCATATATACAGTACACCTCTAATGTAAAGTTACAAATTCTTTGAATTAAATATTGTTACAGTGCCCAATACTACCCATAAATTCCTCAAATTTCTCCCAGCTCATTATTTTTTTGAAACTTTACAACTGAGTTTAAATCAGAAATGTAAGCCTAGGCTACGTGCATCTTACTGCCTGATCGTTGTTTGTTTTGTTTGTTCATGCCTGTTAAATTCTCCCCCAGTTCTCAGGATCTAATGGTGAAAGCATGAAGAGGGTTTACGGAAGATTCTGCAGCCGCCACAACGAAGCTGTGAACTTCTACAAGGACCTCCTGACCAAAGACAAACGCTTCAAGGCCTTTATCAAAGTAAGGCTTAGAAATCAGCTCTCCATAAGTTTATCACACATCTATCCTACAATAGTGTTACTTTTTCCGAGAAGCACCTCTTAATGCTTTTGTCTTTGACGGCTTTTGTGCTGAAAAATGTTTTAATCCTGCATTGTTCTACAGCAAATTAGTTTTAAGGTCTCCTAGTCGTTATGTGAAACCTTGTCTGTGTTTTGAGCCACCTGTTGTGTGGGCACATTATAATAAAGCACTTGTTGTTTGCTCTTCCAGAAAAAGATGAGTAGCAGCATTGTGCGGAGGCTTGGTATCCCAGAATGCATCTTGCTGGTGACCCAGAGGATAACAAAGTATCCAGTGCTGATTCAGAGAATGTTGCAGCACACTAAAGGTTAGCTTCATGTTCTCTCTGGTCATCTGTGCTTTTAATGTGTGTGTGATAATATGAACTGTTTGTTTTGAACTGGTAACGACAGACTATAAGATCAGGCTAACTTCTTTCCCTTTGTAGTCTGTACTGGTGACATTCAAGTCTTTAATTAACCTCTATTTGTGATTATCACCTTGCATTTTGCGATATACAAAACAAAGCCTTCACTATTCAGAACACATTATTTCTAACCCTCAATACAAAGCAGTGATTAGCAGTGAAGACAAAACTTATATTCAGTCATCAGTTAGAGTTCTTTCTTCTCTTTCCTCCTTGAAACTCTCTACTAGTGGAGTGGGTTGATTATATGTGGAACTTTTATGCCATGAACGTAAGAAAACAAGACAGAACTGCATTACATTAGAAAATGTTTCTGGCTTATAGATTAGTAATGTTTATTTGCAGTTTAACACACATTTAAACATTATAATAAAGTTTAAAGATTAGTTTGGTGCATGTTTTTTGCACTGCACTGAAATATGTTTGTTAAACCCATAAAAGGTGTAAACCTAATTTAAAGCGTTGTCCAGGCTTAAATCACCTGGGGTAAGGTGTTGTACAATATATATTAGTCAAAGCTGTATTAAGAAATTCAAATACAAAATCAAGCACCGTGTCCACGTTCAAATGAGCCAGTTTTTCAGTATGACCACAAACTATCTGAGCTACATTAATATCTGTCACATCATTTTGATCCTGAGAAAAGTAAAATGTAATCATTTCAAAGTAACTCATCAGTTCCTCTTGTTCTTTCAGTGTTTCACTTCTTGTCACTTGTTTGAGGAAACGTGAATTTCTGACACATAGTTCCGTGTAGTTTGAGAAAACAGAAATGCATGTCGAATGTATGTTTTTAGGATAACAGATCAAGCGTACTTGAGAAATATCTCGACATTTCACACCATATTTATATCTGATTTAAAGCCGCTCTCGTCAGCTGGCCTCCCACTGTGTACATTCTCTCTAATCCTTCCCCAAAGCCTGTTTATAGTTCTATGTGGGATGGGGGGGGGGGCTCTTAATCCCCAAGGTGCTTTAAGAAGACTCTCTCCTGCCAACTCTGATATATACTGAGTGGAAATAACACAGCACATTCACAAGTTAGAGATAGCATTTTGGTGCTCACAAGCACTGAAGTACAACAACCACAGAAGCAAAATATTCCACTTTGGGGAAAAATATTACATTTTCAATTCAAAATCCCAAGTGCTAAATACACAAGATGTATATCAGAGACATATTGACTCTGGGGCTTTTCTCTGTGTGCAGACCTAAAGGCCACTGGTGATTTTATTCCATGCAGTTCTACTTTTCTATGAATAGAAGCTTTGGATATCCAGATGAGCAACATCGATAGCATGAGCAGCAAAAGTGGCTTAACAGACTGAAAGAATAGCACATTACCCTACAGAATTTTAACACAAAACACACATTAGTTGCTTTCTTTCAGAGATGTAACAGTCACTCTTCTCTTTTGTTGGGTACGTATGCTTAGCACGTTGACTGGAAATAAGAGGAAACAGCTACTCACAGGCACATAAAGCTCTTTAAAAATGACAAGTTGTCATTTTCACACTTCAGTTTTGGTGTGGATTAAGCAAACAAGCTTTAGAGGTGCTGCTAAGTGGATTTTATTACCTTTGGAAAAGGACAAACTAGCTGTTTCCAGTCTTTGTGATATGCTAAGCTAACCAAAATAAAACTAAGGCTTCATTTTACCACACAAGACACAAGAGTGATGTTAATTTTCTCATGTAACGCGACAAGAAAGCGAATAAATTCATTTCCCAAAATGTTGATTTATTTCTCTAAAGATCTTATTTTCTCAGTCAGTCAGTCAGTCAGTCTTAAGCCTAACAATGAGGCCTACATCAGCACACAGTTTACCAAAGTTACAGCATTTTTGATTATTTCAAAGGAGAGATTCACGTCTTTGCTTTTTTCCCCTCTGTGCTCTTTGTGCTAATTGAATGTAGGCATGGCTGAGTGTGACAAATGTGATGCATTTCTGTGCATCAATCACAGTTAAGCAACATTTGAATCAAACTCGGTTGACAGTTGTGGGATTGTTTGCTTGTGTTGACAGTGCAAATCAATAAAATCTGATCAAACCACACCAACACAGTCCAGATGAAGCAGACTTTTAACCCTCCATACAATGTAATTATAGCCTATATAGTGAGAAATCTGAAAAACTGAAATCAGTAGCATAGTTACTCATTTTTCTGCCTTTGTAATCACATGTACACTCTACATACAAAAATCCTATTAAGATATGTTGAGTGAACCTCAGTTCGGTGAGACAGTGTGGCCAGAGATACAAATGACTTGAACAGATAAATGGGCAGAGCAGTGTATATTTAGGAAATGCAATAATCTTGCTCGAGAAAAGTGCATGAAGAACTGTTGGGCCTTTCTCAAGAAGGAGGAATGTGCAAACGAGAATTCAAAAATGGGTAGGAGAAAAGATTATGTCAAAGTAGAGGCAACTCAACACAACATGAAAGACGTTTAGTGACTTTATAGAGGTTTCTGTGTCCAAACTCCACCAACTAAAACCATAAAAAGGCTTTCATTCCTCTCCGCAATGGCATTTGCAATAAGAGGTTTCTCAGCGAGTGGAAATGCAGGCACAGTTAAATGCCAAAATGGGTACCAAATTTCACTGCACCTTCTGCTGCGCATAAACACCTCCTCATCTGTGCCACTATACCCATCTGGTTCAAGTGTTAGCTTGAAGCCATTAAATTACCAGATTGACTTGCCTTACAATAATGTTTTTCGCCTGTATTTGTGCTTCTTCTGTTTTTTTTTAATTTGTTGCATAAAACAAATGAAACAAATTGATAATGGGCTTTGATTATTATTATTATTAGGTATGGAGTTGCTCTGGTTGAAGTCTAACCTTCTTTTAATACTATACTGCTACACCGTGGCCTATCTAACCTCTCTCATCACATGTTGAACGCAGAAAGCGAGGAAGACTACGAGGACCTGACAGACGCTGTTCGGCTTGTGAAAGAGGTGATCGCAGCGGTCGATAGCAAGGTGAACGAGCACGAGAAAAGACGTCGTCTGAAGGATTTTCACGGCCGCATGGACAGCAAGTCCATCATGATGATGAAGAGTGGTCAGATTTTCGCAAGGGAGGATCTGCTGAGGAGGAGACTGATTCACGATGGAGTGCTGCAGCTAAAGAACAGCCAGGGAAGATTAAAGGGTGAGGAGACACTGACTGACTCCTTTACTGCCCATTAACTGACCACAAATTCTCTCTTCCTCCCTGCAAATATGTCAGATTTGGAAATGTGAAAACATATGAATCAGTTTTAACTTTTCACTTATCTAACCACACTCCTCATCTCCTGGCTTTTCTCCAGATGTCCATGCTCTACTACTATCAGACGTCTTTGTCTTCCTCCAAGAGAAAGACCAGAAATTTGTCTTCGCCATGCTGGTAGGATCCTGCTGTCATCCCTCTCTCTCTCACTCTCTCCCTCCTTCCTTCTGCTGTTCCCTGCATTTTTTTTTCCACCATCCATCCAGTAATAAAGATCTTATGAGTGCTGCCAGAAATGTTGTTGTCATATTTTCCTATCCCACAGTTGTTGCTGTTAGCATTAGCTGGCCTTCTTAGCTTTCCAATTGTGTGATATTGCCTGCCTCTAGCTAGCTATGTAGCTAGCTGCACCTAATAAAGCCTGTTCTGGCCCTCGGCATCTAACCCGACTGCGATAAATCATATAGGTTTGAGTTGTTTTTTTCCATGTTTACAGGACTCTCAGTTTCATGGCATGGCATGCACACACAAACACACACAGTAGGGGGAATAAAAACGGAGGCCTGTGGCATAATAATCACATCCATCATTAAAAAAAGGCTTGGCATGCTTCAGTTGAGGCTGTTGACATTAAAAAGAGGAATAACATGTGGTTTTTAATGGATGACAGCCATGTGAACCAGCTTGGGTTTTGGGCAAAATAAGTTGCAGTTCAGAGTTCACCTGGACAGAAGATAGAAATTATTCCTGTGCAGCTAAACATGGCTAATATGAGGCTCCAGGAGTCAGAGTTAGCCAAATCAAGTGGGTATCATCCAGTTTTTTAATACAAATTCCATGTTTTTGTGTCCAGAAGTGGGTTGATTTCTGCACAGAACGATGGCTGTGAATTCTTTCACAGTAAAGTCACGGTAGAAAGAGAGACTTAAATCTGAACCCATCCTTCAAACCTCAGACAAGAGATTGCAGGAAAAACGTTGGGATGTGGTTACAATTTCAGAGTTTTACTGCACAGTGGTTTGTGGTGTTTGCACACTTAACTGTGCTTGATAGTGTTTGCAGCCTGAAGGATTTAAATACTGCTGAGGCTCTCAAAGTCAGCTGTCTCCAGTGCGGATGATAACATTAACCAGAATCTCATTTTGTCTTCTTCTTTGCCCTTTATTCTTTTTCATTCCTCCTATAATCCTCTTTTTTTTTGTTACTGGTCTTCCTCATTTCTATCTCTCTATCTTTGCTGCCTTTCCTTTCCCCTTCCTCCGTCCTTTCATAATTATCCTTCCTCTCCCCCTCCTGCTCTAACCCTCTAACCTTCTTCCTGCCTTTCCCATCCTCTCCCCATCTTCAACATTTGTCTTCCTTCCTCCCCCCACTCTCCTCCTCGACCCTCCCACTGTCATCCTTTTTTTTTCTCGTTCTCCTCCCTTCATTCGCCTCCATCAATCCCTCCCCTCCTTTCCCACCCTCCTCTTCCTGTAGGACCAGCGCTCCACGGTCATCTCCCTCCAGAAGCTGATCGTGAGGGAAGTCGCTAATGAAGAGCGCGGCCTCTTCCTCATCACGGCAGGCATCGAGAAACCGGAGATGATGGAGGTCCTTGCAAGCTCGAAGGACGAGCGCAACACCTGGATGCAGCTCATCCAAGAAGCCATGCAGTCCATGTAAGTGGGATTTATTTATGTGTTTTGTTTATTTATTGTTTTTACTTAACAGTATTTGGGGCAATATGCCAATACTTAAATGAATGTATTCTTTTTGTAGCCAGAGGTTTTTCCTCAGCATGTAATCCCAAACTCTCTAAGCTCCTGACCAAACCTGCTCCATTTACTTCAACCCATAACCTCCACTGCAGAACAAACTGCCCTCAGAGTGCTTTACATTCAGTATTGGCCTCTGAGGGTTCACCTCTGTGGTATGTCTGTGCTGTAACCCAGGAGTTAGACCCAGCCCAGGTCGCTACATAGTAATAAATGGTAAGCTGTGACAGAGCACTTTGCTGTCAGGAGGATTAGCACTACTCTACCTGGGGATGGGATGTACTCAGGGACAGTCTAATGCTGGATTGGCTTCAAGGGCAGCTCACTATAAGCAGAGGATTATTCGACTGCAGCCAGCGGGAAGGAGAGAGATTTAGTACTCTCTCTCTCTTTCTCTCTGTCTGACTTCTGTCAAAATACAAAATTGAGATCAGGCTATTGGCAGGAATGGAGGAGATAAAAACAAAAACAGTTTTATATTGATGTTCTGGCTGCCTTTTCCCACAATAAATATTAGAAACATTCCCTCAGGGTTGTCGAGAAGGTTGAAAGTGTCCTGTGGTGTCGGTGTCGCACATACTGATTGGTTATAGATCGGGCTGAAGTGAATGATTATTCATCATTTATCATAATCCTTATTTGAAGAATTGTTTACTCTAAAAATGTCAGAAAACGTGGCATGATTAATGATTAATGATTCAGGAAATGATTAAATTATCAAAATCTTTGGCCATTATTTTCTGTCGGGCAGCTAATTAAGTAATTAATTTCTTTGTCACTCCTTGTAGATTTAGAAAAGTTGTAGATGATGGTTTGTATGTTTAATCCTGTATAATTTACTTTTTTCTTTTGATTGGTTGGACAGGGAGAAGGATGAGGATGAAGGGATTCCCAGTGAGACTGAAGATGACAAGAGACAACTGGAGACCAAAGCCAAGGAGATGAGAGGTGAGAAAACACGTTTAGAGCGTTCATGTCACTGAAAGCAGGGACGTTTTCTCCAAATAATACAAAATGTTGTTCCTCACTGACTGTTCCTGTCTGTCTCTGCCGGTCAGATCTGTTGAAGCAGAAGGATACAGAGATCATGTCCCTGCTGGAGGAGAAGGTGCAGCTCTTCAGGGGGATGTGGGAAGGCTTAAACCCGGGCGAGGAGGGCAGTCGGCAGGTCGAGCCTTTCTTCCGGTCAGCCTGTAGCCTGGAGCCACCCAGGGGGGCCTCCGTGATGAAGGATGCCCTGCAGGAAGGTAAGGCACACATTTTTGAGTCTGTGTGTAGAAAAGATCTATTTGGACAACCATCTGGAGGGTTAGACGACCACGCTTCTCTTGATCCTAAATAGAAATTGAACAATACACACGGGCATGCAGTCTAACATCTATCCGATGAGCATGCACGTAATAATTCACCTTTTCTGAGATACTTGGAAGGCCATTGGTTTGGTAGTTGGATCTAAACAGAGCTTGAGAGAGCAGAACTAGAGGTTGTTTGTGGTTTGGGATGGTTCAGAGACACATTAATAGAGTCAGAGAGTGTTTCAGGATGTTCTTTCACTTCTGTTTGGTGCTATGGCAGCCCCTGTTCATCAAATGTACATGAGAAGAAAGCAGCATGAACTGAGAATTGAACTGAAAGAGATACTGTATATTGTGACGAAGAAAACAAGCGGCTCTGGAACATTTCGGTAGAGTGAAAATATAAAACTTTTGCAAAAGTATCTATATAGCAGTTGTGTGTCAAAATTTATTCTTAAGCCATTTTATTCTGTTGAATAAAGAAACCTAATACCAGCAGGGCAATTTAATTTGTTTCATTTTATTTTCAGATTCTGAAAGTTTTACCAGACAACATTTTTAGTTAAAAAAACTTTTTTCAGTTCTCTTCATTTCCCGGTCTTAAAAGAAGAATATAGACAAAATATAAATGGCTGAAACAGATGGAGACAAAATAGCACTGTGATGATGTTGCATTTGCAGTGCAGTGTTATGTTATTTCTTTGGTATATTTGATGTACTGACAGCAGTAGGTGGTCTATGTACAATCTATTTACAATCTCGGTTATATACATTGACTGTAGTGGTCAGAGCTGTGAACTATGCGGGGAGACTTGAGAAGCTGTGCACAGATGCAGCTAGCCCTTAATGAGTTCTAAGTACTGCTGCAGGCAAAGTGTTTCACGAAAAAGGTGTTGTTAGCCGCAAAATCTAAGAAATTTGCTCTACAGTTTACAGGTTGTGTAACTGACATTCAGCTGCGATCTGTTTGCAGCTGTAACGCAGAGAGAAAATGTGTGATGGGGAACTTTTAGAATGGTTTCCACTTTTTAAACTAACAGGAAAGGTTTAGCCACACTATTACAGAATGTATTTTCACCTGCTCCTTCTAAAGCCTCGGGCAATAATTGTCCTTATTTGATATGTGAATTGGCAGCAGTAATGTCATTTCTTCTGCTTCTGAGGTTATCGTGTTGTACTGTGAATTCACATCCAGCAGCAACAGCTTTGTTTCTCCTCACTTTCACTGGAAAGGTCACAGTGCTGCATTGTCTGTATACATATGTGGATACCAATAAGGTATGTGCCATACCGCAGTTTATATAATATCAGATGGTAAAAATATTTAAACTTTTAGTACAAGAGCTCTGCTGCTCAAACAGGTTGTCAATAGTTGCTTAGCAACAGGAGCCAATACCAGGTTGAAAGCAGAAGTGCCTGGTAGGATTCATGAGTGCAGAGCTGAACAGTAACACAGTTAGCCAGCGTAATTCACTTACTGACCTGCACATTGATGTTTGCTTGTGTGTGTGTGTGTGTGACAGTGGAGACGTTACAGGCGCTGGTAAATGGCAGCCTGGGCGGAGCGATGGCCAGCATCCAGGAGGGAGGAGGCACGGGGCCGGTGTGTTTGCCCCGTCGGGCTGAGACCTTTGGAGGCTTCGACAGTCACCAAATGCACAGCAGTAAGAGTAAGTCTGCTGGAGCATGCTTGTTTCCCATAGAGAGATTGTGCACACTGGCCAAGAGGTCAGCCAGACTACATGTTTGAAGCTTGTAACAGTCAAAGGCACTGAACCCAGACCTGCTGGTGTGGATAACTACATCAATCGAGTCACTGAGACTGAATTGCAAATGTGATGTGACAGTGCTGAAAGCCCAGTCCAGATAAAATATTTCACTATTTCACCCTAAAATTGATTTTTAGCGGTCACATAACAGCAGGCACCACACCCAGCACTTCCCAAAATGCCCCTGTTCAGTGCTGTTAAATAAACATTTTAGACGCGAACTTGGACAGCAGAGCTGATGCTTCCTGAGGGGGGATGTGGCCTCGGGCAATACCTCTGAACTGGTGGCTTGTGAGCTCCGAATGGGACTCTGCTGACAGTGTGGCAGATACTGAGCCATAAGAGGTTCAGACTTGTATATCAGTAGCAGCACCTGGGGAATTAATGTGGAAAAATGGCTCCACAGAATGTTTTATCGCTGCGATGTTGTTGGAAATGTGTTTACAAATGTAACATACAAATGTTAACATTCAGCGGCATTATGACAAAGAACCGCGACATTCCAAAAAATAATATCAGAAATGTGTGGAAACATGCATATAAAAACACGTTATACATCATTTAAATACAAGTTTTTATATTTTTCAACAAGATAACTACAACATATTAGGTCAGCAGTTCTCTGTCCTGCAGAGACCTGCAAATCCTTGATGTCTGCTTTTATTTACATTTTACGCAGCGTCCCAACTTTTTTGGAATCTGGGTTGCTCGGGTAGCTAGCTGCAGGTAGTTTCAGTGATTACGAACTCTGAAATGAAGATGACACGAAGCAGCTGATGGACAAGGCATTGGTTGTTGAAGGGATAAACCAGTGACTTTATGCTCTACTATTTAGCTGATAGAGATTCATACATTTAAAAAGACCTAAAATGATTTGTAAATTACCTTAATTGTTAACTAATAGATCAATCCATCTTATTGATTTGCTGCTTTTCTTTGTCTAATATGATATTATACTGAATATATCTGGGTAGGACAGTTGATTGTTATACAGTTATACATTTCTTGCTCTTTGCTGATATTTTCATGAACATCAGAGCTGAAGTCACAATCATTTTTACCTATTGATGAGGTAAAACACTAATAAACAAAAAACAAATTTTCCCTGGGAACATATTTTATGTTTTGTTCTTGTGGCTGCGTGTTAGCTCGGTGATGATCATGGTCTAGTTGTAATTGGAGACTGCAGTTCTTTCACTGCTTTATTGATCACTATGTGACTAAACGTTTGTCACCTTTTAACTATAACTATAACATTAAACCAAATTTATCTCGAGCCTCTTATATTCTTTTTGTTTAATTACTTTTTCATACCGACCAGTGTTCATTATGCACAGTTATTTCATGCCTATGAACTGTAGTGGACACCTGTTGACAGACATGAACAATAAGTGCAGAACAGAAAAGACTTTTTATTGACCCAACTGTTATTAAGCTTATTTTAAAGGGAAGTAAACATCCCTTTATGATACATGTGACAATATTAAAAGATGTTAAATGTTCCATATCATTGTTCCTCTGTCCTCATATTGTCTTGCAGAAGATCTGAATGTGTTTTATCTGCTGCCTGACTCATTCTTGTCTCCTACGGCATCCCTTTATGTCAGGTGGAGACAGAGAAGAGAGCGAGGATACGGCAGGAGATCTGCGCAGGACGGAGTCCGACAGCGTTTTGAAAAAGGTCGGCATCTCAGCAGCCAATTATTCTTGACTCTGAAGCTGCTACGCCCCCATACCTCAATGAGAACCTGAGGCCATGTGTGGGGGTGCATTTGTCCTCCAACATTAACAATACCATTAAGATAAATTTAGCTGCTTCTCTCCCTCCAGTGAATTAGCCTCGTGACTCTTCTGCCAGGTCCCGTTGCTAATTGCAACCATAAGTTGCACAAGAATTCACCAGTGGATGAAAATGAATGGGTTGCCTTTGGGTGCTGCTATTGTAGCTCTGCACTGTTCATATATCCTGCACATATCCAGCAGCTGGAATGCACATGATTGTTTCTTGAATGTTTTAGTATAGCCAAGCTACTGTAGTAAGCCGCTTAACAAAAGTATTTTGTTAGTCTGAACCAACTTGACACCAGGCCACTTGTTAATTGTACCTGAATAAAAGAGCAGTACTTTTTACATTTTATTAACAATTCATCCTGGGCATAGGGCCACAGTTCAGCGGGGGGTTCTGCAGGAGTGTTTGAGGAAGTCAGAATGATTACTTGAGAGACGATGCAGAGTTAATTCAAGCGTTACATTTTCTATTAAATTAGTTGGTTTTCTTTGTAAGTGGATAGTACATTTTTTGGGGATCTTTTAATATAACCATTGTAATTTAAAAATACAGTTGCAAGACTGCTGTATCACTGCATCAGCTTACATAATCATACCCAGATACAATTAGATTTTTACAGCACGCCCACACTATAATCACATTCACCCTGCCACATGTACTGTAGTGTGTGCCTGCTCACATGCACATACTGTACACACACAACGAGACACACTAGAAGTGAGTGTATTACTGTGTTCGGACTGTACAGTACATCGTGTGTGTGTCATTGTGTGTTTGTTTTGTGTGCAGGGAGGAAACGCCAACGTGCTGCTGCTGCTGAAGAGGAACAGTGAGGTAACGCTGACTTCCTGTCTCCACTCAATTAGAGCTGCTGTTTACATAGAAACTGTCAAAACTCTGTGTTACCATCATCGTTATCGGCATTAATGAATGTATAAGCTGAAACGGTGCTAACAGCAGTAGTCGCAGTACTGTAGATGTTTGTATTATCGCTATTACATTTAAAACATACTTACTTAAAACACAGAGCCTGTAAAAGGAGGAAGTTTTTTTTTCCTCCTTCTTTCGTCTGCTGCACAGCAGATCACGCCTTGAGTTTTTAAGCCAGATGCCCTCCCCAGTTGTGACTGTCATTTAGAAATGCACTTAGACAGGTGGGTTCTTGCCCAAAGACACTTCGGCATAAGGACAGACGATGGTGCTGGGGAACAAAACCGCCAATCCTGCGAACAAGAGACAATCTGTTCTACCACCTGAGCCGCAGTCACCTCTGTAAAAAAGACAGAGTTATTTAATAAAAAGAATTTTAAATGAAAAAAAAAAAAAAAAAGATTAAAATGAATTATGTATGAGAATGGAGCAAGCATCCCAAGCAGTGCAAGTACAGTAGTAATAAAACTCACCAAGATAGAAAAATAAAGTTCAAAACTTAATGCGGCAGAAATATTCTAAAGACCCCCCAAAAGTGAATCGTTAAAACGAGATTAAAAGTCTACAGCCATGCTAACAGCTCTGTGAAGCTGTACAGGCACAGCGGTAGTTTGAGCTAATATTTCGATGTTTATCCGGTATCATGTTTATCATATCAACCATCTTGTTTCGGCATGTTTGAATATTAATATTTGCTGTTTAGGACTAAACACAAAGTACTGTACATGTGAGGAATATCAACAGTCCAATTCATTGATGTGATCAGTTAATCTGTGCAGTACTTTGGTGATAAACCAAATTAAATGAAAAGTGATCACCAAAGTTATTATAATTCATCCTCTGGGGGACATGGATGTCTGTTCAGCAGTTTGTGCCAGTCCATCTGGTAGCAGGTTGAGATATTTCACTCCCTCCATGTGCTAGAGGAAAAATTCAGGACCACCAAAGTCAGTTGGATTCATCCTCTGGGTACCAGTGATAAATGTGTTAAATTACATAACAATCCATCTGAAGCAGTCAGGATATTTCACTGAGGATATTTCCATTCTGTTGCAAGAGCTGAGAAGCAGATAATGTGAAAAAAGGTCTCCAAGTTCTCAACACTTCATACAGCACATTAAACATAACAGTGGTTCTATAGAGTTCTAAAAAGATGCTCTAACAGGCGAATTGAAATACTTCTGTCAAACATAGTTCTAGTTAACAATTCAACAGAAAATACGAGAGACAAACCTGCAAGAGATGCTGGTACTCTACAATCAATCTACTATTATGCACACCATGTTGCAGTTTCCAGTGAACATTCATTAGAGCATTTTGTGTCTTAGTAAACACTGGTGGCTGCTGAAATTTCAGTGGCCTTGTCTCTTTGTCAGTGTTTTGAATGGAGAGAAGGTCACATCACTGTAAAGTCGTTTTAATGCCGGCTTAGTCCACTGGTTAATTCATATTACACGCAATCCACTGCTAGTGCTTATTAAAATAAAAAGTCATTGTTTAAAAGGAAGCAGTGCTACCATCCATGGTGAACTTTAACAAGCAAAGTCAAATGCAGCAAATGAGTAAGACAACATCAGACAGTTTTCCCCATACAGTAGAAGAAGCACAGCAGCAGGATATTTGGCTTTACCAGATGCTCAGTGATCTCTCTTTTCCAACAGCAGGTCCTCCACAGTGTCTCCAATCTGCACCTTCTGCTCAGCACTCTGCAGGTAAGATTGCTTCTATACAATGTATACATGTGCTCCAGATCAAAGCTGAAAGATGCAACTCTGTGAAGCTTTTTGCTGTTATCGTGAACACCACAAAATACAAATGACCCAATCTATCTGTCCTGTGGCTCTGAATGTGTCTGTTCCAGGCAGTGGTGGTCCAGCAGGACAGTTTCATAGAGGATCAGCGGCAGGCCCTGAGTGAGCGCTCCTCCTCCTGCACATCTTTATCGCGGCAGACCTCGAGGCCCAGCTCGCTGATTGAACAAGAAAAGCAGCGCAGCCTGGAGAAGCAGCGGCAGGAGTTAGCCTCCCTGCAGAGACAGCAGACAGCTCTTGCTGAGGAGAAGAGGAGAAGGGAGAAAGAATGGGAGCTGAGGGAACAGCATCTGACTGAGAGGGAGGGTCTGGTGCACATGCAGGTAACAATGCATCATTTTCTATGAGTTTTATGTATTATTAATAGTTTTCCAGGCAGCTATAATTCTTAATGTAACCCCTGTCGATTTTTTAAACAGTGGGTTGGTTTTATACTGTGGTAATTTACCTTGTACAGAATTTTACCTTTCAAATTATAATGTAGTATCCTGCAGCGATGGCAGGCTGCCTTCAAAAAATTCCACTACTGTCTTTTAAAGCTTAGTTTTAAAGTTAAGCTGCAGGGTCAAATTAAAACTATGGAGGATGCGAAGACAATGCAGAAGTGGCAGAAAGGATTTGCTTAAAGCTAGCATACCAAGCCACCTAGTTCTGGTGTTTTGCTTTTGAACTGGTGACTTGATTCACAGGACTTGTAAATAGCTAAACATCAAGGGTTGGAGAGCTTCTAGATTTCACCTCAACATTGACATTTTTAAATGGGGTTTCCTACAATTACCTACTTTCTGTTCTTGTTTTCTCATATTATGCCACTGATAAACATAAACCTACTGCAGTTACCTTGGCTCAATTGTCAGACAGTCTCAGTGATGAGAGGCAGACAGACTCACTACATTCTTACCTTTTAAACACAAAATGTTGAATAAAGTCAAAAGAAAAAGATGAAAAAGAGAAGCAGTTTCTCTCTTTCTTGTTGTTTACTTTCAAAATGTTGACAGTAAAATCTGTTACAGACACTGAATTATTTACTGAACATGGTTGAGCTCTAGCGCTTTCTTTTTCTAACTTTTCTTTTCCTGACTTACAGTTTAATGCTTGTGTTCACAAAGAGTTGATTTACTTCAAAAGAAATAAAATGTATTTTTAAAAAAAAGAGTTTAAATTGCCTTTGGTAGTGAGGTGGATAGGAGGAGACATGATTTATTGCAAGGCGTCAGTAACGGATGATCCTTGACAAGCCTACAACCAAACAAAAACAGACAAGCAAGTGTTATCTGGTATTATCTAGTTTATTCATCCGAGAACATGAAACAGAACTGTTATATCTCTGCAAATAATTTTCAGTCATTCAGTCTTCAGACTTGCAGTATCAATCTATGCAATGATGGAGTACCTTCCTTTCCAATATTTGAAAACACACAAAATCTTTGTGCTGTAAAATTTCAATAAATCCAACAATGTCCCTCCGAACCACTGCAGGAGGAGGAGGTCCTGAGGCAGAACAAGGAGCTCGAGGAGGAGAAGCAGGAGCTACAAAACAAGAAGGAGGAGTACCAGAGAGACCTGGAGAGGCTTAGAGATGCCCAGAGGAAGCTGGAGAGGGACAGAGAGGCCGTGCAGCGACAGCTCGACAAGATGGAGGAGGTCCGTTTGGCTGAGGTGAGCAGAGATGCTTTAAAAAAAATCATAACAATAATGATAACGTGATGTATTGCTCCCTGCAGGGAAATTGTCTGTCTCCTTGTTTTGCTCAATGACACTTCAGCGGGGTTGGTGTGAATGCTTGCATTGGAGGCTTGAACCTGGGTCCTCTTGAAAGTGAATTCATAAAAGCTCTTGGCAACGTGTTAACGAGCAAACAGTGGCACATGCAACCCAAACAGCACAGTTATATTTCCACACTTTTGTGCCAAATCTGTAGATAAACATTTTTTTCATTTTCCACCTTTAAGCTCTTTCCTGGAAACATTTATGATCATCTTTTATTCATGACAAGCTTGCCAAAATCTTTCATGCATATTCGCTCACAGATGTACATCCTCCTTACATTTTTTTTTTTTTTATTATTTCCAGAGGACTCCCTCTACAACGTCAGATGAATCCCAGTTCCCCGGCAGCTCACAGTCTCTGGAGCTGGATCCGCTGGAGCTCTCCTCCTCTTCCACCCTGACGAGACAGCAGCCCCAGCGGTCTAAGCCCAAAGGGAAAGGCCTCAATCCCTTTACCTCATCTTCCACCAACCTCAAGGGCAGTGAAGCCAACAACCAGATCTCAAAGAGCCTGCTGCAGCTAGCCAAGAACAAAAACAAAGAGGGGAAGGAGAAGAAGAAGAAGAAGGGCAAAGGAGGGAGCACGCAGACAGCAGGTGAACAGGGAGGGATGGGTTCATATTTAGTTGAATCGGTCAGTCGGATTTAACCCGTGTTTGAGCACAGAATTTTACCCCTTTTATCTTCAACACTTTCAGAATAAGTACTCATCTTAATCCTGTTCAGCTTGTCATGCGTGTTCAGTCTGTTTATGTATCTGAAAGAGGTTTCAGCTTGCATCATACCGCTATGTCTCCTTCATCTTGTAGCGAATGCAGCCACAGTCCACTGTGATGTACTTTTCCCCCAGGTCACTCATTGTACTGTGCTGCAGTCTCTGCTGGGTCCTGTTGCCAGCCATTTTCATGTGCTGTGGAGTCCATAACTGTGTCCCCACATATATACTAACCAGTGGACTCGTGCTGATTGAGGGGCAGGGGTTGGAAAAATAAAAAGGGCAGCAGCTAAGCGGTCAGCACCCAGAAAGTCATGATGCATTTATGATGAAACAGCTTAGTCAGTGTTAGGGATAACACCGTAGTGAGCACATCATCACATTTTCTCCACTGGAAGGGCACCGTTAAGGGCACATATTTTATCTACCATAGGGGCATCCAAGAAGGCAGCATTTTTCGAATATGGTTCCACCAGTGATAATACACTATGAATGTACTAATCTTTATAAGTATACTGATTATCTATTGAATATACAAGCAATCAATGTTTGTACTAACAGGAAATGACAGAAAACAAGCGTTGACTGGCTGCAGTCAAACTGCCCGTCACTGTCAATGTTTAACAAAAAAAATGTAATAGGTAATAGAATACCCATGATGCCGTGCACATTTGCATTGTAATTGTCCATCTCCTTCACAAGAACCAAGGTTTTTTGTGTGCATTGGGCTGTTTTGCGTACTTTTTTATCACTTTTAACACCCTACATACTCAAAACCTGATTAGTTTGTACTACAATGAAAGGATTGCTCTGATAGCGTGAGCAGTGAGCTAACGTACAGCACATGAAGCAGCTTCTGTCAGTTCCTGAATGGATCTCAGCGGCGGCACAGTGCTAAGGTTTGATCAGTGTGAAGCACCCTGGAGAATGAACATTACAACAAATCTGCAAGCAAAATCCTCTTACAGGAAGAATCCTCTCTTGTGATGGTGACACTGACTCATCTCCTCTCCTCCCTCCAGATCCCCAGCACCTCCCAGAGCCTTCGCTGGATGGAGAGATCTTCTTCTGCTGAGAGAAGTGTCTCTCTTCCTCCTAATCATCATCATCATCATCATCATCAAAATCAACCCATCAGAGCTGTTCTGACATCCAGAGCAATGTGTTACTGCTAAGTAGTAATTCCTTTATCTACACGCGTAGTACTGCGGTATACTACCAGGCTCTTTAGCACCTTTAAAATCACCTTGAAAAGTAAATTTTCCACATCATGACATAGAGCAATGTAACTTGACATGTAAGAAAAGAAAAGGTAATTTTTCTTGCATTTTTAAATCAAATACCACTGCTTTTAGTTTCTGGAAAGTAAAATATTTTAGGGATTCTGCTATGGAGTGCAAGAAGACATGCACACTTACAAGTACAAGAAGATAGGTGACACGGACTAGCAGTACATTTTTAGGTATCCAAAAACCATCCTTTGGCGAAGACACCATGGTTACATGACAGAGGATTAATTTCTTCATTTTGTAGAATCATACATTTGTGATAGAGTATCAAACTGAAAGCATTTCACAGCAGATTGCCTCACAAGCTTTGCCAAGTATGTCACAGGCTTCACTGCCTTTCTGTTTCTGTGTTTGTTATGGCCCCAGCAGCCCCCTGTTCAACAGCCCGTCCTGTCATTAAGTTCCACACCAACAGGCTGTTGTGTTCATTTACAGAAGCCTTTTCCTTGTGACTGCACCCACACATACAAAGACGCAGACGTACCCAAATTCCACTCGGAAACAAATATGAATGTCACCAAGCTCCATGTGGCACTGGAGGCTCCTAATTATCCTGATTGATAATTAATAGAAACCACAGAGGAGAACCAGCCCAGTGTGTTCAGTGTTTCATTCCCAAGTGTATAGATCCACATTGTACATTTCTTTACTCGCTATTGGAAAAGCAGATATGATTGCGTCCACTCATTTTGTAAGTAAAATGTAATTGGCACAATACCTCCAGTAATCCTCTATAACGGCTTTATGCCATCAGTGTTCCTTGGCTGTCTTTTTATGTTTTTGTTCTCCATTTTGGAGTGGAACTCTCTTCAGATGTGTGTGTCTATTTTTTCCAGACTCAACAGTAATGAATAGGCTGAGACATATCTCCCTGTGTCTAATGGCTCAATTCATATCCTTTAGTGTTTTTTAGAGCTTTGGGTGGATATTAGCTTGATCCTCGCTTTATCTGCCTGTCATTGGGCTTTTATTCATCATTCATCTGAGTGATGACAAGCGGGGCTTTCCTTCGTTTTTTTAATTGCATGTAACTCCACAGGTAGCATACTAATGGTTTGTCTGTTTAAAGAGTTCAGCTTTTTCTTTCAACCCTTCAACTCTTTCAGTTTCAGACTCAGTAGATCCACACGGTCGATGGTTTTAGGAAATGGAGGCTGTTTATTTATGGACAAAGCAGCTGCTTAGAGAAAATGAGGAAGGACGTTAATTAAAAACACCAAAATGATGTTAGGTGTTCCTGTTTGAACGTTTAATGACTGAACCTGCTCAGCAGGTTCTGCCTGAGTCTCTGATCATTTCAAATGAATCAACACTCATCAGTGTTGGCGAGCACTTTGTTCCAAATTTGTTGTTGCATTTTTTTTATTATTATTATTATTATTATCAGTTTGAGATATGAATCAAGGAGGTCTTTGTCTTCTGTGGAACTTTTTAATCGAGGGCACTGATGCTCATGAAAAGCAACAATGATCCAAAGTGAGATAATGTGTTAAAGAACATAAAAGATGCTGCGGTTACATCTTGTTAGTGTTTAAAATGGAAATAAGGGGCTGGTAGCTTTTATGTAATGTTTCCAAGGTGACCTGTCTTAATTTCTAAGCCTGTGTTTTAGCCCCACTTAGCCCAGATTGAGGGCTACACAACTACCTGCTGGACAGGTAGGAAGTACAAAGAAACAAAGAAACAAAAAACAAATAACCCTTTTCAGTGAATTACAGAGCAGCGCCACAGAACTGCTTTCTTGCTGCCTCTTTTGTCTCGTCTTTAAGTGCTTGTTTGTTAACTTGCCGTTTGTGTTGAGGATTTGACTTCATGTCCAGGCTTGGTTTATTATAGTGTGTCTTCTTAGAGGCTAACAGGGCCAGCCAATTAGTTGCTTCATGTCTTTTGTTTATGGATTTGGTGTAATCCTGTCAAAGAAACAGAGGAATGGGCTTTGACCACTAGGGAGCGCTGCACCTATGACTAAATTAGTTCCCTCTCTCACAACAACAACCAGAAAGTATGAAACTATTTTTTTTTTTTTATTTCTTTTTTTATATACTCTCCCTGCTGAGAAAAAATGACATATTTTTCTCAGCAGGTCGTTGCCGTACAGAGATAATGTGATGAGCGTGGGCTTTCACACTCTGTGACATTTTCCCCACGGCATTTGTAATTGACTGCAGAAACAAATAAGTTGTCAGAGATTGTAATTGGTTATTCAGTGAAACCAGTCAGCAGCAGCTTTAATATGAAAAAAGACGGTCTAATGGTTGGAGGGAGCGACCGGGCAGAACCGCAAACCTCTCTCTGTAAGGGACAATCAGCAGACGCGAGTCAGGAAAATGAACTCCATCCCCGATGATGATAGGCCTGTCCATGAGACGAGTGTGTCCATCAGGTGAACCCTGCGTAGCCTTAAATCTTAATGATAAAATGCACTAGAGTAGAACCCAGCATCTTCTCAGGAGAGAGAGGAGAGCTTTTATACCTCTGCTTTGAAACGAAGGAAATGTTTGTACTATAAAAGTGGTACAGAGTTGTTTCATTCCCAACAATGTAAAAAAGGGCAAAGACAAATGTGTAAATATGATTTATGTATAAAACAAATCAAATGTAAAAAATTGTTTCGTTGGTGATTTATTGCAACATTTTGTAAGAATGTTTTATTTATGTTTTATTCTCACCCCTGTGGTGATGTAAAGTCATATTTCTCTCATAATAAAAAAAAATCATAATGGACATTTTGAGTGGTGGTTCTCATCATTTTTCTGCTACAAATGTATTCGTGTTATATTACAATTAGTGCAACATGCTTGACAAGTTACTTACACTCTCCATGCATGCATGGATCGTCATACATAATCACAGATGTTACACAAAGCTTCTTCAGTACAAGAGTTATGCAATTTCTGTGCAACCTTTTGGAAACAATGTCTGTTTCAAACATGATGCAATGTTCCAAATGATTAGTGCTTGGCCTGTTTGGAGGTCTATGACTCCCCAGTTCTTCTCCTCTCTGTGCATTGTGTACAGTATTCCTGTGCTGGAATATTACATGGCTCCATGTTCACTATGTTGTTGTGATTGGATTTAACACAAACCACCTTAAGTATTCATCTTCCTTGGAAGTTTTTCATGTTTCTGTCCATTCAAAATCTACAGATAAACAATCTGGACGTGCTTCGATAACTGCATAACCACACAACATCCCCCTTGTTACCGCTTCTCTGCTTTCATTCGTCTTACATATGTGAGTCCATTTAATGTGACACTGATGAACAGAGAAATGGCCTTTTAAACTCAGTCAAATCAGCTTTGCACATATGGACAAAACTGCTCCAGCTTGTATGTGGGTCACCAATGAGTCAAGTGCAGCTACAAACCAGATTGAGATCTGAACTCTGACTTGGCCATTTCAGTAAATTCAAGTTGTTTTTGTAGGAATATTTATGATACAAGCAACAGAATACCAGCTAATGTGATGATGCTGAAATAGAGCCACATGATCTAGTAACAAAGCAGGATCCATGTAAAGGCCCGCTGTGATACCGTGCAACTAAAATTACCACAAACCGATTGCTACACAGTGAACTTGGGGTTTAATTTAGCCCCTGAGGGTCTGGGCCCATATGGTAATTACGCCTTTGATAAGTGCAATTTTACTTTGGGTTTCTCCTCTATCCTCAGTTCTGATATGCAGTTCTAATCCTAATTAAAGCAATGAAACACCTTCTTGGGGTTTTTTGGCTGTTTTATTACAATAAAAAACAGTTATTCTCATTAATCCACTTGCTTTGTTTCATAGGCAATTCAACCACTACCACTAAATTCTGTTAATGGTTTGATTTCCTGTTTCCATTAGCTGTGGTACTGCTGTTTGAGCACCGCCGCCAGAGGAAAAAGCTGACAACGATCTTGATGGATTGACAGCGGTGCTGGCACACAGCAGCACTCCCACCTCCTGATAAATAAAGAACCAGCTGCTTTAATCTCTCCACGCTGCAGACAGCGTTCTGCCTGCTCAACCCTACAGTGTTTTGCCTCTGGAAACCTCAGCTGTGAGGATTTCTCAACAGTTTTTTTTTTTCTTAACTGTTCAATGATCTTGTACGTCATGCCAGGTTAATCACCATCCCATCTCGCTCCATGTCACCCCAGCTGTAACATAGCGATTCAACCATGGCGTCTCTTTACAGGCCCTTTCTAACTATTTCTCCCTTCTGCTTATTCAACATATAAACCCCAGAGACAAACATCAGTTGATAAAACCAAACAGAAAGTTAGGTAGCTTGATGTGTTACATTTTGTTTATCAGGGCAAAACACTGCAGGTGTTATCCCGTCTCTTTTTAGATTATTCCCAAAAAAAACTCAAAGTTGTGTAGCAGCAAGTTTGCTGGTGAGATACAATGACAGAAAGCTAGATAGCCAAATCTACCTCTGGTTGTCATGGTGATGGGGATAGCGAGGGACGTGGGACCGCTGTTGCAAAACGAAGTGAAGACTGAGAGGGAAGGAGAGGGGAAATAAAATCATGACTATATAATTATTCCAAATTAAAATCCCATTATATCTTAGAAGAAGAAAAACAGACGATTGCAAACACGTCTGTAAAGCTTGAATGAATAATTACAAACAGTTGAGAATTCAAACACTCTGATTGATTAATTATCTGCACAGATGAGATAAATTTGACATTGTTGAACTAATTATTGTCATATCATGATTGACTAAGTCTGTCTAATTGATAGGTTTAAAGCAGCTTTAAACAGAGCTGATACTGAAGCAGCCCTAAAGCAGTCAGCTTCATCAAAGCACTTTGCAATACACTGATTCATCATTGCAAAAGCCACAGTTCTTCTTAGAGGTGGTCTCTCGGTAGCTCATTCCACTCACAGGGACAGAGAACGTAGAAATTGGCCCAGTGTTCACAAGGAATTTGAATAAAATAAACTGTTGTGTACATACAGGTATGTGATCAAGGCTTAGGATAAAGATTAGGACCATCACCAGTTCATCACTTTGATTCACATTAAAGAAGAAGTACTCAGATCCCTTACTTAAGTGAAAGTAGAAATATCGCAATGTAAAAATACTGAATTTTAACTAAAAGTTCTGCATTTAAAAGTTTTATTAAACGTGCATTAACAGATTTTTGGCCACTCGGGGGCAGCAAAAACAAGCTGTAAACACATCAAACATATTATCATCGTTTAAGTTGATTGTTTAGATGTGGAGAATACAAATGTGGAGCAACATTATCAATACTTTGGAGTATTTCCTTCTGACCACCTGATGAATGTAAGTCCAATATTATCTGTCTTTTGGTTTCTGAGAGAATTTTCTCGCTCCCCAGCTGCTAAATGCTCGAGTTAACTTTGTTTGTCTGTCATTTGGTGCTGGACGTAGTTTACATTGGGTTTTTTTTTTTTGCTGAAAACATCTGTCTGCTGCAGCTGGAAACCACACTGATGAGCGTGGTGGGGCTGAAATGAAATATTTACAGCCATAAAACTGTCAGGTGATTAATCTCTGTGGGTGCACTACTATTACCATAAACATATGTTATTGTTTTATTTCTGATAATATTATTGTGATGACACCACATTGATATGCATGATTCAAATGCAAGTTATTGCATATAAGTTATGAATTATGTACATTACAAAGTGGTATTTATAAGTAATAGCTGGTCCCTTCCAGTAACACTCTGGCTTGGCCCAGTTTGTCCTTTGGCCTACAATAATCAGGCTTTTTTTTGGGCATCCTATGATAAGTTATTGTCATCCTGTTTTTGGTAAAGTTTAGTGTCCAGGGACATTTGTTATCCACCTGAGGTCAAAATGCACATATAAAAACTTGACCATTATTTTCATGGTCTGGGGTAGATGCTCTGGGCTGTGACAACACACCAGCTCCTGTTCAAGACTACAGACAGACAGATATAAAAACCTATAAACACGCTGTGCTGGTTTTATGACATGCCAACAGTTTTTGTTGCTGATATAAAAAGAACAGAAAAGGGAAATCTGTTTCTATTGTTGTCATTTTGGTAGTTAAAAAATGTGATGGGGAAATGGTGGAGGAGCATCTTTTAATATTACTGGCCTAGGTCAGTGTGATATTAAAGTAAGCAAACTTTCTCAGCTGCAGGACTAGTCTAATTTCCTCACAAGTCCCCATTTTCTCAAAGTTTAAACACTTACCTGAAAAAGGTGTCATGTGTTGACATCGGGTATAAGTGGCTTCAGCCTCTTCATGACCCTGAATAGGAATAAGAGTGTACAGAACGTGAATAATGAATAATAGTAGCTGAGTAAGCTCCTTCACCTCACACATTGCTTTCTTTTTAGGAGTCATAAGATGAAAAGTTCAAGAACAAAGAGGAGTAGTTGAGGATCAGAAACTGAGCCCATATAAAGTAACTGTGGCACAGCCGCAATGAACTGGAGTACATTCTCCCAGCGGATATTTACAGAATGCTGAGTAGATATTATTCTAGTTCTCCTGGAGGTTTGAGGGAAATCACGGCTGTGAGCAGTATCTGTACCACAGTGGGGAGAGCGCTTATGGCTGCAGCGGGGATGGAGGGCGGGGAGAGATGATGCCAGGTCCTCCATCTTGCTCAGAGATGTGAGGATGATTTAGGAGGCCTGTCTTGGCCAGGGTGTCGAGAGAGGGAGCAGGGCCGAGCAATCCTATTACTCCTCAATGACCCTGCCTTAATGCACACACAAATACACACACACTTTTCTAGTGCCTAGAAGGCTCGCGTAATGTTCAGGAAGCCACCGCCACACTTAAAGACCACACTGTAGTCAGAAAATAGCTGGCAAGGTACAAAGTACAAATCTGAATACAAGGACTCACAACACAACAGGCTTAAAATACGGTCCATGGATGGCATTGTTAAGAAACTCTCTTGCGCTGCTGTCTGATGTTAATCAAAGTGATTGCACGAAGGTTGTAGTAAATAAAATTGATACTTTTTTTCAGCATGCAGCCTGGTGGGTCAGACTGAAATATCTCAAACACTATTGGATGGATTACTTTGATATTTGGTCCAGATATCTGTGGTGTTCAGAGGTGCTCCACTGGCTTTTTCTGTATAAGCACAACAAAGGTTGACATTTGTGGTCTTGAGTGACATGTCACATCAGCTATTGGATAAATTACCATTACATTTGATGAAGACATTCATGTCCCTCTCATGATAAATTGCTGTTCTCTTTTTGTTGTTGTTGTTGTCTGGCATCGTAATCAGGTCAAAATTTAAATTTCTCCAGTACTCTCCTATCAGCCTCAGTTGTGCTTTGTGTTTCGTGCCAATTCGCATGCAAACACACTAATAAGATGGTTAACATGGGAAACATTATACATAGCATAGTCATTGTGAGCATGCTAGCATGCTGACGTTAGCTTTATCTCAAAGCACCACTGTGCCAGTGTACAGCCTCACAGAGCTGCTAACGTGGTTCTTAAACCCCATTCGGACAGAATTAATATTACATGGGTTGATGGGTAATAAAATACCCTCCCTCCTCCCCCATTATCGAAATCATTCCACGTGGAGGTTTAGCCACTGGGTATTAATGTGCTGTAACAGACAATGATATGCTGCAGAAAACCATGTGACCTTGGGTTATTATTTTTAATATAAGCAGTGATTTAATTATTAACACAAACAGTTGCATAGTGCTTACATCACCCGTGATATGACATTGCAAGAGCCCGTTTGAAGAACTGGTGGGGTCTTTGCGTTCGTAGTGTTCATCTTCACTTTTTTCCTTTATTGTATGAGTTGACTGATGTTAACAAGTTAGCAGGTTAGGTTAGCAAAGTCCTTTTCTGTTCTGTGAACTTAGCGGATGAAACTCTGGAAAACAGCTCTGTGTGTAAAGAGTCAGAGGTACCATAGTAATGTAAAGCGTCTCTTCAATTATGGCAGGGACAGAAAGTTAACAAAAAAGGACATAATGTATTGGGGCTGTAATTATTACCGGGGTGAGGGTGAAAATATGTGTTCACATGCAAATCACTGGTCGGGGTAGGTTATAATAAAATAACCTCTCTCCTCCTCTTTGAGCCAGGCTTCGGTGTTGTGTAAAAATTTAACTTTATGATACAATTAAGTGAATTTTGTCAAAGATACTGTCAAAGTTTCTTTTCCAAAATTTACCACCCTATTAATTTTTCATGACAGGAGAAATGTTGAAATCCACCATTTAAAAATAAGCCGTGCATAAAGAGCAAATGGAAATATTCCAATAATGGAAAGATAGGAAATATATTATGTAATCAGGGCTCGTCTGCAAAGTATGGCGGGTAATATGTGCTGGTGTTTTCACTTCATAAATTACAGACATGGCAGATATGATTGAAAAAGTAAAGTCACTGTTAATCTCCACAATTATTATAAATCCCTTCATGTGTCCAAAGCGGCATTAATCTTGTGCAAATAGGACTTCAGTATCTCTTCACTAGCTCCTGTAAATGCACATACTGAGCCGACTCCTCTCAGATATTACATGACATTGAACCTCATTAAATCACAGATTCTGGACAGACTTCCATTATCAGTAATAGTGGGTTCTTTGATTTGGGTACTTTTCATAGGATAATATACAGTTTAATACTTCAATGAGCCTTTTTGATTAAAATGCCGTAAGTTTTCTCTGGTGGTTTAATGTGGATTACATATAGATGTTCATATTCAGCTAAGAATTTAAAGTAATCTCCTTCTTTCTGTGACCGTATTTGCTGTCACTTTTTACTATAAAAAGGGGGAGAAAAAAAAAATCTACCCATGATTCAGCAGTTGGAGGTCTAAAAATGGTAAACTGGAGCACTGTCACATACTCATGGGAACCACCCCCACCCCCAGACATTTAGCAGACACTCACCTAAAGTAGGCTAAGCTAAAATATATACACAAAGTCTCACAGGCTCATACATAAACATAAAAATGTGCAGACGCACAGACGTATGCGCTTTCAGATCGTCTTGGGATCTCCTGTTTGCTCGCCGGTGTAGCCTGTTGCCGGGGTAACGATCAGCCTGTCTCATTTAAAGAAGGTCTTGATGACCTCAGCGCGGCTTATTGAGCTGTGATCAACATGTTCGCCTGTGTCACCTCGACTCTCCACAGGCTTCAGCAGACATAGCGGCCAGGAAAGAAAACCATCAATGCTCTTTTCACTGTCAAAATTTACCAAGACAGAGACAACATACACGTGTATTCATATTCTTTATGAGGAGAACGCAGAGAAATTGTTTGGAAGCAAATGATGTCCATAAATATTTTTGAATACTTTATGGTGAAATTTAAATACAACTGTAACACATTTGAAAGCCAAACTGATCTAATTTGAGGAGAACAGAAGCCAATTTGAAGTCGTGCAGTCTCACAATCTTTATTTTCAAGATCTGACTTGAATATTCAGCACAACCAAGAATAAGCCATCAAGCCTGAATGGAACTGAATGTTTTTAATAAGAAAAATTTCACGATTAAGTATTCACTGGCTTATGAGATTTAAATCTTCATGGACATTATTTCCTTCATAGACTTCCACTTTGTCCTATTTTCTCCTACATTTACAGTACTTTCCGACACAATCAGTGTTATAGTAACCACTGTGAAGCTGCACTGGTGCTACTGATGGTTACATATCCTGCTCAAGGACACGCAAACAGAAGTTGCTCGGGGAGGACGAGAGTTAAAGGGAAAGTGATTCTTAAATTGCCTTCAATGCCAACTGCACAAAAGACCTGCAGCAGAAGAGTTTCAAGATAAATAGCTCTATATAAAGTCTGTAAACATATTTTGTGAAGACAAACTGATTTAAAACATCTGTTTGGTGGGTTGCATCCTTCAAACTGAAGTTGACAAAAGTGCAGAGGCCTTCACCCCTGAGACATTTATCCTGATATGATTGGCAAGATGGAGGAAATGTCAGCCAGCTTCTCAAAGGGCAGCGATGAGTTCTCTTCCTTGATCTTTATTATATTCTCCACCATCTCTAACTTTGTCGCACTTTAATGGCAGGGATGGATAGTAACAGCTATGTCGAGCCTTGGAAACTATTGTGAAACAGACAACTAGCATATTCATGCACACTTGGAACAAGAGCATAATTTACACGCTGCTCAGAGCGTCATACTAAGGTGAATCATCAGTATGATGATGGAACCCGAAACAGACACATTCCCTGTAAAATGATTGTTTGACACACTGTGCCTGGTATGCATTCATCTCTTGTAGCATACTTTACATTTTCTTGGCACTCCTTTAGACATGCATATTAGTTACAATATGTCCAGCTTTTTGGCACAGGGCGCAATGCTCAGCATTGTTACAGATGGGCCAGAAAGCCCCGGGTGGTCTGAACCTGCCTATATTAAAACACACCTCTTCTCAATTCAAACCACTCAGATGGTTTTACTATTGACCAGCATGGTGGCTGCTGTTAGCAAACTTTAGATAGATGACTCTTCTCTGCTTGTGATGCTGTTACACTACTTTTTAAGTCATTCAGATCACCTAATGATGACAAATAGGCTCAAGAGATGAAGCCAAATGCCGCTCATATGCATTTAATGCACTAGCTATATAGCGTCTTTATGGAAATTTCCATGACTGCCAAGATAAACTGGCTCCATGCGTTAACAAATGTACAAATGTTTAGCCTTCCCAAACCTGTGTCCCTTCAGTAATTAGTGTGATATCTTTTCACATTCACCACCTAATACAACAGTAAAGCCAGGACTCGCAGCTCCCAGTAGCAGGACTTAGAAGTTGGCTCATTTTGCCATTAAATGGAGCTAACAAGGTCCGCTGGGATCGAGCCGGCACAGCAATTGATGTCAGTTTAGAATAGTTAAAGAGGGCTGATAATGCTCGCAGGAATGTCCCAGTGGCCCAGTGCTCTTGTTTTTCCACACTGGAGCTGATAGGAGCAGAACTGGACTCCACAGACCCATGAGCTTTCTCTTCGACTCTTAAAAGAAAATGGCTTTTAATGGCCTTAAAATCCTAAAATCGTTACCACTTCATCTGCTAATAGATTCTCTTTGAAGCCTGCTTCTTAGTTTACAAGGAGACAGTCCATTGGTGCAAGTTATTGTCTTGGTAATCAGTATGCATGCTGAGTGTTTGATTTAACCAAATGATTAACCAAGTAATGATTAGCCTGTAGTTTTGACTGAAGTTACTGCAGTACATTATAGGAAAACACAGAGATGTTAAAACCCAAAGTCTGTCTCTTCCTTTTCTCTTTCTCGCTGTCTCTTTGAGCTTGTTCCATAGTAAGAAATTTGCATATGATTACACTTAATTCAGAGTTTTGATGTAGGGACGTTCCTTGAAGCCACAATCCTCCGGGCACACACAGACATGAACTTGCATTTGTCAGATACTTCCCAGAGCTCATTGCTAGGGAAATGGGTCAGTAGCAGTTTAATTCAGTGTTCAGTGCATGGGAGGTGGTGGTGCCTGGCAGGTGGTGGTAGGGATATAGAATAAAATATCTTTAAAAATACTTTCTTTCTGCCACAGTTCAATATTCAAGTGATCCTGGTCTTGAGTTAACATAGAGTAATTCTGGGCAGAAAAAAAAGCAATCTGCAGCAGCGGTTCACAACCTCTTATGTTAGCTTTTTACCCTCTTCATCGACACCACCTAACACCTTCCAAATGAGTTCATTCAAATTGATTTTAAAGTGGATGTTAGGGTAACTTTGGTATTTTTTAACGCGGACCCAATTTGCTTATGTTTTGTGCCTGAATAATGGGGACAACAATTTTTAAAATTGGTCCAGTATTGAATGAGAGTGCTGCGGAAACCCGCGAAACTGGCTGCAATGTAATACTTATGGGCAATTGCGCACCATCAATGTCCACTGAAAGAGCTTGTTTTTACCACTGACAGGATCAGATTCTTTCTGTAAGCGTCTGACAATTTTATGGAAAGGATCCCTACAGAGATAGATCTTTTTGTGAAAGAGTAAGCTCATATTTTGTTTAACCAAAAGTTATATTGCTGCGTTTAAAGCCACCACCACCCGTCGACAAAAACAGTAATTTTACCTTGTTACATTTCATTCAAACTCGACAGAAACAAATCCTTGGTTTTGTCTAAACAATGTTCCAACAATCAACAACTCTGGTTGGTCGAAATGAATTTCTAATCCTCCAAGTTAGATGTGAAACTCTCCATCCTCTTTCTCCCCACTGCCTCTCTGATGCCAGACCTCCATCTCGTTCGTCTGCAATATTTTTGTTTTAGCTGTTCTTTTTAACAAATTTCAACAATCTGTTTCAACCGTTCTTCCATTACTTTTTGCTTGCCGTTAATGTTCCTTGCTTGCTAAGTATCTTTTTGGCACTCTCAATCACAACAGGTGTTCAGGCGTTACAGCCAGACTCTTCTATTTTGTCGAATTAGCAGAGCTACCTATCCATGGTCCTAGAAGTATCCCTATGCACCTACACCTGGTTGGGAGCCACTAATCTTGAGATTAGAGAAGGAGATTTAACCGGTGTGAATCTCAGATAGTTTGGAGAAAGTTTTTAAACCTGAGAAGTAAGCACTCTCTCTGCCATCAGCAATTATCCCTGCTCCTGAGCAAGGCACATGATGACCTGTTTCTCCAGTTCGGCTGCTCTTTGGCTGACCGTAGCAGCCTGGGGTTGTACTGGGCATCTAGCAGCGTGGATGTGTGGAAGTGCATGAGTGTGAAGCAGGGCGATGCTGACAAACAGCATGAAGCTCAGCTGACTCTCCCTGAATAATTACAGTCTGTTCTAAAAAAGAATCTGAGAGCGAGGCTGCTGCAGCGGCTTATCTCTGTCTCTCTGTGTCGCCTCTACTCCTAAGTGCACCATCTGTTTTTGCATTGAGTCTGGCTGAACTGTGACACTGAGTTTGAATAAACTTGTGTGCTTGTGCTCCCACTCAGCAGGTCACACTGCTGCTAGCAGATGCCTTTTCTCAGTTACACAGTAGCAACTAAACCCATACAGGGCTCTATTGTCTTTTAAAAAATATTAATATTCATCGCTGCTTGTTATTGCCACGAGACCCATTAAACTTCCGTTACATATCATTTGAATCCCCATGGGAGCCTGTGCGGGTGTTTTTTAACAAAACGAATCACTTCCTAATTAGATTACATTGAGAAAAATCTTTGTTTTGTCACCGGGTGAAGTTAATTGCTGGATTGTAAAGGAAACGCTAACAGATTACTGCAGAGACCTTCTGTTCCCCTGCAGACTGCAGGGAAGTTGGATGGCATCCATGTGAACCTGCTGACTGGAACGAACATACAGAGGAGAAACAGCTCTCCTCTTTCAGCCGGGAGGAGGAGGTGTTAGATCCTGGTAGCTTTGTTGGTTTCACAGGAACAAGTACTTTTATTAGGAAACAGCTCCAGTTTAAAGGTCTATTGTGCAGTACAATGTGCAAAGAAATAGCAGACCTTTTACCAGCTTGCTTTCAGAATTTTGCTTCTACTTATCGTAACTATTGTTTTTATAAAGACACAGCAAGCCTAAATATCACAGATTTAATAAGTAATTAATAGATATTATTAATAATAATGACTTGGGTCTTGATGTTTGGCTTAGTTTAATTTAATCTCAATTCAAAGCAGTAATATACATACACAAAACTGACCCTTACTACTGCGGTACAACATTTTCTGAAAGTACAAGTTCTCATTATTTTTATTGCTGCTGTGCAACTGTCTCTCTAACTCAACCTGTCGGGGCAGATGGTCGTCTTTGTCATGTGTTGTTTTGTCCACTGTGCATCTGTCTGGACAAAGTCCTACACTGGCTACTGATGTGTTTTAGAGGAGATATTACATGTAAAGCAGGCTACATCCTGACTCCCGTCAAACCATGCATGCCTCAGTCAGGACCATAAATGTGGTCCCAAAGTCTAGACTGACTCAACTGTGAGAAACTGCCAATGAACTGCCTGAGAAAATTAGGTTAGCCAGATCAGTATCCACTTTTAAATTTCCTCTCAAGACGCACTTTTATAAATGTGCATTGATTATTGATTTTCTTTTAATCTTCAAAACACTGCTGCTGAACATAATTTAGTTGTGGTAAAGCGATTAAACAAGACTACGAGTCAGATTTAAAATGTACATGAAGTGAAAAAATATTATGTTAACTGATTATATCTGCCCATCAGTCTGACATCAGATGTATTAGGCGGGTAGAGAGTGATCCCACAGAAGACAAGACAAAGCAGGAAGAAGTCAAGGCGAACTGTGGAGGAGTCTTCTCTTTTATTACCTGATGGGGTACGAAGTCACAGAGTTACATGCTGCTGTCAGAGCCAACAAAAACACATCTAATTAAAAGAGTCTTTCCAAGTCGAAAAATCAAAATGAAGTTACAATTCCTCCACCTTAGCAATGACGAAACAAAAGTTTAATTAGATTAGTGAGTGACAACATCCCATCCATTTACTTTGCATGGTAAATGAATACAGTGCTGAATCAGTGAGAGTGGATGCAGTGTGTATTCGGCTATAGATTGTGCATATACACAAAAATATAAATGAAAAACAACAATAAAACTAATCTAAACCTGCACTGGCCTCACACATGCACACACACACAAGAACGAACATATGCACACAGATTCTTGACTACAGTGGACAACTGAACTGTATAGAAATGGCGCTCATAGAAAATGTATATAACACCTCAACACCTTAACCTCAAGGTTAACTCAAAGTACTCGACATGACGTGACAAAGATGACTCCTACATCAGCAGCTACTATACACATTTCTTAAGATAAAATGAGCCTTTATTGATTCCCAGAGGTAAAATTGCATGAAGAATTTTTTGCTTTACATTTATTACAATATACCTGTGTGGCTGGAGGACACGAGCAATTAATTACTAGAAGTTTGAAGTTTGAATTCAATTCATCTGTTTTTTGACATTTCTTATCATGACAATAGTTTTATTTTCCATTTTTTAGTCTCATACAGCACATTTGTCAAACTTTTGTATGGTCACATCTCACTTCTATTACATTATATATATATATATATATATATATATATATATATATATATATATATATATATATATATATATATATATATATATATATATATATATATATATATATATATATATTTATTATGTAATACAGTTTTTACTTTGGATATTCTATATTCTGCAGCTTTTGCTGCACTTACTTCCAAATGATGTCTGGTGGCTGATTAAGATCATCTTTCATCACACCACATTTCCCTGACTCTCTTTATTCCCTTTTCTTAAATTCAAAATGATCAAGCTGTTTAAATTTTACTGCTACCCCTCCTCTCTTTCGGTCTTTTAAAATTGATCAAATCCAAGTTTTTAGAATTAGAAAAAAAGACATGTTGCATATGAATAAAAGCTGAAATTGCAGAAGGAAAAAGGCCATCATGGGCCAAGCTGTACCTTCAACTCTTAGTAGTGAAGACATAAACACAAGTGCAACTTCCTAATTAATATATAATATAGTCAATATACTGTAACTACAGATTTCTAATACATCTTCACGGGGTTATAAACACTCTTAGCAATCAGAGGGAGAACAGATGGGTGATATGAGCCCCATCCCTCATGAGTGGACACTTTCCAGAGATTGCTCTTTAACTCTACCTTTAAAGATCATCGTATCCTTTAGATTTCTAATGGAGTCCAAAATATGTTCCCTACAGACCAACTATATATTTAGATCACAGGAGATGTTGCCAGTAGAATAAAACAGCCCTGAGGTAACACCCGCTATTCAAATGAGTAATGCAGGACGGACATATGTGTTCATTAGGAGTGTCCATGACTTTCATCCCTTGTTACCTTGTACAGTAGTTGTAATGTAAGCCACAGTGAGCTTTCTGTTTATAGCATTTCTACTGTACAGTATTCTCATTCAGAAGGCTGTTATTGCAATGCACAGTCTTAACACTTGGGAGTTGTTTGAAAGAGGCAAGGAGCAGACTCTTTGCCTGGGGATGTTGGCCTGGGTCTGTCATGTTTGTGAAGATAGACTGGAGCATGAATACTGGGGACATATGCTCTGCCCAGTTCAACCATATGCCCATTCTGCTGCCACTGTTTCCCAACAAACTGCATCGCTTTAACACGACATGTCTGTGTCTGGCATTCCTATTTTGGGCAGTATTAATGTGGACAGTGGCTAAATTTATAACAGAGTCATGGGAGGCAGAGGTTAAAGGGAAAAGTCACATTAAATCTGGATGAACATGTACTAATGTTTTCAGTTAAGTCATGATCCTCAAGCACAGATGACTGTGGTTATAGTATAAAGACAATAATAATTTATATGGTGAGCTTGTGTTCTGTAATTGACACTGAATTCCCGACAGACCTGTTGCCTCACCAAGTTTTTGTTTGAGACATCCAGCCCAACTGAGTTTTATATGACAGTAGCTTCCAGCTGTGAATCACAAAGTGTCCAGATATCCCAGTAAAATCTCACAGCTGCTAACACACAGTGTCCTAGAAGTTGTTCCATTATTCAGAGTCTACGGATCAGGCTTCAGCATTTGTCTCCAGACGACCTGTCAGCAGAGTCTGTCTCTCTGCTGCTCAGCATAAGGATGGACAATAACATGTAAATCCTATTTCTGGGTAGATTTTGCCGCTAAATCGCAATAATCTGGATACAGAGTTTGCAGAAAAGGGCATAAATTTGAATATGTAAATTCAGTCTTTGGACAACTGGAAAACAGTACAATATAATAACCTTAAGTAAATAAGAGTATGCATTGTAAATCTCTGAACCTTTGTGGTGCAGACATGGATACACTCTGACTCCATTTCTGAGCCCTCCCTTGGCAGCCTACAAACGCCTTACATGGAAGGCTGAATATTTTCCATCTCAATGGTACATATTCACATCCCACTATCATGTAAAGCTGTTTTCTATCAAATGCAACCCTGAAATTGAGTATGCATGAGCCCTGCATGGACTGCCAAACACTTGGCAGAAAATCCTTTTCGTATTCTGAAGGGATGCTATTCTCCGAGTGTCCCATGGCTGTGTGCACAAATGCCCACCCCTTGGCTTTTTGCTGTTGGATGAACTGCCAAGGGTAATGCTCTTTGTGGGTGCTGATGCTGTGTTAGCCAGTAGGGGGCACTGTGACTATGTGGCAGCCCTGCGCCTGTTGATTTCTTCCTGCAGTGCCTGAGTGGAGTGGCCTCAGCTACATTATATCTGTCTTCTCTCAGGAGCTTTCACGGCTGGGAGAAAATCACTGTGTTTGCTGATGATAATGCAATTAATTAAAGAGCCAATCATTTTAGCCCGTCTAAATTTGAATGGAAGTTGTGACATATTACTGTGTGTTGTACATGCTGACGCTGGGCTGTGTCTCTGCTCATCATCAACAAAGAATATTTTGTTTTTTTCGGTGACTGACCACCATAATGCAAATCATGTTTTCTTATTAATTTTGATATTCAAGGTGCTGCGAAGCCACGCACGAGGGGGAGAAACAAACAAAAGCACAAACAAACCCTCCCCCTGCTGTCTTTCTGTGAGCTACTTTTAAATTGAATTCTATTTTCCTTCGTCTGAGTGTATTGGTGAGGCTTAATGTATGTCTCTGTGTGTACTGTAGCCGGGGGCAGCTCTGGAGATGAGATCCTGTTCCCATGCCAGATAAAGGCCTCCACTGCCATTAGTGTTGCAGCGGACTTAGGACGTTGCTCACATAATGCTTGCCAGAAAGGGACATGCAAGGAGGAAAAAGATAGACGAGGTGGAAAACATGCAGAGAGGAAGGCAGCAATTCTAACCGGCGTTCAGGGCTTTACCGCAAGACTGAGGGACTGAGTGAATCAGTTTGGTTCCCAGATCTCCTGTAATGCCCCCACTACTGCACTCTGTGTGCTCCTGTACAAGATGGATAGCATGACAAGACTGGGGTAAAAGGGAGGGGGTGTTAAGCATGTGTACACATCACAGGGAATGTGTGCGGTTGCACGTGTGCGTGTGTTGACAGGGTACTCTTCGAGTGATGAGGGCAACGGCATGAGATTCAGTCAGTGAACATTATCACATGGCTTTGTGGTGAAGCTGAAATGCTTCTGTGATGTCAGAAAAGACATAGAAGATGAGAGAAGAAGAGAGTGTGTGTGTGTGTGTGTGTGTTTGTGTGTGTGTGTGTGAGAGACAGAGAGAGAGAGAGAGAGCGCACGGGGGAGGGGGTAGTGGTACCGTCAGCAGCAAATGCTGCTGTGGTTTTTCTATTTTTCTTGCATTCCAGCGAGCGGAAAAGGGAAAAAAGAAAATCATGTAAGGTACTCTTGCCCAGCCTAAAATATGAACTTGGTGTGTGCATGCTTTTTCTTCCACTCTGTCCACAGGGATCTGATTCGCTCTCCACTGAAGCAAAGTGCAAGCTGTTTGTAAAACATGCACGATCAAATCTCCAGACGGACCGTGCTGCAGTGTAAAACTGTATAATGTATCTCTGATTCACTGATTATCTACGAGCTAAAAATACACACTGTTGCTCACTGTATTTACTCTGAGAAATTACCATTTGCTCCAAGAACAACAAGCAATTTGAACGCTCGGGATGTGCAGCAGCTGTAGGCAGATTAGTGGAGGAGCATAGTGCGTGTGCAACACCAGCTACTTCTTGATGTTTGAGTTGCAATTGTGGTTCGTCAATCAGGGATCGTGGTGCTTGTTGTCCTGGCAACTCCACCGTCAGCTCATTTGTACCAAGTCTGTGAGAGGCGTTTCTGAGAGGCAGTTTCCATCAGCTGTGAATATTGACAGCTCGAACAAAAATAGGCTTTGAGAGAGAATGTGCAGGTCCCTGTTGCAAAATAAATAAGAAATAAAAATAAATGCTGTCTTGTCACAGACATCAGGCTGATGAAACAGGAAGGCCATCTGGGACCATCGTATCCAAGGACCTCAATTGACCATTCTGCAAACCCGCTCTGTCAGTCACTGTTGCTACCTCAAGCTTTCAACATGTGCAGTTAAATATTTTGAAAACAATAGGTCCGGGATGCAGCTTCTCATTTCTAGCTGACAACCATCAATTTAGCTGCCTGAAAAGACAACTGTAGCTAGCAGATTTTAATCAGATGTAACATGAGCTAGCTACTTCATTAAACTAATGTTAGCACCATGACTTGGTGGAAAATGCCATCTAACTTTTTAGCTGCGACCAGCAGCTCTATAGATTCTGTTGATTGGTGCATAAAAAAGTTCTCTAGCCTTTGGAGGCCACACGCTTAAATTTAGCATCGAGGTCAAGTGTGTGTGTGTGTGTGTGTGTGTATGTGTGTTTGTGTTCATGGTGTGGCATCAAAAGGGGACATGTAGAAGAGAGCTGATACTGTATATGCTGCTACTGGATCTACTGGATTGGCTGTCACATCACAAAATGGCTGCCGCTACATGCACACAACATCTTTCAGAATGCTTCACCACTCAGACAGGTGTGGGTGCTTAAGCAACCTAATTGAAGCGGTACTGGGAAGATTAAGGGAAGGCAGAAAAAAGGGAGTACAGAGCCAGAAAGATGCATTTTCAAGGAAGTATCTTCGTTAAACAACTTGGAACTTGAAAATTTCAGACCCTCAACTAGAAATATGACAATGGTAGTCCACTCAAAGTTAGAGTTTTCTCGGGGGGGAATCGATCTTTCCCAACTTAATGAAAAAGAAGTGTTCTGACATCACACGGTTCTCTTGTGCATTTAGAGACAATTATACATTATACATTTGTATAATGGCAGCTGTTACAACGTGCACTGTTTTTCCTTCCCTGTTTCATTGTCTGAGTTTACATTTGCCGTGTTTTTTTGTTCAGCATTTTTGGTATTCTGTGGATGCATGCACGTAAGTAGTTGCAACTATTGCAAATTTGAACTTGCTAATGTTTCAAGCTGACTTTATTAAAATGGAGAGGATCCCATATGAGAGGTTTTATGCACTTTAGTAAATACATGATATTTTGCTAAAAGACAGGCTAAAGCTGCATGCTCTAAAAGTCAGCATGCAATGCAGACATGAAAATAAAGAAACAGTGTTATTTTTTTTCATTGTAGAGATAGTCCATGACTTTTTCTGAGCTCTGATAGCATCCACAACTAGACACAGGGGTCTGGGGTCGTGAACAGGGCTTTTTAAAAAAACAACCTGTAACGTCACAACGTATGAAATGCTCCTCCTCGGACTTAAAGCTTAGTTTGTTTTATGCTAATATTAATGTACAAGTTGACCAACACACTGTTTATTCCATTCCTTACACTTTGACTCTTTTAGATCATAGAAAAGCTTAAAAAAAGACTTTTGTTTAGCACTAGCTCTAGTTCCACATCTCAGTTCAGCACAAATCCTTTTTTTCTTTGGATAATTTACCATAATAAAAGCAATATATTTTTGCATTTCAATTAGACTTATTTTTGTTTAATGCGGAAATTGGACAGACTTGTACATTTATGTTAATTTCCTATTTCCTCTGGCAGTACTGGTAATTTGCTTTCTGTCTTAGCGCAACACTGCTGAATGAATTCAGGAGCAAAAAAAAAAAAACACACTGTTAAATGTGCTGGTGATTATTGTGGTAGAAGAAGCTAATGGGAAATCTTCAGTTTCAAGGCTCAATGTGTGTATCACTGCCTACATTAATAAATACATCCATCAACAAAACTGTGTGACTGGGAGTAAGTATTTAATAATGTACGGATGTAGCAATTGCCATATCCACAATGTGATTTTGCAAAGCTGCATTTTCAAGAGAAATCGATGAAAAAAAAAAAAAACTCTTTTTTTTTTTTTTCAGCTCAAGTAGCTGCCTGTGAATAACAAGTTTGAACTTCAAAATTCGAGAAATAATGATGAGAATTCCCTGGAATACAAGAGCTTAAAAGGGGGCGACCATGGATGTCACTTCATAATAACACAGAATTAATGAAATCTGTGATGAAGTTGTGAGAAGAAAACATTTTACACAGCTGAATTGAGGCTCAGTATTAAACAAGCATAGCCTTCACACATGTATGGTAACATGTCTTTTTAATCAGATGTAAGAGATGTGTTCTGATGTGGAAATTAAAACTGTAAAGCCTAAAATACCTTGAATGGTAAATTAGTACAGTATATGTGCTAAATGTACAGTGGTCTTATTTTTATGGGTGAGCTCATGGAAAGTATTTTTAAAAATATCACTGTGATATTGCTTAATACAAATCTACTGTAAGTAATGTACTGACAAGTTGGGACAACGCAATATCCTGTACATCATGGCATGTTTATGATAAGTGTGGAGGCAGTACAATAGTTTGCTATAGGTACACGGCTGAGCTGACCACCTGTGTTGACAGATCTATTAATGTAACTGTGGTAACAAGGGAACTGTTTTTAATGTACTGTAGTTTCTTGCTTTTGTTCCTTGTTATTACATCGTGACTACACAGTTTTTTGCTTCCCAACTGATGTGAAAATGGAAAAGCTGTTCGTCACAGCTGTTCAAATGTTCTAGTTTTCTGTGGTTGATATCTGACTCCAGGAATAAACCATGTGTAAAATGATGCTCAGAGTTGGTGTGCATTCATCACTTGCGTCAGTGGTAAGCTCTCAAATAGTTAACACAGCAAGCATGCACAAATATGTGCATGGCTCCTGATTAAATATGACTCATTTACTCATTTGTTGACATCTCTCTGTAAGTCAAATGGAAAGAGTTCCGCTGCGAGACTATCCTAACAGCTTATATAACTGACTTTTCAGCAAAGAGATAATAATGTCCAATCACTCTGACAAAGAGGAGAACAAAGGTTACTTGACCAACAGTATTTACTGTACACTGGAAAGGGACAAAGGAACAAATGGACCCATCTATGGTTTTAGGCACACATTAAAATCAGATCAAACAACATGCAAATAAATTAAAACTTGTAAATATACAAGTGGTCTGTTGAAACATGTAATTTGAGAGCATGACTTCTGCTTCAGGAATAGTTTAAAAGTTCAGCGTGGTTGTAATGAAATAGCCTAATTCTCATCTGTCTCTTTACTGCATGGAAGTCCTGGATGGGTACTATAAAATAATTTAAGGAAGTGACTGTGCTGCTCTTCATTGGAGGTAGGGAAATTAAGAGGATATGCATTTGCTAAACTAACCAGTTAGTCTTCATCATAGGCAGTGCTATTAAGAACTTAGCTTCCCCAAAATTATCACTGAAAAAATAAGTCACTTCATAACATATCTTACATAGTGCTGTGCGCCATTCAGTATCCCCACATTAGTAGGCTAGTTAGCCTGTCACTGTCCAGAGCTCAGTGGAGAGGTTTTATTCATCCTGTCACTACTGTACATCACTCTCGTGAGCACACCGTGGAAAATGTAGCAGCTAACCGTTATTTATTGCTAAATTTAATAGGTAGAATTAGTTAAGTAAGTTTGGACATTGTATTATGGATGGATTTGTTTTCAAATGTCCCCAGACAGAAGAGGTGTCGGGTGTGTTGGATAACAATTTTTCAACAACAACATCAAATGGTGTGTTTGAATAAATTTTTAATAATTGGGTTGACTTGGAAACTGTGCTGACTTTGTCACGTTTTGTCTGGCCTCATTAGTTCCATTCTCTCTCTCACTGGTCTTTTAAAGTATCATATTTTATGCTGCTGATGTCATCTGACACTAAAACTGTTGTCGTCTGCAGACTAACGGGTCCTTTTAGGATAACTCCGGCGTCCACTAATCAGATGGTCGGTGGTTCGATCCCTGGCTACTCCAGATTGTCAAAGTGTCCTTGATGGGGGTTCAGTATCTTGGGCAAAAAGGCTGTGCCATCGGTGTGTGTGAATTGCATATTAATGATTAGCTCCCAAAAACTGATGAGCAGTTGGCACCTTGCATGGCAGCCAATGCCATCAGTGTATGAATGTGTGTGTAAAAGCGCTTTGAGCGGTCAGAAGACTAGGTGACTATGGTATATCTGGTGTATTATCTGCTAGACAACCTTATTTTCATTTTCAACTCTGTGAATTATGTGCATTTGTTGGTAAAAAAAAAAAAAAGGTAATAAGTACAGGGTCTGAGATCCTGTATCTGCAGCCACACAAAACAGCCTTTCCATTCATGAGATGTATGACGATAACAAAGCAAACATCTCTGAGTGGTAATGGCTTTATTGAGGTCAGGATGAATAAATGCTAGTCAATGTGAAGACTGAATGGAAGCTTGACTGTAGAGTCAAATGCTTGACACGAACTTTACAAACTGTAAAATACCATTAAGAATACCTGAAAATATGTGATATACCTAAAAAAATATATTTTTTATCACTGTATAGCTGACATATAGTGCTAGATATATGTGATAAAAGCACTTTAACATTAATAAGAACACCACGTCCTGCTCACTTTTTATCTTGCTATAAATTTATCTTGCGGTCCAGCATTTTTAGCTTCGTTGCTGCAGAAAAGGGGTGTGAAGTCCATCTTTTTAAAAACATACAGAAAGACAGTTTAAAACATGGTAATGACTAGAGGTGCTGAAGCAGTGTAATTTTTAATTGGAGGGAGCTAGGAAGCTAACGTTACCATATTTATGATGTTAGCTGTTGTAAAACATGTTGCGAGAAGAGATACTCAGTTTGCCAAGCAAACATGGTATGTAAGTCAGCTCAGTTATCTCAGATTAATCCAAAATTCATGGCACTCTTGTAATAATTTAACACTGTCTGGATAGTGAGGATGCAAGCTTAATGTTTAAGTGCCGACTAGACATATATGCATGTTTTAATGTCAGATTTCAAAGTCGATCAAACTCATGTGTTCTCCTATTTGGGTCTTGATTTGTTAAAACATAGATTTTTACATTTATTTGACACTCCTCAGCAAGGCAAGGTTTCATTGATGTAAATGGATGTGACGTTTTGTGGGTGTTCCCATAAACACCGACTGTATCTATTCCCCTAAACTTCAAATAGCAGAATGGTGTGGAAGGAGGGAGTTTTGATTATTTAATTATCACTTGTTTAATGCATACTGAGGATCTTTTAGCTGTTTTTAGGACTAACATGATGCTATGCTAGCTAACAATGTGTGGGTGGAAAGATAAATACAATCTTTTTAAATAATGCAGGAGCACACATTCCCTGGTTACCAAGAACTAATAAGGTTAAGATATGACCATACAGTATGTCTATGGCTGTAGAGCACGGCAAGCTTTCTGAAAATCTCTGCAGAATTCACTAACTCAGTGTGAGTGCAGTTCATTCTCTTTTCTGCACTACAGAAATTGCTGTTGAATTGCTCAACTTGGCAGCTCCAGCTTGTATGTTTGTACCTTTGCAAATCCCGTGGCAGATATGGCATGTAATGTTCCCCATCATGACAGCTGGAGTGAATTTACCTCTCCTTTGGACAAAACAATTTTTCGTAATGAAGAAAACGCAGCACCTTGGAGGAACCATAGTTCCTCTCCATAAAGACTGCGCTGGTGGGTGTGATGCCTTAGTAGACCCCTTTAAATGACTTAAATAGTAGCGCCATTATGGATCTATATGTCAATGCAACCCTAGCTCAGCCTTTGACAAACACAAATTGGCAAGCCATTTGGCGGCCCCTTTTCCCTCATTACATATGTATTTATTTCAGCAGCTTCTCTTTTCATGCTGTCTGCTCCTGTCAGAGGGTGTGCATTGGTGTGCATCAATAACAGGAACATTTCAGACTTGGTGCTGATGGCAATACAGCAACCAGAGGGAAAATGAGAAAGACAGAGAGACTGGGACAGAGAAGAAAGAACCATGGTGGAGACAGACTTAGAGAGACAGGCATTGACACAGATAGGGGGACACAAGGAGCAGTAATAATAATGTAATTTATCAGTGAAGGGCTCATTTTTAACAGTTCTGAAGAATCATATCCCATGGGGAAAAACCTGGCTGACTGGCTAGTATCCTAAATATATAGCACACAATACAGCTCAACATTGCTTCTCAGCCTTATTTTCCACTACACATCATGATTGTATGAGAAAGGAATGCCATTGTTTACCCATGGTTCTGAATTATTGGATTAGCATGTTTAAAACTTCCCTTCTCTGTAGCCATGCCCATGTTCTAATCATTGCTGAAAAGCCAATTTCAGGCAGACAGGGAGGTTTACACATGAACACACAAGTCAGACACACAAAAATCTGTAAAATCCATGACGTATTTCGACAAAGATTATTTGTTTTGCATTGGTGCTGTATTTAGTAATGAGAATAATTTGAAACGGAGCCATACAGTAATTTCCAGATTGATGTGCTGACTTTCAGCTATATTTTGAGGTTTGGCTGAACAGTGTGCAAAGTATAGTCCTGCCATTGTTCTGCAGCAGTGTTGAAAAATTGGGGGACTGTAGAAGAAATAGTTGCTAATATTATACACTTTTATCAGATAAATCACATTTGTTGGTATATGCTCTCATTGGATACTTGATGTCCAAGTGAGGACGCATTTGATAAGGAGATGGATCTGTTTTACTAGTCAGCTATAGGCTGCAAGCGACAGCACTATCAAAGTTACAAATAGCCATGATCAGGCAAAGGACTTGATTTATAGGGAAGCAGGTATTTGCACATAACGTAACAGAGCAGTAAGACTGTCTGCATCACTGACTTCATTTCTTTGACTAAATGAATAAGAAGCAGCGCTAACTAGCTCACAGACAGCTGATACACTGAAGCACTCTGTGTGTGTGTGTGTGTGTGTGTGTGAGAGAGAGAGAGAGAGAGAGAGAGAGAGAGACTGTTTGTGTGTGTGTGTGTAAGTGACTAAGTGTGTGTGTGTGTGTGTACTTAAATATTTAAATCAACCAAAACAATCTTTGGAAATGTTTGGGTTTTCCTCGTCTAATTAAATGATCGACTTTTATGTGATCAGCTGAAACATATTAGCTGCACACACATCATTCTGGACTTGGTTGTCAGCTAAATACATAAAATGCAGTAGCAAAATGCAGAGGCCTGTTGGGTTAGGTCTGCAGCTTGATTTTTATGGGGCTAGAACATTCACATTATAATTTTGGCACTCAAAATAAAATTTGGCATAGAAAACCTGAACTGTATAACGAAACACTGGCATTGAAACGGTTTTATTGGAAAAAAAAAATTGCATTGGCACTGAAACAAGTATTGGCACTGAAAAATTGAACAGATACATTAAAATTCATTTTATTCAGATGTTTTGTGTATTCAGAAGTTGTGTTTCTCAATGATAATGTTCTTGATTTAGTAACAGTTTTCTTTTTTTATGCTGTGAGCTTTTTAGTTTCAACTTTCAGTCATGGGAAAAATGTGCAACTTCACTCCCACTTGTTGTCGTACTAAAATTGCCCTCTATTCTATTGCTGACATAAATACGATTTGTTTTGGACTCCACTAGTTATGTAAAGGAGAGAGGGCAGGCTGACGCCAGAGAGGTACAGCAACAATTCATTGAAAATCTTTTTTGTATTGTTTTATTGAAAATAAAACATGCCCATAAACACATTTGAAAGGTCCCACTTAACAGAAAATAGCTGTTTTAAAATGAGTTTGATTGTTCATTGCATTCATTGCATCGTTTTTTTCATGTTTCTTTGTGATCATGCTACACCCTGGCAGTCATCCCAGAGAAGTAAGAGCAATGTTGCCTGTAGATTGTTCTTGAACCAGTTGTTCATACTAACATAATATTAAACATGTATTTATATAATTTTAAAAAATTGGAAGAGATTTATCCCTGTGAACGCACAACACTGCTAACTGATTATATGATAATTTGGTAACACTTTCTATGAAGAACACATCTATAGTGCGTTATGGGGACATTGATAGTAAATTCAATGCATTCATAATGCTTTATGACCAGACTCAACAGTCATAAAACATAATAGATATATTTGTATTGTATCATATTTTTCCTATTTTGAATGTATCACTTTATACCTTAAGGTTTCAATCCTAAAGCTGTAAAATGTACTTATAATAATTCTCTGCATTTTGGACTCTTACGTTATAATCACTTATGAAGCAGCACAGCCTCTTTTAATGAATGAAAATGTCACATTACTTTCCAGCACCAAAGAAATGTTACGATGAAGCATGCGTCATTATAGATGCATCTACTCTCGACTATCTCTAGTCAAGAGTATTCAAAGGCACTTGAACTTATAGTTCATTATAAGTGACATCTATTACGTTTCATGGCTGATGATGATGTGCATCAGAAAGCATTATGTGTGTGTAGTCATAAAGCATTATGAATGCATTATAATTCCCCGATAACGTACAATAGATGTGGTCTTCATAGAAATTGTTACCGATACGTTTGATGAGGATCGCACTGCAGGAAGATGATTAAATATCTGTCATATGTTGCATTTCCACATCGCAGTGGCTTAAAAGCCATAAAATCTGTCAAATCTAAAATACAGTCTATAGCCTGGTGTGTCTTTGCTTTTGTAAGACAAGAGGGATCCAATCTTCATCATGTTTAGATCGTTCTAACTAAAGACAATATAATATGATACAGAATAAGACTTTCATCATTTGTACATGAAGCTTCTAAATGGCTCTTTGGGTCAAGAGCTCTGACTCACATGTGTTTATATACGAACTATCTGAATAAATACATAATGCCTACTAAATGATGTACTGGTTTGTGGTCATTGTAACTGAGTTTCCCTTGGTGACAGGTCAGTGGTCGCTATGGCTAAACCAATCTTAGGCTTGGGTTTGTGTGTTTTTAAATTTGTCTTCATTCCTGTGCTACTCCCTGAGAATACTGTGGCTTTCAGCCACATATCAAAGAAAAAGCTTTTCTCTAAGTAATCACTTGCAAGACAAATGGTTGGCATTGAGACATCTTACATCCCTGTCTAATTAATGGCTCCCTTCTTCCCCCCCTGTAATAATTCACGATGAAGGACAATAAATAAATGGTGCTGCCATGGTCCAGGTTTTTGTCTGGAGCAGGAGGAAGGATTCAATTAATAGTCAGGCTTTGAGCCTATATTTACCTAAAGTTCTATACTTCAACTATATTGTTTCTTTAAGTCAAGGTGTTTGCTTTAAGACAACAGAGTTATTGTTGTGCAGTAAAAAAAAAGGGTGCTGTGTTTTAATATTTAAAGAGAAACTTCCAAAATGACAGAAACCCTTAGGGGAGAAGACGTGATGAAATGCAAACTCCTCAGTTAGATAGAAAAACCCTCAGAGGCTGATAAACCTCCTCAACATGAAATAAAAATGAGAAAGACAAACAGATACAGGTGGAGTGGGCAAAAGAAACCAAAATGTATTTTTTAGTCAACACAAATGGGAGCAGTACAAAAAACTGAATCTGGTTGCAGAGGAAGGAAGAGAAATTAATGAACCGTGTGTAAGTGGGTGTTGTGTTTACTCTCAAAGTTTGTGTATGTGGGTTTGCAGGAAGAAAGAAAATGTTGAAGAGTGACAGGTGTGGTTGTGTTCTCAAACTGTTTGACTTGTGAATAAATATTTAAACCTGAAGGTCTAGAAGGATTCAAAACTCTGATACTCAATGAATATCAATGAAATTCTAACCTACGGATCTAACCTGAAACACAATAGCAGAGTAAAAGAAAGAGAACAAACAAGAACTTTGATAGTACAGCCTGCTGCCTGCCATGCTGAATTTTTCAGAATCTCATTATCCAATACATTATCTGTTGCATTATGAATGTGTTCTTGAAGTTTATTTCTGTAGGTTAGTAAGCCTATGCCCAGCCACAGGAGGAAGAGGAAGCAAGGGATAGCAGGCTAATGAATGAAGAGTAGGAACTGCTGGGAAAAAAACTAAATTTCATTAAATGTGACCTCTCATATTCACAGACAGAGCGTCCTACCTTAAGCTCACCCTCTGAGCTGATGAGGAATGTCGCCTGCTATTTTCTCTCTTGCCGTGTTCAAAGTGCTTTCTCAACCTCACCTCTCACCTTCTCAGACGCTTCAGCCAATTAGGACGGAAAACAAGGTTAATATTTCATATCTCATTCCCTGAGAGGAATCCTAACCATGTCCGGACGCTTGGGAATGCGCTTCTCTTAGATTCTTTTGCAGCCACGTGCCACCTTTAGGAGATGACATTCATGGAGGTGATTTGGCTTCAAATACCTACACGTGAGAGCTGTTGGTGTGGTTTCTTCTATCTGTTGCAAGAGCAGACACAACTATGGCAACACAGATTTTAGTTCTTGTAAGGCAACAAAATGAAACCAAACAGGGGCCAGTATAAATATCAATACTTGAAAAAAATCTGAAGAAGCATTTGAACAGTGGGTAGCAGCATGCCTGGATGATTACATGCGAGTTGATAATGTTTCACCATTTAAGCTTCTAGCTTGAAACATACAGTGATCAGAGGAAAAGGAAAGAGGACTGAAGGAAAAAAAGCAGAGAGACAGAGTTCCTGCTGAGTTCTGACATCAGACAGAAGCAGAGCTGCCAAAGAGACATACAGAAGCACAGGCATACTCCCTCACACATGGTCTGTAGTGCTAGCTAGTTTAAAGCTAATGTTTGTACAGCGGTCACATTTGTGCAAGGCAAGAAATTTGCGTTGCCTTCTGCCTAAATACACCTTTAGACAGTCCTATCAGTAGTATTGAAGTGCTTCTGAGCAATCTGAACCTCTTGGTGGCTAACAGAAAGAGATATAAAGCAGGATGATTATGGGAAGGAGCATTTGTATTAAAGTCTCTAACCCCCAAATTCCACCGGGCGCTGATGCACCATGTTCCGTGTGCACCCTGAAATATGCTGCCATTCTTGTCAATGTTTCAAACCCCACCAGCCCCACCGCGGTCCGGTTCAGAAGCGTCCCAGGAGCGGGCCTCCGTTCAGTTCTGCGGTGAATACGCGGCTGTTCTATTTGATGGACGCTGCGAAAAGCCTACGTCTATTTACGCAGAGCAGCTCGAGCTGGATGGAAGCCAAACATAGAAACAGCAAAAATAATCCGGTTGATTTTCTAATTAAAACGACCCGTGCAAACCGCTTGTCGTAAAAACAGCCAAAAGTGAAACAAATTAACTACCTAACATATTTACACATGTAGAAGCATATTTAGAAGCACAAAAACCAAGGAAAATGACCAAATCTAAGCAAGTAAACAAAGTCTGGCAGGCAAAACGCTCCGCTTCTGAAACGCTCCCGGTGGGGTTTGAAGTCGTGTGGAGGACAGACCAAAACAGCGCCACGGCTGTGAGGCAACAGAGACATGCTTGATGGGGTTTTCGGGGTAAGAACTTGGCTTCAAAAAATATATGTCTATAACGCTACATTTCACGAGAAAGTATGAAAGTATCACTTCTTTTTTCCCGCCCTCTTCAAAGCAGTGAGAAAAGCAACAAAAATACAGACATATCTCATGTCAAACAACCAAAACTGTTCTAACTTTGGTGGATCACATCATTTATAATAGATGAAATTTGTCTTTTAGGGTCTTTAATCAAACCATGATAAAATAAATGTACAAAGTCAGGCACAACAACATGAAAAATATTTGTAAGGAACCTATAATGCAGCATGCAGTAAACATCACCACTGAGTTCGTATCAACTCATATCTAAAACACCTATCATCTCCTATCATATTCCATTAAAGCTATGGTATCTCCACACTGCCAACCAAGACAAAAATCACAGCAGGCCATCTGTTTGTCATCATCCTGTACCCTGAGGCTGACGCTGTGTCCTCCCGTTAAAAGCCACCTTCCCAAAGCAAATATTTCCAATAGTAAAACACAGGGGAGCTTCTCTAAAAGCCCGGGGAACACATCCAAAAGCACTGTCCCTCTGTCCTCTACATGTCAGTTTGTCTGAGCGATGTGAACTGAAGAGTGAGAGTCGAATCCATTTTGATGCTTTGATGCTGTCAGCTAAAGACTGAAGCAGAGGCCAAGGCACTGAGCCATAAGCCCCACGCGGCTGCAGGGGAGATGAATTAAACAAAACAGAAAACACAGCAAGGGACTTTAAATGTAATTTTCTGTTAAATTTCAATCATTTTGAAACCGAGCTTCTCATAATATCCCTGTTGTTTTACATTTCTCTGTCATCCATATGGAGGCGGCGCAGCTGCTTTATAGCTACCTTGCCTATTCATGGGCAGCCTCTGGAGTACTGCCTGTGTACAGAGATTCAGACATAACAAGATGACTAGCTTGTGACAAATGACAACACTGAGAATGCAAGACTAGCTTAAACGTGCCTGTAATACATTATCAAGCTGGTGACATATAAACCAGCTTTTGTGGTCAGACTGGGACCAAAATAAACTGGAGAAAGCATAAATAACATGGCTGTTTCAGCTGTAAATAGATTTCAGAAAATTAAAGATAATTCCAAGTGGACCTGCAGACACACACTCAGAAGACACAGAAGAAGATTCACACCACTTGTGTTTATAAGTGACCAAATCTAAAACAAAGTTCTCGTCAAGCTCCCAGTTGTGATTCTGAGTTGAAGATTTCTGACAGTGACAATAGCTGGTGAAAATAATTAGCGTCAAACCGTTGGCGAAATGCCTCTTATTCTGCCGACATTGTATGAAAATGTAAATTAGGCCTAAATGAGCTGTGGTTTGTTAACAAGACAAATGCGTAAGTGTTTTTTTTTTTTTCAAACATTCCTCCGGTCTTCAGCGTCCCAGCAGTTATAATGCAGATTAAGCCAAGTATTAAAAATCATATTGCCTGTAAACATCTCAGAATGTATTATTAACAATTGAACAGTTAAAAATCACACCCTATTTTCCCCTTTCTTAAAACAGAAATTTAATTTTACTGAATGTATTACAAAAATATGGCATTTTAGTGGACCTTTAGCCAGAACTGCTTAATTTTATAATTAATTGACACAAATGAATTCATTACAGAAGTTGCAGAATACATTTAATGCAGATCTGTGTACTAAGGACTATTTTTCAGGGAGAGACTAGTCGGCTCCACTGTGCTACAGTCTACAAGAGATGAAGTACTGCAAGAATAGAAGAGAAACAAAAATCTGGTGCACAGGTGCATTAAGGCAGAGAGGCACATCTTGTTACTTCTTGTTCTTCTAAATTTTTCAGCCAGGTTCACCAGTATGAAAGAGAAAAGGTTGGACATTTAAAGCTGCACATTAACTTGTATTTAGCTTTTTGTTTGGAGGTAAGTGAATAATTCATTATAGAGTTGAAGCAGCCATCATTAAGAAAGACACAGAGCTAGGTAATTCAGTTATATTTTTTCGTGTACACTCCTCTGTGTTTGTGAGAGTGAAGGTCATGGAGAAACTAGTTTCATGTGGTGGATTTGTAGCAAAGTGAAGTAAAGTGTTTTATTGATAAGTACTGATGCATTCAGACCCGTGGTGTCTGCTCTCCTTGGCACTGAAGTGATGTGATGTAACTGACATTGAAGCTTTCTGTGTGGCCAGTTAAGTCCTGTCACACAGAACTTTTAATACTGGTGTTTTGTGAATATTCTGCCTACTCTGCGCTAGCAGTTGTGACAAACAGACAATTATTAACTGGTAGTCAATATCTGGACATGACGCACAGCCTGACAGTCCCCATCATGTGATGTATTGATATTATAAGAGAAAACGAACAAATGTTATTACACGATAAATGATTACTAAGATAATGTTAGCAAAGTGTAGCGAAATTATAAGTTACATAAGAATGAGGCTTTGTCATTCCAATCCTGCTTTTAAATAAGAAATATGCATAAAAAATAATTCATCATCATTGTGCTAATGTGGACCTGCCCATCCAACTCATCTGCCAGTCTCTGCAAGGACCACAAGCGGCTGCACACAAGGACAGGAAACTGAATTTTCTTACTGTATCTTCTTCTCCTTCATCTTCATCTCCATCTCTCCCTCGTTTTCAGAGCTACTCTTTACACCAGAAAAAAAAAAAAAAGAAAAAAAAAACCTGGCTGTTGGAATATCCTCCATCTTCTCAGAATTATAACTAGGAGGCTGAAAGTTGTTTGTAATTATGGTCTGCGCAATAGGACTCCAATGCAGTAGTACTGTAGTCATGAGCCGCTGATCTCATGGCTGCCGAAGGCGCTGTATCACTTGAGAGAGTCATAATGTATCTTTCTCAGGAAAGTAAAGCAGGAGCCGACATTGTTCTATTATTTACTGCGTAAAGTGTAAACAGAAATATTGTGTGTATATCACTCTAACGCAGTGTGCTATTAGCAGTGTACAGAGAGCTTATTGGTTTGTATGGGGCTTCAGCTCTGTCTTATATGGTACTCATTACCGTATATCCAATTCTGAAGCTCAGTCCAACCCTATTTGCTTGTAGAAAACCTGCAGACATCGTGCTGCTTGGAATCAGTAAATCATAGTTTGATGATGTCTCTTATTGGACACCAGACCTGCATATAAATTAATTAATATTCAGAGAAACTAAGAAACAATGCAAATGACTTTTTTTGTGGTTTCCTTCTATTCATTGATTTGTATTCACTTATGCAGTATGTTAATGTTATATATACATATTTAATGCTTCCGCTTTTATTTCCCGATACTGCGTGAGTCATCGCTGCACAATATATATATCAGTTTCCTCTAGGTTTGTGCCTCTCTCTTTAGTCTGTCTAGTCTCCTCCATCTCCATCTCTCCTTCATGACTGAAGTGGATTTAACAGGTAAATCAATCAGGGATCAGAGCTTTCACCTGGATTCACCTGAGCAGGCTGACTGATGGAGACACTAGCTGCTCCTGATATCCTCATATTTTGTCCACTCCGTAGATTCGCCCTGCTGGGCCCTCACTGCTGCTCTCGGTGCTGAGTGTATTTGGGCTGAGGGGTGATGGATGTTGGACACTTTTAAAATGAAGAAGAAAGGGGATGAGGAAAGATGAGCAAGGTAAGAAGAGGAGGAGACAAGGAGAAAGGAAGCAAAGGAGGTACAAAGGAGGGAAGAAGGTGAGGAAGGAGAACAGTGGAATGCTGAACCAGCTGTTTTCACACATGTAGAAGTTGGTAGGGTGTGTGTAATGAAATGTTGGCCAGCATTAGGCTGCAGCTAGTACCTCCCCATCCCAACACCACCACAACCAACACCCTCTACCTCCCCCATCAGGCTGATTAATAGTGAGAAGAGCCAGCTGCATTTCTTTCCCCACAGAGAGGTCGGGCATATGGCAGAGTGGAGAGCCGAGCTGCAGAATTATCATATCAAACCTGGTTTCCCTAGAACACTCGGGGGAACAAGCGCCATAGCCACTGATTCTGAGAAAAAAGGGCAAGTATTATGAAGATCAAGGTGCTCAAGCCATCTCTGACAACCACTGTTAGCTTTGAGATTATGTTTCTTCTTTTTTTTTTTAGCCAGGCTATGTGAGAGCTGCCGGACCTTTTCATCTTCCTCACTATACCTGTCCTCACACCAGTCCTGATGTAAATTATGCATGGAGCAGCAAGGCCAATTTCCCAAATGTTTAAGCCTGTAACCTCCGAGGCATTGTCCTGACCTCCGTTATACACGGAAACTCAGCAGTTGGTGGCTGTAGATCTGTAAGACGAGCAGGTCTTGTGCCAATGTGGCAACAGGAATGCCTAGCGGTTAGAGAGAGAGAGAGAGTGTCACCCTTTTGATCCTCGTAGCAGCTTGGCTTGTCAAAGGTTTTATTCTGCAATCCTTATACCTCTTCCAAAAAGAGCCATGTGATCATTCCAAAGACAGTTTGCTGGTCGGTCACCTCTGTGGCTAAGCTTTGGTGAAGATTAGACAGGCAAAATGAGTTCATGTGAATGCTAATGTTGCTTCATGTCAGCTGCTAACACATCAGCCATATCCACTTTATAAGGTTATAATAAGTCAGTGGTGTGTGACAGCTTGTTTAGTGGGCGAAACATTTAAAAATGCCAAACAACAGGCAACTGTACCTCAGAGTTGATCATCACTTAGGCATTGTATCGCACATTGAAATCCACTATCATTTAAATGCATGGATTTTATAAAACTGTTTTTATGCAGACTACAGGACATAGAATGGATCCAGGTATGTAAGCCAATAGAATATATACAGAATCTGAAGATAGCAAAACCAAACAAGATGGTTTGAATATCAAATCAGATCAAATGAAGGTTGTGAACATAAGCCAGTAGCAACAGTAGCAGGAATATAATTGGATCATCAGTTTCCCGTAATACATTATTGATATTGTTAATATACAATGAATGAGGCTGGTTCCAAATCAGCCGTCATGTTTTTGTCTGTATATGTACCACGTTTTCTGATAAAGACTTTGCAGGTCGAAATATTGCACTTGTAAAATCTCAGGAATTTCAGTGCTTGGATAGCCTCTGCTTTTCCTCTGTTTGAAATATATAAACCATCACACAGAAGTGCGAAATCTTCAGTCAGACACTGATGATGAGGACTGAAGTTTAATTTAACTGCTGCTCTCACTCATGAATCTCACCACAATATAAATGCTGCAGTTTCCACATGCATCAAAAGAATGACTGCTGTTTTGCAAGAATCAACAGACACATTTACTGTAGGTCCATGGGTTATATATAATTCATCTACATTAGTTAATGGAGCGCTGCAGCTTAGTCTATTCTGTCTTTGGATTGCAGAGGCCACCTCACTCTCATTAGTACATCTCATTCAAATTGCATGTTGTCCAGAATCCCTTGTGATTAGCATAGCAAAGATACTTAGCAAAGTTCTGCATAAATTCTTACAAGTAACTTTTGGACATCATTAATATATGCATTGCAACGGCAAGTTTCCTCTTTAATATGTAAGCCTTTTTGGGGGGCAAAAATTCATACATAATTAGAAACTGGATCCTGCAATTTGTAGCAGCTAATTATACCTTTTTGCGTGAGTGGGTATGGTTAGATAGCAGTGCTGCTGGCTCCTTCCTCCTCGCTCAGTGGCAATGCGCAAGCCGACTTCTCGGTCGGTATCGGCCACAGAATGACAGACAGCTGATTGGAGAGTCTGTTGTTGTTGCCGGACCTCCGGAGCAATGGGAGCCTGCTCTGTTTGTGCCTGACATGACAGGACTATGTTTTAAGGAGTAAAAAAAAAATATATAGGGGGACAGAAATGCACCAAAAAAACATTTCCAGAACAAGATAAGAGAATCGTGGTGGAGACAAGGTATTCCAATTGCAGCAGCACTTCTGGTTCGGAGAAACACACTTTTAGGTTGTTTGGGCATTTTATTCCCTGGAGGTCTAATTTATAACGAAGCGATCTGATTAGCCCAGCTCCCCGGGAGCCTTTCTCATGGGAACCACCGCCAAGGGCATCACTTGAATCGGAATCAGAAGATGGTGAAACAAATTATGCTTCTTATAAAAAAAAAAGACGGTTTCTAATCTTTTCCCTCTAAACCCACTTCAGTGGTGATCGTCCTCTCTGGCCCATTGCTGCTCAAGAAGACATTTCCTCTCAACTAATGCTCTCTGCTTCCATTAATATGTTATAATTACCACAGTAACAGTTGGAGCTGACATAATGTCCATACACTGTAGAAATCAGATTTCTAATAATGTCAATAATGACAGTAAAGCAAATATCCAAATTATATTCCGTACATGTACGGCTGTAAAGTGACAAAATATATATAATGTAGATCAATTTTTAAAATTCACACATTCATGCAAACATATTTTTGCATATGCATACTAAATGCTATCATTTCAGCTTCAGCTAAGCTGAATATTATGTGTAAAACATCCATACAGGATATATTAATATTCAATAGTATCCTCAAATAGCATATGCATTTTTAATTGAAGTTTTCATCTCAATAAGTCCTCTTGTAATCTACTAATCTTTATCCTTTTGTTTTTGCCAATCACATGTGTTTACACAAATATTCCAAGTTTTCTATTGCTTTATTATCTTCTGTGTTGCATACTACTACAAGACCAAGTCTGGAAGCAAATATTTCAACAGTCTGTTTGCGGGGTTCAAAATTATTACATGATTTATTATTACATTATTTACTGCTGGGGAGAAAACAATTGTCAACAAAGTATGATAGGTCTACCAGCTCTCTCGGTGAATAGGACAATACTCATTCACTGTTAAGTGAAACCCAGGTGTTATACTTAGGCGAACTGACTCAAGGAATATCTAGACTTGGTGTAGCGGCAACTTTCCAAAAAAAGGCTGCCAAAAGGCAGAGTAGGCTCCTACTTTGACGTGTAAGTCCAAAGACAATCCAAAGTCACGTTGAGGAGGTTTATGGTGTTTAACCAAAATAACAACAAACTTAAACTGGCATAACTTGACGAACTAAACTAGACGAAACTATACAATAAGAAACAAGATGAGATAATAGTGAGACGTAATGATAAGTACTAAATGATGAGGCGGTCAACAGAAAATATTGGAGCCTGCCACCCTCTTTGTCTAACTCCCGCCACCAAGTGCACAGGTAAAAGTAAGGTGAAACCACAACCACACCCCCTGTGCCAATTACTGGAAGTAAAGGTGATCTAGAAAACGTGTGTGATCTAAACAAGTAAACAACTCAAACTATACACAAGTGGTCACAAGACTACAATTCTACAAAAATTGGACAATGGACTCCAATTAGTAGCATTGTCGAACAGACCACAACCCAACCAATAGTTTCGGTATTGATTTTCTTCATCCAGGTTTCTCTCTAAACTTTGGTAAGTTTGTGTCAAAATGACATAAATTTGACATTCGTAATCTAAATTAGACTGTCTGTTGTAATCAGGTCTGCTCTGCACTCTGGGTTTTTGTCGGGATGGTGGTAGTGCCATCTGACCTCGTGTGGAATCCCCAGGCAAGTGCTGCTCAACACCTCCCTATTTTTCCCTTTCTTTTGTTTTTCTGGTCTTTGTGTCATTTTATATGTGCTTAGAACAAATCACAAAAAGGGGAACTATTTACCAACCTTTGCAGTAAAATTGTTTTAAACCACGGTATAAACGAGGTGATTATCTTAAAACTACACTGAGCGCTTCTGCCTCCCAGCAGGACCCTGAAGCTTTCAAAGGTATTACAGCAGAGTAGTCGTGTCAATGCAAATACCGGCATGTTTTCGTGTTCTGCCTTGTGGGTGTGTTTGTTGTGTTGTTGTCAAGTGATCTTAATGTCACCGTGCGTGGCTGAAGGGATTGTTGTCTACAGCGCCGTACACAGAGCCCACCAAGAACTGATGTCTCTTTATGAGTAACAAGCTGACAAGGACATGATTGAAGACGCTCTATGTGTCTATACATGTGTTTCTGCAGTATTACATAAAAGCTGCATTATGTTTTACAGAAGGACAGGACAGGAGAAGAGCGGGCTGAGGCGGTGATGAAACATGAAACACTGCGGCTGAAGTGGTTGCAAGTGTGTGTATACCACGCTGCATGAGATGCATGATAGAGATGTCAGCTGGAAGAGTGGCTATCAATCAGGAGCCGTGATTAATGTGATCATGTTATCCTTTGGAGCTAAACAGCCTGTGGGACAGTGTTAATCTACCTGTCACTTTCTGTTGGCTTTTCCCCGACTACGATGCCGACTGTCAGTTTGATATTTGTTTTGTTTTGCTGTTTATCCTGTTACTGCTGTATCATTTAACTGAGTAACAACTGTATCGCCGCTGCGAATTGTTGTTCAGGGCTCGGTGTGGTTAGTTATGCTCTCACGCATTCGCTCCTCTCTCTCTCTCTCTCTCTCTCTCTTTCTCTCTGTCACATACACATCAAATTTCATACACACTCGCACACACACTGCCATGTACACAATTCCTTCCACATCTCCACCTGGTATGGGAATATAAATGATCAATTTCCCAAGCTGAAGTAGAAATGCTCATAGAGGAAAATTAAATCCCATGCCCGGTGCTGATGGGATATTTATCTCTCCCATTTTATCTACTGCTTTCTTCCTTCAGCAGTTGGCACATTTTCCATCAGTGGCATTCTCCTTCAATCAGTTGCTCTGTGTGTGTACACCAAGACACAGTGCTCCCCTCTCATAGCGAGTCAAGTTTTTTTCAGTTTAAGAGATGCACCTCTGAAACCCAGCAGAATTTAAAGCAATCACAAAACATCTCTTGCACACCGAAATCAAGACATAACGTGAAATTATTCAAAAAAAATAAAAGAAAGAGGTGTGCTGATGTCGTAGACAACTGAGTAAACTTCCAACATAATTGGTTTAGTCAGTTCAAGGCACGTAAACAGTTGCTCATCTTGTTAAGAGATGCACTCCTTTGTTAGTCCGCTCACGATCGGTCATGATCAATCGCTGATTCAATCGCTGTCATCGTCCAATCACCTGCGAGTAATTACACTCGCAGCTAATGGAAAACATAGTTGTGACATCTTTGTGGGCTGCAGTCTGTTGTTTCCAGCGTCTGTTTATTATTATTTTTCTTTTGTAATTTTGATTTTATCTTTGAAGATGTTGACAGCTGTCACTACCAGCAGGTAGTTAAGGTGATGAAAACCCATTCCTCTTTCCCCAGCGCCCTATCGATGGAAAGTGGTATTGACTCGTGCGCTGATGTGGAGGGAATTGAACAGCAGGAGACTGGTGGAGTAGGCGGATGTCCAGGGCCCTCTGGATTCATCAGCCTGGCTGACTGTCAGAGGCCTAGTGATTCTGTTGGCAATCAATGAGCCTTTTAAGTAATGCATGGTTGCAGATGACATGCTTAAGACAGGGTCACAACTGAGTTTCTAATGAGAGCTGTAGATGGCTCCCATAGGCCTAAAAACCACTTACTGACCCCTGGGAAATGGAGAAAAAGGTGAAGTCTCACATAATGGAAGCATTTGTAAGACATCACATATTTCATTAGTTTCCTGCCAGTAGGAAGGAAAAATCAATCACTGCACTCATGTACCACACACCTAGTACAGATGAGAGTTGATTTAATCTTGCATTTTTTAAAATCATTATTATCATTGCTTCTAGAGTGATTATTGAAACAGATCAAATTTATACACACAACTGGGAGCTGTCCAACCACAGTCCCCTACCTGTTGGCCAGGGTGTAATCCCATACAGATTCCCCTACCTCAAATGACGGACATGTTGAGAAATTCCCATCATGTAACATTCGATAATGAGACCGCGCTCAGTGAAGGCATCACTGATTGGCTCGGAGTTTGAATTCCACACACACACACACACACACACACACACACACACACACACACACACACTTGGAAATGGCACTGATTTGTTTTTTTTCTGTCTTGGAAGTTCACATCATTAGCTTAGCTAACACAAGAGTTTCAAAACATCAACACTGAGCTTGGAGGAACTTTTGGGACATGGAGTAGTATTTGATGCTGATCAGGAAGTGTAGCTCTCTGAGAATTGCGAGAGGTACGCCGACACAAATGAGGCCATCCTGAGGATACACGAGTCTGTGTCATCTACATTACACTTATGTCCAAACTAAGTTGCTAAGCTATTAAAAAGCATCGAAAATCATATACTAAATACATATACTGTTTGTATTTACTTAATGTGATATATTATGTAACCAAAATATTAGTGATATGGCTGGTAGATACTGAAAAAAAACCCCATATATTTTTAAAACATTTATACTGATAAAAAGCTAATATTTTATGGATAATTAGACTTTCATACGATATTCATACCCAAGAACATGTTGAGAAAGAATCACTAATCACATACAGTATACAGGAGGAAGTAGAGGATTTATTTCTTTACTTTAACTAACTATTTAAGGGCTGATCAATTCAGGATATTCACATTTTTCTTATTATATGAATAATTTTTTTATGTTGTATTTAACACTTGTCATGTTTCTGGTGCCTCAACTGCCTCTTACTGCTCTTTACTAAATTGACAAACACTTGACTTGTCTATGCACATGAAAATAATAAAGTAATAATAATAAAGTCCAAGAATAGGTAAATGATTAAATTAAATGCAGACTGAATAATGATTAGATGGCACAAAGCCAATAAAGCAAAGTAGCGCTGATGCTGATCACATAATATCACATGATGTCACATAATCTGACATGTGCACTGCCCACAAATATTTTAATCCTGTGAAGACATGCCATCAACATGCAATTACTCTCCACACTCAAAGAGATAATGCTTACATTCAAGCAAACAAATTCAAACAAACTGATACTAATTCCCAACCTCATTTATATGCAAATTCTGTTTAGGAGCCCCCTGACATGCTCAGTCAGACTCGGGTGAAGATATGTTTTGTGACTGCAGTGTTTTCAGGATATGATGGTCCACAGGGATTCACCTGAAGGTGTGTGTTTGTTTTTGATGTTCATGATGAGTGATGCTGTAGCTCACACCTCCTGGCAGTGTGTGTCTAATATAAGTACTCACCAAGAACTCATCAACTCTTGCAAAATCCATTTTATTTTTAAGATTTGCCAATAGCTGTTGGTTTTACTATTTAGCTGAAGAAAAAAGCAAACCACTTGAAAGTTTTTTTTCTTTTTCCTAGAGTTGAAAATAATGATGGCTTTAGCTTCATGCCCTGACCTCTGCCTTGTAATGGCTTCCTTCAGCTTTGTCTCCTCACAGTGTGGTCAGCTGGGAAACTTGTTCACACGATGCTGCATCACCCACAACTTTTTCAGCATCAAAGTCAATGAGTGCAAGCAAGGTGAACAGAGAGTGGCTGCTGCAGTAAAAGATGCTGTGCTGTGCCTGGCTTCTCTGCGAGCAGTGCACAGAAAAATGCTCAACTCTTTAGAGGAGACCACGTGACTTGCACTAACTGAGACAGCTAACTAGAGGATAGGGCAAATGCTTCAATGCTACAACACATAATAATTAACCCAATGTACAGGCTAAGCACTGATTAAATTAAATAGAGCACTATACCACAAAGACACATTACAGCCAACAATCGAAGACTGAAAGCAATTTGGCATGCCAAATTGGACTCAGAGGATTCATATAAATTGCATCTGCTTAATCAAGAGCAACAATTTGAAATATCTGGCCACTTAGAATGACATCAATCTGTACTCTAAGAAAAACAGTCAAGGTACTAATGGAGAGTAACATTGTCAAACATGTGGTCACATTCAAGCTCCAACAACCTGTAATTAAACCTCGTCATGTACAAGCAATGGACATAATTACAATAACACCACTGTAATTCATTGCAGTCCAGTGCAATACCTTCTACCTCTGCCAATGTTGTAATGGTCAGTTTGTTGAGCCAAATTAAAGGTTTAGTTTGTGATATTGGACTGTAATGTCTGTAATAAGTGTTGATACTATTTACAGGTCCGTATGCTAAAAACGTCTGTATATTTATTGGACAAACATAAGATTGGTATCAATCTTCTTCTTCTGTCAACATTTTCTTTCAAAATTTTTCTTTGATGTATAATAGAAATCTGTTTCTCCCTTCCTTTCAAACATTAAAGCTATGTGTGATCTGAACAGCACATTGTAACAACAACTTTTTATGTCCACTGTTACTGCTGTTGCTAACACTCATGTGTATAACTTTGCATTTGTGTTTGTTGTGTATGCTAAGCTTGGTGTGTGGTCCCCTGCTCCCAGTTGTGTGCAGTAGATGAGGTGTTGCCACCTTCGTCACCCCTACACCTGGAGAGCCGGAGAATCCCGATTGGAGCGGCACCTGGTCTGACCCGACAACTCGCAGGATCCAGATTGAGACGCTACGTTTTTTTAAAAAAAGTTTGAACAGCCTGTCAGGGCAGCTGGACCTTGTCTTGACCTTGCCAATGTGCCGTGGTATTATACTTGTAAATTATATTGTGGATGTTAGTAATTGTACTAACTTGTTTTTGGCTGAGGTACTTTGTCACTACTTTGGGACTGAGCCAGGTCTACGATTTTGCTGAATGCACACACACAGATATTTCTGTTTGGAAGCACTACGTTTAAGGGTGCTGTTTCTCTGATTTTTTTTTTGTTATAAGATAAAGGTTAGATTGTGAGGTTTTTCTTTTAATTTTGATTTGTTTAGGTAGTCAAGACTGATTTTTAAAAAGTACAATTTTTTAATATTTATTTCTTTTGGTTAAACAGCCTCCGCTCGAGTCAGATAGGAAGATATGTAGCACTAACATGCCTGCACAATAAAAGTGAAGCCAGCAACAGCTATCTAAGCTTAGCATAAAGATGTGAAATGGGGGAAACAGCTAGCCTTTGTTATTGACAGGGGATTATGTAGCAGACTATTTCTTCGCCTGGGAGGAGTAACTTCCTGGAATGTCCGGGAAGTTCTGGTAAGCCAATTTTGTTTGGACAGAGCGGTTAGCTGATTCTCTGTGCTAAGCTAAATTAGCCTGCTGCTGGTAGTCACTTCGTATTTGTCATAAGGGCAGAAGAGTGGCATCAATCTTCTCATCTAACTCTTGGCAAGAAACCGAATAACTGTATACCCCCAAAATACCCTAATGCATTACCCTGATATGTGTCTGAGATAACAGCACAGACAGACTTCATCTCACCTCTTATGGTAAAAAAATAGATACAATAAAAGGAAACATAATTGCTGCCTTGCATTTGTTTACTGCTAACATCTTTTCTAAGCTAAGACATGGATATCGCCTTATCAAGTCAATTAATTGACTGCGCCTGTCTTCGTGTTACTTTATGTTGAAAAGAGAATACCTAGAGTATCCACCCTCTCAGCTCTTTTTCCAATGTCCAGAGTTCATTTTCCTTGTGGAAATTTGAGTAATTTAACAAAGGAAAGAGGTTTTGAAAAACAGGTTCAAAAATCTTCTTCATGCTGAAAGCCTCAGGAAGCAACCAATTCCCAGCTGTGATGTGCTGCTGAGATCTGTCTCCCCCTGTCATTTTTTCTCTCTCGTTAAAGTTCTTTTTAACCTTCATTTGCTCTGTCATCCCATCTCTCTCTGTCTCTCTCTTACTCATTCTTTCGCTCATTCTTTCTATTGCTTATTCACTGTACGCCACCCTGGATAATAGTGTCAGATCAATGCCCAAACTGTGAATGTCTCCCTACCTCACACTTCTATACTATTCCCTCCTCATAACACCACATTAGAGCCGGCCTTCTGGACAGAGCCAGCCTCTTATTAACCGCACACAACAGAATCTCTGTGTCCAATCTCTTCTACAACTGAATTATATTAATATCCTTTTGGCAGCTGTCTGCAAAGTGATAATACTGTTCATTTTTCATTTTTTGTATGGTGGATGAGGTTTCATGGGGATGGAGAAGAGGGCTAGTTGTAGTTGGATTTGGAAACATTTGACTGATGCGGTGGTTTGTGTGGCTGCAGGGCCGACCATCTCGCAGGGATTTTGCTTTTTGCATCATGGCTCCTCTGGCATGATGTCTTTTTGCTTTTTTTCCAGTGGGGATTTTGTCAGAGCTATTCAGAGGCAGCTTTATGACAGCGACACAAAATAACATAACTGTGAGGATGAGGAGGAGGGAGGGAGCAAAATCCAAATGTAGTTAAGCGCATCTGACTGCAGTTGCACAAAACAATTGGGAGAAAGCTTTCGTGCGAGTGGAGATGGTGACCTTGAGCTGAGCTCTGGAAGAAATGGCCGAGCTGAGCCCCCAGAGCGCTGAGGTGAATATGGAGCCCTGTCAACATGAGGAATGTTGTCGTGCTGTTGTCTGGTAATAAAAGAAGCCATCACTCTCTGCAGAACATCAAAAACAATGCCGCCACCGAGCCTGTACCTCAACAACCTGGAGAAATGAACCACCATATATGCATTTCACAGCTTCGGTCTGGTATTAGCTTTCTGACATTTATTAAAACAATGCCAATGAAAGGATTGAAGTACAGTTCATCATGAGACAACCAAGCTTTTCATTATAGTTGACTATTAATGGTCAATTTGGCATTTGCTGTAGCTCTAAACTACCTCCAGGCAGTGCAGCTGTTTAATAGGGGTGGGGACTGGGTAAGAAGTGAACATAATGCTGTTTAATTTTACTGCATAAGCATTTCACGCTGGTAAAATATCACGATTTACAGTTATGGTTCCATTTCGATTGCTTAAACCGCTGTGGTAAATCTCAGTGTTGTGAAAGCAACTGCTTGAAAACAGTGCAGTGTTAAAATCAGAGTCATCCTGCATACTGGGGCAGGTTTATTCCCTGCAGGTGGTGACAGAAAGTATTAACAGGCTGACAGTGATATTATTCAAAACAATCTGCTGTTGTGATATTGAGAAAGGTGAACTGTGTAGCAGACAAAAAAATATCAATATCACAATTTTGCAGTGAAATCATCTTTGTATCTCTTTTTTATTCAGTGCAGAAACAGGCAGAAATTGGACAGTAGATGAAACCAACTCTGGTCTCGGGCAATAGATGATCAACAAGCTATTTTTAACTGAATTGCATTAATTCAGTTTTGCACATATTTCCAGATCTCTGAGACATTCAGCCATTTTCTCAGGATCAGAGAGGAAGGGTGAGTATTCACAGTGATGGCGCGGGATGGCAGAGCAAACACACATCAGGTCATACTGACCATTGAGGCTGTCCATGAGAGACACAATGGTACAAAGCCGAGATGGGTTAAACAGAATTGAAATGTTTGGATCTCTTCCTTGCCCTCCAAGCCTGTGACATTGACTTATGGTGACACCCTCCAGCCTGTTTTGCTTAGACAGTTAAATGACAAATGGTCCTGCCTGTCAGCCAACATCTGTTATTCATCTGCAGCTTGGAATGCCACTGCCAGGCCAGCACCGCCTGGCAGCCACCTTTAAAGCCAGCCTCCCACAGCTCAGTCACACAATTACAGCCAATCAGCAAGCAAACACTGTTAGCTATGCTCCCTCTGCCCAATCCTTATTGTGTTTGCGTTGCTGCAACCTATGTTCAAAGAGTTATTCATCATCACAGTTGAATCAAATGGATGGAAGTTCGAGTGTTACTTTGCCTTTGCGTACATATACATGGGTCCAGCCTATTAAACATATCAAGTGTTTGGTGTTGTGTGGCTCTCGAGCCACAATAATACAGAGCACACTAACATCATATAGGAGTAAAGCGGCTGTAAAGCTATATGGGTTATCCTCTTGAAATAATAAGATGTAGGCTACACACATCTGAAAACACGTGTTTAACAGTGTTTTACTTAGTGTGATGAAATCAAAATTAAAATCCACAAGCTCACGTGTGTTTATGCACATGACAACAGCAGAAATAAGAAATGACCTGGACACGACAAAAGTTTATTAAATCAATATACCAAAAAATGATTAGCACTAACAGGCACCTTCAATCTGTCTATCAGCCACACTGCAGCTGTGAGTCTTGACAAAGAGAGCAGCAGGAGTAACACTAACAAGCACTGAGTCTACTGTCTGACTCTGGTACTTGATTGAATCCACTCTCTTCAGTATTTTTCAACGTAGGGGCTGCATTTTGGCATGTATGGAAAGAGAGCCGACATCAGCAGCAGTCCAGTCGAGTCAGTCTAGTCATGTATACAGATTTGTAGTACTGTACTGAATGATTATCTTCAAGCAACCTAAAGCTAAGCATGTCTAATAAGCTTTTCTGTGGCTGGCGCTCAGCTTATGGCTATTTCCTGGAAGTATCCCGTCCACATGCAGACCTGCTGCGACTTGACTTGAAATAAAATAATAATAATCAGTAGAAAAGAATAATTTGTTCATTTTTGGCCAGCACTACAAGTGGATAAAATGAATCAATTCTAGTATTCCAGTGTTGTTGGTGCAGTAAATAAAATAAATGAATTAAATAAGTAAGAAATAAATATAGAGCAGATACAGTATTATAAACACACATCTCACAATTTCAAGAAGAAGAACTCTGTGGTTTTTATATGACATTACAATTATCAGCCTAAATTATAAAGTAAAACATTCCATCTGGCCTTTGAGACCCTGTAGAGTTGCCCTAATTACTCAAATGCTCAAATGAGCTGCTTAATGCAGCTTCACCGAGAATATAAATGCATGAGAAATGATTGCACTATTATGTTGGTGTTAAAAATACCAGCAGTGCAATCGAGTGAGAAAGAGAAAATGCAAAATCTGAAACAAGAAAAATATACGAATATTATGAAATGATATTAAGAATGAATTAGAGCACTTGAAATTAGTAAGGCAAATTTACGAATGGCAAATGAGTGCAGAATGTGCACGTGAGATTAAACTGAATAATGCCAACATAAATTTTGATATTCAGTTTTCTCTTCAGCAAAAGAGGAAACACGTCAAACAGTAGAACAAATTCCACATTCTGCTTTCCTCTCCGCTGGATGACACAGCTAATATCTATCCTCTGTAGGTGGAATTAGGTGTTCAGGCAAGGTTAAATGACCAAGTGTTTGTGCTGTATTGTGTTTGGACGCTGTGTAATGCACCGTTTCTTCAATGATTATGGATAGTAGGAGAGCAGCAGCAGTGTTTAGGGACTGTTATCTGCGGGCTCTTTTCATTTATGATGGTTTTATAATGCTCTCCCCTTCATGGATCACACTCTCACAGGCACAATACGGCACAATGCTGCATACTTTATTATATGCAACAGTAGAGGTTAAACACACTGCTGTCTTTGGAAAGCCTGAGCAGTGGTTTATTGTAGTTTCACAGACGAAATGAAAAAGAACCTAAAATTATGTCTCTTCTTCTTGAAGCTGCATTAGACACAATTGGCTCTATAAAGGAGAAGAATGTCTTATCAATCCAAGATAGTGGGTTCACCTTATTTGACCGGATGAGACTCAGGTGTTGGATAGTTCTTTATCATAAAGTTAGCTCTGCAAAGTCAGTTTAATAATTTTCCCTTTCCTCCCTGGTGGTCTGGCAAGGTTCAACAGGTACTGTATTTGGTCTAGGGATGCACCGATCCAAATTGATTGTCAATATTTATTAAATTCCAAGACAGGGTTAAACTACTAGTGCAATATACACTATCAAAAAACAAAAAATACCTGTCATATAAACTACACAGCACAGATACAAATCACTATTTAACTAATTACGTTGGTATCGGAACCCGATACCGATACTGGATCGGATCGGCCCCATCCCTAATTTGGTTTAACTGGTTACACAGAATTTGAACTTGAACATAAAATTATTTGACTACACAAAGTTTATTTGACTTTCAGTGGACTTTGCTCTACAGTACATGCTGGATCCTGGAAATGTGATGTTCTCCTAAACCATCCATGAAATCAGGCAGGTTCTGAAGCCAGAAATAAACCAAGCAGTTTGAATACACACAGACATACAGTATAGGCATTTTTCCACACAATTGCTCTGCTTCAGTTTCTACCGAACTATACAGTGTAGTGTTTTCAGCAGCATTGGCAATAGACAACAGAGCCAAAATCTCCTCCTCTCCATCCACGTTCTCCTGCTGTTCCTAATGATGATGAGGTCTTTTCAAGCTAGACTGGATATGTAATTCTTCCAGCGTGTTCTGTGTCTACTCCAGGGCCTTCTGCCATGCCTGGAATATCTCCACCAGGAGATGTCTGGAAGGCATCCCAATCAGATCCCAGAGTGACCTCAAATGACTAGTAGAGGTCCTGTTCTGACCACCTTCCACAAATCTGAAGTTCATTTCAGTGATCTCTGTACTTGGTGGCAGTTTTTCTAGTCACTAGCAATGTATTCATATATGATATAAGATTTCCAATAAAGGGAAGTGTTTCTAAAAGTCATGTCTCTTGCCTATTCCTCATTTGGTATTTCCACTGCTGTGAACAAGAGCATATATGAAAGACCAGACCTCTGAAAATGTGCAATAAGCAGACAAGCCTTTCCTCTGTTGAGCCCCATGATTGTCTAAAATTGATTTATCCATAATCAAATCACATCTGAACTATATTTCAGATACCTTTCATATATGGAATAATATCTGAATAACAAAGGTAACCAGATTTAGTTTTAGTATTCTTTTAGACCCAACTGACACAGGGTACCATTTGCCGAGAAGAGTCAATTTAGTGGAAACTCTTCCTTTTCCCCGTTGTTTTTAATTTTGTCATGACCACAGTGTGTGATGCACAAAGGAAGAAGTGCACTAGACTGGCTCATAAATTGTTTATTAAAAGCAATGCGGAAAACTCTAAACATACTGTGTTCACATCAAAAATAAACCTTTTAAGGAGAAACATAAGAAAAACATCCAGCATTCATTCCCCATCCCTCTCTCCCCTCATTTCCTGTCATTTTTCTACTGCCTGCTCTCAAATAAGAGTGCAAAATACCCCCAAAAAGTAAAGGAGTCAGAAATGTAATAGCCCAATTAATTTCATGTTTATCACTTTCTCAGCACAAGAAAATTTGATTAATTAAACACTCATTTCTACTGTAAATGAGCCAAACTGAAGTCGTGGGAAAGACTTTCTGATATTTTTAAACCGTTATTTACTGACACAATGTTACATTATTTCTGCATAATGAAATCTTTTAGACTTCACACACGTCTTCCTGGCACATTTAATTGCTAATTTGAAGAGTGAAAGTCTTATCTTTTCTTGTGTTAGAGGTGAACTTTGACTTGGATAGCATGTAGCATAGTGGTTAGTGCATAGTTAGCACAGTCCACATCTCTGTAACAAGGGAGTTATTAAAACATGCCACTTACTTAAACATTTAACACGAGTTAAATGTTACGAGTTATTAAACAGATAGTGTCATTGGGATGCTGCTGTGTTTCAAATCCATCGGGCTGCTTGAGATACACGCCGCAGAGCCTACACTGATGTCTTGACACCGAATATCCTGTGTATGTCTGCAAGTCTTGGCCTAAAACCTACTCCCATCACTTCATTTACATTGGAAATTTATACAAAAATGAACAAATCAACAAACTAAACGTCTATTAAAAGGCTTAAATATTGCACATATTTGCAATGGAGATGTGAAATGGAGCTAAATAGAAACACAGCAGTCTTATTTGCCTAATTTAGAACAGAGTAAAGAGGCTTTCTTGTATTTGCCCAAGTGAAACTGTGGCGTCAGGTACAGACACCGGTAGGAAATCTTCTCAAATACAACAGATGATTGTGGTAGTGGCAAAAGGTGATTGAAAAAATTGGGGAGTAAAAAACAAACAGAACCCCTCAATGCTTTCAGAGCTTTACAGAGATGTCAGAGGGGTCACAGTCACAAAGCCTTGAAAATAGAATCTGAGGAGAAAGTAAGAAATAGGGGCCAGGGGGGAAAAAGTAGAATATTTCTCTTCCTTTTTTTCCTTCGTGCTGGGCTGCATGTCTCAGTCTGTCTGAGGCTACTGCAGTTTTTCGCCTCGTTGACTCGTTAATGATGTGGTAAAGACACGTATGAAACCAGTTAGATCAACTCTATGAAGCAGAAACACGGCATCATCTGCAGCAAAGAAACATCAGTAGCCTATGTTTTGCATGTTATGAGCTCAATAGGAGGTTGACGTTAATCTTTTTTGCCGCGTGACTGTAACATTCCTCTCTTTTCTATTAAAACCCAGCTGTGATTAGTTTTCTCCTCCCATAACGCTGACAGGAGGAGACAGAAAGGGATAAAGTATTTTAATAGAACAGTCTCTTTTAGTGATCTGTACATGATCATCTTGTATTTGTTTGTCTGTCTGTCCCTCATTTTTATGACAACTTGCGGTAACTTCACATTGAACTTTGTTGTATGCTCTGTGTAAAGAAAAATGCAGAGGTTTATTTATTATTTATTTTCAATCCTATTTTACACTTGAATCGAACAGATTGCAGGAGTTTATGGAAATACATTTAACTGTGATTGTACCTGTATGATCATATGTCAAATTTTACTGATCAAACTGACTGAGTTTCTGTGCATGCTTCACAGAAAAATTCAATGCCTCAAGCAAACTTATGCACATATATAAAGATCATAGACGAGTGGGGTGCAGACACTGGCTCACACTTTTATGCATTTTTTCTTAAAGGAATGTATCTTTTATTTATTTTATTTATTTATGTCTTGCACATATAAACACAAGAAGTTTTGCAGGTAGGTGTATGAATAACAAAAACGAGAGAGCAATTTACAGCCTGCCTGTGTTCACACCTCCGCACACCTGGCCAATGGCTGCATGAAGTGGGTGTGAATGATTGTTGGTTTTTCAAAAGGTAACAGAAAAAATTAAGAAATAAACCAAACTTGGACACCATTTCACTGATGGCAACATACAATTATAGGGTTTAGCAATTATAGCAATAGTTGTAAGAAGCATGCAGTAAGTACCAATAATAACAGGAATGATGTGCTATCTGCAGTTTTTAGTAGTACGAGAAATAGTGGAGCTAGCAGTATCAGTAGTAGTTGTCTCAGTCATAAAAGTTAGTCGTAGCAGCAGTAATATTAGGCACTGTACCAGTAAAATAATAATTTCAGGATGCAGATCAGTAATGACTGTACCGGACATAAAACTGCATAGAAACTGGCAAAAACATAATGTGGCAGTATATTTATAATTTTACTTGACCTCATATTTAACTTGTATTGACTTTATTCAGCCTTGTTTAACAATTGAGTAAGTGTGTTGAGATTAAAGCTGTTTTTTTTTTTTTCCATGAAGACCTGCCTGAGAAAGCAGCATCATGACTAGCATATCGATGCAGCAAAACAAAAGGCCATTAGCAGAAGGACGAGTCTGTATGTAGAGAAAATGTCTAGACTCATGTACATCCACTTACACGTGGTCATCTGTAGACAAAACACATATACTGACATTATGTAAATGATATTCTTCATTTTCAGATATTCTATTACAACACTGTATAAATGCTGAAATTATAGCTCCTATCCTCCATTCAATTTATTAAAAATTTAAATAGCATAAAATATGAATAAAAGCTGTAGTGGAGAAGGCGAGAAAAGCCTTTAAGAGGCCAACCCTGAATAGGCTGTGGGTAAAATATAGAAGTTACTGTGTTTTGTTGTTGTTTTTTTGGCTTCCAACCTGGACCTTATTTTCCCCATTTTTTGTGTCATAATGATTTATGGGGACAAGAAGTTTTGGATTTGGTCTAATACCGAAGTTGCCCTTTAACTGTTTTACTGCTTTATAGTACTGACAGCTGGTCCACAAAGAGTTAAGAATTAGATTTCCTGTGTGTGTATGTGCTTGGATGCATCTTTAATGCAATTTCTGGCTCTGGTGATGTCTGACCTTGTCTGCGTGTTTTTTTTTTTGTTTTGTTTTATCATTTCAAGAACTGGATTCAGGAGAAATCAGAGCTCCAATATTGATCAGACCTCAGCTCTAGTCTTTTCTGAATCCCCATGGGTATAAAAGACCTTTCCAGCCTTGTGGGTGGATTCCTTGAATCCCAGCCGAGACTTCCCAGCCAATACTCACATCTTAACTTCAAAACTAGACTGTAAACAAATTCTTGTCGGGACAATAACTCAACTGGATATTGGACATTCCATGTCATCCATCACTGATAATGACCAAAGTTCCTTCTTAACAAGAAAGTAAAACCCTTATTTGGGGATATTTATATATCACATCGCTGACAAGTCTGCTAGAAGTGGCTGCTAACCCATCTTACCTACCCACAAAGAGTTTCTCATAATGCTCATAAATAGATATTTTGGCCTCGTCAATAAGACAACTCTGCAAAAAACACAGATATTTACAGTATTCGGGGGATACTGCCAGTCAGTCAAAATGTAATCCACAAAATAATTCTGCCTTTGAAAATTGAAACAATGTGAATCACGTGTGTCTTTCTCACCATCAAATCACATTATACTTCTCCCGTATCTTCTTATTTAGCCTGGTCAGAGAGCATAGTAGCTGCAGTCCCACGGCACATTGGTCCCATGACATATAGACCAATTTAATGATCATTTTATGAGATTGTGATCTCAGCTCTCTGGCCCTCTTGGTGATCAGCTGCCTATATGAGAAAGAAATTATGGCTTTGCAAGATGAAGCAGAACCAAGAAATATCTTCTCCAGTCATCTAAAGTAACTCCAGGGTTTCTGCAGGTTCTGTGAGTCAAATGTTCAGAACTTTTAAGGCCATTATGAGTGCAATTTGAGAACTATTAACGTTGTTAGTGCAGAGTGGTGAATACTGAACAATATTGGGTGATGGCAGCTGTTTCCTGTTGGCTTTTTATGGTGGGTAAATGTTTTGTTGACTTCCTAATGCGACTCTACTAATGGCTTTATATCCAACGTTGCCAATTAAAACGTTTTCTTAAACAAGGTGCAGCAGGCTTCATCCAAGCACTAAATGCGCTCTTCTTGAGCTATATCTTGCTGAACTTGTACTTATTCATTTAAGCTGAAAGTAACGTTAATAGAAACAATTTATGACTTTCCAGCTTGCTTCTAGAATAACTATACTGTTTTGATGAGAGAAGACGACACATTAGCCCATACTGTACACTACATCATGACACACTAGCTGGGTGTTCCCTGATAAATTAGTGGTTATATGCTTGCTTCATAATGCAATGAATTTATAAGACCTGTGATAAAAATAATAATAATCATAATAATGAGTATGAGTAAAAACAAATAACGGATAATACAAGCCCCAATTAAATCACACATTAAAAATACATAAATTGTGGAAATAAAAATATACTGAAGGACATAAAAAAAGACTGCCTGATTAAAATGTTTTCTGGAGAAATTTAAAAGCACACACAGAGCTAACTAATTTGAGATGCTCAGGCAGGCGTTTCCAAGGCTGTCACTAAAGACCGGTGGTTACAAGCAGATGAATGTGGGGCCAAAAAGGTCACTAACACTGTAGAAGACAGAGCTTGACCAAGAGTGGCTTTATAAGTTAACAATAACATTTTAAAATCAATTCTACAAGTAACTGTGAGCCAAAGGAGGGCAGCAAAAATAGGAGGACCACATTTGAAGCCAAGTATGTAAGTGTTACTCTCAGACATCTCTCAGACAAGAGATGTGTGTTTCCTTTTAGGATTCGGCCTTGTTCTGACCATCCAGTAAAAGAGCTTGATCAGAATGGGTTGTGAAGGTGTTGAGCATGACACACAGACTTTTTCCCACAGGACCATCCCCTGTGTTTTGCTGAAGCCTTGTCTGCTTGAATTTGAGTCTGACGCTCTGTCTGACAAAAATTATTTAACAGTCCTTCATTTTGAGCGCCTTGGGCTTTCTGTCTCAACTCCTCCTGTTAAGCAAAGCCTCGGTGTCAGGGGAGTTAGACTAAAAATCACTTTGCAGCAGGGATATAGAGAAGGATAAAGCCATCCACACTCAGTTTACTTACCTTTTGATTTGTGAAATTTGGCTTTCCAGCTCCTTAGTTTGACATAAGTCTTTCTATCAATCATTTTTGCACAACACATGTTTACGTTAACAGCTTGCCCATACACCAGATTCTTCTGCTGATGGTCAAAAAGCATCTGGTAGAACAGGTAGGGGTAAAAATCCTTGCTCAAGAGCCAAGGCTCACTACCCACAGAGCCAGCGGTTGCAATCTAGCTTTAACCGACACTGGCTGCACAAAATACACCTCTCAACATGCTGTACTTCAGTAAAACATCACCTTTAACTATGAACTCAGTACTTAAATTTACACATTTGTTGACAATGTCAACGGATACAGAACATTATAACCTCCACAGAGGTACGATTTATGGCACAGCTGTTTTATTGAATTACAACAGAGTTTATTAAGTGTGCCTAATAAAGATGCCACCTAGTGTATACTGATTTCTGACCAAGAATTAATTTTAATTGTAGTTTGACGGAGTGATATGAGCAAAGAAGTGATTCTAGCATGGTGCAGCTAAGCAGATCAGAAGAATCAGATCAGTTTCATCTGACCAGATTTTTTTTTTTTTTTTTTTTCAGATTTTAAATTAATAAGAGTGGCCGATCGTGAGGTCAGCAGCAACACTGAAATCACATATTATCTCTCATACAATCTCATAGTATACTATCTCATACTATGCCATTTAAATATCTGGAGCCAGAGCTACATCTGAGGGTCTGTTCCAGGTCAAATAAATTAAATTCCTTATCTGTCAAAACAGAGTCAGAGAAAGAACATTTTAAAAACTATATCCTATTCCTCTGTCACATCTATGTGTTATGTATGAGATTAACAGGAACAGAGATAAAAAAAAAAAGAGTTTCCATGTAAGTAATATGAAGCTTTCTTTGGTGAGACACAAAAATATTCTTCCTCTGTTGTCCATGAATACCTTCTCGTGTGTTTTTGCATACGCACTGTAAGAAAAACTTGCAGCGTTTGCTTAGCAGCGACATAAAATGAGTAATGAAATTATTAATATAACACCAACAAGACTGAAATTGCTTCATTTCATTTTTCATCTCACCTCTCTCCTTCTCCAGATATTAAATGATTCTGCCCCCTCTTGCAGGTAATTTTGATCCCTAATATGGAGCAGTATATGCCGGCCCTTATTTTTTAACTTGAACCTGTGGCAGAAAACCCATTAAAAGCACCACTTAACATTGCTGGAGTGTGGCGCTGTGACACCAGGTGTGACCTAAAAAAGGTAGACGGCATAATTAGACACGGCAGATTCAGGTCGGAGAGGGCATCAGTCTCCGTTTCACCCTCCGACAAATTAGCGACAGAGCGGATGTATTCAAATAATGAATGCTTTCTCCCTGACAAAGTTAAAAGGAATGAGCTAGAGAGGACCAGAGGAGAAAGTGGGAGAGAATCTGAGTATTACAAAGGGCCTAGAAATCAGACGCTGTACGCTGACAGAGTAACATGGCTGATTTTAGAATATCAAGTGCAGCCTTTCTTCCTCTGATGAATACATATGGCCGGGGAGAAGTGATGTATCCCTCCTTCCTGACTGCAATGATGATACCCAATGAATGTGAAAGGGAAGCAGATGGTAGCCTGCGCATAGACAGACCACCACTGTCGTTATTACATATGATGGAGTGGGAGATGAATGAATCAGTACTCACAATAACCTAAATCATTCTTTTGAGAGCAGGTACTTCTTTCTGAATTTCAAACATCTGGAAATTTTACGAGTACAGATTTTCACTGTTATGGTTTAACAAAAATAGGCCCCCCAAAACATATTTTCTCAGTGTTTTGCCATGATTGAAGAGGTCCTCCATGAACACAGGATAGTCAGAGTTTTGTTTATTTCAAATGACAGATTTCTGTTTTTCTGTTTTCCTCTCATCAGATTGAGGTAGGCAATAAAAAAAAAAGTTGATGTCATGCACTTCCATTTGCACTTCAATGAGTCATTTGATTCTGCATTTAGTTTGAAGTTTAGAATTAAAATATGGCAATCAAAGAGATGTTTAAATGTCATCCTATATGTAAGACAGAGATAAGCATATAATTTCACTGTTATCTCAAAAAGAAAGATTTTCTTAAATGATGATTTGCAGTATTTCAGGATTAAAACATACTTTATGTAATTTATAATTTTACATGTAGTAAGACCTGCCCTTTTAATGGTGGAAAATAAGTATTTGAAGTCTCCTATGTCATGACTTTTATGTAAAAAATATACCTGTGTTATTTGCCTGAATCAAATAGGGCTGCAGAACAGAGAAGCGGCCCACAATCACTAATTAAGACCCCATAGATTTGCCCTATTTACATGAAAAGAATTGGATTTTAAAACAGCATCAGTTAGTGAGCACCGTGTCTGGAGAAATGATTTTGTCCAGAGAAATCCAGAGAAATCTTTTTGCCTCTGTCATCAACCCATTAAATATACATCTTTTCTTGGGTAGCAGCTCCAAGCAAAATATTGAGTAACATGTCAAAAATGTTGAATTGGAAATATACTCCAAGACATGATTGAGTTATCTGAATTTTACTGCCATTGCCTTACCTATTACTTACAATTTGTATCAAGTTCAAAGTCTCTGATGTTATGTCTTGATGCCAGTGAGCACGATTACCACATGCTGTTACCGACAAGTCTGTGTGAGTCGGGTTTTCATGCTTTCATCTGTGTCGACCCGGTGGATCTACAACTTCAAGACTGACCCATGTCACAGATCACTTTGGTTGCTGTGGTCCTTATCTGAGGCCGGTCGAAATACGGGAAAGAGATGCAGTGTCTGTGAGCTCTACTGGCATTGTTCCAGTCCATTGGCAAGGAGATTGCGGAGGCCTTCCGGTATCACTTCAGCCACATCAGTGCATGCATTCAGATCTGCCTAAAAGTCCAGTGGAGTATGTTATAGGGAGAGACTGTGCCTCCAGGCCTATAAGATGTAAAATTCAAGAGATGCAGGCAGTTTGGTGGCTCAGCTCAGTTTAATCTTTTTGCTCAGTGCCCCTTGTTGAGTTGTGCATTTTTATTAAGTCCCAAAGACAAGGAGTGAAGAACCACGGCATGCATATTCACAGCCTGAAACACTTCTCTCTCTGTCCTCCACCACAACTAATTGTTACTGTGCCCATCCAAGCGCTACTCCCTCGATTCCCTGTGCATTCACGCAGCTTTACAGGAAAGCTGGCCTGCTGACAGGCTAAACTCTGCTACTTAGAAAACACTTATATTCAGGTATGACTCTGTCGCCTCCATGTTGAGTTGTATTGTGTCAGGGAAAGTGTAGATAAACAGCAGGGCTGGAGAGGGCATGGAGCACAACGAGATTCATCAGCTGACTAGAATAGAGTGTGTGTGTGTGTGTGTGTGTGTGAGTGTGAGTGTACGCACGGGGCAGCTGATTGGGAGGATGTGGAGGGAGCAGATGCTGTTCTGAAGGGACCCTGAACAGCATACAAAACACCTGCCTGCTATGACAGATCACCTGTGATCTCTGAGAGATACAGCAGCCGTTCAGCCCCAGTTTGAGATGTCACAGGAGGTGACTTTTTCACTGATAGATTTTTTTTTTACAAAAAGATGAAAGATTGAGCATGACCTGTAGCTCAAATAGCTACTGCTATCTACAGCTATAGGATGAACAGAAAGTATTGTCGCAGAAAAAAAATCTATAGTTTCACAGCACTTCTCCAAATACCATGCAAGCATCGATTTTTATCCGTACATTTATGCCCCCAACTATTAACTAACACTACCTCTTAGTGCTTTGTTCTATATCCTGTACGTATTAAATGTTTGCTAAGCCCTGTCACTCTTAATTACTGCTGCCACAGTGTCTGTCCAGTTTTAGGTCGGAAAGTCCAGGTTTGAAATATCATGTCTGTCAACAGGCGAAGCACTAAGCGGGTCGCTTTTCATTCATTTCTGTCAATTAGTGTTTAGTGGAGGCAAAAGTGTTTTTTGATTTTGCCTTGACCTAGAACTATGCCCTGCTATGGACAAGGTCAGCGGAAAAAATGCCACATAGAAACAGCTCACCTCAAAAACAAAAAAAAACAAAACATCAAAATTCTATATTAAGAATATTTTCACGAGGGCTGTTTTGACTTAACTCAAGGGAGCAGCTCACTCAGTACATCACCTTTTTCAAGGAGATGATAGTTCCTAAAAAAACCTGTGAAGGTATTTTCTAACAACAAGCTCTGGATCACAAAAGCCCTAAAAGTCACACTCGACGAAAAGAAAATAACATTCATTTTAGAAGACAGGATTTATTCAGAACAAGCTGCCAAATAAAAGAAGCCAGGAGGATGCAGAAGGAGAATGTTGAGAAGCTCTTCCAGGAAGGCAAAATCAGAGGTAATAAAACACTGGCTGGCCTCATAAACAATAATAATAATTAAACCACACCCAGATCTGAGGCAAAAGACAGTTTCAACATGGTGAAGAACTTGAACAACGTCTACTGCAGGTTTGACCAACAGCACAATTGCACACTAGAGAAGGAGGAACTAGAGCTGCAGCGTGGGGAGGTTGAACACACCCTGAAGAGGATAAACCCAAACAATGCACCTCATTATTATCTGCCCAGTACCCCAAAACAGCAACCCCACCTGTGGCATCTGCTACCATCCTGCAGCCTTAACATCTCTGGTCATGAAAAGCTTTGAGAAGATTGCTCTTTCCCAACTAGAGAAGGAAGCACGCTTGCACACTGACCAGTTAGCATATCAGTATTGACACTGCTGCATGGTGCTTATAATTACCTTGAAAAGCCAAAGGCATGTTAGAATAGTCTTTGTGGCGGACTTCTCAAGTTCAACACAGGACAACCCCACCTCATGGGTTGCTCCAAATGGATGTCAATATTCATCGGATTTTCTGTGTGCTTTCATTTTTGACAAGGAGACAAGTATTAGTCAGAATTTACGTCCAGTTCAGCTCTGTTTGAACCATCTGTTCTCGAGTCCCCCAGTGCTCAGTAATCTCACCTGTGCTCTGCACTCTATATACTGATATCTGCAGAAGCTCAGACCCAGAAATAACCCACATCAAATACTCCAAAAACACACTGTCATTGTGGAGGCCACTAACTCGGAAAGACAGCCTCAAACTGAGATGGACGCATTTTCAGAGCGGTGTTGGGGGAATTGCCTTGACCTCAATGCCTCAAAGACCAAGGACCTGCTCATTGATTTCTGCCATGGACAGTTCACCATCCCTTCACTGGTGGTCAATGGCCAGGCTATAGAGAGAATGGAAGCATACAAAAACCTCAGCACCACAATTGACCCAAAACTCACATTCAAACCTAACAGTGAAATCATCTCCAAATATCAGAAACACATCATCTTCCCGAGGAAACTCCGTTAACTTCGGGTCTACCAATCTTTTTTTTTTTTTTTTTAGGTTTTTACAGGTGCTTTATCGAATCAATCATCACCTTCAACATAACAGCCTTGAGTTAGATCCAACTCAATCTTCTCAACAAGATCAGGATGGACAGCATAATCATTGGTCTGGACCTGGAACTACTGAGCAGCAACTACAGCAAATAGGCTAAAACAAAAGGACTACAAAATAGCCTTGGATACCACACACACACACTACCCAACCAATATATCCACTTACCTTCAGGCCGCAGATACTGGTCAGTCCCATTCAAGATCAAGCGGGCCATGTCAAGCTTTGTGCCCACTTCTATCAGACTCATTAATGCCTGAGCTAGTTTGGGTGCCTGACCCTATTCATTCAAGGGCAAAGGTAGGGACATGTATTTCTATGCGCCTCCCCCTGCTGATTTTGACTGAGAACTGTTTATAAATTTTTTAAAAAAGTTTTGCGCAGTAGCCTTAGGGATGGTTTCCATACCATCCTTCTCTCTCTCACCACATGAATGTGTCAACCCTGCCAGTACTTTTCTGCCAGAGAAAAACGATGTATGGATGCAAGTGATGCATGGATCAACTCGAACGTCATGCAAATCCACATGTACACGTATTCACTGTCTCTACCAGTCCTGTAGACTATGTTCCTTTTTAAATTATAGAGCAACACAAGTGGGGATTTTTTAATTTATGTACAAGTGTTTTCTTTAATGATTTTGGATAATAATTAGAGAGGCTGCTTTCTGTCATTTTAAATATTTCCATGCGTGCAGTAATGTCATTGCAGCAGTTACGTAACAGTTAAGCAGCAAACCTAAAAACTGTAGTTATAAATTTGGTAGGACAGAGGAAACTCAGGCAAGTCAGACAGTTAGACAAGTCAGAAGTTAGAAAAAGAGGTGGTGTGACGTCTTCACCAGGTTGGTGGCGATTATTCAGTCTTTGGCAGGAAGAAATATTGCCCTAAGCGGAACAACTGACACACTACAAGACAATGGCAACTTTCTAAAAGAAGTTGAGCTCATGGACATGTTTGACACAGTTATGAAGGACCGTGGTGCTAATGTGGAAGGAGGACTGAACCTTCATATCTGGGAGAACATGTTCAATTAAAAATATTATCCAGCAGTCATTCTACATCAGTCATAATCAGCCATAATACACGATGTCACAATGGATGACATTCCACTGATAGAAGGTCTTTGTGGCAGAGGAGGAAAAAACTTCAGAAAAGGCTTCAGGAACTTGATAAACTTTAAAAGTTATTTTGTATTGGGTTGTACTACTCTCTCTTTTTTTAAATATTTAAAATGCAGAGCCCATAACACGTTATTGATTGATTTGTTTAATCATTTGTACATCACTTGAATTTGTTTTCTTTTGTGCAATACCATTAAAGAGTGGTTATTTTTACAGTTGCATTATTTTTTTGTCCATGATAGTATTTTATATATAATGTTATATTAATATACATATTTATATTTTTATATTTTAAAGAAATAAAAGGATAATGTGTGTTCTAAAGCAAGGTATTTTAGCATCATTTTGAATTCAACATGCAATATAGCGTGGGAAGTAAGCGGATGCAGGGTTATGATATATTCCAGTTAGGTAATTCTGAACAGATTTTGCCTTGGGCTCCAAAAATGCAAGGCCCGGCCCTGGGTCAGTTTGACTCCTACGTGGATATTTCTTTAGCCTGTTTAGTTAGCTGTCTACATGTCTTGTTTTCAGCCACCACTGTACTGCAGAGGAAAAGCAGTCCCCCTCTCACTGTCTTGAAGGTTATCCACCAAGGGAAGTGTCACAGTCAATCAGATCCACACCATGCTCTCAGCATAGTTGACAGATCATTACAGTCCCTTACAATGGCACCTCGCCATCCCTGTGCGCGTTACTTAATTAGGTAAAAACAAATTATGCGCTGAGAGCTGTTCACTGAGCACAAGAAAAACAAGCTGAATCATTGTGTCTTTACTTTTTGTTTTCCTCCTCTGTCTTTTTCTTCCTTTATCTATTGTGTCTGCTTCTTTGTTTTTGTAAAGCGCGTCTGAATTGGTTACGTACCAAAGGAAACACGACCCTCTGTGTGAAGGACAGACAGACACATCGAGCATACACATACAATGAGTATACAGTATATGTGAAATCTTGGAGACATTAAGTCAGCAAGCTGTTCCACAGGGATCTTTGTCCATTTTGGCTCAATCGTATGACACACAGTTGCTGTGGATTTTTTTGGCAGCCTGTTCCACCTGATCCCAAAGGAGCTCTGGTAGGGTTTAGATGTGGGGACTGAAGTGAAGTCATATTCACATTTCTGAAAGATCTTTATCCTGCAGGAAATCTCCATTTCAACAAGAGTAGACTGTGAAAGTGAAGGTGAAAAGCAGTATTTAGGTTTGCAGACAGCACTTTCCCGCTCTTGTCATATTCATATATATATATATATATATATATATATATGCCCTTTTGCCTGTGTTCATTCATGACTGTCTGGAGGAGCCTGCTCTTTGTGTAAACTGGGAGTTGTGCCTTATAAAATACATTTTCAGTGTATATACATTGTGCCTTATAAAATAGATTAGAGAGAAGAACAGAGAGACAGGCGCTCTGCAGGGGGAAGTGATGGCTGTGTGGCTTATTGAATTAAAAAGTGACACTGTACAGCAATTGCACAGCCCCCTAGGGGTGATCAGGGCACTCGCATTATTGATTAACACTCCCCACCTCCCCCTCTTCTCCAAATCTCTCCAAAGCAGAGTGCTAACGATCAAGATTTATCACATGGTATCCAGTAATATTATCTCCACAAGGAAGCTATCAGAAGGCTTGCTGTGTGGATTAGCCAAGGTTGAGTTCATAAGAAAACTGTACTCAAGTGGGTAAAATGATTGCAGCTGACAAATTCAAGAGTACAGAGATTGAGCCACAGGGTCTGGGTGAAACCAGCACCTCATCTGCTGCACATCCAAGAATAGAGACATTTTTAGAGAGCACAGCATACTATTTATGACAGATTTGCCAAGCGTTTATTTAGGCAGGGCATTCAGCGGTGTGACATGGATGAGATGAGAGGGAGGAAGACACAAAAGGAAGGTTGGAGAGCAGCACTGCTTGAGATGTCTACAGGCACAGCCATGCAGCTGTTGAGATGAGTATCTTGAATGCCAGTTTCATTATGGTAAGAGGCTACTCTGAGAGACATTGAGACACGGTGTAGCATAGAGCCGTTCGCCACGTCACTCCATTTAAATTTACCAAGATTGTGTTTCCATACTAAATAGTGGCCATTTCCACCGCACACGAGTGTGCCAGAGCATTCTTGAGCTTAACAGCTTGAGGCTGAATTTGCAGAAAGATGGCACGGGGCCTGATTGGGCTGTAGTTTGGACAGCTGCCCCGACAGACGCTCTGCAGCCCAGGTTTTGAACAGGAAGCAGGCCAAGCACTGCGCAGGCTTCCCTATAGGCCTGTCGGACAAAATTCTCCGCATATGGACGTCTGTCCTGATATTTAGCATATTTATTGTTGATTTTGTGGCTCCAGAGCCTCAGACTGTCCCCTTGAACTTGTGAAATGTTTTTGAATAATGCACAAAATAAAATACTTTATTGGATTTTGCAAACGGTTATTGGATGCTTTGTCGTCATCAGTCTTGAAATTGTAATCAACATTGATTAAGGACCTGTAATTATGTTACCCCCCTACCTCCTCGATTATAATATCTTTACTAATGGTGGCACAACATTACCAAGAAGTATCATTTATTCCTCAAGACATTCCCAACATGTCTCATACATCCTTTTGAAAGGTAATCGTGTGCAGAAGTTTGATTTAGATCTACAGGGGCAATCATCCTGGTCACCTTCTGCAATCAAGGCTGTGTCATTTTTTTCTGCTTTGAAGGGGAGTGAAGGATGTAGTTTGCAGTCACTGGAGCCTGCAGCCTTTTCTGCCCTGCATTAGAGCTGCAGATATTAGCAGGCCGCTGGTACCAATAACCCCGAGTATGAACTGTCAGTGACACATTAAAAAGAGCAAATGAGCCAGCTATCAGTGTCACCTGAGGCTGTGGTGTAAGCACAAACACCCTACAGGAAAACAGTCCAGCGCCACAGATTTGATTACTGGAGACTCTTTTTTTTTTTTTTGTTGCGTCTCCACTTTTCTGTTGATGGATTCTAATCAGGAGCGTTGACATTTTTCAAAGTGTGTTTTTAAAATGCTTACTGAGCAAGGTAAAGGCCAAATAGGAGGGTTCTGCCAGGTGAGATGAATCAAAGAGCTGAGGCGCTGCCAGATGTTCTCGGAGAACATTAAGGAGCCGATCGGATTAGTGAAAGGAGCAGCTGGTCACCCAGATGTTTCAGGCATGTGTGTTAAGGTGGAGCTATAAGTCTCAGTGTCTTTGATTAAAAAGTCAGTAGTTATTTACTCAAAACTCTTTAGATGGCTGGGGTTGCAGCAGACCATCAGTCTTTTAAAGTGAAAAATGAAGTCAAGTCATACTTATCTATAAAGTGCCTTTAGCAAGCAGGCAGGTCACTACACTTTTCAAAGGAAGCAAGCTGATCAAAAAGAGAGATAAATAAATAAAACAGGAAAAACACAAATAGAGACAGCCATAGCCTTATGGGGTGTGTGTGTGTGTGTGTGTGTGTGTTACTTTGGTTTCTCCTGGTTTGTTATTTTAATCCAAAGACAGCCATTACACAGTGATATCTGACATGGACAGATTAACCTTTATCACAGCTATGCAGCTGAATGGGCAAACTTAGACAGCTCACCAATACAGAACAAGGAGAAAGGGCATTTAAAGTTCCATTTCAAATACCACCATCCTGATGATTAAGCCCTTGCCTGTTCAGCCTCGCGGCTAGCCTTTTCAAATCAAGGTGATGTTAGTTAAATATTTTGCAGTCCTTTTCTTTCTACTTCTGTTAGTCTAAGTGCCTTCGTAAGCCCACACGACTTGACAATACTTCAAACGCAGCAGCAAAGCCGCTGTGAAGGTCAGTCTCTTTGCAAGCAGGTTCTTTTTCATACAATATTCATCAAAGCCTAATTTCAAATGAAAGAGACATGACATGCAGGGCTTAAAATAGGGAATGTCAAATGTAAGAGGCTGAACAAAGACTGTCTCACCAGTGGGATGGCAGACAATTCCAGGAAATGATATTATATTTTCCCTCTATAAAGGTCTGTACACAAATGTACAAATGAAGTGAGATTTATATACAGTGAAAAATCTAGTTTGACTCAAATCAGAATGCCCTGTACCTAATGTACTGTTTGTCCTTCAAGAACAATGAGGTTATTCTAGTTCTTCACACTGGATCGAAAACATTTCCTTTGATTTTATTTCTTGCAGCTCTCTAAAAAGGAGCCTTACACTCCCTGCCTATTGGCTCCTTCATGGTGGGAAGAAGATTGTTTTACTTCACTGGAATTCATCTTTGACATCCTTGGATAAGAATGTCAGCTAAATGCATAAACTCATAAACTCAAGCTGTATTTGGACTGGATGAACTACAGTCCAGATCCATATCGAGCATGCCAGTAATTTTTACAGTCATAGCAATAAACATCTTTTTTTCTTTTTTTTTACCCTTGCTTAAATACCCTGTAAAAAAATAACCAGAGATGAAACTAGACCTGTACAAACTGACGTCCCCAAGGTTGTTGGCAAACTTCTTCCCTCCCAAAGCATATGGTTGGGAGCCATCTGCTCAAAATGCACCTGAAACATTGAGTTCACCCCTAACTGAGATCAGTCTTTGCTTAGTTCACGTGTTTTCTTTTACTTCATCCTCCACAGCTGTGCTGGTTTGTTAAGTAATGCACGGTATATGTGTGATGTGAAAATAATGCTCAGATTAAGTAATCACCGCCATTTCTGTTACTCATCAGGAATCAGGAGTACGACTCGAAATCCATATCTGCTGCCATTTATACTCTGTATAAACATTAATAACATTATATTTGAACCATGAACTCAAATGATTCAAATAATTAAATATTTATATTTGAACCTTACATTCAAAAAACATGTTAAATAAGTCAATATTTAGTCTTAAAGCAGCACTGTGTAATTCCTGTCCACATGCTCCAAAAAAACAGGGGGCAGCATGTCACCTCCTTCCTTCACTGATGCGATGACTCATTTTTTAAGTTAAACAGACATAAAAAATCTATCAAAAATGTATAACAAACTCTCCAAACTCTGATACCAGTAACTACGAACCGCTGAATCCCCTTACTAATGTTACAGCAATATGAACCCAAAATAAACAATAAATTATAGTAATAATGATAAATTTTGCTGTGTTTTGTCAAAAGGATGCTGAAATAACTATGATGTAAAAATTCCTGACTTTTGAAATACTTATTTTCTGTTTTCTTCAGATTTCCACTCAGGGTTCTTTTAATCGCCAAAGTGTCTATCAAAAAATAAATAAATAAATAACACTCACAAAAAGCCATTGATAAAAATCTGAAAAGCTCTCCTGGCCTTTTGGCATGCACCTTCTAAAATATTACTGCATATTACTCAGTTTTTATTTCATTCTAGTTCCAAACTTTTTATATCTGAAAAATGTATCCATATCATATTTACATTCTTAGTGTGAACATCTATGCCCACTGTCATAATCTGATCTGGGTAAGGTTTACGGTGAGAGTAGAAAATGATCCAAACACATTTGATTATGTCTGCAGCTGCCATGGATGCTTATCAAAGCTGTCATTACGGACAAATGAAAATGGCTCTGCTGTATGTTCAGCTATATTGAATACGGATACTTTCCTGCAGTCTGAATTGACACCCTCATCGCTTTTACAGATGACTTGCTTCATGACATCAAGGTCAGCAAGTTTGCATCCATTAAGTAGGATCCACCACAGCCATTCAAAGATGAATGGTTTGTTTCTGATATTATGATGACTGAAATGTTGAGCCGCACTAAATGGATATTTAGAGCTAAGTAACTATTGAATTTCAGCCCTCTATGTTTTATTTACTGTCTCTTTTCTGCAGTATAAACAATAACGGCTAATAAATTAGTTGCAAGTCACATTTTAAAAACATTTAATGAGACAGCACACAATCGATTCAGATATAACAAATGGAGTTAGAGGGAATAAGAAGGGATAGATTATGTTGAAAAATATTTTAAAAAAACATTGCACTTTTGTAAGACATTCTAATAAATCCACAGAACAACATGTCAAATACCACTCTAGTGTCATGCCAGTGTGTGTAATACACACTACAGCATGGGTTTTCAAGGTCTGAGACTGCGGGCCTTCCCCCCTTTGAAAACCTCTGCACTAGAGGATACCGTGTCAGTGTCACGCTTTTCCTCGACTGGGCGTTAAATAAATATGTGTATGAAATGTGTATGATGCAGTACCAACAGGCGGCGACAATGATAGTAGCAAAGGATGTATGTAGTATACACAGCAACAAAGTCCATGTAGGGAGGAGGTGGGTCAGACGCAGGACTTTCACACAGGAGTCTAAAATAAACATAATTAGCGGTCCTACTTGGCTGATTTTGGTAAGTCATTATTAAAATGAAGGAATTTTGCATCAGGAGGGTGGAAGGATCTGTATTTCAGTTCCTATACTTCACCATGAGACTATCTACCCTGAATCTACACCTAAAAGCATGAAATCATGCATTATAATATTCAGATTCAGTCTTCTGGACATGAAATGTTATACATGGTTTGTAATACATTAAAATTTACATTCTGGATCACTGTCAAAGCATTTCCTCTTTCCCCTCCAACAGATCTGGTTCAAACAGATCAGCATGTTTTGTGTATCTGCATAATACATTATAACCTAATGTAGCATGACATAACATAACACACATCAAAGACTGAATTGTAATGAGCTGTAACATAACACACAGAACAAAACTGTATTCAGTAAATGATCAGTGCGGTCTCACCACCATGTCTGACCCACATTGTCATTTAGTACACATAATCGTCAGGATGTATTGTAATAGCTTTGGTGATTTCTTAACTTTTTCTCTAGCGCCATCAACAGGTCAAAACTATAATTTGTCCAACATATTGGTTTCTAACTGAATATCTGCTAAACTAATGGCATTCCCATCAGCCTCAGTTGCACTTTGTGTTAACCTTTTAAACCAAGAAAGGGAACATGGTATGTTATTAGACCTGCTAAACATGAGTGTCTTTACATTGCCATGTTAGCTTGCTGATGTTAGCCTTTAGCTTTCACTGTGCCTCTGATGGACATCAATCACACGGGTGTGATATTAAAACTAGAGGCGCGTTTCACATTTTATCTTAAGACTCCATCATCAGCCATTCTGACCTTTACGTGGCCACATTGTTAACTTTCTTTTCCGTCTGACAGATGTCTGAGAGACAAAAAAAAAAAAAAAAAAGTCCTTTGAAATCACCCTAAAAAAGCACACATTAACAGAAGAATGACCACCTGCATCACAATAACATCACATGCCGAAGGGAATTTGTATAATTGAGGCCCGGGTGATTCTGCACACAGACTCTGTGCCAGTAGGAAATGGGGCCCAGAGGCTGTGTAGTGTTGGTTCAGGTCTCTGGGTTTGTGCAGAGAGGGGAGGCTGAGTTAATGTGCTTCATACTCTATGTAGAGCATCGCTCATTGATAAACATGATCTGCATTCACTGCCCTAGAAAATGTCAGAAATCGACCAGAGAGCTGACTCAGGAGCCCCGGCCACACAAAAACTCAGGTAGTGAAAGGACACATAATCCATTTTAACACAGGGATTCAGAACTTCACTATTTGGAATACAGAGAACTGCTGCTGCTTTTCATTTCCCATTACGTTACGTTGCCTCTCTCAGGTTGCTGATTCAAGAATTCGCATTGAGCATTGCTTAGCGGGAAGAATAAATGGACAGAACAAAGAAGCGACGGATGAATTATTTTTACAGTCATATTACACTTGGAGTTTTACCTTTTATTTATTAAGTTTTAGAAGCTGGAGTTACAGGCTCGGTGTCAAAGAAAAACCACACTAAATTATTTTTTCACTTTTTATATAGTCACATTCTTGTCTGAATATAACGTTAAAACTGGATTTTTTTTTCATCAGAATTAATATTGTGTGTAAAAATTGCTTTATATGTGCTTGGTTTTGAAAGAGCTCTTACAGATTATGAACGAACGACAGACACTGTACACGAATGAGATTTATTCCTCTGAACAGCTACTGTATACAGAGTTATTTTGGGGTTACGAACAGTAAGGTTAGCCATGATAAACAGCACGGCTATGTCCTGACACTAAAGAGCTTCATATAGCAGAGCTGCTAGCTCACCAACAACAACATAGGTACCCACACAATAACTCTCTCAAAAGGCCATAAATGTGCTTCTAGTGTCAAAGAATCTGACAGTAGCTTCTCATGGTTGGTTAGCCCAGACTACCAGCTCTACACCGCCATCCCTGACCCCCTGGTGTCACACACTATAAAGTAAAAGTTGCTCCCACACTTCTCTGTTGCCCTTTTTATGTCTGCTCTCAAAAACAAAAAAGAAACACAAAATGGGGGGAATTAAGTTATCTGCCAACACAACAAGACATTTTCACTTTTTTTTTTTTTTTTTCATTTTAAAGTAAAAATATCTCACCTCAAACAAATCCACTGATATCTTAGAACTAGTGCAGCCAGACTTATCACAAATATATTTGTCTGGATACAAAGAAAAGATTTAAGAAGAAGGACAATATGCTTATATTAAACAAATATAGTGTTACTGTCTTGAAATAAAGCTATATATTTAGGAATTATATCTTAAGCCATACTGCTACACTAAAAACAAGGACAACAACACAAGGGGGCCTCAGCCAGTTTTTTCCAGATAAAAACAAAAGATATACGGTAAGACACTACAGGTGAACAGAGTACAAATGATTAATAACTATATATTATTGGTGAATTTAGGAGAAATCTACAGACACAAATAGACAAAGTGGAGCACAATAAACTCTCTAATGTGTTCTTTCTACTCATAGATATGGAAGCAAAATAGCTCGAATGTGTTTGCCTGTAGTGTCTTGCCTTAGGATTTTTTTTTTTCTCAATATGAGATAGCTTAAAGAAAGAAATTCATCTCAGGCAAATACATTCTCTTCTTTATTGATGACTCGGTAGCCATATCCAGAGGCAGAACAAAGGCTTGCAAAAACAGCATAAAGGCCATTGGTGGTCAAGGTGCCTATATGGCAGGATAACAAATGTAGCAGCACTTTAAACCTTCTTATAATAAACAACAAACACCCTGCCTATTTATTAAAAGGTTATCAGATCGGTTTTCTGAGCGGCCGGTGCACACAATTCTGCTCTTAATATGTGAAAAGATGAAAACGATAAAATGTTGGGAAATTAGATCTTCTGACTTCGACAAAGTAGTTTCGTACTTGTCAGTTTTGATCAAACAGCTTTATAATTCTGTTAAGTTACTCAGACAAAATAATAAAATCCAAATATCAAGTTATAAAATCTTGTTAAGATAACTAAGACTTAAATAGCTTGAAACAAGTGAAGTGCTTGAACATAAAAAAAAGAAGCTTGGTATAAGAAATCTCATCAAGCAAGAAAAAAAAAGTATTGATTGCCTTGATTTAAGATTCATCTTACTTAGATTTGACTTTCTGTAGTGGTATGCTGTGGGAAAGGGTTGAAACAGAATTTTGGGGTGTATTTACCCTTTAAACTCCTGACGTTTTTAATCACGATTATGAATAGTTAAAATGACCGTATACCCTTTTTCTGCATTTACTCCAAAAGCTCATACTTCTCTGTTTGTGAGAAAGTTGTTTTTGAGTGAAGCGTGTTGTTTTCAGCAGTGCTAAACTGCAATGTTCACCCGAGATTTGCAGTCAAAAGTATTTCAGTGTGTTTGTCTGCTCTGGCAGCACTGCACAGCATTAGCTCTCTGGTTATCACAGTGACTCTGCAGAGTTCATTAATTGTTCCACACCAGAGGCCTTTGAATCACGTTGTCATTTTCTAATTTGGTTTAGCTTGTGTCACTGCTTTTAGCCATACTTGCCCACTTTGTTTTCCAAATCTAATTAGAGATTGCAAAATGAGCAAATGTAACAAATGACTCATTCATACATAATGAAACAGACGACAAAGTGAAAGTCATTTTTCCTGGCACAATCAACAACACACATTGACTGCAGGTTTGGGCTGTTACCTGGCATTTATACATAAAAACATACATCAGGGCATAACTACAATAACACTGAAACACATAACTATATATGAGAAAGTCAGTTAAACAAATGACCAGCAAGTATTAGCTTGAGTAAAAATCTGGACTTTTGTTTGTCAATCAAAAATATCTTGTCTTTTCTTGCTATAATTAGTCCTGTAATATGTTAAAACATGTTAATGTTGCTGTTGATATGTTATTGTTACCCATATAAATGCACATTTTCACATTATATATCTAAAAGACTGAAAATATTCAGCAGAATGTAGCTGTACTTTGTGGCTTTAAGGTCAGCATGCCAACAGGCTCACGATTACAACATGAGCACGCTGATATTTAGGAAGTAGAAGGTTTTCATTGTACTGGTATGAAGTGAAAGTATCATTATCAGAATGGGTGATGTGAACATTAATATGTTAATATTTTTTTTATGAACGATTCAAAAAAGGGACATCTTGCATAACATTTGATGTCTCATTGTTAAACTAATTCACAGCTAATCTTCATCTTGCCACACATCTCACAGAGAATAACACACAAGGTTCTTCTTTGTAGATCATTCCATCTCACAAAAACATATTTGATCTCTTTCTAATTTAATTTAATTTCTTTTTGTGTCATAACACAGATCTAACAGAGTGGATTTGTTTTATACTCTTTTGTTGGAAGTAATCAGTAGTTTTTGGGGGGGGCTTTTATCATTTCCATGCAAATCATTTTCTTTGGTATGCAGGTGTCACTTTTGAAACAAAACTCAAATTATTAAGATAAGATAGATTTTAATTCATTTCAGTTTTTTTTACATCACGTGCCAACACCTTTATGGTTTGGTTCAGGTTAGATTGTAGTTCTGACCAATAAACTACGGCTAAAGTATAGAAGAGTTAATAACTAAAAAAAGAGAATGTGACTGAACGCAAAATCAAATCATAAAAGCCAACATTTCAATCCACCTCCCAACCTCCACAGCTTTACTTTACACCTCACTACCTATAGAGCACACTTCTTCCTGTGTTGGAACTATATATTGGCATTGGATGTGTATGGAGGTGTGCAGAATCATCCAATTTGGATGTAATTCCCAGGAAACTGGACTGCATTCTGACATTCTGCATATTAGTATTCCTGCACATGCTTTGGGGTTATGAAATAATACAGCCTCATAAAATGTGAAATTATATCCAGTGAGCTGTTATTTCTCTCTTTGTGTTTGGTATTTGAGTATATCTAAAGGGGGATGGAGAAGCCCAAGTATACTATGTAATAGCGTAGCATTATACCATTTGGTGCTTTTAGCTATAATGACTTACACTACAGAGACAGAACCATTTTTGGCCTGGCTGTCTAAGTGCCTGGCACTACAGGGCTGCTGTGATTTTAACACATTGTTCAGTAAGAATATTTGTTACCCTTTAGTAAATCAGGTGAGGTTTCCTGAAGATGGCGCTAATTATCATTTATGTGCTTAACTTCCTTTTAAGCGGTCTTCAACTTGAGCACTTGAGGGTTAACTGCCTGTCTTAAGGTTCTTGCTCAAGGGCACTTTGATGCAAGAAATTGAGAGTGCCTCTCATTAACATTCCTCGCCCAGACTTCCCCATTTGGTATTCGTCGTTCAAACCTTTGACCCTCCAATCATGAGCATTGCTCCTCTAACCTCCATTGCACAGCTGCCCCAATTCAGATAAAATATAATGTCCAAAATTGTCCCCTGCTGGGAGATAATCTAAAGTAAATTACCACCATCATCTCTATCAGTCTTAATGTGGTTTCATCCATGCAACTGAGTGATATTATGACTGTTGTTAAACGTTACAGTCATTAATGACAAGCTGTAACTCTCATTGTGCTGCTTTAGAACCGCGTTGAACGAACTAGATCATTTGTTATGCTCATCATCTCATCAATCACTCCCTTCAGAGAGCCACACAGCATTAGGGCACGCTGTCCCAGCTACAGAATAGCCACTGTAACACAAGACGAGGAGACGACTGACTGATACATCTTTGATAAATCACCCCCTGACTGACTGACTGACTGATTGACCGACATGTAGATGGACTGCCTGCCTGGAAAGCTGTCTGACTGACTGACTAACTGACTGGCTTGTTTATTTGCTGGATAACTGGCTGACTACATTTTTGAACTCCGTATAACAGATGCCTTGCTGGTTCACTGTCTGACACACACGGCCACCCTACTAGCTGACTGACTGAACGGTTGAGCAACTGACTGACTGACTGACTGACTGATTGGTTTACCGACTGACTGCTGGTTGACTTGCACGTTGGATGCCGAGCAAATCAATTTCAAGGAGAGCAGCAGTTGCTCGGGGAGAGAACTGAGCCCAATTAGCAGAAGGAAAACTAATTACGATCAGGAGCCACGGATACATGTTTTGGTTGGACGTCTCCATTCCTCGTCTTCCTCTGAATGCTGATTAGATTCCAGTGCGGGAACAGACCTTCTCGCCGGCCTACAGATGAGGCTAAAGCCCAGTCTCTTTTGTTCCAACGTCACAATCCTTAGAGAGTGCAGGGATGAAAGATAGATAGGGGGGGGAAGTAATGGAGCTGTTGACTTTGTTGTAATTAAAGAAGACAATGACTGAAGTTGTTAATCAGGCAGATGAATGTCTTCTGCTTTTGCCTTTGTATATGGATAGGAATGCTGCGCGTGGTAAGCTGATGAGAGAATTACAGTCCTCGCTGTATTAAATAGGATCACAGAACGTGCACGTTTTATCAGGATTATACTCCTCTTTGAAAAAAGATCAACACTTTTTTAAGAGTCTGTACACACAGCTCTTCCTGAAGCTAAATACTTAGCAATGTTGTCATGGAATCTTGAAAATAATCCTATATATATATATTTATCAAGGCCTCTCCATATAATCTGAAAAGTAAGCATATGCTGTTTGCTCATTTGACATTTTTCTTTGGTCTGTGATCGATGTGTAAGAACGTAGTGATTAACTGTCAGGCATTTGCATGGTGTCCTTTCAGTCTAACCCTCCAAAGAGAGTAGGGCCTGAAGCCTTGTTGACAAGCGATGGCTTAATTAGAGAGCAAGACCAGGCAGTGAATGTGATGATTAGGCATTTCAGCTCTTTCTACCTGGATTTGTGCTGGGGGTTAACTCTGTCTCCCCCCTCCCTTTAATTGATGCTTTTTGCCCTTTCCCTTGCTCTGCTCCACCAGGAGACTAAACTTCACTTCCTCATGTACAGGCTGGTTTCCATTCAACAGGGTCTGCTCTCTGCTGGTTTGAGCTTGGAGCTTTGAGCTAGGACTTACTTATGGTATTTGGGTTTCTTATACCAACTACCTTTAAAAGGTATAGTGTAGTATTAAGTGGCATCTAGCAGTGTAGTTGCTGATTGCAAGTAAAATACCACTTGTGGGCTACTGTAGAAAGCATGGAAGATGAGCTGTGGCGTGGCATAATGATTCTTATCTTCAGGCGATTTTACACTAATGAAAACATACCTTTAATGTATTTGTATGAGGAAATAATGTCCAACAATATCAATATAATTATGAATCAATTAGCTTTAGGCTTGCTCTGTAAATACACACAGACACAGACACTAACTTCTCATTTTGTTTAGGTAAAAAGGACACAAATGAAAACTAGCTAGGCAAGGTTGTGAGCTATGCTATTACTTAGCATCAAAGTGCAGAGTCGGTGTTGGTGCAGAGCTGGTTAATTCACCGTGTTGTTAGCTAGCTCCTGCTGACTGCAGTGACTACAGAAAGAGACCATCCATGCTCTTGCTCCACACAAAGTTTCTTTCTCTATGAACATCTTTAGATAACCCTGAATTAACCAGTTTACTCCTGCCACTAACATGAGTTGATTTTGGGATGGTTGTTGCTAAATACTTGTCATGATCAGTGGGTTCAACCTCATACTTTTGTGTATCTAATTACACTCTGTTAGGAGGAGACAGCATTCATTGTACTCAGCGAAGTGACGTACTCTGACTGATGAGATGCAGGTTCGAGGTGAGTACCGAGACATTGTGTTAGTCAAACAACGCTCACAACAATATTGTTGGCAGCGTGTCACAACTTGCACTGAGGTTCATTATTTATGTTATAACAATAATAATAATATTCATAACGTCTTTTTAATTATAAGTGAACCACATATTTTCTGACATGTTTTTAAAGATTCATGGCTTCAGCAGGAACGAAGGAGCAGACAGGATAGAGAAGTCAGAAAATAAGAGAGAATGACTTGTCTTACCTTGGTTTTAGGCTATTCATGGGGTTTGCTGACAATAAGAAAAAAATATATAATAAAATATAAAAACATATGAGGTGAGCTGAAGCAAGAATAACATAATGTAATATCATCCTGAAAAGTTTCACTTCCCTCGCTGGTTGAAAAGGTTTCTTTTTTTACCTCTGACCCCACCTTGCATCACTGTAGTGTGTGGCTAGGTGTTGTCAGGTGGTTGCTCCTTGTTGGTGCTGACACACCCTGGAGTACACTTTTACGTCATTGTAGTAAAGTAAGAAATGAAATGATTTTAAGTGGGCGTTAAGTTACTTTTTAAATGAAAAACAGATGCAGATGGGTGAACATGACAAGTGCTGAAAAGCTTTGAGTGGTTGGGAGAGCAGAAAAGCGATGCAGAAATGCAAGTCCATTTACAACAGACATAAAAACATCAACAACATTATGAATGCCTTTTTCATTCTTCATTGTTTTTAGTCAATGTTAGTTATATCCTTACGATAACCCTGTCTGGAGGCAAGATCAAGAAGCGCTCATGTCATTATTATAATGTACCAGGTAATATTCTTTCAAAAACAACTTAGCCTTATACACAGAGAAGACTTTAGACATGACATTTGTGGAGGTCACGGTGGACCGCTATTTCACTGACAATGAGATTCTGCAAAGACGGTAAACCATTTGCAGAAGCAATCATAAATAATACATACATGCTGCAATGACATTATGTCTTAGACAAATGATATGCTTCTCTCGTTATTCATCAAATCATTTGCTGAGGCTATAAAAGACAAATAAATCAAAATTCTGTCACTTTCACTTATTGAATATGTCATGATTCACATTAATTCCTCATTACTGGGTAAGCTGGGGAAATGGAAATAGGAAGGAAAGGAAATAACATGAGAAAATATAGAAAACAAAGAAAAGTATACAGACACATTGGAACAATTTGTGTACAGCACAGTGAGATGGATAAAACGAGGCATGTGGTGAGAGGAGGGGAGGAGTGAAAAGGAGGGAGAGATCAGGAGTGAGATGGAAATTGAGGAGCTGTAGTGAATCAATGTGCTTGTCACATCTCCATCCCTTGGGATCCATGTTTTTTAATCTAATTAGCCAGCCGGGTCTTTGTGTTGCCTGTCTATCAGCGGTAGTGTCTCAAGGTCAGATCCTCCTTCAGAGGTCTGAGTAGAACCACCACTCCTGTTGGTATTCAATTACAGCTTAGCCTCAGACTCTCACCCTCCACACCAGACCTCTGTGTTCAGAAAAGCATACAGTGGAAACACTCAGCGTGTGTTCATAAGCATTTCAACCTCAAACATACAAACAGACACACACCAACACGTTCTCATCATCAAAAACCGCCGCTGCTTTGTCACGCCTGTCTGCGTCTCATACAGACGTGCGAGGCACCCTTTAGCGTGACTGTGTCACTCTTTACACAACGTCACCCAACGCGGATGGGTTAGTGGATGTGGATTAGCCCAGTGACAAAATGTCGCTATCTGACATCCTGGGAATGAGATCGGGCTGGCTGCACATGGCTCTGTGTGTAAATCTCAATCATCAGTTACAACTGGGACGCCGTGTACAGCACGTGTTCGTCATAAGAACCTTTATTTTTTGGGGGTGGGGGGGGGGGGGGGGGGTGTCCATGTTGACAGGTTAGAGCAGCCAGCCTGCCTGAGCAGCTCAGCAAAAATAGACCGCGAAAATGATGTATTCAGAGTCGTATCGACGTCATGCCTGTGACATCTTTTACTACAGTTCAGATGTCTGTGTCTGCTTTTGCTTTTATTGTATTTTATTTTTAAAAAGGCAAACTCAGTGTAGAATAGGGCTGGCAGTGGCAGCACCACAGCAACAGCGACACCGTCTATGTGGACACTAGATTCTGCCATGCACTGCTCACACAGGCTTTAGAGAGTCAGTCAATGGCTCAAAGCATCATCAGCTATATATCTATATGTACATAAATCTGTCTGTCTGCCATCGAATGCATGAATGAACAAATTAACAATCGACCAGCTTGAAAATACACTAATCAATCACTGAGATGATTGCTGAGGTTGTAAAGATGATGCTTGTTGTTCTTCCTGTAAAGAAATGTTCTGTGTACTTGATATTTATTTATTATTTGTATGTGAATGAACCTTCTTTATAGATCCAGTAACTTCTATTGACTGTTAAGATGGCCGGGTTTGATTCCCACGTGCCATGAAAATGTGACTGCTTATTGTACTTTAAGGCACATTAGATGAACCAAAGCAGTGCTAGATGAACGATCTTCTATTCTATCGATCTCAGAGGGCCAAGGAGAGCAGCCAAACATCAGCTCTGGCTCCAGTCTGGCCTGGCACATCGATTTTACAAGTACCCAATACAATGTCCTCCATATCATTGCCAAGCTTGAAATGCATCATAAAACAGTTACATTGTGGATGTATTTTCTGCCTCATAAAAAATCCAAACAGAGAGTAGACCTGCTAAGCCAGACGGCTGCCACTGCTTGAGATGTGCGGTCTGTTGCTAAAAATGCTGGCGCCCTCAGTGCTGACTGGGTCAGTAAAGATCTGCTAAACACCTGGAGACCAATGGATCAAACACCTACTAAAAAGCTTAAAATACAATGGAGAAAAAAAGCTTAGTGGATCAGCTTGGAGCCCCTTACTCATAAGATTAGATGAAACAATAATCCCTGTGAGGAAAATGGGTTGTTACATTAGACATTTTCAAACAGGAATAGCACATAGGCGGCTTTAAACATAACCTTAATACTCCTCACAACTTCAAACAGTTAAACTATTAAACTATAATAATGGAACAGTACTGAAGTGAATAAAGGAAATATAGATGGCATAAATTAAAAAAAATAGCGCATATAATATTGGTCTGTATGTGTATTATCAGCTATTTGCATTAACAAAAGGTACCATTTTGTACAGATTACGAGGAAGTCATGCTTCCTTAAAATAGAAGAGAAGAGAACGATGAAGTAGTTTAGCTCGAAATAACAGGTCAGTGTCGGGAAAGGGACATTTGTAAAAGTCACGTATTTGAACCCAACAAACATGCGTCTTTGTAAGTAGGGCCCTGCAGTAAAAAATGGTGTCAGTGGAGGGTCAAAGGTTCAATCCCTGCAGGAGTCTTTCAACTGCAGTGTCCTTGAGCAAAACACTGAACCTGCTCACTGAGAAAGTGAAGTTTATACTTAAGGATTTGTCATTACGTCTCTGTTAATATGAATCTCATCCAGTCACAGACAAGTGTCTATTCAGCAGATATTTGTTCTGTTTAAAACACCTCAGGGCAGCAGAGTCCATGTCTTTTATCATAACCTAGATAATGCACTTCTTTACTAAATACAGAATTCTCTCTTTCTCCTCTAAGTTTCATCTTTTTCCTCTCGTCTTCCTGCAACCAATCAACTAATTTTGATGTATTTGTAGTCCTGTTTTTATATCACTGGTTTTCATTCTAATTTTCGACTTGTTCTTGGAGTGTAATGTATATTTTGTAAGAGATTACTCTGGATTTATGAGCTGTTTGCATCAGTATTATCAAAACATAAATAAATCCTCTTAGACTTTTTCTTCTTCTTAGTAGTCGCAGTAATATTCAGTAGTACGGCATCCCTCTTCAGCTTTATCTGATGGACAGGGGGCGTCCAGGTAGTGGTGACTTCATCTGAATGCTGCAAGCATGACCATGTTCACACATGACTGAATTTCTTAATTAGCGTCTCATTCAGATGCCTGGGCTTCTTTTCTCCACAGGATCAAATCACTGTGTTATTATGAGCTAAACTGCGGGGAGGAGGGCTGGGATGTGTTGCTGGTCTCCGAGCTCTCCAAAAGTTAGCAGCGTATGATTGTTTTGGAAGTTTTTAAATTAACTGATGTTACTATACAAAAATCTGTGAATAATATAGATGCAAATATTGTTTCACATAAGCAGTGTCTACAAGTCTCCTATGTTGACTTAATGAACAGCATCATGTAATTACTACATGTTTTGAAATACAGGTGCTGCTGTGTTTTGGGGGTTCAAGACTCTGCAGAGCTTTAAAAATCAGAATCCTTCTCCAGAACTGGCTGACAGATTTGACAAGGTAAGTGTGAATCAGGATACATATTCATTTTCAGAAGTTTTGCTGAAATTCTGAGTAAAAAAAAAAAAAAAAAATTGTGTGCTCATTAATTTCTCATGGTAACTGAATAAACCAAGAGCATGTATCTGTTCCTATTTGCAGAGAGCACTCTGCCTCACCCATTTCACAGATGACAACTTCCACTTTAAAAACCATGCTTGCTTAAAATGGGCATGTGAAATAAATATGGTAAGTCCGCAGGTAATGTGTGCATTGCCTTCAATGAAATATTAAAATCTTTTTAGGTATAAAATCGGCTGCTTCACCTGTGGGCTTTTACGGCCACAATGATCCTGGTTGGCTGTCAGAGCAGAGCAGCTAATGGAGATCACACATGCAATACTACACACACACACACACACACACACACACACACACCTCTCCCTCTTTGCTTTCTCTCTTTCTGTTTTCTTGTGCACTTCATGCAACAGGCCTTTGCTTGTTTTATTATTTTTACCTACCAGTTTGGTCGCATGTAGATTGTTTTATCCTTAGAAGAGTGTTAAACCAAAGCTTTATAATGGTCGACATCACTGTACTATAAATAATATTTTCTCTACTGAGCTTCAATTGCATAAATGTGAACAATTATCATTAACTTCCTCTGCAGCACAGTGCATGATTTACATAAAGTCTGCATTGATTTAATGTACAGGTACATTATATACGTTATACATACACATTATAGACATTATGTAAGCTGCGTCCCAGTTCTGCGGCTGAATCCTTTAGACATGTTCTGATATGAGATTAGATTATTTTGTTGTATCGATTCCATATATACACACAGTTTACCTCGTGATCGATTGGATGAAAGATTAAATAGTTGCTGCCAAAGATATAATAAAACCCTGTCTCAGAGGAAGCCTGGCATAAGGTACATGGACCAAAAGGTACACAAACATCCATGAGTTCTTAGCTCGTGCTGGGGATGAATTTCTTTTTTCCTTTAAAATGAGGCAGCTCTTGTTGGCATTAACTGTTGCACACTGTGAATATCACAACAGGAGGGGAGACAAAGTACATCCTTGTCAAAGACATGTGCCCACCTTGAACATACAGCAGTGCGGACACAGCTGTCACTCTGAATGTACAGGGACCAAATGGATTATGGCAGCCACCCTGGCAGCCTATACAGCCACAACACCTCCTACAGGAGACCTGCAGGAACAGTTTGAGATCCACAGAACACATGTAGACAGCGGTGCCAAAGTCTTGTGACCTTGATTATGTAAGTGCAAGTGCTGTTTGGCACACAGGACGGCCGGTGCTTCTCCTGAGAAAAGCCCTTCACATACTTTTTTTTTTGAAAATGGATACCACCAGTCACCGAGTCAAAAGACACTGTATTATGTACACCTGTGTGTCCTAAAGCAAGTTCATCATAGGCAGGCTGTCTTTCTCACCTGCTCTGTAAAATGAAACATCTGTAATATCAGATAACTGTGGCCATGTTGTGATTAAGGATTAAAACTAGTGTTTATCAATGTAGAGAAATTGGACAAATGGGTTGAAACTGCAAAAAAATAAAATAAAATTCAGCAGGAAACGAATACACACAACAAAATAAAAAAGCAGCAATAGAATAAGTGAAATATGATATAGTATACCAATGAAAGCATATAGTCTATAATCCTAATTGTACTAATAAATAATACAGAATTTTTAACCACCAAATATTCTTTTCATATAAAATATGTATAAGTTATAGAACAATTACTAACTATATAACTTAATATGTGTATCAGTGTGTACCATTAAGATTGGGCATGCATTATATTGTTGTACTACTGTATCATCACTGAGGCTGAAAATATTCATGTCCACTTGCAGAGATAGAGCATTTTACTCTGCAAGTTGTTAAAATAAATGATGACATGGCTTCCTGTTCTATGCTGGCTCCCTCCAGCGTAACAAGTGTACACAGCTTTGACAACACATGTCTAAAAGGTGATATAAATGTGAATATAAATTGAAGTACTTGTATGTGATTTATCCTTACACAGATTATTATCATAGCTGCATTTATAGAGTCAGAGTGTAATGTTTACATTGGCTCTGTCCCGTTTACATTATTGTATGAGTTTCATAATAACAGAAGCTATGATGTCGATGTAAACTTGTCTACTGAATCTGTCTCACCTCTGTGAACGAGTACAGAGATGGACGGATCAGGATCAGCCCTGAGAAAATTTAAATAAGAATGAATTTGAATAATTAAAAAGGGAAGCTTTGTCCATTTTCAACCAGCTTTGTATCATTACACTGTGGGTATTATATGCAAATGAACAATGTTTACTTTCCCTCCATAGTGCCTCCACACTCATTTGCCTGCAAATGTTTTGCCTGTTTTCAATCCACATACAAAAAATGCAAAAGGGCAATCTGTAGTTCGAACAACAGCCCCTGAGCCCTTTCAAAAATGCATTAAATATACATTATATAAAATCCAATAACCATTTAAAGTGATAGAATTCTCCTTAAAACCATCTTACAAATGTATCTTGCATTCAAAATGGTTCATTATGATCACGTGCGAATGGAAGAACACTCTCCATCTTTTTCCACACACTCCAATCCTGAACAAGTTCTGTGTATAAATACTGCTGATGGAAAAGTTGGAATAGTTTCGTTTTTTATTTATCATCTAAAACGGAAATTTTGTGCATACCTATAAATCAATTACTGGCATATCTAGTGTCACATTACATGCATAAAATCAGTCGTCGGACAAGATGCAACAAGTGCCTTATCAGCTCTGCCAAAATAATTGAAAAAGTTATGCTAGCTGATTGGAGTGTAGCAATAAAACTTATTGGTATTTATAAATGGAACACTGTTGACTCATCGGTAAGAGGACGTACATTGATTAAATACTTTAATAACATAGGAACCAACTGGATAAAAATGGAAAATGTAAAAAAAAAAATCAAAAACATGAGAATCACATGTATTTTTATTATTTTATTAATGCAAATGTGTTAATCTATTTTTCATTCATGCAGCATAATATGTTATGTTTGCTCTTGAACCTATTTTTTGGTCCTAAGGCAACCTCCATCCCTGCACACACACACACACACACACACACACATTTAATGCTACAATATGGCTATAAATTAACAAACAAACTGTAAGATGCCATATGAATAATATGGTGAACCCTTCGTGTGAGCGAGCTAACAAAAGCGAGGTGGATAGGGCAAGGATTTTGTTGCTGGAATAAGAGCCTCACTGTCTCTGAGGTAAGACTATATATGTCTGACCTCTGACCTCCACGGTGAGAAGGCAGACACACGGGGAGCAGATCACTCCTCTTGTTGACACCCAGGTTGTGATGCTGCACTGTACACTCCTAGTGAGGGGAAAAGTAAGATTTGAACACTCTGCGTTTTCCCTGAATTCTGTCTTTCTGTATTTTACCGTGGTCATGCCTTGTGTTGTTTGTCTACCATGCAAACTTCCCTATTAGGAGCAATAACATCTTTAGCTTGACAGCCCTCAGACTTAGTCAGCTGCTCCAGTTCACCTGGGATTGGAGAAATGATGAGGTCGTCTGTGGTCAACAAGAGGCGCATCAGCAGAGGAGCATGCTGATGTAGACTGTGTACTGTAGAGTGCAGTAGGAGGACAGGAAAGGACTGTAATAGAGGAGTTTCATCTCAAATGATCAGGTCTGTAAACTACACTGGTTAAAAATAAAGTGAAACTTGAAGATGGAAGAGGTGATTGTACACGCAGCACAAAATTACATAGTGCCAGGCTGGACGTACGGGAAAGTGGGAAAGACACCATTCACCTGATTACATGTCAGCGTATCATCAAAATGATTTGAAATCTGTTATTCATGGTAAAAATGTTACACAGTGTTCCTTATGTGACATTAGCTTTCTTGTAATACCACATGTCCCTTGAGAGGCAAGAGTGAGTCACTCTAGTGTGTAGACTGCCTTCAATCCAACATGGGGGAGAATAGTGGACGAGGGAGAGAGACAGGGAGCTCTACGAAGAGAAGGAGGGGGCAGAGCCGGAGCTTATTGAGGAACTAACACCTGGAGTCACGTCGGATTCTGCTCTGATTTGGAGCTGTTTACCGGCGGGAAGGAGGAGAGCTCAGAGTTTATTTTTTTAAACTTTTGGGGATTAAAAAGTGGATTTATCTTCACTCTCGGCACAGGCATTCACTGTTCACATAACTGCCATTGTGGCTGTCTGTAGCTCTATAATACGACTTCATATTTACACAGAGACCAGACAAAAAGAGAGACTGCTTGGAGAAAAGTAAAAAAGGAAGTTGGACTACCTTTTAAGTGCCGAAAAATATGTGCCTGTTACATGATTCCAGCTTTTGAGAGAGCAATTTAGGAAAGTTCGCCACTGTACTATAATATTATAATACCATAATATTAGCCCTCATCAATTCAAACTCTGTTCAGAAAATCAAAAATCAATTTATTGAGCTCATGCTGCTATAACAATATTAAATGGGTTCAGCGGTTCAAAGGTACTTGCATGAATAAACACAAATTATCTTTATATTGTAACCACTTGGCATGACTGGAAAGTTTGCTATACATTTCTGAGGATAGTGCATGGTTTATTGTGCATGTCTAACTGTAAACAATCTTGAAGAGTGACATTGCATCAAGGGTGGGAGGAAATAAAAATGCTACCCACGATTTCTTTTGGAACAAGCGGCCAGGAATTAATTACCGCAATGTTAAAAAGGGGCGACCTTTAATGTTGTGGTTCAGTCTTAGAACTCTCATTAGCGCCTTTTCAAGACGCCCAAAAAAAACCCCCCACTCTTAACAAAATAACAAACAGCAGACAAATATTAACTACTAGCTAAACATAATGGAGGAGCTGAAATGAAAAATATACCCAGAGAGCAACTGCAGATTTAGTCTTTACAAAACCAAGTTGAACAATTACATGCAGCTGGTTCAGCTCTTCTTTTTATTTATATTTTTCCCCACTTTCACTTTAGTAGTATAAAGTGTCATAGATAATAACAGATGCAATACAGTAATAATATGAAAATCTAGAGTGTTAAGAAACAACACCATCAATAACATGTCTAATTTACAATAGACTTAAATGTGACTGTTGTGAACAGCAGGCCCAGAACACGAACAGCAGGACGTTTTCTGTGATAAAAGCTTGAGACTCATTTGCATCACAATGATATTGTATTCCCAAATGTATTAATCCCTTTACTTGAAGAAAAATGTATACGTTTTCAGTGATCACCTGACTGACTCTTTATGAGTGACTGAGTAGTAAAAAGATCCTGACACCCTCTTGAAATTCTCTGACTTGAAGCTATTCTCAGCATTCATTGTTGTGTGTTTTGTTTCCTATATTCTTGGAGATAATTGCACAGCGGAGCGAAGCAACAAGTCAGACAGTATTTTCCTAATAAGGCTCTCTATCAGCCAGAGGGAGCTGATTCTGCAGCGGAAGAGATTTTACGTTTTTATCTAAGAAGCGCGTCTAATGACTCTTGGTATTTGCCCTGCAGCGTCAAAGCAAATGCACGCCTCCCAATTCAATTTCAAGCACACTAAGCACATTTCATTCAATGATAATACACATCAATAATCATTAGGGCGTGGTATAGTGCTGAATTATCATCCAAAATTGGAGAGAGCATTTTGGGATGCAGGGATACTGTGTGAGAGACCAGATCATGATTAGGAGTAGTTTTTAAGATTCTGCTTGCACTCTGAACATTTACCTGACCTGAAACACTGATCAGGCCCAACTTAAAGAGAGCAGGCTCAGGATGGTGACGCCAGAAGTCTGCTTAATTTGTATCACAAATTAAAATGTATTTCTTATGACCCCTATTAGCAATAAATAGCAATAATTGAAAAACACAATAGCTCAAAAAATGAAAATACTATACAGGTAAGTAATATGACATTGCCACGTTGCCACATTGTACGGCATGAAATCTATAAATAAACCCAAGTTGACATTTATTACAAGCATTTACAGGAAATAGGATGATGTAATACCTGAGCAAGTATCATAACTTACAATTATATCTATATAAAAATATAAAATGAGAACGGAGGCTGAGCCAGGACATGCAGTTTGAATTTGAGAAGTTGATGTTGTTGTTTCCTGAAATAAATGTACTGGCAAAGAGTTTCATGAAATCATTTCTCTATCACAATATATTTCAATTCAATTTTTGCAGTTTTGGCAATATGGAAATGAACCTCTTTCACCACCTAGCTCGCGTAGTGTGGTAATCATGTTCATCCAAACTATAAGTAAGGTGTTTTTGTAAGATTTCTGGCAAGGCCAAGTGCATGGTCCTGACACCCATTAAATCAGTCACATCCCCCCTGATGGACCTGCTACAATTTGCATATCGCCTCTAAACCAGTCCTCAGATGATGCAGTCAACCTCGCATCACCCTCCAACATCTGGTGTCCAAATATACCTATGTAGGAATTCAATTCTGTTTTTAATGCTATCAACCCTCTCAGGCTGCTTCAGGAAACTCCAAGACATCAACATTAACACCTCGCTGCGGCTCTGGATGCTGGAAGGACAAGAGTTTTCAGATTCGACAACATCCCCTCTTCCACCTCTTCGCCACTGGCACAGAGATACCGTAGGGATGCATTCTGTCCCTGTTGCATATCTCTGTTTTTACCAGTGATATGAGATCAACATCAAACTCCATCAGTATGGGCAATGACCCGGTCCTGAATGATCAACATAAGAACAAAACATTTAATAAAAGCTCTATCCCCAACAACGGCCAACCAATTACAACCGACTCCTTCAGGTTCCTTGGCACACACATCAGCAGTGACCTGAGATGGGCCCTCAATGCAACCATCAAATTCAAAAAGCCAAACAGACACTCACCTTCCGGAGACAACTCAAATACAGTCAGACATGGTCTACTGGTCCAATTTTACACAGCCATAATCCAAAGCATCACTATCGATTACTGTCTGCTATGAAAACACACCTGAGCACACAATAAAAAGAATTGACAGAATTATCACCGGAGCATCACCGATCATGGGCTGCAAAACTTCCCTTACTGGGCTCCACATACACACAATGCACCATTTCACGAGCAATCAAGGGCAAGGATGACCCTCTCCACCCGGCTCACCATCTTTTTCAGCGTCTCACCTCTGGTTGAAGGAACAGGTCACTGTCACTAAGAGACAGGACAGAATCTGTACTACTGATAAATACACAAAAGTTGTAGTCTTTCTGCATGTACTGTATGTCCTTTATGTTTGCAGCCATGTTTCATATTGTGTGCATTTACAGCAATTCAATCTATACTAAGATTGAACTTGAAAGTCTACATCCATGTTAGGGGTCTTTATTTACACACGGTGCTTTGAGCTAAATGCTTACGAACTTAGGAAGATGGGAATGTCAATAGTTTTGCAGGTATTTAGTTACAAGTATTGGACAAATTAGAACATTGATCTGTGGATGCTGCGAAAGGGAAAAGTCAGGTGATCAAAGTTATTGAAATCCATCCTGCTAGGAACATGGATTTGTACCAAATTTCATGATAAATTATTAGTTATTTTACTCTGAAACAAAAATGTCAACCTCACATTGGCGCTAGAGGAAAAGTGATGGAAAAGAGATGAAATCAGATTCATCTGATATTTGAGTCTGGACCACTGACAGTATAAAGAAGGGACAGAGCATGTGTGACGTCAACCGTCGGTTTCTGTTTTAAAGTTCGAAATATGTGCCGCCATGTTGGAAGTCCTACTTCTTCTGCCTCCTAAAAAAATCTAAAAACCGACAAAGACGTGAATCATTGGCGGGCCTGAGGCGAGCCGAATGACACCTTTGGTGCTCAAACTACGGCACCAAACTGTCAATCAAAGCATCCACGCTGTTATTTTTGCATAACATTAAGCCTTAATATCATTTGAATGGGTGAGTTCACACTCCGTAAAGCTGTCCAGTTGTCATAAACGGGAAAATTAGCTATAGAGACCATAACCTTTTTTTTTGTACCAGGCTGTAAACATCAACCAACAACAACCTTAAGTGGCAGCTTGAGGTATTACAGTTTTTGGCATGCGGGTTGGCTTCATTTCCCTGCCACCGAGGTTGCCAATTGGTCTGGACCAGAAGAGGACCTGGAAGTGGTGGACCAATTGAACAAACACTACTTCACAACAAGTGCCATGTTTTTCTAGGGGTGAGACTGAATATGCATCCAAAGTACACCTAATGTTCATTTAAACTGAAGCAGAATTGCTGGGTTGGCATCATTATGAAATTTTAAGGAGGTCGTGGATCAGAGGTCACAGCGTAAATAATATATTGACAGAACAAAGGAGAAAGGATATTTTCGTGGTTAACAAGACAGGATTGTGATTACATTCAAGAAAGTCACTGAGGACAAGAAGAACGGGAGATGTAATTTAGGGAGTGGGACATCACAATGATTTTCCAGGTTATGAGGGAAAATAAGGACTCTGCTGACAAAACAAAACAAACAGCTGCCAAGCCATCAGACTCTTCACTGAGACTCTGTGAGATTTATATGAACAGAGGGAACAGTAAACTCTAATGCATGAGCTTACAATAGCGAGCAGACAGGGGTAGAGTGTTTCGCTTGAGGGCACTCCGCCACAGCGCATGCCTGTTGATGGACACGTTAACTGCCGTGGGGGAAGACAAAAAAGAAGCAGTGAGAGCAGAAAAACATACACGCACTATGGCAAGTATTATCTCAGACAATTAGCTAGTTTATATAACGTGTCAGTTTTTTTCTCTTTGAGTTCGTTTCGCTACAAATGACATCCTTATTAATTGCAGGCGAGCTGATAACAATAATTTGTCCCTTTAAAGATTGGGACTGTTTGAAATGTCTCTGGACAAACGTTTGATACTTTATCAAGATCTGAGCTTTATGGCTGAAAATAGTCCATTGTGTAGTGATGAAAGAGTGGCTAAATCTGGGGACTAAATAAATGGTGAGAAAGCGGCAACAAAAAGAATGGGATCTTTAATTGAGGGATTTTATACCAAAATCATTTAAATTGTGTTGGAGAAATAATCATTACTTTAAGTTGTACTTTGAAAATGATATTCTCTTCTTTCCAACAGTGCTGAAATGCTTTCTTTGCTTTAAACGACCTGGTTATTAACTCCTGCAAAACATTAGATCCTCTCTTCCCACTGAGTCATATCCCCTTATCTTCTTCCTGTTCTCTCTCTAATATCATCTTATCTTGCTGGAATAACTCCTTTACCTTTCTCAGTAGTTCAATTTTCTTTTCTTTTTTTTTTATTGGAGCTGCCCCCTCGCATGATCATTCATAGGCCTCAGTGCCCTACAATAATGAAATATGTTATGACGTTAAGTCCCTGATTATCACAGTAATGTTCTTGATTTAGAAATGACTCATCCTCTACTCTCCCACTCAAAATATATGTCTGACCAAAGATGAGCATCTCAGTCGTGCAGAAATAGATTTCAGACTTGGGCTCGCTGATGATGACTCTTAAAAATTAGGAGTCTGTCAAAGACTGCTGTGGCCGAGCAAGGCATTCTCATTTTGACAAACCTTCCTTGTCCAACACATTTCATTGTGTTTCTGCCAGCCACAGACAGGTGTGTGACCCTGAATCAACAAACACAACAAGCTGAGTCGGTCTCAGAGCAGCACCACACACTTGGTTTCAGTGACTTTAAAGCCCTTGAGCTAAGGTAAACAGAAGAACTGAATTGTGTACAGAATGTGGGAAAAAAATAGAGAGTTAGACTAACACATCCTGCTCTGTAAAGCTCCAGTTTTAGCTGATTTTGCAATAGCCTTTAGCTACAATGTACTAAAATGTAAATAAAAATCAATCTGACAACATCCTGTAGAAAAAATGATTATATTATACAAATCATAGCTCTTTTATCCTGAGCTGACAGATAAATTATACACAAAGCAGACAAAAAATAAACGAAACGATGATTATTTCCTGATATCATTATTGCTTATGTCAAAAAAAACAACAAATGTGTTGTAAAACTCTGCGGCTAAACGCTGGCTTCATCAGCAGCCACAGCAGCAGATTTATGAATTAAGCATGGCAAGGTTAGCAACCCTCATTTCCCTGACTACTGCTCCCACTGGCAGCGGTTATACCCTCCTTGGGTGGTCAGGTTGGAAGTGTGCGAGTATGTGTGTGCTTTTGCGACGGAGTCATTCATCTCACTGACACCTGTCAGAACCCATCTGACCCTCACCTATACAGAGGTTTTTAATGAGCGAATCCATAATGTGGCCAACCTCAGCCAAGGGCTGCTGAACACCCTTTCTGATTAGATGACCCCTCGGATCTTTTGTCATGTGACCTGTGGCTCACAGCAGTAATCATCAGGTTGTGGCCGCGGTCAAAGACGGCTGCACTGTTAGATGAAGTAAAATGAGAGGATACTATCTTAAGTAGTACACCCGGATGTTGAGATTAGCACGACACATATTTGGGTTACTTTTGAAAGCAGCGTTTACTGCACGATAACGTATCGTGAAACACACACACACACACACACAAGGAACACCACAGTAAGGCAGACCATAATAAAAAATGTCCAAATGTGTCACATAACATGTACATAACATCAGAAAACCAATGATTGTAAAGTCTCAGTGTTACGGAGCCAGCAGTGAGCCATATTTCTACCTTATTTTGTGTTTTGTCACAAAACCCACTTGTGTCTCCGTCTCTTTTTCTTTTCGTTTTGTTCCCATCATGATGAAATCTTTGAGAAGTGAGGAAATTCAGTCAACTATTTCAGCCAAAAAAGGTTCTGGGGACTGAGAGACATGCTGCCGCCTTGAGCTTTGAGTTGAAGTCATTTCAGAACGATAATTTCCCCCTTTCTCTGCGAGCAGGTTACCTATAACCACTCTGTCAGCTTTCTGAAAAATCCTCGGCAGGGGATTGCCAGCTATAAAGTGTGCATTAAACAGACCTATCACGGAGCCAGATGATTGGCTGGGACTGGCACTGGTGTCCAATAATACAGTCTGCTTTCTCCAATTTCAAATGACAGACAGGGAGATGGGGACAATAAACACATTTTAACTCCTCACACACACACGCACACACTCTCTCTCTGACTCTCTCAGACTATGGCTTTTTTCTTGTTATGGTTTAATCATCAGATCTATCTCTTTCATACTGAACACTGAAGGTTTTCAATTTACCCAAGGTATGATTATGTTTCCTATTCCTATTGATATCAGAAGAAAAAAAAAACCATAAGCGTTGATGGCCTGTTTTGTTCTTTTATTGTATCGCTGCACTCTTTTTAACCTCACCACCGGGACTGATTTGCGTATGAATGCGTTTTTCTGGTTCACCATTTTAATTTTGCAGCAGGAAAACGTTGGCCTATGAAATAGGTCTGTGGAGCATTTATAGGTGCGCTTATTTAACAAAATAATGGATTTGCACAGCGGAGTACAAAAAGAAAGGGCTCTTGCTTTCAGGTGAGGGAAGGCAGGCTCTCAGAGACAGCTTGTTTGGAGAGCTGTGGGATTATTTCACTGTTTCATGTTGAACGTTATCATGGGCAGGCAGACTGATGTGGGCTAAAACCAGCAATGCATCACAACACCTAACCAAGGTCAAGCACTTTCCCTGTCTCTCTCTGCCTGTGTCCTCCAGTCGAAGGGAGATTTGTTCTGGAAAAAGTGAGATGAAATGTCAAGAGCAGAGTGATTGCCTGGGAAAGGGAGATCCTAATTAACTCTCTCTGGTGGAGATCTCCCTCTACCTCTCTCATACCCCGTGTGCCCATATGAATCTTTCATCTCATCCTCCTTGCCTCGCCTCCGAGGACACGGCTCCGTGCACAAAGCCAACCAAAGGACAGACGGATACAACGAATGCAAAGGTCAAAAAATAAACAGTTTGGCCATGAATGACAGACCCTCTCTAGGGGACGGACACAGACAACAAACGAATCCCTGCAGGACTAAATCCAAAGCACAAGCGAGTAGCACAGAAGAAGTGACATCAGCTAGAGCTTGTCATTGAAGAATAGAATATCGACCAGTCAGTGACTTCCATGGTCAATTCTATGGATATGATGTAGTTTGTTTGGGCAGCATTGAATAGAAATTAGTATTCTTGCAATTTGGTGCTCCGCACTCAGAGTGCAATAGCACTGTTGTAAAAATAGACAGCTGCACATGCGTGTGTCGGCGTCTGTCTCTTATATTTTCGCTTCTTAACTTCCTGCATGTCTTTGCTATATTCATGGAAGCTGCTAAGCCCAGTTACATTTCCTGCTCACCCAGCTCCGGTTCTAGCACAACACTGGCTCTGCTCCCCCACACCTGGAGCTTGAAAATCTCCCTGTCCCGTTGATCCAAAACACCTGTGGTACAAACACTAACACTTCCCCTGGTGATTTGAGCTCACAGTCTGGGCAGCCCGGTTAATAAACTGAGCTAACATTTGCGCACACATACATCACAGAGAGTTGAGGTGGAGCACAAAATTACACAGTAAAGCAACAGGTGTACAGGGCACCAATTAAAAATTATTTCAACTAAATTAATGGCAACTGTATAAGACATACATTCACCTGCATCACAACAGGATTTACAGAAACACTCAAAGCTAACAGCACAATAAGTAAATTCAACATTCAACAACATTTTCAGTGCAGGTGCACTCGATTAAATCCAACAGCTCATTAACAAAATACACAGCTCACAACCACAAATAACATCTAATATTAAACACAAACGAAGCCTGACAGCAAGCTATGGTGTCACATAACGTTAGAACAAAACACACGGTGACCTTATAGGCCTAAGTTAATTATAAAAATAGCCTTACCTTATGCACCTTTTCCTCATGTGAAATCATCCATGATATTTTTTTATCGTTTTTGGGTCTTCTTAGTCCTCATTTTTTAATCCTGGACGAGAAAGTGATCCTCCAAAATGAGCATCGGCCTCAAGATTTTATTTTTCTCCACTCCACCTTTTTTGGTCTTTCATCCATGTCATTTGGACTTTATTTTCAAACTCCGGTCTTTCTGTCGTGATTTCGTTTGATTATTTCCCGCTTGACCTCTGACATTACATGGACTGATCCACTTGAGGAGGCGGGGGGGGGGGGGGGGGTGACGACCTGGCTTACCGTCTCTGCTCGGGAATGTGTAACCCCCAATCAGATGGTCTGTTCCGCGGCTGGCAGGTCAGTCTGTTGCTCAGGTGGGCAGTCTCATTTGGCATTTTCCAGATTAATTGGTATTGTATAATTTGATATGATAAAGATATTTTTGTTAAGATTTTAAGAATACTGATACTAATCATTTCTTTAAATACAAAAAATTATTAAAAGTTTTTTTTAATCTGTTAGTTATCAATGTTTTTTTTGTTTTTTTAAACCATATATGCTCATTGTGTCTTGCCTTAAATTAGATTACGATGATGATGTTTAGGAATTTCTAGAAGATAAATGGACAGACAGGACAAAAACATAACCTGTATCTGGATGCTCTGAACACATTCCTGAATCTACATTGTTCACTGGACAGCTGGTGGCGTAGAAGACCTTTCAGGGTGTGTTGTTTCTAAATGTTAACATACTGGTGTTGCTCCTGTGGGGCACTTTGTTGTATTTTGCTGTAGTTTTATCAACAGGTGAAAGGTGGCGCTACACCACATTCTTTGTTAATTTATCTGTCCCTTATATGTCCCCACTTTCACATTGTGAAAATCTTTTAAAACTAAAAAAGCAGTGTTTTAAGCTGTAGAGGCAGATCATTTGAATGTCAGTGTTGGTGGCTCAGCTAAAAAACACTAACAGAGTGGTGGTTCATGAGGTAGCTTTGAGATATTAGCTGCAGTAGGCAAGGTGTTTTTAGATGGCTAGCTGGCATGTAGTTTAAGAATACAAACATTTAGAGTCTGTTGTTGCGTGTCAATGCTATCACTCTAAAACCTTGAATTGGGACCTCCAGGGTTTTTTTCAACAACATAACATTAACGGCTTAGTTTACTAAAACAGCAATAGGGCACACACATAGGTCAAGCTGATTCAAGCAGAGTGTTCTTGAATAAATTGTAAATTCAAATTCAATTCATTCATTCATTCATTCATTCATTTGAGTTTGGAATAAAACTTCACAGCCCTACTATGTAGCAGTCATCAATAAGTGTGATGCCACAATGTTGATTATATCTAAATATCATTGATTGTTCTTCCTATGAGTTGACTTTCCTCTGGTTTGAATTTGAGAACTCTTGGAGGGCGTCAGACAAAGCAAATATCTGTAGACACACAGTAAATTATGTGTGATTGCTTGGTACAAACAAAAAACATATATTTTAAAACTATGTAGAGCAAAGTTTCTACAGCCATGGAGGTCATTTCATAGATAATAATTGAAATTTGGCATGCAGTTGTAGTCAGAGAAATTGCTTTTAGATATTTACTTACATAAACCCAAAAGTAAAGACAAGAAAACATTCAAATGAAAAACAAAGTAGGGGGAAAAAATGGCTTTTTCGTTCTAGCAGGGAAGTCCCACAATAGTCGGGAAATAAATTAAATACCAGTGTAAAATATCAGCTATTGATCTTTAGGTCAAAAAATAACAGTTATTGACCTTCAAATATCAGTCAAACCCTGACATCAGACTGAGCTGCGGGTGTGTTGTCTTTGGTTCTGGAAAACGATGAGAACCGGGAGGTTTTGGCTCAGTCTGAGGCCCACTGAGGAGGTTTCTCTGGGGATGGATCATAAGCAGCCCCCTGCAGAGTTCAGAGATCAAAGCCAACCAATTATAGCAGAACTTACACCTCTCTGTCTCCCTGTATTCATGCTCTGCACTGAATGACTGGAACCCTACTATGACTACTGGCTGGTGTATCCCACTCAGGTATTTTTATTACTGACTCACAACATCTCACAATGTATGAACAAATGCTACAGAGGATATCACTCTACATTAACTTGGCAAATAAAGACACTTGGATCCTCATTTGGATGTGACAGCCAAATCATCTGATAGTGGAAATAAGCATTTGTCTAAATAGAAGCGTAGGTTAAAATCATTGACCTGCATTTATTGTGGCAGTAAATGCTAATCTTTCATTCGTCTTCTGTTTAACATTATATTAGTTAATTTAATTAAATTCATTCAGCAATATGCTAATCCTGGCAACATAAACAAACAGAGCTTTACTTGCTCAATGCAGGCTTTTGACGAAACCAATCATGTATTAAATTGATGTAGCCCTTCATTGCTCAGTATATTGTAGTGGGCCATATCGATAAAGGTCAAGTGCTTCACTGAAATGTACTGGGGTGCCAAGAAGTTATCCATCAAACAAGACATGGATGTGGCATGCATGGTTAATGAAGGTAGGCCAGCAATCACATGTATCATCTGGGCTTTGTAATGATGGATGAGAGCTGCACAGATTCCTGTAGAAAGCATCTCTATTATTAGCATTAATATTACTGTAAGCACAGTGGTGATTATTACAAACTAGACAATAGAGTGGATAAAAAGATTCAATTGAGGTGCCTTATCTTTATAGAATTTGAGAGGATTTGTTATATTGATCTACACCTGTTTGCACGCACTTGAAATAAACTGATACAGAGTCATTTTTTCTAAAAACATTGATGAATGAGTTCAATTCTTCCTTGTGTATATTGCTTGACGCACATTAAGACGAAATAAACAGTAAAAACCCAACAAATTACTGCCCAGCTTCTTGTCTGAGGTAAGACTTGATTGAATGAGATGCTGTCTGGAAAGCGAAGAGTCTTCCACTGATGTTTATCGAGAAGGATATTGAAACGGGAATGGATTCAGTATTATTTGATTTTCTGACTGAGTCACATTTTACCTCTCATGGTAAAATTGCATTTCCTGCAAGTGTGCATACTTTATCGAAAACCTGCCTTTCAATTTGTGTCAGTGTCCATTTTCAAGGCAGGCAAAGTCTGTATATTTACAATAACTAAAATGAGAAGTCATACTCACATTTTACAAAACATCTGTTCGACGTGGTCATATATGCCTTACAGACAAGTTTACAAACAGTATATTATGTATGCTACACGTACTGGTTATTGAGATAAACCCTGTGTTTTCACACTTGTGTTGAGGAGTGCTATGTGTGAGCAGCACTTCTCACCAAAAGTGAGGTGGCTCATTATTAAATGACATGATCTTCATATACAGCTTCAGCAGTAGATGTTAGTGTCTCTTGTGTCTTCTCACTTGTCTGAAGCAGTCAGTAGTTGCTACTATACGATAAGCTTATTTATCTTTCAGAATTCAACACAATAAAACAAAAAAAGCAATTTGTAACAAGAAAAACAGAATGAAATATTACCTGAGCTAGTCTTAAAGGCTTTGTTTACCACTGTATATGCTTTTAGATTAGGAACTGGATATACTAAAATAAATAAATAAATGTTAACACCTTTTTTGTACCTGCTAACACAGTGCCTTTATGCTTGACAAAACAAACTGATTTAATGCCTCAGAAAAAAGGATCAGTCTAGGCCAATCCTTAATGTGCTTAGCCTTTAATTTGGAGGTTCCCAATTCTCTCCGTGTCTGTATTCATTTGTCTTAGTGAAATACCATCTCCAGTCAGGGCTAACTGTAGATGCAGTTGTTTTGGCACTGTGGCTTATACTTCATCATGCTGGTAGAACTGAGTTTAAATGAACTCAACTATAGTATATTGGGTCTGTTGGTGGATTTTAGATTAGAGGAGATGTTGCCAATTTGTTGCTAATCCACGGACCAGCTGTACAAATGTGGGTAGAGAAAGTAAAATATTGCCCCCTTTTTCCTTACACACAGCCATTAAAGTGCCCAAATTCAGCCACTACAGTTACTACTCTGAGTCAGATCTAATACCTATAGTTACATTGCAGCAAAAGATATGCAGCGTTGATTAAATTTGTATCTGACATATTGAAGTAACAGTTAACGGCAGCTTTCTCAATTCAGCACACCTTATTTTTCATGATCCAAATACTTAAGGTTCTGGTGTCAAAAACTATTCAGTTACTTTTCTTAAATTATTCAAATGACATGAATGAAAGTTTAACTGGAAGGTTACGATTTAAACCACAGAAATAGTCCACTTGAGGCTGTACAGTGATTGGCTGAGTGCACCATGCAGAAAGCACGCAAACCTGCCATCAGCGAACTTTCATTTTGTCATCAAGTTACTATTACTGGAATAAACTGCGGCGAGGTGAAACTGCTGTGACATCATCTTCAATGCAACACAAACACAGGAACAATGGAGGGTATCTATGGTGTTGTTGATTCTCAGTATGTGGTTGTTTGGCACAGCAAGCAGACAAAAGAAAGACCATTGACAGCATATAATTAGTGGACAGAGCTTCCGTGTCAGCTGAAAGGTCAAAGGTCCTCACTCACTCACACAAGGTGGTTCACTGTCTGAAAAAGAGTAATACAAATAACACATAATATATGTTGTTTCTGCCTTGTATCTGACCAGAAAATCAGAAAACCTTCAAAAGTTACAGTTCAGTTGTTTCTCACGCTGACACGCAGAATTTTCCTCTAATGGGAGTCTGACCCTTATCTTTCGCCTTGAAGTCTAGTCTGCTACCCAACTCTCAGCAGACACTCTGTAGCCACAACATACACAAACCACAGCAAAACAATTCACAATACAATTCAGTTAAAGGATAACAATGTAATGGATACATTTTGTCACCACAATGAGCGAATAAATAACAATGACAATAAAGCAGTGTATGCTTTAGGGTGTGGCTACCTTGTGATTGACAAGTCATTCTCGGCGGGTCCACCTAGCTAAACACACGAAACTCAGATCAAACTGTAAAACTATACAGTGCTGAACAAAATTTAGTTTACTGTTTAGCTGTAATAACAGAACCAGGCAGATCACCATTTTTTTTTTCTGCTTCATACAAAACCATTGCAGTACATCACCCACCAGCTCCACCTACGTGCTGGAACTATTTCTATTATTTCTCTGTTCTTCAGGCCTTTTTGTTTTGGACAGAGAAATGTTAACTTTGCCCTTGCTTCCAATCTTTATGCTAAGCTAAGTGTCTCCTGGCTCTAGCTTCTTCTTTATCATAGGCTACAGACATGAGTATGGCATGAATCAAGCTTATTTCCCAAAATGTTGAAATGTTCCTTTAAAATAGGCTAAGCCTGCATCATCTGTCAAATGTATTGTGCTATTTCAAAACAGTTTCATATGAACATAATTCTCTGAAAATAAGGCAGCATTGAGGAAGAAAAAATTACAGTTTCTCCTTCCACATCCTTAAAGGTGATAACTCAGTGCTGCTGAAAGATTTACGTTTACTTTTTTTTTTTAAATGAGTTGTGACTACAATCATGGACCTAACATTATGTGCCCGTATTTCTATCTTTGATTGAAAGCACAAAGTTCATACCTTTTCTCTCTAGACAAGGCCTTTTACAACACTTCATCACAACACCAAGAAGGTCAAATGTATCTCTGATGCTGGAAATGTCCTTAAATGAAAGAGTATGCATGTCTGTCTGCTGCAACAAACTTTTACAAAAGCATGTGGCTAAAATAAAAGAACATGTTCGGATAAAAGGTAAAGTGGTGTTTTGGGTGTGTTAAATGGGATTGAAATGCAGACCGTGGCAGTCTAACCAGAGTTGTGGGCTGTTCCCATCCCCGTTGTAGTTTCTGTCCTCACCCAGGAGTACTGTTAAGAATCTGCAACTATGTTTCTTCTCATCTTCCTTCCCCTCTTTAATCTCGACCTGAGTGTTTGGTTTTACTGTGAGTGAAGTGTGTCTTCTAAAGCTTTAGTGAAGGAGAGACAAGGTTCTTTGGGTCCCAGCAGATCTGAGATGTTTCTAATGAGACCCCTTAACAATCTACACCTTTATTTGAAGCTCCACATGAAGTGAGATCTTGACGTCTGCAGGATACAGTAATATGCTTCTCCATGAACCTTTTGTGAAGGTTTTGTGCATTTGTTATGATTGTTTATTATCCACATTTAAGACAAAAGTACAATAAACTGACTATGATGACATTAAAATCAGAATGTGATTTAATGGCATGGGTTTTCATCCCGTGTGCTTTAATTCTATGCAATTAAATTAAATTTCTATAACCTTTAGGACATCTGTGCTACTGTGGGTCATTGCTTTTCTTTACATGAGAACAGGTCTTACTTTAATGAGGCTTGCATACCCAGGATGCTTCAGGCCAACGTTGACTTTTCGCTGTTTACTTGACCGTCTTCCTCTGGAAAGCTGTCAGGCCAGACAAGACTTTATGATGCCATGAACTTACTGCTGAAGAACTTGGTCTGGTCACTATAACTGAGGGCATATTAGTAGTGAGGCAGGCAATGAAAACACTGCAGCACTTACCACAGAGACAGAAGTTCAGGGATCGAGCTTTACTTATTTGGTTCCATGTTATGCAGTTTTATCTTAATATAAAAAATTAAAGAATAAAGACGATTCAGACACCTACTTGACATCTTTCAAGTCTATTAGCCTTAGTAAAGGTGAAGGTTCTTGTGAATCATGGCCTCAACACAAAGTGGTTAACTAAATGTTGTTTTGGTCCAGGAACTGGCAAAAATAATAGGATGCAGTAGAGCAAAAAAGATTAAATGATATAAAACTGACCTGATTTTAGAGGCAGATGAACAGAATAGTAACAAAAACAAAATACAACGAATAACTTCTGCTCCTGGTAGTCGTACAATGATATGCGTCATAATGAAGTTACCTCACTTAGTAACAAACCCAGTGCTGATCATAAATCCAGTTATGTCAAAAAGTAGGACACATTAATAAATGTCCCCCCAAACACAGAGGATAATCTTCACATGCACTGTGATGTTGTGAAAACATGGAGGACATGAGTTCAAAGTACTCCTGTTATGGTTGAAGCCCTTTCTTTTCCCCCTTTTTTGTGTTGTATGTCAGTCCTGCATATTTCACAGAAAAATAGGCCAGATTCCCTTAGAATTACATCCGTATTGAAAAATATCCCACCCTTAACAATTCACACCCAATGCCAACATTTAGAGCCAAGACAGGAGGCAGTGTGCCCATTGTGTAGCAAGGCGGAAAGTGAGGTTGTGGTGGTAGATGGGTGAGCAGCAACATACTACTGTATATTCAAAACTTATCTGAATCAAATTGAGAATAATAAATCACAGGGAGAATCAAAAAAAGCCAGAGCTGGCTCCATGAAATGACGCTTCACTATTAGAATCTGTCTAAAAGAGCTGCATGATTAAATCTTTTTATTCCCATTCCAGTTAGCGGAGGGCTAAACTGGAAGTTAGCACCACTGAGCAGTTTATATGAATGGACCCTCGCCTTCATCTCTGTATCCAGTTTTCCTTACTACATCCATGCCTCCATTCCACACACAAAGCTTCAAATACACAGAAATTATGGAAGACATTGTCACTAAAGTAATCTTCCTGACATTTACCAACTCAGCCAAACAGTGATGCTATATACCAAAAGATAAGAAGAAGGGAATGAGAAAGGAACAGCACCTTACATTAGTGGGTAAAGCTTTCACTTCTTGCATTTCATTCTTAATTATTGAATGTCACTTCCTGTGGGGAGTAGATTTCCTGCTGTATCAGTGTCTGTACTTTAATTCAGACAAACCGAGTTAATCAATGGCATCTCAGTCAGAGGTATTGGAATGCTTTTCTCTTTTTCAGCCCAAACTTTTAATTTAGTAAGATGGGTGCTTTTATACATACAAATTTACCATGGTGCAGCTTTAAATGCTGCAAATATCAGAAAATCAATCTTGGAAATCAGCTTTGATATCACAGTCAGCATGCTCATTGAGAACATGTTTTTCTGGTTGATCTTTTAGCGGCCAATCCCTCGGGCCTCTTCTGATGTCCCTCTGACACTATCTGCTATACTGCAGTCAGACAAGCAGGCTACATGACTAGCAAATCAACCAGCAGAGACTATTTTTCCCCCCGATAACATCTCCCCACCGCTTTGCTAGCCGCTATAGCATTCAGCAGCTGCTATTCAGCACTCCATCCTATTCATTCAAAACCCACAGAGGACAAGAGACAGAGAGAGTGTGTGCCACGTGCATGTGAAAGCAGCTGAATGTGAGACCCATCTGATAATCCACTCAATGGTAATGGTAAGGGATAGGCAGTGTTTGATAATATTACAAGTATACCAGGTAATACACACTGTATATGGGCAGTGGATGAAGGTAAAACAATAACCTGACATGTGGCAGCAATAAAATTTATAATAATACAGCATTGAATGTCTGCAGATTTATCACTTCAAATTCTACATAATATTTTGAAGCAATTCAGGCAGAGGTAGACAATAGTTGGTTTCTCATTTGCAACTATCAGTTTTGCTGTCTGGGAGGCAGATTTAATTAAGCTACATGAGTTAGTTGAAAATGCAGCCTCCGGCTAACTTTTTAATGTTTACAGCAGAGCTGTTTTAAAACAAGTTATTTCAGCATTCATTTTGATCCATTAATTGCAATCAAAACACAGCAAATTTAGTGAATTTATAAATTAAAAAAAATAATTTTAGGTTATACTACTGTAGTTAAGCCAGATTAAGAGTGAACTTTCACTCATGTTACTTGTTCAAGCAAAACTTTTGCTTTGCTTTATGTGTGAAAATTTGAATTTTTTAAAGGTTGAAAAAAGATACCATCCTCTAAACTCTTTAGACACTGAATATTGTTAATATTATGGCACCACCTCTGCATGTAAAGACCATAGACAGTAAAAATCTGGACATCTTATCTGTGGTGTCACCCATAGGTTTCTCAAGAGCTGTTGTGAAGCTCAGAATGCGGTGCCACTGGCCTCCACCTCAGTCCTGCACTGGCTAAACATCTAAAAATGGGCAAAGAAGTGGATCATCGGTGGACCTGAGATGTGCTGAGTAATGCCTGGGTGCTGAAACAAGCCACTTCTAACAGCACCCACCCATGTTTATTGTGTGTCACTACATCAAACAAAGACACACTTCGCTCAGTTGTGCCTATTACCTTCAAAAGTGGGCATTCTCTGGAGGACTGCAGGCCCAGAAGACACAGCACAGGTCACTGGCTTTGCGGTCTGAACATTAGGGTATTGTTGCTTGTTCCTGACAATGCTGAGAGCTCAGCATGTCTTTACCACTCAGAGAGGAAAGAAGTCCTAGAAGTTCAAAATATTTAAACTTTTAGAAAAGGAGTGCTACAAACAGGATTTCAGTAATCGCAGAGCAACAGCAGGAGCCACAACCAGAGCTTCCAGCAAGCATGTCTCAACATTGCTAGATGTTCAAATTAAAAAAACAGATCTTTGTCAATGCATCTTGTTTTTGTTTTTTTTATTTGAGTTCCACGACCCTGTCATTTCTCTCACCACAGACCTTTCCTTTCAAACACATGTAAACTGTCTATCTCATCTCTAACCAACACTCATGCCATTGTAAATCTGCATGTTTATTCATGACATGACTCACACTGTGGCACATCAAGAGGTTGCTGGAGGAAGAGTGGCAGGGTGCTCTGAATTTCCACACTGACAACATGTCAAAGGCAGACCGACACAAAGGAATAAAAAATGCCCAAATTCAATTGCTGTACAACGCTTGGGATTGTGATATGAAATGAACACTCGAGGCATTATACTTGATATGTGCGGCGGTGGTACATACAAATCACCTCATCCAGGTGACGGCTGGAGCGCTGCACATTTCAGAGAAATAAACACGCTCTGTTCTCCATCGCTGATTCACAGAGACAAGCCGACATAAAAAGACAAGGTGGATCAAAGACGTGCAAAGCAACAATGTCACATTCTGTAGACAAATATGGCGAACCCTGGGAACTGCGAACTCTACTGCCTGTGGCAGTGCATGCTATCTGTAGCTTACAGCTAGGAAATCTTGCCTTAATTTGCCAAAGGAGGGCAGAGCAAGACATAGAACATAGAGAGAGGGAGGACACATGACACACAGTGGGTTTCCACCTCCTTTCTGTACGTTGGTCTTGTGTTTGAACATGAAGAACTGAGGAAATAGCTCTACTTCTCCAACACTAATGGAGCCTAAGGTTCCACATGCTGAATAAGTAATATGGGGAAAGTAACACCACCGTGGCCAGGGAGTGTCTCTTAAGCCCCTATACATAATTCAATCCAAAAAAGGGGGAAAAAAAGGCTTTCTTCTGCAGCTGAAGGTTCTGTCAGGTTGTTGCATATTTTCTTATTCAGCTTACTTTGGCAGTGTCAGGAAGCAGTAGTCTCTTTTCTAACAAAGGGAAACTTGGATTGTAAATTTCAATCTCTAAAAGAAGAGGGCAGTTGAGGATAAAAGATGAGTGTGTGTGTGTTTGTGTGTGTGTGTGTGTGTGTGTGTGTGTGTGTGTATGTGAGTGGCGGGGGTGTTTTGGCTCCGAGGAGGGTGGCTGGCTCTCTGAGCCTGATGTACTGCTACTGTATCACTACTGAAGGATTTACAATAATGTCACAGCCTAGTCTGAGTCTTGGGAAAAAAAGAGAAATTTATAGTTAATGCAAAATCATATTATTATACTGACATAAACATATGCATACATGCACAGTCACACACACATAAAGTGAATGTGGGTAAGACGCTGGAATTACTGAGCTGTGAGGCTATTTGAATTTAGAGCATGTCTAATCTGTATATCAGCCAAAATATGAACCAGCGCCTTCACAGAGTGGGCAGTTTGCTCTGCACTTATATACACACTCTCACACACACACACACCCTCATACACACGCTCACAGAATGGCAGAATATCTAGCAAATGCCTGTGAGCTGTCTGAGAAATGATTTGTTGAAAATCCTACAGTTAATGGACTATAGATCTTAAAAATATTTGCACTAAGGCATACAGGCGACGGTGTTCCACTCAAAAAAAAAAAGCTGAAGAAAGAGAAGAAAAGTCTTCAAACATCATCATCATTCACAGCCCTCAAATTAATTGGGTCTTAATCCTTTCATCACACATCCATAATCCTAGATCAAAATGCCTTTATAGGTTGAAGGTCTGGACTTCTGCACAGCAATAAAGTTGAACAGACATTTCAAGCCTGTGTAATTAGACTCCAAACTTTAAGGCCTGGCACAGGTACATATATTAGAGGCCCAAAATAAAGAGAATAGTCTCTTGACATGACCCTATGAGTCAGGGCTGTATGGTCTGTGGGATACAAGATTGATATTTAATCTACTGAATGTCCTGCCCTGAAGTCTAATATTCACTGAAAACCCTTGTCGCCAGTCACCACTGTAGAGCATCATTAACACAGTTTGATCTTCTGCTCCCTCATCACCGAACTGAGAAACACATGCTCTATCAAACTTAGAATATTTTGAACATTAAATTGGTTCAGTGCTGCCAGGCTGGTAGGATTTAGTGTGAAACTTTTATTCACAGCGTATGAGCAGCCAGTCAGCAGGTTTACAGCTGAATAAATTCACTTTGTTGCAAAATTTGAATTTGAATAGAGGCACACTGATGCTGATTTTTTTTTTTTTTTTTTTAAAGAAACGGGAATGCAAAGTGTTTTGTATTTGTCTGTGTTTTGCGGCAGTGTTTTGGTCTCTGTGAGAATGCTGAAGGTTTTGCAGCAAATTTATGGCCATCTGATGGCACAGTATGATCTATATTCAGCTGGATAATTGGGGTTCAGTCAGCGTAACATAACAGAGCACTTGCTGCTCACACAAGCATTAGTAAGAGCCAAATAATTAACTTGATGAATCGATAGGAATACCACTAAAAAAACAATTTAAACTTTTGAAATTTTGGCTGTTAAAATTTCTTCACCTTTGCTTTCAGTCATTTAGCCTGACCTCAGTTCAACACAGCTAGCAGTTCACATGTTTGGTTGTAAGGGTTTATTGAGTTTTCTTCAGACAGTGAGTTTAACAAATACTGGAATCACATGCTTAGATGGAGAAAATATGACAGATACAAGGTTGTTTAAACATTTAAACATAACTGGACTATGATCAAAGGAGATTTGTTTTGGACCTTCCCAAAAATATGGGTAGAAATCTGAACTGAAGCCTGAGGTCTGTATTGATCAATACACAGCAAAATATCGGAGACCTTCCAAACTGTTGCCAGAATCCATCAGGCAACCTCAAATCCATGGTCACAGTAATGAAAAAAATACGACAGAAATAATGAAATAATATAAAAGTATTTTAGATGTTAGATTAAAAGTTTTCACTAATGGACAGATGTAGGGCTTTTATCACAGAGCTTCAAGCAAGTGCCCATTGTTGACTGTTGTGCTGAGCTTACTGAAGTCAGTGCCCAGTCAATCTCAGTCATACTACTTGAAAGGAAGAGCTAATTTATTGGAATATATCTAAGCATTATGTTAGAAACTGCTCAAATGGTACAAAAAGTAGCTCAAGTGATCACAAGCTGCCCAGCACACATTTTTCCTGCCAAGTAAAATACAAATTACCCCAACTGGATGGAAAACTGCCCAATATGACAACACCGACTGTTAGTAAAATATCATGAAACCAAAGACAGAATGTGGATCTAGCTATGTGCACAATACAGACTAAATGGGGATGTTTTTATTTTTTGTCGGCAGCTTTTAACAGGAACAACAACTTAAAGGATTCATAATTGCACTTCCATTACATTGTCAAGAGACAGTTAAAAAGAAAAGGTCAAAGTTTAAGCAGCAGAGGCCAATATATTCTGACTCCTTTTCCCATAATGCAACCAGTAGCTTAATTTCATTTGCATGTTCCTGAATGATAAATTCTCATGTCTATTCTATTCATTTATATATATTTGCAGACATATTGTACTGTAAAAAAACAAAACAAAACAAAACAAAAACAATAAAGAACTTGTTAAAGAAAAAGAAATCCCATAAAAGCCTGAGCCCCCACTTTGTAGCTCAAGAATTCGGTTATAAGTTTAATGTTCTCAGACTTAAGCTGAAATAACACTGATGACATCATCAAGGTTATTTTTTATCAGACATGACAAAGCTCCCTGCAGTGCCACAAAAGACATCATACAGTTTTAACAAGCTGAGTACTACTCCTCATAACTGACAGAGGAGTTCACCTTTAAGCTGCATCCACACTACTACTCAGCCGTGGTGGGAAGATACAGCTAAAATCATAAAAAGTGAGTTCAGTGTGTTTGTCAAGGTATATCATAATCAACTGGGCAATTGTTTAGGATTAAGAAAACTGTCATGAGTGCTCGCTTTGCCTCTCAGGTTTTGATCTCTGGTCAGAAATGTTGTCTCTATTCTCTCCTCACAAGAAGCACTTTTACTAAATTCTGACTCATCCATTGAATGCTACTATGTTTTCATCCACAGGACAGATTGTACATTGTCCATACTTATCAGGACTGATCAACATCCCCATCTCAAATGCCATTTTCACAGAGTTGCTATGGCAACAGGTTGTATAACTTCCACTGTGGGATTTATGAGGTCTGGAGAATATTAATTCAATTTTGCAACTTAACATGCATGTTGTCAGCTGTAGGTAAATGGGGTTTGGTTCATGGTGTGTGGATTAATTAACAGAGGATACACTATAGACAAAAAACAAAGTTAATAGTCTCCATGGAAATGTCTGACATGTTGCTCAACAAGCCTATCTAAGTTGTGGATGAGAGATACAGAGAGGCCCCATGTCTGTCTGCACTGTGGATGTTTACAATGAAACAGCAGTACAGTAGGTACAAATACAAACAACTCTTGGTCATATGTTTCTGCTCAGGAAGCAGGGAGGACGAAATGATGGAAGAAAGTCATTTTATCTCCTTTAGTATTCCTCCTAATGCCACGTGTTTGTTATGTATTGTCATTATTATTATATACCATACTCGTACATTATTACATTCAATTACTACATCATTATTGGCTGTTCTCTGAGACATAACCCTGTGCATTAGTGTCAACTTTGGCTCCTGCTTTTGATTTAGGTTTAGTCATATTTAGTCAACAAAGGCTGAAGACACTTCACAGTCAAGAGGTCCTTTCACACATGCACTGCAACAAAGAATCAGTTGGACTGGACATTAAACAGACTTTACCCTGCCAGCTCCAAGTTACAAAGTATGTGAGAGCCCATGTGTGGATAGAGCAGATCATTGTCCAAAGACCATGTTGATGACATTGCCCGCCGTGTGTGTAGCTACTTCATACTTTTTTTTCGTCTCGCTTGTATATTGCTTTCCATTCTTTCAAATAATATTGCGGATACACCCAGATACTTTGTTGTTTTGATATCAACAGAAAAACAATCACTTTTATATGCGAGTCCTCCTCCTCTTGCACGCTCTACCCAGGCAAATCTATTGTTTTGTGCGAAAGGGCAATTCCAGACCTGTTTCTCAGGACATTGTCCAGGGTTCACATGCGAAAATGGCTTATTTATTCACCTTTCACTTATGTCTTCTAAACATTTTGAGTCTACAGCTGTCATCATCTTTATGTAACCATAGTTACAGGTGTAAGTCTTGTCAATACCATAGTACTTTCAAGAAATATGCATATAAATACAGAATCTGTAGGCAAGGAGCAAGATTTTGGTATCAAAAGCTGTGGTATGGTTGTAGTTTGGATTGTACTGACCAATTACGTTTGAGTGTGCTTTGGTTGTATAAAGAAAAAGGTGGAACACACTGGCTGAAATGCAATCTCTGAACCCCTCTGCAATCAACTGATGATTTTTTAGCTTTTTATTAGCTTTGTAAACTAGCTAGCTTTAAAAAAAAAAATCCGATCATAGATGTTGCCTCTTAACTCCAACTCCATTCTCACGTGTGAAGTTACTAATCGGACTGTAAACAATGACCATCCTACAGAAGCGCAAGACTTGGCCTAGATATCCGTTATCTGTATATCCACTGGCTACACCAGAAGCCCCGACACACTGACTGCTGCCCCCAGGGGCTAAAGTGTTGTCGGACGATAGCCGATGGGTTCTGATATAGTCACAAGGTTAATGGAAAAGGCTGTTTACTTGTTAACACACACAGTGTTCATGTCACTCTCCTCTGCAGCAATACAACAAACAGACTCTCCTCTGTAAACCCAAATGTTATTTCCAAACTGTGTTTCAACAGAACCGCTCTCTAGCTCTTGTTTTTGCTCACCTGATCGGCTACCTGTTCACTGTCTGAGTTTATCTTGACAGGAGAAGCTAAAACGTCTGAATTACAAATGACACAACATTAAGTTGTTTGTTGCATTTTTCAATTGCATTAGATGAGAGCATGGACGTTATTGGTGATGCTCAACTGGTCATATTCATTCCTAGTGCTGAAAATTGATTTTGGCTGTCCCTTTAGTTGATGACAGACACCTCAACAGCAAATATTGTTCTCAAATCGCTTGTTGGAGCATTGTGTGGTGCCAGGTTTAAGCATGTTTAGTGGTGAGCAACCTATTGTACTTGTGACTACATGTCACTTGTTGCTTCATAGGCTTTTAGTATACTTATTGCGGTTATATTTAAGGATGTTGAGCATTGTGCACGTATGGTTCATTAACCCTAAAATGGGCAAGCACATGTAAAAATTTTTGGAAAATAATAAATTGCTATTTTCTAATGTATCTAGGCTAAAATAACACAATTTCATAATTTTTTCAAAATATGACCTTTATTTTCCATTTTACAGTTTGTATCTCCCAGGATACATTGCCCGTTTGGGGTATAAATTTACCATTTTCCAATTATTCAAATATTTCATTTGTAAACTTTTAAAACATATTATAAGCAATTCATTAGCTACTCTCTTTCATGTCTTGTATACAAAGTTTCAAAAAAGTGGGGGAAAAAGTGAACACAAGTTATTCAAACCACAAGAACCACCAAACTATTTATAATTTTACACAAACTCCTGTGTGTCTGTGTGCGAGTCAGTGAGACTAACACACATACAACAGATCATGTTTTGTTGCAGACAGATGCTGTACATACAATATCTGCACCAAAATCACTGGATCACTTACATAACAATTCACTATACTACTCTAATCATTACTTGAACATCTTCCCTCTTTTAGTGTGGTTTGCTCCCTCTTCTGCCTCATCACTTGAGCTATCACTGAGCTGGTCACTGCTGCTGCTGTCCTGATTCTGGCCCTCTGTATATAATTCATCTACCTCATCTTCTTCACTGGTTCCCTCATCTGAATCAGATGAACCATCAGGTGGCAACACAACAGATGCCACCTCTCTCTTTCTTGTACCATAGAAAGTACTGGTAGAAATTCCCTGAAAACATATGTACACTGGTGAATTAATCAGTAATACACATTCAAGAGTAAAATGAAGTGCAATCAATATTTAACACCTTTATATTATTGATTATCTAGGCTTCAAAACATAAGTATATCTGAGAGTGATTTTGCCTGTTTTTATACCCCTATCTGGACAACGTATCCCCCAGTATAGACATTCAATGCCTGTTTATCAAAGATGTGTAAATATAATTTATTATTTTTCAACAAGACTACATAAAATTATGCTTAAAGAACAATATTTTCAAAAACAAGTAGCCCCAAAACATAATTAACAAGAAAAATAACAACTCTTACCTCATGGCCAGTGCCTCTGTCCACGTAGGCTGCCATTTTGGAGTTGACATAAATGTATCAATTTAGTTTTGAATGCTGCCATGAAGTCACATGACTTGGGTACTTGACCCATCCCCACTTAAAACTTTCTCATGAAATTAAGTGCAGATACTTGATGCCCCTCCCCCCTACAGCCTGCCAAATGTCTGTATCCCCCAGGAAAGAGAAACCAAACAGGGGGAACGTATCCTGATGGCTTGGAATGTGACTGCCAGATCCCGTTCCCCCTCTGTTCCGCGGGAAAGGAGGCTCACACATCTTTCAAATTCGCACTGCTGACTTCTTTCCCCGCAACAGATCAGCCCTGTGATTTTCAGGCTGATATCATTAAATTTGACCGTTTAAGACAGGGGGAACGCATCCTGACGGCTTGGAATGTGACTGCCAGATCCCGTTCCCCCTCTGTTCCACGGGAAAGGAGGCTCACACATCTTTCAAATTCGCACTGCTGACTTCTTTCCCCGCAACAGATAAGCCCTGTGATTTTCAGGCTGATATCATTAAATTTGACCGTTTAAGACAGGAGGAAAGCATCCTGACGGCTTGGAATGTGACTGCCAGATCCCGTTCCCCCTCTGTTCCGCGGGAAAGGAGGCTCTCACATCTTTCAAATTCGCACTGCCGACTTCTTTCCCCGCAAAAGATCAGCCCTGTGATTTTCAGGCTGATATCATTAAATTTGACCGTTTAAGACAGGGGGAAGGCATCCTGATGGCTTGGACTGTGATTGCCAGATCCCGTTCCCCCTCTGTTCCGCGGGAAAGGAGGCTCACACATCTTTCAAATTCGCACTGCTGACTTCTTTCCCAGCAACAGATAAGTCCTGTGATTTTCAGGCTGATATCATTAAATTTGACCGTTTAAGACAGGGGGAACGCATCCTGACGGCTTGGAATGTGACTGCCAGATCCCATTCCCCCTCTGTTCCGCGGGAAAGGAGGCTCACACATCTTTCAAATTCGCACTGCTGACTTCTTTCCCCGCAACAGATCAGCCCTGTGATTTTCAGGCTGATATCATTAAATTTGACCGTTTAAGACAGGGGGAACGCATCCTGACAGCTTGGAATGTGACTGCCAGATCCCGTTCCCCCTCTGTTCCGCGGGAAAGGAGGCTCACACATCTTTCAAATTCGCACTGCTGACTTCTTTTCCCGCAACAGATAAGCCCTGTGATTTTCACGCTGATATCATTAAATTTGACCGTTTAAAACGGGGAACGCATCCTGGCGGCTTGGAATATGACTGCCAGATCCTGTTCCCCCTCTGTTCTGTGGGAAAGGAGGCTCACACATCTTTCAAATTCGCACTGCTGACTTCTTTCCCCGCAACAGATCAGCCCTGTGATTTTCAGGCTGATATCATTAAATTTGACCGTTTAAGACAGGGGGAACGCATCCTGACGGCTTGGAATGTGACTGCCAGATCCCGTTCCCCCTCTGTTCCGCGGGAAAGGAGGCTCACACATCTTTCAAATTCGCACTGCTGACTTCTTTTCCCGCAACAGATAAGCCCTGTGATTTTCACGCTGATATCATTAAATTTGACCGTTTAAGACAGGGGGAACGCATCCTGGCAGCTTGGAATGTGACTGCCAGATCCCGTTCCCCCTCTGTTCTGCGGGAAAGGAGGCTCACACGTCTTTCAAATTCGCACTGCTGACTTCTTTCCCCGCAACAGATCAGCCCTGTGATTTTCAGGCTGATATCATTTAATTTGACCGTTCAAGACAGGGGGAACGCATCCTGACGGCTTGGAAAGTGACTGCCAGATCCCGTTCCCCCTCCGTTCCGCGGGAAAGGAGGCTCACACATCTTTCAAATTCGCACTGCTGACTTCTTTTCCCGCAACAGATAAGCCCTGTGATTTTCAGGCTGATATCATTAAATTTGACCGTTTAAGACAGGGGGAACGCATCCTGGCGGCTTGGAATGTGACTGCCAGATCCCGTTCCCCCTCTGTTCTGTGGGAAAGGAGGCTCACACATCTTTCAAATTCGCACTGCTGACTTCTTTCCCCGCAACAGATCAGCCCTGTGATTTTCAGGCTGATATCATTTAAATTTGACCGTTTAAGACAGGGGGAACGCATCCTGACGGCTTGGAATGTGACTGCCAGATCCCGTTCCCCCCTCTGTTCCGCGGGAAAGGAGGCTCACACATCTTTCAAATTCGCACTGCTGACTTCTTTCCCCGCAACAGATAAGCCCTGTGATTTTCAGGCTGATATCATTAAATTTGACCGTTTAAGACAGGGGGAACGCATCCTGACGGCTTGGAATGTGACTGCCAGATCCCGTTCCCCCTCCGTTCCACGGGAAAGGAGGCTCACACATCTTTCAAATTCGCACTGCTGACTTCTTTCCCAGCAGCAGATAAGCCCTGTGATTTTCAGGCTGATATCATTAAATTTGACCGTTTAAGACAGGGGGAACGCATCCTGACGGCTTGGAATGTGACTGCCAGATCCCGTTCCCCCTCTGTTCTGTGGGAAAGGAGGTCCACACATCTTCCAAATTCGCACTGCTGACTTCTTTCCCCGCAACAGATCAGCCCTGTGATTTTCAGGCTGATATCATTAAATTTGACCGTTTAAGACAGGGGGAACGCATCCTGACGGCTTGGAATGTGACTGCCAGATCCCGTTCCCCCTCTGTTCCGCGGGAAAGGAGGCTCACACATCTTTCAAATTCGCACTGCTGACTTCTTTTCCCGCAACAGATAAGCCCTGTGATTTTCACGCTGATATCATTAAATTTGACTGTTTAAGACAGGGGGAAGCATCCTGGTGGCTTGGAATGTGACTGCAGATCCCGTTCCCCTCGTTCGTGGGAAAGGAGGTTCACACATCTTTCAAATTCGCACTGCTCTCCCAACAGATAAGCCCTGTGATTTTCAGGCTGATATCATTTAATTGACCGTTTAAGACAGGGGGAACGCATCCTGACGGCTTGGAAAGTGACTGCCAGATCCCGTTCCCCCTCCGTTCCGCGGGAAAGGAGGCTCACACATCTTTCAAATTCGCACTGCTCACTTATTTACCTGCAACAGATAAGCCCTGTGATTTTCAGGCTGATATCATTAAATTTAACCGTTTAAGACAGGGGGAACGCATCCTGACGGCTTGGAATGTGACTGCCAGATCCCGTTCCCCCTCCGTTCCTCGGGAAAGGAGGCTCACACATCTTTCAAATTCGCACTGCTGACTTCTTTCCCCGCAACAGATCAGCCCTGTGATTTTCAGGCTGATATCATTAAATTTGACCGTTTAAGACAGGGGGAACGCATCCTGCCGGCTTGGAATGTGACTGCCAGATCCCGTTCCCCCTCTGTTCTGCAGAGAGAGAGAGAGAGAGAAAGGAGGCTCACACATCTTTCAAATTATTAATTATCACCTTTATATTATTGATTATCTGTAGAGTATAGGCTTCAAAACCTAAGTATATCTGACAGTGATTATGCCTGTTTTTATACCCCTATCTGGACAACGTATCCCCCAGAATACAGACATTCAATGCCTGTTCATCAAAGATGTGTAAATATAATTTATTATTTTTCAACAAAATACATACAATTATGCTTAAAGAACAATATTTTCAAAAACAAATCCCCCGAAAACATAATTAACAAGAAATATAACAACTCTTACCTCATGGCCAGTGTCTCTGTCCACGTAGGCTGCCATTTTGGAGTTTGACATAAATGTATCAATTTAGTTTTGAATGCTGCCATGAAGTCACATGACTTGGGTACTTGACCCATCCCTCCTTAAAACTTTCTCATGATATTAAGTGCAGATACTTGATGCCCATCCCCCCTACGGCCTGCCAAATGTCTGTATCCCCCAGGAAAGAGAAACCATTTAAGGGTTAACTGGGAACGTTTTCAGAATGCACTTGTACTGAGACATATTGTTGATTCAGGTTGTTCATCATCTGTTTTGTAAATGGTTGGTCCATTAATTAAGCAGTTATTGTTATTTATAGGTTATTATGCAATGTTTTACTGGTTCAGCCCACTTGAGATTAAATTGGGTCCTTGAACTAAAATGAGTTTGACACCCCTGAGCTAAATCAACCTCTGAGCAAGAGATATTTTGGGCGATGGAGGAAACTGTTTTACTAATCAGAATGTGTGTGAATCTGCAGATGCATGCAGGTCGTTAACTAAAACTTTTTACTAAAACAAATGCAAACTATTATTCAATAAATTGATGGAAAATTTATCAGCAATTGTATTGATAATCAGTTCTGAATTTTAATTATTTTTCAAGCAATCGCCGCTTTTAACTGTTGAAATCTGAACATAAGGAGCTGCTATTCTTATATTCCAAAACTATGACCCAGAATAGACCCAGATGGTAATTTTGTTATCACTGATGGATAACAATGTTAACAATAATGTAACAATAATAATAGCCGACATTACATCTCAAAATTATAACTCTGAAATTCATCCAATAATCATCTCAGATCAAGGTCAGTCAGCTTGTTGAGGTGTCTTGATCATAGTAAGTTGGACATCATCTAGAAAACTGTGAAACATATTTTCATTATTTTATTACATTTAGATAGATAGGTCACAATCCAATAGAATAAACGATGACATAACATTAATTGCAAATTCAGTCTAATTTTCACGCTAAAGTTATAACCCATCTAATTATTATTATGATCATTGTCATTGTTGCTTACTGTAGTTAAGAGCTCCACCCCATCCTATGACTGCAAAATTCCAACATTTCCAGCAGAAGGAACTTGTGAGGATGAAGGGGTGAGAGCTTCAAGGGAAATCATTTGGGATGAATGACCAATTCCCAAAAGAAGTAAAGAAAAGATGGGAAATGGTGTACCAGATCTTGAAACAATGCAGAGGGGTCAATGGGTCATCCTGGATGTGGACAAATATACATTGAGGGATGGCTGTGCAGGGATCCCTCCATCATGCCCTGGCTCCTGTGATACCATACAGATGTGACTGCACAATAGTTTATTCACGGAAGGTTTAAAAAAAACAAACAAAAAAAACAAAACAAAGACAAATCTCACTGGGTACAACATTGTTCACCCCATTAAATAACAAACAAACTCTCTCTCGCTCACTTCTGATAACTTGCTCTCTTTCACCTCTCCCTTTCACACTCACACATACACACAACATAAACACTCTTAGTCTTCTAGTTCATCTCTGTCTATTTGTGTAAGTATGTCTTGTTTTCCTTTTTTATGTTGATTGTTTGCTTTGTCTGCAGTATTTGTCTTGCACACACATATGTAAGACCTATGCTAATCTGTGTGAAATGGAGACCCATCACAGGGGACAATGCAGGAGCCTGGCAGAGACAATTAAGGATATAATAAAGAACATTAACCCACCATTTTACTTATAGTGTTACCTCTAAAAGTGGGTCACCAGAAAAACGTACAGATTCCTGAATCATCTTGTTGAAACGATGCCCCGTTTCTTCTACAGGAAACACATCTCATAGCATCAGCATAATTTAAATTTAAGACAAACTAAATCACAGACAATAGAGAAATATAATTTAATCTGCACCATACAATTCTAAAAACAGTGGAGCTGCTGGTAATAAAAACACTCCATACCACAACAAAACCATGACAACAATAAACCCAGTTATCATTCATCAGTTCAGTCATCATCAGTTATCATCTTGTTATCATTAATGGACAAAAATCTTAACAATAACAACAGCTGATGTTTACTGACCTAGTGATGTCAATCCAGATTTTTTTCATTCAGTATTTTTAACCTGAATGATTTCTCTGAATAATTATAGTAGGTGGAGAATTTAATATAATCCTTAATCCAAAACTAGACAGATCAAGATCAGATCTGAGCGATTTCTGTTGATCTAAGAACCTGTTACACAAGAATACTCCTCTTACTCTCCCCCTCACAAATGATACTCTTGTATTGACTACTTCCAAGTTAGTAATTCTTTTACATGTCAAAATTATAACCCTAAACTTCATCCAATGATCATTTCAGGCCATGGCCCTGTCAGCTTTAACCTTACACAAAACTACTCCAACCCTCTCGAGTACAGTGGGTGGTGGTTCAACACTAGACAAAGATTCAAGAAGCAATCTCCACTCCAGAGAGTGGACATCCTTTATTGCACTGAATAACACACCAGAAATCTCACCATCAGTACTTTGGGAAGCAGCAAAAACAGTCCTCAGGGGAAATATAATTTCTTCCTCCAAACACAAGAGAAAAAGGAACAAGAAAAACAACAAGAGCTGGAACATAAACTGAAACATCTCCACTATTATTTGTACTCCCCTAATAATTAAACAAAAGGAAATACATTACAAATTAAGAGATACGGTAACTTAAAAATATCATACACCACACATTAAAGCAATTTAAGATGCACAGGGAAAATGACTACTGCTCTTAACAGTATGTATGTGCACGAAATGATGTTCTCACTTTCCAGCAGCAGCAAACTCTGTGGGGACCAGTCCAGACAATATATGGATGTGATGACAAAGGTGCACATAATTTTAAAACAAGACAATGATTATCTACTGTCTCAGTCAATGTTTAGTTACATCTCTGTAATGCAGGATTGAAAGCAATAAATTGAAAGAGACTATTGATTAAATATTGAATTTATACTGGTGATTAGCTGGCCAATAAAAATGCACATTTTTCAATAAATAATAACCATCAAGTATTTAGCCGCTATTTTAAAGCTATTTTAAGACATAAAGCTGCAGCCATAGCCTACATTTATGTTTACATTGTATAGCATTGCTAATTATACTATATAATTTAATATAAATATAATATTGTGAGTACTGGACTAATCACCAGGCAGCAGAGCTAAAACTCAATGTTACATTTTATTATCTACATTTTAGATTTTCTACAATTTCTTACTTATGTTTATGTTACTAATATATTTTAAGATTCTATATAAAATATTCTGCCATGTAAAGAAGTGTGTTCATACCTTATCCTGTTCTGTGATGTAGGTCTACTTATTCTTAGACTGACAGATGGAACAAACTGTTCTAAAGGTGGGAGGACTGTAGTGTGAGCACTGGGGTGTCAGGTGTGACTGTGCGGCAAATGGTTTACATGGCTCACAGGTCAGGTCTGAAAGACCCTTAGCAGGATTTTGCTGAGCGCCCAAGAGAGGTCAGGACTTGCTCTGTATCTGTGTGCCAAGTAATGAATCAAATCAATCAGAAGTGAGTCTGACAAATCAGTTGACATGAACCACAGCCATGTTGCAATGAAGACAATGTGATATTTTGCTAACGTGCTGAATAATTTAACTGTCTCTGAGCATTTACAGCATGTGTAAAAATACAAGTATAATATGTATGTAAAGATAAAATATAATAGGCTATGCTGAAAGATTTTTATCTTTTGCTGAAGCTGATCTGGATAAGCTGGATACCTCCTTCTGAATTTACCTTGTGGTATTGCTCCTTCATGAATGGACTTAATAAGCTCCTGTAGGAGCAGTCGAGGTAATATGAATTAGGAGAGACTCAGTTATTGTTGGGTTAAAAGTCCCAGCCAGCTTCCAAGTTTCCCACGTCCCTGCAGCAATGCTCTGATGACCCTTTGATTGACAGGCCAACGAATGAGGGGCAGTACCTGGGAGCCTAAGAAGCCTGGGATTGGATACGAGCTGTCCGTGTGCATTCTAATAAGACACTGCCTTCCAGAGGAATTGGACTCACAGCAGTCCAAGGTTAATCTAGATGTCAACACCTGCTGAGTGTGCAGCGTATTGCTGTGGGGTGACATCCCCCATCTTCCCCTTCGCTGTGGAAACTTAATGTGGCAAGTGATTCCACCCTCCCTCTAGGAGGAAGAGTAGGGATTGGTATTTCAGTGCTGCCGTGTGTGACTGTTCCTTCTGGCACTTTGGCTGCTGACCTTCTTACTTGCTTGTTTGATTGCTTCCTATCCACTCTGGCCACACTCCAAAACACACCTATGACACTCTCAAAAACATGTGAGAGTTTGTCTTTTAAGATGGTGTAAACAAATTTTGGGAGGAAAGCAAGAACATCATCACCTTTAGTCCATTCTTTAATTCCTAAAAAACATATAGGAAACTATGGCATGGCAAGTTAGTGTTAATTCCAACACATCTTTAACTTTTGGTGTATGTTTTGTCTCTTTTTTGGCAAATTAATTACACTAAATTGTAATGCAACTAACGAGTGTGAATGCATCTGAATTCCAGACATAAATAGTATCAAATTGGGTTTAATATGGTGAAAATTTACCCAGTTACCCGGCATTACAGCAGGACATCCATATGGTCATTATGTAGTTCAATATCAATTTACATACAGATTTTTCCCAAATAAATTCTTTAATCAAGATCTAACATTACATTACCCGCTTGTTTGATGGGCAGGGACTAAAAAAAAAAAGAAGGGCACCACCTGCATTTGATGGGACACCGGCACACATGAAACAAAACTTTTGATATATCTATGATGAAACCGTTCCAAACCATACACATAGAATAAAATTGTATGTGTGGCAGGTCACCTGGCTTGAATTTTCTCCACTGGAAGGCCAGATGGCTCCTTAAGTCCACCAGTCACTACAGCACATTCAAAGTAACACAGAAACTGGAACAAAATGCTTCTATGAAGGATAAATACTATGAAGTCCATAAAATGACTACTCTAAAACACCAAGTACAAACATGTAAGTGAACAAACAGGTAACTTTAATATCTTACAGAGGCAAGTTGGCAAACACGAAATAACAAAAAGCGTCTGAAGAGCCCAGGTAAAACAAAGGATTTAAGGTTTGAGATTCAAACTACAGATGTCCAAAACAAACAAAAATACACTAGAAACAGGAGCAGGAACACAGGGAGACGCACTAAGACAACAGAATGCACGACTGGGAAACAGAACTGGGAAACAGAACAGGGGAACAGACGCAAACGAGGACACAGACTAGCTGACAAGGGAAACCAAGAAACACAGACTAAATACAGAAAGGAAGGCGTGATGATGAGACACAGGTGAAATCTAATCAGGGACAGGTAAAACTAATCAAGCAGGAACAGAAAATCAAAAGTGGCAGGGAAACACAAAGGCAGGAAGTAAAGCTACAGACACAAGGAGAGGAGGGGATGACAAAATAAAACAGGAAACTCTAAACGAGAAACTCAAAACCATGACATGATATGGTTTGAGCATCAACACAAGCCCTCTCGACTACCACCTCCCTTCAGTTTACAGTTATAATAAGAGCATTCCTCAGTGAGCATGCTGTAACTTGTCCCAAATGAGGGGCTCGTCAAGAGATGCAAAAACAGCCAAAGCATCGTCAATGAGTATCACCCACTTGACCCTGAACAATTACTACGACCAAGCACGATATCTAGGAGGCACTTGAAGCCACGAAATCTCATTTCACTGGTAATTGTCACCCATTCCCCAACAGTGGACTCACTTAACCCCAGAAACCTTGAACCCCCCCCCCCCCCCCCCCTCTTCCTGTCACACTCTCCTGTCTAATACTCCCAGCACACCACCTCTTTTGCATTTTGTCAAAATTCATTTATTTTCTCTGCAGATCAACCTAATTAGAAGGAAGGCTTGTGGTGAAAATACGTCTTTATTGCTGTCATCATCAATATCACACTCCTTATCTGGGTCACTGCGCCCTGATTGGCTGCATGGCAAATGGAGTGGAAATTTTCCATTTTGTTCGGCGCCTTTCATGTTTCAAACGCACGCCCATTGGGGAAACGATGTGCATAGTGGAGGATGTAAACAGTTAGCAGGTCTCCTTTTCCCGCAAACACCTTGTTGTGGAGAGAAAAGAAAGAGATGCAGAAATAGAAAAATAGGCAAGATAAAGGTTAGCCCGTCTTCTGGGGACTGAAGGCTCTATTCAATCACACTTGATAAGAAAGCCTTGGGGATTAGTCAAAGGCATTCTCCCTGGGTGGTGAGAAGGCAGCTCTGGGTTCAGGTACTCAACAAAAACACTGTTTACAGTGCGATAGCGCCGGAGACTGCTTTGAGGCAGAACAAAAGATTATGATTTCTCAACTTATCATACGGAAGGAACCATTTTTGATCAAACAGCAGTGGGCAATTTTGCATTCAAGGTCAGTACATTTGCGTGTGTGACTGCAGGTAAGAAAACAGCAAAGTTTTGGATTATATAATGAGCTTCAGTGTAGCTTCTCTTTCTGTTTATACAACCTCTTCTTGACAAATGAGCTCGCCTCCTCATCTTTACACCTAAGAGCAGACGCAGAGAACCCTTGGCCCCCGTTTCCTGTCCTTGTGTTTTCTATAAAACCGCCACAGTTATCAATGAAGTTCAATATCTGCTTTTATCTGAGGCAAACTGACACAGCTGAATACAGTTCAGTATTATTTTGACAAAATAGGACAGACCATCTTCAGTGTGGAGAGTGAATCATTTCCTTGTAGTCATTTTGTGTTTTTGAAATACACAGATGGGAGTGAATCAGAGACTGAATACTCGAAGGTGAATGCACTTTTAAAAGCAATTTAGAAATGATGCCTTTTCTATATATGTTTGAATTGTTGCTCAAATGGCTTGGCTGTGTCGCAGCACTTGATGCTGACAAGCAATGCTGCAATACCGAGAAGCCTTAAAAACACAGTATATTAACTTTAAATACTGTCTCAGTAGGAGCTTTCATGTCACATGGATGGCAGATTGTTCACTGCAGCAGTCAGCTGGCATGTATGAGAAGAAAATACTAATCACCTTTAGTTCAACAAATAAACACTGTTTGGCAACTGCAAAAACCAAATGTGATTTTCATCACATTGGTTTTAATCACATCTTAATCCATCAAATATCCCTGGAGAACACACATTGCTGGAGTTTGTTTGTGGTGTAGATACGGGATTTTAAAGGTACTCCCTTTGCCTGAGATTTCAATAGCATATTCTGAGCTGTAAGTATTTTTAGTGCAACATTTTAAAAAAAGCTAACATAACGTTTTTTCTCTCCTATTATTCTTTGTCTTACTTCTGTTTAGGTGACAACCATGCTCTAAATTTTTGAACCCATAATTTGGGGGTCTGGGGGATGTAGACAGGTGGTACAAAGGAGACGGTGAGCAAGCTGTTGGTTTCATCACCTATTTTTAAAATTTTTTCCTGTACATGTATATTTGTTTGATCTGACAAGTTTACAAAGTATACCAAATTATTTATTATTACCTCCTGTTTGCAATCAAAGCTTTTAGCAGAGTTTCAGGAGCAGGAACACATCTCAATTTTGCATCTTCTGGCATATCTATAAATACCCTCCTCACCATGTCCTCCTGTTTCTCTCTCATATTTTGCACCTGTCTTCCCCCCTCACCCCTATTGTTTCTAATATTTCTTACTCTCCTTCTGCTCTCTGTAGGGTCATATGGGGTCCTTCATGCCTTGGTGCTACAGCAGATTCCCCACTGAAGCTCACCACAACGCAGCAGTATCCAAGAAATACAAAAATCCTTTCACTATCTTTCTGTTTTTGTCAATAAATCATTTAGTTGTATCTGTTTATGATGTGTCATGGCCAGTGAAAGTACCAATGGATGTACAGAAAACTCGATTATTTACTTATTTATAAAGATCAGTTTTCTAGGAATACTGAGCAGATTTATGGACATCTCTTTGTGATGGCCATTGGATACAATGATCACGCTTTGTGTATCACATCTATGTGTTCAAATGTGACTCAGTTATGACTCCAAGAAGGTATGAAGGTATGATATTTGAAGCTAATTGTGGCAATCGGGCACTAATGGTTTTAATTTACCTTACTGTCTCTATGAACTGTATGCCACAGCACCTGCTTCAGCTCCAACTGCTCACTGTGTTGATAAGTGGCCAAATCAGTGAGCCAAACTACAAAAATGTCCTGTTGCTAGAATACCTGCATGCACCTGTCCTTTTCCCCTCACTTAGTATGTTTGCCTCACATCTCTCTATCTGCACGCCGCCCTCTCCCTCACTGGCCCACATTAAACTATACTGATCTGACAGATTTGGACATTTACTTGTACTGTAGGTATGTATTCTACAAAATTTTCTGTAATTATAGGTTCCTCTTGGGACTGTAATTATGTTCTGGTGCAGATGATGTTGTCCAAACCCCCTGCATTAAACTGCTAAAAACTTTTACTAAACTCATACTGTAGCTCAGTCCTTTTCCTCTCCTGCCTACTGCTAACTAATCAGATAATTAAGTTAAACGAGCTTTAGAATGACAGAAAATGTAGAGTTTTCACCATGTATCCAAAGATCCTTCTTACATTCTTATTATAAATGTAGTGTATAGGTGGGATGATAACTGATTAATTATCACACAGAACCACCCACCGTTTTCACCACTCTTCGTAACTCCTCATAATCAAGCTCAATCAATCTTTTTAATATTTTTAGTTTTAAGTAGGCTATCTGTACATTAGGAAAATGCACACATGGCATCAATGGATGGTTATTTTGGTCTCCTTATCCAGCATGTGAGAAGAAAAATGGATTGTCTCCAACAGTAATAAAACCTACACAGATTATCTAACTCAAACAGTCGGAAAAAAAAAAATGAAATGGAAGTAATGCACTCTGGGTAAATGTCAGTGAAGATAAGACAAGACAAGTATACGATTAATCACACCTGATATTCTGAAAAAAAAGAAAAAGAAAAAAAAGAAAATCACATGTGATGGACTTCACTGTGTATGAACCTTCTAAGCTTTTTTAGTGAAAATCAATTAAAAATATTCATGTCCTGCTTAAAACTTGAAGAAATCAGATACTTCAATATTCAAATGGAAAATTCCAGAAAGCATGGAGGGCTTTTTAAAAATAAATCCCAGACTGTGTGAATTCTTGATTATTAAGTGCAGCTTGATTACATTACACACTACTCACTTATTCACTGCAAGCCCTTGGTGTGACGAGTACATATCAGAATGTATGGCTGGCAGTGACTGGGGAGGGATTTATTTTATTTATTTATGGGCATATGTACAGTATATGTATGTACATCCTTTGTTTTGTTTTGTCTACTGATGTTTATATATTGGGATGGGTGCCAGCTGCTGTTATTATTTTCTCTGTAAAGATCGAACAGCACTGCACTTTTGTTATTTCCTGCAAAACCTTAATAAAAGGATTTTGATAAAAAAAAAAAAAAAAAAAAAAAACCTTTGGCATTTTGGAAGTACTTTCACTGGCAGGACATCGAGAGTTATGCTGACATCAGAAGTAGAAGATTTAAAAATAAATAAATAAATAAATTACTATGACTGAAGATCATAAATGTTTATTTTATAATAATTTTAAAAAGCACACTTTACCTAAACAAAACAATGCAACACAAAGACTTAAGCAACAATGAATAAATTATGTAAAAACTTAGAAATTACCATTTTGATGTTGCCATTGTTACCAAATAACAACTTGTCGACATCTTATATAGTGCATACTGTTTTTAAATGTACCTTTGCGTGTGATGTCATGAGTTGTAAGACTTTTTTCCTTAATCGGTCAAATAAAATAAATAAAATTGTAATCTGTAATCTTTTAACTAATGCACTTCCACTTTGGGAACAGATAATTTAAGATTAGCCTTTATGACGCTCAGCTGGATGTTGAATACCGAGTATTCGAAAACTGGGACAAAGTGCTAATTATCAGAGCTCTCCAATGTCTGCCAGATGCAGCTGCAGTAATTAGCATTTAAGGAACTGTATGTAACTGTATTTACATGACTTTTAGTTCAAATGCTTGGCTGTAATGTGTTTACATTTTGTCTACTCTGTGTACATTTCTCAAGCTCACATTACAGGCTGCAGTTAAAACACACAGAAGTTGAAAGTGGACACTTGAGAAATTCCAGACCACAAATATGAACGCACCCACACCCACACCCACACCCACACACACACACTGAGGGAAATCTAAACACACAAAACACTGTAATTGTAAATCAATAAACAATTAAGGTACCGCCATCATAACACACTGCTTACTGACCTCAAATCCCTCGGCGCCGACTGTGTCTCCATTTTCCTGTTGTTTGTAAGAGGGCAGCTAAAACAATAATGGGATTGCTGTCGGCTGATATGTGGACACTCGCCATTGAAGCATGCAGAGATAAAGCTTCAAAGTCATGTGTGGGTTTTTTTTGCGCACCGTCAGACTGTGAAGTTACATTTCACTGTGATGAATTATCTACAGACAATTTGAAGATCATAACACAGCATATGTTCACACATATGGGCACAAAGTTTTGGCTTGTTTCGCACATGATGGTGTGATTTCATAGGAAGTAACTTCAGATCGATAGTTAAAGGAAAGGTGCTTGTGCTTCTTGGGCTGTGCCGCTGTAATTCTGAACTCTGACCAGCTATCCTGCAGCGTAATACTGTGTATTATATGTGTAATATATGCATACGATATACGCAATGGCGGCCTTACCACTCTCCCTCTATTTCCTGTCTGTCTCCATCACTGACAGTATATAATTAGTTGACAGAGCTTACAGGTCTGTGGAGTTAAACCAACGCAAAAGTGTCTTAAACCCGCATTCCTTCTAGTGGCCAGCAGGGGACAGCACCATTAGCTGTCTGTATGGAGTCTAAAGAAGAAATGACCCTACTTCTCACGTGATTTATTACCTCAGTAAATAGTTTCCTCATGGGGTTATGGTCTCAATCACTAGTTTCATGTCTATTTCGATATAGCATGATTGTCATTTTGTAAATTATGGTTCCATTTAGAGACGTTAAAATAGATGTTAAAGGAGGGTACGCTTTATAGCATGGCTACCCTGTGATTGACACGTCCTGCCACACGTGCTGCTGGTGATAATTTTCAAGGTGGTAAAATCGTGCTTTAAAGAAGTGTATACTGCTGTTCTTTAACCTTTTAAATCATAGGCTCTGTTTTATCATTTTTTCTCACTACATGGCTTACATATTTTCAGGGTTAATTGGCTTTCTCAGAAATACAGTCAAGTTGCACGTCAGTAGTAGTATACATGTTGGAGGTCAGTACATGTTGTAGAAAGCGTTATACAATTAGACATTTAGACACAATTAAATGTACCACAAATATCTATATGAACGGTTAGAATAGATGTGCCAAAGTACACTTCCAACAAAAGCTAATATTTGTGAGTATTCTCCTGTTATATCATTTATTCTAAATACTTCTTGTATTTAGAATAAAATGCTAAATAAATTAGTATTATTATGTTGCCATGGAGTGGGTGTGAGTTCAAGGGTGTAGTTTTGGTCAGAAAAGTGGAGGCACAGTAAAGTAAAACAAAGTAACAACTGCATACTAGCTATTAATAAATAGGTGCAAAGGGGTAATTGTGCTTTCCATAATGTGAGAAGTAACAAAAAAGAAATGCTATGTAAACATCTGTATTATTGTTTAATTACTCAATCCTGAAGAAGGAACCACAATAAATGTATGACTAAACCTAATCTAAATCATTTAGAGTCCTTAACAGAGACCTGATCACTTAATGATAAGACAATGTTGTATTTCTGTCTTTATTACAAAGTACACTGTGCTTTACTGTCGTATCTTTAAATAGTGTTTGAATCTAGCATCTTAGAGTATTAACTGTATAAGTAAAAATAAAGATAAATATCTATTATTAAAAAAAAAAAAAAAACAGACACAGTGAGAGTACGTTTATCAGCCTTGGTCTACTTTGAGACTGTATAACCTACGTTTGTACATTTAGGTGAATCTGCACTTTGAAAAGTTCTGCCATATTAGTCACTTGAAGTTCCTGTTGTGATTGGCACAGACATAAATTAACTGGATACTAAAGCAAATGTCAAAACTCAAGGCTTTACGTTATAGGGAGCATCCTTTTTGTATGATTTCTAAACAGATTTATGAATGTTTATCTGTGATGGACACCAGAGATACTATCATCACTAGAGAAAGTGAGTTTTGGCAATATGTGTATGACTTCTGTGGATCCAAACACAATAAAAAACAAAAACAAAGCGACACATACTGATTTGGTCACGGAAACAACAAAAAAGATGTTCTTTCAAACTCAAACATTCAAATAAAGGTTGTCCTGCTGCTGAATGTGTCCTGAACCTTTGGTGTAGGATAAGACGAGTTTCAGCAGTGGACAGAACAAGAGCAGATAACACAGAACTGAACACATGCTGTCCAGCTTTCTAAGAGATTTAGATGAAGACAAGATTTGTCAAATTTACACATCTTTATAAGACACGACAAAATGGAAAAGGAGATCGTCTGATTGTTTGAAGACATTTTCTTAAGAGAGTCACATTAATACAAAGATCTATCATGGAATACCAGTATTTTATATACTGCAGTTGTTATACCACATTTTTATATTCTGTAACATGTGTACATGGTAATATGCCAACTTTGCTTCAAAAAGTGTTCAGTTAGTTCATCCAAGAAAAGAAAAGAAAAGAAACCTTTTTAAACAATATTCAACTCACCATGAAAGGATTACAATACCCTGCAAATGCTCACGGTCTGTGTCATAATGTCTTTAAGCGTTTATCTTTACCACAAGAGAATACACAAAAACTCAATGCTTTGGGTAACTCGTTGGATTTGATCCTGCCTTTCATATAAAAAACTTGAAATAGCTGAATGCTCATTAATGATTTACATAGTCCCAAGGGGAACAGAGACAACACTGTGATACTGTGAGAATTCATGTCAAGATAATAAGGAAGAAATGTGAAGAGTTCCACTCCAAAACGTTATATATCCAGATACAACATAAAACAAAATCGTTGCCTGAGGTTTATCGTTCAGTGTCTTTGAAATCTGCAGGTTCCACTCTGTAAAAATTAACTCATTTTGTCAACTGAGTACTTAATTATGAACGATTCTTTAAAAGTCATTTCATTTGGTTTTTAGTTTTTTCTTCTTTTTATTTGTTGTTAAGCTTTTTGGGGGTCATGTTTTCTGTCACATTTTGGAACAAAACTCTTCATTATTTCCAGTTCATTAAATACTGTAATTATCCAAAATATGGAACGCGTAATACCACACAATTAGCTGATCCACTTGAGTGATTATTATTTCTGATGTACCATCTATAAATTAACACAAGTATCTACCTGCTTCAGTGGCTCCTGTCTGGTCTTAACAGAAGAGATTTTTTTTAATCAGAGCAATAGATGGGTGTAAAACCTCATCGTTGCCAAACATGCAAAGGCCATGAGTGTGAGGAAGAATAGAGTCACTGTGAGTCATGTACAGTTGATGTAAAAAAAATCTAAATAATAAAAAAGAAGGAAGCCTTCCTGTTGTTGTTGTTTTTTTTTCTTTTTTCTTCGGCTTGTGAAGTGACAGGATCCTTGTGGTATTAACCTAAAATTCTTTATCAGCAGTTTGAGTTTTGGGAAATACGCTTGGGAAATTAGCTTTCTTGCAGAGTTACATCAATACCACTCTAATATCTGTACAGTCAATCTGAAGCCAGTGAGCTTAACTTAGCATAATGACTGGCAACAGGGGGAAACAACTAGCATGGTTCTGTCCAAAGGTAACAAAGTCTACCAGCACCTCTGCAGCTTTTATCTCATTTGTTTAATCAGCATAAAAACCAAATTGCACGCACTGCAGTTTTAGGCAGCTTACAGGAGTACATAAGTAATTTCTCTGCTGGTTAGTTGCTTACCTTGGTTTATGAACAGATAAAACAAATAGGACACGGAGCTCCGAGTCAAACTAGCCAATCACGTCCAGGCTAGCATCTGTTCCACAGCGGCCTCTCACTGAGCATGTTTTCTGTACATGTTAAAAAAAACAGGTGAAAGTATATCTGGCCTAAATTGGGAAACACATTGCACACTTTTTAAGCAAGGATTTGTTCCCAGACTGATTTTAAGTTTTTTTATGTGTTATTTTATCTGTCATTGTGCTTTTGAATGAGATTCACATGTCAATTGGTGAGCCATAGAGTACGGATGCGCCTACTCTAGGGTTTTTCTTTTTTTTTGCCAATTGCGCTTGCTGATACAGATCATTTTTGTTTTGTTACAGCAGCTGATATAACAGTATAAAAAAAAATCAACCACTGGTATATGAAAATAGCCCCAATTTTTTCAAAGTTTTGTTGATACTCTTATAATTAAATTGCTCAGCCATCCATTGAAACGTTCGGTTTCAACTGGACCCAGAGAATCTGCAGATTATTTCTCTAGCCGATGTGTTGTTAGAAACTAAAGTTAGACACGATATAAGATGAATAAATCCCTGTTTTCGTTAGCTTGTATGTCCCCCTGCTGCACGGTTAGTTACCTGTTTCAAGCTTTTAGGCTTAGCTAAGCTAACTGTCTCCTAGCTGTAGCTTCATATTGAGTTGACAAATATCAAAGTGGTATTGATCTTCTCATCAAAGCAAAAAGAGTGAACTAGCGTGTTTCTCAAAATGTCTAACTATTCCTCTAAGTGACAGGTTTTCTTAGGCTGTGCACACACCTGCAGCTAACACACGAGTTATACTTTCAGTTACAAAAATGTTTTCTTTAGAGTGGAAAAGCAGTTTCACTCCAAAAAGCCTGAAAATGACAGAACAGTTTCTCAAATCATGTGTATATGTTTGGAAGTGTGGTGTAAGATACTTAGCAACGCATTATTCTTGCCATAAAAAGCAAATGAACTGGAAAGTGAATATGAGGCTTCATCACCTCTTTGGAAAAGTGTCGTGTTGATGGCTCTGAGTCGTCCCCCATTCTCCAAGAGTCTCTGTGATTCAGTGTCAGCGCACGTCCTGAACTGTATTCACCTTCACCACATAAGACAACTTACCAGCACTGACACAGGTAATTCCCAAGAGAAACCTCCTCTAGATTAGGATGAAAACAAATACCATAGCTTTATACTTTAGCCACCCAGATCACAGTCAGAAAAGGAACCAAAATAACACCCGAAAAAATAAGTTAACATAATTTTGACACATATAATTTTACAATATGTACATTATTTTTAAATTAAAATAGATTTGTCGGTTGTCTGATTGGGTAGGTCCTCTACAGAGCGCTCCCCTTTTTTTCCAACCATCCAGTGTTATTCCACAGAAGCAGAGTCCCCATTAAACTCTCAGCGTCAGCCAATCAGACTGCAAGTAAGGCTACCATCGTCAAGTCCCTGCCAATAGTTTGTCGGTGGCGTCTTCAGACAGGGCCGAGCCCTTAGCAACAAACATGGCAGACCCTTCAACACCCTGACAAAAAGAAATAAATATAAAATATATGTAATATTTCTATATATATTCATAAAACCAAACCCAGGATAGATTTTAACTCTGTGTGTTCTCTCCATTATATAATCAAACTGTGGCCATTTTCCTATTGCCAGTCCACTTTACATCCCTTTTTGTCTCCATTTTTGTGTATTTTTGCAGTTTTTCGAGAAAAAAAAAAGTCTTCTTCAAACCTGTACATCTTATACGCAAGTAAACAAAATGTAAAAGTGCGTGTTTTTTGAATACGTTTTATCCACTATATCCAAAAGTGTTGCAGGCACTTAAGTCCTTCCCAAACATTGTAGGTGTTTTTCGACAGTGGAGCAGGTTGGTTTGGTTATTCCTGGATTCATGTGGGTCGGTCTGTCTGTCTGTATGTCTCTGTCGATCTATCTGTCTGGCGAGGAACGGGCCACCCCGGGCCACTGCTAGCCGAGGATGTCCAGGTAGACTGGCGTGGCTTTTCCCATGGCGAACAGGACCTTCTGAATGTCCTTAATGTTCAGTCGCTGCTGCGGTTCCCTCTGCCAGCAGCCCAGCATGATGTCATACACCTCCTTAGGACAAATCCGTGGCCTCTCCAGAACCCGACCCTGGGTTATGCACTCAATAACCTGCAGAGGAGAGAGGGCAGTGGAGTGAGACAGACGATTTTCGCTGACTGATTGCTTTGGTTTGTTCATAATGAGAAACCAGTGACACTGAGCTGGCTGTCCTTTGAGGTTTGAACTAATGAAACTGAGATGAAAGAAGTAAACAGTATGCATTCAGTCTTAAATTTGTCCAATATTGAAGGGGAAATAAGATTTAATTTTATCTGTCCTACAGCACAAAATAACAACAATCCTGGACATTTGTGGGGGTGGATGTTTGAGATGCTGCTAAAAAGGTGATTGATCATTTCTTTGTTGGACTTGGCTCTAATTAGCCGGATGACTCATTGCTGTTCTCACAATTTGACTTTGTTATTTGTGTCAATTCCAGGCCACTGTAGCTTGAAGATTAGTGTGCAATGACAGTGGTTGCACAGAACAAGTGTTATTTTCTGCTTTTCATTTTTTTACTTCTTTTTTTTTTAGCATTGCCACCATATCGAATTTCTTTACACTTTAAATTTGCTACTGATACCAGCTCAGTGTTCCTTTTTACGTGTTTAGGTGATTAAGGTGAAGAATAATTACCAACATAGCTGAAGAGAAAAAATGGAAACTCTCCCCGTAAGACATATTATGGTGTCATGCAATTTCATGCTCGTGCAATCTAGCAGCACAACAACATGGTGTCAGAACAAAGCATTGAATAATCTACTGCTATCTGAAGCCTAATTTTCTGGAAAGAATGTATGACAAACCTAATCTGTGTTTAAATGTGATTTCACTGAGGTTTATACTCAAGAGTGTCAACAACAGTAAAAAGCGGAAACAAAACAACATATTCGAACAAACCAGAGGGAAAAACCTCTATTCTTCTACCTGTTGCACCTGTAAATCATTGTTTTCTCTCCATTATATTCTGTTTCTCATATATTGTCACCAACGGATGAGAGGCACAGGAGACAGACTACCTTGAGACTATGACTAAGGGGATAGAGCATCAACTGCAAAAAAAACATATGGAGCCTCTGAATAAATTCCCAGATCACAAACAATACAAACAACCAATTGTAAAGGTTGCGGTGGTCATGGCAACAGCACACAGCCAAACAGATGGGAGACGTTATTCAAATGATTCAGAGAGTAATCATGAATAACAGAGAATCCAGCTAATTTACAACTGTAATGGTGTTGTAACCTATGGGAACCTTTTGATAAATCCACAACCTACACAAGTGACATGGTTGTGGTTATAAATTATGGTAGCAATTTAATTCTCTGCACTTCTTATTACACCAACCCATTATAATTACATCATCTGACATTACCTAGTATTTCCAGTACAGTTATAATATTAGGTTTAGGGTTGAGGTTAACACACACGCAAAACCCAATAAAATCCAATGCAATTCTGACAAATTATAATAGCAACGATTCAGATACAGCATACAACTAATGTTAAATGTCCACACCCTAATTCATCCTCTTTTCTCTTCTCCTTCACTGGTTTAGCATCGCTGGTCTCGTGATGGACAGTTTAAATAAAGGACCAAAATTCGATGAAGAGATCGTCTATTCATCCACACATTCCTCGTCAAAATCTGGCACCTACATTACCCAAAATGCATCTCCACTGTTGACAGATCAGTTGGCGATTCAGGTGTGTTCTGCTAGTAGTGGCTATTGTAACCTCAGGCCACCAGCCTCAAGCTTAGATGAGGAGCTGGCTTCAGAACTTTCTTTTTTGTTTTCTAACTTGTGTGTCACTAATCAAGTCACTTGAGGCAGTTTATCAGATCTCGAGCCACAAACAATTTTCTGTTTTTGTTTCTATCTTTTTTCACATGTTCAGTAACACTCCCTTTAAAAAGTCTTTGATGTGTAAAGCTGATGGAGTCATCGTTTAGTGGCTAGTTTAGACCCTTAATTGGATGTGATGGACCTATATTTAAAAGAAACATTTTAGTGTAACTTAATTTTACATTTTTTTTAGTGAAGCAAGTAACCCAAAGAGGGACAGAGGCCTCAGGTTACTGCTAGTAATATGGAGACTGGTTGCTCTGTAACTTCTAAAACCTTTTTCACGACCTGAACTGATTCTGAAATAATGAGCTTCAATGCAACATAAGCCTTGCTGCCAAAAATATTATGTTATTGCAGATTTTTTTTTTTTTTTTTTTATTTGATAGTGCTGCTGAAGGCAGAGAGGAAAGGGAGAGGGAAGGGACAACATGGAGCAAAGGGCTCCTATGTGAGTGTTGTTGTGTAACACAGTGTCTTGGTCCTCACTTCTAACCTGCATCACATCACTTCGCTTTCTGTCTATTTTTGCCGGGAGTTGTGTGTGTACATGCACACGCACTCACAAGGAGTTTCTTCTGTTTCTTTTTTTGGTATGCCACATGAATGCTGCCTCCATGACAATTTGGTGTCAGCTTGTGGTGGACTACAATGCTGCAATACAATTCAAATATGGAAATATGGTCACAATATTCCCATTTAAGGTTTTCAGTACAAAAGGCATGACTAATTTTTAAAATAGCAGCAAATATGTTTGGCTTCGGCCATGACAATGGTTTTAGAAACAGATTTCACTGTTACTTAATAAAGAGCAAATGACACGACTATTTGTAACAGCAAAGGGGGAGTGAAAACAAAGAGTACTCTGTCACCCACAGTTCTAGATCCCACCGGTGATCATAGAGCTAGTGATGAATGTAGCACCATTCCTCCAGCCTAACGAGCAAATTGGATGGACAGAAAAGCAGCGGGAGTCTCAGCTGCAGGGAAGAGTAGCAGGCTGGATATAGCTGCTCCAAAGAGACCCATGCAGGAGAGGCACTGCTGAATAGAAACAGCTGGAGACTAGTTCATCCCTGTGGTAGCAATAGTATCTCAGAAAAATGGTAACGTATACAGTAGGTCCACTTTTATTTTATCTGAAGTAGCTTCAGCGAGATATACAAACCCAAGACCTCATGTTTTTATGGCTGCACCTTTCCATCAAAAGTCTTGTGCATCTTTTTATTCAGCCTGACATATTTGGTATTTTTGGAAAGATTTTGTGGGTTGGACCAATGTTTGGCAGCATGGTGGTTTGTGATGCTTGGCCAGTTGGTGTGCCGCCTCTTGTTTTTCTCTGTGATAGATGTTCTGCTTTATTTGGAATAAAAGTAGAGGAAAGCGGTGGAGCCTATAGATCCCAGTGGAGAAAGAGGCACTGTTCCTACAGTATCCAAGTGATAATCAGTCACTGATACCCATTTATAATTGCTGCTGTAATGTATCATTGTGTAATGTATTAGGCAGATCTGAATAACTGAATAATAAGTACAATATTCCTCTCTAACACTACCTGAAGCCTGAATTACATTAGAGAAACAGATCATGGATTCTCACTTTTTTGGCTATAATACGGTGCTCATCTCATTACATTGTCATAAGGTTTCTGCAGTATAGTTTAATCAGCTGAGTGTTTCATTTAGAGTGTCTCAAAAATCTTTCCGTGCAAGATACATTGATATGTGGAAATCCCAATTTGTGTCAAGCCCCAGAGCATAGTGATGTTTCAATTGAAATACTTGAAATGCCAGGTTATTCTTTTAGGTCAATCTAATTTTCTCAATATGCTCGCTTTACAAGAGTAATCCTAATTGAATTTTATTGATTCAAAGCAGAGCCTCCAATGAAAAAACAAACCAATCATGAGTGTTATGTAATGCGGCATCTTGTCTGGTGGCAAAGCAGCATCAATTTATCACCTCGTTGGGCCAGCTCAAGTCTCAGACAGAGAAAAGAAACAAAGTGAGGAGATAGAATAAGATCCAAAATGGCAGTGTTCATTTAAATCTGCTATTAGAAAGCTTGTGCTTCCCCTTTGCCATTGATGCTGCTGTTATTGTTAAATGGTTATTGTTTCTTATTACATTTGCAATGAATACCCTTAACTGCACCACCTACTGTATGTTGAGGAAGATAGAAGGAGACGTATACCATTGTATAACCTGGAGCTCTAATTTTCAATGTGTACATGAAGGCCTGCAGTTCAGCCTTGGATAATATATACAGTATGTACAGTATCCTGTGAAGGTTTATCTAAATGCTTCAGGCTCCCATACCTCGTTGTTACCCAGCTGAAACCAAGGCTGCTTCCCATAGGTAAAGATCTCCCACAAGATGACTCCGAAGCTCCAGACGTCGCTTTCCGTGGAGAATTTCCTGTACATGATGCTCTCTGGGGGCATCCAGCGAATAGGTAGCATGGTATGTCCTCCAACCTGAGAAGAGGAGAAGAGAAGAAAAAGAGATCTTTATTGCAAATGAAATGTTGTAGCTAAAACACAGATTAGAAAATTCAGTCATCAACACAACTCCGAGGCGCCTGGGGATTAACTGTCCTCGCATGTAACTGATACGATGGGCTTAACATCTCATGAATGTCTGCGGTGCTGCTGGATGTTGACACTGATGCAATACAGGAAAATGCTGACTTATCTGCCACCTTCTGTGTCTGTACTGAATCTCAGGATGCAAAATTCTTTAGGTTATGGTATTAAAGCGTCCCTTTGTTCTTGATAGAAAATAGCATCAGCAATCCCTTCTCTGCAGAAGTACTGGCATTAAGCAGAGGATCAGAGTCTCAAAGCATGGAAATGAATGTGTTCTAATCAGTTTTTTAAAATAAATCGGTTTCAACCAAGGGGTTACAAAAACTGCTGAATGGATCCTCAGAGTAAAGACGTTCATATGGCTTCAGATGTAAATGTGAATATTTAAATTCTGCTATATTTTCTCTCCACAGAGGGAACTCCATGTAAACCTCCCGCACTCATAAGAAGGTTTGCATGAAGCAGAGTACCTGCTGAGGCAAGGGAGATATCAGCTGTAAGCTCTTTAATGTCTTCAAACCAGCAGCACATGAAATGAAGTCTCCCTTGCTGTAAATCTTCAGAGGTGGAATATTAATCGATTAAACAATCATCCATTAATCATCCTTGCACTCAGCTTCCATTAGCAGCCATTGTTTTAAAGTCTATTTCCCATTCATGTCAGTGGCTGTGCTTTAATCATGGCAGTGATGAGCTGGACAAGACTAATGTGGGAATGAGCTGCAAAGTATTGCAAGTTTCAGTTCAGGATCTTCTGGCAGTATTAATTATAATGATTATTGTGGAGCTCAGGAGTCATAATTGACAGATAATTTCATTCATATGCTGCTGCGATTTTATGTGCAGCCTACTGCAGCCATTGTACAGCTACAATGGCATGTTGAACTGCTGCTGTGACTTGTTTTTATCCCAAGAGAAGTGTTTAAAAGTTTGACATTAAAATCATTTGACAAAAGAATTCAACAACAAAAAGAGCTTTCAGCTGTGTAAATGTATGACCACTAGGACCTTACATAAACACGCGTTATCATGTGATACCTGAAGGTCACCTGATGACAACTGAGCATCTGCTAAGAAAAAAACATGACATGCGGTTGAAAGCCTCAAGGAAAAAAGTAATAAGTAGACCTTGAGCAAAGTTTTTTTTTTTTTTTTTTTGTCAATGAAAACGTTAAGCTCAGGTTTAACTTTCTATGTACAAGAAATCTGTGTATACTGTAGATCAGAAATTTGTGTGATGAAAAAAATGAAATGGAAATAATGAAATATGATCTTGTACACACTGAATACCAGAAACCAAAGGAAAAATATATACATATACAGTAGAACCAAATGTACACTCATTTCGTTAGAGTGCTTGTACTAATCCTACCTGATCATGAATAATGTAAAAATCATATATTTTTAATTCCCAGTGATGCTTTGTAACACTGAAAATACATTTTGATGCTTATTGTATGGAAGTTGTTGTCCTCTCGCTTCCTCCCTTGCTGATTTTTGCTGTCATTTAGTTTTTGTGATCTGGTTCAGTTTTTGGATTTTGTGGTCTACCTCCTTGTTATCTTGACATTTTTGTGAAGATAACAATGAGATGGATTTTTAAGCCCCTTTGACGTTTTTATCTCCATGTCAGTGAAAGTACTCCTGCAGCATATCAGACACAGATATCATCCATCCTTCATCACAGCCACCCATCTATCCATCCATAAATTTACTGATCCATCTATCCAACCATCCATCCGTGCATCCATCTATCCTTCTGAGCTAATTGTCTGTGCTTAACTCTAAGAGTCACACACATAGCCTAAGCTCTGAAATCATCATTAGCGCAACCTCTTACTGTAGCTGCATTCACTCTCACGTGGTTCCACTAGTCTGTACCTCTGGGTTACAAAACAATCAGATTCATTTAATCATAAAACACTCTACTCCAGACTCCATTTACCAGCTCCAATGCCTTCAGCTGTGAGCTGTGTGGCATTTCAAGTGTTGAAAAAACTGAAAAAAAAAAAAATCAACGCAAGTCTTACTAATTACCTCCTAGTTCCGTAGCGTGCTCATTGCACATTTCCTTTGAAAGTCAAACACAATCTCTGCATGTCAGCTTCATGCATTAGATGAATCTTCTGGCTGTTTTAGAGAAACTTGAAATTTGTCAATCTGTCAAAAGGCTGCTGCTTCCCAGGAATTTATTCAGTACGTCCACTTCATCAAATTTAGTTGCTGAGTACGAGGCCTCTGTTTGTTTGCCTTTACTCGTCCTTCATCTATCGTCTTCTCTGAAGTCATGGAGTGGGTTGCCTCTCAGAATCTATTAAGTAGTTTTAAAAATCTAGCCTCACTTAAAATCTTCCTGTTTTTACATAATCATTAATCAATGATATTTCATTATGTCGTACTCTTCAATCTAAAAAAGGTCATACTATATTGCAAGCTAACATTAGCCATGTAACAGTTATACCTGGCATTTATGTGCCTATTTTTATTATCAACTAATCTCTACATAAGAACTATATATGTGTGCAGCCTGCTTTAACTCTGTGGTGAAAGTATTTCACTTTTGATAGAATAATTAACATACTCTTCTTTTTAAAAGTGAAATTCATAATTAATAAACCCTTGCTCAATTACTCGATTACTTTGGTTTATGACTCTTCTCTATTTGTTCTGTAGTCACGTAGTTCATGTAATAATGTAATAAATTTTCACTTCATTATGTAATAACGCCGCATTTTGTAATAATCTGCCACATTTTGTAATAAAATTCTGGAACGCAATATGTAATAAACTTTGCCACATTTTGTAATAAGTTGTTACATATTGCATCAGTAATTACAAAATGCGAGTGTTGCACTTTTTTTAATCAAGAAAATGTAATAATTTGGTGCATTATGTAATAAACCACCAAAATGGATGTCTTAATTAGAAAAAAACATTATACCATCAGAACGACATTGACTTGAAGCATACCAGCATGAGTCGTAAATATGAATTAGTTTTAAAAAATAGTCTCAGACTCAGATTTAGAAGGTGGGTACATGAAATAAACTCAAAATCTGACTCCCCTTCGCGTGAACGCGCATGCACTGCGCGAGTGATAGCCTACGTGTGTTATGACAGGCGGGGAATGAAATGTTATGGGTTTATGTATATTCTGTATAGCCTGGTGTGGTTATTGTATATGCACTGGCTTTTGAAAACAAATTCCATGCGGGACAATAAAGATGGTCTGTCTATCTGTCTGTCTGTATAATAAGTAACACCAACCATTTTCAATCTGCTGGCATATTGTGACCTCTGCTACTTATGTATAAAGTTATTTGTAACTAGTGTTAACAGAGAGGAAAAAAGGAGGGGAGTCCGATTTTTTCGGGTCACAATTTACATCTGTCACAATCTGACTCCCCTCTTATATTAAAAATGCAAGATGTAACACCAACCATTTTCACTCCGCTGGCATATTGTGACCCCTGCTACTTATGTATAAAGTTATTTGTAACTAGTGGTAACAGAGAGGAAAAAAGGAGGGGAGTCAGATTCTGAGGGGGAGTCGGAAAATTCCACACCGGCCTTGATAAAGCCGGTTAATCAGATGAATAAAAAGTTATATTCTGATGGTTACATTCAGCACATACTGTATAGATGATGATTTAGATTTGACCAATGAAACATCCTACTAGTTTTTAAAATTAATTCATATTTACGACTCATGCTGGTATGCTTCAAGTCAATGTCGTTCTGATGGTATAATGTTTTTTTTCTAATTAAGACATCCATTTTGGTGGTTTATTACATAATGCACCAAATAATTACATTTTCTTGATAAAAAAGAGTGCAACACTCGCATTTTGTAATTACTGATGCAATATGTAACAACTTATTACAAAATGCGGCAAAGTTTATTACATATTGCGTTCAAGAATTTTATTACAAAATGTGGCAGATTATTACAAAATGCGGCGTTATTACATAATGAAGTGAAAATCTATTACATTTTTACATAATGTGGCGCTACAGGGCTCTTTAAAGCAGACTCAGGAATTTGGGGAAATTAAACAATATGTTATCCTATCATGAACACTCTTTGGCCACAGTTGCTGCTGTTCAGCACAACATATTCTCACTTTAGTAGCAGCTGATGCAACCAGCTATTGAAGGCTGAGTCAACCACTGGTCAGCTAAAGTAAAGAAAGAGCTTTAAACAATCGTTACATTGTGTTATTGTAAAACACAATAACACAAAAAACAGAACCTTGAAGAAATGCGTTATAGATGGTTGCTGTCATCAAAGATGAACCTCGGGGTATTGTGTATCCTCTGGATATTGGATCAACTGTATGTTTACAGGTATATTGTTCCATTTTAAAACACAGAGCTTCTCCGTGTAACACCATGCTTTGTGTCGATAACTGTGTAGAGATGTGTCACTGTGCAATGATATCACAAGGCTGTATACCTTGCCTTACATTTAACACAAATGGATATTTCTACACATGGCCCGGAGGTCAACAAGACCATTAGAGACAGTTTCTTACAATACCTATATGCTGACAGTCAAAATCACACTCCATTAACCTCGAGACTGTCCAACTTTTGGTCTTATTGTGGTTCAGCAAAACAAATGAAGAGCATCATTTCACTTCCATTCCACCGTCACTGAAAAATGTCTGTCTAAACAAATCATTTAATCAGTCTTTAACTCTTTCTCTCTTTGAAGTTATTGAATGTAAGTGATACTTACAGTCTTAGAACAAACAGTACATTAGAACAAGTGGACTTTATGGGTAATTTGTATTATGAAATCACATTGGCGTAGTTATATACGTAATTATGTTGAATCTTACATCTCAGCACATTGTGTTTGAAAAACTTTTCATTTTCTTACATTTATCTAAAAGTCCAGAGAGGGTTTGCTGAGCACACTTTTCAGCTCCATCCTGCTTCACATTAATACATTTACACACATTTACACCTCAGAGCTGCCCAGTACAACCACAGTCTTCTACTAATCCCACCAGAGGTTAAGTGCTGTGTTCAACTGCATCTCAGTTGTAAAGAGAAGAGAGAACACTTCTGTGTCCTTTCTCCCAGATCCTGCAGTCACAATGTCTGCTCCTCTATAACTTGCCCAAGGGCATCTGAGGTATTAGCAAATTCTCAAAGACAGAAACATCCTTTACCTCCTACATTTAAAACTCCTCCCTGCCAACACAATCAAAGCTGTTGGTGTTTTTCTTTAGTGGTAAGGCAGACAAAATAGTAATTAAGGTAAACATACATTCAAGAGGTGGTTCAAGTAAAGTGCCCCTTCTCTACCTCTTGAACACACGTGGTATTTATTGACAGTCCCAGAGTGAATTTTGTGGTGCAGTGGACAGTTGGTCGTACTTTTCCCTCACATTCACCTTCAACCTCATTTGCTAGGGTTCCACTGCAAGCTAAAAGCCAAATGAACACTGACTTCATCCCACCTGGTCTCATTAGACATGCCACGTCTTAGTATTGTACACAACATTAAGCCAATATTGATGCCGAGACCAGTCGCCCCCGTTGTGTAAAACCTCTGGGCTGAGCCAAGCTAGGTGGGCTGAGAGTACGGTGAAGGAGTCGGCGAGGGGCTGTATACCAATCTGTCCCCCTGTGGAGCTTTATAAAGATTAAACAAAATTAATTAAGTTCCTGTTAGTCTAAATGACTTATCTGAGGTCCAACCAGCCCATTGCACGCAAGGCTAAACCTCATCAGATGCATACTAATGATTCAACCGCTGCGGCTATGGTGAGGGGCATTAAAACTGGCTGACTCTTTGCTTCCCAAATGATTGCATGCTATCACCTTGGGTTTTTGTGACAAGGCCATGGCAATTAGCTTGGAACATGGGGGAAAAAGAAAAAAAAAAAAAAAAAGCTGAACACATAATAAAAATAAAATAATTGCCCCTGTAATTATCCTCATCTTTCTCACTCAATGTCACATCGAGAAGCTGGCAATGCTCTGTGGGGAGTGAGGAATGAGTCTGGGGCTTTTTTTTTGTTGCTGTGTAAACTGGATTAGTGCTCTGCCTGTCCCACCATGGCAGGGGAGTGATTGGATTAACGGCGTGGAGAGCACAGCAGCATGGCAGGGGGATAGATTACTGGCCCAGTTGGGCTCTTCGATGGGCGCTCCACGGCCTGCAGGGAGCCCTGGGAGGCCCCAGACATCTTAAAGGGCCCCGATAACCATCTATACACTCTCTCTCCCTGCTCTAACCACGCTGCTATCTTTGCTCTCCCAGCTCAAACAGCAGTGAACACAAGTTCACTTTTAGAGGCTATGATGTCCATTAGGTTTCTACCTGCTGTGCTGCTGCCAAGTGGAGATAAAGTGGTATCTACTCTGGCTGCTGCATGCCGGTGGGTGGTGAAAGTTTTTGAAGGTTTTTCAAAACACACACACATACTGCACTATTGCTATCATGCAATTTTATATTCACATTTTCAGTATTTAGCTCTCTAGACGGACTTCTGCAATACAATGTGTAGATAGGTAGCTGCTGACTTTGTAACTGCACTCTGAATAGAACATTATTAGTAGTACAGCCCTGCTGTACAGCCTGTGATGCTGTTAAATCACATGTCTCCTGGAACAGAGAGCTTTCTGCATGGGTTATATTTGGCGATAAATAAATAACAAGACTAAGAGTCTAAGCCACGTGAGGCTGTTCTTAGGCAGAGCTGTGCTTTGAGCTAAATGCTTATGTCAGTATGATAACATGCTCACAATGATAGTGCTGAGATGCTGATATTTAGCAGGTGTAATGTTTACCATGTTCAACATCTTAGTTCTGCATGTTAGCATGCTAACATTTGCTAATTAGCACAAGTACAGCTGAGGTTGCTTGAGGAAAAGTCAGGCGATCACCAGAGTCATTACAATACATCCTCAGGGGAGCGTGAATGTATGTACCACATTTCATGGCAATCCATTCAATAATATATTTACATAACATATTTCATTTAAAACCAAAACGTCAAGGTGTCACTAGGTGGTGGGGCTAAGTGGTATAATGGTTAGTAGGATACATCAAGGGTACCAAATTTTGCACCAATACATCAAGTAGATGTTGATATATTTCAGTCTGGAGCAAAGTGGTGGACCAACCCAAAACACATTTTAGTAAACAACAGTTTGACACTTTGAGAAATATGCTTATTTGCTGTGATGAGAAGATTTAGCAAGACTAGCTGTTTCCCTCTGCTTCCAGTCTTTATGCTGAGTTAAGCTAAGCTAATGGCAGTAGCATCATATTTAAACGTAGAGGCATGAGAGTGGTATCAATCTTCTCATCCAACTCTGGATAAAAAAAAAAAAGCAAAATATATAATATTTCCCAGAATACTGAAGTAGCTCTGAATAATGCAGAAAACGGTATTTAGGCCATCTAAAGCCAGACTTTCTCTGAGGTCAACAGTAGCAGCTCCGTCATTTCTTGGATCATGTAAGACAGGCGCACTAGGCTAAGAGAGAGAGAGAAAAAAGCAAGACCCAAGGGGAGAGGCGGAATAGAGTTTTTTCATCGCTTCATGCAGCAGTAATAAATATGGCCTGTGTACTCATTAGCACCAAGCTGCATACAGTTTTGAGGAGCTTGTGCTTTATAAATAATGCAGCACTGGAGTGTCTGTTTGATCCTTGAAACAGTAGAAACCTGGGGACCATTTTTCTTCAAAGCAAAGCAGTGCAGGTAAGCAGAGGCTTCCTGGCAGAGTCACAAAGAACACTAAGTCCTTGGAACTGAGTCATTAGATTATAACATTGTTACAGCGTTTGATAGTCATTAGTCTCTGATTCAAAGATGCATATTCTGGCTTTAAAACAATTTTCATTTCCCACTAAAATCTTAAGGGTAAGACTGTCATTGCTTCTTTTACCCAGCTAATTTTAGCTGGACCCCTGCTTTCTCAACACTTTCCTCCCTGCATCCTTCTTTACATTCAGACAATGTTACGCTCATTGAAATGAGAAACAAAACCCTGCCACTGCTAAATGAAAACACTCACGCTGCAAAGCAAGCCTCTGGAGAAAAGTCTGAAGAATTTTTAATATTCTCTACCAAAAAAGTAGAAAATTGAAGCCTCTACATCCTATTCCCTGACAGGAACCTATATGTCACTGTTCATAATTTGGCTGTAATGAGAGGCTTTGAAGCCATTTCTCTACTTGTCGAGAAAAACTAGCGTCTAACATTGCAGTCTTACTGCAGCTTTCAGAAAAGCAAACTGAAAAGTTTTGCAGAACTTTTTTCTTATGCCACAAGTAATTGAATTTAACACAAATTGAAAAACTACATTCATTCATTACTGTAACAAATTGAGGAGCGGATTTCTTGGTCTCCTGATTCAACATAACCGATTAATTTTCCAAAGAAAATCTTTAAAGGTCCATCAAATTTACTGCAATGCATACTGTGAATCTGTTATATAATATAAAGAAATCCGTTCATTACACTGTGTGAAAATAATACATCTCATGTTTTGAGAAGACTTGTAGACTGACAGAGATCCTGCATGAGCTCCTCCATCTGTCCTCTGGAAGCTTTTCCTGAACATGTCTAGTAAAAAAAAACAAAACAGTATTTCACCCAGTCTCAAGCTGCACTTTTAATGTAGCATCACTTAGAGAGCATTTATTGTCTTTTAAACCTACCTAAACATGCATATTTCAGAGCGTCACTCTCTGAACTCTCAGAAAACATTCACTGATATGTCGTGAGGCATCACTATAAAACACCTGCGTAGCAACACCGGTGCCGCCGTCGGCCTGTACACGTTCTGCAGTTGCCTGTTTTGAAAGTACACAAAAGCGTATTCGGTGCAGGCGGAGCAGCAGGATTTGACAGATGGATGTGATTTAGGACAATATTCATTTCTTTCTTGAAGTTGTTCCCTCCTGCTGCAGAGTGTCTTGGGAGTCCCAGAGGGCAACAAGCGTCAATACGACTAGTCAGCGATGGGAGGATTGTGTTCTTGGCAGGGCGCTGCTATTTATAATCACTCAACACAGGGAAAGTGTCCAATACTGTTAGGAGCTCCTTATCTCTGGGCTCTGTCAATATTCCTCTGTGTAGGCGGGCAGCGATGCTATCACAGCGTACCAAACAGCAGCTTCACACAAGGCATGCCACACATACATACATACATAAACCCCCCCCTACATTCAAACTGACACTCGTATTTTTTACAAACAGTTTCTCTGGTTTCTGCCTAATCCAACATACCGATTTGCAAGAACTGTTCTCCCTTCAACACTGCATTGTGAGGCTGTGTGTGTTTGTGCGTGCTGAAACAGTAAATTATTCAATAAATTATTCAACCCTCTAAGATTTCCTCAATAAATTTGCCACTGAGTTTGATAGGAGGAACCAACATTTGACTGGAAAATTTGCTCAGACTGGCTGACTTCTCTCTAATACACTGTTGCTACTGTATGTGGGCTATTAATTATTTTCTTCACCTGTATGTATTTAGATAGCTGTAATTACAGAGCTTGTTTTTGGTTGTCGAGCACACACAGAAGCACCTGTTCTGTAATTTTTTTTAGATTTTTGGGCACATTTTTACTACCAGTATGTGTCCTTCTGCATTTCCCTCTTCTATCCTAATTTGTTGGCCCATTCCCCTGACACTGCGGTCCTTTTCACTGCTAACTCCATTGTTAACAGAGGCTGAGTGTAGATACAAATGGAGTCACTAGCTGCTTCCTTTCACCTGTCACTGAGGAGTACATTGTGCTTGGAGGTCCACCTTTTTGCTCACAGGTCAACCTCCCCTCTTCACAGACACCCTGACCCATGAGGACATGAACATTGTTTGTGTTGAACACTGCAGTCCAGGATTGAAGCTAGGTGAGTGATTTACCCTGCACAACCTTGACCCTCCCTTTTGACTATACCGTATCTGTTGCTCACTGATACTAACGTAAGGAGTATAGACATACAGATAAATATAGTGCCAAGCTCACACAGCTCCTTGTTAGGCCTTGTATCTATTAAAACCTCTTAAAGCTGCGCTACTACTTTGCCTGAACAGTTAACTCACTGCACCTACTGTATATAATAGGCTTATAATTGCTCAGACAAGAACAATCAGTCGGCCCATTTAATCTTTCAGCTATGCAGTATTTGCATGTTAAATCAGCTGCAACTTGGTTTTCAGAGACAATTAGATGAACTGTTATTTGGGCCATACCAAGGAAACACACACAACCACAGGAACCACCGGATCTCCTTCTCTGTGCCACAGACATACTATGTGCTGCCCAGTATAGCAACAGTCATACAGGATGTCACCAGCATCCAACAGAGTAGTAGTGCTGTGTATATTCAAGTATACACATGAATAACTCAAGTGCAAGTGTAATCTTTGAGTGGGTTTATCAAAAATAAGTATATACATATAAACTTTCCTGGTATCTGTGCGTTATGTAGCTGCTCTCTGTCTCTCTCTCTCTCTTCCTTTCTAACTATTTATACTGCTGTGCCAAATATTATTATACTATTTAGTACCATAGCAAACATTATACAATGGGAAATTTGTCATTCAATTAGAGACGCGTAGGGCGGAGAGAAATGCTGCCCAAACCCAAATCTATGTCTCAGAGACACACAGAGACAAACCTGCTGTTGACACAAGTAAAACATTTTACAAGTTCACAAGTTTCTTAATAATTTAGATGCTATACAGAAGTTGAAAAGAATGACAGGGCTTTACCTCTTTTTTGTAAGCTGCTTTTGAGAAAGTAGTAGGTAACATTAACATCATCTGCAAAGAAGAGGATATTTGTCTCTGCAAAGGTCAAGCTGCCATGATAAGCAGAAACTCACTGATATTTACTTCAACATAAACACCCACTGGCCTTCTAAAATGAACCTAAATCAAGTCAGTTCAGATATCAGGACCAAAACCAACTACTCAAAACTCCAATTCAGGCTGCTACAATGAGGCAGCCGTGGAACAATACCTGTATGTATAATGTAGATAGACACACACAAAATCGAGACATGCATGTTTCCATTACTGTAATGTCTAGGACAGACTGTCTGCATGAGCAGTGTGTGTGCATTGCGTAACCTCTTGTTTTTCATTTCCCATGTTAACAGGTCAGAGCAGCTTGTGTGAGCAGCTTGTCTCAATGCGACGCTTCCCTTCAGAATAGAGGTCTCGCCTATTTTTTACGCTTGACGCACAAGGTCCTCAGCAAAAATAGACAGTGAAAAGGATCTGTTCATAACCGCATCATATCAGCAACATTGCACCTTTCAATATGGTTTCTATGTCTATGTCTAAATAATATATAAATATCTTTTTTGGACTCAACATATTTCATCCATTTCAGATTTAAAGGACATTAGTGTTTCTGTGGACAGAATGCATTAGTTTGTTAATAATGCTTTTGTTGTACTGTATATATTAAAGGAAAACTCAGTGTAGAATTGAGATTAGATTGAGCTGGCAGTAGCAGAGCAGCAGCAATTCAGTGAGGTAGCTGTGATTCAAATAGTTTCACATGTGCAACACTAAATTCAATTGAGCTGTGAAACTGGTTTTAGACAAACTCAATGTCGGAATGTATATATGAAATGTACATATGTTTATGTTGTTAAGTTTTATGTTGTTTGGTCTTAACAGCCTCACAACACAGTTGCTCTGCTGGGACCAGAGATCTTTAAACTGAATTATATGTGACCATTTTTAATAAAGTCAGTAATGATTTTCTGTTTGCATTGAAACGTCCTCATTGCCAACCTGACACTTTTCTATCCACCGAGGCCCAAAGCAGTAAGATTGGTTTTACTGACACACACACACAACCAAATCCCCAGTCTGCACTGAACAATACACACACACACACACACACACACACACACACACACACACACACACACACACACACAGAAACCTTCCAAAATTCTTTAACAGCCTAAACAAAATATTCGGATTTTAATAATATACACATCACACAGATGGTGTGCATAGAGGTGCCATGTACCAAACACTAAAGACATTTTGTTCAAATTTCCTTACAAATTATTTTATGTGTGCAGTGCTGCTCACCCAGCAGGCAAGTACTTCATAACTGCTGGCGTTGCCCCCAGCAAAGTCCGAACTGGCCCAGCTGTCATGCTGGGAAAACAGATTCAGTTGCACCTAAAGTCATTTCACAAGATTCAGATCTGTAGCAGCCATCATCCCATAATATCCACTTATTTATTCAGCAAAATTTGAAATTCTTCAGCCCAGCAGTGGCTGCCTGATTCTCAGCATTCAGAGTTGCTAATCATGTTAAACAGTTGAGAGGAGAAGGATTGGAAACTATACAAACAAGCCTTTGAGCATCGAGCAAGAAGCTCAGCAGGTTCATCTCATTCCACACTGCAAAATCTCTCTATCCGTGTGAATGTATGAGGGCTGGTGAGGGGGGCCTGGGGCTGCACTAAGGAGGGAAAGCTGTTAACTCTCCTTTGAAAAAAAAAAAAAAAAAAGATAGAAACAAAGACAAATAAACACAAAATGACCCAAGAGAGAGCAGCCGTCTTCAGCCGTTTGAAACATAGTTTTAGCCAGCAGTCAAGAAGGATTTATTTAGGGCTCTTTTGGATCCATTTCAAAACAAAATCTTACAAACATCCACAACTGAAATTTACTTTTTGTGTTAAGTGGAATCTACTAATGCTTATGCCATATGTGCCTTATGTTGTGATGTACAGGAAGAGGCACAGTGATGTCAGAACCTACTTTAAAGGACCAAAAAGTGAATTTGTCATTAGGTTTTTCCTTTGAATGATGTGTTAAAGCAAGGTGACAATAGAAAACAAAAAGTTTTCCTCCAATAGAGGCTGCAGTAAGACTGCCCGCCTACACAGAACAAAAGTTGCTTTCAGTCTTAATTAGTCTGAACTCTGAAACCTCTTTAGCTCTCTGTATTTTGATGGCAAAAAACATTTTTTGAAGAAAGATGACCTGGATGACTGAGAACCTTCACAGACTTCTAGCATTAATATGGATTCTGGTAAAGTCTTACCCTGTAGTAGTCACTGCTATAGATGTCCCTGGACATGCCGAAGTCTCCAATCTTGACCAGCAGGCCATTGCCTACCAGGCAATTGCGGGTTGCCAGATCTCTGTGGACAAAGTGCTGGGAGGCCAGGTAGACCATGCCCGAGGCAATCTGGGTGGCGATGTGCAGCATCTGGGAAAGGCCCAATTCTCCGTTGGACTGCAGTGGCTGGCCATCGACCAGGATCATGGCGTCAGGGCCGTGGGCTCTGAGTAACAAAAGAGACAATGTTGATTTATTTGATGAACTAAGATTGATGGTGGAGTTTGTGTTTTAAAGTGAGACTATGTAATGTTTGTTGAACAGTGGCTACTGTGAACAGAAATGGTAATTACAGAATAATTACATCTTTAATCTGTGACAGTATCAAATAGAATCACACAAGTAGAGACAAGTAAAGTATTACTTTAAAGTACTTACTGACTCAGTAATGTCAGTCATGAAGCAATATCTACAGAATTAGAAAACATTAGACACCATAAGCCGCCGGTCATAAGAGTAATTTATTATACCGAATAAAGCAAAGAAGATGAGTTTTATTGCTTATGAATGAAATGTTCCATTTGTAAGAGGATATCTGTGTTATTACTTATTTTAAAAAATTACATAATCTCACTTTAAAAACTGGATGTGGGAACCTTGGGTGCCTTTTCAGAGTGGTACACAGTAACCTTACTAGTGCTTTAATAAGTAACCAAAAGCTCCTTATAGTGCTAATAAACCCTTTTTTTTTTTGGCAGTATTGGTGCATTTCTCTACCTACTGAGAATAATTAGTATAATAAAAAGAGAGTCTTAGAAATCTTTAAAAATTAATTGCACTGATAAACTGTTATGTGTCTGCACTGTTTTCATTAATTCTGTCGCCGTTATACGAGTCTTCGGATGTTTTAGAGCAATTTGGTGGTTTTTGCAACATTTTCCCGTCATGACTTTATGTTGTACAGACCCATCAGAACACATTCTCTCAGTCTCTCTCTCACCATCTCTCAATTATAGCGCAATTCAATGTTCTTTTTTGTAAAAGTGTGTAATAATTCAGCTCCACTGTAGAGGGATTAGTAGGACTTTCTTCCCTACAATGTGTCTTTTTGTTGCTATCTTTATTTTACTTCACAGACATCTAGTACTGGCTGACTGAGCGTAAGCTGCCCTCCAAACATCTGAAGGTTGAGCTGGATCAGATTGCACATCAGATACTCAATTCATCGCTACAGATTCTCCACACATCTCATTTGTTAAATGTGACCAACAGGACCAATAGACCAAAAATCAGCCGCGTCTTGCACCTTGCATGAAAGAATTTCATCATTTGCGACATTGCCTTTCATTTCAGGAATGATTTCCCAACAGAAAGTAACACACGCTTGAATCCACAGACACGCACTCACACTCAATCGTAACATGTCATCTTTTCAACTATTGCTCAAACTTCAAAAACAAGACCACACACACACACCTACATACACACACACACACACACACACACACACACTGCTGCTGTCAACACACATGAAACAACACACTTCTATCCCAGACTCCTCCTGTGCACATTGACATCAACCCCAGTGAAGCTTCCCATTACCACAGAGCTCGCTGTACCGGTGTCGTGATGCTTTTGTTGAGGCTTATCAGAGGTCACTTCCCTCGGTACAGGCTGACATTACAGAACAAAAGCACTAAAGCACTCATGTTTGCTAACCCAGAAAGCTGTGAAGTTCACTGGATATTCTATCGGCAGCAGGAATATGACAAAAGAAATCTAGTTTTCTTCCATTTACTATTTCCATACTATCAAAGTCCAACCAGAACCCTGAGAGAAAGGGCTCATAGTACAAGTAAGCACATGCACACTTTCACCCACCTTACTATCTGTTAATATGATGACTTTTCAGCCAGCATAAACTGGGTACATTAAGGTTAAATTGACTTAAAGGTGGTGCCAGATATAAGATCGCTATGAGTTCGTAGCTCAAACAGAGTTTGTTTGTGTCCCATTGATGTCAGTATGTCACTATGACTGACCCCACCTTTAACCGTCATTGAAAAACTGACCTGAGGAATTTGTTTAGGTCTCCATGCTTCATGTATTCGAACACCATGATGAGCGGGTCTCCGTCTACACACACTCCGTAGAATTTAACAATGTGGTCATGCTGCAGATTGGTCAGCAGCTCTGCCTCCCTCTGGAAGTCCTTTCTTGCTGACAGGTTGGGATCTTTTAGTGTCTGCAAGCGGAAAAGAAACAAAAATCTGATTTACGTATTCAGAAGAGGTAACATTAGAATTGATGGTTGGGACGGTCATGATGAGCTGGCAAAGTCCAAAGGCTTCAAAGATTCAGCCTACTTTTTCTCTGACTTCTGAATCAACCAGTGTATAAATTCCAGTGATGATTTATGAACACCGGGAACCAAACACCAGATTGTTATAAATTCGCAATATATACAGAAAATTGAATTGAATTGAATGAAAGTAATGTTATTCTTATAACACATTACATTGATTGTTCATTTGTTGAAGCAAAACACCTTTGGAGTACCATTCTTGGACACGAAACATTGTCTCCTGTATAGCAGGCATATAACAAACCCTGTTGTTAGCCTAGACCTCTGGTGCTTCCAAGAACACACCTTGAGCCATATCCTACAGAGTGTCTGGCCCCTAAATTGTGCTGCACTGTTTAACATTGTCTACTTTTCCATTTACCACATCTTCTTATGCCAGGTTACACCCTGTGCTCTTCCTCTTCTTCTCTTTCCTGTATTCTATGATCACATTAGTTAACTCCTCTTTGCTTTGAATCATCCACTCAGTATACCCAATTTGGCCTTCAATTTGTAGCTATGCTAGTGGTGTGACCGTAGGGGTGAATCTGTTTGGTCAGTCCATCACTTTGGTTCAGACTGAAGTATCTGAAATTCTTGGATTGCCACAGAATATTGTACGGACGTGTGGTCCTCAGAGAATGAATCCTGCTGGTTGTATTACCATGAACATTACTGCAGGTACAGAAGATCCCAAGTAATAATGTCCGTGATCCTTTCATTGTTCATCTACGGCAACCAGAATTTAAATTTCTTCAGTCTTTGGGTTTTGGAAAACTAAAAGGCGTTCCCATCAGGCTCAGCTGTGCTAAAACATCAGTGTGTAGTGCTAATTAAAAAGTGCTAAATTAAGGTGTAAGAAACTCTGAGTGTTACATCCTAAACATGCATGTTAGCATAGTTATTCAGAGCATGCAAAACATGCTTCTGGCTAGCATTTAGCTTTAAGTGCAGCTTCGCAGAGCCGCTACCATGGCTGTAGATTCTTAGTCTAGTTGTCCTGGTTGCAGTGCATCCAAACATGTTCCTCTGAACTCTTTTTAGACCCAATCATCTGTTCTCTTTTGTTACTGCCTCCAGCTTGTGTTGTTGTAGCACCCGTTAGACTCCCTGGGACTAGAGAAGATAAGAGGGGAAATTGTTGCTGTTTCGATTCTCCTGACAGGGTTTTCCTCATAGTCGTAGTAAACTGTGAAGTAGCTTGTACTGTTGTGAAGAAGAACATTTTATCTATTGTTTAGTAATACAGCATAAAGTAGGTGGCTAGCATATCCACTTAAGAACACTGTACATCCAGTAATAATTACAGCTGTAAAGTTCAGGGAGTGCAGGTGCCCAATACGAATTGATCTGATTGGTAAAATGATTAAGCAGGGAGTGACTTGAACTAGTTTGAAGTGGAGTACACATAGAAAATCCAATGGGATGTCAGTGGAAGCTGCCAGAAATGGAGAAAAAAAAATCAAATAACAGCAATAACATGTCTTACTGCAGCCTCAATTGGAGGAAAAAAGACTCTTGACACTTCATCAGCAACAAGAAAATACAGCAAGTTTCTTGTCTTGATCTCCTTGGCCTTGAGTTCTGCTTTCCCAGCTTGCTGCTGACGTTATTACAGATGGAAAGACCTTGGGATAGAAATACATTTACTCATATGTGCTCTTCTTGCAGTGAAGTGCTAGAGGTGGTTGAGATGTACGGCAGAGTAGGTAAAATGGCCATAAAATTCTATTACCAAATCAAACCGCACTCTTAAGGAAATGTTTCTTGTCTGGGCGTCCCTCCAAAACAATACCTTCAAGTGCTTGACTACAATAAATTGAGGAAAAGAGCTGCAATGAATTTCCCCTTTGTTGACCTTTAAGTGAATTCAGAGAGCCTCTTTCTGTTTTATCGCAGAAAGGAACATGTTCAGATGAAATTGCATATTGCATTGTGTTTTTTTAAAATAAAGAGAACACAGAATAGGAGGCTTACTATGAGGACTGTCGAACATTCTTCTTTGTTAATCCTATAATAGTAAGAAAAGGAAGAGACAGCCAGACACTCCTTCATCGTCGTCTTTACTCTTTCACCAACTTCTGTTGCCAAGGTCAGAGTGTTTTTTTTGACTGAAATCAAAAAAGGTTTGCTGAGTCTGCAACCTCATATTCAGCATCACCCTGCTTCACATTCATACAGCTCCTTGTATTCACACTGGAGGCTGCCAAGCACAACTTAATGTTGAGCACTGTGAAAGCACTGATAGCCATCACACGGGGGCAATGATTCTAAATGCTTTAAGTGCTTTAAAACAAAACGTCGAGTTCACTGCGGTATTAACTTTGCTCCACAGTAATTGCTGGTCTTGTCACTGATACTTAAACAGGTTTTTGAATGGGTACAAAGACAGGTAGAGGTTGGGGTATCAACCCAGATGGGATCCACCAAACAGACCACTTTTTTAAAATCTCTTTTTAGGTTACGGCTCTCAAAGCTCCCTACAAATATTGATCATTCCTGACATTTTTATATCAGTTTTTTCCCGTCTATCAGTGAAAAATACTGTCTAACATGGTAATGATTCAACTAAGTTCATGGAAGCTTAGAGAAAACAGTGATAGCTGAACACTCCTTAACTTACTCTACTCAAACTTTGATTTTGGACATTTTGATTTTGATTTTTTCTTTTTGTGTGATCACTGACAGGAATAAAGTTGCAGAGTTGCTAATACCAGAAGGATGGTTAGCAGCTACTGGTAAGACTAGTGGAGCCAGATATATACTGCTGCCTATCAAGACAGTTGGGCCAGCCTTTGTAGTTTAGCCTGAGTGGTTACAGTATAGATACAAGGCTGGGTCATGCCACCAAATATCTGTTGTTTGCTTGGGTGAGGTTAGTTTCAAAGACGCTTTAAAGGTGATTCAGGTTGCTGAATTGCGTCGGAAGTTTTGTGATATAACTAGCAATCTTGGTAGTTTTGCCTAATAAGTCCGGGTCGAGCCAACCGGTTTCTGTTGTTTGCCTGGCTGAGAGTTGAGTTTAAAGGCAGATATAAGTTAAATTAGGTCAGGGCTGCAGAATGGTGTCACCTGTCAGAAGGATCATAGATTTGTGACAGCACAGCCTGATACCCACTGCAGCTGCAGGGCCGGGAGATAGGTCAAATTATCTAACTCATTGAACGGCAGTTTTCACATCTATACAATGAGATGCATTGCATTGTAAGGTTGTTAGAAAGAAAGTAGTGTGCATGTTTCATTGTGGAAGTGCGCTATGTCGTGGATACATTTACACACTCAGAATGCAAACACTCAAATAAAATGTTGGGAGACAAATACAGTGCATTATATAGTAAATAGAGAGTGATTTCAGATACAGCTGCGGTATAACCTCTCATTATATTCCACACTTAGGTGTTTTGTACAGATTAAACAAACAAGATATATTGCGTTAATTAGTGAGCTTTAGAAATGCTGGCAGGAAGATTTTATTACGTTTCAGAGCCCAGCTAGTCTCCCTTTCCAGTCATAGCTTCATGATTGTTGTACAGATATAGGAGAAATTTCTAACTCTCCACAAGAAAGTAAACTGTTCTGTTTCCTAAACTGTCAAACAATTCTTTTAATGCTGTTTATAACACACATTGTCACCACACAGTGAAGATGTACCTTGACAGCCACCAGCATCTTGTCCTTGGTGGGACTGAGGTTGTAACACTCTGCCAGGAAGACTTTACCAAACGCTCCTTCACCCAACTCCCTTTTCAGGATGATGTCTCTCCGCTTTATATGCTGGACGACTAAACCACAGACAGACAGGGTGAGAAAAGAGAGAGAGAGAAAAATAGTTAAGATTTTTTTAAGATTTAGAACATTTTTATGGGACAGAACAATCTGTTTAGAAGGAGGATTACACCTCCAGATTAACATTTTGTCTCCAACACTAAAACCTTGGAATGAACAAATGCAAAAGAGGAAACAAGGAAAGGGGAGAGAAAGAATGTGAAGGCGAGAAAGCCTGACAGTGTAAGATTGCATGCAAAGAGAGAAACTGTATTTGCTGCACTGTGGGTGCATGTACTTTGTAGTATCTAAAATTAAGTTGTCAAGCTTCTAAAAACACAGTGTCTTATATGTCATAAAATGCAAGGAGCTGTGTGCAAAATCATGCACCCGACATCTTAAATATTTGAATCTCTAAAGTGCAAATAAATGGCAAGCTAACACTGGACCTGCAGAGCTGCAAATCTCTTATCTATTCCTTGATTTTACTGTTGGCATTGAAACAACACAATGACTTTTTCCTAATGAGAACAGAATTGTAAAATGTCTTTGTCTATACTTTAGCAGAGAGAGAAGATCAGCCCCTCTGCCTCTCTTTATAGTTCTTCTATTTTTTAATAACTCACTTTAACAGGATCATTTTAGACTTATGGGACAGTTAAGTCTATTTATTTTGGATTGCAACCTTCTCTTTCGTCTCTTTCCCCGACATCTTGTCATTGTTTGCAGTGTTTGTGATCGCAGCATTGAAGCATATCCTTCTAACAAAAGTGTTGAATTTTTGCAACACTCATGAGACTAAGAGGCAGAATAAGTGAAAAAGACAGAAAGTATAGAGCCTGGTAGGTATAAGGGCTAACATTTTACCCCATGATACCTGCCCTGCTCAGTATGAAAGAGTTGGGGAAGTGTAGGAGTGTGAAGAACTGCTGTTCATTCCTCCGTCTGAATAAAACATGATAGCTTGTAGGTCTACCATGAAAACTCCACCGCTCCTATAAATGCACCGACACACACACCCCTGTATATTTATACACCATTTCTATCAACAACAAATTTCAATAAAATGAAGAGGCACTGCAGGAGTGCTTATCACATACAAGGTTGGACGTCATAGCTGGAGCTGCACAGCAGCTTTAAAATATGAATGAAACGAAGCGAGCATGTTCAATGATTAGCAACAGGAAACAAAACCACAGGTGAAGGGCCAAAACAAAGTTATTAAATATTTAATCAAATCTGAAATTAGATGAGTGATTCATGAGAATCAGTATATAATACAGATATTTATATAAACATACCGTACATATAATCATGCATGTATACAGATATAGCTAGATACACATACATAAAAAAAAACTAAAAGGGGGGTTAATTATTCTAACTAGTATGATTATATATATTTTAACCTGAATGTAATTTCAGTAATTCATAGCCTCATTTCTCATTACTCTCAGCCTCATTGTTCATGTGTTTTGGCCCGCTCCCACTGTAGATATAAAGGGCTCATTCTGAGATAATGAAAATCAATTCTTATTTTCAGGTAATGAGTTATGAAAACATACTTTTTTTTTTTTAATCAGGCCAGATACAGACTCTTGAAGTTTTTTTTTTTTTAAGATTATTTTTTTGGCCTTTTCAAGCTTTATTTCTGATGAGAGACAGCTGAAGAGTGACAGGAATGCAGGGAGAGAGAGACGGGGAATGACATGCAGGAAAGAGCCACAGGTCGGATCTGAACCCTGTCCTTCCGCAGCAAGGACTTCGCACATGGGGCGGCTGCTCTACCAAGTGAACTAAACGCCGCCCTGGAAACATACTTATAAATATCTTATTCCATATTCTACTGAAATATCCCCCTCAATGTATATTATATATAATATAGACATACAATACTTATAAATATATATATAAATATATATATATAAGTGTAAGATTAAAATTAATGGATTAATCAGAATGTCATAGTACGCGATAAAAATCACATTTTATCATCAATGTCCGAATATCATTTAATACTATCAACATGGAAGTGGAAGGCCTGTCAAATGTTTTTATGCAAACCACAACAACAACAGAGTGTCAGCCATTCACGGAAGCAAAATCCAAACAAAGCAACACACAATAAACAGATACAAAAAAAAAACCAGTCACAAAAACAGCCCCCTCAACAACCTTCAAAAAGGGTGATACAAAAAAATCCATCCAGGCCGGTTATGACGAGGGGCGGAGAATTAAATGCCGGTGTGGCCACAAGTTATTTCAGACGGATGTGCACGATGATAACTCAGTTCACACCGACAATACACACAGATAACTTGGTTTTATCTAACGACCCATATGCAATGTTTTAAAACGGAACTCCATTCATAATTGTTGCACGCCATTTCAGCATCGTGCGACATCCACAATAGGCGGCGGCGCGCTTATTGTTTGCTTCCGGTTACAGCGGATCCGTAGTTCAACGTACAGCAGTGGCCACAGCTTATGAAAAACACAAGTTCACTAGGTCACAAAGAGCGTTAATCTGCATAAAAAAATTAACGCCGTTAAAATTGTTTTTATTAATAAGGATATTTTTGACAGCACTAATATATATATATATATATATATATATATATATATATATATATATATATATATATATATATATTAAATATACTTTGTGGTTGTACTGAATCATGTATTTATTACAATAAAACTATAATAAAAAAAACAATAAAATTAAATTCTAATTGTTTAAATCAGTGTCCAATATTTGTTTAACAACTACTTCAACTGTATATGTATGCCACCAATGTAAGTCATTCTGTTTTAGGTCCCAGAACACATCACTCAGTGTTTGTAGACCACTCTTTTCTTGATCTGACCAAAACCTTTATTAACTGAAGATGATTTCACTTCAAAGGTTTATTGGGAACAATAATAAATAGAGCACCGTGTAATGATAAAATCAATTATTAAAAGAACAAATCAGGACTTCAAATCTCATTTAAAATCTGTAAATCTACTACAGTAGTCTTACAAAGCCAGAGTCAGATTTAACAGTGGGATCATTAATCCCAGAGTAATGTATGGCAAAATGTCTATATTATGTGTAAATGTTTATTTTCTCATCTGTTTCAGCGGACTCTTGACTATAAACTATAATTCTGCTGAAACATCATGCTTTATTTTCATAATATATCCTGCAGGCCTCCCCTAAATTCTTGAGTCACTAGGTCTAATGAATCTCTCCCTGGTAGACAAGTAAACTTCAAGGATCTTTGTCCATCCTCCATCTTAATGTCCTCTGTGTTCTTTAAATCACACCTTGTGGTTGAATACATATCATAGAAAATATGTCACTGAGTACTCACGAGAACACAGGACTATGTGATGGAAACACTGATGTGCCTGCAGCAGGAGCTCACGAGCTGTTGATCTATTGTCATCAGCAACATAAAACAGAGGCCTGAAACTCAGGTCCGTCTTGATTCAGCTTCTCCAAAGACCTCATGTTATTTAATCCCTTTCTGCAGATGAAGCCTTGAACCTAGTCTAAAAATCTCAACTGACCTTTGGCTGAGCCCTGCCCCCCTTAGTAAAAGTTGCTATGCCTGTGCCGCCTTTCAGTTCATGCATGCCACATATACAATTTAAAATGATACAGCAGGTCTTTGTTTTCAGATACAAGTAAAGAAAAGCAGCTTCTCATTTCTAACTAGTTTTATTATCTGAAATGACCACTGTCGCCAATTATGGCTGTACAAGAATTGATGCTAAAAGGCTGAGACTAAACCTACATGTCCCTAGCAAAAAGTCAGCGTCCTCAGAGCTAATAATACCTTTAGAAGACATGAAAATAAAACAAAATAACCATGACTGTTTTGTTTGTACATGCTTGTACAGGATGGAGGTATAGATTGATTTTGTGGAGCTCTGACTGTAAACCTCTCTTTAAATTGAATAGCTGATACAGCTGCTAACAGTACAATACAATACACACTATGATACCAATACACTATGATATAGTAGCATCCAGGAATGGCTTCTGCACAGTGGATGTGCTACTTGTGAGCAACTTTGTGAATGTAAACTGTAACCCAAAAGATGTCGTATGAAATGCTCCTATGCCTTGGAAGTAGCCTCGGAAGTAACATTAAGTTAGGTTTCTTCTGTAGGTGGTAAACTTGTTAGCCTGACACCCTTATCCATTTCTTACACTTTTGCTTTTGTGTTTTCGGTTCTGAAGAGGAAAAAAAGACACCACCACAAACTTTATATACAGAGTATATATCTAACTACAGCCCCAGACAGGCTGCTCTTGCACGGTTGAGTTACGGTTGCTAATAACTGATTGGACAATCACTGTTTGGGGGATGAGTCAATTCATTGAATACATCCCGTATCTATGGTGTGATTGCCTATTTTCCTCCTACTCCAGGTCACAGTTTTACACCTGCTGAAATAAATAAGAGGCACTTATTTCATGCAGTGTTTATTGTGGCTTTAACTAAAAGGAGTTCACCAATTGGTGTAATCTTTTAAATGTTCATGTCCATTATTCATAGAGAGATTACTAGTTCAATGTGACCATTCCTCTGGGGGGGGGGGGGGGGGGGGTTTCTTTGCTTTTTTGCAATTTTTCTAGACCATCTGGTCATGAACATGCTGAGGTGATTCATAAAAAATGTCACCTGCTCCTCTGGAGATTCCGTCAGACGGTATCTTAACCACCATTCCTGAAATCAGTGTTAAATATGAAGAAATGTCCCAGTTTTAAAGTAGATCAGAACAGAAATGTCTGCAGAAACTGGCAGCCAGTTTGCCGGGTGAGAGCCCCACCAGGGACACTAACACATCACTGCTGTCAAAGCTTCATCCTCCAAAAATCTGCTTTCCAAGAGTTGAGAAAAACATCCTTAAGTCAATACACATTTTAATTCAAAATGTGTTTTGACTGGATTTCGTAGGCCAAATGTCTCTGACACTTTCTCAGCTGTGAACAGTGAATTTTTCTCTCAAGTCTGAACAGTTTCCAGACTCAACATCTAGTCCCCGCTGAATTCTGCCTCTACTGTTGTACTTTCTTTAAGAAATATGAATAATCTTTGTCCTCATATTTTACTTGAATTCTTTTCACTGAACTTCTCCATCATTCATGACCATTAGAGGATCAGTGTTGGCTGTACCTGTCACGCTGAACATCCAGCTATTGAAGCTTGTTCTATTGTTGCACCCGTCATTAAGCTTCTCCGAGATGGTTGGTGAAATGCCAAAAATATAAAAATTTGAAGGTTGTAATCTATCAGCAGGCTCAGAATCTCTCTTTAACCACATAATGTATGTAGTATATATTTCTTTTCGAATATATTTCTTTGCCTAACTTTTCCTCAGAAGTTAGTATTTGATTCTTATTTTGACTTTTATATCATTTATCTTCTCCTTTGCAGGTGTGATGATATTTCATAGATGGGTTGCTTAATCTCACATGTGCAAATTATCATTTACACTTGTTTTAATCACATTTTATCAGTTTTATTAGAATATCTACAGTTCTATCTTTGTTGTTTGTAAATGAACTAAACTGAAGCACAATCATTGTTCATTTAAGTCAAAAATTCACTCCTCTGTCTGACATGTTTGTCTTTGCTGCTCCACAGAGGTAGTCCACCTTCACTGGATGCTAGATGAACTCTTTCTGCACTTTTTTTTGCTGTTTTTACCAATAAATATGACCTGGGGTTATTATAAAACCTGTTACATGATGAAAAAAATACTCATTAAAATCTTTTGGAAATAAAGGTTATCATCTAAAACACTTACAGTTTTCACCTAATTTCAGTTTGAATAGATGGCAGAAAGTCTGCAAATCACCCAACCACACTTACTGTTCTGTTATCAGCTCAGGAAACATTTGCAAGCCTCTGACACCTGAAATTAATTTCACCCTAATTAATCTCCTGTTCTCTGTCTGTGTGTTTCTCAGCCAAAATTTTACTTTTACATTTGAATGTGTTTCAGACTTTTATTTAATTATGTATTTCATCTGATTACAACACAAGAAATAGTAATGCTCGCTTGGTTAGTACACAGAGCTCATCCAGACTTAATCCAACTGCATTTCAATAACATCTGCTGGATACAAGATAGATCATTTAAAACCACAAGGACCTAAATTGATGCAGCGGAACCAGATATCATCTTTTTTTTTAATCTGGCATTCTTCTTCCTTGTCAAAATCAGGTGCCTGCATTATAATGCAACTGAACCACTGACAGTTTGGTTGGAGATTTGGGTAAGTTGTACTAGTCACACTAATGTTGCCTTAAGCCTCCCGCCTCAGGCAGAGATGATGAGGTCTGACAAACCACCCCCAGATTTCTTTTTCTTTTTTTCTTTTTTTTCATTTTTAAACTTGCAGTCTTCAGTCCCAAACGACGCTGACTCAGTTAAGGCTTTCAGCTTTCACAGAACTTTCACAAAAGGCTTTATGCATATACAGTAGTAGCTACATGTAAACAGATTTTGTTGTGTAATATAAGATTATCTTAATGAAGCTAATTTATTTTGACTTTAACAATAATAATACTTAAATAACTATATCTTTATTAGTGTATAACCATCTGAGAATTAAAAATGTTTTTTTTACCTAAGAATGAGCCTTTTATATCTACACACTACAGACTTCTGTCAGCTGAGTGTAACTAACTTGCATGAAGATAAAATGATTTAATCTTGCCGCTCTTCTTGACTTTCCAAATGTTATTGCACTGATTGGATCAAATTCTGATAGTGAAATGAGTCATTTCACAAGCGTTGTGACGCTCAAGAAAATTTATTCACCGTTTTACAGCTGCTTCTTTCACATTGTAAACTCATGGGTTAAAGTCTTTATGGGCCAGTGTGCATGACGGACGGCATTGCTGCCATTACACAATTCAACACGGCTGGGGCATTGGTCCTCCTTGTTGAACTGGCATGTTCTTACAGGAGCCCAGAATAGACAAACTATACACTAGCACTGTGGTGTAGTTTCTCCTTCATGCTAGGAGGGAGAGGGTAAGGGGAGATCGTTGTAATCAGCACATTATATCCTACACATTGGTCCTCTAAATGTAAACAGTATATTGTCATCATAGCTGGGTGAGTAGGTGAAGAGATTTGTATTATAATTGACAGTAAAATTGACTGTAAAAAAAAAAATCACAACTGCAGCAAACTAATTGAAAACTCCTCCAGAGGATTTCACAGTATTTAAGCCACAACACTGAAAAACTGTTTAACTCTCCATTTGTACCAGTTGCCCCCACTTCCTCATTTACTGAATGTAAATATTCGATCAAGGTTTGCTGTATTCAGCTTCTAAATACTCACTGGCCATCTTATTCTTCCCCACTGACGGGAATGAAGCAGCTATTATGGAACATGCCTATTGACAGTGACGTGGACAGGTTACTTTAACCTTCAGTTTCCTCTGCAGGCAAACTTGCTCTGCAGCCCACAGCCTATTTACCCACACTGAAAAGCCCTGAGATTAAATCTCCATCCCGCAGCTCAGCATCATTCATTTGTCCTGGCTCACCTGAGGTCTGAACGCCAGCAAACATTCTCCCTGGAGGCCAAGAGACATAACGCAGCACTGGGATTTACTCAGTTCGTCAGGTCAGGCTGCTGTGGGAGTACAGATGTTTGGAGGGCTTTGTTCTGTACCTATGTCCCACTGTGTGTGTGTGTGTGTGTGCATTTCACACATGTCTGTTTGTGTGTTATGTTTGAGGGTGTGTATTTCTCCAACTACCTGCCAACTTTCATTCACGTGTGTGTTTGTGAGTACTTTTCTGCCTGACAGCTTCCACGAGTGTGTGTGGTGGGTTGATCAATGCATGTCTCCTGGTCACTGACAACATGTCTTTTGCAGGGTGGATGCTTGAACATTGAGAAGCATAAAAAAACACAGAGGACATCCTCCAAAATTCTCATTTCAGGGCTACATTCAGTCACTTTGTACATGATGTTACTTGTCAGGAATTATAATTTACACACATGCATCATATTTTCCTAGGGACAAAACATTACTTATTACTGCTATGACTTTAAATTAAAAGTTCAAAACTCAAATCACCTCATGAATATTTATGACTGGATATTAGTAATATATTTTGTGTTTATTGATATTAAAAGTCCAATGATTTATTTACAGAATATGGCAGAAATGGAATATAATCTACATTTGTTAGAGTATAATAATGGTTATTATGACATGAGGCAGTTGCAATCACCAACTACACCTCTTGATGCCACTAAATCCTACACACTGGTTCTTTAAAAACGAGTATCATATCATGTTTTCGACTGTCCTCTGAGATTTTGTTACTGAAACTTACAAGAAATCAAAAGGGAAAAAATTTGAATGAGCTCACTGTAATGTATTTATAGTTTAGCTTGTCTGTGAAAAGAGCACCACAGGATGTTAATAGTTAGGTGTGAGGTACTCATCCAGCAGCATACAAACAGCTCTATGCCATTAAATTCACGGTAGCACAGGGGCTCTGTGTCTGTTGGCATCACCGGGCAACTGTGACATGAACACCAGCATTTACTGTTGACTCTCAGCAGGTATCTCCTCCTAACCTGCCGCGGCTGGCTGACTGCCGGCCCGTGTTTCTGTCACTGCTGCCCGGCCTTGGTGAACACTGTCTTGTGTGAATAACCACGTAGGCCTCGCTAAGCTGTAACAACACAAAACACGTCACCCATAAAATCATCCTGATTACATTCATTTATGTCTTATTTAGAAATTTCCAGAAACAATAAGCAGGCAAAGCCCATGAAATAGTTCACTTAGGGTTCACTTGTGATTGCATATCCGAGACATATAGAAGACTGTGTCCTAGATTATAGAGTCCCAAAGCCTCCAATACATAGATAAAACATTATGAAATAAACGATCATCAAATTAAATTGTGAGAAATCTAAAAAATTCTTTTGAAATGTTATTTAGTCATGCCATTTTCAGAGTAAGAAGGTTTTACTGGAGGAGATATTTGGACAGTCTGCCTATAAATTTAGTGTTTACATAGACACTGATATACATATCTGTATATCAGAATATGTCATCATGAATATACCACAGCTTTTGTGTCTAAACCTGACCAAACATTAACAACAGTGGTGTAATAACAGAAAACTGTGTTATTTGTGAAACAGCTGAATTGTTAAATTTCAACTAATCTAATCTATCTGCAGGTAGACCGTCCAAAAAGTGTAAAACTTTGTTACTCTTACCAGATGTGTTATCAGATATATTTATTTTATTTATTTTTTTCATTTTTATCATTTACTTCACCTTTCAGCCAATCATTTCTCTTCAGCTGCTTCTGAGACATGTCATTGGCTTTAAAGGAACTAAAAATAGTTGTATAACGAGTGGAAAAAAGACGACTCAAAGGAGAAGCTCAAATCCTGAAGAGGTCAAAACTCCAAGATGACTTTACTAATCTAACATGTTTTAAGTTGTGGTCTTCATCAGAATCGACCTGCAAGATCACTCAGAAGTTTAAACCTTGCCTACGTTCTCACCTGCACACACCTGACTAATCAATGTGTGAAGTGGCCATGAATGATGCATTCATGATTTCAGTAAGTTACAGAATTTTTGGATACTATTCAACCATTCAAGCACTTCTCCTGAAGCATACTATTCACCGTCAGTTTTAATAGATTGTGCCACTAAAGCAACCACAAAGAAAGTCAGTCTCTTATTTTTCTCATCAGTTGTGTGTCTTTGTCTAAGGATAACTTACATTAACCGGTTAGTTGCTTTGGTGCTGATTAATAAACTCAAGCTCACAAGGCAGCCTAGCTAGTGAGATGACTAGCTGTGTGGCACAGGCCACGTTATCAAACTAAATAAATATTAGATTCTGTGTACTGTGGTCATTTATAACAGCCAGTTGGTTGATTCAGAATGTTGTTGTTGCTCTAACAGGAGTGTGGCAGCAGTCGTTGCGTTTGCTTTAGCAAAGGAAGGGGATGTGTTTGGCTAAAGGTGAGAGGGCAGTGATTGGTGACACTGTCTTGAAAAATTTCACTATGACAAATGAAAATGTAAAAAAATGAAATAAAAATGAATGAATGTTAATTGAGAATAAGAATAATAAAATACCATTTCAAAGTAAGGCTCTGACCTTAAATTATTTCACTGTTTATTTCAATATTTTCCACAATTTAATTAAATGATTATTCACTTCTGTATTTAAATATTAAACACTAAGTAGCTCTGTCTCTCTATATATAGAGAGACAAAATTGTGATTGATTTCCATTTGACAACGGCTTCTCCCTAAGCTCACCCTCAGTGTTATTGCTGGATTAAAGTTTAAGCATTAGGTACACTTAAGCACTAAGTACTTTACAGTTGCTGCTCATGGGAGGTTCTTAATACAGTAAGTCTACCAACACAAAATAGTTATATTTGACATCTTAGAGGAGAGACATGCTATCCACCCTGAGCTGTTAGTCCCCACAGATACAGTATAATACGTCTTAAAAGCAGAAGAGTACATTTATATAAGTTTGCTTTTGCAAAAAGTTCAAATTTAAGGTTTGTTTTATTCTGCTGCTAAAAAATCCACTGTTTCTAGTGGGCTGAGTCCCGAGTGATGGGAATGAACTATTCATTATAGTGCTGACCTGTCAATACTCATGAGAATGTGCTGCTTTTACATCCAACTTTAATGGGCCACTCTTTGGTCCAGTGTCACTACTAAAACAGAATTTGTGATACGTTGTTGAACACACTGCAGTTTTCCTTAAAATATGGTCCATATTTGTCAGAAAATGACAAGTTACCTGGTAACAGCTACATGTCTTGAATGTTTTTAGTATTTTAATTGCTTGCATTTAGCTCCTTGCCACATCTCTAGTTTGCATATGGTCTGCAAACCAATTAAACATGCTTGCAGAGGCAAACGTTTAATTGAAGTCTTTTCATTTATTTTATTTTCATTGCTGACTATTGTCTGTCTGTCTTGCTATACTGTATGGAGCGAAAGAGGCAGCTGCATTTGCACTTTTTACTGTGTCTTTCACTATGTCTGGAGGTTTGTCTGATGGGATCTTCTACACCTACATCTTCGGTGTATTTTAATGGGGTTTTTTGGTCTATCTGGATATGGTTTTCATATCAAGATTGCACCTGGCATCAGCAAGCTTTTTTTTTTTTTAGCTCTCTACTGAGAAGTTTATGGTTCCATTTCTGGGCTGAGCTGAAAGGAACTGATCTTGAACTTCTTGATTAACAAATTAAAGTTGTTTTCATTTCACAACTGGCTAGCCTGTGGGACTGTTGTGTTTCAAACTATAATTCATGGAATCATGATGCTTGAAACATGATACTGCCTTTCAGTCAATCTGCTCTGCATTTCCATTCATTTGCTCAGCCAAATTACTCACTCCTTGCCTCTGCCGGAAACACTTTAATCTTCAAAAACATCACCTTGAGCTTAATTATATCTTTGTTACACCAAAAGCAGAAGGGACAGAGTTGGGATTTGTCCAAGCTGTGCCCACGTGTGATATCCCTAATAACATGGACATAATGAAAGGCTACACGTTATACTCCAAGATCGAAAACTATTGTCTAAATTTGGCTAGCGGGAAGTGACAAATCTGTAATTAAAATAACAAGCTCAGTGATAAAACAAAGCCACTTGCTGGGAGACAGCGCTTCCAACTAGATATGGATCTGTCATTAGGCTAAAGAATTGTCCTTTGCCTTTTCTGCCCTTATCTCCCTAATGCGGCTACATTTCCCCAGGATTGGCCTTTTTCAGCTCGGCTTCATGGGGGAAAAAAAAAAGTGAACACCAATGAACGTCCAATCAGTCATGCCTGTTTACTGCAACAAAAGTTGAGGCCATCGGTTCATTCAGAAGATGAACCAATCGCATGACGGCACTTCATGTTTTTAAATTGGCATCAGAGCGACAACTGTGCTGACACTTTTCTCATGATGCCCCCAATCTCTCAAGCTGTTTACAACTGCACGTGTACAGGTTCAACTAGAGGGCAACTACAATTGAATCATATTTCTGTTATTTGTTTGTGTTTTTTCCTGCAGTTAGGGAATGACAGCAGCACATCTACAGTCTTCCTGACAGCCAAGATACTGCGTGCTCAGTCTATCGTCAGTCTAAACTATTAAACTGATGCTACAGTATATATATTTATATATATGTTGTTTTTTGTGTGTGTGTGTGCGTGAGAGAATTGACTTGAAGATCAAACACTCATGAATAATACATCTGGTAAGCCACACTGGAATCACTGGTGTGAGCTCTGCAGCAGGCGATTCCCCATCACATGCAGCTGTTTTTAACAGAAGCCAGCATGGCAGAGAGCAACAACTGACTGTTCCTCCTCCTCGCTTTACTGTTATTATTGGAGCTGATTTCAAAATGCACACAGCCCGACAGCTGGGAACAGTATAAATTACCCAGAAGACTGGTGGTGGAAGCAGCCTGGGACTGACCACCACATTAGTGAACTCCTGATGGACATAGGTAAGGAGAAGTGTGGGTGTGTTTAAATTTATGTACACTGGGGTGACTACTGCGGGACTGAAGAGGTGTGTGTGTGTGTGTGTGTGTGTGTGTGTGTGTGTGTGTGTGTGCAGGGTGTGAGACACCCTGGCAGCAAGCTATTCTCCTGGACAAGAAGCTTTCAAGTAAATGAATGAATACATTATGGATTGGTGGCCAAGCATCAATAAAGCAGCCATACTGCATCTGAGCAGAGTGAACCTCTTTGGATGACACGTGAGGCTACAGGATGATCAGGCTGAGTGAGGCCAGCAGGACAATGGGGACCCCAAGGGGACCCAGGGGCACACAAGGGACCACTGACTGAAGACACATATCAAACCATAGAGGAGGTGGAGGTGGAGGAAAGCGTGCCTATACACGTACGCACAGATTCATTTCCACTGTCATACACCTACACACATTCTGTAGATATACACAGACATTTCCTTTCCCTGTGTATGTATCCTGAGGGTAAAGAATACATTCATATTCAATGAATTATCGGCAGAGGCAAAAAGCCGTTCAGAGCCATTTTGTTTTTCCAGCCGATGGCAGAAAGCAGTGGCCATTACGACCTTGTGATGAATTCAGGGTTCATTTCCTATGGTTTCCTTTTTTATGCACACTCGTAGAATTAAATCTAAAAAAAGACAAGAGATGCAGCATTCGGAGAGGGAGAATACTCTGTAAAGTCTACGTCGAAGCTGCCATTATGCACATCCATGGTCTGGCTTTCAATTCCAGGTGCACGGTAATCGGGAGAAAGTTTCATTTGCGCCCACTGTCATTTATTCATTAGCTCGCAATCAGATCTCCTGTGCAAGGCATGAGACGTTATAAATCAGTCACCGGCTGGCCATTAACAATTCATGTAATTCATAATACATAAGACCCGTCATTTATTTATTTATCACCCCTAAATGGGATTTCCTTCCCTCTCATTGGCTGCAACTCAGAAGTCAACTTCTGTTAGCCTGACCATCGGCCATTTTGAGAGCAAGCCAAGATGTAAACAACGCAGATCTAAGTTGAAAGTGACCAGTAGCATGTGCAGCGATTTACATGGGAGAAGAGTCTTTTCCCTGACTAAATTTGGTTGGTTTGACTGGTATCATCTGAAAGGGAAGCAGCAGGCGCCAGGCTACGGCTGGCTGATGGCACAGTTGTTTTCTGCTCATTTTCTTGAGCAGTTGATGTAATTGTGAGTAATTAGGCCTTAAAGTGGTCTTGTCTTTCCCCAACCTGGAACATGAGTCCCGAGGGAGAGTGAGTGAGTGAGGTGGGGGGTTGGGATGGCGCTGTCTGAACACCAGTAGCTGGTACAGAAGGCTGCTTTTGTTTAAACAGATCCTATATGAAGCGCCTGGAACTGTGCCACCAGATGCTGACACCATATGATCACATTGACTGTGTAGATGACACTAAATTATACTATTGCCCCAGGGGTCCCAGCACTTCTCATTGTGAAGATAAACAGCAAATTGCAATGGAGATTCAGCGGTTGAAATGAGCCCCATAAAGATGTGATGTTTGATATCTGGCTCTCTGACCAGATGCTGCACTTTTCTTTATAGAACATTACATTCTGTAGGAGTTTTAGTACACCTGTATCTCCATAAAAGATGGTCAAATAATGTGTAATAATAGTCATCAGTATAGTAAAGAGGGAGACGCCACCATGACAAAGGAGTGCTAACAAGTTTACAGGGACTTACGGGTAGCTGGCTTGTTGCAGTTGTGTCCATGTCTGAAGTACTGAGGATTCTCCACCACAGGAATACGAGTCATCCCTATGACAACCGCATCAGGACCGGCATCCAGAGTACATGGGGTAATAATCCCATGGTTGACATGATGAAGAGGGCTGGCAGAGTCTTCCTCACCACTGATCACAGCTACTGGACCTGGAATGAGCCAGAGGGATGATGAGTTGTTTCACAGTGTGAATGTGGTGCTCAGGATATCTGTCTTTTATGTAATACTGTCAGTTTCATTTGTACATATGAGAACACAATGAAATATAATGCAACTGCCTGAGGTATCATACATGTAAGTCATGCAGTTCAACTCCCCCTCCACTTAAAATGTGTTGTTATTATTGTTACTTTACTCGGATGTTTGAGCTTCACTGTGCAGAATGATGTATGTGCAGTGTTTGACACCATGAGGTCGTTTTCACATTCATCTGCCGAAGAAGAAAAGTACGTTATGTCCTAAAACATATCTGGAGGGGATCTCTGACTAATAGTCCATGCATCAGCTTAAATAAGTGACATATGGGTGATTGTTGGGGAGGAGGGTGGTTTGTTTTCAGTTTTCAGGCTGGTGAAAATGAGTTACAGTCGCAATGGTTACAGTTCCCATAAATGTGAATGTAAGGAGGTGAATAGTTACCTATATCAACTTAAATTTAGTATCAAGATATGAAAATAAAGCAAATAAGTATTTTCAAGGTTGGATTTACAGTTATTTCCTCTACATAAACAACAACAAACTAATAAAAGCTATATGTAAACTCTGGTTTAACCTTGATTTATTTACATCAGAATTAATTAACAGCTGGTGTCAACAAATCTTTACACATGTAAAAACACAAAGCAAAGGATTTGGAGTTAATCTCTGTTTTTAAAAAATGTAGACAAAAACTCTACATTTTTTAAAAACAGAGATTAACTCCAAATCCTTTGCTTTAATTTGTTAAGTGATGTGATAATAAATTGAATATCTGAATATGTCACCTTAGGTTCTAGGAAACTGTAATTAGATATCTTTCAGTATTGTCTATGATGAATACATTGTATTTTATTAATCAATAATAAAATAATGATAAGTTGCAGCCTCAGTTTATTAATTGTTTCATTCTAACATTATTTCATCCATTCTTTTATCTTTTAGTCTCCAAAATGAGTTACTACATTAAAATACCTTCATGCTGTATATCTAAAGAATGATCTGGTAGTTCTCTGTTGGTTAAATTTATGGTGTCATACAACTCACATCTGTCAACCAAAAATAATTTCCTTTCCCCCTAAATCTTTAAAAAAAAAAGTCTTTCACATATTTACCATCAGCCAATATGATCCAGTTTCCTGTTCTATCATTGCTGTGTCAAAAGTGACACAACAAGTGCAATCTTCAGAGGGGAGGGAGGAAAGGAGGAGGGAAGGACGGGAAATAGCAAACAGATATAAAGTCAACAGCCAACAGTAGCTGATTCAGTGGAGCTGTGACAGTGAATCTGTTTACCCACAAAGTTGAGTCTCTCGCTCACCTTGACAACACAGTAAATAGTAATCAAGACCCAGTCATATCAAATTATAGACCCTGAGCTGCAAGTGTGGTAGGATGTGATGAAGTGACACATGTGAGCAGCAATTTATTTACAACATTTTCTCTTATGCAAGCTTTTCATACCTGAACGCTCGTTTTATTGGAGAGATGTGCACAGCAGGGCATAGGCCTTCACTTGGCGACTAACTACCCAACCACCGGGGACAAGTGGTGCACTACAGGCCTAAATCTCTGCTGATTCCTCTGACCCAACACTACACTGGATAGGCAATAGACCTGCGTACTTAGATTGAATTCAAAATGGTGCCATTTGCTATAGAGTACATGCCCTGGAAAAGGCAAACCCATCCCAGTCATCTATAAGAGAATGATATGCTTATCCATCCATCCATCCATCCATCCATCTTTCTGTAACCGCTTATCCTCACTCACTATAGGGTCATTCTACATAAACTATAAATCAACTCTATGTAGAGCATAGTTAAGCATCATTAAATATGTTTTTTAAATTTCTTTGATATGTTTTGTCATATACAGACTTGCAATAGTTACTAGGTAATATGTAAGTCCCTTTGATCATGAGATGACACAATCAGATATATGGTAGGGCCCATCACAAAGCTTGCACTGGGGCAGACATGTTTTACCTACCTGGCATCAGGGAATATACTGCTACTGAGTCATGATGAGTCATAGGTAAAAGTCTTTAACAAATGAGAAAAGATACCTCAAAAGGATCTTAGTATTATGTTCTGCTTTTTAATACAATATGAAATGGAATGAAGACCCATCTGATCAGACTCCAGAGCCAGATCGATGAGGCCTCGGGGAACGTCTGGCCTCGCTCCAAACCGCAAGCACTCAAAACTACACAAAAACCTCATACTTGATTCTTCGGGAGATGAAGGTTTTCAGAGGAGTGAAGGGGAAATTGGACTTCTTGACTTCAGAACATCCTAAAAATTGCATTTATGTTACCTGAGTGATGAAAAGACCCAACGGCCTGTGAGAGGGTTTTTATCATCTGAGACGTTGCCTGTGCACAGAATGGAATTCAGCACTGGACATTTTCCCCCCCGTAACGTCTATCTGAGAGTAAAGTTCCTCTCTATTAAACCAACTTTGATTTATTCAGGAGAACTGGAAAATGAAATGAGCTAACTTTCGGCTATTTTTCAATTCTTTTCATGTCTCGTCCCTTTCACAACTTTTTTGATGTAGGATATATGGTTCATACAGAAGGTAAATTCAGCCGTGAACTATGTCTAATTCAGACCATGACTAAGAACTGTGGATAGTCTTTGCTTCTAATTTTCATTTCTCAAGATACTACAGACTTATGACATGAGATGGTGTGATAATAAATTACTAAAGTCTATTTGTCTGTATTATACTCTGCAATCTGTCTGGCACTTCTATCGGTTTCATGATATAAAATGGCCAATTGTCATATTAAGGGAATTACTTTCTTTCTTGCTGATACTTAGATGAAAAGATTGATATCACTCTCATGCAGGAAGCTGCCACTATTATCAGTTGCTATAATTATACTGTATACGCTAAAATATAGTAAGATTACTTCACACCATGACTGCCTTTGATTTTATTAAACATGAAAAACGTAACAGTGAACTATAAATTGCAGGTTTGTTGGACCCATAAACAAAGGCGGGCTGGGTATTAAACGTTTAAGACACTTCACTGGAAATAACTTTAAATGCAGCACAGTGTCTGTATTTCTTTTATTCTACGCACCCATGCATGTTTGAACCCATGCAAAATGAGGGCAAGTGATTTACAGTGAAAAGATATCAATCTTTTCACTGTAAATCACTTGCCCTCATTTTATTCACAATGTTTCGGTCCTTAGGCCTTTATCTAAGGACATAAAATACAGTTTATGATATGACTCGCCCATCTATAAGACTTTCTGGAGTTCTAGAGTTTTGTGCTACCTTCAGGGTGTTAATACTGTAGTTCAAATCATTTTAAAAAGGCATAAAGTTTGTAATGTTGCACAGAACATAATATTGATGGAGCATGGCACAATTGGTTTTATAAATTATTACAGACAGAGCTGAAGCTCACCTGTCAGGAAGACCGTTTTGTGTGAAATCTTGAGGCAGCGAGTTTCATCTTTGTCATATAAAATACCTGAAACTGCACCCATAAAGTAGCTGCGCTACAGTAGAATCACTAGCTAAGGTTAGCATAACCAGTCACGGCCAAAGAAGATAGAGCTTCAAAGGCTGGGATTCTGGTACTCTGGTTGTGGTTAATCAAAAGAGAGCTGGGAGCTGTACTGTGTTCATAACGACCTCTGAAAACAGTGGTAATCATAGTAATGACAGTAGTATTGTAAAATTGCTACCACCAGCATGTTTCATTGTGATATATCTTAAAACAATTCTCATGTCTGTACAAAAAATTTAAAAGCTACAGCCAACAGTTAGCTGACCTTAGCACAAAGACATGAAATAAGGGAAACAATCAGCATGGCTCTGTTTAAAAGTAACAAAACCCAGCAACATATTAAGCCCACATTGATCTCACATTTAATTCCTAGAAAAAGTATACGAACATGTGTAGGCGGAGAGACTGACTGTTTCCCCATTTCCAGCTTTTTCTGCAAAGCTAAGCTAACCGGCTGCAGACAGTAGCTTCATATCTACTGTACAGACATGAGCGTGGTATTGATTTTCTCATCCTGCTTGCAGTAACACAAGGTATGATCTTATATTGAGCAAAATGTCAAACCTTTAACAATGTATAAGTTCTCAGTGCACTAATGTTTATCGGGATCTGAGCCTCCTACACAGCTGGATCTTGCACATACATCGTCAATATTGCAATTAATCATCAAAGAACACACCACCACTGGCAAAAAAAACACATGCATTTAACATGTTCAGAGTAACAGACATTAGTTTGTCCAGAAATTCCTTCAGGAAAAGCCTTGGATCACTGTGGTGTGCCATCGTTTGAAGATTAGTTCAATCTCATTGCTCACATCCTTCTATGCTTTGCCAGGCAATATGTTTCTCCGGCAAACATCTTTTTCACTTTTCTATAGGAAATATGTCACTCCAGCTGAAGTTCCCCCATTATTTTCAAGAGGCATGTCACTCCAGTCGGCATTATTCAGTGTTCCTTCACCTAACGCTGTGCAGTCCCGGTGAAGCAAATGTTTTATGTTTATGTTAGGTACAGTTCGCAGGTGCATTAGTTAATTTATCCGAATCAATTGATCAAATTTGACATTTGCATCATCTGTTTCTCTGAGTTTAGAAGTCAATCTAATTTACTCTACAGGAGCAAAGACAGCATCACCTTCCTCTCCTGGGTTTTAAAATGGACTAGTTCATTAAGGTATTGTATAAGTGCTGGGCCAGCATGTTCTGAGGACCAGGCATCAGTGATGAATTAAAAAAGCATGCAAGGCTTTGAACCTGCCACCTCTCAGACCAAGTTGAATATTATATCTAGGCTTTGTCACCTTCACACTGATTAAAACCTAAACCTTCTTAATAGTGCTTAAAAAAAAAACTTCTGAACATGTTCCCCTTCTATTTTTGTCCCCCAAACTTTTATTGTTTCAGGTAAATGTTCTCACTCAAGTCCCTCTGAGCTTTGTTCTCTTCCTGTCCTGCCAACATAATCGAGATGAGAGAAGATCTGAGTTGATAAAAAGAGTTGATTTGAGTCACCTTCAGTTATTACTGTAAACTCAGCAGTGAGTGGAACAGAGAGTGCTTTGTGGACTTTCTTTTGCCCTGGGTTTTGTCTCTCGTGCCACATGCAGCAGCTGCCCTATCTGTCTTATTGGTTAAGGTCGCTGGGGTTGTATGCTGAAGAAAGATTTTTCTTCAGCAGTGTGAAAAAGAAAGAAAATTGTACTATTGAGAGTATTCAACAGAAAAACATGCTCCAATCATTTAAACATTGGTTTAAATGTAAAAATCTAAAACAGTTAACACAGACAATTACCCACAAAGAGCAACTACATAGGGGAAAACACTCGTCAAAATCAACTTTCTTTGCTTGTAGACAGTACTAATTATCATGTCAACATCTATTTGTTTAAAAGCCAAGTCTGGTGATACTCTAGATTCTTCTTATTATCCAGAAATCCCATGAAAAAAACAAAACCAGCAATGTATAACATGTATTGCCTATGTAGTCACAACCTAATATAACTTGTTTCTTTGTGCCGTAGACCTCTGCTATTGTTGAAACACAAAAACAGTTGCACTGGTTGTTACTTCCTTCACTATAACAGACACATGGTCCTGTGGCTGTAAATATTCACTTGCTCATGGTGTATTACTCCACAACTGAAAATGGCTCCTAATGACTAAAAATAAACAATATTAGTGATTTTTAAAGGGATCCAATGACCCCAACACACTGTTGGCATTGTCCTTTAGACTATTTTGCCTCCGGTGGCACAGGTTGGACTGAAACTGCTTTTGAAACTGCTGTGACTCTGAGACTGAACCACATTTTTTTTGGTTTTTGCATCAATGACACCTTGTGTCCTTGTTTATGCACTGTTGTTCTCATTAGTGACATTAGATCTTATTAATATGTCCATTCATGATTTTTCCTCTTTGCTCTCTTCTGCAGGTGTTATTTTTTAACAACAGCCTCTGGGTTTCTGTTCATCTCACCTGCACAATTTATTTATTCCAGCCCTCATTTCTCTTTTCACTGTGTTTTTATTACAATAATTATTTGTGCAAATATACCACACTGGACTTAAAAGTAGCAGCAGTGTCAGTCAGAAGAGCCACCTAATTTTTTTCCTCTGTTTCCAAAGTCAGTCCTGAAAAAAAAAAAAAAAAAAAAAAAAAAAAAAAAGAAGAAGAAAGAAAAGCCAGCGGGTGACTCTGTAGGGTTTTCCCTGTGGTGGGGAATAAATTGTGTAGAGTGTGATTGCTTCCGTTCCACCTCCTTGTGGTAATTATCACACAGATTTCTTTCAAAGGTAGTTAATTAGGACTGGAATTAACTTGAGGACATGTAAAATGAACAAGAGAACACAGGAAGGATAACTCACTGTGGCAAGGCCCCACTTTTAGTTCACGACGGATTTGAAAGATATTAAATC